>OU911042.1:5131428-6414285 GCA_918358695.1 Melinaea menophilus ssp. n. AW-2005
GACCTGCGCCTTGTAGAGCGCAAGTCTTTGGCCAGGTTTGAAATACTGCCTCGCTCTATTGATCACTCCCAATTTCGTCGAGGCCAACTTGGCCTTGCTCTCCAGATGACCACGAGACTGACAGTCGCTCGAAATGTCGAGACCAAGTATTCTGATACTTGGCGAGGCAATAAGAGGAGTGCTCTCGAAGAGCGGTGATACGACAAATGGGGTTTTTTTAGTGGTAAACGCGCAAACCTGTGTCTTGTCGGGATTGAACTGAACGTGGTTCAGTTTACCCCACGCAGAGATCATCCCCAGGGAAGTCTCTATGGAAGACACAAGTTTCTTTCGGCACTCATCGACGTTTTCCCAAGAGAGACCTGCACGACCGGAATATACCGCATCCCCAGTGCTGTCATCCGCATAACAATGTATGTTGGAAATATCCAACATATCATTGATGTGCAGGAGGAACAGAGTTGGGGATAGCACGCAGCCTTGGGGTACACCAGCGTTCACGGGCTTGGGGTCCGAGCAAAAACCGTCGAGAACGACCTGTATGCTCCGCCCAGTGAGGAAGCTGGTGATCCACTTGCATAAACTCTCGGGAAGCCCATAGGAAGGTAGCTTCGAAAGAAGCCCCTTGTGCCATACACGATCGAAGGCTTTTGCCATATCCAGACTAACTGCCAGACCCTCTCCCTTGCTTTCAATAACCGTTGCCCAACGGTGAGTGAGGTATAACAGAAGATCACCAGCTGATCGACCATGGCGAAAGCCATACTGCCGGTCATTGATCAACTGGTGATCCTCGAAGTACGTTAGGACCTGTCGGTTTATGATGACCTCCATTATTTTGGAGAGAAGGGAGGTAATGGCGATAGGTCTGTAGTTAGCTGGGTCCGAGCGATCACCTTTTTTAGGGATCGGATGGACAAGGGCACACTTCCATGAGACCGGGACTACGCCTTTAAGGTAGGAGTGCCGAAATAGACGCGTTAGCACTGGAGTCAACTCAGGGGCACACGCTCGTAGCACCAGTGGAGAAATGCCATCCGGCCCACTCGACTTATGAACGTCCAAGGAAAATAGAGTCTGCCTGATAGTTTTTTGCCGAAAAACTATTTCCGGCATTGAACTCTGACACCGCGGGATGATAGGCGGTGTCTTCCCGTGGTCGTCCAAAGTCGAGTTGGAGGCGAAAAGAGTGCCCAAGAGATCGGCTTTCTCTTTTGCCGTGTGGGCCAGAGAGTCATTCCCCATGTGCAACGGCGGTAGGGACGGCTGGCTAAAGTTGCCCAGACTGGCCTTTGAAAGCGCCCAGAATTTGCGCGTGCCAGGCGGGTACTTTGCCAGCTGATCCCCAATTTTGACGACATGCTTGAACTTTGCTCTAGCGATTTGCCGTTTGAAGAATCTGGAGGCACGGTTGTATTTCCTCTTCAGAACTCTAGAGTTCGGATCCTTAGTGACTAACGCATTGGCCCAAGCTTGATAAGCCTGCCGTTTGCCAGCTGCTGCAGCCCTGACAGACGCATCAAACCAAGGCCGCGATCTGCCACCAAGTGGTACCACAGAGCTTGGTACAAAAAGTTCCATGCCCTGAAGTATCACATCAGCTACAGCCGCAGCGCAGTCACTAGGATCGTTGGAAGGGAAACAAATCGGCCCCCATGGGTAGGATGCAAAAAAAGACCGCATTCCATCCCAATCCGCTGACTTGTAGTGCCAAACGCGTCGAGTCGCAGGTCTTGTGCGAGCTGGACGTTGGATGGGCACTACACTCCGTACCAGACAGTGATCAGAGGACCCTAAAGGAGCCTCGACAGCGACCTGGTACTTTTCTGGATGTGTAGTCAGCAGAAGATCCAACAAAGAGGGCGTGTGGCTGTCCACATCCGGTAGACGAGTGTGCGTCTGTACCAGCTGGGACAGACCATTTGCCAGAGCAAAGTTAAACACAGATCTCCCCGCGTAGTCGGTTGCACGTGACCCTAACCATTCGGTATTGTGCGCGTTAAAGTCCCCGAGGACTACGACTTCGGCGGAGGGAGTCTGAGATAGCAGGTCGTCAATCTTCGCTTGAACGTGGCCCAACAGTTGATCTGTTTGTGCATTACCACTATGGGACCTGTAGAGGCACGCGTAGAATCTGACGTGATCGTCCATGTCCACGCGCAACCAGAGCACGGACAGGTCCCGACCTTCAAAAATCTGAAGGCGACGGTAGCACATATCCTCCCTTACGAACACAGATACCCCGGCGTGTGGTATAAAATGATGTTCTAGTTTATACCCGGGGTATGATAGGTACGCTGTGTCGCTAGGTTGAGATATCTGCGTCTCCGTCAAAAACAACAAGGCCGGCTGCGCCGTCTCAAGGTGGTAGTGGACGGCGTTTAGGTTCGAATGAAACCCCCGGATGTTACAAAAGTCAACATCTAGAGTGGAACGGGGTGCCGCTGTTTGCCGTCGTTTGCCCTCAGGAAACACTAAGTGCGATACTTTGCCCGCCCCAGATACGACGGGCAGCCCGAGCAAAATCCGAGGATCATTCCCCCGATTTTGCTCGGGGAGGGGGTCCCCGGCTTCATCAAAGCCGGTACCCTCCTGGGGTATTTTTCTTTTATGCATCGCGTTCATGTTTGGCGGGGGGGGGGGGGGGTTTGGGCTTCCGGATTCTCTCACTCACCGACGGAACATAACCAAATGAATTTGGTTACTACACGTCGGTCTTCTGTGAGAGGGTGGTCCTTCCCCGGTCGAGCCAGCCCAATACGAGCTGCAGTCAGATAACTACAGCTAGGCTCTACCACCTAAAATTAAATAAAAAGTATTTCCACATTAGGGGTGATTGGGTTGTTAATATAAGGTCCATACGATGCATACTTAATAGAACATGCATTATATACACAAATATGAATAGTATTAAAAATTATAGTATTCTGTAAAAGTACTATAAAAAGTTATTAACCACTCAAATACGTTATTGCATTTTAAAATATTATACGCTTCTCGATGATTTGCTATACTCTTCTAAGAGAGTTGAGAACAGCGGGAGTGTATATTAAACGCATTGAAATAGTTTTGAATATAAAAGGCCATACGACTTAATGGCTTCTACTTCAATATTTACTAACCGCTCGTAATATAACCACTACGCTTCATGAAAGAAACTGAGATATACACGTTGAAGAATTAAAAGCTTCACTATAGCACATGTTTTTACCGTATAGTAAGTTCTAGTAAACATTACTTATATAAATTTTAATTAAAATCTTAATATATGATACTGTAAAAAAAAGTTTTTCACTAAATTGTTCTATGTGCGTTTACAATACTGATACTAACTAATTTAATACTCATTTATTATAATTAAATATTCATAAAAAGTACATTTATGTTTCTAATGTGAAAATATTTTTTAATTACACTATCACTATCGTTGGATTTGATGTGGATATGCAAAAGTAAGAAATTAAAAAAAAAAGATATATCGGCACTCGTAGTCACACTTATTTATAATGGTAAGGCAAATGAGTATAGGGGTCAGATGGTAGTAAGCCAACAATATGATTTTTTTACATCAGAGGATTTACGAAGGCTGAGAGGAATTATCGCTGATTCTTTTAGGAAGGAATAGGTTTTTTTAACTCAGTAATGTCACGAAGTTATATGAAAAAGAATACCTAACACGAAAATATTTCTAATAAAATTAATAATCCATTTTCATTTATTGTAATTTAATAAGTACCATAATTGATTGAGTACCATAATTGTGGTATTTGCAAATAAAATGGTTAGAAAAAAGTTTATATTAATATTTTTTCTAATAAATCTAAACAAATTGACAAGTATTATTAATAATGTAATATCTTCAAAGATAAATTGAGATATTCCTAAGTTTCATGGAACACGAAAAGTCAATCATTATATTAAATTACTTTACTTTTGCGTTAGGTTTCCTTTTTGTAAATCTCATTTATAGGAAAATAAAACAAATATTTCATTCCTAATATATAATATTATAGATTAGATTAATAAGGTCTTTAAAAATTTATTTTTAACGTTTTAATAAAATTATATTTACTGATATCTTCAAAGTATTTCCTAATACAACTAGAGAGTGTTTTTGTATTGTGACTATGAGTTCAGTTTTAGCCATAAAACTATTTCATATTACACAAACTTGGAAAAGGAACGAACCCACATTAACATGAATGAAAGGCTCAGTTGTTAATAATACTCGATCGCTTCTCCCTTGAGGACCAGATTCAATTTAACCTATTAGTAGATATACGAGTACTTACATAAATTGAAGATTAAATCATTAATACAAATCTTTTTCTACATGATACATTTTTTACGTTAAGGTGTATAACAATAGTAATAATAAAGTGGCTTCGTGATAAGGTTTCAGAATATATCTCCAGGTTCAGTATAATGTTTGCGGTTTCGCCTTTCAACCAAAGGGTTAATCGCTTGCTTTAGTTAGGATTAAACAAAATTCCGAAGCTACCAATTATAATTTGTGTCAAGTGATATTATAATGAACATATACAAAGTTGATGTTATAATACTACACTATTACACTTCTTAAGTCCTTAAATAAATTGTGAAATAATTGTAAAATTAAAATATTTGTTTGAAAAAATATAATGTTTACAGGTAATATTTAACAGTTTGATGTTGTAAATGACCATTTTTGATATCAGATTACAGGATAACTATTTACATAAACTTAAATTTAATTATTATATTTAAAGTTATGAACAATGTTAAATCTCTTTTTTTATTTATAAATGGATTGAAAAATTCATCAACACGAGCGGAACTCCAAACTCGTTAAATTACAATGATACCGTTATTAATTTAATATTTTATGCTTTTCCTATCATAATTTTCTGCTTATTACATCTGTTTAGACTAAAGATATGTAATAAGTGTAGATATCTTCGTTCATATCAAAATATTGTCGGTGTAAGTTAAGAACATTTTAATGGTTAATTAATTATTTTGAAACAAGTAAGAAGTTATAAGAAAGTCTGTAATTAATTGAACTTGTTACAAACTCAACTTGTTCTAAATAATTACGTAAGCCCGTAGCTCTTAGATACGATATACGATTATTCGAATCGTATATCGTACATATGTAAATGCATGACTGAAGTCATTATAATGCCAAAATTATGTCATGTCCAGATATTATGAAGTTTAAAGTTAAAGTTGAATATTTTATCTTTGTAACGGATATTGATACAATTTCATTAAATATTTAAACAATTTAAAGAAAAATAGATTTTTTATTGTGTTTCCATTTTAACTTGAGTTTATTTCAATTACTTTAATAAAATGTACATAATAATATTTTTAAAAGGTTTATTCAGTCTGTTTGTGAATAATATAATATTTTGTACAATAGTAGACGACAACTGATATAAAATAATATTTAAATCTGATCTTAAATAAATCGTTAATGATCTAAAATTAATTAATGAGTGTACTCGATCTCTTAATTAATGTGAAGATGTTGCACTCAAAGTATTATCATGATATATAGTAAGTTCGTTTTCTTTTATTAAAAGTTAAATAACAACAGCATCAGAACAATAAATCTGTACTTCGAAATAAAACAAACAAAGATCTCAAGAGTTCATTATTGTCAAGACAATACCACGAGAACAATATTCCCACTAGAGACTGACGTTCGTATTTATGAGTATATGAAACGATAAACTATGTTTTTGACCTTTCGAACAAATAAACTAAAGTATTATAAATAATTTCAACACAAAGCTTTCCTGTTTTACATTGTTGGTACCTAATGGATTACTCGTATCTCAAATCGACCACCAACCCGAATGTTTAAAAGCCCAATTTCTGACTAACGATACCAGAATTTTGCACAAAAATTATATTTTCTAGCTCTTAATTTTCTGGTTTTCCTTACATATCTAACCTGTATAGGTATATTACAAGTTACACTGTTTATTATAAACATGAAACTAATTTGAATTACAAAATTAAGATGTACTTAGAAACTCATGACTTACATTGCCTTTTAAAGTTTTGAAGAAGTATCTTGAAGTGTCTTGTTTTAATACAAATAATCAATTTGACAATAGTTTTACTAACAGACGTGTGTAAGATTACAGTTACAGTACGTGGCTGGCTTATGATTGCTCATTGGTATCGAATAAAATTGTTAAATTGTTAGCACTACTAGATAGATATATAAAATTATATCACTTAAGTTTTTACTAAATTTGTCTCAGAAAAAGTGAGTTTTTAAAAAACAATGTATTATCTGGAAAGGCACCAGAATAAAAATATTTTTAATGAATACAATCATAATAAATGTAAAGTTATAACTTCGAAATACCTTTAGGCGTTGAGCTGCTTTACTATGTATTATACTTTTACACATAACAGTAGTAGTTTTAGAATTCATTTTGCTGGCGTCTTCTCCACGGACAAAGAAAGGAAAGTTTTAAATTAATCCTTATTAGTAATAAAAATAAAAAAGCTTAGTAATGGGCTAGGAAAATATACAATAGCGCAATTCCATTATTATTTTGATATTTTTTACATGATTCCATAAAATAATATATGACAGTCCCAATTATCTAAGTGTCTTACTGTTGTTGCTGCAACTAGATAAAAATCGAATATGTTGCTTGAGGTATCCGGTATTAAATAATATTATTTAAATATTACTTTTCTTAATAAAATTTTAAGTTGTTTAATTTTGATAAAGTTGATATCAAAGTTATGAAGATCATTATTATGGTGATGATTTCATAATTTATTGATGTCGTATGTCCTATTTTTCTGATTATCTCTTTGTTCCCGTTGCAACGTTACGACGAATAGACTGGTATACTTAATATAATTTATACCGGACGTAGGGGAGGAACTGGACAGGCTACCATTAATCTTGCGAAAATTGCACTACTATAGCTAAAAAAAGGAATGAATAAAAAACGAAATGCGAAACTGAGTTTCGAAAGAAATTGGACGTTGGATTTTAGAGGCATGTGAATGAAAATTATCTCTATTTTAAATTCAAGATATTTTAAGTTTACGCTGCATGTGCAAAGATAAATAATACATACTTTACGAATATTTCATCATAACGTCCTGTCTATGTCGCAAGCTCATTGTGAATGAAGTGAATCTTACTGGTAGCAGCTTGTCAATACGACTGCATCTCTGTTATTTTCCATGCATGAATATGGTTTACGTAAAATACAATTCGTTTTGTTTTATGGGTATCAATATTTATTATAAAATATATAAGAATTGTTATTTCTCTGCGTTTATATACTTTTGTAATAATTTGCGTATGACAAAATGGTTATATATTCTAGCATAAATATAAGTTAAAGATATTCTTTTATTAATATATATATATATATATATATAATATTCGTCTTAATATTTTCTTGATTTGATTTTTACTTAACTTTTTTTTATTGACATCATAACTATAAGACAACTGAAGAAAAAGTGTGACCATATTAATACATACAGAGTAAATACTGTTATACCTCGTTATTACTGTGAGTGAGGCCTAACGAGTACACTCGGCATTATCGTGTGCACTCGTTAATTGCAAAATTAATAAATATTTTTTCGTGTAAAATTATTAAACATTTAGAAAGGAGTGCTTATTTAAAATGAGAAAACCATTCTTCGCTCTATTTTTAGAAACTTTTGTATATTAAATAATATACATAAGTTTATACAAAAAAATATATAAGTGAAATTTAAGATAATTTATTAGCTTAGTCATCACCCTCGGATAATATCTTTCAAAGATTCGTTTTATTTCTATCGATTGTCTCTAGATTCTATACTTTTAACAGTTATTCTAATTTTGTTCATAACTTTTAATGGGCAATCCTACACGAGACTTTATAATTTTAGGTTTTATTATTATAAAATAATATTGTATATATATATATATATATATATATATATATACAATATTATTATATATTCTGTATATATATATACATATACATATACAGAAATATAATTTTGTACACTTGACAGAATGTAAATATGGTCATCAATAAAATCGGTAAATCAATTTTCATTGTAATTCATCAGTCGAGTTTCAGAATTGTTTTATTTATATAATGTATTAAAATTTATATAATATAATAATATATTTATTATATATAGTATATTTTAAATAAATTATTTTAATTATCATGTACATTAGAAAAAAATGTGACGAACTTTACCGCATGGTGTTACTGCACTTATGTAATGATGAGGAAAACAACATGTTTTTTGTTACATCCGAAAATACATGTTCCTTATACTAACTTGAATTTTGTCGCATATCCTTTGCTTTTCCTTTGTTTTAACGAGATTCCTATTGTTTGTAATGGCAAAAACCCTTTTACCTCTTTGTAGTTATTAGATTTCTTGTACCTTTAGTAAACCAATTAATTTATTGAAAAGCTTTTCCAAAACTGAAATAGTTTTATAAAAATTTTATTATAAATGTAATAACAATAAAAGAGAGTTGAGTCTATTCGATAACTTTTGATTCTTATAGACTTTTATTATAACATAACTTATAATGGTATTCATATTTTTATAACTTGTAATGTTGTAAATGAAACTGCCTTAAAGTCGTAATTAATATTATAACTAATACTTTAAGAACTTGTTATGTAAGTAGCTGAATATATGAATAACATTTAAGTAAAATTGTGTTAAAATAGAAATAATTGTAAAATAGAAAAAAATATTTATTAAAGTTATATTGATAAATTTACTGTTACTTTATTTAACCAGTGACATTAATTCAAAGAATTTCACTCACGACTTTAAAACCATGTCTTTTTAATTTCCAACATAGTAAAGAAATTTTCACTTGGATATGAAACTTAAATTCTAATTCATTATGAGGGAGTACGCTTCAGTCTGACGAAATAAAACTCAATTACTTAAGTTCAAATTAAAATTCAAAATATCTTTATTTTTTATATTCAAAATTTAGTGTAGTCAGTTATTGAGTAAGCTACCAAGCGCAAATAATTTTTGTTGTATAAATTATAATAGCAAACCTGAAACCGATACCTTTAGTGAATAAATGTTCTCACAAATTCTTAACATTAAAGAGCAAGTAATGATATAGGTATTTGCAGTCGTAATAAAGTCATAGTAGTCATATAATTTTAATAATATTAATAAAGTATAGACTTCTTGATTTACAATAAAAGTTGTTCATTTTCTTTTCATTAAAAATAAGATCAATATAATGGATGATCGCAATGTTATTATTCGGTGAACTTTCTTCATGATAAATAGTATAGATACTTCTTTGTCACTTCTGAACCGTGTACTTAGAATGTGTATCATTGTAAGCAAAGTTTTTAAAGAATTTAATGAAAAACAAGATAAACAACGACCACGACAGACACTTCTTCAAATTGTTTATATAATTTCCGAGCTTGCTTATTAAATATTTAGAATCTAAATGATTAATAAACATGTTGAGATTTCTGTTTAAATAATTATTAATACTAGTAAATATAACAAATATATCATCCATATATAGTATAATTGTCGAAGCAAATGTTACCGGCAACGTTCACTGATTTAGCAATAACCAGGAGACGTTGCAGGACATTCGGATAACTTATATTCAATTAACACAGATTTATAATATCAAACTATACCGTATAATAAACGGCTAAATTATATCATTATAAAATGTTATATTCACTAGAATACGGCCACCAGTTTTATATTATTAATTAATCGATATAACTTTTATTAAAATCAGTTGCTGATAATTTTGGTATAATAATTATGAAAGCGGTATAAGTATTAAGTAAACATGAATTACATTTTTAATTATGTAAGAAAAAATCAAAAAGTTCTTCGGAACACCTCCGTTGTAAATGATAGAAGACACACAAAAAGGCCACGTCTCTACGCAATGCCAGAGAGTCAAGCCATTCATAGAGCACAGCACCGTTTTAATGTAAAAGAAATTGAAAATATATCATTGTGTATTCCCAAGAGAACGATAGGCAAAAATCGCTTTGTTCCTTTTGTAATGGTATGTATACATATATATATAAATAATAATTCCAAGTTTTTATTAAAACTTCGGTAATTTAATTTGTTGTAACAAAATCAATAAAAGTAATCTATAGAAATATGTAGCAAAATGTATAATTAACATAGAATATATAAATTTGACGATAAAAGAGCATACCTACACATTTATAAAGAGGATTATATTAAATTTATATTATACGAGTAAAATGCTGTTGTGGCTCTAAAATGTAAAAAATACAATTATAATATTAGCAGTCTTGGTTAAATTCGTTCAAAGCATGGCGTCGACGCTCCAAGTGTCTAAATCTTCCTGCAATCTAAAGCTTAACTTAAGATGAATTAAAAATTAAAAAAATAATTTTAGTTTGTTTCAAATTAATTTGTATAAAATTCAAATCAAAAATCAATGTTTTTTAATAAAGCATAAATTTAGTTTCTAATTCAGTGTAATATTATATCAATTATCCAGATAATATTGGAACGTGTTTAAACATAAACAGATATAATAGTATCATTGATCATCAAATTTCAAATTTAATAATTATATGATAATATTCTAATATATATTTCGGAACGGATTTATGAATAATGTATTTACTAAATCAATCTGTGTCATATATTTAAATTTCAAAACATTATATTTTCTACATATGTTTCAATGAAAATAAGTTAAGAATATGATATTTCACAAGATTACTTTCGTTTTAATTTCCTTTAAACTAGATTAACGTACAAAGAGATTATTCGACGTGACTCATGATCGTCAATTATTCATGAGTCTTCGTTTTAAGATCCCTTAAGTTCAAGTTAGCTTCGTTTAAGTTAGTCCCTACAGTTAAAGAATTTATCTTTATTAGCTGTTTTATTATAAATAAAATTAAGACATGAGATATGTGTAGTAAGAAGTATTAAATTATCTATAATTATATAAGTATACGGGAATCAGACATTAAGCATTCATATAAAAAATTATTTAATTATTGGTCGTTAGTTTGTACGTATTCGTATATTAGATATTAGTGAATTTGGAAGTTGCACGAAAGACCAAATGTAATAATTGTAAAATATAGTGAGACAAAGAGACTACCATCTGGCTGTTAAGGTTCTAGAGCGAGTATGATTACAGATTAGTTAATAGTTGCTCATAAATATAAATATATCAATTAATTAATGAAAATACTGTTTAGAATAATTAGATAAAAAAATAAGAACATATTCCAATTGTGGAAGAATAGAACTCAATTAGGTCAAGGATTTTAGGATGGCTGCAAACTTTGTTAATGTACTTACTTTAGTTATTAAAAACTGTAACGAATGATGGTACAAGTAATTATTTAAACAATAAAAATTATTCAATACTATATAATTACTTAATAAATAATAAAACAATAAGTAACATTGTTTAAGTATGTATATAAAACAAAAAGCAACACAATATATCGTAACATTGTATCCCTTTTAAAAAGTTACGTTATGTAAACGAGATTCTGTAAAATATAAATAAAAATACGTATTACATAAAAGCAAGATCGAGATATTTTCCCGGTTTATTGGAAATATTTTATGTCATTATTTCCGTCACACAAGCTATGGATTTATAAAGATAATATCGAAGTCTATTATCTTATATGGATGTAGCATATCTAGACGTGTCTTTTATTCCAGTGAAAATTTTACTCGACCTAAATAACATCAGGGGTTTTATAAAGTATTCTTCATATTTACTTTGAAACAGCAAGTTTAAAATATTTGCACATAATTTTATTTTACTCTAGGTACTATATTATTTAGATAAATGTAATAATTCAAGTATATGTAGGTTATTTATTTATTAATTATCTACATATTAGATAGTAAGTGAATTCTGATAAACTACAAGAGTTCAGAGTAAAATATATTGTTCTTTTAAACTACGCACGTACCGCAACCACGAGTTGCGTATTTAAAATAACAAAATTAATAAATAATTGTTTTATTACTTATTTTACCATATAACATATTCCTTAGCCACAGATGTACATTTTTTTTTATTATTAATATCCTGTTTTTTTTTTTGCTAATTCATGCATTTAAAATAGAATGTAATATTTCATACAATAATTTTTCAATAAACTCCTACATGTACAGCTTATCCATATTAAAATGATTTACAAAAGTATACATACTCATAAATGCAAATCCAACATAATTTATCACAAACTCCTAATCTCTTAGGAGATTATTACGAAATTTGTATTACATACATCAATCGTTATCAATAAGTCAGATATTTTGATATATTATATTCAATATAACAGATACAATACTTCATGTCATTTGAGATACTCTATAAACATGATAAGTATCTATATTTATATAAACATAAAATTAACGCGGATTTTTATCCGCTGTTACAGAATCAAATAGCAAAAGTTACAATTATTGACAGCGATTTATTATACGTTATATGTGTTATTTGTAAATAAATTATCAGAACGTTCGGCTACGTCACCTTGTTATTGTTAATTCAATGAATGTTGTTGATAACATTTGCCTCGACAATAACACTGCATATGTATGACGTATCTGTTATATTCACTAGTATTAATAACTATTTAAATAGGAATCTGAACATGTAGATATTACATGTTCTATACATCCTCTTTGATTTACATATTATTTATGAAGTAAAAAAAATCAGTGTATACCTAAAATGTTTTTAAACATAAGTTGTAAAATTAAAATTTTAACAATGAATAATAATTTAGTTTAACATATAAAAATGTCAATTAATTATTAGGCAAAAAAACTACCAGGCTCGTTTGAAATTCAAATTTAATACTTTAGTAAACCGGCTCCAACATTTTGTAAGCCATCTGTAGAAGTGTTTGTTTATTACGTTATTATAGCTATAACTTTCCATACAATGACCTCGTAAGAAGAGTGTATTATATATTTCACACCATCATTAAATACGAAAAGATTCATATTATATTGAAATGAACATTCAAAATGTTTATATCATTTTATAATAAATAATTAAATAATTAAAAAAATTAAAACCCACGTTTTACAAATGCACTCAAAAGAAGAAAATAATTTTGCCCTATGGCAACTCTGAGCTGGAGCTGGAAACGTGGACGTCTGCCTCACTCCATCACCCCTCCTGCAGCTGTTTTTTTTTTTTTTTTTTTTTTGTTTGTCTCTGCTGTTAGCCCTACTGGCCATGACAGCGTCACCGGAGTAATGGACGGGTGCAGAGACCCGCCCTTGAAAAGGGGGGGCCTGAAGGGCCCCAGGGGAACGCGCGTCCTGAGGGCGCCCCCTGTGAGGCTCGGACCACGACTCAGGACGCCGTTAGGTGGGAAGCGAGGGTTGGATGTGGGTTAGAATTTGACACTAACGTCCTCCGACGGCAGAACGCCGGAGCAACGTGCTTGGATGGGCCTGCAGCTGTTGCCTTAATTTGTGTCACTCGTAATTTTGTACTAGGCTGAAGACTGAAAACGTGGGCCGCATCATTTGGTGATTTGGCTTATACATGTGTATTGATTAGTTCTAGGTGGTTTTAAATTTTTAGTAAATTGAGAGTGAATTTCTATGTATGCGTTTGATAGCAAGGCTGTTAGAGTTAGAGAGTTAAGTTTATGAGATTCATGGGAATCTTCCATCAGTGAGTTTGTATGAGATGTGTGGATGTTTAGTCTAGGAGTATAAGGAAAATTCTTAGTAATTGCTACATAACTGGGAGAGATAGTAGAGCTTTAATCTACGTTTAAACAATACAATATTTGGGCTACTTATAATACGGCTGGGAAGGGTATTCCATAACCGCGCTGCATGAATGGAGAAGGATTTGGAGAAAAATGTTAAATTGTAAGGAGGGACATTAAAAGATTTAACAGGAACACAAGAGCGTTTGGGACGGCTACTCGGAGGGGACAAGTGGAAGAGTTCATATAAATAAGTGGGTGATGAATTTCTATAAACATTATACAGCGTGGTTAAAATATGCATATTCCGGCGAAAGCGAATAGGGAGCCACTTAAGTTGACGTCGAAAATTTGAAACATGGTCAAACTTGTGCAATCCGAAGATAAAACGAATGCATAAGTTTTAAAGGCGATCTAATTTATTAAATAGCTCCTCGTTAGCATCTAATTGGCAAACGTCAGCATAGTCGAGAAGGGGTAAGAAAAGGGAGTGAGATAGCAAGATTTTAGTTTTTAAAGGTAGGAAATATTGCAGACGCTTGAGGGAGTGAAATGACGAATGCATTCTTCGACTAGTTTCATTTACTTGTGCTGTCCAATTTAGGTGTTTATCTATCACCAATCCCAGATTTTTTACTACGTCAGAATAAGGAATCACGGTATCACAGTACATTATATTAAAAACTGATTAAGTTGCACCTTATTTTGAAGATATTTGCTACCTATAATAATGTCCTGAGATTTTTTGGGATTGACAGTGAGGCCAAAAGATTCAGTCCATTCCTTTATTAAAATGAGATCATTATTTATGGCTATAATGGTAGTATCAAGATCATTAAGTGAGCAATGTCGGTAGATTTGTAAATCGTCTGCATAGAGATGGTAGTGAGAAGATATTATTTTAGTGATTTCATTAATAAAATTGAAAAAAAGTAAAGGAGATAAAACGCCGCCCTGAGGGACGCCGGCAGACAGAACAGCCCAATCAGAGGATAAGTCATCAGAGCATGTAGTCTGTCGACGGCCGTACAGGTATGAATGAAACCAGTTAATCACAGATGGAGATATGTTAAGGCTGCGAAGAACACCAAGCAATATATCAAAGTCTATGGAATTGAAAGCATTGCTGAAATCCAGAAGGACAAGTATCGTGAGTCTATGGTTATCCATAGCAAACCTAATGTCTTCGGTAACTTTCAGCAAAGCTGTTGTTGTACTGTGACAGGAGCGGAAACCTGATTGAAAAGGGCTAAGGAGTTTATTATGGTTCAGGAAATAAGACAATTGTTTAAATACAGTGTTTTTAAGGACTTTAGACAGGAAAGGAAGGATGGATATAGGACGAAACTGTGAGGGAGAACTAGGATTGCTGAGTTTGGGTAGGGGCATGATATGTGCCGATTTCCAGGCAGATGGAAAGGAATTGGCTGTTAAAGAGAAATTAAGAATATGTGTTATAACAGTCAAGAGGATGTCGAGAAAAGGAATTAGCATGTCACGACTAATGTTATCATTACCCATAGCTTTAGAACTAATATTTAAAATTGCTTTCTTAACATCACACTCCCTGATTAATTTAAAAGTAAAACTGTCACAGATAGGTAGGGCGGTCGTATTTAATTTGTTTAAGACCGAGGTTTTTAAAGAATCGGAAAGTTTAAGTGGAGAAGATGAGAAATACTGATTCAGAGAATTCAAGTTTAATATATTACTACAAGGGGTCAAAGTTTTACCCACACGTAGTGACTTGAAGAGCCTCCATAATTGTGGAATTAACAGAGGAGTGAATATAGCGACGTTCGGCATCTCTACACATCCTATTGCAGCGATTGCGCAATTTTTTATACGTGGCCAAAAGGTCATCCGTAGGGTTTTTCTTGAAACGAATCTTAGCAATATTACGTTTATTCATAATTTTAGTGCTTGTTTGTCTGTTTGTTTGTCTGCGAAATCGATTTAAATCTTGCAATCCTTTTCACAAATTGAGAACTGTTCTTCACAAATGTTTCATTCGATTAAATCTTACAAATTCTATACGCTTCCTGGCTATCTACCTCTACTTTGTTGCATTAAAATTGTTCATTTATAGATCGTTCTAGAATTATCGTTCTAAAATTTTTCGTTCTCGATAATTATTATTGAACGAACTACGCTACGCTCTGTTCGTTCCATGCAAATGACCGTTACATGCGAACTAAATTTCTCCATATTGAAATGTAAATATTATGAAAATGACATTGAATTGAATAGCGAGTTTTAAATAATTAAATATTACATTGTCATCGACTTCTGAGCGATCCTGAAAATTTCAGCGCTCTAGCTAGCTGGAAAGTGGGTGAAATTTCGATTGCAAGATTTGATCGCTACAAACAGACAGACGTGACGAAGACGAGCTAAGTGAAACGTGGTAAATAAAAAAAAAAACTAAAGACGAATATGATGATTTGCTGTTCATTATAATGGAGTTGTAAAGCTTTCCTCGTCGCTTAAGGGACCCGTACAATCTCACGACGCGGCCAAATTAATCCTTAATCATACATTATAATAACAACGACGAAGATAAGGGAAAAAATAATAGTGGTACAAATTTTTATTTGATTATTTGCGTAAAAAAACATATATAAAAAGTATGTAGTGCTGGGTGTTATTTCTTTCACCGAAGAAGCATTCAAGCATTAATCAATACGATTTTAATTAATATACTAGGACATTCCGTTGATCATTCATTCAAGCAATCATTTTCAACGGTTTAATAAGATTAGAAAATTTATATTTTAAAAATGTGCTCAAATTTAGTTATCTGGTGTATAGTATACACAACTCATTAACCACTTGCAAATTACATATATTGTAAATATTCAAATCTAATCACTTGTGAAATCTGAGGCAATCAGCTTTTATATACAAGAGTACTTTCTATGAACTATAATTAAGTCAAGCAATTAAGTTAAAAATACATTAGCTCATAAACTTTGTTAGTCAACTTAACGAGTTAGTGAACTAATGTATTATTGAAATCAATAATTTCTCATCGTGACTTTTTTACTATTTAATAAATATTGAAACTAGACAAAATGTTAATGTTATTTTCAATCAAAAAATAAAATACATAAACCCTATATATCTATTATAAATATTAAGTTTCACTGTAGAATATATATCTCATATGAACCACGTGATAAATATGGAGAACTGATAAGATTTTCCATAAATATATTATAGATTAAAACCAACTAACACATTATTGTTAGATATGTACTTTTTTGAATAATGTTTTGAATATATCAATATGTGTTACGCTTTATATTATTTACTTTATTAAATTGCTAATGAAAATAGTTAATATTTTATTATTTGCAGTCCATAAATACTTTTCATATTTTTATTATAGATATAGTTAACCATCTGTATTCAATTTAATAATATCGTCTTGCCGTTTTAGTGTCAAACCGATCCGGGAGCTATACCTATAAGCTTGGAGCGTGGCGGAAACACGTGATGGAAGCGGCGGTGAAGATGTAGTGCAATCGTCAGTTTATTATTTTTTGGAGAACTATATAGTATATAGTTTAATCGTCGTCGAAGCTTGTCCCAACGTTAAAATCTCAGAACCTAAATAAGTGGCATTAACGCTATGTAAATAAAAAAATTATGGATTTGACATAAGGTAACACTATAACCTAGTACCCTTATCGCCCAAACATTTAAAAGCAACAAACGCATAAATGAGAGTTTGCTGTTTTATGTAGGTTCTGAACAGCAACATCTCAGTGGCAAAGGATCTTTTGCAGCCTATAAGAGACGCATTGGTCATTTCTTAAGTAATAATTAAAGAAATGGTGGTTTTACTTTTATCACATTACCAAACCCGAAAATATATTCTTATTCATAATATAATTAATCAACAATAACACATAATTAATCTTTTCTTATAAACGGATAGCTTTTATATTGTTTAGACAATTAAAGGTTATTGGCTCCTTTCTTATATTTTTAGAAATAAATCTCTATTAGACTACACTCCCACGTTATATTGTTAATACATTAAAGTTCTTTATTTATATTTATATATTTAATAAGCAAAATTTATTAGAATAGTATATTAAATATGAATTCAATACATTAGACCCTGATTATTTTAGTTTGAAATAGCTTTAAGATGTTTTCCCGCCCTGGTCTGCAATAAAAAAATATTTACTTAATTATTAAAATACTAGATTATTGTGTGAAGGTATGGTAATACTATGAAAGCAATACAAATAAGAAGTTATGAAATAATAAGTAATAAATATTATATTCGCAGCAATGGCTGGCATTTCTAAACCAGTCTTGATGCGGAGAATGTTATGTGGGTTATTGGACTCTTTGTGCATTGTGTAGAGATGTGGCTTCTTTGTGCGCCTTCTATCACATTTACAGAGGGTAGTATTCCGCAGAGCTATTTGATCTGATGCATATTGCAATATCGTCATAGCACTCAAGATCATTGATAAATTATTTCCGGCATTGAGCTCTGACACCGCCATCAAAAACTTACGTTCCGGGTAGGTGCTTTGCTGATCCCCAATTTTAACGACATGTTGAAAATTTTCTATAGCGATTTACTTTTAAAAATCTGTAAGCCCGGTTATTTTCTCTCTTCTTCAAATTCTTCTTTCCTATCTGGATATTCTTCTATGAAGTATTTTTTCCTTTTCGGCGTCGCGTTCCTAGTTCTTCTTTTTAATGTTGGCATTTTTCTTTGCAGTTTCTTGATTTGTTCTGTAGACCTGTGGGAATGTAGGTTTTGATAGATCCCACTACTTGATGGAAAAATATGAAATTTTGCAATCAAAAAGATTTTTCCGTCGCAAAAAAAAAGGTTAGGTCTAATTTGATGGCTTGATGGTGATCGTGGCGCGACGCGTCGGCCTAATCTGAAATCTCCTACTTTACCGACATTGTCCACAACGAAGAGTCATTACACAGGGCTTGCTTCGCTCAATATGCAAACGGCACCCGAGATTTCGCGAACGCAGCTATTCGAAATTGAGAGTCTGTTGGCGCCCCTAGTGTACTTATCCTCAATTTTTTTCATAAAATGTTGCTCGTGAAAAACTAGTAAAGCCTTCTATTTGGAATCCTAAGGTACTATTAAATTATATTGCGACACATAATCTAGATAAAAGCAATACCATTACCAGGTTTCCAATCATTATTGTTATTGGCCTCCGGCCGTAGAAACCAGTGTTATCTTACTGCGTATAGACAGTAATAGTTTAATTGATGAAAGTGATTCGATTATATTGTGGCCAACTTTTGGTTCCAAGACGTATAATAATATATATCAAAGGCAGATAGTATAAATCATAGGCAGTCTGGATGGTGGCTTGGAGGACATCCGGTAAAAAAAATAAATTCAGTATTTTAGATACGAAATAAATTGAAAAAAACCGTTCATCGTCGAAAGAATATAAATAACATCTTTATTACAGCTACAAAGTACCCTAACCTAGCCTAG
The DNA here is from genome assembly GCA_918358695.1 of Melinaea menophilus ssp. n. AW-2005. Taxonomy (NCBI): domain Eukaryota; kingdom Metazoa; phylum Arthropoda; class Insecta; order Lepidoptera; family Nymphalidae; genus Melinaea; species Melinaea menophilus. Next base: position 5,150,692 of record OU911042.1, read on the forward strand.
CCAGAACCTAGCCTAGCCAGAAGCATGGCTAGCCTGCTACCAGAACTGTTATTAGTGGGTGGATCAAATCTATTTTAAAAGATGCTCGTATTGAATCTTAACCAGACCCTATAAGATACGCTAAGTTGGAAAAAAAACTTTACCATTGATTAATTAATAAATTTGCCAGGAATTAATTGCTTATATCGTAATTCTCTTGAGTCAGTGACAAAAACATTGTCTAATTATTTTAACCTTGTTCATAATTAGGAACTGAAATTATTTATTTTAAATTGAATTAGAAGCTAAGGTTAGATCTTGTTGTTGATTTATGTAATTCGGATACATGAATGCTAAATTACAAAATTAGTATTTTATTTTAATAAATGGAGTACGAATTCAAAAGTTTTTAATTAATATATACACAGCATCTTTAGCAAGCGTTATAATATAGCTTGCACACCAGGTGACAACAAACACATCACTCAAAATGGATTCCGGATATGAAACAAATAATAGAGAGTCAAAACGTACCTCTTATTTTTTTCCAAGTAAGGCCTACCTGGTGGATCACGAGTGCAATAATGACTTACACTTTACCCGGTGCTTGCGCTCCTCGAAAGTGGTAGAAAACTTCATAACTAGAGAGCGTCACTATCGGAAAGGTAGAGGAAACAATGACTAAAGACAGAGGACAGGTGCTTGACTCTAGATCTATTCCGGATGTTGAAGAAAAGTATTAAGTTTTATTTTCTGGTAAAACTCTTCTTTTAATATTTTCATTTCATCTTAGTAGTCGTTTTTTGTTCGATGATAAACTGTTCAGTATAGGAAAATTGTCAATATCTAATAAATAATGTCCTTTTATGTCGATCTGCCGGCATTTTTGGGATGATTGATGAGTTATCACATTTTGCATTAATTTTTATTTAGGAATAAAACAGAGTTTAGTTTCCTTTGTTACAATGCATGTACATTCTTTACTAAAATATAATCGACAAATTTAATTATTTAATAATTTGTAAATATTTTGCTATTACTTTTTCAAATAATCGACGTTAAATTTATCTACTTATAAATATATACCTACTAATTAGTAGCTGGCTTAGCGAAGGATGATTATTAAAAAGAACTACTAATGTACTATGGAATTTATAGTAGTACTAGGTTTTCCAAATCCTTAACAAAGTGATAAAACTATCAAAATTATTGACAATATTTTAAAATCATTTCACCAAAAAGGCCCCTTAAATTCAAGTTAATAACTCATTAATTTCATACCCGTTATTAGGTTCGAAACTTTTTAATCGATTTGACTTTTAAAAGTAGTTTTAATTTTATTCTTTACTCTCCACTTAACAAGAATATTTAACGATTTGACTGAAATATATTTTACATTTCGAACTAATAATAACCCTACTTAAGTAATAATAACTTTGTGAGTATGGTCTCGTGGTTATTTGTTAGATTTACAATAAACTTGATATAATAAAGTTATGAGTAGAAGAACATAATATAAAATGGTAATAAAAGAATAACCAAGTAAGTTGATAATAAAATCCTGCCGCGTGAGAGCGTTCAGTTTATTTTAGTACAGACACACGAAGTATGGTTTAATTAAAATTAAACCATTAAACTAATGTAAATAATCTGTTATTACGCGCAGTAAATTGTGGTGGTTGTGGTATTTCTATGAGTAAATCGCAATAACGAGATTTCGTCCGACTGAGAAACATTCTTTACTTTAAGTTAAAGTGCTGACAAAGTTGTTAACAAAAGCTAACCGTTATTCGGGTAAGGTTATTTTATTTTAAAGAAATAACTTTGGTTAGTAAAGTTTAAAAATACGTCTTACACACATATATTTATACACTCCTATATATTTGTGTATGACGTATTTTTACAGTACAGATCGATCACCTAACCTTAAATAATTAACATTACAAGAAAAATCCGGTAAAAAAAATAGTTAATAATATTTTTTTCAAATAAAATATCATTGTTTTTGTCCTTATTATCTCGACAATGAAATAATCAGCTCTAGAGGTCTTTGTTTGCTTTTATTTCGAGTAAAAGAACTTTATTGTTCTCATGTTTAATGTTTCATGTTTTTCATGATAATGTTTTATGCAGAGATTTTCACATTAATTAAAACATTGAGATCACTTATAAAAATTGTTTAATACAAATAAGATTGTACATTATCAATGGATCATAATCGGTCTTCAATTATATTACACTTTTCTATTGTATGTTATATTTTATTATTCATCTACAGACTGAATGACACTTTAAAAGCAATATTTAATATGTTATATAGAAGGAAATTGTTTCATGTCCTTGGTATTGACCAAGGTCCCCATTATTTAAGCAGTAATGACTCGGCAGAACTGCGGGAACCATAAATTTTACTTAACGTAACGTTGATAAAAGGTAAATAATATATGTAGTAGATTATAATTTCTTGATAATTATTGAATGTTTATTTTTCAATTCTTGAAAACCATTACTATTCTTATTAATTTTGAAATGCCAATAAAATAAAACGTTTTTTTTTCTAATATATGTTTAATAAAATTGTATAACAATCAATTGTAAAAACAACAACCTTACCTTACCTTACCTTAATAATATTTGAACATGACTTAATTAATTCAATTTGCTCTTTTTACACTCAATTGTATTTCAAATAAAATAAAATCTATCAGATGTAATTTTTAAGTGAACTATATATCTATTTTCTTATAACAGAAACAAACAATAACAAATTGACAAGTCTGCAGTTTTCACAGTAGTGGTATTAATAACATACAATCATTTAGATTCTTGCGTCCAAATACACATTACTTTAACTTTAGTAAATTAATATACTCTCAATGGACTACTAACAAACTATGTAGTAATTATTAAGAACTTCGACTTATGTGATTAACATTGCGTTAGAAACTTGTTTTGATTATAAGTTAACTGAGATTCCTATAACAATATGATAATATATGCTGGTCCCTTTTTTAAATTATCCTTTTTCAAGAAAATGTTTTTTGAGTGGACTGAATAATGTCATATAATTAAGAACATAAAAGGCCGGTAAAGTATCTTGGACTTTATATCTTGCTATTTTATATTATTATGTAAATATTTTATCATTTCTTTAGAACCCTTAAATTCACAGAGCTGCTAAATAAACATAGCTCATAGTATAATTAATGGGATTATATCTTGCCTTGGACGTTTAGTTTTCACAAAATGTATATATTAAAGCAATAATCATAAAACCGTACTTAAAATACTAGCTGGTCATCAATAATTTTTGGAAGCGGTAGTTTTTATATTTAACATTACTCAAGTCTGTCTATTTACTTTAATTGTATTGTTGTCTATTTTTCCATTCGCCTCAAAGTTGAAGTTTTATTACATAAAACTAAAATACACAAAATAATTCAGACGATTCAAAATTATTTATACATCTTTATTTTTTCAATAAAATAAAGTTAATAAATTTTTTGTGAAAAGAAAATACTTTTTGAATTATTTCTAAGTAATTTGTATTATTGCGATTCGACTGGGAATAGAATTAATAGCAGTACGTCCTCTGGGAGTCTGACCGCAACGAAACAAATTAATCTTTTTAAAAATCATTGTTAATTTTTCCTAATTTATCTCCATTACCAATCTACTTTTTAATAATTAGCAATCAGTAATGGAAAAATATCCAAACTTATTATGACAACTGCGGTTATATTTTGATATACTTCACAATAAGTGTTTTGTATGAAAAAATAAATCATTATTTCTTCAAGTACATAATGTTTGAAACTTGTATAATTTATAGATTTTTTTTCTATTCATTTAGGTTTAAGATGTTACAATTTTGACATTATAAAAATATGTATACATTGAATATGTTACAATTTATTGTTCTTCCTATATTTTGTGAAAGGATCCTTAGGAAAGACCTCAGGTCCTTTGACCTAAATGTCCACGTCAGTCCTGCTAATAGTCGCTGAGTTATAAATATACATAAAGTGAACCACGGTCTGCGATGACAAAGGACAAGTCATAAATCATACTGATTACATTAGTATACATTTTGTTACGGCTTTAAAATTTTTTACAAGTTATTAAAATTTTAAATCCTACTAAGAACCTTGCAATGATTTTAAAAAGTTTCATAAATTACTTTCATATTTTTCATTTTGCGAATATAAATATAATATATAATAAACAAATTTTAAAACGAACAATAGTATTTTGTATAACAATGTTATTGTTCAGCACAAGCAAGGACAATAAATAAAACAAATCCTAATTCTAAACAAAAGGATGAGGAAAATTTTTAATACGTTAGTGATGAATATGTAGTTGCAGTTTAATATCTTAATATATAAAACACAAAAACACTCATTGACTGACTCACTAACTCATTCATCGCTCTGCAGCCCAAACCGTAATACCTAGAAAGCTGAAATTTGAATACAAGACTCCTGACATATTGAATAGGTGTAATAAGAAAGGATTTTGCAAAGATCCAAAAACCATTCCAAAGTTACAGTTAAGAAAACTGCAAAAAAATATAAAGCGCCTGTTTGATACCTCCAAGGTAGTGTGGAAATTCGCGTCATCCGTCGCGAAACACGAGTAACCTGCTAGTTATCTAATATAGTATTTTTTCTGGATTTTAAGTTAATATTTAATATGATAGAACGATCAAAGGCGGAGATTATTAGGTCAAGGAAAACGAGCTAAATAGTAAATACCTCATGGAACGAGAAAAGAACTCAATACGCACATTTGAATTTAAACATTCACCGCAAATAGCAAGCTATAATTATATATATCATCTTATATATTTATCTACAAATCTCACTGAAACGAGAACTTTAATAAGATTTTAAACTAAGAGCAATTATAAATACATTTCTTTTATAAGGGCCATTCTTTTTATTTATTATATTTTTTTAAACAGACAATTTCTTTGTGTTTTTTTCATTTTCATATATTCATAAGTCAAATCTATATAAGCATTACGTATATATTTTTTTACAGTTATTATTAGTTATGTGTTTGTTGCTTATAAATGTTTTGGGCGATACGGGTACTAGGTTATAGCGTTACCTTATATCAATTCCATATTTTTTTTATTTATATAGCGTTAATGCCATTTATTTAGGTTCTCATTTCTTAACGTTGCGACAAGCTTTGACGACGACAAAACTAAATAGTTCTCCAAAAAATTATAAACAGACGATTGCACTACATCTCCATCCTCACTCCCATCACGTGTTTCCGCCATGCTCCAAGCTTATAGGTATGGCTCCCGCATCGGTTTAAAAAATAGAATATAGTTGAATATATTTATATATATATATATATATATACATATAAATATATTCAACTATATATAATATTTATCATATCTAAGTAACATCTTAAAGTATTTAAATATTACAAATAATATTTTTGACATTAGCAATACCTATTTTTGATAAAGTATATATACATCTAACAATAACGTATTAGTCGGTTTTAATTTATATTTATGGAAAATGTTATCAGTTCTTCACATTTATCACATACTTCACATAAAATATATATTTGACAATGAAACTTAATATTTATAATAGACATATAAGATTTATGAATTTTATTTTTGAATTGAAAATAACATTAACATTTTCTCTAGTTTCAGTGTTTATTAAATAGTAAAAAAGCCACGATAAGGAATTATTGATTTCAATAATTTCTTAACATTAGTTCACTAACTTGTGAACTTAACTAACAAAATTTGTGAGCTTATGTATTTTTAAATTAATTACTTTACTCAATTATAGTTCATAGAAAGTACTCTCGTATATAACAGCTGATTGCCTCAGATTTCGTAAGTGATTAGATTTAAATATTAAACGTAATATATGTATATTACAAGTGGTTACTGAATTATATATACTATATACCCCATAAATAAATAATTTGAACACATTTTTATAATATTTAAAATATTAACTGTCTAAATTTATTTAGCCGTTGAAAATAGTTGCTTTACTTTTAATGGAATGTCGAGGCATATTGTAAATTCAAATAAAAATCGTATATTTTCATCGTATATCGATTTCATTTGATGATCTCAATAGTGCCATCGCATTTGTATGTACATATATTAATTATATCATATATTAAAATATATCCAATATAGATATATTAGAATATATCCATCGGCGACGTCAATATTTTCCTTCTAGTGGATCGTTTCTTTGTTGTGTTCTAGAAAAGAAACCTGATTAAGTAAGATTTTATTTGGAAATATAATTTGACACAACGCTACCACGTTCATAATAACTTCTCTAAATAGCATTTAAAGGTAACAAGCACTCGAAGCCACATGTACGGATAGCATTAAAGTATCTATTTGTACATACTCGTAATTATACATTCTAGTACATTATACAAGCAATACACATTCTAATAAATAGAAGTGATCGTCAATTAGTTACAAACCGGGTTACCTTTATAGTTCTTTTTTTGTATGGAAGGTTATTGCTAATATAACGTAATAAAAAGACACTATTACAGATGGCTTACAAAATGTTTGAGCTAGTTTACTAAAGTATTAAATTTGAATTTCAAATGAGCGTAGTAGCTTTTATGCCTAATAATTAATTCACATTGGTATAAATTAAACTAAATTATTATTCATTGTTAAAATTTTAATTTTACAACTTATGTTTAAAAACATTGTAGGTATACACTAAATTCATATTTTTCTACGTCTTATACTATTCCTATTTAAATAGTTAATAATACTGGCGAATATAACAGATGCATCATACATGTGCAGTGTCATTGTCGAGGCAAATGTTATCAACAACATTCATTGAATTAACAATAACAAGGTGACGTTGCGGGACGTTCTGATAATTTATTTCCCAATAACACATATAACTTATAATAAATCGCTGTCAATAATTGTAACTTTTGCTATTTGATTCTGTAACAGCAGATAAAAATCAAATATTACAAACCATTTTATTTCGCTGCAATAATTCTATAATCATATTAACATAGATAGTTATTAGGTTTATATCCCTATAAATTTTTAATAATTTTATTTTGAACAATACTAAAAACCTTTGTGTTAGTTGAAAATAATCCGAAATTTCAAATCAAATATATATATATATATATATATATGTACATGTAATAGTATAATTTTGATCTAACTTGATCATAAGAAATTGTTAATAATTTCACCGTCTATTTTCTTTCTTAGGTTAGCATTTTTTTTATTCATTCCCCTTTTTTAGCTGTAGTAGTTCAATTTTCTCAAGATTAATCGTAGCCTGTCCAGTTCCTCCCCCACGTCCGGTATGAATTATATTAAGTATACGGATAGACATTCGTCGTACCATTGCAACGGGAACATAGAGATAATAGGAAAAATAGGACATATAACATTAATAAATTGTGAAATCATCAACATAGTAATTATCTTCATAACTTTAATATAAAATTTATTAATTTATACCTCTAAAATATAATTAAGGAAAGTAATTTCAAAACAAAATTATTTAATACCGGAGATGCCTCAAAACATGTATTCAATTTTTATCTAGTTGCGATGACAATAGTAAGACACTTAGATAATTTTTAACTGTGATATATTATTTTATGGAATAAAGTATCGAAATGACAATAGAATTAGGTTATCGTATATTTTCCTAGCCTTTTTCTAAGCTTTTTTATTTTTATTACTAATAATTTTAAACTTTCCTTTCTTTGTCCCTGGAGAAGAGGCTAGCAAAAAGGATTCTAAAACTATTACTCTTTTATTATGTATAAAAGTATGATACATAGTATAGCAGCTCAAAACGATTGTCAAATTGATTATTTGTATTAAAACGAGACACTTGTTATCTTCAAAACTTCCAAAGCCAATGCGGTTTAAATAGAGAGATTTGCTCCTGCAATGTTGCGATATTAGGAATTTCTAACTACATCTTAATTTCGTAATTCAAATTAGTTTCATGTTTCATATAATAAGCAGTATAACTTGTTATATGCCTGTATATATTACATATGTTAGGAAAATCAGAAAATTAAGAGCTGGAAAAAACAATCTCGGATGGTTAAAATCCATTACTTTTTGTGCGAAATTCTTGTATTGTTAGTCGGAAGTTGTGGCTGATGTCGTTGTTGTTATACTTTTAAACCAAAGAGCACGAACTTTTTCAAGACAGAGAAGCATTCACAAACCAGCCTACAAACTTTAAATAAAAACTCTACTAATTATTAACTTTAGTAAGAAACAGGAGTTGAAATGAAAGAAATATAGTCAGTGTTAAACATTCGGGTGTGGTCGGTTCGAGACACGAGTTATCCAATAGGTAGCAATAATTTATAAATTGAGAAAACTTCTTGTGTAATTATTTATAATATTTATTGATAGTTTTATTTGTTCGAAAGGTTAAAAACATAGTTTGTTGTTTCATATACTCGTAGATACGAACGTCAATCTCTAGTGGGAACATCGTTCTCGTGGTATTGTATTGACAATAATGAACACTTGAGGTCTTTGTTTGTTTTATTTTGAAGTACAGATTGATTGTTCTGTTATTATTGTTATTTAACTTTCAATAAAAGAAAACGTAACGACTATTTATCATGATAATACTTTTGAGTGCAACATCTTCACATTAACTAAGAGATAGAGAATACTCTCATCAAAAAATTCTAGATCATTGACAATTTATTTAAGATCAGATTTAAATATTATTTTATATCAATTGTAGCCTACTATTGTAAAAAATATTGTATTATTCACATACAGACTGAATGAACCTTTTAAAATTATTGTTATATACTTTTTATTAAATGAACAATTAAAACTCTATGATAACGACCACTAATGGTTTGACCTGACAGTGAGCAGTGTCACTGTTATACAAATTATACTTTAGGTTATAAAAGAGAGGTTATAAATATAATAGTAGTGAAACCATTGATATTAAATAAACTAAATTTTAAATGGAAACATAATAAAACATTTATTTTTTCTTTAAATTGTTTAAATATTTAAGGAAATTGTATGAATATCCGTGACAAAAACAAATACTTTATAATACCTGGACATGACTTAAATTTGGCATGATAATTACTTCGGTAATGCATTTATACTCATATGTATACGATATAATAATAATAGTAATAGCCATTATTTAACAATCTCACAAATGCGTAACTGCACCTATTACATATATTATTACATTTTTGTAAATAAATACGAGTATCATACACATTATATATCTGACACTGGGACGTGAAGATTGTCTTGCTGTCTAGCATAGGCCTCTCCCAAAGTTTTCCACAAACTACGATCCTGTGCTTGTCTTGGCCAAGCAACGCCCGATATAATATACGATATAGGATTTGTATAATCGTATATCGTATCTAAGAACTACGAGCTTACGTAATTGTTTAGAACAAGTAACAAATTCAATTAATTACAGACTTTCTTATAACACTTATTTGTTTCAATATAATTAATTAACCATTAAAATGTTCTTAACTTATATCGACAAAATCCTAATATAAACGAAGATATCTACACTTATTACATCTCTTTAGTCTAAACAGATGTAATAAGCAGAAAAATATAATAAAATAAGAATGTAATATTAAATTAATAACGGTATCATTCAATCTATTTATAAATAAAAAAAAGAAATTTAACATTGTTCATAACTTTACATATCATAGTTCATAAATATAGATATCCTTTAATATCAAATATGGTCATTTATAACATGAAACTATTTAAATATTATCAGTAAAAATTGTATTCGCGAAAAAACATTTTGAATTTTACAATTGTTTTACAATTCATTGAAGTAGTTGGTACTTAAGAAGTATAAGAAAGTAATATTATAATATCAACTTTGTATATATAACATATTATTGATGTTCATTATAATATTACCTTATACCCATTATAATTGGTAGCTTCTGAATTTTGTTTATTCCTAACTCAAAAGCAAGCGATCAACTCTTTGGTTAAAAGGCGAAACCGCAAACTTTATACTGAAACTGGGGATACATTCTGAAACCTTACCACGAAGCTACATTACTATTACTGTTACCTAAACATATAAAAATGTATCCTACATAAGAACATACTATATGTTTATCTTGGTCGTGTTGAAAAAGATTTGTATTTATGATTTAATCTTCAATTTATATGTGTATATCTACTAAATACTGAGGTTGATCTTATAACAGGTTGAATTGAATCTGGTCCTCAAGGGCACAGCGATCGAGTATTAATAGAAGTCAGTATTACTAACGGAGCACTATATTCATGTAAATATGCGACTACATTGTGATTATACAAAAACATTCTCTAGTCGCTCTAGGAAACACTTTCAGAACATCAACAAATATAAATCATTTGATTTAATCATTAAAAAGAAGTTTTTGTATTTTATAAAGACCTCATAATCTTATCTATATTATTATATTATATTATATTAGAAGTGAAATATTTGTTTTTATTTTCCTACAAATGAGATTTACTTTAAAGGAAACCTAACGCAAAAGTAAAAAGTCATTTAATCTGTTGATTGACTTTTCGTGTTCCATGAAACTTAGGAATATCTCAATTTATCTTTGAAAATATTTTATTATCAATAATACTTGTCAATTTGTTTAGATTTATTAGAAAAAATATTAATATACACTTTTTTCTAACCATTTTATTTTGCAAATACAACACTCAGTCAATTATCATACTTATTTAATTACAAATAGAAATGATTTTTGATTTTAACCCCTTAAGTGGAAATGACGAGTGTCGCCCGCAAACATTTTCTGTGCCAAAAACATTTTTTGTGTCATTATTTTATAAATGTTTTTCTACAGATGAAATAAAATCCATATTTTTTAAATATACTCATTAAAGTTAAAATATTTTAGTTTTATTTTTGGATAACACCCGCACAGATGTCAAAAATCATATTGATTTCTTACTACCATCTGACCCGTATGATCGTTTGCCTTATCATAATATATAAGTAAGACTATGAGTGTCGATTTGTCTTTTTTTTCTTTGTTTGGACCTCTACATAACCACATAAAATCCCATGATAGTGATAGTATAATTAAACAATATTTACATATTATTTAACTTAATTTAACTTAAATGTACTTTTTATGAATATTTAATTATAATGGATGAGTATTAAATTATTGTAAACGCACATAGAACAATTTAATAAATAAATATTATATTTTTCATAATTTCATTTATTAAGATTTTAATTAAAATTGATATAAGTAATGTTTACTAAAACTAACTATACCGTAATGACACATGCTTCATAGCAAGCTTTTAATGACATGGTATATGTTTCAACGTGTATATATCTCAGTTTCTTTCATGAAGCGTAGTGGTTATATTACGAGCGGTTAGTAAATATTGTAGAAGCCATTAAGCCGTACGTGGCGTTTTATATTCCAAACTATTTCAATGCGTTTAATATACGCTCCCGCTGTTCTCGACTCTCTTATGAGAGTACGTATATCAAACCACCGAGAAGCAAATAACATTTTAAAATTAAAGTTATAAACACTATTTTAAATATAATTCTTTCTTGCAAAGTATTTTCAATGAATGCTATAATGAATAATATAATTATAATGAACGAATACCTCATTATGTTACATTACCATTAATGAGGGTTAACAAGAATACATCCTCAATTTGCTTAATTTGATTTATGTAACAATATACCAGTTTTCTGAGATTAAAAGTGTAATGTTATGAATATCATTGAAATACATAATTAGCATTTTGAATATCACAGTAGTATATTTATATTTATTTATTTAGCTTCACGCCATATCCCTCTGGCCACAGTAATACAAAAACATTAAATATTAAAAAGTATTTATCGTTGGGAGCAGTTATTATATTATTCTCTAATATTATGATATGAAACCAATTTGATATATTATACCCTAAAGTCGTTAAGTATCTTACATACTTTGAGAATAGATACAATCAGAAATATTTAGTGAAGTTTCCTTATTTAATATTATGTAATAAGTATCTGTATCTGTATTTTCTTTATCAGTTATAAATTACTAATTATTTTAACATTATTTAGATGAACATTTTTTTTTAGTAAATTTTAAGAAACCAATTTTAAATAATTATGATATTTTATAGAAGAAAAAAACAATCAAAATGCATTATTTTATTTTCAGGTCCATTTATATATTTATATATTAGATAATTATAACTTACTTATAATGAGCATAAACTTCAACGTGCTATATTCATAAATGGTTGTTATAAATATTATATAAACAATTGCAGCAAAAAATCTATTAAAACTTATTTTTTTTTATTTTAAGAATAAATAAATTTAATAAATATAAAATAAAACGTACTCATTTGATTAAAAATATCCTTTAATTAAATAATAGTTGCTCGCACACTGATAGACTCTTGGAGTATTAGATTATAAATATCTTATAAATAGTATAAAAGTAGTATCGCATAATGACGAATATTTCATAACATTGTTTCAAAACAGGTTACAAAAAGTACAAAATAGTTTTGTGTGTGTTAAAAATAACTTATTTTGAACATTTATAGATTATAAGACTTTATTTTAATACACTTTCATAACTACATATATATATTATTATGAAATATAAAGAAGCATCATCACTATAAAACAAATGTAATAGAAATTAACAATTATATTTATTATAAATATTTTCTTTTCATGTAAAACCTAAGTATATTATAGACTAAACTATGGTCACTTCACTTATTTACACAAAATATAGAACTTCATTTCGGATTTATTCACTGTAACTTATTAATTGATTGTAAAGAAATTATGTTATTAACTTCACATTAGGTTTAGAATTCTTCAGCTGAGAAAAACTTAACATAAAAACATTAAAAATGTAATGGTATACATGACCGACATTATAACAAATTCTAACTAAATTTAAATACCACATTAGTATTATGAACCGAATTGCAATTAAAGCAAATGGGTCAGGAAGAAAACTTTTAGAGGAGATTTAGCCATTTATTCGAATTATTCGAATCATTTGCATTCAATGAATAAAAAAATACTTCCGTTTAAACAAACAAATCATCAGAAAAATGCATCAGTAAAAATACAAGAAGCACTTGTAGCCGGAAACCTGTCTAACTCTACGTAACCTAAAAATAAAACAATAACTAAGCATCCACTTTAAGAGAGGGTATTAGAAAACCCTTGAAAGTACTCAGACAGAGAGCTGATAATGAGTACTACTTATAACATTGAGATATTTTTCTTTTCGTTACCGTATTTCGTATTCGACTATTCTAAAATAATTGGAATAAACCTACTAAGTATGTTTTACTTCATTGTACAATTGTCAATTTGGTAACTAAAAAATATTATCTCTAACGGAAACTTTATTTATTTATTTATTTATTTATTTATTTATGTACCAATAAAAATCACAAATACAAAAAACAGAAAACAATGTAGTACAAAGGATTACTTATCTCTTTTAGAGATCTCTCCCAGTTACCCTTTGGTGTGAGACAGGATGTTCAAGACAGTGCGGTACACTTAAACTAAATACAAATAAAAGAGAACAAAGAAATGACATTCAAAACAGATAAATCTTTTAAGAGCTATTTAACAATTTACCTGTATAATATAGCATATAAAATACTTAGACATATACATACTTAAATAATATAATATTTTACTTTAACTTAGTTAGGGGGACTTTGACCAATGGACATAATAAATATTAATTCTTGTTTCAAAAGCGACTCGATTATTTTAATATATTGTCTTAAAATTAATTAGCAGTAAATAAACCTAGTATTAATAAATGGTATTAATAAGCTATTGGCCCCGTTACGATACGCTATTCCAGAAAACTGAACAGAATAATATCCGTAACGCCGTTATAAATTCGCGGGCCAGAGAGATGAGCCCTTATTATAGGATACTACTAACGTTTTTACTCTAACTGACGCAAGGACAAGAAGTAATAACTAATTCCTTAGAAACCGGTTCTGGCTTACACCATTTTAAACTAGACGATACGCAAACTATATCTCATAATCATTCATTTTAAATTATATAGACATTGATTTTCATTAAAAACCAAACCATATTAGTTAAATCTCATATATATATAGTTAGATTACATTTAGATAATATTATATTTTAAAAGGAATACGTCATTTGTAAATTAAATATAAATATAAAATTATATGGTAATTAATTTGTCATTTTTGGATAATTCGATTGTGACCGACGTAATTTACAACACTAGACAAATAAATATCAACAAATAATCGTGTAATATTGTGAATTCTAAACTTATTTAATCGTTGGCTATAGAAGTTCACACCTAATTCCAGTAACTAAGAAGTACTTTATCAATAATTACTGCAGACTCCTTTTACAATAATTTGTACGTTCTTTAGTGTAATTATTTTCAAAGACCTATATGTGCTACACTTCTGCCGAGTAGTAATTTTAATTTAATAGTGTTTTTTTAGGATGGTTATGATCCCATTTAAAGAGACAAAGATGATATAATAGTATTATAATTATGTTGTTTACATTATTATTTAATTTTCAATATTAAGTTGATCCACTAATTTTGTGACATTGCCTTGTTTTTACTTAGCTTCATTAAATAAGTTTTTTTTGACCTGTGGTTTAATTTATAACTTCTATTTTGTAATACATGTAACAAATAGTATCTGCTATGTTAAGTAAACTCAATTGATAGATAATTCATAATAATAATGACACACATTTATATAACAATGAGCAACATTCTTTGGAATATATAAAAAGATGAACAAAATACAATAAGGATTATTATATTATTATTATTATTATATATATTATTATATTTGTTAATTATATTTTATAAATGTATTAATGTATAGTCCAAGGTGTCCTTTCAACATAAACTCCAAATACTTATTGGTAAAATGTAATTGAAAACTGTGTCGCGTACAAGCTACTGTATTACTTTGAATTATTTGTATTCGCTTTATTAATACAAAGTTTATTAAAACAATAAATTGAATACTATTAACAATTTGTTTAAATTATGAATTTAATTGCATAACATACGTAAAGAATTAATTTAGTAAATATATTTTCTGTAAACAATATACATGGATAATTAAACACAGATTTACAAAGAAGGTAAAACTTTAACATTAAATTTATTAAGTATATATGTATATAACATTCTATATAGATGTATATCAAACTAACTTGTGAATAAACATATTTTTATTAGTATAGGTATATATAATTTATTACAGTATTACAACCGTTAATCTATCACACGATGCTATAAACTATTGATAGGATTTAATTGGAGGAACAAATCATAGTAAAATATTGATTAAATTCTTTGTTTTCTTGCTAAAGTTGATAATGAAGGACAATGGGTTTTTATTAAAACGTGTTATATCAAAATAACGGCGAGTCTACTAGTGAATATAAGTTTGTTTAAAAAATGTTGAGTTACAAACGAGCAGTAAACCCGATAAGTGGTACCCTCGCCCTAAGACATGTGTAGTTACTAAGTTAATTAGTTAGCTAAGTGTTACTACCCTCGAGAAATGTAGGGTAGGGAAACACCGAAGGCAGAAATTAGGGCAGGATATTAAAAGACCATAAAGCTTAATTTGCTTGAAGCTACACTATATTTTTATATCAAATGAAGGTGTAGTGTGATTAAACATACAGATCATTTGAAACATGGAAAACCACCATAATACCACTGATTAATGTGTGGGTAATGTGATCGTATCATAAGTCATATAATATAACGTTATTGATCCAAGGTAATGATGCTGGAGAGGCTGTCGCTGGTGACGTAAACATTATTGTAATTGTAAAGTTCACTGTGGAAGTCACAGACTATATAAGTTATTGAATTACCTATCAATAGATAATTAATCAATTTAATGAGTTCCGACAAGGTCAACATCAACAGTCATAAACATTAAAATATGTGACTAAGTATTTCTACGTAACACAATAGTTTTATACTTAGAAAATAATTTGATTAAAGTCGTTACAGGCATATTTATTTATTATTTATATATTTACCTTCACGCCATATCAATTGCGGGGTAACCAGAGACGACGGAGCGCCAAACGCTACGGTCCCTGCATACCTCTTTCGCCTCGGCCACAGACATCAACCTCTTCATACATGCCCTCCGGCGGGTCCTCATGCTTTTTACGTGACCTTCCTCCAGTACCATAGATAGGTCACTCGAGGCCTCCCCCTTTCTCTCTTACCGCTCACTTTTCCCGTATAAATCTTTTTTACCATTCTTTCATCACTCATTCGTTCGACGTGCCCAAACCACCTGAGCAGGTTCTTCTTCATTTTCACCGTGACATCTTCTGACATCTAGTACCTGCCATTCTGTGGATCACTTCATTGCGGATTCGATCAGTTAGACTGACTCCGCATATTCTGCGAAGAGATCGCATCTCTACAGCATTCATCTTTCTTACATTCTTCTTCTGTGTTTGGCTGCCGTATAACAATGTCGGTAGCAAAACCGCATTGTGTACAGCCAAACGGGCAGCTATGCTGACGTTTCGGCGTCTCAACAATGCAGCCAAAGCACCGTTGACTCTGTTACCGGCAGCGATACGCTTTTCCACATCCATTTCATATCTTCCGTCTCTGCTAAACATACTTCCCAAATATACCACTTCATTCACTTGTTTTATTATCTTTTTTTATTCATCTTACATTCAGTTTTTTTTTTTCATTTCTTTCAAATATCAGAATCTTCGTCTTATCTACATTCAGGTTTAGACCATTAATTTCACACCCATCTTTCAAAGTGGTGACCAATGCCTGCAGATCGCATTCTGCAATTGCAATTGACCTTAAGGTCATCTACTTTCACACCCATGTTACTGTCTTTCACGCCTTGGAGACAACTATCCAAATACAAATTGAACAACCAAGCTGACATAGCGCAACCTTGCTTAATACCCGATTGGATGTCAAACTGGGGCGACATGCCAGCTCCTACTCGCACACAGGCTAAGTGATCTCGGTAAAGAGACCTTACAGCCTGTAGCAAGGGTCCGTTCACATTGTATCGGGGCAGTATCTCCCATAACTTCTTTCTCACAACCCTGTCAAACGCCTTTTCCAAATCCACAACAGCACAGAAAATCTTTTGGTTTAGGGAGGGAAAAGATCTGACCTATACACCCTCTGCTAGGTCTAAAACCTCCTTGGGCCTCCCACAACAGCCTTTCAGATCTCTCCTACATTCTTCTCGCTAATATTTTAGCATATACTTTACCGCCCAAGCTAATCAAACTGATAGCTTGCACAGTCTGTCTGTGAACCTTTGCCTTTATACAAAGGTACAATGACTGCACCTCGCCAATCGTCTGGGACCTCTCCTGATTTCCAGCATAAATTGCACAAAAACCAGAACAAGTCCAAGACGCGTGGCCCACCTTATTTGATCATCTCGGCAGTAACTTCATCTGCTCCTGCAGCCTTACGACATTTCAGACTTCGAATCGCGCTCTCCACTTCTTCCAAACTGATTTCACCATCGGCTACATCGGGTCTCAGCATTTCGCTGGTACTCGAGGCCGAGGCATCCTTACATTCATACGTCTCTTTGTGAAATTCCGCTCACCGCTGCAAAACGTGTGCTTGCTCTATTAAGATTTCACCGTTCTAATATATAAACATAGGCATATTTATTAAATATATAAACATATTTTATATATGTTTAAGAATATAACATGAATTTTTATTAATATTGTTACTACAATTTAAGATTTGGAAAATATTAATAGTTTTAACAAATACAATTAGCAATTAGTATATCATGTAAGACAAGTTTTGTGCCTGCTATACTGTGAATTTATTCTAGATATATGAAGATATTGAATTATAATATACATGACTTGTAGAATAGTCACCATGTAGAATGCAAACTTTTACGAGTAATATGCGCAGTTCGAGATAAATTGAGATAAATTGGATTCACCATGACTGAATTTTAAGTAAAAGTCTCATCCGTTTTAGTGACCTTATTCAAACATACTTAAACATAAATATTTATTTAACTTAATCTGATTGTAATTAAATGTTTATGTTAAATAACAGAATAACTAAATTCTAATGTTTCTCAGTTTGCAGTATAAGATAACATTGTAAAGATGCCAGGACTTAAATTAATAATCCAAATAGTGTTTCCACTTATCTACTTTTATCTTATTTAGGTAATTTTAGTGAACCAATTTATAATTTATTGATATCTTGATTACAGTAAATTGTTTGTGTGTATTTTCTTATACACCTATGCGTAAAAACCTTTTAGAAGTTGTACAAAAGCGTCTGAGACCCTCACAATTGATATTCAATTGATATTCAGAAGATATCAGTAGGTGGTAGAGCCTAGCTGTAGTTATCTGACTGCAGCTCGTATTGGGCTGGCTCGACCGGGGAAGGACCACCCTCTCACAGAAGACCGACGCGTAGTAACCAAATTCATTTGGTTATGTTCCGTCGGTGAGTGAGAGAATCCGGAAGCCCAAACCCCCCCCCCCCACGCCATGAAACATGAAAGCGATGCCGGAAAGAAAAATACCCCAGGAGGGTACCGGCTTTGATGAAGCCGGGGACCCCCTCCCCGAGCAAAATCGGGGAAATGATTCTCGGATTTTGCTCGGGCTGCCCGTCGTATCTGGGGCGGGCAAAGTATCGCCTTTTGTGTTTTTTGAGGGCAAACGACGAGTCAACGCAGCGGCACCCCGACCCACTCTAAATGTGGACTTTTGCAACATTCGGGGACTTCATTCCAACTTGAACGCCGTCCACTATCATCTAGAGACGGCGCAGCCGGCCTTGTTGTTTCTGACGGAGACGCAGATATCTAAACCTAGCGACACAGCGTACCTGTCATACCCCGGGTATAATCTAGAACACCATTTTATACCACACGCCGGGGTATCTGTGTTCGTAAGGGAGGATATCTGCTACCGTCGCCTTCAGGTTTTTGAAGGTCGGGACCTGTCTGTACTCTGGCTGCGCGTGGACATGGACGACCATGTCAGAGTCTACGCATGCCTCTACAGGTCCCATAGTGGTAATGCAGAAACGGATCAACTCTTGGGCCATGTTCAGGCGAAGATTGACGATCTGCTTTCACAGATTCCCTCCGCCGAAGTCGTAGTCCTCGGTGACTTCAATGCGCACCATACCGATTGGTTAGGGTCACGTGCCACCGACTACGCGGGGAGATCTGTGTTTGACTTTGCTCTGGCAAATGGTCTGTCCCAATTGGTCAAGACGCACACTCGTCTACCGGATGTGGACAGCCATATGCCCTCTTTGTTGGATCTTCTGCTGACTACACATCCCGGAAAGTACCAGGTCACTGTCGAGGCTCCGTTAGGGTCCTCTGATCATTGTCTGGTACGGAGTGTAGTGCCCATTCAACGTTCGGGTCGCACAACACCTGCGACTCGACTCGTTTGGCACTACAAGTCAGCGGATTGGGATGGAATGCGGTCCTTCTTTGCATCCTACCCATGGGGGCCGATTTGTTTCCCTTCCGATGATCCTAGTGACTGCGCTGCGGCTGTAGCTGATGTGATACTACAGGGCATGGAACTATTTGTACCAAGCTCTGTGGTACCACTTGGTGGCAGATCGCGGCCTTGGTTTGATGCGTCTGTCAGGGCTGCAGCAGCTGGCAAACGGCAGGCTTATCAAGCTTGGGCCAATGCGTTAGTCACTAAGGATCCGAGCTCTAGAGTTCTGAAGAGGAAATATAATCGTGCCTCCAGATTCTTCAAACGGCAAATCGCTAGAGCAAAGTTCAAGCATATCGTCAAAATTGGGGATCAGCTGGCAAAGTACCCGCCTGGCACGCGCAAATTTTGGGCGCTTTCAAAGGCCACTCTGGGCAACTTTAGCCAGCCATCCCTACCGCCGTTGCACATGGGGAATGACTCTCTGGCCCATACGGCAAAAGAGAAAGCCGATCTCTTGGGCACTCTTTTCGCCTCCAACTCGACTTTGGTCGACCAGGGGAAGACACCGCCTATCATCCCGCGGTGTCAGAGCTCAATGCCGGAAATAGTTTTTAGGCAGAAAACTATTAGGCAGTCTCTATTTTCCTTGGACGTTCATAAGTCGAGTGGGCCGGATGGCATTTCTCCATTGGTGCTACGAACGTGTGCCCCTGAGTTGACTCCAGTGCTAACGCGTCTATTTCGGTACTCCTACCTTAAAGGCGTAGTCCCGGTCTCATGGAAGCGTGCCCTTGTCCATCCGATCCCTAAAAAAGGTGATAGCTCGGACCCAGCTAACTACAGACCTATCGCCATTACCTCTCTGCTCTCCAAAGTAATGGAGAGCATTATCAATAAACAGCTCCTAACATACCTCGAGGATCACCAGTTGGTCAATGACCGGCAATATGGCTTTCGCCATGGTCGATCGGCTGGTGATCTTCTGTTATATCTTACGCACCGTTGGGCAGCTGTTATTGAAAGTAAGGGAGAGGGTCTGGCAGTTAGTCTGGATATGGCGAAAGCCTTCGATCGTGTATGGCACAAGGGGCTTCTTTCGAAGCTACCTTCCTATGGGCTTCCCAAGAGTTTATGCAAGTGGATCACCAGCTTCCTCACTGGGCGGAGCATACAGGTCGTTCTCGACGGTTTTTGCTCGGACCCCAAGCCCGTGAACGCTGGTGTACCCCAAGGCTGCGTGCTATCCCCAACCCTGTTCCTCCTGCACATCAATGATATGTTGGATATCTCCAACATACATTGTTATGCGGATGACAGCACTGGGGATGCGGTATATTCCGGCCGTGCAGGTCTCTCTCGGGAAAACGTCGACGAGTGCCGAAAGAAACTTGTGTCTTCTATAGAGACTTCCTTGGGGATGGTCTCTGAGTGGGGTGAACTGAACCACGTTCAGTTCAATCCCCTAAAGACACAAGTTTGCGCGTTTACCACTAAGAAAACCCCATTTGTCGTATCACCGCTCTTCGAGAGCACTCCTCTTAATGCCTCGCCAAGTATCAGAATACTGGGTCTCGACATTTCGAGCGACTGTCAGTTTCGTGGTCATCTGGAGAGCAAGGCCAAGTTGGCCTCGAAGAAATTGGGAGTGATTAATAGAGCGAGGCAGTACTTCAAACCTGGTCAAAGACTTGCGCTCTATAAGGCGCAGGTCCGGCCTCACATGGAGTACTGTTCTCATCTCTGGTCCGGATCACCCCAATATCAGCTTCTACCATTTGACCGCGTACAACGGAGAGCCGTTCGAATTGTTGGGAACCCGGTGCTCTGCGAACGGCTGGACTCTCTGGCATTGCGTAGAGACGTGGCTTCTTTGTGCGTCTTCTACCGCATTTACAACGGGGAGTGTTCCGAAGAACTATTCGATCTGATGCCTGCCGCCGAATTTCATCACCGCACAGCGCGCCATCGCCTCCAATACCATCCTTACCACCTGGATGCGTGGCGATCCTCCACTGTGCGGTTCTCAAGGACATTTTTTCCACGTTCCACTCGCTTGTGGAACGAACTACCTTCGGCGGTATTTCCAGATCGGTACGACATGGGTACCTTCAAAAAACGCGTTTATTCCCACCTACAAGGCCGGCAACACTCCTGTAAGTCCTCGGATGTTGCAAGAGTTCATGGGCGGCGGTGATCACGTCCATCTGTGACCCGCCAGCTCGTTTGCCCTCCTCTTACATAAAAAAAAAAAAAAAAAAAAAAAAATAATAGACACGACAATAACGCCATTTATTAAAAACATTTAAAACAAATTTTTATGACGGATTCTTTTGTGAAAAATTCTAAGTATTATATTTATAAAGAAATGAAAATTGATACAGATTCAATATTAAAAATAAAAAATACCAAAAGAAATACTTTTTTTTATATTTTTTATTTGTCTGTCTTACGGTCTGACGATAATTATTATTACTATTTTAATGAAACTACAATAAAAAAATATTATGTAATTTAGTCATTTTAAAGTTGGACGGTTCTATACAAGTATTCTTTCTATTTTATTCTACGCTAGACCAATGCTCAACAATTTCTTAATAAAATTTTCAACGACTCCTTTCGACAGGATTTATTTTTTATTAAAAAACAGCTGTAGAATATTTTAAAATGAATGCAGATTGTGCTTCTGATTAAAACATTTTAAACTGAAAAATAAATGAATCTCTCGGGAAAATGTGCTTTTTTAAAAATCAATTATATATTTATTAATCTTTTCTTCGTCATTAAGTACCATGGTAGAATTATTAATACTAATGAGGAGCTTGGATGGAGGGATTAAGAACAAAACCAAATAAATGTTACAGTCTATATCTGGCCAGGCGCAACACCAGATATACCTCTTACGATCCGGGTCTTATAATAAGCGGTAAGTGCGTTACTATGGTTACCGACGCAGCTCCGTTCAAATTCTTAGGTAAAAAAATCGATTACCAAAGGCGAACTCTATCGTTAAATATATAGCTTTCTTAAAAAGGCAGACAATCAACTAATAAGTAACATCAAAAAAGCTTGGATATACGATAATTATTTAACATCACGTCTGAATTGGTCTTTCCTCGTTTATGATATTAATAAGACGCTTCTGTTGAAGTTACATGCAAGCGTCATAAGGACATTGAAGTCATGGCTCTTATTATTATTTATTTAGAGACCGACATAATTTTGGGTTAAAATTAAAGAAACCTTGGAACTCTATAAACATCCTAAGAGTGACCAAAAGACATATCATCTCAAAATCGAATGATAATACTATAACATCTCTCCCAAAATACATAAATTGCCGCAGAGCTAGAGTCACGACTTGAAGTCCATAAACAATTTATGATAGGTACTCAAACAAATAGGCTATTTATAACTTAAAAGCTAGAGATTCTCTGAGAGATGTTTTTAGAGAAATAGGTATTCTTACAGTCGCTTCCCAATACATATTTAATAACATTTTATATATACGTCAAAATTTAAATAGTTATATAAAAAACAGTGACAGACACGCGATAAATACGAGAAATAAAAACAAACTCGTAACGCCAAACTTTCGGCTTCAAAAAGTTAATAAATCCTTCATGAGTTTGAGTATACGCATATATAATAAAGTTCCACAAGATATCTTAGACCTTCCATTTCTTAGTTTTAAATCTAAAATCAAAAGTTTATTGTTAAATAAAGCTTATTATAACGTTCAAGAGTTTTTAGTGGATCGAAATATGTGGAACTTAAGTTGTTGAATCATTTGCAGGATTTATATTATATTATAATATACATCACCTATTGTTATATTTCTTTTGAAAAGAGCAACTGTTGAGTTTCTGGCCGGCTCTTCTCAACAGAGCAGCATTCCGAGCCGGTGGTAGCTTGTTTACGGACGGACTACACTGACCTTTTTTTGTATTGTAATAATTGACGATTCAAAAGTGCGTGTAAATGCCTACTTGAATAAAGATATTTTGAATTTGAATTTGAATTTGAATTTGAATAAAGCAGGGCTATGATCAATTAGGAAAGAACAAGACATAGAAATAAATAATAAAATCCTTTATTCAGCAAGATGAAAATGATAATTACCGGTTGCACGCGATGAGCCTAGAATTGCAAAATACAAAAATCTCCTATGGTCACCGAATGGGTGAGATTTTTGTATTCCAATAGCTTTAAGATGGCGCACCCTGCTTCATAAGTGGTCCCCAGCATTATTAAAATTTTATCTTAATAAATTCCAAATACGAATCACTCCCAGATCAAAGTAACTCAATAAGATGGGGCAAAGCTATAAGTTAAAACCGGTAACGGTTTGGTTGCGTAATTTTGCAAAGATTGACCTTCCTTCGTTACGAGCTGATGCTGAAAGTATTAGCTTCTCCTCTGTGACAGCTGCATTGTCAGTAGATGACAAAGTCTCTGTTTTAAACAATATTATCCTGAAGTTATTTAATAAGCATGCGCCACTTAAACCGGTGAAACTTAAACGCTCGCCAGCCCCGTGGATCACTCAGGGTGTCAAAATGGCAATGAGACGTCGTGATAAACTCTTTCGTCGTTTTAAGCGTGACAGGTGTGACGAGAACTGGAATCTATACAAAGGAGCTCGCAACAGATGCAACCAAATGGTAAGATCAGCAAAGCGTCGCTATTTCTTCGATAGTATTTCTAATTCTTCCTCTGCTGAAATATGGAAGTTTTTACACTCTCTAGGGATTGGTAATACTTCTCCTAAGGTTACTATTGACTCCTTTTCTGTTGATGAGCTGAATAAGCACTTTTCTTCTACTTCTTCTCTTTGTCCCCTAATTAAGCTTAAAACTATTTCGGAACTTGCTTCCATACCTCAGTCTACTACCGACCTATTTTCATTTTCATCAGTGTCTGTGGATAATGTTACTAAAACCATATCTTCTCTTAAATCCAAAGCATTCGGGTTCGATGATGTGAGCAGAGCAATGATTTTTCCCATTCTTGGCTATCTGGCACCTGCTATTACTCATATTGTTAATTTTTCACTGCTGACAGGTTGTTTTCCGTCTATTTGGCGTAAGGCCTACATTACTCCTCTCCCAAAAATTTCTAATCCTGCTCAATTAAATCATTTTAGACCTATTTCAATTCTGCCATTTATGTCCAAAATTCTTGAATCTATAGCTCATACGCAGTTAGCCTCTTTCTTTTATTCCAATAAACTTCTTTCCCCTTTTCAGTCAGGATTCAAACCAGGTCATAGTACTACCACGGCCCTCCTTAAAGTAACTGAGGATATAAGACATGGCATGGAGAAGAGACTGATCACCATCCTAGTCCTTGTTGATTTTTCTAATGCCTTCAATATGGTAGACCATGACATTCTTCTTGCCGCTCTCCATTACAACAAAGTCTCATCCACAGTACTTGATTGGTTTTCCAGTTATCTCCGTGGACGCCAGCAAGCTGTCAAAGTTAACCATTTGGTTTCCAATTGGTGTGAATTAAAATCTGGTGTTCCACAAGGTGGCATTCTGTCTCCATTACTTTTTTCTATCTACATTAATCTTATTACCTCTTTTCTTGATTGTTCTTATCACTTGTATGCAGATGACTTGCAAATTTATACCCAGGTTCCTGTCTCAGACATAGATGTTGGTCTGAAAAAGATAAACAACAACCTATGCAGAATACATTCTTGGTCGGAAAAATTTGGGATCTGCGTCAATGTGTCCAAATGTCAATCCATAATTTTAGGTAGCTCACGTCAAATATGTAAAATTGATCTAGACTCTATTCCTCCTGTCATGCTTGGTACTTTGACCATACCGTTCTCACCAACGGTAAAGAACCTCGGTATCCATATAGACTCATCATTTACATGGTCTAAACAAGTAAACGAAATTAGTCGGTCGGTTTTTGCAGTTTTGCGCTCCCTGTACCGCTTTAAGAATTTTTTACCTACCACAACAAAAAAATATCTTATTGAAACCCTTGTTCTTCCTATTATTGATTATGCGGATGTGTGTTACTCAGACTTAACTGAAAATCTTCTCAACAAGCTAGATCGTCTCATCAACTACTCAATACGTTTCATTTTCTGTCTACGCAAATTTGATCATATCTCCTCTTATCGTCGCCAGCTTAAATGGCTCCCTATTCGTGAACGTAGACAGTCTCATATGCTTAGTTCACTTTTCTCTATATTAGTCAATCCCCTCTCCCCTGATTACTTAAAAAGCAATTTTCATTATCTCAGTGTTTCACACGAGAGGTGCCTACGTTCTCCTAATTGTCTCCGTTTAGCTTTTCCTATTCACCGCTCTGGTTTTGTATCCCATTCTTTCACACTTCAATGTATTAGACTTTGGAATTCTCTACCCAATGATGTCAAGAAATCTAGCACAAAGCTTATGTTTACAAGAAGAGTCTACAGACACTTTAGTGAGAAACTTTTATATTAAAATTGAATAGTAATATTTTTATTTAATTTTTTATTTTTTATTTTTAATAGTGTTGTTTATATTACTTACATACTTTACATTATCTGTTTTTATTTTTGTATCTCTCTATATTTGTTATATATTTATAATCTGTGTATAGCCTTTTCTTAAAATTGAAATAATAATAATTAATACTCTGGAAATACTGCTTTATTGTACCGTCTTTTAAGATCTCTGCACATTCCCAAGGTTGACTGTCAGAGAATGCTATTTAGCATTAAGTCCGCCCATTGTAAAATTTTGTTTTTGGAACAATAAAGTATAAATAAATAAATAAAGCTGTCGAAAAATCTTGCAACATCTGTGGGGAGGCAGTAGGAACCGCGAAACACTTGCTTGTAGGGTTTAGAGTACTTTTAAATAGAGGTAAATACTCGCGTTGTATAAAAAATAAAGTATTAGAAATCGTACGAAAAGCGGATAATCTTTCTATAGGGTATTCTATATAACTTGATTCGTATTTTCACGTGTGTGAAGTGGTGATCGACATAATTACTAAGAATTTTCTAACAAATTTCAAGCTTAGTAAAAGAGAATTTATTTCTTACTCTTATAAATACGTATGTAAAAACGATAGGATCGCAATTGAGAATTATTCATATATTTATTAAATAGCGTAATACATATCCACTTATATTTGAGACCCTTCTTTATTAATTTGTTCCGTCTCTGTATTATGAGCACGTCATGAACGCTATTTCTTTGTATTGTCATCGTAATGACCGACAAGACAAGCCCGTATATTAAATCTTCCATGTATTTCTATATCCGCAATATATATAATTGTAGCTTATTTGTCTTGTGTCGTTCTCAAAAATAATATAAAAATATAGTTGTATAATTATAGAAAAAGAAGATATTGAATTAAGGAATGGAAAAATATATATTATATAATATTTTAAGGATATGTGATTGTTATTATTCTATAAATACATGATATCACAGGCTTTTTAAATGTTCATACAATCAATTTTGCTAATATATTTATTTTAAAGGTCACTACTTTGATAATTTGAAATATCGATAATTTAATAGTTTTTACAAAATCAATAATATTTATGGTAACGCATCATTGATTTTATTTATTAATATCGAAATGATAAAATGTTAAATGAAAATAAAATTTATAACTTTAACAATAGAAAAATACTATACTATTTACTTTATTTATTATTACTATTAAGTTCTAAAATAGCTTTCGAAAACTTGTGCAGGTGTACAATTTCCTGCGAAGTTACCATCGCAATTAATATCATAACAAAATTGTTTTAAAATTACATTGAAAGGCATGGACAAATAAATGTCTATGGTCATTAAAATAAAAAAATAATAAAAAAAACTATAGAAAACCATACCTTAGTTAATAGTACTATTATTAACTAAGGTAATTAATTACATATTCTTCTCTTAATAATAATAAAATCTTGGTGTTGCTCTAAAGTGTAAAATAAACAGTTATAATATTAAGCTCGTTCTGTTAAATTAGTACAAAGCATGGCTCATACCGGCTTTAGTCGACGCTCTAAGCGTCTTAATCCTCCTGCAATCTAAAGCTTTATGATTATATTATTAATCATGAAATTGGAATTTAAACAATCATTTTAATATTATTGTAATATATTTTGGGATGGCTTTATGGATATTTGAATGTATTTACCAAATGGATCTGTGTCATATACATAATATCTGTATGAGTGAAATGAAGTTAAAAATATGATATTTCCTTTAATTCCTTTAAGCTAGATTAACGTACAAAGAGATGAGTCGACGTGATCGTTAATTATTCACGAGTCTTTGTTATAAGATATAGCGCTAAACCCCTTAAGTTAAAGTTAACTTCGATTAAATTAGTACCTACAGTATAAGAACTTAATGAATTATATATACACTTTAATTATCTCTTTTATTATAAACATAATTATACCATGATTACACCATGATTATGCGTCCTACCTAGGCTATACTTAGGCCTTTTGACTGCACTGCAGTATGAAACAGGACGCCCGCTGTCATTATGGTCAGATGCTTTATGGTGGACATGCTGATAGGACTTTTGCTATAATTAGCTAGTGATTGACCAAAACAATTGTTTTCATATACGAGTTGAGTACATATTATAAATTTTCTAGTATGTATAATTACGAGAGTGGAGCTACACATTTCAATTTAGCCAAATTTAGTCTACTACTTTTAATATATATAACATAAAGTAAAAATAAATTTATATTATTTTTAATTTATGCTTGAGATAAAATCTTATCAACAATTTACATATCAATACATAATACAATAAAATGTGTATTATTAACGTTAAAAGTAAATTTATTTAAATAAGAAACTTGATTACAGATTTAATATTTTCTAAGAAATAGTTAATGTAAAGTTTGTTTATTTTTTATTATAAATATAATTAAAAAAGTATAATTTCAATATCTAGAACTAAGGGGTAATATGATTTATACCAATAAATATGATTGCACAGAACTCAGCGGCCGTATTGTATTTTGAACATGTAAAATATTAAATATATTTGAAAAATATTTAATAACAATAATAATAAAATATAATTCTTAATTTAATAATAATAAAATATAATTCTGAATATTATATTTATCACGTCATATACAGATGATATTTGTAAACTTAGTATAGGGGACTAATTCAATCTAATCTAAATTAAATTCATAATAAATACTACACCGCCATTAAGATCTCTAAAGATTAACTAACTAAGATTGACTAACCCGCTTCGATGATCTAAACCCCGATACCTGAAAATAACTGCCAATTTAAACTGGTTTTAGTTGAAAAGTTAAAATAATTAATATACATTTACTTAAGCAGTTAACTGCTTTTCAGTAAATTACGATTTTACTTCAGGAACATGGAATATATTTTTATCGAATACAAAATATAATCAGATTTACGGTCGGTTTCTCAAAGAACTAAATTCTAAATAATTTAACAGCACACCAAGTTTTACACATCCTGGTAACATCCTGGTAGAACCTCTATATTAAATCAGATTTTGTTGGTTTCTCCTCTTTATAAAACAGTTTTCAGTTGTCAGTAATTGACTTGCAGACATATAAAAATATCTCAGACATAGACATGAATATATATCTGAACTAAGAACAGACACAAGGTCATGTTTCCTTTTACGTGACCTCAAAGGGTAAATCTCCTTTATAGGACTTTCCATGTAAAGATACGTTTTTCAACCTTCAAGCTTCCAGAAAACGTTCAAACATTACCTTTTATGAAATTCAAAACAATGCTCATATTTGTGACGTCGCCAATGCCTTCAACAGTCTTCCGTTTGAGACTTTGGTTGAGGCACTCCGGTTCTATGGAGTACCTCCCTATCTTCGGAAACTGTTGGAGGCTTACCTGCAGGACAGAGAGGTCCTGCGAGTTGGCGGCGACCAGCGGATACACCGGCGTAGCGTATGCCGCGGGGTTCCACAGGGGTCCGTCTTGGGACCGGTCTTGTGGAACCTCGGGTACGACTGCCTGCTCCGCTGTCCTCTCCTGCCGCGGATGAGGGTATTGTGTTACGCGGATGACACCCTCGTCACATGCAGGGGAGGGCCATATGCGGACGCCGCCCGTCTGGCAACAGTCGGCGCTACCCTGGTTGTGGACCGCATAGGGCTGTTGGGATTGGAGGTCTCCGTATCTAAAACTTTTGTTCTGCCCAACGTCAATGGGACGCAGGCTCCGTGCCGACGACTCTATGCTGGCATCGTGAGAAGTATGGCGCTGTACGGTGCCCCTATATGGTCGGGGTCCCTCACCGCCGATTCCAAGACCCTCTTGCGAAGGACGCAGAGGGTCTTAGCGGTGAGGATGATCAGGGGGTACCGTACAGTGTCGTACACTGCGGCCACTCCTGCCGAGTGATCCGCCTTGGGAGCTGCAAGCGGAGGTGCTCGCCGTTGTGTATTGGCACCGGGCGGAAGCCAGGACCATGGGAGTAAGGTACGAGGCAGCTCGAATCAGGGCTTCAGCTCGCCGAGCCCTGATTCGACGGTGGACGAGGGACTTAGAATCCCCTGCCGCCGATCTGACGACAGTGGGGGCAGTTCGCCCCCACTTGGATCGTTGGGTCAACCGGCGACACGGGACTCTGACGTTTCGTCCTGTGCAGGTGCTCACGGGACACGGATGCTTCGGTAAGTACCTGCACAAGATTGCAAGAAAGGAGGCGGCCCCGTCCTGCTACCACTGTGACGAGTCCGTCGACACGGCTGGAGAAGGCGTGGAGAAGTGCGCAGCCTGGGGTCATCAGCGCGCTGATCTGGTGGCCGTGGTTGGCAGGGACCTCTCGCTGCCGCGCCTTGTTGGCGTGATAGTCGGCAGCGAGAGGTGTTGGGCCGCTATGGCCTCCTTCTGCGAGCAAGTCATCGCCGCAAAGGAGGCCGCGGAGCGGGTCAAGGAGCAAGCCTCTCCCTCTGATCCGCTCCGCCGGGGGAGGCCTGGGAGAAGGAGGCGGGAGTACGCCCGCCGCTTCCTCTCCCAGCCGTAGCCCTTGGTGAGAGGGGGGGGTGACCCCTCTCACCGGCCACAGGCCTACGCCATGAGGGTGTCCTAAGTTGCTCGGGGCACGGTTGACACGGGGGGTAACCGCCGGGGCGGCACGGTGAGTGCTAACGCGATCCCGTGTCGTCCCAGTAAAGCGTTGAGGGCAACCGTTGGTTTTTTAGTGGGTAGCCTTAAAAATGGCGCCGTCCTCTATGCCGCCGGGTAGTCCCACATAACCCTCCAGTCATCACTTTCCTGGCCGGCGGGTATCCGTAACGGATTTTTGCAAGGCAAAAAAAAAAAAAAGTTTATTATTGTTATTTAGTGTTCATACCTTCCTTTAACGCTTTGCGTTGCATAATTTCAATATTTCTTATGTTTGACAATTAGAGTCGACATAAGCCAGTGTATTGCTTGTGAGGCCTTTTTCTCCATGTGGTGTTATGGTTTGATATTATTTGAATAGATTACGAAGTGATAAGTGATATTTCGTAGGTTAATCTGTGTAGTATGCATTATATTATATTTACTCGAATATATT
Source organism: Melinaea menophilus ssp. n. AW-2005 (assembly GCA_918358695.1). Taxonomy (NCBI): domain Eukaryota; kingdom Metazoa; phylum Arthropoda; class Insecta; order Lepidoptera; family Nymphalidae; genus Melinaea; species Melinaea menophilus. Next base: position 5,181,840 of record OU911042.1, read on the forward strand.
TTTATCGCGGCTATATGTATGTAAATCTTCGGGGCGCCGTCCAATAGGTTGGATGACTAGTTTTTTGATCTGTAGTTGAGTTGAATTTGAAGCCTGCCCTTAAATATCTGATCCTCGTTAAATATTAAAAAGTTATTTAGTTATGTACAACTTTATATAGATTTGTTAAACACAATATTTTACTATTTGACTGCAGTCTTCTTATAATGAAAAAACAAAGGGTATATGAATATACTTTGTATTTTTTTTCTGCTTGTCCATTGTCAGTGGCGCTTATTATTTTAATTTAAGAGACTATAAGGATCTTAATTCAATAAAGATATTTGAGTTCTTTACCTCAAGTAACCCACGGCTAAACTTAATTGGCATATTTTCTCTTGTATTTATTTTATAAATATATACAAGAGAAAATAAATATTAGTAATAAATATTAAATTAGAAATTTGATATAAAGCCGCGCGCTTTTTGATTGATTCTTTTTGCTAAAAAGTATAAAAAAAATCCGTTCTTTATTTAGGACTGTAATAATAATATTCCATTTAAATGTATTAATAGCTAGCTACTCTAGCTCTATATAGGGTTTGGTTACCTTTCTGTACTATCAAGTACGTGAATTTAGTTTATTTTGAACCCTTTCCATAATTACAATAAATAAAAGAACGATCGTTAGAAAATTTAACGTTTTATTATAATAATTAAAGTAAAAGTATACTTAAACTCATTAAATCATCATTAAAAGTATACATTAACACACTGACAAAAAAGGTACCTTCTACCTTGTTTGTGCCGAAATAGTTTCTATTGTTGATCCCAGTTATTTCTTTTATTCCTTTATTTTATTTCACCGATTCTCGTCGACCATTGTTGATCCTCGGTTTTACGAGTATTTAGGTTTAATTTTCAACCCGTATTACTAAAGAAAAAAGATAAATAAGTCCCATGCTCTCCTAAAATTTATATATCTAGCAAACAAATGATTTTGGTAAAAACTTGCAATCAGTAAAAGTAGAGTACTTATATATTACTGTATGGCTTCGATTTTGTGAACTAATTTCGCGTTGAGAGAGACTAATGATTCGGAGAACTATAAAACTATTCATGACTTTTTGAATACTTTTTCATGAAATTTGATGTTATCATATTGTAAGTTTAATATGACTCTTGTTTTTGAATATTCTCCTGTCTTTGAACCAGACAGATATTTTTATAAACGTAAAATGCAAACATCGATTTCATTTTCTTTGCACTATGTGGATTAAACCCGAGACCTTTAAATAACGCAGATTACGGATTACTTTACAAGTTATAACTATTTATTCTTCTTCACAGATCCGCTTTCGACACCATTAAGTTAGCTAAAGTTACAATAAAGAAAATATCGCCCTTCGAACCCCAAACGTACTGCCAGAGAACGGTTAGAGAAATTAAAATACTTACCCGATTTAAACATGAAAATGTAAATTTTTTTCATATTACCTTTATGTACTTCAACAAGACAATATTTAATTTTTGTATTGCAATGTAATGTAACTTATATTCTTTAAACGATAGAAAAAAAGGTAATAAACACTGATACTTATCTTACAGTTGCTGATTTAGGATATCTTGTTCTTTTCCAGATTATTAATATAAGAGATATTTTAAGAGCAGAAACAATCGACCAAAGGACGGACGTTTACATCGTTCAGTGTTTAATGGAGACGGACCTGTATAAATTAATTAAAACACAAGTAAGTAAATAATAAAATACACACACTATAAATTCTTTAAAAAAAATATATAAAATGAAATATTTCTTACAGGAATTAAGTAACGACCACATCCGTTATATCCTGTATGAAATCCTGGGAGGTCTAAAGTACAGTTACTCTGTGAATGTACTGCATCGAGACCTCAAGGCATCCAAATTAGTATTGTGATCTAAAGGTAACTATCGTTCAGTCAAAACTGCTGGTTTAATCTTTAAACATTTGTTAGTTTAGCTTCTCTGTTAGATGTACACAGATCAATCTGTAAGTCATTAATTAATTTAGCGACTTTTCGAGAGTAATAGTTCTAAAGGGTAGGTGAGTTGAAGTCTTTCTATATAATATACGAATTAAAACTTAATTTCATGTAAAGATTACATTTTTTAAACAATGTTTTGCGGTCTTGTTGTGCGGTGTAAGGACTAAGTTTTGTTTCGTTGTCGTCGTTGTTGTTCGTGTTACGTCGTTAATGTGATTTGATGTTTGATGTTTGAAGTATTTGAATATTGTTGTGTATTTGGACAAAATATGTATGAGTCGTGTAGCACCAGTATATCATTACGTATTTATTGTTAAAATATGAACGTTGGTATACTTTCTTAAGTCACTATGTACAAATTGGATATTGTAAGATCATTTGTTATCTGTCAAGTTGTTTATTATGAATAAAAATTTATAGAAGATCTAGTTCCGTATTTTATTGACATACCCTTATTAAATAAAATCATAGTAAAATAAAAAAATGCTTAAAAATATATTACATAAACTAACTGAATTGGATACGTATTGTCTTACCGGCGACTTAACTACCTATACTTGAGAAACAATGAGTGTTTAATTTCGTTTGTAAGATGCATCAAAGCATGTAACGTCGCACGAACAAGACCCAATACTACTGTAAAGAGAGAGTAAATAAAACTCCTCAGCTATTTTCTATTTTACAACACAAACACCTCGCCTAATTGTTGTTGCAAATAAAAATTGATAAATAAGAAGCTTTATGATAACAAAAAACTTCTTGGAGCTCCGAGAGACCATAAAACAATATTAGAAAAAGAACTGTCCTTTTTAAATTTTGTAAATATTGATATCTGAATAATTTAAAATTAAATTTATAAAAAGGAATTTAAGAATAACAAAGACATGAGTCAAAATAAATCTCACTAGAGTCGCGTTCATTAAAAATAATTTTCATTTAAGTACTGAATATATGTTATTACCTTAAATATTGTGTTAATACTAATGTACCATAAAGGTCGTCTAAAGTGACTGCGGTCGACTTTAGTTAGATGGTTTTTCGAATTAATGAACAGATACCCGAGGGCAAATATTTTACAAATATTATTTCAAACAAAGTTGAAACATTGTAAGTTCTTTACGCAATGTTTTCTTTTTGATTACTTTTCTATTGAAGTATCATTATTTTATACCTTATTTAAATAAGCTACATATTCAATAATTTTTAAACACACACTTAAAAGATACGTTCATATGATTATATAGATCTTTCAAAACAAATATTTACTTCTAAAATGTGTTTAATATGTTGAGCTTTAAATAAATATGTAATAAATGTCTATAAATATAAATTTAGGATGCGACATTTCTTTAATGTTATTCTATACTGCAAAGTTAGGTTAGGTTAGGATTGTGTTCCCAACCAGTCCTAACCTAACAAAAAGCCTAATATTATTTTAATTTTTTTGGTTACAGAAAACCAATAAATTGTGACCGTAATTGCTGTGAATTGAGATCTTGATTGTAATCAAATTTATTTTTTTTTGTAGGTTTTTTTTTATTTCATTAATTCTATCATAAATTCTATCTGTTACAAAATATTTAAGAATTAGTTTCATTTTTAACTAAGATTTTAAACTGGAAAATCCAAATCGTTCATAGATATGCGCTACGAGCTACGCTGTATAATGCTACGGATTCTGTACGAATATCCAGTTCTTAAAATCTATATTGGTTTTGTATTCAGATGCGTATTGTAGTTATTGACCGAAGGAGGAATGCTGAGCGTAGCGAAGCGTTTGTTCGAAGGACTACGTTTCCACTAGATAGGCCCATTCTGCTATTTTTCCGTATGTATTTCAATACATATGTTTGTTCCGCGTATAGCCGGTATAGCCGGCGTATTTTTCATCCTATCGTCACGAAAATTGGCAGGCGTGTTCTTTGAATTATTTGAATTTTTATGTCGAGCCGTTTTTTTTGATTGCGCTAAAAAATCAAAAATGGCGGATTTCTGATCCGTACCAAAAAAACGGACTTAGCGGCAGCTAGCTGCTAGCTAGCGGCTGAAATTTCGTCTAAGTATTCTTTGCCGAATCTAAGGTGTTTTTTTGTTATTTCAAAATCTAAAATGGCGGCCATAGCGAATTATCAAAAATTTTAAAGTTAAATAACTCCGTTGTTATTTGGTGGAGCCAAATTTCGTTCGGTAGTTATGTACCTACATACATATATAGGTATACTTATTCCTTTTTGGAAAAGACACTTAAAACATTGCCTCATCCCCTAACGTACTGAGGTCTTCTGTTCACAGAACGACTAGTATTAAGAGTTATTATTAACTTTTTTGGTTTTCGTCCACTCCACTCTTCCACTATTACAATTCATCCACTATTATAATTAAACCTGTCATTGTCCTCTTTAATATATAAGCACTGTTTCAAACTTTAGTTGTTGTTATTATAATAAATGTTCTTTTAACGAAGTTAATAATAAAGGCGACGATAGAATTCGGATATCTCGACACAAGCTTAACATATTGCAATATTTTGAATATGGAACATTTAAAAACTTTAATACTGCGTTAGATCGTTTTTTTAATATTTTTAAGTCTAACGAAACCAGATGTTAAATAAAGTACAAAAAAATGTATCACTCTCATGTACTTACTACATACATATTACATACACTTGCTTTTAATAATATTGTAAGTAAGTCTGTGTGACATTTTATATAGAGTTACTTACAATATTACTTACTTACTTTCATCGATCGCCATACTTATATTACGAGGAGTTCGTAAACATTGAAGTAGACGTCATTAAGTCGTATAAGAAGTAATATACTTCCATTATATTCAAAGTAAGATCTTTAATATTCTCTCCCGCTGTTCTTTTCATTATATAATAGGAACATAACCGGTTATCACATATCAAATAACTGTTTTAAAGAAGACCCAGGAATGTCAAAGATTTTTGTAATGTTTTTATAGTGCTTGTAGTGTAAGTACTGTTTTATATTTATGTAATGAAATCGATTATATTGTTGCAAGTACTATGGACCATACTTAACAAGAACGTAAAATGTACCAGTATGGGCTCAACTTTAGGCTAAGGATATCATAGTTTTGTGCAGTTAAGAGGTTAGACTAGTCGTTATAATAAAATTGGGCCAGGTTTCGTTATATATATTATATCGTATTCAATATTAAGAAAAGTAAAATTAGAAAAAAATTAAATCCCAGCTAAAGATATACGAATATTTTTTTCTTAAACCTATTTACTTATAAAACAACAGATATATTTTCTAATTAAAAACGCGGAGTTTTAAAAACATACAATTATATTTTTTTTGCATATATATATTATAAGGTGATAAAAAAATTGATTATTGAAGGTATGTTTAAGTACAAAGAGTTTTTCATTTTTAAAGGTACTACCAATTTGTCAAAGTAATTGCAACAAATCTGTAAAAAATCTAAGCGAGAAACCCAGGTCGTTTCTTTGTCACATTTTTTAAACATTAACTAAGAATATCTTTGAAAGAAATGTACAAGATGTTGTCTAGATAGTTGCAATACTAATGACGAAATATAGAATACTAAATTCACGGTAGCTCAGTTGGTGACGGAACTATATCCCAGAGGTCGTGGTTTCAAGTGCTACCCGTATTGAAGAATTATACAGTTTATATTCAAATTACTTACTTATTACAAGTATAGTAATAGCGTTATAAACAGTATTTACGATTAAGATTTGAACAAAATCATTAATAGTTTTGGTATTTCTGAAGAATAAAATTATTATATAAATAGTTCATTGTTGTATTCAAATATCACTGAGTTATCTTTATCAAGTATTTTTAAAGTTTATGCAATGTTAAAATTTGATCTGAAATGTAACTCAACTGAATTTATTGTAATTATTAATTAAATTTAAATAGAGCGCTCACTAAACTTTCCTTAACTAGCACTTTTGTCGGTAAAATATCTATATCTTATTTTTACTACATATTAAAGACAACACTACTACAAATGAAATCCTAACTTTCATTACTTTCAGAGTAAGTATATATCAAACAGATTCATCTGGCAGTTTAGCCACAACGTAATATTTATCTTTCCTAAAATAAACCACAGGCCATTGCTTTAATGTTATATTAGAAGGTTATCACATGTTGTCACTGTGCATATTAAATTTTCTATTAAAAAAAAATATTCAAAAATTGTGCACCTCCGCACACATGCAAAATACCGAAGAATTGATGGCCACAAAGCCGTTGTAAAGTAATTCTCTATTTAAGCAAATCTATAACTTTATATAGAATTTCATCTGTTATGGTATCATTACAAACCCAAAACATCTCAATAAAGAATGGAGTGGTAAAGTTTCTTTTGAGTAGGGTTGACAGATATCGGCCATTATTATTTTATAAATACCTTCTTTGTTGTATTATGACCCCATAAAATATTTTTCTTTGACAGCTGACTACTAAAGTAGAAATTAATTTCAATAGAGTATAAAAGACTTTTAAAAAAGCGCGAAAACGACATTATAAGTTATCCTATGAACCGACCAATCTCTTTCATCACGCATAGTGCTTGTATTATGAGCAGATAGTAAACATGTAAGTAGAAGACATTAAGTCGTATAACTCGTTCAAAGCGTTTAAGCGTTCAAATATATTTAGTTCATTAAGATAAAATGATTAAGCACGGCACTACTACCTCTATGATATTCTCGCATTTAACAATTTTTATAAAGGTCTTATCTTTACAGTAACCACATTATGCTGACACCGATACATATATATTTAAAAAAAATATTTGATTAATCAGATACTATCTACATGATACGGAATCTTATATATATATATATTGAAGCAGTTCCTTAAACAGACCTTCCTGAACGCAATTAGTTACGGTTGAACACAAAGGAAGGTTAATCGGCAATAGAACCTCAAAGCCATTGCCCTCGAACCTAACCTATTTAAAATAGGTATTAGTTCACCAACAAGTAAATCGAAAAATGTATATTACATAAGTTCACCTAACTATTAACTGAGTGAATAATAAATAAGAGTTAAAAGTTATTTATGTTCACATTCGCATACATTAGTGAAAACTTTTGGCCAAACTTGCTCATTGTAGATTCAGTGGATGTCGCTGATGGGAACATTTGCTTCACTAAGGCAACCGCAGCTATGATATTCTAGGTTTATGAATATTGTTTATATGACCTTCCATCATGCTGTTATCTACAGAACACGTTTTGCATTTAAAAAGCTACTCGAGACAGATTCTGAATGAGCTACTTGAGCAGATCGACCACAGTTTACAGTTATTTCAATTATTTATAACTAATACAGCCTCGGATATACAAAAGTGGTTGAATTTATATTGTTTGACGATATTGGAGCCTAAAAAAACATTTAGGTATGATTTACAATAAAAATAGAATTTAGTTCATATAGGATTAGGCCACGGTCTCATGTTTTTATTAGTGTTTGGATTTGATCGCGCTATTTCATTTATTTATTTAAGCGTATTACCACTGTATTTGTCAAGTTACTTTTTTATTATTCCCAGTACAAAGTAAGCAATATAATGTAACAAACGATTATACCAATACCAAAATATTTTTTTAAACGAAAAAAAGTTTTAACTTAAAATGACAATAACACAAACATAAACAAAAACACTACTATACGAATATCGATGATTTGATAAACGTGTTACTCTATTAAGTATTAAATAATAATATAGGATAATAAATCTATTAAAAATAACAATAAAAATATATATTCATATGTAAATTAAACTAAGTTAGTTGGTAATTTCTTCTAAAGGAACGCAGAGAAACTGATTCTCAAAACTTAAGATGTCTGATCTCCGGGTAAAGACGCTCATTCCAGATTTATTATATGGTTACAGCCTTATTCTAATCCATTTACGGCTTTGTACGACTAGATTTTGTAACTGTAAATTAATTAATTAATTATAATATGATTTATAAAATTATTAACAAAATAGATATTTGCTGATATCTAGCGCCTGAGGAATTCAATTAAGCACAAACAACCTTTTTAAGTCACAAATTACTTTATGTTTAATTATCTATTCAAAACAATCCAAAAAGACCTGATATTAAAATTACAATTCCTGGTAATATTTCCCTATGTACTGGAAATTATTTAAGTAGGAAAAACTGTTGGTCTTTTTATTATAAATTTACGTTTCTTCCGCTTATTCAGTTTAGTTTATATCAGTATAGTCAGTCAGTACACCCAGTACTACATATCCGATATTAGATCACTTGAGATATTCCCGGATGCACAAATAACTTTTTAGCTCCAAATTACATTTAAAAATAAAATGAGATGATTTGTAATAAAGCAAACCCATAGAACAGCACTTGAAGCCACTATTAAAGTATTCTGACTTTGAATAGATTTACTTACTTCGAAGAATATTTTACATTCACGTATGAATCTCTCAATAAAGTGATTTAATATTCTATCTGCACGTTAAAGACGCGTATCGCCTTTCAAAACCACATAGTTGTTCAAAGATACTATCTGATAATATAAAATTTGCTTTCTAATGCAGAAATGTACTATTTATATCAATTTTGAAACATATTTATTCAATAACATTATTGTCTTTTTTATTAATGCATCGCTTACTGCCTATGGATTACTTCTGTTCACTTAGTGATATAACTCTCATACGATTAATAACAATTTATTGAGACGCTTAGAAAATATAATTGCTAATTTTAGGTATATAATGTTTAACCTCATGGTAAGTAGAACCGTGGCGATAGAGATTTGTCCTACTTTACCTTATCTGAGTATTCACTCAATTCATTTCTTTATATATCATTGTCACCAACACCAACCACCACCAACCACCAACAGTCTATTTATTGTGTCTTAAGCATTCTCTTTTTTTTTTTTAACATCTACATAATTAATTTACGTTACATTATAGTTTCAAATTGTCGATAAGCATCTTTTGCCATTTTAACTTTTTTAATATTGCTTCTTATAGCTCGCAGGCCCATGTCCTGCCTGTGTCGATGATTTTTTCTAATTATTAATATAAAACCTACATGATATTATGACGAATAGCTAAGTGTATCGTAAAATGTTGTCAATTCAGAAAATACTATTTCAGTCTTCGAATACTCTGCATAACTATAACTTTTGAATATTTAATGTTCTTTATGTTTTTCTTGAGTTTACTAGACTTTATATGAATAAAGCAATTAACTTCATTAGATATAGATATAAGTACTCGAACCTCTCTAAATACTGAGAGAAAAATTAAGGAGATATTTACAAATATGTATTTATGATTTTGGCACCAAGCACTTGTAAAATAGTTTATTTTGGGTAGACCTCGAAGAATTCGGTCTGCCCATTCATTTGTCCAATACTTTCGAATTTTGGAAAAATTTCTTCACAGGAGGTCTTCTTATGACCCCCTGAGTCCGAAATGACCATTGGTCAAAAAGTTTATATATATACAAATATATATATATGCGTGCGTGCGTCCAGATTCGACTTTTGTCAGCACGATAGCGGCCGCAGTTTCGCTCGGATCACTTTCAAACTTTGCACAAAAATCAACCATCTAAAAATGAAGGTCAGGTTCGTTAACCAGAGAAATCCGGACACAGGGAGCGCTAGGGCCTCACTTTTTCTGATTTCAGTTTTTCGACCATAACTTTTTCCCTATACAAAGAAGATCAATCGCGTTCATATTATATGATGTCTTTGATGAATACCTATAACTAATGTAGATAAACTGAAAACCTAACTTCAATAACTTAGGGGTGAGGGTAAAAAAACCGAAAATTTTTGGAAAAAAATTCATAACTTTTTTCTGGTAAACATTCTCACATCACAAGTATTTTTAATAGAAAGGTTATTTTTTACTTTAAATTTAAGTATCAGAAGTTTTTCCTTTAAAAGGTACCGTTTCCGAGAAAAAAAATAAAAACCACTTTTAGCTTGAAAATTTAAGGTAGGTAAAACCACGTCAACTTTTTTCTGGTAACATTCCCTCGTCTCAAATATTTTTAAAGGAAGGTTATTTTTTACTCTAAATTTAAGTACCAAAAGTATTTCCAAAAAAGATACCTTTTCCGAGACCTTTACCTTCAAAAAAGGCATATATTCCTTTCTCCAAGGCCGGCAACGCTCTTGTGTATCCTCGGATGTTGTAAGAGTTCATGGGCGGCGGTGATCACATACCAACGGTGACCCGCAAGCTCGTTTGCCCTCCTCTAAAATAAAAAAAAAAAAAAAAAAAAAAAAAACTGCTTTTTGTTTGAAAATGTTTGATGTAAACAACGGCATCATCTATTATTCTTAGTTATATTTTAAACGAGTTACACACGAGGTCTACCCACGCGTGTCCCCCTGCGGGCACGGATTTTTTATTTACATATTAAAAAATAATAATGAACCCGACTCCCAAGTAATATTATCGCTATTTTGTATTATGTAAATGGTTGAGAATTTGATTTACAAGAGATTGACAAAAAAAATTAGATATTTTGATTAAAAGATAAGTTGAGACTGACTAAAGATTGTTGTTAAAATATTTGGAATAACCATTATTACTGTGCTGTGTGTGTGTATGTGTGTGTGCTTTGCTCTCTTCTACTGGTTGTACTGTAATTATTTTATTTGAATTACGAGAGATCTCTCTCTCTCGATCGTTGTGAATTTTTATGAACATTTTTTTTTTTTTTGTTTGATAGTAATATTCAATGGCTATACGACATTTAATAGTGCAGACTTGATAAATATCTTTTATACATAACAAGATTTTGCTGCATGTTAAATATACACACTCAGTTAACTCAACACAATAGTATTAATTTGTTTTAATTTTTAAGAAAATTACGAAAAATACAATTATAAAAGACATGATTTTATAGATTTGTATACTTATATGGTATATTTATTAATTGATTAAGGCAAATGAAATTGCTGGCAACAACTAGTCAGAAATAAAAGTATATTCTACCCGAACTGTTAACATTAGTGATAAGTGTATCATGCTACGAATATTTCACAATGCGTAATATGCAATATAATATTTAATATTTCATCATCATTTATTCTTCTGCGAATGATTCCTAAGCGTCAAAGCATTGGTTTTTTTAACAAGAAAAACATGTTTTTGCTGCGGGTATTCTTTACTTATATTACTTTACTATCTTTTAGATTGCGTATTAATAACTGCTGGTTCAAATGTTTGTGGTAGCCGGTAATATGACAATAATGATCATTTCATATAGTCACTACTCTTTAGTATATCACGTAAGAACACAAGACCAGGTGGTAGAGCCTAGCTGTAGTTATCTGACTGCAGCTCGTGTAGTTATCAGGCTGGCTCGACCGAGGAATGATCACCCTCTCACAGATGACCGACGTATAGGAATCAAATTCATTTGGTTATGTTCCGTCGGTGAGTGAGAGAATCCGGAAGAACAACCCTCCCCCCTTCTCCTTCAAACATGAAGGTGATGCCTAAAAAAAAAATAGCCCAGAAGAGTACCGGCTTTGTTGAAGCCGGGGACCCCTCCCCGAGCAAAATCTGGGAAATGATTCTCGGATTTTGCTCGGACTGCCCGTCGTATTTGAGGCGGGCAAAGTATCGCCTTTTGTTTTTTTGACTCCTATCTTCAAGGCCGGCAATACTCCTGTGAATCCTTGGATGTTGCAGGAGTTCATGGGCGGCGGTGATCACGTACCATCTCTGACCCGCCAGCTCTTTTGCCCTCCTCTTACATAAAAAAAACCTACCTTTGAAAAGCCTGTAAAAGCAATAGTACAAAGTAGTAGTAGTAGTCCAGTTTTTAATACGTAGACTGGATCTAACTAGTAAACTTAAATAAAATTGTTTTCTTAACCTTCATCTTTCTGTAACATAAATTTATTCATAGAAATATTTTCTTTTATAACATTAATATATAAAAATATACATTACAATAATATATTGCCGCATATTTTTATAACAAAACCCGTTACCGCGTTATGCTTTTATAAAATTTTTACATTTCACATAAAGAACAATATAGTGTAGCAGGTTGTCATATCCATAATGTACTAAAATACTAAAAAGCTTTTTAATTTTGTTTGTTATTTTATTTCGTGTATAAATTGGTAGTGACAACAATTACATTTGCAAAATATTACAATAACCTTTGATCTTATTTTACAAAAGTGTATTTTAAACTACTTACTTATTATTTTTTTAACAAAATCAATTTAGAAATTATATTTATTCAATTACATATTTGGTGTGCTTTAAAGTAATTTTATATGATTCTCCGTTGCTCAAAATGTATTTTTAAAAGATCCCTTATAAAGTTTTAATATTTCTCATATAACCTAAGACTTAATGAGTTGATAACAATATTGACAAAATACATAAAACCTATAAATATAAATTTTATTTTACATATATTAACTGTAATATTACTCGTAACTTAAACGAGTACGGTGTTAAATCGTTTAAAGACAAACCGATTTTTCTTCAATACTGTTATTTATTGACTAAAATATTTAGTATTAATTAAACTTTAATTTATATTATGATGTTAATAGTATAAAGGTGTTTATAATACCTCAATGACATTTTAGGAAATGCTAAAAAATTTTTATTTTTAAAGTGCAAATAAGTAGTGTTATTATTGATATAAAAAGTTACTATTCACTCAATATTGACTACAACTAATGATAATATAAAATATAATAGATAGTAGATAGTTGGAATAAGATCCATTGTTACTAGTAAAGTAAAAAAACAAATAACAGATTATATATGATATGTATAATTATATATACTATAATAATATCACCTATTTAATATTTTTATTTATAAAGTTATAATTTATACTGAGTTCACTGATATATTGAAATCATTTTACTACTATCAATTACTACTTTCGTTTTTAGGTTTTGAAAATACTTAGTTTAGTTGAGATTTAAAAACTAGAAAAGACTATTCTTATGAACATCAGTTGACTAAAACTTTCTTTTTTAAAATACATTATTTTAAGAACAAAAAGATTAGTATAAATTGGCTTGAGATGTAATACAACAAACAACTTCTCTTAAAAATATTATTATTATAATTTAGAATGAAACACTTTGAGAATGAGCAGAAAATAAACGCTTAAAATAATTGTTCGTATTATTTAAATAAATGATGTTAATGAATTTACCACAAATTGTTAAAACTAATTACATATACTAAATAAGTTAAATAAAAAAATATATATATGGACTGTAACACTCAGTACACAATTTATTATGCTTTTAATATTTCACTGTATATACATTATTTCTGTTTTATACAAGGATCTAAATGTATTGCTTGTTTTATTATTATCTGCCTTACGTTAAACAACGTTACTTATATTACTTAGATTAAATACTGCATCCACATGAGACTAACTTAATAATAGCTATATCATAACACAAAACAGAACAGTGTGTACTCATTTTACTTGTCTAATATATCTCAATGTATAAAGGTATTTTTTATGACAAAAACATAATATAATTTATACAACAAACACTTATATAACCAATTATAGAACTACAAATTTGGTATATCTAATCGTGAGAAGAAAAAAAAAATTATGTTTAAAAAAATGTTAATTATGATTAATTCGATGCCGTAAGTTAAAGTTAAGTGACATCTGTTTAAATATTTTTAATTGCTATCGTGAAATATTTCTTACTTACAGTCATAATAATATTTTTAATTTTAAGTCTAATTTTGCGGAAATATATTAGATATGATATTTAGATAGATATGACCACAGACAAACGAAAAACATACAAAAGTGAGAAATTAAAATCTACATAAATAGGGTGCAAAAGGCGGTCTTATTGCTAAATAAATAGCTCTTTGAAGAAATCAATAGTTAAAGCGAACTCGGGATAGCGCAACACAAAAATAATTATAACACGATCAACATAAATAGTTAAAATTAGTGTTGTTTGTGTTGTGTGTGCATGTTTTTAAAATTAGTGTTATATTCTTACAATTTAATATGATAGTTAATTAATTTTAATGTGGTTTTAGTAGACTACACTGTCAGGTTATAATTAATAATAATGTCGGTCAAGATTATTATGTTTATTATTGATGAATTTATACTAATTAATTCTCATGAAATGTGATGAAGAGAATAATATAATATATTTCTAGTTACCAGTTTATCAATTTGCTAATAATTAACATTATTAGTCGAAGTTGGCACAAAGTAATTTCAGTTTTGACGTTATTATTCTGATTTGGTAACCAACGAATAAAAAAGAAGCTAATAGGTTTACAAAGTGATATAACATGTTACAATTAGTGACTCCGCATTGGCCCTCGGGGTAACGTGCTTCCAAATAAATAACAAGTTAAATTGCCTTCGAAATATATATATTATGAAATTGCACATGATAATTTTTTTATCAACGAAATTATATTTTAAGATATGTTACAATATCTGCATCATTAATGAACACTTAGGTTTTGTTAGTGTTCATTATTCTATAAGCTAAACTCATTAAAGGGTCATATTAATTTAGCATTACACTTGTATGAATACTTGTATATGAATACCGTAAAAGTAGGTCCAAATACATCTTAAACAAATCAAATCAAATTAAATGAAGTTGTTTATTTACTTATTTATATCTTTTAAACTTTGAATCAATATCAGTAATCACTTGTGTACGTCAGAAAAGTTTGTGAAATGTGAAACAAACCAGAATCAGAATGTATATATCTATGGCACCATATTTGAGTTTGAAAGTGTTTATGTTTTTAAATGACGTAGATGTGGGGAGATTATTTAAGCATTTAGTAGCAAAACATTACTAAAACTACTTCGGTAGAAGCCTCGGTCTCGTGAGTTATTAATATGTAATATGAATATTTATTTGTAATATGATTACGGTGGCATTTTTATACTTAATTGTACATTTGTGCCGCATTGCTGAGGAATTCATCGAAACATAAAAATGCAAAGGCTTTTTATAACGCACTTACTACGTACTTAAAATCTGGAATGACGACAATATATTTAACTGCTACAAAACGACACAAACTTTAGCAAAACGAGTAAGGTTGGAGTAATATGAGTATGTAAAATTGTATGTCATATGTTCTAATCTAATACATTAAAAGCTTTTAACCAACTATTAAAGTCAAATATAATATAAAAGTCTCGTGTCAAGCAGTCGCAAATAGTGGATGGCCAGAAAAAGCAGCAAATTGAAGTTAGAATAACAAATGTTGTAATTAGAGTGGTAAAGGTTAAACCTTAATGATCGCTCATATTTCCTTCATTAAAATTGTATTTATTGCATTAAAATTGTATA
This sequence comes from Melinaea menophilus ssp. n. AW-2005, assembly GCA_918358695.1. Taxonomy (NCBI): domain Eukaryota; kingdom Metazoa; phylum Arthropoda; class Insecta; order Lepidoptera; family Nymphalidae; genus Melinaea; species Melinaea menophilus. Next base: position 5,197,232 of record OU911042.1, read on the forward strand.
CGTAGTTTAAGTTTCATATAAAATAAATTATTAATATTCTTTCATCTGTCCTACTTATTATAATAGTGATATACTTTATCGCAATCGCGTAATATATAAGAACTAGATATTATTAAGTCAAAGTTATTATTCTTCTAATCTATACAAACAATGTCGATTTACTTTTCAAGTTAATAACATCTAAAATATCTGTAATATTTAAAAATACAAAATAAATTTTGATTCTCTTCCTGACTGCAAAATGGAAAATACTCATATATTTCGGAATTCTGTCATCTTCGGTGTTTATTTAAGGGTGGAGAGATTTTTAAATTAATATATAATAGGTAATTTTTAAAAGTCAGAGTATTTATATTAATTGTATTTTCTGGATAAAAACATCGTAAAGCGTGTTCAATCCCTAAAGCGACGTAACGAAGGACGAAAGATTATTTTTTGGATACCAGTGAAGCCGCAGGCACATAGTATAAATAAGAAAAAAAAATCAAAAATTTTAAGTAAAAAAGATTTGATAAATATTTTAATAACTTATATTTAAAATTACATATCACACACAATTTTTATTAGAAGGTGAGATATTTATTAAACATTTAAATTTATCAAATCAAATCAAATTAAAAAAAATGTTAATCTTCACTCAAATGTAGTTTTTTAGGAGTTATAATGAAAATACTGTTAAATGACAAACTGAAGATAAAGCAGTATTCTCTGTCTACATTACTAATAGTATAAAGTAACTTCATTAATAACGACACACTTAGATGGTCATGCATATAATTGTTCCTTATTAGATATATTATCAGCTATACCAAGCAGCTGTCTCACTTAGACCTACTGTCTTCAGCTTTAAAGACTAGTTACTTATAGTATAGTAACAAAGGGTACAAGTGTATCAAGAAAATTGAAACGTCTTAAGGATCAATCTCTATTTACATTTAAACTTATTTACATTAAATCGAATAATATACTTAACAGAATTATAATATTATATTATTTTTGTAATATAATATTTGGTGCTACTTCAAAAAAAATATAACCCTAATTAACATCTTCATCGATAGAAGAAATTACAAATCTTCATTGTAATTGCCTTTCAAATAGAATTACCAACGAACGAAGCAATGAATTAATTACCACAGCACTAAAAAAAATTTTAGTCGAGAAAATATTTAAGACGTAAAATATTAAAATATTTGTATTTGAAAATCTAAAACTTTTGTATTGAAGTTTGCTGATAAAGGACGTCTCAAAACAAGGTATACCATTTTTAAATTTCGAAGATAAATTTAAACACTATTAATTGCGAACAAAGTCAATCTTTAGAAAGTATTTTGTAATTGGTTCTGAAATTTTTACCAATATAGTAAGCATCTACGGAAGCGTCATTGTCTCAATCTGCAGAAACTATTTGGAATTATTAGAATAACCACCTGGTATGATAACATATCATTTAGCTAATGAAAATAAAAAATACATATACACTTATGACTATTTCATAACCCAACTTTTTGTGGCATAAACGGCTGTTTGTACGCATTAACGTTACGGATTTAACTCTCGTTTATTACTTATATTTTAATTTTAACCTTCTGCGACTGACGTGGTAGTCCAATAGACACCGCGAAATAGAAAAATATACTTAATTCCGATAATTTGCAAATTTGAGTCCGGCCGCTATTAGTACCTTACCATAACGTGGCCGCGCATCGGTCAATGTGTGGCAGGTGATCAAAATGAGCACACGTGTGCGTAAACGGCGGAAGGTGTCCACGAGACTACCACATCAGCGTTAAGGTAAGTGTCTACTACACTACCACCACAGTAAAATGGTTATATTTCCACAGTGTCTCCTGAACAACCACATCAGTACATATGTTTGTATTATTTCACTTTATTTCAGAATTTAATCTTAGATAAATTACTTATTATATTTGTTTTTACTAATGTTAATTGTAAAGTTGTTAAGAGTATAATGTGATTATATAACCTGTTTAAATTACGTGTTGTAATAATATTATAGTCGGTGAAGTAGTATCTATAGAATTAAAAAGTAAACTATAGTTAATGCGAAGAAAATCACAGCGTAAAACTGTACATTATTTAAAAAAATACTTGTTTTTAGATGGGTAAATCAAGCGACAACGCTAGGCCAGGACGTTCTGCTTACAAGAGAACGTCGGCTGGAACTTTTGCCAGGAATGATGATCAAATATTAGAGTGGATAAAACTGAAAAGTGAAGATGAATTTAGCGATATTGACAATGAAGATGAAGATCCGACGTTTGAGCCAGAAACCCAACATGTCGAAGAAGACATCATGTCATGTGTTTCTTGCCAAACAGAAATAGATCTATAGAAAGTTCGTTGTATGGTTTTACGAAGGACTATACAATTTTATCATATGTGCCAAAACCTAATAAAGCCGTGTTATTACTTTCTTCTTCCCATCATATTAATGAAATAGATAATGATACAGAGAAACCAATTATGATTGTAGACTGTAATCATACAAAAGGTGGAGTAGACGAGGTGGATAAGAAATGTTCGATATATTGTAGCAGCCGTAAAACTCGTCGATGGCCTATGGCAATCTTTCAAAGGACTTTGGATATGGCAGCTTTGTACTGTATTAAAGTTGCACGAACAGTAAGGATTAAATGAAGAGAGCCACTTTTTACTGAATATGGCTAGAGATACAGTTTAATATCATATGAAAAACAGAGTATACAATGAAAGATTGCCGAGAGAGCTGCGAATGACTATTACTAGGGTTTTAGGCAAGGATGTCTCCCCACCACCACCAGTAGTTCGGTTTGTTTCACCAAGTGGTAGAAAATTATGTAATATTTGTCCCACAAATATAAAAGACAAACTAAGTATGTTTGCTGTGATTGTTCGAAAGCAATTGCCTTCAGTGCTCCTAGCCACTATGTGATAATTGTCAAACAAAGCTGTGAATTTGAAGTTACCTTATTTTAAAATTAACCGATGAATATATTTCATATTTGCAAGACTGATTAATGTAATGGTTAATTTTAAAACGTGTAATGTAAAATTGAAAAAAAGTTTATTTTGTGATTTTTTTATGTCATTAATGTTTAAGTTCAAATTTTTAGACTGATTTATATGATGTCAATTAAAACTGTTTTATTTTAAAAATACAAATAGTTTTTTTTTTATTTCAGGTAAATTTAATAAAAAAAAGGTTAGAAATCCAACAAATGTGAATAAAATTTTTGCATAATTTATTTTTATAAAAATATTTGCCTATGAAATAGTGTCTCGTGTACTACCACGTCAATACAATAGTTATAATTAAGCCACGTCAGTCGCAGAGGGTTAACTTGCAGTTCAAATGTTTTGCGGAAAATCGTGTTCACGGGAAGACGAGACGTATGTGTCTGTCAATGAGTTAAATAATCTGTTAACTACTTCCTACAGTTTCATAGTTATCAGATATGTATAGTTTGTCCATTTATGAAAACTATTTTATTTTGAGACTCCGATAAACCATAGTACTTTTCATAAAACCATAAATCATTTAATAAAAATCTGTAGTCATTAATTCGTTTACGCGTTCATATATTATTTTTCCTGCTTTGTTTTGCAACAGTTATCTTAATTTAGAACATTGATACATTTTCAATTGATTTTGAGAGTATAATTTAGAAATTCGTGAAATATTACTCCCCGACTGCTTCAAAGGCAATTTGATTTGGCTCCTAATTAATAATTTGACAATGAACTAAGTATAACTTTATGTTGTAAAAGCTTCTTGGCATTTTCAATAATATTGAGACCAATTTTAGTGTCGTGTATTGAGTCTGTTAATTTAAATTAAGAATTTTGAATGTTAAAGGAAAGTCAATTAACAGAACAAACAGCTAGTCATTTAAATTAAAATTATCTTTTGATAACAAACGGGGCGTTCACCAAATTAATATATTTAAAACTCGTTTTAATTGAATCAAAAATACCATTAGTTAAATTAACAAGGATTCATACGGAATTAATTACAATAAAATATGATGTATTCTTACAAGAGGGTTTTAGATATAACCATACATTCTACTGCATCTACTTTATTATTTGATAAAGAGTGAAATACTTTCATTAAAAAGTAGTCATAACATGTAAAATAAAAAACACAAGAAGCACCAAGAAGACAACAAAAGAAAAACCTTAATTAATTTTTAGACATGTTCAATTAAACAAAAGCTACAGAAATATTATAATGATTTAATGAATTAAGACCGAACTAAAACTAAATCGCCATCCTTGTAGTTGGCTAATAATAATATTTATAATTTCTAATAATAATGTTTATAACGAGAAAGTTTAGTTCGAAGTGAATATTTTGTACACAAAGGTTATTTAATAAGGTGTTGATTCAATAGTTTACATAAACGATTAAATCTGTGAAAGACAAAGAATAAGTCACAACAACTTAACATTGAATCTTGTAGGTAGCTTATGCAGTAAGTGAGTAAGGTATTTGAGTGTCTCTTACAACAGTCATATGATAGTATTGAAAATTATTAAAAGTCATCATCTAAATATACGAAATATATTTAGAATATATAAAGTTAGGATACTCTACAAAATAACTGATTTGGAACAATTTTCAATAACATTTTGTTCTGTTCTTAGTTGAAATTACTTCTGATTAATTTATTTATGTTATGAAAGTTATGGAACAAAAGTATAAAATTGTAACGTTATAAAGGCAAAAAAAAACAATAACATTTGAAATCTTTGATTTTAGAGGACGAGGTTAAAAACATTAGAAAAAAAAAACAAAAATGGAAAGAAATGGCCTAAAAATACAATTTCTGATTGTTGAAATGTTTAAACGGTTAAACTTTTACTTTTTCGAGACATAAAATTTGAAAAATTTATACTTTCTGCTTTGGATTCTTTTAGGTTTATTGCTTTAGGATCACAGTTACGGACAATGACCTTATCCTGATAGGAGGTGAAATTACTTTATCATAATAAGCATTTATTTTTAATACTTGTTACACAATATAATAACATCAAAGAATAGTACTATTAAAAATAGGATAAAAATAAATATCTATTTTATAAAATTATACACATATCTTAAATACATACAAATTATAATATATTCTATTGTAATTAGTGCAAGATATGATAGTTTATTGTAAACATTATACCTGGTCATACGCAGCATAATTTAATTAATTTATATACTATTGAATACTGAATTATTTACTTTATTATGTATTCACAATTTTTATTACTTTGAAAACTTCATACCATAAATAATAAATATTTACATTAAAGGATAGAAGAACTAAAACTGTACGAACGAACTTTGTTGCTAGATTCAAGTTTAATAGAATTGATTATAATTTCTTTTCAGTTATGTGCTTTTGATGCCTTTTCGATGAAATTTAAATTATAATAAAGACGTTTGCAAAACAATTATTTCTGATAAAATTCAAGACGACTTATATAAACAAAAAACATATCATTACGTGTTTCTATATATTTTTTTATATATAAATCTGTATAACTAATAGTAACGAAGCGTAATCTATACATTTAACGCTAATTAAAACACCGAATAATTTGTTATAAGCAAATGATTGCGGAACATATTGAAGATTTTTTATTGGATTAATTGACTGACATACGAAAAATAAGTAGTTAGTTTAGAATTTCATTAGCTAATACATCTAGACACTTTTTGCTATTGACAATCTAGCAGTCGCTGTTGACCTCATTTTGTTCGTTGGCCTGTATTTAATTGACTATATGAAATAAACTATATAATTAATAATTTTGCTGACCATCGAGACGAGACCACTTTTATTTAACGATTTATCATTACAAACCCAGAGGTCTTCAACCCCACGGGAATTTTACGAACGTGTTCAAAACTTATTCAGCACTATCATGACATACGTAACGTTGCATGAAACCGTGGCTACTACATTTGAAGCTAAACGTAATCTTTATAAGAATTAACTCTACAGTGCTACTTGCGTGGTCTTAAGGACCCCTTAGGCTCTAGGATACGTTGCATGCGTCCCGAAACGATAGAAAAGGCTTTAGAATTCGTACAAGAAGAGCTTAATACATTATATATGCAGCAGCGTGCTGAGGGTTTACCTAATGAAAAGGATAATTTGAATAATCATAATGTGTATAGACAAGACTATTCTATTACTTTACCTAGTTTCTCGGAATTTAAAGAAAATGATGACGTAACCTTTTTTATTCTTAATTTTCATAATTATTTTGATGGCATTATTGGTTTTGATTTGTTAAATTCGTGGGACACTAACATTGATTTTAGACGCAAGAAATTAATTACTAAAAATACCGAATTGCCTATTATTATGTATGACGCTCGAAATACAAATCTTTATGAAGATATAATACCAGCTCAGTCATCCAAATTAGTGAAATTGCCAATAAACTCCAAGGACGGAGATGTATTTGTTCCTGATCAGATAATAAGTAATTGTTTAATTTCTGATTGCTTTACAAATGTGAAAAACAGTCGAGGTTTAGTACAAATTTCAAATAATTCAAAGAATGATGTAATCTTTTCAATGGATCGGCTTATTACAGCTGAGGTATTCAATATTGAATCTAAGCAATTAAAACAATTATCCGATCGTAAAAAAAAGAAGTTCTATCGCGTCTCCGTACAGATCATTTGAACCCAGAGGAAATAGCTAATTTAAAAACCTTATGTGCACGTTATTCGGATGTGTTTTACCTTGACGGAGAACCCTTAACATTTACGAACAAAATTAAGCATAAAATTAAAACAAATGATGAGATCCCAGTTCATGTTAAAAGCTATAGGTACCCGTATGTCCATAAACAAGAGGTTAGAAGTCAAATCAATAAAATGCTTGAACAAAATATAATTAGACCTTAGGATTCCGCGTGGCGCTCTCCTATTTAGGGGGTCCCTAAAAAGGCAGATGCTTCGGGTAAAACCAAATGGCGATTAAAATTATCCGAATACGATTTCTCAGTCATTTATAAGCCAGGTAAATATAATACAAATGCTGATGCCTTATCCCGTTTAGTAATTCATAACGAAGAACTAAGTTCAATGGCAGTAAATGCATCTGAAAATGACTAGCACTATTACAGCTTCAGAAGCTGATAGAGATAATTCTAATACCCTAACAGTTCATACCGACAATGAAAATCCTATTTTGGAAATCCCGATTTCTGACGAACCCCTAAATAAATTCACAAAACAGCTAGTTTTAACAATTGTAAGCAATATTAAAGGAAGACCAATAGTTTCAAAACCTTTTGAAACACACACACGTATCACTGTTCAATTGTCAGAAAATAATCTCGAAGAAGATATCATTAATGTTATCAAAGAATATGTTCATCCCAAAATTAAAACAGGGTTACTCATAAATCCCCCATTAGCAATGTACTCGGTTATTCCCATAATACAAAAAGCTTTTAAAAGTTCAGCTATGAATTTAATACTAGCTAAAAAGGAATTGGAAAACATAAAAGAATACTTAAAACAACAAGAAATAATAAGCAAATACCACGTAGGTAAAACTAATCATAGGGGTGTTAATGAATGTCATCTCGCCCTATCTCATAGGTATTATTGGCCAAAAATGCGAGATCATATAACCAAGTTCATTAACAAATGTATAATTTGTGGTCAAGCGAAATATGATCGCAACCCTATTAGACAACAATTTCGTATTGTCCCTCCACCGTGTAAGCCTTTCGAAGTTGTTCACCTAGATTTATTATCTATACAGAGTGAAAAGTTTTTGACTATCATAGATGCGTTTTCAAAGTATGCGCAAGCATATTCTTTAAGGGATGGAACAGCAGTAAGTGTCGTGCAGGCGTTATTAAAATTTAGTACTCATCATGGTATACCATATACTCTAGTTACAGATAATGGCCCTGAGTTGACTAATCAATTATTTGCTGAATTTGTAAGAGTACACAAAATTCAACACCATAGAATAGCACCCTATACTCCCAATGAGAATGGAATCGTTGGCATATTAAAACTTGAACTTAAGAATGAATCTGTTGTTAATTTAATAAATTATGCCCTACTAGCATATAATAGTTCGATACACAGTTTTACAAAATGCTGACCAATTGACATTATTACTGGACATTTTGATCCGCGAGATCCATTAGACATAGACTTAACCACCCATTTACTCCAACAATATATGGTAGAACATAAAAATAAAATGACCAAAGCTTTTAATTTAATTCATGAGTCTAGTTTAAGTTACAGAAATGAATTAACAAATACTCATAATAAGTCTAGAGAGCCCGAAAAGCAATTCTCTCCCGATCAACAAATATTTATTAGAAACCCTTTTGCTGTTCGTCAAAAGATAGCGCCGCGTTAAACACATGATACAGTTATAGCTGATCTCCCGATACATATATATACGCGCAAAAAAGGCGGGCCAATTGCTAAGTCTAGATTAAAGAGAGTTCCTAAAAGCGTTTAATTGTTGCAGGACTCTCCTATTACTAAAATCTAGATGATGGTCCCGGCATTTTACCTTTTAAACTAGGTCCTTGTCACATAGTGTCTCATTATCACTCATTCTTGAAGTATATCGATATCCACGAATTGCAAGATAAAGTAAATACAGTTCATATCCAATTAAGCAATATAATCTCTAATCTTAATAATAAAACTTTTTCTTTGTTTGAGCCCCCATACTAACTATTTGAAAGAAAAGCTTCAAGTCGTTATAGAACAATTGCAGTCATTTGAAATTAGCCGCTCTAAAAGAGGTCTCGTTGATGGTCTCGGGTCCGTAATAAAAAGTATTACCGGTAATCTTGATTATACAGATGCGTTACAGTTTAATAACGCAATAAGATCACTACAAGAAAACGATAATAAATTAGTTACGGAATTTAACAGTCATGTAAGCCTGACCAAAGATTGGATAACTTAGCACTCTAAAATAATAGATAAAATAGTAGATAATCAGAACAAATTAGCGGAACTAATAAAAAACATTAGTCTAAGTTTGGAAAAAGGTATCTATGAATCCAATCAATATGCTCATTTAGGACAAACTATTCTCATAGTCGATGATAATGTTGACAAGTTGTCACAAGAGATAACTAAGTTACAGAATGTGCTAGCACTTACAAGGACATCCACGGCTCATCATGATGTCATTAGTTTAAGTTCTATTAGAAATATAATTAGAAAGCTACGTAGTATGTATGGTAGTAATAAAGTACTAGATATAGAGGCCCGAGAGTATTATGACGTAATACAATTAGGTTCTTATTATGTAGGAAATGAAATAGTTATAGTATATAAATTCCCAATTATAAAATCCCAAATATATAATTTATATAAGATATCCATAATCCCTAACAAAAATCATGAAATTCTTGTTCCCCAACACCAATTCCTTGCAATCCATTTGAAAGATTTCAAGTACATAGAGGCTGAATGCCCGAAGTTCACTAAAGGGTATCTATGTGAAGAGATACACAACATACATAGTCCTACATCGCCGGATTGTGTAACAGCCCTCGTTACTACGCAGCAAAAACTCCCCGAATGTAAACCAGTCACCGTATCCCTACTTACTCGAGAAACTCGACGATCGCCACTACACCATCAGCTTTCCAACTCTTACTAAAGTATCCTGCGATCAAGATATCTACAAGATGTTGCAAGGAAGTTATCTCGCTATAATTCCATATGATTGTTTCATTCAAACAACAGAATTCATCATCTCGAACCTCAACGATCGACTAAAAGATCAAGCCTTGAAGATAATAGATGTCCCTAATGAAAATACACTTAGTTCAGCAGCACATCTGATATTCAAATTAAACTCCAATAATTTGACTAACCTTCACGCTACCAATAGAGAGGTTATTCTACAGTCACCAGTAAACTTAAGCAAGACCAACGATATAAGCGTCTACCATACAACAATACCTTTATATACGTTACTATTCGGTGCATGTGTACTAATTAGCGGCCTTGTATACCGGAAATACCGACTTAAACATACGAAACACACCATCCAAAAAACTCAAAGGGATGAATCAGAACTTCCAGCGCAATTTACAACGAAGGTCTTCAATAGTCGCTGTTCTAAGGGGGGAGGTGTTACGCAAGCATAGCCAAGGGCAATTGTTATAGTAAGAACCAACTTGGTTTCACACGGTTAAATGCTGACACCACGCTTCGAGTATCCTGAAGACGACACCATACGGCTTGCGTTCTCACCATCGATGGGAATCGAGGATAAAATATATTCATTCTTGGGTCAATCGCTGACCTGGAATCACCTTTTTTTAGTATTAATTAATTATAAGTTTTAATTGTAACTCTTTAATATAATTTTATAAAATAATTGTTTTTCTTTGCATCCTTCGCTGCCACCAAACTTAATTGGCGATCTACGAATATATACTTGAGATGTTTTATTATTATTGCTGTGTAAACGTGTTCTTGCTATAAGTGTTGGAGATTCCGGCCTAACCAAACGACTGATCGCTTCTTCTGACTTTGTTAATAAAACATAAATCCTAAACTACTTAAAACCAATAGATAAAAGTCATATTATAACGAATATCCATAATTACAAATTATTTTCTGTTTTATTTACCTAAAATACTAACTAATTAAATAAATTTTTAATACTCATCATATTAATATGAAAATAACTTATTTTAGGATTATATATATATAGGGAGAAGTTGGTTAAAAAGTATATTACTGACTGTAAAGTTCCCATCTGTATTAATTATATACAAACATATTTAATATCAATATTTGAATAAAAGATTCACCAATACCGCTGGGGCAAGATCCTGATACCTATAGGATACAGTTTTTCATATAAAATTGGATGCTAATGTCGTCTGTTTATTTACTTATTCTTTACTATTATTAAAACACTTAAAGTATACGTTAATAGCTTAATAAAACTTTTAGTTAGGGGTCTTCATTTTGTATCTGACAGATGACATAATAATAACTATAATAAAAATATAGGTAAAATATAGATATTTCTATTTTACCTCCAAAGCTACGTAAGTAAAATAATTACAAACAAATCCTTTAATAAAAACAAATTTTTATAATATTTAAAAATGATGTCCCAGATTTATAAAATAAAAAACGTATTAATAATTGTTATTAATTACTAAAGTTCTCGTGTCAATGATATTTGTAGAGAAATGTGTATTAAATATGAGATATTTAATTATAAGTTGCTATGTGCCTCGACCGTATTGAGCTCTTTTATCGTCTCCAGTAAGATTGAATAGTGAATCTTTCTTGGAACCAGAAGAGTTGTCCTTGACCTAATAATCTCTGGCTTTAATCGTACTATCGTATTATTTTTTTACGGTATTATCTGTTAATATATTCTATACTTCAGTGCAGGAAAACTTCTATAATAGATTATACTATACTGCAATAAAAACTGAAGTATAAAAAAAAAATATTTTAGATATATTCAACTGTAATGTATTTAGAAATTTCCTTAACTCTTTTGCTTTTTAAATTGTCCTTGCTGGTGCAAGGACAATTAAATCCAGACCATTAATAAATTTGTTTTCTATGTTACAATTATTACTTCATAAATGAATTTATTATACAATTTATATTTATACTTATTATAAACCGCTACAAAATGAAAAATATTAATATAGGTTATGAAAATGAACTATATAAAACATCTTTAATTTTTTATGAGAAGTTTAAATCTTAATAACTTCCAAAAATCTGAAAGCTATAACGAAATGTACACTAATGTACTCAAAATGACTTATGACTTGTCCGTTGTCATCGCAGGCTGTGATTCACTTTATGTAATTTATATCTGAGCGACGCTTAGCAGGATTGACGTGGACAATTTCAGAGTTTTATGTTTAACTTTGAGGAAAATGGACAGATACTGCATAAATAGGTTGTTATATAGAAACAGAAATGAAATGAATTTAGAGATTTGAGTAATGTTAAATCTGTTCAGTTTTAAAATGACGTTTCCCTCAAAGTCAAAACAACCTAGTTAAGCCGCATTGTTTTAATGTCGGGGGGATGTTGATGAAGAACTAGGTATTTTAAGTATAGCTCTCGAGTTATACTTTAATGATTATTCCTGTACATTTTGTAAGAACTAAAAATCTTTGTTTAAACATTGCAAGATAATTAATCTCATTATACTTTGAGTTATGTTAATACTTACTTATTTTTTTCTACTGTAACGGTTATAAAGTAATAATGGCTTATAGGAATGATTTTAAAATGATTTTTAAATGTAAAGTAAAATTAAAGTAATGGTTTTGTATGGGACCTTTTTTAGACATTTATTATTACAAACTGAACCGATGACCGTCGCCTTCAGGTTTTTGAAGGTCGGGACCTGTCTGTACTCTGGCTGCGCGTGGACATGGACGACCATGTCAGAGTCTACGCGTGCCTCTACAGGTCCCATAGTGGTAATGCAGAAACGGTTCAACTCTTGGGCCATGTTCAGGCGAAGATTGACGATCTGCTTTCACAGATTCCCTCCGCCGAAGTCGTAGTCCTCGGGGACTTCAATGCGCACCATGCCGATTGGCTAGGGTCACGTGCCACCGACTACGCGGGGAGATCTGTGTTTGACTTTGCTCTGGCAAATGGTCTGTCCCAGCTGGTAAAGACGCACACTCGTCTACCGGAGGTGGACAGCCATATGCCCTCTTTGTTGGATCTTCTGCTGACTACACATCCCGGAAAGTACCAAGTCACTGTCGAGGCTCCCTTAGGGTCCTCTGATCATTACTTGGTACGGAGTGTAGTGCCCATTGAACGCCCAGCTCGCACAAGACCTGCGACTCGACGCGTTTGGCACTACAAGTCAGCGGATTGGGATGGAATGCGGTCCTTTTTTGCATCCTACCCATGGGGGCCGATTTGTTTCTCTTCCAATGATCCTAGTGACTGCGCTGCGGCTGTAGCTGATGTGATACTTCAGGGCATGGAACTATTTGTACCAAGCTCTGTGGTACCACTTGGTGGCAGATCGGGGCCTTGGTTTGATGCGTCTGTCAGGGCTGCAGCAGCTGGCAAACGGCAGGCTTATCAAGCTTGGGCTAATGCGTTAGTCACTAAGGATCCGAACTCTAGAGTTCTGAAGAGGAAATATAATCGAGCCTCCAGATTCTTCAAACGGAAAATTGCTAGAGCAAAGTTCAAGCATGTCGTCAAAATTGGGGATCAGCTGGCAAAGTACCCGCCTGGCACGCGCAAGTTCTGGGCACTGTCTAAAGCCACGCTGGGAAACTTTTGTCAGCCATCCCTACCGCCATTGCACACTGGGAACGACTCTCTGGCCTACACGGCAAAAGAGAAAGCCGATCTTTTGGGCACTCTTTTTGCCTGAAACTCGACTTTGGACGACCAGGGGAAGACACCGCCTATCATCCCGCGGTGTCCGAGCTTAATGCCGGAAATAGTTTTTCGGCAAAAACTCATCCGAAAAGCCTTCCTTTCCTTGGAAGTTCATAAGTCGAGTGGGCCAGATGGTATCTCTTCAGTTGTGCTACGAACATGTGCCCCTGAATTGACACCAGTGCTAACGCGTCTATTTCGGTACTCCTACCTTAAAGGCGTAGTCCCGGTCTCATGGAAGCGTGCCCTTGTCCATCCGATCCCTAAAAAAGGTGATAGCTCGGACCCAGCTAACTACAGACCTATCGCCATTACCTCTCTACTCTCCAAAGTAATGGAGAGTATCATCAATAAGCAGCTCCTAACCTTCCTCGAGGATCACCAGTTGGTCAATGACCGGCAATATGGCTTTCGCCATGGTCGATCGGCTGGTGATCTTCTTTTATATCTTACGCACCGTTGGGCAGCTGTTATTGAAAGCAAGGGAGAGGGTCTGGCAGTTAGTCTGGATATGGCGAAAGCCTTCGATCGTGTATGGCACAAGGGGCTTCTTTCGAAGCTACCTTCCTATGGGCTTCCCGAGAGTTTATGCAAGTGGATCACCAGCTTCCTCACTGGGCGGAGCATACAGGTCGTTCTCGACGGTTTTTGCTCGGACCCCAAGCCCGTGAACGCTGGTGTACCCCAAGGCTGCGTGCTATCCCCAACTCTGTTCCTCCTGCATATCAATGATATGTTGGATATCTCCAACATACATTGTTATGCGGATGACAGTACTGGGGATGCGGTATATTCCGGCCGTGCAGGTCTCTCTCGGGAAAACGTCGACGAGTGCCGAAAAAAACTTGTGTCTTCTATAGAGACTTCATTAGGGATAGTTTCTGAGTGGGGGGAACTGAACCACGTTCAGTTCAATCCCCAGAAGACACAGGATTGCGCGTTTACCACTAAAAAAACCCCATTTGTCGTATCACCGCTATTCGAGAGCACTCCCCTTATTGCCTCGCCAAGTATCAGAATACTGGGTCTCGACATTTCGAGTGACTGTCGGTTTCGTGGTCATCTGGAGAGCAAGGCCAAGTTGGCCTCGATGAAATTGGGCGTGATCAATAGAGCAAGGCAGTACTTCAATCCTGGCCAAAGACTTGCGCTCTACAAAGCGCAAGTCCGGCCACACATGGAGTACTGTTCTCATCTCTGGTCCGGATCACCCCAATATCAGCTTCTACCATTTGACCGCGTACAACGGAGAGCCGTTCGGATTGTCGGGGACCCGGTGCTCTGTGAACGGCTGGACTCTTTGGCATTGCGTAGAGACGTTGCATCTCTGTGCGTCTTCTACCGCATTTACCACGGGGAGTGTTCCGAAGAGCTATTCGATCTGATGCCTACCGCCGAATTCCATCACCGCACAGCGCGCCATCGCCTCCAATACCATCCCTACCACCTGGATGCGTGGCGATCCACCACTGTGCGGTTCTCAAGTACATTTTTTCCTCGTACCACTCGAATGTGGAACGAACTCCCTTCGGCGGTATTTCCAGATCGGTACGACATGGGTACCTTCAAAAAAGGCGTTTACTCCCACCTTCAAGGCCGGCAACGCTCCTGTAAATCCTCGGATGTTGCATGAGTTCATGGGCGGCGGTGATTACAAATCATCTGTGACCCGCCAGCTCGTTTGCCCTCCTACTCCATAAAAAAAAAAAAAAAAAAAAAAATACTCGCCTTCAATTGTTACTTTTTAATCAATAATAAAATGATATAAACAACTTGAAACTACACGTCAGTACAGTCTTTATCTTTTCGTAGTTGATGTGTGGAATATACTATATTTACTTCTTAACCATGCAAAGAACTTTAATGTTAAATCTAAAGTAACATTATATTTAATGAGATTCGTTAATTCAACAGTTTCTAATTATATTTAAACATCTAATCATTGTATAAAAGATTGAGCCTAGATAACGTTATAAACAAACACTTCTACAGATTGTTTACAAAATTCTGACACTAGTTTAAAGAATTAAATTTGAATTTCAAACGGATCTGTTACTTGTTCTATCGAATAAATAATTCACATTGTTATAAGTTATTTCATTGTTAAAATTTTAAAATTATGACTAATTTTGAAAAACATTTTTTTTTATTTATATCAAATATATCTTAATTACCGTAGCATTTGGCGCTCCGTCGTCTCTGGCTACCCCGTAAGGGATATGGCGTGAAGCTAAATATATAAATAAATATTTAAGAAGTATACTTTTTTTTCATAACATAAATACTTTATTCATATAAATTTAAGATAATTGCCATGTTTAAAGAGAATTTAAAATGACATAAAGTATTGTATCTGTTATATTGAATATAATATATCAAAATGTCCGACTTATTGAAAACGATTGACGTATGTAATACAATTTCGTAGTAAGCTCCTAAGAAATTAGGAGTTTGTGATAAATTATATTGGATTTGCATTTACGAGTATGTGTAATTTTGGAAATCACTTTGATATAGATAAGCTTATTACTTGCAGAGCTTTATTGTAAAATTAACGTATAAAACGAATGTGAGAGTCTATTTTATATACATAAATTAACAAAAAATCAAGATAGTATTAATAAAAGATATTTATGAAATCTGTGGCAAAAGAATATATGGTAACATAAGTAATAAGACAATTATTTTTTATTTCTATGCGCCACTGGAAGAGTAGTTTAAAAAACAAATATTTTGATTCAAAATTCTTTCAGTCTATCAACAAATAAATAACTCACCATCTTATAAATAGATTAAATAATATATAGATGACCTAAACATACTTTGAATTATTATATTTTCCTAAAGAATACAGACAAATGTATCTGTAAAATACTATAAACCTGCTGCTGTTTCAAAGTAAGTATGAAGAATACTTTGTAAGATCCCTGATGTTATTTAGGTCGAGTACGATATAAATACATCCATATAAAGTAATAGACTTCGATATTATCTTTATAAATCCATAACATGTATGACGCATTGAAAGAATAACATTTTTCCAATAAACTGAGAGAATATCTAGTTCTTGCTTTTATTGTAATCCGTATTCTGTTTAAAAGCAATACAATACTACTAGATACTGTGTTTCTTTTGAATGTTTGTTTCCAAATAATTATTCAAATATTTTTATATTACACATTAATATTAATGGTACATATTATCTAAAAAAACTTTCGCAAATATTTTTGAAGAATAGTATCCAAAGGTACGACACTTGTGTCAGATAATTACCTCCATGCATAACAATAAACGTTTGATTTAATTGTATTTGCTTTATATTACTTTATACATGATAGAGTAAATGTGAAATTACATCTACTCAATTCACGATGTGGCATGTTCAGATCCCTACAATGTTATCCCTTACGAGTAATCGAGTTGGTTCCTGTTTTAAACTGTTACTATGCATACTGTGAGTTTATCTACAAATGTTAAATATTATTGTTTACGCGGCATTACTTCTATGATTTTTCAAGTAAATAAAAGTGAGAATTCGGACGTTTTATTCATTTAACTGTAATTGTGACCATGTATGCGTTAGATAATAATTATTGAATAATATGTTAATATTAATTAACATTAACAATCCCTTTCCCATATTCACATCTTGTTTAAGGAAATAACATCTAAGAATCTTCACTAAGTTTTCAGATCACTGAATTTTAACTATACATTAATTCTTTTATGTTGCAAAAACCAAGTCTGTGTTTATTTATATGTTTAATTGTATTTTTAGTTTTATTGTTCCTATAATAGACGTCAAAACTATCAAAAGGTTTTTCAGTGCGGTTTTAAAGTAATTCCATTCCTTAAATTTATTTTAATATTTTGTTTCGGAATACCTTTCTTTTAGATTTTCGGAAGAATTTTAACAAGCCTGAGTTAAATATTCTAGACATTTGTAATTAAAACACTAAACCTTAATTTTAATCATATTAAGAATAATAAAATTTTGACAAAACATCGATCAATTACATTGGTTAATTTTTAAGTTTAGTGGAATACTAGTATAGTATTCCACTAAACTTAAAAATTTACTTAACTTTAAAGATAACAATATAATAACTTTTTATAGTAATTTAATGTTACAAATATATTAAGATACGAATGTATAACGTTGTTATTATCTGTATCATATAAATTAAGGAGAAATTCTCGAAGTAGAGCTGATTCCAAACGTAAATAAACCAATCAAACAATTTAATCTAATTAACAACGTCAGTTACTTTGATTTGATTAAAATTCCCTTCTTGGGGATTCCAAATGAATTAAATTATCTCCTAAATATTTCCTTCAAGGATAGACCGAGTTATAGTGAATATGAATTATTAGTTTAATCAAAATTTTGATTGAAGTTACATTACAGTAAATTTACGTTATAAATTTTATATTCGGAGAGAGTAAAAAAAAATATTTATAAACATGAGGTGACTAACAAGTTACAAATATTGTAAAGAAGATCATTGCAATATTTTTACCTATAATTCAAATCCTTTTACGACAGCGTCTTTTATGTTATTGTTGTGAAATAAAGTATTTTTTTTATTGATTTAATGCATTTTTCTTAATAGCAGGTGGGTGTCCTGATCCTTTTCTTAATTATATCCTAATATTAATGTATACAATATAATTTTAAATCAAATTTTTTAACATATGTTTTTAATTCTTATCAAATATAATGATACTTGAAATATCTACTTTTATATTAACTTTTGTAACATAGTTCGCATCTTTTGTGTTTATATGTTTAACAAAAGTAATTAAACAATGTCACTTATTGTAATTGTTTTATTGTTTATATATATAAATAATTGTTCATTGGTATGCAACTATGTAGTTGCAGTTGTTAATTACAATAAGTAAATAATAATTGTTACAATTGCTCCATTTGTGACCGACATAACAATTATAAGTTATGCCATCCTAAAATCCATGACCTAATTGAGTTCTGTCCTTCCACAATTGTACTGTGTCTTATTTCTTTGGTCTGATTATTCTCTAGGGTATGTCGATTAATCGATTGATATACTTATACTATAGCAAGCAACTATTAACTAATCTGTAATCAAGCTCATTCTAGAACCTTAACACTCAGATGGTAGTCTCCTTGTGTCTTACTATATCTTACGACAATCTCATTTCGTCATCTTACTTTATATATTTTATGATCATTCTTTATTGTGACTTCCAAAGAAACCAATATCTGATACACGAATATGTAAAAACTAACGACCGATTATTAAATAATATTTTATATGAAAGTTTAATTCCTGATAGTTGAGCTATAATTTTGTGCCTATTAATTACGCATATTTTTGAAATAGTATGTCACTTATTTATTTATTTATTTTATTTATTTATATATTTCAAAAATTCTTAAAACTATATACATGGTATACATATTAAATTTGAATTGAATTTATTGAATTTTGAAAACTACAATTTTCATTTGTAATCAAACAAACATATATCGTAAACGACTACGAAAGTTATGTTTTCAGCCATTTGTTTTTTCACGAAAGACTTAAACTTTTGTCACAATTTTTTTGCGTCGAATAAAATAACACCAATAAAATAAAATGATATTCATTAATTTGTGGCCGTGGTGTACATAAAAGTAAATTAAAGTCAATAAAAACGTTGTATTTATCTTAATTTGGGCACCACATTTTTTTTTTCGGTATTTTTTTTACACCTGATAGCTAGCTGTACTATATGAAGTTCTTTAGGATTATCCATTCTTTTGGGGACACTCTGTATACTTATACAATATTATTATCTCCTTACTACATGTCTCATAGTATAATTATATATATAATAAAACAGCTAGTTAAGGTTTACATGCGGATCATTATGTTCTTAAAATGTAGGTACTAATTCAAACAAAGTTAACTTTAGCTTAAGGGATTCGTCGCTAAATTTTAAAACCAAGACTCATAAATAATTGACGATCACAAATCACGTCGATTCATCTCTTGTTTCTATTAAAATATTTTAACCAAACAGGTGCTAGTAAGAGGTTTAGAACAAGTTTGATAACACGTGCAAGTTACATGCAAAATTTATTTCAAAACTCTTTGAAAGGGTTATTGTTATACAAAATAATAACACACGTTTAAATAATGGGTTCACTTTAGACGCGCACAGAAAATAATGTTGTCATTACTCTTGGTTTATTCATATTTTATTTATTAATTTTTGTGTTTATTTAAAAGAAATACCTAATACGATAGTGTTATATAGGGCCACTATAGTAAATTCCAGGGATGGGCTCTAATAAAGAGCCACGACTAACAAAATTGCAGCTATTTACAAACATACACGACTTTATGAATAATTAATAATACTTTTTGATACTTTTAGTGACCTTTATGTTACCCATCAGATTTGTGAACTGAGAATATTATTCTATAATTTCTTATTTTAAACCACCGAACCATTTTTCCTCAATAGCCTTAGAGTTGACTTTCTACAGTTTTTCTTTTAGTTACTGTACAAATAATTAATATATCGTCTCAATAATAAATAAGTTATTAAATAATACATTCTAAACACGAAATTTATAGGTATAATAAAATAATCTGTTTAACTAACAAATATGCTAGAATGTATTAACATATAATCATTTTGCCATATGCAAATTATAAACAACAATTAAAACAAACATATGTAGTTCAATAGCAATTCCTATATTTTTTATAATATATATTCATATTTATAAAGCAAACTAAATGTAATTTACGTGAACCATATTCATACATGGAAATAACAAAGCTGCAGTCGTATTGGCAAGCTGTTACCAACATTCATTGAATTTACAATGAGTTTGCGGACGTGGACAGAACATTTGGATAAAATATTACTAAAGTAGCTGTTATTTATCGTTTTAATCTACACATTTCATATGCAGTGCAAAATCAAAATATCTTGAATTGAAAATATAGATCATTTTATTTAGATTACTATGAAAATCTATAAGTTTTGTCAATATTTTTGTTGTATATATTGTGATATGTTTATTTATTTATTTACGTGACTCGGTCCAACCAACAGTCTACTCTTTTTCTGTTATTCTTTATTTCTATCTAAAACTCTAAATCTCTTTGTAAAAATGTGCAAATAATTGGCTGCATATAAAAACGATGACTCTCGTTTTAGATACAATAATTAATTTATATCTTACCTATATTATATTTATATATGTAATAGTATTATCACTGATCAAGCTATTAATCGCCTTTTATTTTTCTTTTTTTAGCTATAATAGTGAAATGTTCTCAAGATTAATCCTAGCCTGTCCAGTTCCTCCCCTACGTCCAGTATATCTATTATATAAAAATGAATCGCAAAATGTGTTGGTAAGCGCACAACTCAACAACGCATGGACCAATCTTAACAATTCTTTTTTTAAAATATTCCTTGAAGCCCAAGGATGGTTCTAACGGCGAGAAAAATTCGAATAATTTCCAGGAAAACCCTAAAAGAGCCCTTTTCTTTTTCCTATACAAATATTTTAAATATAGAATAAATAACTAAATGTAGAGCCAATTTGAACTGTATTGTTATCCAATAAAGTTTATATTAAATTACAAGCACTCATTGTTATCTAAACAATTTAGGTATGTGGCTAACGTCGAAGAGTCAATTCGCGCTTTATTGTCTCTCCACAAAGTTCAAATTCAATCAAATATATGTATGTGCAGGTTCATGCAAAAGTGATAATATCGTGAACCCGACCAAATTGAAAAGTCAAAAAATTTAAGAGCTATAGATTTGATTGGCCTTGGAATATTCTTTCTTTTGTTTTAGTTTTGGAATGCGACATAAATTGTCATCAGTTTTCACGTCATTGCATGTGTCAAACAAACTGCGTTAAAAAGCGTTTATAATATTTAATAATTAATTTTGATTGTTTTATATCGTGTTTTGTGCAAAGTGTTTTAATACCTATGATTAATAATTATTGCATGTGACATAATTTAGGTGAGTATTTTCTATATGCCTCCTATAAGACGAAGTAATTTAGGTAGAAGAACCCGAACTGCTACAAACCAAACTAATTACCGATCTTATCATACTGCACAAGAACGTGACGACCGAAAAGAACGTGAAAGAATTCGTTTATCACGAACGCGGGAAGCGAGAGCGAGAGATTCAACCAATAATCCCGAAAGTTTGAATCGAGCTGCTTTCAATTATGATTTGTCAATTGACTACAGTAACCACCAATGTGTTACTATTGAATCTATGAACTTGGTTTGCTCTCATTGTAAGGCAAATGAAGCCAATGGATTGTGTTGCGCAAATGGGAAAGTGAAATTGATACCATTGGATCTACCACCAGAGCCATTGTACTCATTGGTTTCAGGAATAGAATCAGATTCCATACAATTTTTGTTAAATATCCAACAATATAACAATTGCTTTCAAATGACGTCATTTGGGGCAACAAACGTAGTTCGGGAAAATTTCATGCCAAATTTTAAGGTAGGTATTATAGAAGTTAATCATTATTATTTTAGTAAACAAAATTTCCTGTTAATTAAGTAAAGGTGTGTCATTAACCTTCAGTTCCTTAATCCCCAAGAAATATATTACTTAGTCATAATATTATTAGGTGATTCAGTATTAGCAATACTTTTATTATTTTGAAACACAATATAATTTTTTATGATGGATATTAGTTACAACTAATTATTACATATTGACATACCTAAGCATATCAATTATAAATTAGGGATTCAAATTAGGAGACAGATATACTTTTTACGAACAAATATTGTTTATATTTGACAAAAATCATTTTTTTTAATTTACAGATACAAGGCCAACTATATCATAGCGCAGGTTCACTGTTACCAGTATCAGATAGCAATTACAAATTTCTGCAAATTTATTTCATTGGCAATTTACCACAAGAAATTGATATGCGTTGTTCAAATAACAATTCAGTAAAGAGGTCTATTGTAGAACAATTACAAACTTTATTTCATGAGTACAATCAATTGATTATATTGTTTAAAACTGCACTGGATCTGATGCCATCTGATAATCACAAAATTGTAATCAGAGCTAATAAAACACCTGTTGGCCAACATGCAAGACGTTTTAATGCACCAACTATTGATGAAGTTGCCATCGTAGTAGTTGGAGAAAACTTGGAATCCCTTGATATTGTTTTACATCGTCGGAATGATCAATTACAACGTATAAAGGAAACACACCGCTCATATGACGCATTGCAATATCTCATTATATTTTAGTAAGGTGAAGATGGCTATGATTTCTCAAACAAGATGATAAATCCCATTACAGGTAATAAAAAATATTAGTTTAGCAAGGAGATATATTATCAGTCACTATATTATTTTTTTTTTTATTTTCAATGTTATGAAAACAAAAATCTATTTTCAGGTTCTAAAATCAACAAAAAAAACAGTTCAATGAACTATTATTCCTACCGCCTAATGATGACAATCACATATTCAGACGTCGGCAATTATATCACAAGTATGTTGTAGACATGTATGTTAAAATTGAAACGGAGAGATTAACATTCATCAGGTTGAATGAGACAAAACTCAGATCTGAAGAGTATATTCACCTTCGAGATGCGATTAATACTTATGGTAATGCACAGAATCTTAGTCGCATAACTATTCTTCCAGCAACATACATCGTAAGCCCTCGACATATGCATGAATATGCTCAAAATGCCATGTCATATGTTTGTCATTATGATACAGCAGATTTGTTAATCACATTTACATGCAATCCACACTGGATAGAAATAGACACAGCCAGAGTCTTTATACAAAAGTTCAAATCTTTAATGGATTTCATTGTGAAACATTATGTGTTTGGAGAGACACGCCGCTGGATGCATTCTGTGGAGTGGCAGAAACGGTGATTGCCACATGCACATATTTTGATTTGGTTAGTTGAAAAGATAAAGTCAAATGAAGTTGATGCAGTAATATCAGCTGAAATCCCTAATGTAGAAGTAGATCCTGGATTGCATGAGGTAGTTATCAAAAACATGGTACATGGTCCCTGTTAAACTCTTAATCAAAATTTACCATGTATGGTGGATGGTAAATGTTCAAAACGATATCCACGGACATTAATATCTGAAACAATCACTGGTATTGACGGTTATACTTTGTATCGTCGCCGATCGACAGCAGAAAATGGAAGATCAACAATTGTCAAATTAAATCAACAAGATATTGAAATAGATAATCGCTGGATTGTTTCATATTCACCCATTTTATCAAAGACCTTCAAAGCACACATCCACGTTGAATCTCTCCATTCAGTAAAATCTATTAAATACATTTGCAAATATGTAACCAAAGGGAGTGATATGGCTGTGATTGGTATTAATGCAGAGAATTCCAATGATGAAGTTACCCAATACCAAATGGGTCGCTATGTTAGTAGTAATGAAGCAGTTTGGCGAATATTTTCTTTTCCTATTCAAGAGAGACACCCTACTGTTGTTCATTTAGCTGTGCATTTAGAAAATGGACAAAGAGTATATTTTACAGCACAGAACGCAGTAGATAGAGCTGTACAGCCACCATCTACTACATTTACCAGTTTTTTTGAGACATGCCAAAACGATGCTTTTGCTCAAACATTGTTATATTCTGAAATGCCAAAATATTATACTTGGAATCAATCCTCAAGGAGATTTATACGACGGAAACAAGGAAAACCAGTTACAGGATACCCAGATGTATATTCTACCGATGTGATTGGTCGAATTCATTCAGTACATCCAAGCAATGATGAATGTTTTTATTTACGACTGCTATTAATTAGTCAATGTACGTGGCCCAACATCGTTCCAACATGTACGAACTGTTAATGGTGATTTGTGTGGATCATAAGAGAAGCTTGCCAATGTTTGCGATTGCTAGAAAATGATGCTCATTGGGATCAAACTCTCAATGATGCTGTAATATCATCACAAGCTCATCAAATACGAACATTGTTTTCTATAATCATATCAACATGCTTCCCATCAAACCCAAAGGATCTGTGGATCAAGTACAAAGATAATATGTGTGATGATATTTTGTATCAAATACGGATTAGAAGGGGAAATCCAAATATACAAATAAGCGAAGAAATTTACAATGAAGTATTGATTTCAATTGAGGACATGTGCTTGATGATGTCAAACAAACTATTATTTCAATTAGGTCTGGCCGCGCCTGATCGTCCAATGCATAATGCTTTTAACCAAGAGTTGCACCGAGAAAAACTATATGATCTCAACACTTTGAAAGAATTAATTCAAACAAACCTTCCACTGTTCAATGAACAACAGGGTATGTATTTGATACACTTATGAAAGTAATAAATGATAAAAGAGGAGGGATTTACTTCTTAGATGCACCTGGTGGTACAGGAAAAACTTTTTTGATTTCATTGATATTAGCAACAATTCGCTCACAAAATGAAATTGCACTTGCACTCGCTTCGTCGGGAATCGCAGCAACTTTGCTTGAAGGTGGTAGAACAGCTCATTCAGCACTAAAATTGCCATTAAACATGCAAAGCAACGAAACTCCAACCTGCAACATTTCGAAGAACTCTGCAATGGCAAAGGTTTTTCAGCAATGTGAATTGATTGTTTGGGATGAATGCACTATGGCACTTAAAAAATCTTTGGAGGCTTTAAATAGAACCTTACGAAATCTATAGAGCAATCATAACCTATTTGGTGGTGCAATGATTTTATTAGCAGGACATTTTCGTCAAACATTGCCAGTGATTCCCCGATCAATTACTGAAAATACTTATATACGTTTTATTTCATTTTTCTTTATTTCATCGGTTATTAACCCTATGTTAATAATAATAGTAATAAATAATTAAATTTCTCCACGTTTTGTCATTGAAGCACCCACTTTGTAAATATTTGTCACCTTTACGTTCCCACTATCCCTTTAGATTATTTTTCAATCAGGTTTGAACCTTATGTTCCCCTCTTAGTTTGAAGCCGTCTAGAAGACATCCCAGTCGGGGTTTTTAGTGCGTCTCAAAAGGGTGGCCAAAGTTCGTGGAAGCGAAGATACTTAGGTCATCCGAGCTGACCTTTTTCTTTAATTCTCCTGAACAGAACCGTCACCATAATGATAGGGCTATATGTGAGGGTCAGCAGAGTAAAAACATCTTAAGGTCGAAATATAAACTGCCACATTCCAAATCTATTTGACCGAACGAAGTCTGCCGAGTTGTATAAAAATTGTTGTATTTATTATAAAAATGTATTTTTTTCATTTTTCATGATTTATCTTTTAAAATTTAAATGTTTTGAGTTTAACTTATATTATATGGATTAGTAAAACCACCAAATATTTTTAATTATGAACATCTTATTAAAATGATAAAGTAACATATTAAAAAAAGGATAATTTTAGGATTATTCTATCATATTATTTAAAATATTAAATGATAAAAAAAATCCACCAGAATGCTTAATATATATAAATCACGTGTCACGTTGTTTGTCCACGATGGACTCCTTAACTACTTAACCGATTTTAATAAATTTACACACCACGTACAGTTGACCTAACTTAAAAGATAGAATAAGTTTCAACTCAATTCATAGTCGCCATATTATTTTATTGCAAATTTTTTGTTTATTATTTTGCAGTTACCTCCTAACAATTCTGAAAGATGGCGGTATCTATTGACTGAATTGAGTAATTACGAATGAGGTATCTACCCTACCTACCTTATTGGTAAGTTTAGTGTTCCAAGTTATTTACTAAAAACTTTGTAATATACAAATAGTGTTATAAATTTGGATAAAATTTAAAAAATAATTATAATTATTTTGTTTTGTTTTTTGCTTAATATCGACTGTAAGAAAACATTATGGTTTTCATGACAGAAGTACTCTGAACGTTACCCCTTAAATAGTTCACTACAATGTAATATATCAAAAACAATAGTCACAGCAACGCGTGACCGGGTCTGCTAGTATTATATTAAATATATCAATGTGTCCATCGTAACATTGCAACGGGTACAAAGAGCTAAGTAATAAAAATAAAATATACCACATTAATAAATTATAAAATCATATTCTTAACTTTGATATAAATATTATTATATATATTTTAAATTTAATTTAGATTTTAAAACAAAATTAAAAAAATATATATATATAGCTGCAGAGGTTGCAACAAGAACAATAATTCACTTAGGTAATTGGGACAGTGATATTTTATTTTATGGAATCATGTAAACAAGTATCAAAAAGAATCTGGTGGTCATATACTTTTGCATCCCATTACTACACTTATTTATTTTCATCACTAATAAGGTTTTTTTTTTTTTTGTCACTGAAAGTAAGCTAACAAAAGAGGTTAAAGAAGTACTACTGTTAAATATAATATAATGTATACATTTATATTATAGCAGTTTAATGCCTAAAGTATTTCGAAGTTTTAACACTGGCTTTATTATAATTGCATTTTTTGCTTAAATCGGTTACTTTAACAGTTATGTAAGTTATTAAATTAGTAAATTGAAACAAATATATAATAGTTACTTCATTAAATAAGATTCATTCATAGATTATAAACACGCTTCTATTTTAACTACATAACATAAGTAAGCATGAAATGTATTTACTTAAATAAATTTCCTTTAAACAATTATCATGGAAAATCAAACACAGATTTACCCTTAAGGTGAAACCTTTTAGTTATAAAAGTTATAAACAAGAGCATTAAATTTGGTACGTAAGAAATATTAAAGTAACTTATAAAGTCACGAGCGTTCTGATGTAAAATTTATATTTTAGTACATAGTATATTAAAGTATTTCAATAGTTAAGCTAACACACGGTGTTATTAATTTATTGGTAGGATTTAATTGAAGGTACAAATAAAAAATAAACAAAAAATAATATGGAATATTATTATTTGATTTTTTTTTTTTGATACTGAAAAAATATCCGTTCAGGTAAAACATATTATATTAAAGAAAAGAGAGTCTACTAATGAAATAAATTAGTTTTAAAAAAATCTTGTGTTGCAAACGAGCAGTAGACCTGATAAGTGGTACCATCCTCGAAGAGTGTAGAGGATAGTAGGAGACTAGAACACACTGCACATTAAGCATTATTGACAAATTAACCCTTAAATGCATGATTTTTCCTTTTTAAATATAATAAATTGAAACAAGTAGTTACTTAAATATAGGTTAAGGGAAAAATAAAGAAAAATTTTTTTTTTTCCAAAAAGTATATTTTTATAAAAAAAACTTACTGATGTAGATCTACATCAGTATGCATTACAGTTAGTATTAATAATCTAGCTTATATACTATTTCTATTTTACGACTGTCTTCGAATTAGGCTTACTGTATTGAATGAAAATCTTTGAAACAGTTATTTCTCTGATTTAGACATAACGGTACATTACATTTGGTACACGACCATTGTGTGGTGCCCTTACAATTGGGCATCTTGCACCGTAATCGATTGGCAAATACAGGCCAATGTTCAAACCCATCTACGCGCACATCTTTTGACGGAAGCGGATGTTGCGGACCTTTTGGCTTTTTTATTTGTAGCTCGCGTTCTAGAGAGGAAGTACTGGGTCGTCCTCTTTTACTTCCACCAGACATACCTATATTGCACAGTGTGTCAGCCAAACAATTGCGAAACTCCCCAAGATTAGGCAGTTGCTTTTTTGACACACCTTTAGCAATCAGATTGGTTTTCAGAAGGACCCATGAGTTTATTGTCGTGAGGTCCAGTAGGTGATAAAACAACCGTAGGTACCATTTCCGGCTCTTTACTCGAATCCGATAGCGTCCTAAGAAACTGTCCATCAGGTCGACCCCGCCCATATGCATATTGTACTCTTGCACAATTTTGGGATAAGGAATGTCAACTTTTTGTTTAGCACTCTTATCGTATCTTGATACTTTGCTAACAGGCTCGGCGCCAACGTAAGTTGATAATAGAGTGACTACTTTATTGTCTTTCCACGCAGTGGCCGAAAAGTCTACTCCATCTGAATGAGAAACGCGTTCCTCATATGTACCTCTCGGAACAGAAGTTTTCATTAGTTCCTTTTTGTCAGGGAGTCGACAATTCGGTAGCCTATTTTGCTGAATAGTTCCGACACATTGTATACCCTGTTTATTCAAGTAATGTACCAAAGGCAGGGATGTGTAAAAATTATCGAAAAATACAATATGATTGTTCATCCTTGGTATAGCTCTCGCCAAACGTATAACAACGTTATTTGTTATTCCGAGATCAGGCTCATCGGCTGGTTTGTCTTTGTTTTCTTCTTGTCCAGAATAGACCTCAAATCTGTAAGCATATCCCATGAGATTACAGAGAACATAAAGCTTGTAACCCCACTTGTGAGGCTTATTTGGTAAATATTGCTTCAGAAAATGTGCAATTTTTGTTGAACACATCTGTTCATCTATAGAAAGTCGTTGGTCTATTGCAACTGATGAAAATGTCGTATTTAGCTGTTCTATCACAGGCCGAATCTTATGGAGGCGATCGTGATCGGAATGGTCCCGCGGAAGATGTTCATTGTTATCGTTGAAATGCAAGTAGCTCCTAATCATCTCAAACCGATTTACCGGCATTATGCTCTTTACAGGATCGTACCCAAACTTGGAATGCCAGTATAAGCGTACACTAGGGAAATGCTCCACTGACATAAATAAAAGAATTCCTATGAATTTTTTTAGCTCTCCAACACTAATACTGAAAGATATTGAAGGGTTTTTTTGTACTGCATATAAATTGGTTTCATCAACAATTTTTTGAAGAAACTCTGGTGTGAAGTAGTGCAAAAAACATTTATATGGTGTATCGAGTTCAGTTATAGCAGAGTCTGTTGTGCTTGGTTGGTGAATTAATTTTGATTCGTCATACATCAAACTGTCTTTTTTCCAAATGAGTTTCCTTTTATCAAATTCTACATAACTCGCATGACCTTCTTGCATGGGTAATGAAAAAATAACTTCACTCGATGGGCCAGGCAGATCTTGAACTAGTGGTGGATCACTATAGGTAGGATCTTCATGATCCTCTGCCTCCTCATCCTCCAATTCTCGAATCATTTCTCTTGCATTCTCAAAAAAGGTTTCTTCATCTTCACTGTCATCTTCCAAGCCATCCTCAGAAATATTTCCATCTTCTAAAACCGCCAGAAGTTGTTCAATATCTTTATCTGCCACTCTACGGGACATTCTGTAAAAATAATTATAAAATTCGAATCAATAAATTACGTATCTATAACTAATAAGTCAAAAAAGAAAAAAATATATTATACGTATAGTAAAACTATTTGTTATCGATTTTGCATATTGATGTATTTCTACATCACAATTATTTCGCAGATATTTACAAAAACTGTTATTATATTCTAAAAAAAAACAACGTAATATGTTCTTCTTACCTTTATCCTCTCGTAAATCACTTTTTGCACGAAATAATATTATTTAGTATTCACTAAAATGAAATTTCAATATTACCGCCAAAGTGTGTATTTGAAAGTGTCGCGCCAAGTTGTCAAATTTAGACAAGCAAAAAAGTGAACTGTCATATCATGAAAGTTTGCGTTCAAAAACTAAGATAGATATTTTTAGCACCTATTAAAAGTAAAACATACTGTGTTCGAATTACCGTTTAGAAATTATGTACGGAAGAAAACACTGATGTAAATATACATCATCATGCATTTAAGGGTTAAGCTATTTGGCCTTTTAATGTCCTGACAATAAAAGAGCTTAATTTGCTTGATACAACACTATTTAATATTTTTACATTAAATCAAGTTATAGTGTCGTTAGAGATATAAATTATCTGTAGTATGAAAAACCTATTTTACCACCGATTAATGTGAGGGTAATGTTATCGTATTTTGACGACAAGGTTTGTGTTTGTGGGTGATATTATATAATGTTATAGTTAGGGATTAATGATGCAGGACACGCTGTAGCTGAAATAAACATTATTGTAGTATAAAGTACACTGTGAAAGTCACAAATTTGCAATATCAAATTATGGAACTTACTAACTTGTTCAAACTACATTGAAAGTGGATTTCACAAAAGGACATTTTTTTAGGGTTTACTATAAAAATAATAACTTTCCAGGGATACAAAAGACTCAGCTTTCGTAACTTTAAATACTTTATTTTACTTAAAAATAATATCCAAATCATGTGGACTGTATCATGTATTGGGAATAAGTGTATGTTAACATACTCGTAAATAGATAGAGACTGTTATTTGAACGAATTCAACTAATTCATGAATATTAAAGTTAACTAGGGACTTGTGATTTTATACTCCATTAGACAAGTTGAATGCCTTTGCTGTTAAAGAAATATATCAAATTAATAGTATTCATACAAGCATATGAACAATTATGGACTAGTAACAACATTTATTTTGTAAACTGAGAAGTTTTGGGAGTTAAAAGTTATGTCCCTCAAAAGCAATCATAAAATAAATTATTTTAGTACATAATACATTAACGAAATTTGGCAAGATTCACTAACCAGGTTCTTATCGACTTAAATGTTACAATTTAACAGGATTTTTTTTTGTGTTTAGGTGGGTCACTTTAAATTAATTTTCAAATTTAATAGTTATTTATTTATTTATCTTCACGCCATATCCCTTGTGGGGTAGCCAGAGACGACGGAGCGCCAAACGTTACGGTCCCTGCATACCTCTTTCGCCTCGGCCACAGACTTCAACCTCTTTATACATGCCCTCCTCTCATGCTTTTTACGTGGCAATAGTTCAATAGTTAGTTACTAACTAAATTACTTATATGACTTAAAATAAATATAACAGAAAATAAGCCAGCTCTACTCAGCGGGGGATAAACCAATCAAATAATTTTATTGAATAAGATCCTTATTTTTATGGTCTCTTAAATTAAAATCATAGGCGCCACGGACAATAGACGAGTGGAGACATATACACAGCCTGCTTGTTTGCCAGTACAAGAAGACTGCAGTGAGACATTAATTCTTTAAATATTAATATATAGCTTTGAAAAAAAATATATAGTTGTACATTGCCAGATAACTTCTTAATATTTTAACGAGAATCATTTAAGGATTCTCAATTAGCTACAGCTACAGGTCCGAAAACTGGACATCCAGGTCACCACCCCGAAGCTATATATTCACGTGAAATATATCCCAATAAATAAATCTCTGAAAATTGATTTATATTTATACGCCGCTGTTAGGTACATAGACGGAATTTCTATCCCGTTAGTTAAATGAATTCTAAACAAGTTTATTTAAATGTCTGTTAAGTGAATCTTGATATTTTGTGAAAGTACTGTAAAAATCAATCGTCTCAAAATCAATTACATTTTCATTGTTTGTTTATTCACGAAAGTTTGTCACTTTGGTTAAGTGGTTTATTTATCCAAATTATTGACTATCGGGGGTGTAACAATGTTCGACAAATATTATTATGTTCATATGTTAATTCTTCTAAATTGTGTTTATATTATATAATAATAATAATAATAATAACGGTCTGTATCCCAAATTATTACAAATTAAACCTTCACAGTAAACAACGTGTTATTCTTTATAAAATATCTTGCATACAAAAGGAAATCTTAGTCACATGAATTTTATTAATTATTTGAAAATGTGTTTTATTTTAAATTGATACGAATATTGATACAAATCTGTAGAATTGCATCAAAATCTCTCATTGTTTTCTTATATGTGGGAGATACGATGATAATATGAGATAATTTATCAGAAAATAGAATGTTATTTATCGAAACTAGATTCACCAAAGTGCTGTGGCCTCGCTGTAATTTATGCTATATTTTTGTCAAACATGACAATATAATACTTTCTTATTATCTTAAAACCATAAAAAAATAATCTTATTAAATTTATTGAAAAGATAAACCACGATTTCTATCATTAAGCATAGTAAACATCAAGTAGAAGACATTCAGTCGAACGAGAAGCAATATGCCGCCTTTATATCCAGAGCTATTTTCAATATTTAATATGTTCTCCCGTTTTACTTGCACCTATATAATACTAGTAACTTATAGCTATGTAATAAGCGATTATCCACTGACTACACAAATAGCCAATGACTTCATGGACAATTCTTTAATTTTGGGTCACAGTAATAATTTGAAACCTTCGAGTCACAGTAATAATAATAATTGATATGTATGAACAGATTTCAGTTCAAGTAACGTGCTACCTAAAGAAGACCAGAATGATTAAGCACGGCACTATTGTGATCTCATATTTATAAAGGTTTAAACTTCATTCATAATATTTTATTTTAATTATAATTTTTATAAAGGTTTACATTTGTAGTAACAACTTTAAGCCGAATCAATATATTTCTATTAAAAAATGTTAAATTGAATTAAACAAATACTATTTACAAGATGCCGAATCGTAAATAAAGAAATTGTTGAAATTGAAGCTGTTCTTCAATCAGACCGTAATTGTTCTGTTGTAATTGTTCCTTAAATAGATCAGAACGTAATAAGTAACGGTTGAACACATCAGCAATAGAACCCTCAAGTCATTGCCCTCGGACCTAGCCTATTTAAAATGGATATTAGCACGCCAATCAGTAAATCGATTAACGTTTGTTGTACGAGCTCAATGGATAAGAAATAAAAGGTAAAAACTATTTATGTTCACGTTCAATACATTAGTTTTGGCCATACTTGCTTATTATCGATTCAGAGTCTGTCGTGGGTGGGAACATTTGCTTCGCTAATGCAACCTTCCATCATGCTGCTATCTACAGAACACGTTTTACATTTATAGAATTACTTGAGATTTGTTGTAAATGAGGCTATTTGGCCAGAACAACAGAGTTAACAGTAATTTCAATTATTGATAACTAATACAACGTCAGCGTCGGATATAAAACATGGAACAAATATGTAAACTAAAAAATCCTTTAGATATGAGTTTTAATAAAAAATAGTTCTTCTGATACAGGATTATACCACGGTCCCCATTTTTGTTAGTAATTGGATTTAGTCGTGCTATTATTTATTTCTTTACTTCAACATAAGTTATGTTTTTGTCGGAGTGCTTTTTTTTATTTTTCCTAGTACTTACAAAGTAAATAATACAATATAACAAACGATAACAAATAGTCTTTGAGGAGATATATATAGGTAAATTATTTATCGACCTATAGACAATTTTATCAAATTTTAATCTTTTACTACAGATGATTACATTAAAGATAAATATAGGATTATCTTATATTGTATGTGTATTCATCGTATTCAAGAAAATGTTTTATAGCAAATATATAAAGAATTTTCATTATTTATTTTATCAAATGATTTGGGGTCGCCACAATATGTCCATTTGTTAACGCCCTCCTTGGATTGTCCTCTTCTCTTAAAATATACAAGGTATGCATCAAGAAGGTGATTTTTTTTAAGTAAAAAATTTAAAAAAGTTGTTGTTATTTTTATGTAATAATCATAATTGATTATTTATATATTAATTATTTAAGTAGACGTATTATAGGTAATATTGAATATATAACGATTATTGATAATATACCTATTTTCCTCGTTTTGTATACATAAATTAAAATAAGTCCTTTAAGTTAAGAAATGTTCATTAGGCATCTTTTAAATAAACATTAAGCAACCTCAAAAAAGAATAATATAATAAGATTCTTCAGAAATAAGATTCTTATTCCTCGTGATTAATAACAATATAGGTCGGGCAATAAATCATAACTTGTACAAAATCACTGATAGCAATTTCTAAGTTGCGTTGAGTCGAAGACGCAATTATTACATCAACTAGTACTACTAGTAGTACTACATTCTCTATGTGGGAAATAAATAAATATTGTAGAAAAACTTTTGACTTCTGTACTAAAATAAAAAATATAGAATAAAAAGTACAATCTGCAAGACTTAAATGGGACGCAAGATATTTAAAATATTTTTTTAATTTTAACAATTATTTTCTACCATCACAATTTTTTTTAAGTAAGGTACCCCTTTTACTAATGTTAGTATGACTCAATCCAGCTTTATTTGACGTGTCGGCGTTGCTTTAAATCTTGTACCACTGGTGTAGGTTTAACATACTATGTGTCTATAAGTTGTAGAGTACACTGCATATATTTGTATTAAAGAGCAGTCATAAGATAAATGTTAGTAACTGATAATTTTTCGTTAATTGAGTATACGGAGATTTAAAGGCTTTTGCTTAATAGATCTCGTTCACACACACGGCCATTTCAGCTCTTTCGGATAATCCAAGATAATGGTTTATACTGATAAAAAGCTCTTGGCTCAGGTGGATTAGGAGCGGTTTTGATTACTTCTCAAATCCGTTTGTATATTTTCTGTAAAAATAGAGAATAAATAGTCTTTTATTTGGTTTTGCGTTTGTTACAAAATAATTAACAATTATCAAAATCATGACGTGAAGCACATAGGAAGTAGAAAAGCATCAAGTAAATTATTATTTGATTAATTATCATTTTATATATTCACAACAGAATTCGTATTTAACCAAAGAACATTGTAATTTATGTTATTAATGTCTTTAATAAATAACGTCGCTGTCGTGTATATTAATATTAATGTGAAGGTCGCAAAAGTTTTATGTACTATTTATGAAATGTTTTACGCGTATGTGCGAAAAAAACAGAGTTTAAACGAAAAGAGACTTGTAAAGACCACAATTTTTGTTCAAATTTTGCTTATTCACTCTATCAGAACAGTCAGTCAGTACACCCAGTACCTACTATATGTACTACATTAGACAGCTAGTAACATTCCCAGATGCACGGATCGTCATTGTTCAAGGATAATGTCTGAGATTATAACATTTGGTTTCAATTGAAATGTAATGTTTTATATTATGTATGAAAGAAATTTATATAATTACGATGATATTATATCAAAAACATTATTGTCATTTGTAATGTTTATATTAAAAAAGTGCTAAATAATAAAGAATACAGTTATAACAAATCCGTACATTTTATTTAAAAAATAAAAACAATGATCTTTTAGTAAATGCGTTTATTTTAAAGTATTATGTAACTTACGGTCAAACAAATAATCGATCTTTAATCCGAAATTGATATCAAAACTTGGATGGCTTCCAAAAATTAAATACACAGGTTGTTTACCGTGGGTAATACAATGGATTTTATTTTTAAACAAATATTGAATAACGTACGATTTTAAATGTCTGTTTATTGATATCAATACGTGTTTAACATTTTAATTTGTGTAATTACTTATTTATATATGAATTTGGCTTTATAGAGCTTTGAAGCTTTACAAACCTTATTTATAACTGTAACTTTGATAAGTTTGATTAAATTTTTTCATTTCATTTTAAAGTTATTAACAATAATTGCAGAACCAATATGATCATTTTAAATTACAAGAGTCTGAAAGTCAAATTGTGTAAAATTCTATTCTAAACTTTTAGTTTCGATAGAAAGCAAAGTCTACTTTATGATTATCTTTTATAATGTTATATGTGATGAAAGTTTGTATATACTTACCTTATTATAAGTAAGTAAAATGACTTTTGGATTGATGCTAAAGCTAGAATCACACAGACTCTAAAAACTTTACAACGATGTAATGAGGAACAGTTTTTAAGTGAACTCCTGACAGGAAAAGACTTCGAGATATGTCGTAAGATCGCCTTTTTTTAATTTAAACTATTTTAGTAAATTACTGTCTTCATCTACGATTGGTGTATCTCAGAACCAATAATTATCATTTAAATTACAGTTTATATAAAAAAAAATTCTTCTCTGAGCAAAGGATAGGAACAAAGGAAGATAGGAACAGAGGGAGGAGGGTAGATGTTAAGTTCTAAATTTCGCATTCACCGCACGAAACGCCTCTATAATAGTAATTTACGCTGATATTCTGCACGAGGATTACTCGCTCATTCCTTTTCTTTTTATATGATATAAAATCGCTCATTCCTTTTCTTTTTGTATGATTCAAACAGTCTTTTTATATTGTCGTAAGCAATTCTCTTCCCCGTTTAACATGTACATCATTATTTGACACCATATTATAATTTTAAATGGTCGATAAACATGTTTAGCCATTTTAAATTTATATATTTTTTAATATATATGCAATGACATTTGGTTCTCATAGGTGGCAGATTCGAGTCCTGCCTGTGTCGATGATTTTTTTATATTCTATTAATGTCTCCCACTCAAGTTCAGTTCCGTTTGACTTTCTTCCAATTATTATTGTAAAACGTAAGTTCCAAATTATGATGATAATAAATGTTGAATTTCTTAAGACAATACCACAGCACCTGGCATATATAACTCTAGAAGACTTATAAATGTATTTGACGTTAAACAGTTAAGAAGTTAAATTATAATTAATGGACTAACTAAGGTATTATGAAAACGAATACTAAAGAATATTTATTAAATATTAAATGAACAGCTGTGTTTAATATAGCTTAGAGTAGAGATTTATCAACATCTGATTGTTTCATAAAGTTATAATAATTACAAAGCTCGTCGACATCTTACCTTGACCTAAATATTGTGTTGACCTTGATCTACATATAGTGTTCTGCCACCATTGGCGTTTTTAATGTACCCGGTCTTATTTTTAAATCAATTCTTTTTATTTTTGAGATTACAGAATGTATTTATAGCTTCAAGATTTTCAGCTATTCACTTAATTTAATGTTTTTTTTATTTGTTATTAAAATTCCTTAGTAAACTTTATAAAAATAGTATATTAATATTGATTAAATATATTATTATAATGAAATATGTTGTTATTAATGTGCTTAATTGGTTATAATGTATTCTGTTTATTTTATTTTATTGTATGCAAAGTATCAAGGCTTAATCATCATCAGTCAATGACTTGGCACAGATGCGATGCAATTAAGAGAGAGACTCGAACGTTGAGAATTAAGATGACCCACTGCAATGGATATTAATATTCAACGGCTTTATAAAATTTTAATCAGACTTGATTTATATCTTTTATCCATGAAAAGTTTTTGCTGCATGTTAAATACATACACAAGACTCAAGACAATATTATTAATTTGTTCTAAATTTCAAGGAATTTACAAAGATAATTATAAAAAAAACTAATGTAATGGATTTGTATATCTATATATTTATATTATATGTATCTATATATTATACGTTGCTGACAAGAGCTAGTCTGAAATAAAAAATAATAAAAAAATAATTAAATAAATAAATATCCTGAATTCATATTTTTTCTTTGTTAACATTAGTGATGGGTGTATCATGCGTTCAATATTTGACAATACATATTGTACGGTATAATTTTGAATTTATTATCATCATTAATACTTCAATAAATGACGCCTGAAAGTCAAAGGTCACTTAAACTATTGATTTATTTGTTTAAATTACATTTACACATTTATAACATTACTTTTCTATTTAGTCAAAAATTATTGCTTCAAAGGATTCTTTTATTTCTATTGGTAGATGTTGCTTGAGCAATATAGATTTAACGGTCAAAAATTGCTATACCAAGTGTGCTGTACAAATGTTAAAGTTTGAAAGTTTTAATTTGTGTCAGTTAATGGAGCGTGAGTTGAATAATGACTGTGAGCTAAGAAAAGTGAAGGGCTCTTTGACATAATGGTAAATATGGGTATGAAATAGAACACATAAATAGTGAAAGGAAGCGTAAAAGAAAGCAAATTTGGCGGTCTCTTATGAGTAACCAGCCATTGGGCACGGTATTGCGGCATATGATCAAATTAACGCAGCCCTAACATAAAACGGATGCACATATTTTGTAAACGTTCTAATTTATTCTGCAATTCCTTAGAAATATCTGGGTAATAAGTGCGTGTGTAGTCCAAGATAGGTAAAAGAAGAGTGTTAGTTAGGGTGACCTTTGTTTTGATTGCTAACAAATATTTCCACAGTCTGAAGTAATTTATAGTGATAAATATTTTGCGGCTGATATATTGAACCTGCGGTATCCAAGAAAAAACAATCAATTTGAAGACTAAGGTTGTACATTAATTACATTATAATATATAATAAATGAAAGAACAGGACTATTTAATTATCAAAATAGTTGTGAAATTATAAGTACGTACATTGTTATTCAGTTTAAATTAAAGTTTAATTTATATGAATATGTTAATAGTATAATGGTGTTTATCGTACCTCATTGACATTTATTACATGAAATCCTCTGAAATATTTAACAATCGCATAATATTGGCATCTCAATGCAAATGAATAATATAAACTAAAAGTGTAATTATTGATATAAAAAGTTACTATTCACTCAATATCGACTTAGTAGTCGACATACTTACGACATATATCTACTATCTATTGCGTTGATAGTTCAACGTAATAGATAGTAGATATATGTCCCACAACATCCATTATTACTAGTATAGCGAAGAAAACAATTAACACAAATAATTGAGTTTCTAAAAACCACAAAAGACTATCCCTAAGGGAATTGACATTAATTGTTTAAACGGACTTTTTCAGGGTCTGGCCATTGTCTGAGAAGATTGTTTTAAAATATTTATTTTAAAAATTTCGGTACAAAATAACAAAACATTTAATTACCATCAAATTATACAAACTGAGAAAAAAACGTATTATAAGAACAAAATAAATAGTCCAAATTGGCTTGAGATCTAACAACAACTTCTCTTCAAAATATTATTATTATAATTTAGGACGAAACACTATAGACAATGAGCGGAAAATAAATGCTTTTAAATAATAGTTTGTGATATGTTAATTTTAATATTCTACAAGGTTTTATAAATATACATATTCTTTTAATTAAGTTTGCGTGAATGAATTTAATACAATTAGTTAAAAGCAATACCGTAGCATCTCTCTGATAGACTGATTAGATATATTATATACATCTTATTTTTCGAGAGATCAATGGATTGTAACATTCGTATATTTGAAAACACAAATTATTCTCCTTTTTTAAAAATAAGTCCTACCCCTATCGATAAATTTATCATGTTTATACAGAATTGGCAACATCGCTTTCATTTAGTACAAATTACAGAGCAGAGCACTGGAAGACTATAAGAACTAAATATTATTCAATATACAAGTCAATGTTATATATATATATTATATATATATATTTGATGTTTACACTGAGAGATATAAAATGGAAAAATACTCTTATATTTGGGAATTCAGATACTTTGGGTATATTTAGAGGTGTTGTAACAGTCATTAATTTTTGAAGTTCAGAGCATTAAAAAAAATTACAGAATGTAAGGTTCTTAAAGGTTTGTATTAGAATTTGTTGTAAAGGAAATTCAACGGTAAAAACACAATAATAATGATACTCAGCCACCTGCTATGATTGGATACCATTAAGATAATGAAAATACAAAGGTTACTTATGACGATTTTATCCAGAACTTCTGTCAGTTGTATTTTAAATATATCATGAGGCAGAATTTTGTAGCAAGGTTACATGTAATTTGTATCCATTGACCAAAAAAATCCTTTGGTAAGTTTAAAACATAGAAAAACACCAGAAAAATCACAAAAACGGGCAGAACAACATAAGAAAACAAAAGTTCATATCAGTTAATAAATTAATTAACCACAGAAATAAAACAGTATTTGCATAAAAAGGGTACATGTATTTTATTATCCCTTTTTGTGGTAAAAACGGCTTTTCGAACGCATTAACCCTTCAAAAAGTTTTGTGTCTAACGATGTTAAAAGAGTGTTTTATTACATTCTTTTAACATCGTTATTGGTAATTCTGCGCCATCTATTCATACAGGAAATTAAAATAGTCAATCTCTTAAATAAATCTATTTTATAGACCTATTCTAATCCCTTCTATTTGAATGGATATTCTTTCATTTGTTAAATTTTATCCCGTTGTATCTGTTAGTGTGTCAGGTAATTTGTCATCTACCTCCTACGGTTTCATAGTTTCCGGACATGTATCTCACATAATATATCTTAGAAAACATTAAAGTATGTCGGGTTTTCAATTTATAAGAACTATTTTATTTTGAGACTAGGACCAACCATGGTTACTATTTAAAAAATCATAAATTATTTTATAAAAATTTGTAGTAATTAGTAATATTACTTTTTCTGCTTTGCTTGCAATAGTTATCTTAATTTAAGACGTTGATATATTTTCAACTAATATTAATATAATAATTCATAAACTCGTGAAATGTTACTCTCCGACTGCTTCAAAGGCAATTTGATTTGGCGGTTAATTAATAATTTTAGAGTGAACTAAGTATAACTTTAAATAGTAAAAGCTTTTTCGGCATTAACGAGAATATTTAAAACAATTTTAGTGTCATGTATTAACTTTCTTAATATATTTATGTTTATTTAATTACGAATTGGGAATGTTAGAGGAAAGTCAATTAACAGAACAACCAGTCAGTCATTTAAATTATTTTTTGATAACAGAGAGTTTGAGCATAAATTTAATATATTTAGAACTTGTTAGAATTGAAACAAAAACAACTTTAGTTTAATTCAAAAGATGAGTTCTTTTAAATTAATTAGAATAAAATGTATGTACTAAGAAAATAGTAAAACCGATAGCAAAACCTTATTTAGGAAATGTATTTAGCTCCTTGAAAATTCAAGTTTTTATTTCTATAAGACACTTTATGAAGGTCGCAACAGGAATTCTTAGATATATTTACTTAAAAAATTGTTAACGAAATATTATAATGATCTCCTGAATTAATAAAAATAATATTTATTAATTAATTAATTTGATGTATATATGTACAGTTTTATTTTACAATACATATTCTGTTCAGTTGACATCGACAGCTTAGTCTGTATGCCTATTTACTGCCTCCTCAAAACTTTTACATTTATTACGCTGCCCTTGTCCAGAAAATTACGCACTGATTCCATTGTCCCTTTCCATTTATGATACTCCCAGTTAATCTTCACTTAAATTTTCGAATTCTACGTATTCTATTACGTTGTTCGCTTTCTGATTGTTATTTTCCTTTTCTTTCACTTTTCTTAACATTTATCATACTCATCTCGATCACTGTCTGGCAGGCCTTTATTTTATTAGTTTACAGTTTAGTGATTGCCTAAGTCTCGCTGCCATAAGAGAAGATGCGCTATTATTGATGAAAATACTATCGTCTTTATTTTTCATGATTTATTTATACTCTAATAACTATTCCATGAAAAGCTATTTTATCAATATTGTCATTCTGTTAGTCATTGACATGAGTTGGCCCAAATAAATGTACTCTTACACGTCATCAATGGGTTTGCTGTTTAACATAATAGGGTCTTCGGTCGCACTTGTCATGACTTATGTTTTTTTTGATAGGTTGTTTATCTCGTCTTCGAAGAATTTGGTTTGCTATCCAGTTCGTCTTATCTTTTGGCAACTTTACTATTTCTCGATACCTCTGTTTTCTATTTTATATTCTTTAACATGTTTGTGTTTTTCTTTACTTAGTTTACCTATTTCTTCTTTGATTATTTCAGTCTTATCTATAGTATTAATCAATATAGAACTTATTTGTAGGAATTCCTTGTTTATATTTGACAAGTGTGAATTTTTGTTATCTCTTTTACTGTTTTCTAATTTTGTTGTTAATATTTTATGCACAATATTATATATTATATTGTTTTGTCCTATATCCTACGCGATAGAATAATCACAAATTTTACCCTTGACTCATTCTTCAAAAGTTCGTTAGTATAGTTTCAGTGTTTCTATGCTTTAATGTAAATATTTAAATATTAAGTTTTCTTATGTGGCACTTTAATATTGGAATTAATAAAAATTCTGGATAATGATGCAAGTAATTAAGTATTAAATAGGCTATAAGTTAATCAAATTATTTTGCGTATTAGTAAAAGTACAAGTACATAATTACATTTTTAATTTTTATTACAATTACTACTTTGCCTATATATATATATATGACTTTGCTTATATATATAAAATATAAATATAATATATATAAAATATTAATAAAAACCCAATAATCATTAGTATGTAAAACTGTCGACCAACTACGTTAATGCAGACCACAATAATCTTTATAACGCATACCATAGCACAGTTTCGGTTGAACCAGAAAGCCAACTATTACCGTCAGCTAATTCTCTAAATTCGTAATAACAAACATATTTCTCATTGTATATTGGATTGTGATCATCGAATAGCTTATTAGAATCGAAATGATTGCGGAACATATTGATGGTTATTACTACTATTTGTTTGTCACCAAAAATAAGTAGTTATTTTTTTGGTATAAACCTTTTGTCTATAATATACTTAAATAATACATTTTTCATCTTTTAGTATTTACATATGGCATATTAAGTATACGTTGAGAATATATAAATCTTAATGGTCATATTAAAGTTTGTAATTATTTGATATTTTGACGCTTGTTAGAAACTTAGTCTTAAACAATGAAAAATGTAGCTCTTAGTTCGTTACTCATGTCCTTGAAGAGAAATGAATGTCTGAGATATGAATCTAATTTGGCATAAATTAGTTGATTAGAGTTTAAGTGGATTACATAATTATTATAAATATTCTCTGTATTTCTAGAAAGATTATTTTTGGCCAAACATATAAGTTATAGTTTATTTAGTTATACTTTTGCATAATTAAAACCTTTTCGTAGACTGCATTTCTAATATTAAATTTGTTTATTATTTTATGTTTCTTCTATTACCAAAATGTCATTGAATGAAACGTGGTTTAAATAACAAGTGGAGCCGTCAAATACCGAACTGAATAATTGAAATAATTTTCTTTGCCTAAATATTTTGATTTGCGTAACGACAGTTTACTTTTAACAAGGTTAGTATTATTCAGTCATACCTACTTTATTAAATCATTTCCGGCTAGTTAAGGAAGAATATATCTTAATTATGATTATATGACAAGGAATGATATACTTACTTACTTATCTTCACGCCATATCCCTTGCGGGGTAGCCAGAGACGACGGAGCGCCAAACGCTACGGTCCCTGCATACCTGTTTCGCCTCGACCACAGACATTAACCTCTTCATATATGATATATATATATCATATATGAAGATATCAGATATATATATATATATATATATATATATATATATATATATATATATTCAAACAGATATATATATTATATTGATATATATATATATATATATATATCAATATATATATATATATCTGTTTGAAGTATTTCCATTTAAGCTATAATATATTTTTTTAAGAAACCAGTACATTTCATGTTATATTATAATTAAACACCACATTAATAGATTAATACACAAATATATATAGACTACACTTCCGAAGGTACCAATATGAAATAATTAGAAACTTAACCTTTAATTGAAACACATCTTTTTGATACTTAAAAAGATTTATAAAAAAAAAGTATTAATTATT
Organism: Melinaea menophilus ssp. n. AW-2005; assembly: GCA_918358695.1. Classification (NCBI taxonomy): domain Eukaryota; kingdom Metazoa; phylum Arthropoda; class Insecta; order Lepidoptera; family Nymphalidae; genus Melinaea; species Melinaea menophilus. The sequence goes on from OU911042.1 coordinate 5,241,213, forward strand.
CCTCATAATTATTAAAGTTCTCGTGCCAGTGAGATTTGTAGAAATATATAAAATGATATATTTAAATATAAGCTATGTTTTCGGTGAATGCTCAAATTCAAATGTGCCTCGGCCGTATTGAGTTGTGTTCTTGTTCCATGAACGATTCACTATTCAGCTCTTAGTCCTTGACCTAATAATCTCCGGCTTTAATCGTTCTATGCTCAGCAAAATGACGGCGCTAGACAGTTTTATCGTATAAATTTTTCTGCGGTATCATATTTTAATATACTCTATATTAACTAAAAGCCCTGGAAAATTACTATATTAGATAATATTAAACTGCAATCATACTACCAGTATTAAAAAATATTTGAGACATATTTAAAGCTAACTTAACTTATTTAAAAATTTCCTGCATCCTTTTTGCTTTGAATTAATAATTGTTTTGAAAAGTATGAATGTATCGTATAAAACACTTTTAAATCAGTGCAAGGTTTTATAATAATTGTAAATATTAATAACTTGTAAAATTCTAAATGTACACTAATGTACTGAGTATGATTTATGACATGTTCGTTGTCATCCAAGGCCGTGATTCGTTTTGTGTATATAAATAACTCAGCGACTATTAGCAGGACTGACGTGGACATTCAGGTCAAAGGATTCGAGGTCTTTCTTAAGGGTATTTTCACAAAATGTGTAAGGAACAATAAATTGTAATAACGAACACTGTTTCTTTATATAATCTTCACTTATCATAAGGGGATTAGGGGGTCCCGTCGTTCATCACCTCTTTGGCCGGTGGCCAAGGAATGTAAGAAAGATGAATGCTGTGGAGTTGCGATGAAAAAAAGCTATTCTAAATACTCGTAGCAGTCACTCGGCTATGGCTAGGTTGTGATGAGTTTGACCATGGTAGTTTTAATCTTTAACAGAGTATCGAATTGTAACTATTATATTTACGTAAAATCTGAAAGCTTACTCCACTAGCTAGCTAGCTAGATCCGCTTAATAAATTTAGATTTAAGAAATTTTAGCATTTTACAATTCTTATGAATACATACATTATCCTATAAAATATGAAAAGCCAAGAACTAAAAAAATACTTACGTTGCTAATTAATTAACTATGTAAGGTCGTGTGCTGCGATTACAGTCAATATTTAACGAGGTGAGAGCATTAAGAACAAATTATTTTACACATATATAATTATATTGTTGTCTTATACCCTTCTGGCGAATATAATAATTTTATTATTATTCGCGTCGAATAATATATTTTTAATAGGAGGATCTGTATATGGTGAACGGTGCCGTTACTCGTAAATATTTGCTAAAGAAAAATGAAAATCCGTAGTCTACTATATTTCCGAAATTATTACATATTTTGATTAATACCAGATATTTAAAATAGTTCTTAAATACAGTTTATATGTAATTTTCTGATATTTTTATAATTTATAAAATTAAGTATTCTTGCAGCACACTTTAGTATTCAAAGTAAAAATTATTATGGGTATATAAATGGTTATAATAAAGTTAATATTTGTATACCAAATAAGCTATCTCTGATTGAAAGTATTCTAGTGTGACCGAGTCCAAACAACTTACAATAATCTTTATTACCTGGACTTACCAAGTAATATTTAGTTGCATAATAAAAGATTATTATTACAATTATATTTCTTTCATTTTTAACTTCAATGTATAAAATTTCACTGTAGTAAGTAAATAAGTTTGTTTTATTTCACAATATACAAACAAAATATAAAAAGGTTGGTCTTTTAAATTACAATGATGCTCTTGGTAAAGAAATTTCACCTCCTTTTTAGGGAAGTCCTTGGTCCCGAATTGTTGTAGTTAAGTGATAAAGATAAGATTTCAAAGGTAAGAGGTTTAAATGTTTTCAATATTAGCATTTTGTTTTTAACTATTTTTAACATTAATAAGAAGATTTATTTGAGACAAACAGATTTTTTTCTTGTTTTTTTTTTCAATACTTCGTATTATTTTGTATCTTATTTAACATTCAATTTCATAGAAGATTGTCTTTCAAATGTTTTCATATCGTGTAATCTTTTCTTTATATGTTATGTCAAATTATATTAATTTTCCATAACCTATTTTCTTTGTATAGTAAAAACTACCACGGAGATATTATTTATCAGTTAAAGCAGTTTGGTTATGATCTTTAATTTAATAGATAAATAGTAATAAAGTTAAACTTTATTAACTTTAAAGTTATTATTAACTTACTAAATAAAAAAAAAATTAAATGTTACATTGGCATTATTTATTTATATATAAAGATGAACCGAACTGCACTTAAACCAAATTAGGCAGAAAGAAAAATAATAGATAAGATAGAGCCACTTATTCGAGTCTTTTGGATTCAATGAATAAAAAAAGATTTCTTTGTGTTAAACACATCATCAAAAAGAAAAAATACAAACAGCACTTTTATCCGGAAACCTGACCAACCCTACGTAACCTAAATATAAAGCGATATTTAAGCATTTCATTTAATAGAGGGTGTTAGAAAACCTTTCAAAGTACTCAGACAGAGAGATGATAATGAGTTATACTTAAATCTTAGAGAAAGAGATATAATATATAATTCTCTACCGTAACTATCGCAAAGTATTTGAGAATAACGTTATTAGTATACCAGTAAGGTCTACCTAATTGTACATAATATTTTATTGAAGTCAATTTGGTAACCAAATAAATATTATGTCTACTAACTGAAGCTTTAAACAGTATAGAAGAGAACTCCGCCTTAGATAGGATATCTTTGTAAATTCAATGACTTGTTCACGTAACATTACATTAAATATGACAATAGTAAAATTTTTATGGGCTATAGCTTTCCATGTATGAAAAAAAGCTATTCTAGATATTCGTAGCAGTCACTCGGCTATGGCTAGGTTGTGATGAGTTTGACCATGGTAGTTCTAATCTCTAACAGAGTATCGAATTGTAACTATTATATTTACGTAAAATCTGAAAGCTTACTCCGCTAGCTAGCTAGCTAGATCCGCTTAATAAATTTAGAGATTTAAGAAATTTTAGCATTTTACAATCCTTATGAATACATACATTATCCTATAAAATATGAAAAGCCAAGAAGTAATGAAATAATACGTTGCTAATTAAATAACTATGTAAGGTCGTGTGCTTCGATTACAGTCAATATTTAACGAGGTGAGAGCATTAAGAAGAAATTATTTTACACATATAAAATTATATTGTTTTTTTATACCCTTCTGGCGAATATAATAATTTTATTTTATATAAACGATTTTTTTACTATAAAAACACATATTCTATAAAACAGTAAGTAGTAGTTATTTAAAAAACAGGTAAGAGTAAAAGTAAAATATAAAGATATATAATAAGCAGTGATATAATTTATAAAAATAAAGCAACAGTCATACAATTTGCAATACTTAGAGAAGTTTTAATTATTTACTTATTTTATAGCTAAATTGGAGTTTTAAAGCAACAATGAAAACTATTTGAAATATTATTCTAAGGAAGTTGTTATTGTCTGGTATAAGTACAACACCAACAACAATAGCCTAACTTAAATAATATTATTTAGCCTTCGGCTATAGAAGTTAGGAACTAATTTCTATTAACAATGAGTTGTTCTTTATCAATAATTACTGCAGACTTCTTTCACATTAAGTTGTACGGTCTTTAATTTGACTTTTTTCATACACTCCTAGTGAATTAAATTAAAGGCTTAAAAATAAATTTGTAGTCTTTTGTAGGACCATCACCATCCCATATAAAGACAATAATTTTAAAAGAATTTTACTTGTAAAACAGCTATCGTGTTTACTAGATTCTTTATTATTCTTTAAAATAAGTACTTAATACAAAAACTTTTTGAGGAATGAAAAGAAATGTAGTAGACTAGAACACACTGCAATGTGTCTGACCTAACCCCTACATTCAGTGCACTGAAGACAGGGATAAGGGCAGGACTTTAAAAGAACATATCGATGTTCTATGTTCTTTGGAAAGAAGAACATATTGAAGATGAGAAATTTAATATTTTTATATTAAGTGAAGGTTTACTATGATTAAACATATCAACTGTAGCATGGAATATGTATTGTACCACGGAGTAATGTGAGAGTAATATGATCGTATATTGACGACGACGTTTGTCTTTATGAGTCATATTATATAGCATTTATTGATCCAGATTAATGGTGAAGAATACGCTGTTGCTGGCGAGATAAACATTATTGTTATATAAAATACACTGTGGAAGTCACAAACTTGCAATATTATCATGGAACTTACCTATAAACAACATTGTAAGCGAATTCCACAACATATACAATGTGGGTGTCTTCAAGAGAAGAGTGAATAGGTTTCTAGGTTAATGCGCCTTACCACCTATAACTACATTTCCAGTTTCCATCAGGTGGAATGGACTGTAATATATTGAGAATACGTCTATTGTAATACAATTACATAGAGGCCGTTATTTAAATCACTTTAACTAATTCATGAATATTCAAATTATATACGGACTCATATTCACAATCCATGAAGTTAAATGCCTAGCCGTTAAAATGAATATAGCAAATTTATAGTATTTTTCCAAGCGTGTGAACTGTTATGAACTAGAAACAACATTTATTTTGTAAACTGTGATGTTCTTAGAATTATTACTTATATTAATACGACGTTGTTTTTTTAATCATAAAATAACAAAAAATCATTAAAGCCATATTCATTGAATATGAGAAGATATTTTATTTATGTTTAAAGAAAATGAAAATGATTCCCGTTTTAATAATTTTGGTTATTGCAGTTTGAAGATGTTAATATTTTATTATTTAATAGATGTTAATATGTTAGATTTTGAAAATGTTAATATTTTTAATAAATGCCATTAGTGTTTTATGTTTATGATTTGTTAAGTCTTATATAACATATATATATATATATATATATATATATATATATATATATATATATACTGGTAATCTAACAAACCTGATATATATAGTAACCTCATTTACTTAGGTAATAAGTTAATACTTAAATTAAAAAAAATATACACAGAGTTGTTCATTTAACATTAAGTTGGAAAGTTTTTATAGCTTTTACAGAAGGGCTTATTACGATAATTCTGGTATCGAAATAGGCCCTCCTGACATTTCCATTTTGACGTACACAAGTGATCACTGATAATGATTCAAAGTGGAAAAGATATAAATAAATAAATAAATAAATAAATGTTATATTGCGCCTGAATATATAACATACCAAGGTTTTTTATAATAAAAATATTTATAAGACTATCCTTTTAAAAGATTACCTTTTTTATGGTGAATATATAATGTGACATAAATAAGAACATGAAAGAAAGTTAATTTAATTGTTTACGTATTTCCTTTGGATATGAATATAACATACTTTTTTATAACTAACGAGATTATAATTGCAAATATTAGCGAGATAATAATCTGAAATAATGACTCTCAAGTTTGTAAAGGTTCTAAAACTAATGTCTGTAAAATGTCAGTTCTGATTTCTCTTTATATTAGATGAGTTAAAGTCCGCATCATTAGTCGTTTTCAACTATAAATTATGTTAATTCTTTCTCCCTTCAGAACATTGTAGTAGTATTCAAAACCGTGAAATATTACAAAAGCAAATTTACTCTTCGTAATTACGAATTATTATAAAGTAAATGTTACATCACCTCTGGGAAATATAATTAACAGCAATATGAACTCTTGGGGTCTAACCCGAAACTTTGTACATAAAATATTATATGAACATATCATTAAAATTATTTTTTTCACAATGAAAAACGTATTTGAGCTTAAATTTATTAGAAGCAGATTATAACGTCATACTATTTAATTTTAAGCTATTTAATGTTAAATATTCCGTTTGACTGTATTAATATACCAATTGGAACTTTAATTGTAGATTTACTTGGAACTTCATAATTAAGTTCTATAAAATTTATAAGTGTATAAAATATTCAATCATTTTAAAAACGATTAACTTTTTTAACTGTATGGTTATTGAAGGAGGCGCGATGTATACAAATTAAAGTACACTACCACGGTTCAATAGATTCTCATTTTTTAGGATCGGTCTAAGATGAAGAGGAAGTAAATATTTTTACATTTCGATTTAATGTTTTTAAAGTGTCACTCGTCAAATTTCAGGCACTATCACTTGCTTGGTGGCCGGAATTCGTTTAAAAACTTGTTTTAATATAGTTATTGAAATTCTCATCTTCCTCTTGTTAATATGTGAAAAGTATTTTCATAAGGGTAAAGAGATATTTTAAAGAATAAATCATAATTTATTCTTAAAAAAGGAATCCGCTAAGAAGAGTAACTGATGAAATGTCACGGTCGGCAATATATTTGCAAACGGTAAAAACAGTAAAAACAATTTTGTTTTGTAATGTAAAATAATACAAACACAAAATCAATAAAAAATTTATTTGATTGCTACAACTTTAGCTTTATCAGATTTACCTTTAGATGTAGAACAATTACGGTTCCGAAGATTGATATACCGTATTGTTGTTTTGGGAACGTATTTGAAGCGGGCTTCATGGTAAAGAATTATCAAAAATAAAAATGTTATAAGATTTAAAAAAAAAAGTCTATCACATCAGATATATTACGGGAGATTATATTTCGGAAACATATTACAATGAACCTTTATAACGATAAATGTTTGCTATACTCGTATAAAGGTTCCAAATTTTAATTTTAAGAAATAAAAAATACTCGGAATGAAACTTACTAGTTTTTTAATTCTTTCTATTCTCTTATATATAGCATTTCATCTGATCAATTGAAAATTAATAAGATGCAATATCCGTAATAGATCAGCAAAAAATAGTAACGGATACGGATACAAATATAGAGCTTTCTTCTCCCTCGGATATCCGCGGATACAGATCATCAATAGTTACGATCAAATGACAGTACATTAAGCCTTAAGCAAAATACGCACTATATGTAATGAATTTGAAAAAAAAATATATAATTATAACATATACTTACTTATTACTAAGCTAACTATCCATAGCAATTTATTGTCTATAATTTTATATAAAATATGAAAAAAAGATACTTAACATTCGTGCTACACAGTCTTGTAGTACGAATTTTAAGAAAGTAGATAGTCTTCTAAGGCAAATTATTTGTTTTTGTTCCAACTACAATAACTTAATGAGATCGTTGCCTAGATTAGTACAAGCAATATAACAAAGCAATTTTTGTGTTTACAGTTTCGTGATCAACAAATACGATATTTGTTTTTAATCACCTGTACTCATATTAATTATATCAGAATTTCTCCGACAAGGCGCATGGCTTAAACGCGACTCCTCCACGCTCCGACCTCACGAATAAGAACCCCAAATGAGTTTGAAACTATTCGAACAAATTCCGATATAACTAACGTGAGTACAATCAGTTAAATAACATTTTTTTTTGTATTTTATGTTACCGATATTAAACAAATATAATTAAACTTTGAAAGATTAAAACTTTTACTGGAAGAATCGTCAACAATTAATTATCGATTCTTCTTTAACATATACGCATTATTTCTAACGTCAGTTGTTGCTATTATAATAAATGTTTTTAAAGAACTTTTTTTATTATACGAGGACAATGATAGAATATCGATATGTCAACAAGCTTAACACATTACAATATTATTTAACATATAATTTTGTGTAAGAAACGATTAAAAACTTAACCGCTCATTCTGGTAGTTCCTTTTTTAACCTAAGTTATTTAAAATTAGTATTAATCTGCCAACATATAAATCAATTAATTAATGCATATTATACGAACTTACCTTACTTTTACCTCAGTGGATAAGAAATAAGAGTTAAAAGTTATTTATAATCACTTTCGAATACATTATTGAAAAGTTTTGGCCAAACTTGCTCATTGTAGATTTAGTGAATGTCACATGTTCATCGCTACTGCAAGCGCAGTATGCTAATATTGTTTATATGACCTTCCATCACGCTGCTGTCTACAGAAATCGAAGAGGTAGATCGCGTGGGCAGAACGACGACAGTTTACAGTTATTTTAATTATGAATAACTGTACAGCCACAGAGTCCAATATATAAAACAGGTTGATATAAAAAATGTAACAAACGATAATAGAGAGTCTAAGATATATAAACGTATATACTTATAAACCTATTTGTAACTTACTATTTCAGATAACTCAGTTTACGATGACAATCTTATTAACCTTTAATCTTTTGCTGTAGATATTTACATTAAAGATACTTATAGGATAATCTTATACTATATGAGTAGTATTCGTATTCAAGATAATTATCAAATAATAATTTTGAAATAAGGTATTTGTAGAAAATATGTAAGGAATTTTGAATATTTATTTTCCGGAAAGCCAATTCATCATCCACCTACCTTTATTCCAATTGTTTGGGGTTAAATTATATTAAACTTATACTTAATTAATTTCCTTTGTATTTATTTATACATCAAGAAAGCGATGTTTATTTATTTTTTTATATGATTAGCAAATAAACTCAAAAACTAAAAATAAAAAATTCTTAGCTTTTCATTAATAATTCGATACTTTATTATAATTGATTCGATCCTCAATCGTGTCATGAATAATATTGGTGATAAAATAAAGAATATTGATAATAAACCATTTTTTTGCCCTCGTTTTGTTTTTCCTCAAAAACAATATCTGTTTATATTTGAGATGGAAGAATTTTGCATATCAAAGTAAGAATATTTCACAATGTATTGGGATTGTATTTAGATTGAAACTATTTTCGCTTGGACCTTACGAGGTTTATCCGAATTGAAATATGTTTTATAACCGAGAACGTGGAATTTGATTCTTACGATATATATTGGTTATCATCTTCACGATATGTTCAATCTCATAAAATGAACTCTATAGAAACATTCTCTATATAACAATTTTGTATTATATTTGAAAATATCTATTAACATGTCAAGCCATCAAAAATTTGTGGACACGGGGAGGAGTCGATCCTACGATCTTTGGTAACCATCCTGTCATGGAGTCCTTCCCATGTTCAATAAACTATTATTATGAATTCGATTTTGTAAAATATTTTATATTTGCAAAACATCTGTCTTTTTGATTTTTTTAATTTATTTTTCTATGTTTATATGAATAATAAGTTTTTATCAAATAAATTGAAGTATAACTATAACATCTTAGGTAAAGAGTGAATATTTTTCTGATAAAAGAATTTAATATTCCATTAATAAGTTATAGCGGCTTTACTCCGTACTACGGAAAGTTCATTGACCACAGTAGTCACGAAATGTAGAGATAAGCTACTAGAATAAATATGCAGTTTAATTTAAAATTACATTTTTATTACATGTTTATTTTTTATAAAAATATTTTCATAACTTTTTACTACGCCCCTATAATTATAAAAGTAACTAAAATATGATGTATTGGATTTTCTTGTACTATAAAATAATTTTTCTTAAGACTGCTTTATTGTAAAGATCAATGAATAAATGTATTCGTGTCTCAATTATTTAAGGCTGTGCAATGTGCAACGTTCAACGTAATATGTGTAGTTATGCCGGAATCCTTTTATTTTAATTTAAAAAAATAATTTTGAACTGTATAAGTGTACATATTGTGCATAATATTTTGACAAAGCGTAGGCAATAGTGAATTTAATCACGAAATATTTTAAATCCAAGTGTTTTAAAGGATTGAGAATTTTTTGCACCGATGGGTCACTTTGCATTTGCGATATAATTTTCTACATTAAAAATCAGAACGTTGTTTTTTATTTTTAACACCGAAGTTTAGGTCAAACAGAAGTTAATTACAAACCTCTATCGAAATTATCAAAAATAAGTGAACTAAAAATTCAAATAAATAATTTTAAAAATGATATAATTATTTAATTAACGTCAGCATAGCTGCTCGTTTGGCTGTACACAATGCAGTTTTGCTACCAACGCTGTTATACGGCAACCAAACGTGGGTAACACAGAAAAAGAATGTAAGAAAGATGAAAGAATGCTGTGGAGATGCGATCTCTTAGCAGAATATGCGGAGTCAGTCTAGCTGACCGAATCTGCAATGGAGAGATTCACAGAATGCCAGGTACTAGCAAAAATGTCACGGTGAGAATGAAGAAGAACGTCCTCAGGTGGTTTGGGCACGTCGAACGAATGAGTGATGAAAAAATGGTAAAAAAGATTTATACAGGAAAAGTGAGCGGTAAGAGAGACAGAGGGAGGCCTCGAGTGACCTTCGAAATCACAGTATCTATGATACTGGAGGAAGGTCACGTAAAAAGCATGAGGACTCCCCGGAGGGCATGTATGAAAAGGTTGATGTCTGTGGCCTAGGCGACGGAGGTATGCAGGAACCGTAGCGTTTGGCGCTCCTCTAGCTCCAGCTACCCCGCAAAGGGTATTGCGTGAAGATAAATAAATAATAATAATAAATAAAAAATGATGTAAAAGATATTTTAAAAAAAAACATACTATTCAGGGGAGGGGTAGATACATTTAAAATATATTTAAAATAATGAATTGAATTGCAAATAAAGTCAATTAGTTGTTTTTATTAAAATAAACATACTTATACTGTAAGCAAGCATTAAATTTAGGTGTAAATAGAGAAAAGAATATAACGGCGCGGAAATGGTTCGACTATAGAACTTTTATATTAACTTACGCAAGTAATCATGTTCGATTTTCGAAATTAAATGTTCATAATTAAACGATATCTACTCAACGAGTAGCCCAATTTTAACAATGTACAGACCAACACTATCTACTTGAAATTAACTTAATGATACTTTAATTTCATAAGGATTATTATTATCACATGAAAAACTGCATCTAAATTATGTAGTAGTTGTTTAATAAATTTTAAATATAAAAACGATACTTATAACTTAGTTGTTATAAATAAATATAACGCCTTGTGAACTTCTTTGTAGATCTTTATAATCCTACAATTCAATAGTACATCATTTCGTCCTATCGTGAAACTCCCTTATAAACTTTCGTAGTCTATTGAATCCCTTTTGAGCAGATTCCGAAAATCCCGTCTTAGCGAATATTACTACTCAAAATTAACACTTATGCAAAATTACAAACTTGTAACCCTTGTAATGTCTGAGATATCGTGATTAATAATAATCAATAAGTAGTATTTCACTTTTATACAGTACGAGTTGAGTTGAAATATTTGTCTTTATTGTACATTCAAAATTTTGTTTTCATAGATATAACATGAAAAATAACTGTCGTACCCGTCGTAACGTATAAGCCTCAGCCTTCTTTAAAATGAAATTTATGATAATTCTTTCATACGAATTTAATTTTATAGTTTTTAAATTTAACTTTTTAATAAACACAGAATGCTTCTAAATATAAATGCAACTATAATAAATTTTTCCATAAAAATGGGGTCATTTTTCGATAGAGAATTAAAAGTATTGTTTCAGAGGACACTTTGCTAAAAGTAATTGGCTTCGTTCTCGTTGCTTCAAACATTGTTCTATTTTTACGACAAATAGTACAAAAATAAAAAACAACTACAGGGTATTTATTTTAGTTTTTAATTAAAATAAAATAAATAAATATGTAATAATTCCAGAACATTCCTAATCTCTTTCTAGCATTTGTTTTTTAATGAAGATGTTTTGAAAGTTTATAGATAGTAAGAAAATGGTGTGTTGTAAATAATTATTACAGATATGTTGTGATTGTACTTATATATTGAATTATCCGTATTCTGCTAGTTTACTTTATAATGCAACTCTCGTATTTTTTTATTCAAATTGATTATATCTAATAAAAATAATAATATTAACAGTTCAATAACTCCAGTAGTGGATAACAATCTCTGTTACACGGACTTTTACAACCTTAATCTGTCGATTACAACACTAACTAAAACTTGTAAAGGATAAACTGACGATTTTCGTTTATTAAGAATTTCAAATATCCTATTTTCATTTAAATATACTATAATTCACCAAGAGCACCACCGGAATAAAACAAAATATTACAATAAAACTAAATATTTTATATTAATTCATTATTTTTCTTAAAAAAAGTATTAATTGATTCTGAGATCTAAAATATATTTTTTTTAACCGTACGTATTTCTTAACGCCTAATAAAAAAGACTGAAAGACTGAAGAATTTTCATAAAATATTCCATGCGTTTTTCAATATAAAGTTCTTTATGTTTTGACTGTTTAGCAATCATGGCATCATCCTATGTAATCAATAATTTGGCTTTGATTCCTCTTGCATTTGACTACTTATTATAATTATTTTTCGTACTTTTGGCTCATGTCCTACCTTGATCTCAACATTTGGCTGCGGAATTATGCTTTTTCGGTGATACTAAATAGTCGCAAACCAAAGGCAGTATAATATGTCTTGTATTGAAGAAACTAGCAGTATCGTAACTGTACTAGTTGGACATGGATTAAGGTAATTCCTTAGCGTGCAGGTACCACCCAGCAAGTTTAGATAGAGTAATCTAAGCTTGGTAAATCTTCTACATCTAAAGCAAGAATCATTCCAGCTCTATTGGATCCGACGGCGTTGCTCTAAATCTTGTACGACGTTTATAGGTTTAGGAATCTTAATAAAAAATATTATCTATGTACATTATGGAGTATACCATATATATTTGTATTAAAGAGCTAGTCAGAAGTGGATAAATGGCTAATACATAACGAGTGGTTATAACAACTACAGAAAAGTATATTTATTTGTGGTTTGTGTTCTAGCAAAACTGAGATTTGAAGGAAGATATTTTAACTTTTAGTACATCCTTTGTATTATTGAGGTCATTCTGGTCATATCGATGTTACTCTTTGAATGTTACTCACTAAGTATTATATAAACCACTAGATCGTTAGACATCCGGGGAGGCATGACCGATTCCAAAGCATTTTGCCATTTAGAGGAGAGAATAATATGTTGTCATTTTCATATATAGCTCAGAATACCTAATATTATTATTAGTTTGTAAGTTAGAATTATCAATCTTATATAAAATAAAATGTCTCTTAACGAAAATTTTGTTTAAGTAACTAGATGTGACTGTTCGTATCCGTATTTAATTATACACATGATTAAAACTTTAAATAGCTTTCCTCAGTTTCTTAGTTTCCTCCATAGATCTGATTTCAATCTCTGAATAATTTTTCTTAAGAATTAGCAAATTATAATTTAAGTTACGATCCTCCAGGTTGCCCTTATTTTATTATAAAAACAAGTTTTGTTGTCTTGAATTTATATTCATAAATCTTGAACATATTTTTATCGGCGGAAGACATTTAGGTTGACCTCTGTGAAAGCATATTTATAGATTCCGCTTCAATACATAGAGTAAAAGTTTTAACATATTTATTACTCATAAAAATAAAATGTGAACCTCTCGTTTCATATTCATAGGTCGCTGAATAAAAAATAACAAAAATAATATGAAGAACATTATTTTGTCAGCAATCCAAGCACAGCAATTTATTGCTTTAAAGTTTGTTCAATGTTTCAAATGGAAAATATTTCGTCTACCATATGGTATTGTAACCAAGAATGGCCCTTTTAGAAGGACTCGACGCCGAGTCTTAAAGCTCGATCCACTCAATCTTGGATAGACACAAACGTACCTTCCGGACTTCATTAGAGCTGACGACTGGTAGTTATCTAGTCCTAATCTTAATTCACTCGATTATGATTTATGATCAGTTTTAGAGAGAAAAAGAGTGCATGCTGATATATGATGATAATTCAAAGTTTAAAAGACTATATTACTGCTAACTGAGACCACTTCGTATAAGCTTATTTTAATGGTTTTATATTAATGTATTAAACTAAAACACTGTAATAATAATAAAAGTTGAGTACATATATATATTTGTTTATGACAATATTTATGACAAGATTAAGTATAGCCTTTGACTGAATACGACCATAAATATTGAATGAAATATTTATTAAAGCTCGTGAATTCCATGTTATTTTATAGCAAGGTCTTTCTTTATTCATATGAATATTTAACAATTAATTAAAAATATTTTAATATTTAACATCTTCTAATATAGTAAGCGGATCTTTTACAGTCTTTGAGGACGGGTGAGAACATGTTAAGAAAAGTATGAGGTTTTTGAACTTACAGATATTAGTTAGTTAGTGATCAACCTGTACAACTGTGGGCTACTACTACTTTAATAAAACGATGACTGTTAGCCTTCACAACGAGTATACGTTTAAAAACTCGACCGAAAAAAGTTTCTAAGGTTCCGCAGACTTCCACCTTCCTCTTAAAAATATGTTTTAAAACGATTGGAGTACTTTAAACAATCATATTAATATTTAGTCTGTCCATTGCAGAGGTTACCTCTGCGGATAGTATTGATAATTGTTGTACAATTAAGTAGAACTTACTCGAATACTTATTACGTTTATTTCAATTATTTCGCAGTAGTCACGGAAAAAGAAGAGAGTCAAGTTGTTAAAAGATCTATCATAGAACCGATATAAGTAGAACTAATTATCATCTATCTCTCTGAGTCTGAGTACTATAAAAGGTTTTCTTACACCCTTTTTTAAAGTGGATGCCTACTTATTGTTTTATTTTTAAGATTGTTTTCATGACAAAAACAATATTTAAAAAGTAAATTGTGACTGATTCTAGAAAATGTACTATTAAAGTAAGTTTCTACGGAAGCACCACCGTCGCAATCTCCAGAAACTGATTGGAATAATTAGATTTTTTTTTTAGATGAAATTTAAGTAAATGAGTAGTTATACATTTATATATACTCGTATAAACGTTAGAATGTGTAAAGTTGGTAGTAGGTTCAGTACGACCATTCGTACAGAGTTACTGCTATATATATATATATATATATATATATATATGCATGTATACATAACTTACAAACATGTTTAAAATGACGCCATATACATCACACAGATCGACCATCTACTACAAATAAATTGAAGAAAAAGAAAAATCCATTCAAACAATTCATAATATTTTCTATGAAAACTTGTTTTCTGTGGTTATTTTCTCGACAATAAAATGAAAAACTCTTGAGGTCTTTGTATGCTTTTATTTTGGTTAAAAGAAATTTATAGTTCTCATATTTAATGAACTTTTAAGTTGATAGCGGTTTTTCATGATAATGTTTTGTATATCAAACTGATCGAGGAATATTCCTCTAAGCTTTTCACTTCTCCCGTTCCCTTTTCCATCCACTCATCCCTTATATATCAGACTTGACTCATTTCGTTTATCCTCTCTACATGATCAAGCCATCTAAGCATTCCTTAATCAACCCCAATCATCACATCTTCTTTGATAACACAAAATTATAAATTTAATTTGTATAATATTTATTAAAATATCAATACTGCTTGTAAGTGTCTTTATTAAAACATTGAGTTCGCTTATAAAAAATTTTAGATTAATGTACAATTTTATACGTAATTGGAATTGAAATATTTTATTCAATTCTATTGTATGTAATAATTTATTACACACCGACAGACTGAATGACACTTTAAAACCAATGTTTTATTTGTTGTATTGTAGGAACTATACCAAGGGGCTCTTGATTTAAGCAGCAATGACTCGGCACAACTGCGGGGAGCATAAATTGTACTTAAGGTTGATAAAAGATAAATATTCTACTAAATTATAAATTTATATATATATTTTAATTCTCTTGGAAGCCAGTAATATTCTAATGCATAAATACTTTTGAAATGACAAGAAAATCAAGCGTTTCTTTTTTTTATATCTTTAATGAATTAATATTTGAATATGACAGAACAGAATAGAAACAAACAATAACAAAATGGCAAATTATATAATTACACAGTATTGTGTTACGTACATACGTACGGCACACAACGCTGTGTGTACAGACAACAACAGGCAGTCTGCAGTTTTTACAGTACAACACACAGTAACTGAGGTTCTTGTGTTCAAATACACATTACTCTTACTTAGTAATTTTATTTATAGTTTCAATGGACTACTATGTAGTAATTAATATCTTCAGCTTATGTTATAATATTAATATTGTTTTAAAAGCTTTTTTGTTTATATATCTTTTTCAGAATACTTACAATCAGTGTTATTAAAACAAACAATTCAAAGTATAATATATCTTGCGAAATTTAAATGCCATTAGTTTTTACAAAATGTGTATTACAGAAATAATCATAAAAGTAAAACTGGAGAGCTAGACTTGAGGTACAAGTTCGTTATAAACATGTCACCGGCGTACAAACGAAGTTTGTTTAGAACAATGCGGCTTAACTACTCGTAGAAGGCTGTTTTAGGCTATTGTCTATATTAAAATTGGGGAATACATTATTTTAAAACTGGCAGTTATTTTACTATATTTATATTATACATTACTCAAGTCTCTGTATTTATTTTATATGGTTGCTTTATAGAAACCATCAACCTGGTTATGGAGTATCTGTCCACTTAACTGAAATTAATGTTTTATAACATAAAACTCTGAACTGTTTAAATACTAGAAAAAAAAAGTTTCTAAATTATACATCGTTATATTTACCTGCGGCACTAACTTTAATGGAATATAATAAATTTCATTTCATTTTATAACAAAAATGTATTAAAGAAAATATTTTTGGAATTGCTTGTAAGTAATTCGAATTATTCCAACTCCACTGGGGAATAGAATTAACAGCAGTACGCCCTCGGGTTTCTGACCTCAAACAGACAAATTAATGTTAAAAATATATTTGATAATTTTCTTTAACTGATCTCTATTATCAACTACTATTTTGATAATAAGCAATTATTAATGGAAAGGTATTTAAGATTAAATACCTTATATTCATATTTATATTAACGGAGGTTTTATAGTGATATACTTCTTTTTAGGATGCTTTTATTTGGTAGCGTTACTTGCTTGTTTGAATGATTCTAATTATTTATAAGACAGAAACTTCATACACCTCTCCGTGTACATAATGTTGAAACTTTTATAATTTATAGAATTTTTCTTTTGATTTACGTTTAATATATTATAACATTGACATTTATTATTTATATTATGAACATATGTATATATTAAATATAATATATAAAGAAAATAGCTTAAAATTACTCTATTAACGGCTAGCTTTTGCTAACGGCTTTGTCGCGCATTACCTTAAAGCAAAAAATGGTTCGCTATCGGATAAAATCTCGTTATTCAGATATACTTATAGGAATACTACAATACTCATAATATACTAAGGTTAATACCAGATTTTTTAATCAAACCACACTTCGTGTGTGTACTCCGATAAGCCGAACGCTCTCACGTGGCAAGGTTTTTTCCAACTTACTTACCTTACCACTAAAGTAAATGACTTAATATCCGGTTTCATTAATAAGACGGAACTAACCAATGTCAAAACGAAAAATTGTCGTGGTACCCACATATCGTTCATCTAATAGATGAAAGAACATAAAATCTCATTTATATGTTTCTGAAACTGCCACCGATCACTGGCTTTAATAAGAAACTATTTTCTTTGTCTCAATGAAGTTTATTTATCCTGCTATAAATCATAAAAGGTTCATACTATTATGATATTATGGTATGATTAAATCATTTTTATACTCGATAGTTCTCTAATAAAACTTAAATGGTGAAATACCATTATTTTTCTCACCGTAAATTTTTCAAATCGAAATTCATACATAGATCTTTATCTTAATACGACTGAACATTACAATAAATATTCACCCAAACCTACATACTAAATTCAATAATTTATGTCAATGTTCATGTCAATAAATGCCTTAAAAATAAAAATTATAGGCAAATAGAAAGTCTTTTTCTTCGCCTAAATCATTAATTACAAATAGACATTAGTAAAAAAAATAAATTACTTATTTTTATTTCAATGAAAAATTATTTGTTACTAGTGTTTTTTGAATAAATTATAATTATAATTAATATTATTATGTCATCATGTCTTGTAAGAGCCGGGTCATTATAATAATAATAGTTACAATAATAAATGCATTGCCTTTTATAATGAATTTAAAAGCTACAAATGAAAATTTTGAACATGTAATATATGTAAAAGTTCAAACTACGTTGCAAGCTGTCTGTAATACATACAATGAATGCTTCTGCAGTTGTGTCAGCATTCTGCTCTGTTATATTCCATGCATGAATATAGGTCACGTAACTTACGAGTTTAGTTTGGTATCTGTATAAAGTTATGAGCTATTTATTACCTTAGTTGGTCATAGATTACAGCTCAACTTAAATTGGCTCTACAAAATTTCCCAAAATGTCAATTTCTAACTTTGTTTAAACTATCAATCATAATAATTTTAAGACCGTTATTATACAGTTAAGTAAAAGTTCAAGTAATTTATCTAAATAGTAACATAATAACATTTTTATTGAATATAACACAAACCGCATGTTTTTTTAATGGACACAATTTGACTGATTTAAGTAAAACACACCAAACGGTTATTACAGTAAACTTTTTCACCCATGTATGTATACATGAGTGAAAAAATATTCCAACCAGATAATATACAAATAAGAAGACATCTCTTCTGTCCCGCGTGTGCTCGTTACGCCGCACTCCCAATTACGAAATTAAACAATAATTACTTTGTGAACCAGAAAATATTTACGGTTGCTACAATGTTCATAAATTGTGGTTTAATAAAATGGATACAAGGCTTTCAATATGCCATCGCAGCCTTAGAAACATATTTTTCAGTAAACTTTAATTTGTCATTTAATTTTTTTTAAATCTTCTTCCTCAGTACCATTAGACGAGTTGGCACCCTGCAATCATTATTGTTTTAGAACTAAAAAGGATTGTCAGCACGATTTTTGAATTAAGCGATTTACGTATATTAGATTTTTTTATGTAACTCTAAAATCATAACTGGCGACAAATCATGGGATTATGGTTATGACGTGGCTGATAACGCTTCTTCGATGAATTTTTTGTAATAGGTAAAAATCAAAACCGTGCCGATCCAAGTTCCTCCAAGCCAACGAAATAGTGTTTTATTTGTGATATTTCTGTGAAAAATCTTTACATACTTAAATGACAAAAAAGACAATTAACTCTTTTTATATCTACTTGAATAAAGTAGATATTTTTAAATAATAATGAGAATGATATATAATATATATGATGTACATATATGTTTTATGGTTGACTTAAGGTACTGATTAAAATACACAGATAATTATTTAAATATTACGAGTTAAACATATCTTTTATATCAGATTGACTATTCCTACTCTAGAAGGACAGTTTATTTCTAAAGCAATCACCACACAATTTTAGTTTATTAGCGATATTATTTAACCATATCTTTGATCATAAATTCACATGCTTATTGACACAAATTTAATATAATCAACGTATGTTATAATGAATTAACAAAGCGTGGAAACGGTAAAGGTGGATTTATATTTGTCTGACGTGTCGTGTCAGAACGGTATCGGTTCTATACATTTAGTATGGTAACGTTTATACTAGTAATGCGTGATGTGTTGTGATGGCTTGTGTTGTGTCGCATCAGAAGCGATTCCGATTTAGTCAGAGAGGTCGGGTGGGGGAAAACGAAGTCTTGACACGACAGACGAATGTGCAAGGGCAAGTGTTGTGTTGTGTCGTGTCAGAGACCCCCGTATTTGGTTCACTTTCAAATATGGACGACTTAATTGAAATTGTACGACAACATAATGTGATTTATGATACAAAATGTAAACAATATAAAGATCAGTCTATCAGGACAGCTGTTTGGGAGGAGATAGGAGAACAATTAAAACAACCTCGTAAGTATTTTCACTGTTTTATTCACTATACCTAATTAACTCGTGTAATAGCTTGCATTTGCCATGGCACTTGTCCTTCTGGACTTAAAAAATAATTTTTAAACGCCTCGCGAACTTGAATAGCTTCTCGAGTCGGATTTCTATTTATCGGTCCAATATCTATCAAGCCGTTACTGTCCTCAATTCCGCTTTCATCTATAAAGTTTTCTTCTCTTTCCTGTGTATTTTGGGTTAGAAGGTTATGAAGACAGCAAGCAGCAAGTACGATTTTGTCCACTACGTTTGGCTGCACTAGTAAAGGTCCTTGAAACACTCTAAATCTTGCTCGTAATATACCAAATGCATTTTCTACAGTGCGACGAGCACGTGATAAACGATAATTAAATATTTTATTTGCATTATTGTTAACTAATTTAGCTTTACTGTACGGTTTTAACAAATACGTTTTTAATGGGAATGCAGCATCTGCCACAATAACGTAGGGTAAAGGCTCAGTATTTTGATTTAATGGTTTATTCGGTGGCACGTTTAATTGATGGTTTTCAAACATTTTTCCCATTAATGATTCTTGGTATATGCCACCATCACTATTGCGGCCATACGCTCCTACATTTATCGTAATAAATTTATAATGAGCGTCAACCAGTGCAAGCAGTACAATAGAATGCTCGTTTTTATAATTATAAAAGGTTGAGCCTGCATTTATGGGACATATT
This sequence comes from Melinaea menophilus ssp. n. AW-2005, assembly GCA_918358695.1. Classification (NCBI taxonomy): domain Eukaryota; kingdom Metazoa; phylum Arthropoda; class Insecta; order Lepidoptera; family Nymphalidae; genus Melinaea; species Melinaea menophilus. Next base: position 5,261,818 of record OU911042.1, read on the forward strand.
ATGGTTATGTGTTTCCCATCCATTGCTCCAATGCAGTTTGGAAAATGCCATATATTTTTGAATTCTTCCGCGATTTCTTTCCATATTTGTTCTGTAGGCTGAGGCATTACAATAGGGGCTAATTTTTTCCAAATTGCATTACATACTTCTTCGACTATTATCTTTACTGTAGAAAATCCCATCCGATAATTAAATCCTAAAGACCGAAAAGAGTTGCCAGTTGCTAAAAATCTGTAAATATAAAAACGCATAATTTAATTTTGTTTCAGCGGAAAAATGCAAAGATGAGTGGGATAAATTACGGAATGCCTACATTAACGCTTTAAAGCGTCGTAAAAATAAAAAAAGTGGGCAAGCCGCTGTACATGTTACGCCGTGGAAATATGAAGAACAAATGAGTTTTTTACAGCCATTTATAAAATCGAGACCAGCAATAACAAATCTTATGTCGCCTCCAGAGTCACCAGAATGTTTCGAACTATCAAATTTGCCTCTAGAGTCACCAGAACCTGAAAGCCCTCAAAGTTATCAATCAGAACAGCGTCCAGAAACACCAAAATCTGGCTCCTCTTCACATGCTCAAAGGTCTACTCGAAATAAAACAAACTGGCAGGATCTATATGATTTAATGAAGTCTTCACACGATTTGAGACTCCAAAAGCACCATTCCAAGCAGCAGGACATGGATGAAACAGACTTGTTTTTTTTGAGCATGAGTAAAGCTGTTAAAAGTCTTCCTAAACTCTAGCAGACCAAAATCAAGTTAAATTTGCACACTGCTATATCACAAGCGGAAATACGTAAACTTCAAAGACAAGAACAAATGATTACACCAATTAACGTGGCTCACCAGATTATTTCTCAGCCGCAACAAGAACTCCAGGCACCTGTTCAACCATCCACATCCACAATATTGCCACCCACATCAACTGTCACCATTCTTACAACCCCATCACAAATAGGACAACCGGTCTCACTTTTTAATTTTGACGAAGAAAATATCTCATCATACTATAGCAATGCAAAATTTACTGATGATAATTGATTATTTTAAAAAAAAGATAAAAAATGATAAATAAATAAATGCTTACCTTAAACATACTGCAAGTCTTTCTCTTGTTCCTATAGGTTTACGAAATCTTGTATGTGTTTTCTTTATATCGTCTTCAATTAAATAATGTACTTGTTCAAACTCTGTTTTCGACAATCTAAAATACTGTTTAAATTTTTCATCATCGTTTTGAAGCTCCTTGAAGAGACAATGAAACTCGCCATTAATTTCTCTTTTCCTATTGACTGGATGAATCCAATATCTTCTTTTCTTTCTTTCTTTTGTTAAAAAAGTTGCCAGTATCATAAAATTAATATCTTCTTCATAATCTGAATCAGAATCTGACAACTCGTGGGAGAACATTGAAAATGTGTCACCTTTTCTATAGCTGCGGCTGTACTGATTCAAAATATCGTCAGAAGGCATCAGAACACGACACATAAATGTGAAAACTAGCCATCACGTCAGGACGCGTCACGACACGACACGTAAGACAAATATAAATCCACCTTGAGGCTTTCAAGTAAATGAGTATCGTTCGTCACTTTGCTGGGAATAATGGATTGCCCGCAACAAGACGGGTTTAGTAATTCCCGCCATTACCTCGAAGATAACACATAATTTATTATTTTATCATTATTTATTCATACTGTTTTCATGATATTACAATATCATTTCATTTATCTTCACACAATAACCTAGTATAATTTAATAATTAACTAATTAGAAGTTTATTGCAGACCGGTAGCACATCTTGAGACTATTTTAAACTAAAACAGTGGAGGTCGTATCAGATAGTCAGCAGATTGAAAATGTACCAAAAGTTTCCCTAAACATTTCAATAATGATGCTATCACAAATGTTAACGGATATCAAATATATCGTCGAAAAAGTCCGATTGATAGCGGACAATCATTTTTATAAAATATCAACAACACTGACATTACAGAAGTATTTAACATTGGCTAAGGCACTCTGGTTGATGCACGTCCCAGTTTATTCAAATCAAAGACCTTTGGAGAGTTTTTACAATAAATTCAAAGCAGACCGAGTGCTTTTATCTTCGACTGTTGTTTGTTAATGTCTCGGTGATATTAACCAACAACATGGGCCGGTCCATTGTCATTTCAAAATATAAGTAAAGTGAATGGATAACAGTATCCAACGTATAAAAATGCTTGCCGGAAGACGACAACCAGTGAGAATGCATGCTTACTGGAGCAGCATTGAACTGTACATCAAAAAAAAATCGACTACTGTTTGCTATAGTGTCCACTACATGTTTCCCAGCCCGAGCAGAGATATTGTAGTATAATAATAAAGATTTAATGAGTAATAATATTTTGCATAAACATCGTATACGGTGCAACGATTTAATGATAACATTCAGCGACGCTATACAGAGTAAAACATTGATTGATATTGAGGATTTGGACATTATCTTTGCCAACTTACCAGACAGTAATTTCAGTATGTTTTCACCAAATAGAAATGCATCTTATTTAATAAACACTGAAATGAATTGCGAACTACATTCCAATACAGAAAAAAAAATTAAGAAAAAAGAACTAAAACAATTAAAGTTTTGGAATTGACGAAAAATTTATCAAGAATATAAACTTTAATAGTGTACAAATGACTGACTGGGTACGTAGATTTTGGTAGTCAGTGCACTTTGATAAATGGCAAGTCAATAATTTCAGAAATAATGTTTCTAGCCAGTTAAGAGTGAAGGTAGCATTTCTTCAAAAGTGATAACTGATATAAATTTTAAATGGATATAATTAAAAAAACAGGACTTCTTGCATCCCATTCCTAAAAAATAACGGCACCCTTTAGTACCATTCTTGTTGAGCAATGGACCATCCATTTGTAAAGCGGAAAATGAATAAATTTTACATTTTAGTTAACGTTTAAAAACGAATAAAAATACCAAGTCTTTTTCAACCATCACAGTACTAAGGAAGTATTTTTAATGTTTGAATTGCCGAAATGACTAGATAGTGAAAGAGGAGACTCATTTAAAAGTTATAAATTTAATAATTTTATTACTGATGTAGTTCACCACATAAAGAATTCAGTTACATCACCTAGAGCAAATGGCCAGGTTGAACGGTATAACCGACCTATTTTAGAATCTATGGTGAAATGTGCACGTATAATTAATTAATTATGAGAGAATACAAAGTTATTAAGTGCAATGTACACATCATTATTGTATGCTCCTAAGAGCGAGGTTTATATTTTAAATGCAAAGTGCATAAAACACAACTGCTATGAGTAAGTTGACTTTGTAAAGTGCAAAACTGCACAGGGTAATAAAAGCTATGAGCTTGAGAACAACTCGAGAAGTTGAGAACTTGTACTTGTATACTATGATTAACTGTATAGTACCGTACTTGTACTTTGGTGTGCAAACTGGACAATAATTATAATCTAATACTTTACGTAATTGTAAAATATTAACATAGGAAATGAAATGAAATGAGTGCAGTGTGAGCTTTAAATCAAGTTGGTGATCAGTAGTGTTGTACTATAAGAATTACCAAGTTTAATAAATGTTGGTAAGCAAATAAAGATATAGTTATATTAACCTATCTTAAAATAAACAGTGTATTTTTTTACAAATTAAGTAGTAAGAGCTACGAGCTTACGTAATTATTAAGCACTGAGTTTGTAACAACAACATTTATAACATTTTCAGTACTAAACAGAATGAATAAGTGTAGATATCTTAATTGTAGAGAATATACAGAAAATTGTGCACTAAACAATTATTAAATGAATAACAGCATTTTCGTAATTCAACGAGATTTTTATTAATTGCATTGATGAATTATTCAATCCATTTATATATTTTTTAAAAGAAGGTGATTTTTATCATTGTTCATACATTCAAATTTTATACTATAGTTAAATATATATTTAGTTCATAAATATAGATTTCCTGTAAGCTGATATCAAATATTGTCATTTACAACATCATTTTAAATATTGCTTGTAATAATTATATTCGAGAACAAACATTAAGAAAAATATTATTGATGTTCATTATAATATCACTTTATAGCAATTGTTACTTTGTAGCTTAGTTCAGCTTAGGAATTATGTTTAATCATAACTCAGTAGCAAGCGATCAACCCTTTGTTTAAATCTTTTATTTTAGTTCTTCAAGTTAAGGTTACTTGGTAAATAAAAAACACATACATCCAATTTTTATTCGTCAGTCATTGTAACAAAATTTATTCTACATCATAATTCCCATAACTTCATATACACAAAATGAAAATGATATCAAAATTGTCCAATTAACATTTACGAGATGCAATACGTGTCTTATCATTTGAAAGAAATTAAAAATGTCATTAAAAACTACTAAACAATTAATTTATAAGGAGCATTTTCATTACTTTTAAAATATTTTATTCTTCATTATTTGTGTAAATATAATCTGTTACATATTTCTCTTCTCTTGATATTTGCCGTCTCCTTCAATCTGAAATCAAAAATATTAATAAATTTTAAGTTAATTTGACCAAATTAAGTTTTATGAAAGGTCAATATACAAATTTTGTAAGTTCAAAAGGTTACAGCATTTAATTTTATATAAATTATTAAATATTAAGGGTTAAGTTTGATAGATGAAAAAGATTAAATTGAATTTTTATAATATTTATACAGGAATAGGTAGGTATGCGAGTACCGTTAGGTGGCATTGGAGGTGCTCTTGCTCATGAGCTTGGCTACCATCTCTCTTCATCTCCAGCTGCGACGTCACCTGGTACAGCCTGTTCTCACGCTCCACCACAGTCTTCTCCAGCTGCTTTATCATGTGGGGATGGAATATATTATGTATTTTATGGAGTTACGAAAGTAAAAATACAAAAACTGTATACTGAAAAAAGTGTTTGATATTTGTTTAATAATTAGAATCCATAATGAATTTTAGACATTTGTTTTATCATATCATCTAACTTTTTATTTTTATTTAAAACGGAATACATTAAAGACCAATCTATTAAATTAAATATATTAAATACCAAAAGCGATGGCAATCAACAGTACGATACGAATCTCTGATAATCAGAAAAGTACGTACACTTAACATTTTTAGGGTTCAGCAAGATCATGAATGTAACTTGAAAAATAGTGTCATACAATTTTTTCTCCCTTATTTATATCATTTACAGATGGATTCTAACTAGAAGAACGTTATATCATCCTATTAAGTATAAATAGTTAGTATAGCTACGCCCGCTAGCTCGCTGTTCTTGTTCGTCTATTAGAACAATTAATAGATTATATATATAAATTTCTATTTATGTTGTAAATATAATGCAATATAATATAATATACCAGTTAATGCAAGGCAAAAAAATCCGAAAAAAAAAAATATTCAATTAATATTGAGATTTCTAAACTATCTGAACGTCAATGAGAGGACTGATATAACAGAAATAAGCGTAAAAATTATTATCAAAAGAATTGAGGAATAATCACCTGTTGCTCCAATTTCCTTTGTATTACTCTGCTATCAGCCTCTTGTTGCTTCAGTCTTTCTTCTAGTTCCTTCTCGCGTACTTTATTTCGCTTTCTATGTTCTGAAAATAAATTAATACAGAGAATATAGTTAAGCGCCATCTGTTGAGCACACGAACTAGGTTGCTTCATTTGTTGCTAAAGTTCGACAGATGGCGCTGAAATAAAATTTATTAAATTGTTACATTTTTCTAATAAAAAACTTACAGCCAATTGAACTCTTGTTGCGAATGTTCTTTTTGATTTTCTTTGTCTAATCTCTCAGCTGCTAACTTTGCTCGAAAACCGCGCAGTGACGTTTCCGCGTCATCCAGCTGCTTGTGCATTTCCTCTATTGCCTTTTTATGTCTAAAATTAAAAAAAGTATTAATTAATGTATGAAAATAATTATTGCATATACATAAGTAGTAAAAACAATTTGAATGCATAAAAAAAATATGCAAAATAGTATTGCATCGGCCGGGAATCGAACCCGGTCCGCCCGCGTGGCAGGCGAGCATTCTACCAAATTCAAAAAAATCTTATTTATGTAATGATGTACTCATTGAAATTTCCCTTGACTGTAAAATTTATTTTGATTAGGCATGATTGCACCTTGAGGTTTCCGCTTTAATAATCGATACGGTAAGATTTAATTACAAGCATTTAATGACAAGATTAGACATCTACCAAACTCGCTACTATGTAATATGTAAAAGTATAACAAAATTTAGTTAGTAATATTTGGAAGTTTATTATCTTATTATTACTATTAGTTTATTTATCTTTATTAAAGTAGGCACGCAATTTAAATCATCAATTATTATTTAAAAAATCAGAGTAGTCAATCCATGAGTAAGCTATCACAGGCTCTGAATGCTGCTCTGCTGAGAAGACCAAGCCAGAAGTTGCTCTTTTGAAAAGAAACTTGATATATACATATTTGATATATACATTAAAGTGAACAACTTAAGTTCCACATTTCAATCCACAAAAAAATCTTAAGATTTTAGATTTAAAACTACGAAAGAGACGGCTTAAAATATCTTGTGGAACTTTATTATATATGCATAAATATATATTTGAATTAAAGCATTTGAAAAGGAAACTTATTCAAAATTATTATACATACTTTTCATTTTGCATCTGTGTCGTGTATAAGACATCTTGCTGAGAAGTATTAGTCGCTTGCAGTAACGCGAGGGTGTGCTGCAGTGACGCCATGTGTTCTGTCGCACCCTAGAATGGATATTAATGTTAATTGAAACCTTAACCCTTCATACTCACTATATTTAGTAATTGAGTGATATTTGTTTGATCTTGTTCCGAAATCATCAGTTTAACTGGAGAGCATCACATTTTAACAGTACACACCCGAGTTCTATTTGTTTGATCTTGTTCCGAAATCATCAGTTTAACTGGAGAGCATCACAGTTTAACAGTACACACCCGAGTTGGCCTTTAGTACATATGAAGCGATCTCGCGGGCAAAGGGTTAATAACTGAATACTGTCTTGTACCGTATACAACTAAGTACCGTTGTTCTAAGCATGTCATCTTGTAGCCGTACAACTCCATCATGCTTGATGTTGCTATATCGTTTATCTGTAAAATTATACATACATATTACTTTTTTAATTAATTAACTAATACAAAGTGTGTTTAAAGTAAGGTTTAACTAGGTTCTAATTTGTCACATATCATTTGCTACTGATAAATATTTTATAAATACTTTGAATTTGAGTGCAAATTATCTCATGACGTTTGACTAGGACTAGGATTCCCTAACGCTATGAATGTTTTCATATCTAGTCCACATAACTAGGGTTGCCACCCGTACTAAGTAATGTAAATTATTTCGACCAATTGTACTTTATACCTTATGGAAACACAATTTGATTTCTCTGATGTTTAATAAATCCTCCAAGCCTTTTACAGGAAACGATAACTATTGTTGCTCTATTATGTTTCTTTTTAAAAGTTATTAAATTCAGATGTTAACATTGTCAATTTCATTGTATAAGCTTTAATTTAAATATAGACTAAAGTCTATGTGTAATTTAGGAAAAATAATTTAAAAAAATCTTAAATATAATCATTAAAATGTACTTTATTATGTAAAGTAAATAGGTAGTTGGCAACCCTATACATAACGATCCTTGTAGGTCAGTGGTCTAGTGGGTAAGGGGTATTCATTTACCTTCCCTGTGTGTAGTGCCTCCCTCAGCTGAGTCAGTAGCTCATCTATAGCCGTCTCCTGCGCGGGCGTGAGTCGCTCCCACACGCTCCCGCACTCCTCCCGCGGCGACGCGCTCTCCACGCTCACCTCCGACGCACTCGCGAGACTGTCGCCGAATATCTATTTGACAATATAAACAACATTAATATAATATACACAATTATAATTATTCATTATGATATGTCCTTAATTTCTCAGGCAGTGAAACTACAGGATCGGTTATAATATTTCCAAGTTACAATATAGCTTATAACTAAGGCAAAAACAATAAATATAAAACAAATAAATAGTTATTTTACGATATACAGCTGTTTTAAATAAATTATAATTAATAATAAAATAATTGCAATATCTCAACCCTACACCTAGTGTAGTGTTAAAGGTATTATATTGTCTCCGGCGTAGCTTTATTTCACCTGGTTCATGTGTTCCGAAGGGAAGTAGTGGTGTTTAATGAGCTGCAGGATCTGTCGTCTGTGTGCTCCGTTACCGCCCGTCAGGCCGGCGCACAGCAACTTGCGGACCTGATATATAAAACAATTGTTTGTTTAATGAATTTTACATTGTTATAATTTATAATAAACATAGAAATACATAATTGTAACAACCGATTTTAATAAAGTTCTGATTGCGTTTAAGTGGTATAATGGTTATTGTTATTTGTTACTAAGGTGTTATTTTACTGTCCCCTCCTAGACCAAGTTTGATTAGGTTTCCTATTTATTCGAGTGAATGGTCCCTGGAAGATTAATGTAAATGGTTTATGTATGTAATGATTTATGTATGTGGTGTCCGTCCGTAGTCCATGTATACCTGGTGGTGCGCCAGCAGTCGTCCGAGAGCGGCCTCCCAGCGCGGCTGCAGCGGCGCCGGCGCCAGCCCGCCGTCACCAAGCACTGCTGCGCCGTCTCCGCGCCCACTGGACCCGTCTGGAAACACATTATTTTTTAAATAATTTGGTCATCACTTCACTGAAAAAAATTGTTAAACAAAATATTAAAATATCATGAATAATAATTTTTAATGTATACCTCGGAAGTGTACTGCAGCACGTTGTACAGAGTGTCCTTAAAGGCATCTGGAGGAGGCTCGTTCTGCATCTGGCACTTGCTGCAGAACTCGTTCACGAGTCTCGCTGGACTCGCACAGCGCCCCCACTACTTGCAACTAACAAAGTATATAATTAGTATATATTAAATATCTGGTGTATAATTAATTTACCAATTCTCTAGATATTATAAAATATATATACATATGACATTTGACCCCTAAATTAATATTTAAAAACCTCCGAACCTTTGATCCCTTGAGGGCCATCGGTTCCGATAATAGCCTTAACCATGATTAATAATCTTAACTAACTAAAAACTGCGCAGTGAAATGATTTAAAAAAAAACAAAAGAATAACTATTATTTTACTTCATCACCCAAGATTGAAACCACTAATAATTAATCGCCAGAAAATAAACACCATTGAAACAGCAAAATAAATGAACATAAAAAAATTATCTGTCCACCACCCACAGTATAACAGAAAATAAATAAACGCTAACAAAGGCAGCCTCACCAGCCGGTAGCTTGAACAAAAGTGCCCAACGATGCACTGAACGGTCTATTTAAACGTGTGCGCCCCTCTTTGCTTAGCAGGTTGATTGGTTGGAGTTCACTAGTTCTTCAATATGACACTAGAGGCGCTGCACACACTCTTTGCTTAGCAGTGATTGGTTGGAGTTCACTAGTTTTCCAATGTGACACTAGAGGCGCTGCACACACTCTTTGCTTAGCAGTGATTGGTTGGAGTTCACTAGTTCTCCAATATGACACTAGAGGCGCTGCACACACTCTTTGCTTAGCAGTGATTGGTTGGATTTCACTAGTTCTCCAATATGACACTAGAGGCGCTGCACACATTGAAACTTATCGACTTAACAAATTACTCAAGTAAACCATTATTAAATTCGTAAAAACAAACGATATTTCAATAATCGTGATTAAACAATTAAACTAAAAGAATAACCCTTAAAACATAACTTTCTCTAAGCTATAAATTGAGAGAGGCACTTCCGTTTCCTTCAGCACAACGCTTTTTTGACTCAAAAACAGCGTCCTTCCGGTATAATCTAGCGGCGGTATAATCTAATGGTAGGGATGGATGATGTGCTTGCGCAGCACCAATCACCTGTATCCCTCATTGGCGCTTCAGTTTCTGAACAGCGCAGTCGCCTTTAAATCAATCTCAAGATTCTTGTTTAATTTTGTTACAAAAGTATTATTTTATAATGAATCCATCCAGTGAAGAATGCTGATTTGACAAAAAAGAAGAACTAACGCACGTCCGTTCGTCATCAAGTGACTCTTTGGACATCAGTAGCGGTGCTTCCAGCCCGATGCGAGGCAAAACGCATCGAAAAAGGGGACGGCGCAATGCTAAGGTAAGTAATATGGCTAGTATTGTTAAAAAAAGTATAAAGGTCTTTTTTTTATACCAGACCATATTTCCTAAAACATCAAACTTTCATGATTCCCTAGCGGCGTTCAAACGAACAAAACTTATTTAATATTAAAGATGTGGATTGCAATATGTAAACTACCCTCAAGTCGCAGACTTTGCATACTGCTGACCTACATTTGAAATTACTTAATAATTTACAGTACTTTAATTATCCTGACTGGTCACAAATGCGTTATTCAGAAGTACGAAAGTTATACAATTCTACCCCTCAGTTTTGTAGAACTGTAATGTAATGATTCTATAATATCTTACGAAAAAAAATATTGTTTAGCGAATATTAAAAAATCACTTCCCGCTTAGCTTAACACAAGCTATTATTTTTCAAAACTAAGCCCTTCAGAAGATTAGCTGAACTAATCTCTTGGTTATGTGAATTTCAGAATCCAATAAACATTGATAATGTATTACAATTAAAATTATTGATTTTTTCTGAAGGTGATTGTCAAAAAATTTTATAAAATATATTGCAAATGATTTGTGGTAAACGTACTGACATCTTGCAGGAGCGCCTTGGTGCCATTTTGAAGTATGTTCAAGATTATTTAAGGGAATCGTTAAGAAATTCCTCCTTCATGGTATAATCTTTTTAATGTTTTACAGATTGTTACCAAGAAAGGCGACGTTCAAGGAACATTCGTCATCAAGAATGCTGATTTAGCAAAAAAGACTACCCACGTCCGCTCGTTATAAAGTGACTCTTTGGACATCAGTAACGGTGCTTCCAGCCCGATGCGAGGAAAAGAGCATCGAAAAAGGGGACAGCACAATGCTAAGGTAAGTAATTTGGCTAGTATTGTTAAAAAAATTAAGTAACAAAGGTGTCTTCTTTATACAAGACCATATTTCATAAAACATCAAATTTTCATATGATTCACTAGCGGCGTTCAAAAGAACAAAACTTATTTAATATTGAGAAAACTACCCTCGAGTTGCAGACTTTGCATACTTGACCTACATTTGGAATTGTTTAATAATTTACTGTCCTTTAATTCTCCTGACTGGTCACAACTGCGTTATTCAGAAGTACAAAAGTTATACAATTCTACCCCCGGTTTTGTTAGATTTGGAATGTAATGACTCTATAAAATCTTACGATAAAAATTGTTTAGCGAATGTTGAAAAATCACTTGCCGCTATTACACATGCCATTATGTTGCAAAATAAAGTTTTTCAGAAGGGATTAGCTCAACTAATCTCCTGGTTATCTGAATTTCAGAATCCAAAAACCATTCAATTATCCAATATTATTATATTACAGTTAAAAATAATGTTTTTTTTTCGGAAGGGGATTATCAAAAAATTCAATAAAATTTATTGCAAATATCGATGCCATTTTGAAGTATGTTAAAGATAATAATTATTTAAGGGAATTTTAAGAAATGTGATTTTTTTTTAAATATTTTACAGACTTACCAAGAAAGGCGGCGTTCAAAGAACATTCGTCAGGAAGAATGCTGATTTATCAAAAAAAGAAGACTACTCGCGTCCGTTCGTCATCAAGAGACTCTGTGGACATCCGTAGCGGTGCTTCCAGCCGGATACGACGCAAAAAACACCCAAAAAAAGGGGACGGCGAAATGCTAAGGTAAGTATTCTGCCAGTTTTTTTTTTCACAAGACCATAATCATAAAACAACAACTTTTTATGATTCAGAAGCGACGTTCAAAAGAAGAAACTTTTTTAATATTGAGAAAGGTATTGATTGCAATTTGCAAACTACCCTCAAGTCAGACTTTGCATACTTCTGACCTATATTTGGAATTACTTAATAATTTACTCCCGGTTTCTACCCCCGGTTTTGTTAGATTTGGAATGTAATGACTCAATGTTGAAAAATCACTTGCCGCTATTACACATCCTATTATTTTGCTAAATGAAGCCTTTCAGAAGGAATTAGCTCAACTAATCTCCTGGTTATCTGAATTTCAGAATCCAATAACCATTCAATTATCCGAAATCATTAGTTTACAGTTAATTAATGTTTTTTTTTCGGAAGGTGATTTATCAAAAAATTCAATAAAATTTATTGCAAATATCGTGCAGCAGCGCCGTGATGCCATTTTGAATAATGTTAAAGAATTATTTAAGGGAATCTTTAAGAAATTCCTCCTTCATGGGCTAATTTTCTAATGTTTTACAGATTGTTACCAAGACAGGCGGCGTTCAGAGAACTTTCTTCAAGAAGAAAGCTGACTTAGCAAAAAAAACACTACCCGCATCCGTTCGGCATCAAGTGACTCTTTAGACATCAGTAGCGGTCCTGCCAGCACGATGCGAGGCAAAAAGCATCGAAAAAGGGGACCACGCAATGCTAAGGTAAGTGTTCTGGCAAGTATTATAAAAATTTTAGTATTAAAGTTTTTTTTTACAAGATCATATTTCATAAAACAACAAATTTTCAAGATTCAGAAGCGACGTTCAAAAGATTTATTTAAAATTGTTGTTTTCTCCTTCGTCCAAGCGAGCTTTAAGCATCTACTAACAGAAAATTTTGCATTTCAGATGCATCAGTCCTGAGTTATCCTAACCACGACCACCATCACCACCAGCATCACCACCAGCATCACCACCAGCATCACCACCAGCATCACCACCAGCATCACCACCAGCATCACCACCAGCATCACCACCAGCACCACCATCAGCACCACCATCAAACTTGTTTTGAGTCACAGATGACGACGTGTGGACAATATTCTTCGACGAAAATTTCAATAACTTATGAAATATATACCTTTTATATGGTAAACTGATGTAATGAAATATTTTGTTGGTTAAATAAAAATATACGTGTTTTGTGCCTTTGAAACCCACCTCACTTTAGTGATAAACTTAAAATATTACACTAATTTTAATAATATTAAAATATAAAAATAATTAATTATGCATTTACGTTGCCATATTTTAAATAAAGTACGTAAGTTAGTTAGTAAGTTATGATTTGTTTTCAATCAGTCGATAAATGTTAATTTTTATGAAACAGTGAACACAGTAAAGAAATATCTGGCTGAGTTTGTGTGGTTCCTCACGGAGCTGGGCGGGTTTCGAACCCTCGTAGTTAATTTTAAATTGAAGTCTTATTTATATTTTGAAATATGATACCATAATACTGAGACTTATAGAGCGGAGCGTTCTACTGGAGACTTTTTCACATTCTTTGTCACAAATAAGCTCGGAAATTACTTGACGGAAAATTTTTGCAAAATTTTTGCAATCTTCAAAAAAATTTGTGTGTGTGCGTGCGTGCGTGCGTGTGTGTGTGTGCGTGCGTGCGTGCGTGTGTGTATGTGTATGTGGATGAGTTCCTTAAGTGGGAGTGGGAACTTATATTATACAATTCCCGCATTGAAACTATCTGTAATTCATTAGCCTAATTCGATTAATTAGTTGTTCAATGAATTATTTGTCACACCTCATGTATTAATAATGCGTAATTATAGTATCAATTAAATATTAGCTTTATCTTTTATTGGTTTACAGCAATGTTTCCTTCCATAAAATCTAATTTCACCAACTTTAAATGACAGCTATCATAATTTTACGGTATTCTCATAAGAATTTGAATCACTTGCAGATCATCTTGTTACAATAATGTGCTAAACGTCTGTCTCTGAGATAGAGCTTGTTAGTTTTAATATCTTCACTTTATCTCTGCTGTCGCACTTTGGGGTAGTAGTTAAATTTTTATGTCTCCTTCGTATTAATTTTTTAAGCTTTTAAGGTGTTCTTTAATAATAAATAACTTTTATTTAACATATAAAATTTATTAGAACGAAAGGCAAGTTTTAAATAAATATACAAATTGATAATATTTCATGACCGTGTATCGGATGAAATAATTTTAATTATAAACTTTTTAATCGCTTTGACGTTCAGTATATTTTAAAGCTTCAATTAAAAGCTTAAATGTATTTAAAATTGACATGTGTATTGACAAAGTGTATTATTTTATAGTTGCCTAAATTTTACTTTAAGTAATTGATTACTTCAAGTAATTGATAATCGTTTATAGTACTTCAGGAAACTATATATTCATAGTTAAATAATAAAAACATAGTCTTAGAGATCTAAATTTTAAAAGGTCGAATGACTTCTCCTATGAAAGCACTTGATATGAATTCAAAACATATTTTGTTTATTTATGACGACGCACACCTTCTTTTTTTATATCTATAAAAAAATCCGTCCCTCCTAATACCATATAGATCTTTAATAAGTTATAGGTTTTGGAATCTGAATTTGAGGAGTAGCTCGAGACTAGATTTAAAAACTATTTGTAATCTACAAATTTGTTGTGGGCGAGTCCAGCTCGCAAGTGTCGGGTTTTTTCTTATCTCTTGTATTGTATATATACTCGTATCATGTCCCTGAGGCGGGTAGAGACGCGGTATTTAACTTGGCAGAGTGAATGAAGCTTAAAGTGATTCAGCATCGTAATAACCAATTTCAAACAACTGTTTCAATAGTTTAATGTTCTCTAAATTACTATAAAGTCAGAAACAGTGGTTAGGATGTTCACAAGAATCATTAGGTTTCTTTGTCCCGATATTGATTATTATATGGCAAATGATAGATTTATCGTAAATTGTTCTAAAATACGAAAGAAGAAACTGTAGGTTGATATATGTTTATAATTTTTTTTGTGAATGTCGAAGAGCTTCCGGAGTGACAACTTTGATCAAAACAACGTCTCAAAATACACTTTATATTTGTATATATCACACAAAATTAAGACTACAAATAAAAATAAACTTCCTATATCTATCACCAAGCTCCATAAAATAGTTATCGACTAACACAAACCTAACAGAAATGTAAACTTTTTTATAATAAACGATGGTATAGCCTGGGAATTAATTGATTACAATTCTTTACAGACTATATCAAATCAAATACCAACAATAATGTCGAGGCAACGCGAATAAACGCATATCAACGTGAAGTTACATTTATATCTAATTTCCTATCTCGGGTAAACTTATTTTCTTGTTTATATCACTAAAGAGAAATTTAGAAAGACATTTAATTTATCTGAAATCCCTCAAGATGGGTATTTTAATGATATTGAGTTGAAGCTTCTTCTAGTTAAAATGGTCTGATGGTTTGTACTTTTTTAAATTAACAAATATTAAATAGGGGTTTCTTTTACTTAAATTTATCGAATTTATGGAAGATTATGAAAACTAAAATATTATAAAAATTCTATTTAATTTCTTTTTAATTTGTCGAATTTTCCCTTGTAAGATCTTAAAAGACTATATTTTTTTATAACAATACTAAACGTCAATTTCTTTATTGATTAGCAATTACCAACTTTAAAGTAATAGTAACTTGTTCAGAGACAGTCCGTTGGTCCGATAGATTAAAGTATAGAATCTAGAAGAATCCTAAATTTTATTTTATTTTATTATCTTTAATGTATATGGTTTTCAACAATAATATGTAAGAAAGGGCTTTAAGCTGCAATATTGTTTATTTCAATACGTATAAATATGATGTATTATTATAATATATATTCACAAGTAAATTGCTGTTACAATAAAATAAAATAAATAATTTTTAGATAATCGTTTTTGCTACAATTTTTAAAACACAGACCAACTTAAAAGATTTTTCAAAAAAAATACAGAATTTAGCCAGAAATGTCTTCAAATATTTATTTATTTTAGGTTATATTTGTAAAACATAAATATTAATAGTTTCTTATGTTACGGTCACCTAATGAGGACAAAAAAACAACATGTAAACACTCTTAAGTATGACTGTGGCTAGTTCTAAAAAAAGGGTGGATCTAAGAAGACGGAGTGGTTAAAAATGATATAGAGAAGGAGTGCGTGAACAAATGGACATATTGGGGTTAAGGGTGTGGGGATAATAAATTGGTTTGCACAAATAAATATTGATAATTCTTTACAAATTTTCTGTAAAATACTTTATTGCAATATTTGTTACTCTTCTGTAATACGATACTTATATTATATGTGTATATAATACATGATTATCCTGTAATTATTTTAAATATTAATATCTTTATTAAAAGTTTAAAGTTAATAGAATTGTCATAGTAAACTGAATTATCAGAAGTAATAAATTACAATTAGATCTATAAATAATTTAACTTTGTATATATCTCCTCAAACACTCTTTGTTACATTGTATTATTTACTTTAATAATAAAGTAACTGAATAAATACATTAGTGGCCTTTAAATAAATCAATTAAAGAAACGCGACCAAATCCAATTACCAACAAAAACGTGAGGGCCATGGTCTAATCTGTATCCGGTGAACTTAATCCTATTTTTATTGAAAAGGTTTTTTTTAAGTTCCAATATTTTTAGGCAATAAAAAATCAAACTGTTTCTTATATATGATCCTGAGGCTGTATTAAATATTAATAATTGAAATAACTGTACATTGCCTTCGTTCTGTACAAGTCTACCTCATTTACAATCTGTCTCAAGTAGCGCTATAAATGCAAAACGTATTCTGTAGATAGCATAATGGAAGATCATAAACATCTAGAATATCATACCTTCTGTACCAAAGCAAATGTTTTCCTTCAGCGACATCCACTGAATCTAAAATAAGCAAGAATGGCCAAAATTTTTCACAGATATATTCAAATGTGAACATAAATAGCTTTTAACTCTTAATTCTTACATTATTCTTATTCTTAGGTGAGCTTGTGTAATATACGATTAAAATATATGTTAATCGATTTACCAGTAAGTCGATTACGGGTCAATAACCATTTTACATAGGTTAGGTTCGAGGGCAATGGCTTTAAGGTTTTTTTGCCAATTAACTTCCCGTGTGTTCAACCGTTACTAATTACATTCAGGAAGGTCTGATAAAAGTTTCGATTAAGGAAAAGCTTCAGTTTCTACGTATAAGATTATGTATCCTGTAAATAGTATTTAATTAATTAAATTTAAATAATTTTTAATAAATATTTATCTATATGTTGATATATATAATAATAAATATTGTTACTCCAAAAAATAAATTGGAATTTTTAAATGTTTATATTTTGAAAGTGTAAATAAGGCAAGTATTGCCGTGCTTAATCATTCTAGTCTTTTTAGATACCTCGTTATTTGAATTGTAATTAGTAAAGAGTATAAAATAAAAAAATATCCATGACGTTTCTTACCGCGTCTGCTCCATTGATCCGCCCTTTAGTACCATATAAGTAGAGTCTTGTATTTCACAAGAACAAAACCCCTATTGGAAATAATAACCTTTAGGTTTAACTTATATATATATGATTTTCTATATAATCAATACATAGAGATTGTATTCGCATTGTATTGTGGAAAACGCCCACAATTATCTTCATTTTTTAACATTTCTCCTCTTTTTTTATGTTTTTTATTGGCATACATCATGTGGACGATTAATTTAGTAATAACGTAATTGATAACATTATTCTTATTAAAACCATGAACAAAATGTTTATCTGATTGATCTTATTCATTAGTTGCTTGATAATCGCTTATTATATAGCTATAACTTGTTTTATATAGGTTTTAGAAAAACGGGAGATCATATTAAATTTTCAAAATGGCTTCCGATATAAAGAAGTTACTTACAATTACCATTTACGCGCTTCTTAAACTCTATTGATATATATATTAATATTTCAGTCGTCAGATTTCCAACAAAAATATTTAATTGAGATAAAATACAACATAGTAGGTATTTATAAAATAATAATGGTCAATATAAATATAATACCTCGTTCGACAGGGTCGATCGTGTTAGGTAGATTCCCGTCGGTCGGATCGACAAAGAAAAACTAGCCAGCAGTATTCTACTGGTCATTACGAGTCTTATGACGGATCACTCGGCATATATTGGGTGAGCGGGGAACCACCCCCCACCCTTATTTCCTAAACGGGGGGTCGCATCAAAAAACTTTTCGAACAAAAAAGTTTCCTCTTTTAATTGGTTAATTTTCTAAGATTTTTCCGACGCCAAATTTTGCTTTCTTCTGTGACTTTTTTCGGTTTTTAACTTTCAACCCCCGCAGCCCTCCAACCCCCCGACCGATTTTCCCCGTTCAAGAACTTAACCTTCATTTTGTCCTTAAAAATGTGTATACTAAGTTTGAAAATCCTCCGTCAATATTTGCGACCTGTAGCGTGTCCCAAAGGTTTGCACTTTCACCCCTCCTCCCAGCCCCCCCTTTCACTTTTTCCAAAAAAACGAGATGCTATGTTTGTCCTACTAATTTATCCTATCGACCTGTGAAGTCAGATTTTGCCTACGATGAATTTGAACTGATGGATCAAATATACATATATATAGAGGGATATATAAATTTTTTTTTTCGACGGATTCTCAATCTCCAGTTCATAAACGGCGTAGCTCCCCTACTCTGGGGTCTGGGTCCCGTCATCGCATCGATTGCAATAGGTAGATTCATCTATGGAATCTACCTAAAATGTATAACTCTTTAATACAGGAAATCGGGAATCTCTTAAAACTGCGACCGTTGGGGTATCATTCCGTTACTCCACCAAATGTACTATCGTATTGTTTAAGGAGTCTAGTATTCTATACTTAATCATTAACATTTTGACTAAGACCACATCTAGTATATTTCTTTTTAAACTTTTGTTAGTTATTGTTTAAAAAAATATGATAAAAAAAGGTTTTTTTCCTAGTTTTTTTCTCACATTTGTTGTAATTACTTTGACAAATTGTAAGTATCTTTAAAAAAGGAAACTCTTAGCACCAAACTTACCTTCCATTAACAATTTGTTTGTTTTATTATCTAATAATGTATGCAAGAATAATAATTATATATTTTGAGAACTCCGCGTACTTTAATTAGATCATACGTTTGATGTTACATTATTAAAATGGTTTAAGAAAAATCTATCCATATATCTGCATGCTGTATTGATTTTTGCCAATTTTGCCAAACGAATCTGTTGCTTATCTTTTATACGTAATAATAACGAACCCTGGCCCAATATTATTATATTGACCTGTCTAACCCTTTACCTTTATAAATTTGAGTTAGCAAAAGACTACAACAAGCACTATAAAAAACATCACAAAAAAGTCTCAGATATGACTGGGTTTTATTTAAAAAAGATTTTTGATATTTAATAAGCGGTAATGTTCATATTATATAGTGAAAAGAGCAGCGGGAGAGCATATTAAAGACCTCAAAGAGGCTTTAATTATAAAGGCGGTATATTACTTCTCGTACGACTTAACAGCGTCTACTTCAATGTTTAGTATCCGCTCATAATATAAATACGACGATCGATGAAAATAAGAATATTACACACAGAGTTACTTACAATATCATTAAAAGCTTATATGTAATAAGTAAATAAGTAATCCGTTTTTTTTGTATAGTTTATTTCAGCCAAAAGATTGATGACATATTATCTCGTTAACTATAAAATATTAGAATAGAGCGTTCCGCTCGCTCCGGTTTACTAACCGGAGCGAGCTTTTAATATATACGTACACAAGATAATATTTTTAAAAAATATTGTAATGTGTTAAATTTCTGCAAAGATATTAATATTCTGTCATCGTCCTTATGAATTAAATTAAGTTCATTAAACAACAATTATTCCATAGTAACAACTCAACTCTTGAAATAAAGACTACATATTACAGTGGACTCGACAATGAAACTAGTCGGGTAAATGCCGAGTTAATTGAACTGAATACAGCCGGGAAATCATATATACATATGTACTATTATTTTATTTGGCATTTTGTACTTATCAATTGTTCAATATTTAGAATATGTGCATACAATTTCGGTTGGTGTAATATACACAATGGCAAAATGTGACAGCCTACTAATATAACATTTAAGCTATGGTCTGTGGTTTATTTTGGCCGTATTTTGTTTTAGGCTCAATATACTATCGTTTGATCTCAACGACCGATATATGTCGCATAGTTAGTTGCCTTTGGTCAAAGCGACCTTTAACCGAAAGTTTTAATTCTTTTTTTTTTATTACAAAGATCAATAACGGGAACATTCAAATAATATTTTTAATAAACTAGACTATAAATAGATCGTTAATATTACAACACAAGCAATGTATAAATTTCTTATTTATCATTGAATTAGCGTTGTGAGTATGTAACACGATACAGCGTAGCTCGTAGCTCATGTCTACGAACGATACCGTTTTCTAGTTAAAAAAGAAATCAAAAATAAAACTAACTCTTAAATATATAGAATTTATGATATAATTAATGAAATAAAAAGAAAGTTTAAAAGAAAAACACTTGTTTAAAGGTAACTACGATTACACTGTATTGTTTATCTATAACTAAGAGATAAAATAATATTAGGCTTTTTGCGAAAATCCTGACCTATTTTTTTTTTTTTTTTTTTTGTAAGAGGAGGTCAAACGAGCTGGCGGGTGACGGATGGACGTGATCACCGCCACCCATGAACTCTTGCAACATCCGAGGATTTACAAGAGTGTTGCCGGCCTTGTAGGTAGGAGTAAACGCCTTTTTTGAAGGTACCCATGTCGTACCGATCTGGAAATACCGCCGAAGGGAGTTCGTTCCACAAGCGAGTGGAACGTGGATAAAAGGTCCTTGAGAACCGCACAGTGAAGGATCACCACGCATCCAGGTGGTAGGGATGGTATTGGAGGCGATGGCGCGCTGTGCGGTGATGGAATTCGGCGGCAGGCATCAGATCGAATAGCTCTTCGGAACACTCCCCGTAGTAAATGCGGTAGAAGACGTACAGAGATGCAACGTCTCTACGCAATGCCAAAGAGTCCAGCCGTTCACAGAGCACCGAGTCCCCGACAATCCGAACGGCTCTCCGTTGTACGCGGTCAAATGGTAGAAGCTGATATTAGGGTGATCCGGACCAGAGATGAGAACAGTACTCCATATGTGGCCGGACCTGCGCTTTATAGAGCGCAAGTCTTTGGCCAGGTTTGAAATACTGCCTCGCTCTATTAATCACTCCCAATTTCTTCGAGGCCAACTTGGCCTTGCTATCCAGATGGCCACGAAACTGACAATCGCTCGAAATGTCGAGACCCAGTACTCTGATACTTGGCGAGACATTAAGAGGAGTGCTCTCGAAGAGCGGTGATACGACAAATGGGGTTTTCTAAGCGGTAAACGCGCAAACTTGTGTCTTTAGGGGATTGAACTGAACGTGGTTCAGTTCACCCCACTCAGAGACCATTCCCAAGGAAGTCTCTATAGAAGACACAAGTTTCTTTCGGCACTCGTCGACGTTTACCCGAGAGAGACCGGCACGGCCGGAATATACCGCATCCCCAGTGCTGTCATCCGCATAACAATGTATGTTGGAGATATCCAACATATCATTGATGTGCAGGAGGAACAGAGTTGGGGATAGCACGCAGCCTTGGGGTACACCAGCGTTCACGGGCTTGGGGTCCGAGCAAAAACCGTCGAGAACGACCTGTATGCTCTGCCCAGTGAGGAAGCTGGTGATCCACTTGCATAAACTCTTGGGAAGCCCATAGGAAGGTAGCTTCGAAAGAAGCCCCTTGTGCCATACACGATCGAAGGCTTTCGCCATATCCAGACTAACTGCCAGACCCTCTCCCTTGCTTTCAATAACAGCTGCCCAACGATGCGTAAGATATAACAGAAGATCACCAGCCGATCGATCATGGCGAAAGCCATATTGCCGGTCATTGACCAACTGGTGATCCTCGAGGTAGGTCAGGAGCTGTTTATTGATAATGCTCTCCATTACTTTGGAGAGCAGAGAGGTAATGGCGATAGGTCTGTAGTTAGCTGGATCCGAGCTATCACCTTTTTTAGGGATCGGATGGACAAGGGCACGCTTCCATGAGACCGGGACTACGCCTTTAAGATAGGAGTACCGAAATAGACGCGTTAGCACTGGAGTCAACTCAGGGGCACACGTTCATAGCACTAATGGAGAAATGCCATCCGGCCCACTCGACTTATGAACGTCCAAGGAAAATAGAGACTGCCTAATAGTTTTTTGCCGAAAAACTATTTCCGGCATTGAGCTCTGACACCGCGGGATGATAGGCGGTGTCTTCCCCTGGTCGTCCAAAGTCAAGTTGGAGGCGAAAAGAGTGCCCAAGAAATCGGCTTTCTCTTTTGCCGTGTGGGCCAGAGAGTCATTCCCCATGTGCAACGGCGTGTAGGGACGGCTGGCTAAAGTTGCCCAGAGTGGCCTTTGAAAGCGCCTAGAATTAAAACCTAACCTAACTGTGCAGTATAGAAGAACAATATAGACACGTCATTGTATTATAACTGTTATAAAACCTTTTATTTAATATTATGATAGTGAAAATGATTCAACATAAAACTTAGAGTATAAAATGAAGAAATCAATTTGTACAAATCTCAGTTCACTTAACTACTCGTATATCCAATATAGAGTATTGTAGTTATGAGAATAATAGAAATGCTTGAGGAATACATGTTGGTCACAAAGTATTTTTACGTTATATATATTTATTAAATTTATAAGATATTACAACATAACAAAGAATAAAAAATGAAACCTAAAAGTAATTTTTATTTTTTAAACATTTATTTTGAATGTAAAAAAAATCTTTAAAATGTTTATTTGATAACTATTTAATACTCGTAAGAACCTTATTTAAAAAATCCGTGCCCGCAGGGGGACACGCGTGGGTAGACCTCGAGTGTAACTCGTTTAAAATATAACTCACTACCTAAGAATAATACATGATGCCGTTGTTTACATCAAACACTTTCAAGCAAAAATTTTATTTCTCGGAAAAGGTATCTTTTTTGGAAATACTTTTGGTACCTAAATTTAGAGTAAAAAATAACCTTTCTATTAAAAATATTTGAGACTAGGGAATGTTACCAGAAAAAAGTTGACGTGGTTTTACCTACCTTAAATTTTCAAGCTAAAAGTGTTTTTTTATTTTTTTTTCTCGGAAACGGTACCTTTTACGGGCAAAACTTCTAATACTTAAATTTAAAGTAAAAAATAACCTTTCTATTAAAAATACTTGTGATGTAAGAATGTTTACCAGAAAAAAGTTATGAATTTTTTTCCAAAAATTTTCGGTTTTTTTACCCCCACCCCTAAGTTATTGAAGTTAGGTTTTCGATTTTTCTACATTAGTTATAGGTATTTATTAAAGACATCATATGATATAAACGCAAATGATCTTCTTTGAATAGGGAAAAATTATGAACGAAAAACTGAAATCAGAAAAAGTGAGGCCCTAGCGCCCCCTGTGTTCGGATTTCTCTGGTTAACGAACTTGACCTTCATTTTTAGATGGTTGATTTTTGTGCAAAGTTTGAAAGCGACCCGAGCGAAACTGCGGCCGCTATCGTGCTGACAAAAGTCAAATCTGGACGCACGCACGCATATATATATATATATATATATATATATATATATATATATAAACTTTTTGACCAATGGTCATTTCGGACTCAGCTGGTCATAAGAAGACCTCCTGAGAATAAATTTTTCCAAAATTCGAAAGTAGGGGACAAATGAATGGGCAGACCGAATTCTTCGAGGTCTACCCAAAAATTAGGCTATTTAAAATTATATTAAAAAATTAGGCTATTTAAAATTATATTTACGATAATTCATACCAAAAGTTATCAAAAGAAAATATTGCGTAAAGAACTTACAATGTTTCAAGTTTGTTTTGAAATAACATTTGTAAAGTATTTGCCCTCGGGTCTCTGTTCATTAATTTGGATTAATACAAAAAAACAACCACCTAACCAAAGTCTTCAGAGACTTAGATGTTTTACAGTACTTTAATATTAATATAATATTTAAGGTATTAACATAGATTCAATACTTAAATAAAAAATATTTTTATAAACCTACCTTGTAACATGTTCTTTTCATTTACAATTCAGTATGGAATATATGGATATTTAATATAAAATCTACACATATTTACCTATTAACACTAAACCTACCAAGTACCGATCAAATTTACCGTTCCTAAACTTTTGTAAAACTTACACATTTTTAAACTTTATAATATCGTTATCAAGCTACATGACAATTCGTAGAATATGCATATAATATTTTCTACATTTTTTACTTTTAATTATTTCCATTACTACCTGTGTTATATAATAAAATAACTTTTAATTACCGGTCAATTTGACGGCGTGCGGTAAGAACTACAATAATTGTCCGTAGGTTTAGTGTTAATATAAAATTTAAAGTTTGTAAGTTTAAGGTAAGTATATAAATACAATCTTTGAAACTACAATAACTACTCAAACACTAAAAAGTATTTGAATAGAGACCGATTTTCCAAAGTAATACTCGTGACGGAGAAAGGGAAGAACAAAGCTTTTCTCACGAACGCTGATGTCTTACAAACACAAAAAATTTTAATATATTTTTAGTATATTTTTTTATTAAAAAATAATTTAAATTACAAAATTCATTAGGTCCATAAATTTATATTTTCGATTTCAATCATCTCATATATATCTTCAAAGGTTCCAAATAATTTACAAATCAAAAATGATAACATGTCCATTTTGGTATTCAGCATCTATTTATAATTTATTGATACAATGTAATTGATAAAATACGATGAGTAAGAATTAGCTAAAAATATTATTATACAAGATAACTAATTATTAACGAAAAATATCTGGAAATTGGAAAGGTTTAGGTTTATAGATTACCGTTCAAGTTGGGAACGTTATCTGTTAAAAAATCATAATTTTACATTTTAGAGACGTTGCATTTCATCGCACCTTAAATTTGAGTCGGTATCTGTAATATGAAAAAAATGAAATTATTTCACTAATTATATTTTAATTTATTTTTAATAAATTTATTTATTAAATAAATAATTTCATGTAATAAGATAAATGTAAGATAATTATTACAACTATAAGCATTTAAAGTATCATATAATTAGTTGTATTTTTAACTTCATAAGTATCTGCAGAAATGCAATTTATAAGTAATTAAATGGAAAACATAATTAAAAGAAGAATATAAACACGTGATGCCTCTAAACAAAGAATTAAAATTACGACCGGGCGCAGTAAACACATCGGTGGAGACAGAACACTATATTTAGGTCAAGGATTGTAAGACGTCGACGAGCTTTGTAATTATTATAACTCCATCAAATAATCAGATGTTGATAAATCACTCTTACTTACTTACTTACGATTCTCAAATATATTAGATTAAATTATATTAGGTGGCTGGTATAAGAGCTTTGCTCGGTATTTTTAGTAAACAATTGATTTTCTTGGTCAAATTTCAAATCTAAATCTAAAGTATGTATAGTATTGTTGTGTCGGTGAAGTAGTTACATGACCTAATAAAAAAGTAAAAATGTGATACTAGTCGCCAATAGATGACAGAACAGAGAGGAGAGTTCTTTTTTTGGAAATACGGATTAAGCGATGTTTTCTGAAATGAAACCCAGCTACCTCGATCCATTGCCCCCAAACCCCCTGCATGCTAAAATGCATGATAATTGTTGGAGCCCTTTTTTAAATTTTGATTGTATATGTATATACAAGAATTACTTATTTAAAGACCTTAGATTTAAGCATTCTTTAACATTATATTTATTTAACATTATATTAATATCTTTGTAATATCTTGGTGCATGTATTAATCGTAATTTAATTTCTTGCTAATTCATATTTCATAGAGTCGTTTCGTTTTCAAAGTCAAACTCGTCAAAAAATACTGATTTATTTTCAATAAACAAATAGATTGTGATGTGTAAGAAGGAGCTAAAGTAATGGTCTTCTAGAACTACGGTTATAAGAGCTAGGAGCGTCCTAAATGGAGGCTATTCTGTATGTCTTACATTATAACAAAATGGCTTTACACATCTGAAATAAATTCAACTTTTAGCAGATTGACACAAAATTTGTATTTCATGATATAATGATTATTCATTTATTATAAAATAGTAACATTTTCTATTAGTGTAATAATAATTTGTCATTTTCATTTCCCTGAACATAAATAAATATATTTCTTATATTTAATTAATATGCCTTTAGCGACTTCAACCAAGTTAAATATGTTATGATAATTTTGAGGGACTTAAAAAAACAGCGTCATATTAATATAACGTATAAATCTAAGAACACCTCAGTTTACAAAATAAATGTTATTTTAAGTTCATAGCAGTTCGCATATGCTTATTGGAATACTAATAATAATTTTAACTGCAATTCATGTAACTAACTCATGGAGCGTGAAATTACGATTCCGTATTTAATTTGAATATTCATCCATTAGTTGAAGTGGTTCAAATAACAGTCTCTATTCAATTGTATTAAAGTAGATGTATTCCCAATAGATTTCAATCCACTTGATTTAAATATTATTAATTTTTTTACTAAATTGAAGTATTATGTTACAAAGTATTTTGGGTTACGGCAGCTGGGTCTCTTATATTCCTGTCAAGTCATTATTTTGTTAGTAAACTTATAAACGTTGCTTAACCAAGTTAGTAAGTTCCATAATTTAATATTGCAAGTTTGTAACTTACTCAGTGTACTTAATATTACAGTAATATTTACCTCGCCGGCGACAGCGTCTCCTGCATCATTAATCCGAGTCTATAAATGCTATACGGGTATAATGATTCACGAAGATAAACATCGTCGTCAAAATACCATAATGTTACCCTCACATTACTCGGTATTATAGTAGGTATTCTACGCTAGAGATGATGTATATGTGTGATCTAAAACATTAATTAAATATATATGAAATATAATGTCTCATCAAACAAATTAAGTTTCATAGTCTTATAACGTCCTGTCCTAACCTCACCCTTCACCGCAGTGTATACCAATCTCCTACATTTCTGTACAGTCCTTGGGGGAAGTAAAATAAAGTATACACTTAATTTTTTTTGTAGTTAATTTAATCAATGGATAACATTCTAAAAATTTCTAACAAGTTTTTAGTAATAATACAAAGTAGTACCGTAGCTTGAGCTACGCGCTACGAGCCTTCAATTAGATTTTACCAATAAGTAATTGGAGTAGAATAATTTATACGTTTTATGTTGCAAGTACCCCATGGACTATAGTAGGACTATATTTTATAAAAACGTTAATAACGTATTATAACAATTATAAACCTTACAGTATTTTGACTAACTTGTTATATAGTTCAAAGTAGGTTTCTCATTGTTATATAAATGTCTGTCATAATTATTATTACTTCTAGTTACGTCCAGAATTTTAAAGGTCGGGACCTATCAGTACTCTGACTTTGTTTAGATATGGATGATCATGTCAGGGTCTACGCGTGCCTCTATAGTCGTAATGCAAAAACGGATCAACTCTTGGACTACATCCAAGCGAAAACTAATAACCTGCTTTCACGGACTCACTCCGCCGAATGCATAGTCCTCGGGGACTTCAAAACGCACAGTACGCAGACTGTGCTGCGGCTACAGCTGATGTGACACTATAGTTTATGGCGCCATTTGTACCAAGCTCTGTGGTACCACTTGGTAGCAGATCACGGCCTTGGTTATACTATATATATATATATATATATATATATATATATATATATATATATATATATATATATATATATATATTATGCATGTCTGTCAGGGCTGCAACAGCTGCCAAATGGCAGGCATTTCAAATTTTGGCTAATGCCCTAGTCATTAAGAATCCAAACTATAGGATTGATAAGTCGGGTGGGCATTTTTCCATTGGAGCTATGGACATGTGCCTCTGAGTTGAGTCCCGTGTTGACACGTTTATTTCGGCACTTCTATTTTAAAAGCACAGTCTCGGTCTCTTAGTACCCTTGTCCAACCGAACCCTAAAAAATTGAAAGCCAACTAACTACAGACCTCTCCTCTCACCAAAATAATGGAGAACATCATAAACTGACAGCTCTTAATGTACCTCGAGAATCACCAGTTCAATAACCGTCAATATGGCTTTCGCAAATGTCCATCGGCTGGTGATCGACGTCATTGTATTAAAGGTTGATGCTTAAATAACGTAACAAACAAACACTTCTTCAAACACAAATTGCTTACTAAATTCTGGCGCTAGTTTACCAAAATATTAAATTTGAATTTGAAACGAGCCTGGTAGTTGTTGTATCTAACAAATAATTCATATTGTTATAAGTTAAACTAAACTATTATTCATTGTTAGAAAATTGATAATCAAAGTTTTAAAAAAAATTGTAAGTATATATACAAAAGAAATGTTTTACTATTTTTTAAAGAGGATGTTTAGAATATATATGTGTTGGGATTTGTATTATTAATACTAGTAAATATAACAGATATATTATACATATGTAGTGTTGTTAATGAAACAAACGTCAGCTTTCCGGTTGACTGACATTGACAACCACTAAGAGACATTGCAGGACGTTCTGATAACTTTTATCCAAATAACACATACAATGTATAATAAATTGCTATCAATAATTGAAATTTTTGGTGGTATTAGGACATTCCGACATGACAGTAGATTTGAAATAATAGTCTCAACGCGTAATATAATAACCTGTTTAATCAGTGCACAGCATAAATTATATTAATATCACACGATTCAATCGATATAGCCTGATTAGGATTGGAAAAACGGTGAATTCGAAGCAACGTGGCGACTTTACATTTTTGTTTATCAAAAATCAACCGTTTCCCCTCGTGTTCTGTAAAAAAAACTAATTCAACCATCAAAGTCACTCATTCAAGTGAAGTCCGCTGTCAGATGAAACTGACAACTGCCAATAGAGTGTCATGTCACCACGATGCATCGACTACACCCGAGCATACTGAGTGACATTTTCAAAAAGTGTAGATTAACACCTCTTTCTAATAAATAACTAAATACTGACGCTGCGACATATATCTATGTAAACAGAACATAGTTATTAACTCTATAGAGGACTTCAAATGATATACGAAGTATTGTTTCTGTTTAAGATTAAATATAATATATCAAAATATCTGATTTATTGAAAACTATTAAAATATCGGATTATTGCAAATCATGTATGTAATACAATTTCGTTGTAATCGCTTTAGAGATAAAGAGTTTGTTATAAATTATGTTAAATTATACTTAGTTTGTATAATTTTAGAACACGATTTGATATTGATAAGTTTTAATAATGTAGGGATTTATTGAAAAATAAATGTTTAAAATGAATACGAGTGTCTCACGTATATACATAAATTAGCAAAAAAATCAAGATAATATATAATATTTAAAAAATCCAAAAAATTTATAACATATGTGGCGAAAGAATATAAGTAATAAAACAATTATTTATTAATTTTGTTATTTTTAATTTGCCACTGGTGGTTGCGCCACGTGCGTAGTTTAAAAGAACAAATATTTTAGTCTGAAATTCTTGTGGTTTATCAGAAATTCAATTACTTACCATGTAATATGTAGGTAACGAATATAAATATATATAAAAAATCTTTTTGGTGAATTTAAATTGAAATAAAGTTGATATAAATTGCCTTCCACATATTCCCTTCAAGGATAGACCAAGTAATAGAGCGAATAGTATTTAGTAGTTTACCTTATTATTTCGTATTAATTTAAGAAATTCTGCATTTATTTAATTCTTTCTTGTTACTGTTCTTGATATCTTGTTTGTTGATTAAATGCATTTTTAATAGCAGTTGGGGATCCTAATGCCGTTCTTAATTTTATTCTTAATATTAATACGTAAAAATGATTTTTTAATTAAAATTATTATCAATTGTACTCAATTTTTCAATCAAAATCTTATCAATTATATAATGATACTTGAAATAATCACTTTTTTATTAACTTTTGTAATGTACATTGTGTTATGTTTGACAAAAATACTTAAACAATGTTATTAATTATAATTGTTTTACTGTTTATTAAGTTATTGTAGTATATTGAATAATACTTATTATAATATATCAATATAATATTAATATATAATATTTCAGAAAGTAAGTGACATTCAAATTTAGGATCCTTTTTCTATATAAATTACACCGCCTTAATTGTTTATTAAAATTATTTTTTTTCTAGATATGAGTTAAAGTTTAATTATCAAAATATTATTTCATCGTAATAAGCCCAAAAGTTCAAGCTATTATTTAAGCCACAACACCTGAGGCTTCACAGATGTACTTAAGTACATAATAGATGTGCCTAAGATGATGTTGTTATTTCGTGTTTCTCTGTCGGGTCACCGGCTTAAGGACTAGTACGTATTTTATTACGTATAGTACGTATCAGTATTTAGATAAGAATTAAATATTCTCAAGGTCACAATATAGAAAAACATACATCTTACTTATTTATTGAATAATACTTATTGCTTAAATAATTACTCGTACCATTCATTTGTGAACGATACAACAATAACAAAGTATGCAACCTTCCTGAAATCCTTGACCTAATTGAGTTATCTCCTTCCACACAGTACAGTTATTGTGGTCTTATTTCTTTGATCTGATTATTTTCTAGGGTAGGTCGATTAATCGGATGATACACTTATACTTTAATGAGATGATTAATTATCATAATAATTGATGACATAGTGAACAAGCTCATTCTAGAACCTTAAAACCAGTAGTAGTCACTTTGTGTTCACCGTATATGACGAGTATCTTTGGTCATCTTACTTTACATATTTCATGATTATTCTTTCTTGCAACTTTCAGACACTAAATATCTGATATGCAAATATGTACAAACTAACGACCAATTATTAAATAATATTTTATATGAAAGTTTAATTCCTGATTCTTAAAAATACATTACATATCTCATGGTATAAATATGTTTGTAATAAAACAGCTAAGGTATATTTGTGAATTAATAAGTTCTTAAACTGTAGGAACTGATTCAAACGAAGTTAACTTTAACTTAAGGGATCTATCGCTATATCTTAAAACAAAAGCTCATTAATAATTGACTATCATGAGTCACGTCGATATATAGCTTAAATTATTTGAGCTCATGCAGATATATAATGTGTGGGAAATTATACATACATATATTTTAAACAGATTCATTTGGCAATTACATTATGCATAAAGCTATTCCGAGATATATATTAAATGATTATTAAAATGATAATTAAATTTGCAAATTTGATGATCTATTATCATATTTCATTTGTTTATGTTTAGAGATCCAATATGATCTGCATGTTTGATATAATATTACACTAAATTCATACTTGATTGATTTTGAACAAACTAAAATATTTTATCTGTATTTTGAAAATCACCTGAATTCATAAAAGCTTTAGATTTTTGGAAGATTTAGACTTTAAGAGCGTCGAATAAAGCCGGTATGATCCTTACTTTGAACGAATATAACCAAATGAATGTAATATTATAGCTCTGTTTTTTACACGTCAGAGCAACACCAATCTTTTATTTATTAGAGGACAATATATATTCTTCTCTTTATAAATGTATCCTTTTCTATCGTTAAACTTGTAAATTCTAGGTTCATTAAATTTTGCTCCTCTTCATATTTCATTAGATTATTATTAGGTCAAATAAATGATGATCAAAATAAATAAAAGTTTAGAATAAATATAGACTCACAAATAACACCCAGATCTTTGTCATCCATCACATCTAATAATTCATTCTTTACCGAGATCACTCAGCCTGTGTGCGAGTAGGAGCTGGCATGTCGCCCTGGTTTGACATCCAATCGGGTGTTAAGCAAGGTTGCGCTATGTCAGCTTGGTTGTTCAATTTGTATTTGGATAGTTGTCTCCAAGGAGTGAAAGATAGTGACTTGGGAGTGAAAGTAGGTGACCTTAAGGTCAATTGCTTACTATATGCAGATGATGCAGTGCTCATTGCATCATCAGAATGCAATTTGCAGGCATTGGTCACCACTCTGAAAGATGGGTGTGAAATTAATGGTCTTAACCTGAATGTAGATAAAACGAAGATTCTGATATTTGAAAGAAATGAAGAAAGAACAGAATGTAAGATCAACGTGAATGATAAGATAATAGAACAAGTGAATGAAGTGGTATATTTGGGAAGTATGTTTAGCAGAGACGGAAGATACGAAATGGATGTGGAAAGGCGTATTGCTGCTGGTAACAGAGTCAATGGTGCTTTGACTGCATTGTTGAGACGGCAAAACGTCAGTATAGCTGCACGTTTGGCTGTACACAATGCAGTTTTGCTACCGACACTGTTATACGGCAGCCAAACGTGGGTAACACAGAAGAAGAATGTAAGAAAGATGAATTCTGTGGAGATGCGATCTCTTCGCAGAATATGCGGAGTCAGTCTAGCTGATCGAATCCGCAATGAAGAGATCCACAGAATGGCAGGTACTAGCGAAGATGTCACGGTGAGAATGAAGAAGAACGTGCTCAGGTGGTTTGGGCACGTTGAACGAATGAGTGATGAAAGAATGGTAAAAAAGATTTATATGGGAAAAGTGAGCGGTAAGAGAGACAGGGGGAGGCCTCGAGTGACCTTCGAAAACACAGTAGCTACGATACTGGAGGAAGGTCACGTAAAAAGCATGAGGACCCCCCGGAGGGCATGTATGAAGAAGTTGATGTCTGTGGCCGAGGCGAAAGAGGTATGCAGAGACCGTAGCGTTTGGCGCTCCGTCGTCTCTGGCTACCCCGCAAGGGATATGGCGTGAAGGTAAATAAATAAATAAATAATTCTATTCCATTCCTCCTCTTACATTCCACGTAGCTATTTGTGGCTCCGTCCTCCATCTCCCGCCGTTCGGAACATGGCGTGTTGGTTGGCGCTCCGTCGTCTCTGGCTACCTAGCAAGGGATATAGCGTGAAGCTAAGTGAGTAAGTGAGTATAAATATAGACATCTTTTCAAAAGAAGTTTGTACCTTGTTCAACGACGAAATCAGTTTTCAGGACTGTAAGGGAGACCGAGTTCATAATCACTTTCAGTTATATTTTAATTATTCACTTTTATTCTATTTGAATGCTTACTATAACTGTTAGTAAAATTAAAAAAATAGTCTAGACTCTAGATTATTAGTTAAAGTATAAGTATTAAAATATTATTTTATTTTAATAAAGCTTCACATATTGTAAATGCCTCAGATGATATCGTTAAGGCATTTAGATAAAAAATAAATATTCTCAAGGTCATAAGGTCACAATGTAGAAAAACATATATCTTACTTATATGTTAGTGCCATATGCACTGAATTAGTTTGTCTACGTCATTTAATGAGCACTTTATATTACTCCTTAAAGACAGATTTTTATAAATAGCTATTAGTTAGCTTATAAGGAATTAGTTTAATATTTGTAACCTTTTAAACCGATAAAATTAAATAATGCTTATATATTACTTAGTTCGTTAATATTTCGTTCGTTCGTTACTCCAGTACAACTAACAGTTTGAACTAATTCTCCTGATGATACATGTTTCTTCAAGTAACCTCAAACTTAGTACTAACTGTATGACTACACTAATCCACCGAGAGTTCCGTATATATTTCTAATTGTTCTGAAATGGAGCCTCTAGCTAAACTTGTAATTATTTCATATTTTTCTGCTTCACAGACTTTGGATATTAGGGGGATCATTGTATGTCTCGTAAAAAACATAAAACTATACTTTTTATGATTTAATTATAAATGTATAGTTTACAGGTTTTTTTCGTGGATTGCTAATATGAACGCTATTAGTTGGCAAATTTCATTTCATTGGCTTTTAAAGTAAGATTTTAAAGTAAACTCTAAAAAATCCGTGCCCGCAGGGGGACACGCGTGGGTAGCTCGTGTGTAACTCGTTGGTTTTTTTACCCCCACCCCTAAGTTATTGAAGTTAGGTTTTAGGTTTATGTACATAAGTTATAGATATTCATCAAAGACATTAGATGATATAAACGCAAATGATCTTTTTTGTATAGGGAAAAAGTTATGGTCGAAAAACTGAAATCAGAAAAAGTGAGGCCCTAGCGCCCCCTGTGGCCGGATTTCTCTGGTTAACGAACTTGACCTTCATTTTTGGATGGTTGATTTTTGTGCAAAGTTTGAAAACGATCCGAGCGAAACTGCGGCCGCTATCGTGCTGACAAAAGTCGAATCTGGACGCACGCACGCATATATATATATGCGTATATAGTTATATATATATATATATATATATATGCATATATATATATATATATATATATATATACGAGGGAACTTCCCGGCCCGAAGGGCTGGAAAGGGTCAAATGTCACGTATAAGGTTGGCACCCACCCTATTTTGTAGCCTGATTCAATAGCTTTTTTTTGATGTATTACACATTATTGTGTGATTTGTGGGTGATAAGTGATGCGCGTGCATACAGAGTCAATTAGGTCATTATTATATATATATGCGTATATATATATATATATATACGCATATATATATCCTTACTATATAATAATGACCTAATTGACTCTGTATGTAATGTTTATATATATATATATATATATATAAACTTTTTGACCAATGGTCATTCCGGACTCAGGGGGTCATAAGAAGACCTCCTGTGAAGAAATTTTTCCAAAATTCGAAAGTTGGGTACAAATGAATGGGCAGACCGAATTCTTCGAGGTCTACCCAAAAAATAAAATAAGCTAAAACTATTTATAAGCCCATGACACTTATAATGTCTAGACAACTAGAGGTTATAGCCTCCTACTTTATTTCTAGAATTAAATCTTGTTAAAAGTATAAACTATCAATATCTATAAAACTACACGCCCACGGTCTGTCGTTACTATACAAAATATTTTTCTTTAACATAACAAATATTATTACATTATGTCACAAGTGTTTTTTTTATGTTAGGATTATTTTATTGAATAAAGAAACTTGATTCTAACAATAAATATATTTACAATGTTTATAACACATTAGACCTTGACTGTTTTTCCAAATTCCTTCAACATTTGAGAACAATCACTGTCTGTAATAAACATAATTATTTATTAAAATTCATGATTGTTCTGTGAAAGCTCATAAAAATATGAGTAACAATAAAATGAGAAGTTAAACGTAAATATGAAATATCTCTTGGTAGATTTTTCTTGTTTAGTTTATTTCATTGTATGGTAATATCAAGCAAGCAGTATGAATAAGTAGGTATTAATTAATAAATGATGTGTTATCTTCGCAGTAATGGCGGGAATTACTAAACCCGTCTCGTTGCGGGCAATCCATTATTTCCAGCAAAGCGACGAACGATACTCATTTAGATAAAAGCTTTACCACTTCCACGCTTTATTCATTAATTATAACTCGTTGATTATATTAAATTTGTGTCAATGTGAATTTATAATCAAAGTAATTAATGCACTAATAAACTAAAAGTGGACTGTGAGTGCTTTAGAAATAATCTTTGCTTCGAGAGTAGGAATGCTTAGAAGACAAAATGTTTTCTGTCCTTTCTTTCCTGATTTGACCTCTGAATTTTACCTTTTAAGTTTTACAAACTTCAAAATTAGGTAGACGCATGCTTTGATGTAAAGTATAGTATAATAATAACACGTGACTTTGTATTTTCCAACATTTTACTTGTTTCTTTTTCATTTCTTATGAATATAAAGTCATAAATTTTATGTAAGTCTGCAACATTTTGTTATGTAGTAAATAAGTAGTATTTGATTTGTCTTACTTGCATAATATCAATAATCTGTACACAAACAGAAATAGCACAAATAAATCATTGTTACGCAATCTGTGTCTATTAACACATTGAAACAATTTAATTACATGACCAATACATGTATATTGAAACATTATATTTCATCTTCAACTTGGTAATTGGGGTTAATGTCGCTAGACTGAGGCGAACTCCCTCGAGATGAATTGAAATTAAAGTTATATACATCAAAACTTCGATATTACGTTGAAAATTAATAAAGACTTGGTTTGAAAGTCGTGAATGAAATTGCTTGAGTTAGTGTTACTGGTTACATATAGTATATCTCATTTATTTACTCAAATATTATTAACATATTCAGATATTTATTTAACATGAACTTAAAGAAATAGAGCTGTAAATCAGTTTGATTTGCAATATTACAGGTTGTAAAAATATGAATGTTATTCTATATTGTAATAAATATTTATAAGAAACAAAAGTTATCAAAAAGGCTCAAAACACATTTAGTTTTTTATTGTTATTACATTTATAAAAAAATGTTATAGAAGTTATTTGAGTTTCGTAAAAGCTTTTCAATATATTTATCGGTTGACTTAAACTAAAACAAATCTAACTAGTACAAAGAAATAAAAGGGTTTCCCCGAAGTCAACAACAGGAATCTTGTTAAAACAAAGGACAAAGGACATACGACAAAATTCAATTTCAAGTAGTATGTGTTGTCGTATTTAACATAATATAATGAATATGGCGTTTTCGTCACGACTGTAGTAAATTAAGTAAAACAAGTAATATATTTATAAAATATTATAATAAAAAGAAGTGTTTCATAATACGATTAATTAGATTTCATAACAGTATTAATTATTATTTTTTAAATGTATATTGAAACGGTGTTCATTACTTGATGAATTTCAATACCATTGTTTTTAAATTTTTACATTATATTCCGAGAATATACATATAAGACATCTTTATCATAAGAGCTTCCATAAATAGATAATCACTAGATCTATGAGATAAAGACAGATAGCTAAGACTACTTTTAACACTGTTAATTAAGGACGAGACGAATTATTTATTTCATGAAAGGAATACTATTAAGCGAAGCGAACGAACTGAGCGGAGCGTTTTACTGGAGGCTTTTTGCATTCTTTGTCACGAATTGCCTCGAAAACTACTTGACGGAAAATTATGAAACTTTGCAATCAAAAAGACACACATTAGGTGATGGTTTTAAAAAAGAAATTTGAAAAATGTCCACAATTTTTTTTTTTTTTATAATATCATGTCAAAAAACTGATATCCCATTGAAGTCAATGGGAAACGATGAGTCAATACACTAGGCTCGCTTCGCTCAATATGCAAACGGCACGCGAGATTTCGCAAGCGCAGCGAGTCGAAATTAAGGGGTTTGTTGGCGCCCCTAGTATAATTGTTTAACTTAACAGTCTGAAAAGGACGTACTGAAGTGTTTTTAATTTAATTTAATAGACGGTCCGACCGAGTTTCTCAATTTTCCTCTAGAATTTCTTAATTCGCCTCCTTTGTGTTACAAAAGAAACTTAAGTTGTTTCTTTTACGACTTACAAAAAACAATGTTTAAAAATGTAATAATAAGATTATTAAATTTAGTTTGAATTAAGTTTCAAAGACATGAATATGCTATAAGCCTTGTTAGAGCCATTGTTGCGGTGAGAACAAACCCTAAACGTGGGTCACTGACACCGTATAAGTTAAACCTCTTCTAAGTAAATATCAACTTCCAAAAACTAATAATTTGAGATTTGTATCGCTTGATTCAAATGAATTTTAATATATACATTATTTCTTAATTAAAGTATATTTTTATATTTAATATCCCCAAAATGATTAAGAAAATGCTCCCCTCTGAAATAATTTTAAACTAAATAAAATTCGTAACTCTAGAAAAACTTTTCTTTAGATAGAGATAATGGAATATGAATAATTTAATCTTTATCTCACATAAAGGTAGTGTCAATGAGTTTAAATGTCCCAAATTTAACAATAAACCTTAGATTTAGTTATATAAGTAATGCCGGAGTATTTGTACAGAACAAACTCACTATTAAGTAAGCATTTAATACAACAACAATGTAACATTTTGCGTGGGGTAATTATTTTTTTATCAAAATTAGTACTCTTGTTATTTCTGATATTTAAAGTACATATAGTTTTCATCTTGATCAAATATTCTAATAGTGATAAGAAAGTGAGTGCGTCCAACTAAAATAGTGCAGTCAGGTCTACCTGTAAATGACGGCCTTTGCTATTGTTTGGGTGCTTTGCGACCGTGATGGAAAAAAGAAAAATGTGTCGGTAAAATTGCGGGCAAACTTCGATTTGTCCAACCAATGTGATTTTAAAAAGGTAAGTGAACTATCTGTATGGAGAAAAAAACCTCAAAAGATATCATAAAATACATTTTCAATTTCACTACTTGATGTGCCGTATTTAAGTTGGGCTTAGGCTACACAGTCCTATTATAACATAAAATCCGTATTTAAAATAAAGTTATTGCTTCTTGAAAAAGATATGAATATTGTTGATGTAGAGAGACGTGTTTTTGTATAAAAATAAATTATGGTACTTGAAGACTAGTTGATTTGTTAGCTTTAAAAACAGTTGAAAATATGCGGGTACTAAATATTGAGGCTGTATGTTTACAGAATAAAAATAACGACAGAATGAATTAACAATTGCATTCCTCCGTGTCGAATTCCTTTTATTATCCCATACTACTGACTAACACTTGAAATTTATTTTACTTTACTTTTTATTTTTCCAATATCTATATTGCATACAATTTTAATTATTACTTTAGCAGTAGTTGTAGTTTTTTTTAATATACACAAACATAAATATAATTATTGTTCGCAATTCAATTATGAAGTTTTTATACATTATTGTTTTTTTAGTTCAATATATCTTAGTCTATTTGTTTATATTTGTTTGGTGTTAATAAGTATTATTAAACAATATAAGAGTACACATTGTTACAATATTGAATAAAAGCACTGCAAATATAACTTTATAAATGGAAACAACTGAAAACATTCTAAGAACACGGCCCAATGAATCAAAATGACTTGGTATAAAAGTTTTATATAAACTGCGGACTTGTTTTAAACATATAACTAGGTGTGCAGCTATGTGTGGTAAGTAGCCATATTAAATATATTGTACATCATACTTGTTATTTATTAATTGATTTATATATTAATACTATATTAACATTCTGGCACATCTACAAAAAAAATATTTTTGAATAGAAATTATGTCGCGTCGTGTCGTGTCGTGTCTTGTCGTGTCGTGTCGTGTATTATATTATATTCTCCAAACAATGGCCATCTTCACACAATTGTGTGTGATGTGAAGATTGTTTTATACATACTTGCTCGTTATTTCACACGAACATTAATTTGTGTAAACCAGTATTTAAGGTTGCTAAAATATTCACAAATACTGGTTTAATTAAATAAATGGAAGGCTTAATAATATTCCACTATTGTGGTAGAAACATTTTCTTTTAATTGAGCTGAGCGTAAGCCAAGCTCTTAACCGTTTGGGAGACCTTTTTTGTGTTTAGTTGTCTCCAAAATGCGACAAGATAATTAGATAAAAATTTTCTCGTGTATGTTGGAGCCGAACGCGGATGTTATAACGAAAACAGATTGAAAAAATGTTTAGCCATTCAAAAGTTATTAAAAAAAATCACTCCTGCCATAGACAATACATTAGAGCTGCCCTGCGCGTGCGAGCAGTGTGCTAAGCTAGAAGGTGACAATTAGTCCTAATAAATCGATATTTCCTGTATCTATTCAAATGAAAGGAGAGGGGCTCAGTTCAACACCCGCCGCTCACGGTTGGCGGATCCTAGTATTATTGTGATTATCTGCAATTTCTTATTTCAAAACACCCAACCATTTTCCTCAATAGCCTTATTATCTACAGTTACTATAAAAATAGTGGATTGCATCTCAATAATAAATAAATTATTAAATAATACTTCATTAACATTTAGAAAAACACATTTATAGGTATAATAAAATAATCTCTTTAACTAACCAATATGCTAGAATAAATTACAATAATTTTGACATATGCATATTATTACGTTTAAAAAAACATACGTAGAGATATAGCAATTCTTATTTATTACATAACATATTCATATTCATAAAACAAAACTAAATATTATTTACGTGAACCTTATTCATGCATGGAAATAACGAAGCTGCAGTCGTATTGGCAAGCTGCTACCAACATTCACTGAATTTACAATGAGTTTGCGGACATGGACTGAGCATTTTGATAAAATATTCCTAAGGTAGCTATTATTTATCGTTTTAATTACCACATTGCACATGCAGTGTATAATTAAAATATATTGAAGTTAAAATAAAGATAATGCATTTTTATTTTACTTCAATTATAGATTACTATATTTTTTTTAGGTTTTGTTAGAAGTTTATTGAATTGCATCTATTGTGATATATATTTGTTTAAGTGACTAATTAACCAGCAGTCCATTATTTTTCTGCCATTCTTTATATCCATCTAAAACTCGTAAACTCTTGACTGATTTTTGTAAAATTCAAGTGCAATTTTCTCAAGATTAATCGTAGCCTGTCTAGTTCTTCCCTTACGTCCGGTGTGAAACATATTAACACTATCAGTTTATCCGTCGTAAAATTGCAATGGAAAAAGAAAAAGTAATAAATGTAGGACATACCACATAACGAATTACAAAATTATTATATAATAATCATCTTCATAACTATGCTTTTAAAATCATATATATTATTACATATATTACAACACTTTAAATTTAATTAAGAAAATATATTTTAAAATAGAATAATATTTGATTTACTTTTGTCTAGTTGTAGTGGTTGCAACATTAACAATAATCTAAGGATAATTGGGACTATGATATTTTATTTTATGGAATCATTAAAAAAGTATCAAAATATAATGGGATTTGATTGTTCTATACTTTCCTATTCCATTACTATTCTTATTTATTATTACTAACAATAAGAATTTAATTAAATCTTAGCCTTTGTTGTCCCTGGAGAAGAGCAAAATGGCAAAATGGATTACAGTATCTTAATCCAGAATATATGTTGCTCTTTTAAACTTTACTCTTTCTGGAACCAATTTAGTAAAATTTTGTAAAAAAAAAAATGTAAAAACTTAAGTGATTTAATTATATATCTTTATTAATCAGCCAGCCAGCCGTGTAATTGTAATATTTCACACATTTTTCAGTATTTAACTTGTCCAATTGATTATATGTATTAAAATACACACTTGTATCCATCAAACCAAAGAAATATTCAAAGAAAGAAATAACAAAGGCTCGCCCTTGGTTTTTACATAATCTATTCTTATTAGAGGAATAACATCAACATTCTCCCCACTAACAAATGAAGGGGTTTGTTTAGAACACTGCGGCTTTACAAGAAGAAAGGTTGATATAAGCTACTGTTTTTGTGGAAATTCAATTAAAAAATCATTTTGTGAGTATTTATTGTTGTTTTCAAGTTGGTTACTTCAGCCTTAATTTAAAAACATGTCTCTTAACTTTCTTGAACACAAAAGACGCGTATAGAGTTTCCAAGTGCCTGGATGCCTCCGGTGATTCTGTTTAGATTGTTCGTCCGCTAAATGGGTGGACTTTCTAAGCTACGTTTGTACATGTCCTCTACTCAATTACTTTTCTGCCCGTAAGGCCATCAGGTGCTTAACTTATGTAAAGAGAAATAAAGCGTATATTACAGAATATAAAAGTATGGGAGAAAGTTAAAAAATGACTGCGTGAGAACACTCAAAACCACTTTATGTTTATGCCGGTTCTAGAAATAGTAACAGATAATATTTTTTCTCTTAGACCGTTACTTCGACTGCAAGAAATAAAAAAGGGGGCGAATATAAATATATATATATATATATATAGTTAATGTTTCTTAGCACATTATTATGGTTACTTAGGAATTAACAACTCCTCTTATAACTTAAACCATATTTCATTTAATAAGATTGTATTAATTGAACCGAATGAAATAATAAACAAATTTAGTAATAGAATATAAAATTAGTTTACTATCTAAAAACGGAAGAAGTTCTCATTATCAAATAATTGTTGTGGAAACTTAAAATAATTTCAAAATTAAAATTGTTTGTCTGTAAATAAGATAAAATGTTCAAAAAACAAGGTTAATATTACACACAGCTGTAAGAGGGTCCAGGGTCGAACGAGTAGTTACAAGTTACGAGAGGTTTTATTCGATGTAACATTACTGTAAATTACAATTAAACCTTGTTTTATTTTTATGAAAAAAATATATTAGAAACGACCATAATTTCAAAAGAATTAAGTTTAAACTTCTATTAACGATAATAAATAAGTTTTTATTTTATTTTATGAATATTGCTATTAACTAAAAAAGAAAATCGCTTGATAAAGATTAACTAATCTGTATTATTATTTCCATAAAATTTAATATTGCTATAAATACAATATTCGTAATAATTTTACAATGTATTTGTAATTTAAACTCTCGTAGTTTGAAATATAAGTGCCATATAATAATTATACCAACTTACTAAGTATTTCCAACATTGATTTCTCTTCGTAGATACGAGCTACGAACTAGGAGCTACGAGCTTACTTAATTATTTAGAACTGAGTTTGTAACAAGTTTAATTAATTACAGACTTTCTAATAACTTCTTATTTGTTTCAAAATACATAATTAATTATTAAAATGTTCTTAACTTATACCGACAACATTTTGATATGAATGAAGTTACCTAACTTTATTATATCTATTTAGTCTAAAAAGATGCAATAAGTAGAAAATTGTGCAAGAATAGAATATGGTAATGAATAAATATTAAAATAGGTTAGATTTAACATTGTTCATAAATTAAAATTTAATAGTACGGTTAATAAACATAAATTTCAATCAAATCTTGCCATTTATAACATCAAACTATTATTAAATATTATTTGTAATCATTATATTTGCGAACAAAAATTAAGAATATATTTTAAGTAGTTGGTACTTAAAAAGTATAAATGTGTAATATTATAATGTCAACTTTGTATATATAAATTATTATACATGTTCATTATAATATTACCTTATACTAATTGCAATTTCGTAGTTTAGGAATTTTGTTTAACCATAAGTCTAGAAGCAAGCGAACTACTTTGGTTAAACCGCAAACTCGGCATATAATTCGAAACCTTAAAGGGAAGCCACATTATTAATACTGTTATTGTACTGAATATACTTTATAATGTTAAGCATTATAAATGTATCCTACGAAAGAACATACTTTTTCTTGATAATGACACAAAAGATTTGTATTTATGATTTAATCTTCAATTATGTATGTATATCTTTAAATATGGAGATTGATCTTATAACTGGTTAAATTGAATCTGATCCCAATTGATTGAACCCAAGGGAAAAGCGATCAAGTATTTATTTATTTATTTATTTATTTATTTCTTTCTTGGGTAATCCAACAGTGCATACATAATTTTAAAGTTACAGTAAATAATATTTTCTTAAAATAGTACCAAAAAGGATTACACTATTTAACAATACTATGAAAAGAAAAATAAAAATAAAAATAAAAACAGTGATTAAGTTTAAGCAATTGATAATTAAATCGAATTAAGGGGAAAAAATTCAAAATTTACAAAATTTTGGGGGTAAAAGCTACTTAAGGGAGTGAGTGTAAGTGTGGATGTAATGTGTGAAAGTGTTGATGTGTATGTGTGTGTGTTGATGTGCTGCAAGAATGAATTTATGTGTATCTGAGATAATATAATTTAATATTTAGTTTGTTTTATGTGTTTCCTTAAAGCTGATATAGATATATTAAAAAAATCGATATGTGAATAAAATTTATTATACGTAGAGGTCATACGATGGACAATCGAATTTTGGGCATAACCTGTATTTTCGCATGGTATATCAAATAATTCGGTGTGCCTTGTACGGTGGCTAGGTACTCGAAAACTCAATTCAGATAATAACTCAGTGCAATCGATATCTCCGGATAATATAGCATGCGACAACAATACATCGCAATGACGGCGACGAACAGAAAGAGAATCAATTTTGTAATAATTGCATGCAACAGAATAAGAAGGAAAAGATCTGAAATCTAAAAAGCTTAAGAATTTAATAAATTTCTTTTGAATATTCTCTAGTTTTTCTGAGTATATAACCTGATGTGGTGACCAAATGCTGCAAGCGTACTCTAAAATGCTACGCACGTAAACTAAATAGATGACTTTAATGCAATTTACGTCACGAAAAGTTCGACATGTACGTTTTACAAAACCAAGCTGCTGGTATGCTTTATTTATGATTAAGTCAATATGCTCACTCATTGTAAATTTGGAATCTAATTGGATTCCAAGATCTTTAATAGAATCAACTGATTTTAACGAATTGCCATTAATTC
Organism: Melinaea menophilus ssp. n. AW-2005; assembly: GCA_918358695.1. Classification (NCBI taxonomy): domain Eukaryota; kingdom Metazoa; phylum Arthropoda; class Insecta; order Lepidoptera; family Nymphalidae; genus Melinaea; species Melinaea menophilus. The sequence continues at coordinate 5,306,298 of OU911042.1, forward strand.
GGTATATATATTCAATTTTGTTACGTTTTCGGCTGAAGGTTATTTGCTGGCACTTTTTGATATTAATAATTATTCTATTGCGTTTATAGTATTCAAAAAGGCTATTTAAATCTTTTTGGATCTTTTTACAGTCATTAAGAGATTTTACTGCAAGAAAAACTTTTTTATCATCGGCAAACATTAAACATCGCGAGAATTCAATACAAGTTACAATGTCATATATATATGAGTTGTAAAGTAAAGGGCCAAAATAGAACCCTGAGGCACTCCAGACGATGCTTCAATAAAAGTACTACGAGCACTTCCAACTATAACTGCTTGCCTTCTCATTTTAACGTACGACTTAAACCATCGAAATAGGTCGCCATGGATGCCAAGTACTTGAAGTTTTGATAGTAAAATCATGTGATCGACCCGATCAAATGCTTTTTCAAAATCTGTGTAGATCACGTCAACTTGTAATCGCTGATCCATAGACTTTCTAACATAGTTAGAGAAAACAGACAAATTAGTAACTGTTGAACGTTTTTTAATAAATCCATGTTGTTCCGGCGGTAAGTTTTTATATATGACAGGTCAAATAAAGTGATGGATTACTTTTTCAAAAATTTTGCTTATTGAGTTCAGTATAGATATAGGTCTGTAATTTTCTATTTTATTTCTGGCTCCACCTTTATGTATTGGTACTATTAATGCCTCTTTCCATTTAGTTGGATAACTTGAGAAATTATTCAAGGACTTGTTAAAAAGTATGCATAGAGGTCCGGCAAGATTGGTAGCACATTTACTATAAAATATTGATGGTATACGATCACTTCCTGCACCCTTCGTAATTTTGATTTTCTTAATTGTTTTAAAAACAAAGTCAGTCGTTAAATGTATATTACTTATAAAATCATCGCTTTTATTGGGTGGCAGATGCAAGTCAGAGTAACTAGATGATGGTTTTGAGAAAACTTGTTCGAAGAACTGATTAAATCCTGAGCAAATTTGTTCAATATCTTCATACGGTTTGTCTTGTAGTGTCATTGAATATGGATATTTATTCCTTCTTTTTCTTAATGTTTGTTGATACCACCAAAAATTTTTAGGATCTTTTTTAATATTATTTTGTATATTTGTTTTAAAAATTTTATAACATTTGTTTTGAATTTTTTTTTGTCTATTTCTTAACAATGAAAACTCATCGTAATCTCTTGGGTTTCGAAACAACTTCCATTTTTCATGAGCAATGAGTTTATTTTTTATAATATGTTTCAATGATTTACTATACCATACCGGGTAAGCTTTAGAATAGCTAACACTAACTAATGGAATATACTTGTCAATAATTTCGTAAATTTTTTCATAAAATGATTGTGTTATTTCATCGATAGAGTTGCCACTCAAAACATCTGTCCAATTAATTAATGACAGCTCGGTATTTATGGTACTATAATCAGCACGGTAAAAATTATAATTTCTGGTAGGTCGAATTTTTAGGTCTTTTAACATAAAATTTGAAGCATTTATTTTTAGGCTAGGATGGTATTTATCCTCAGAAACTAAATTTTGATCAGACCTCTGTACACAGATTAAAAAATTGCTAAAAATTAGATTTAATGATTTATTACAACAGTTTTTTACCTTATTATATTGTGTTAAATTGAAGAGACTACAGGTGTTTATTAATTCAGTTGTTGAGTTCTGTAACAATGTCGATCCTTGGTTTGATTGAAGTGGCCCAACATCAGTCCAACCTACGTTTGTCAGATTAAAGTCACCCGAGATGATATAGGAATCATTTGGTCTCATAGACATTGTTTTTAATAGAGAACTTTGCACGTGAAAAAGACGGGATGCTTGCAGAGCATCTGGTGGAATATAAAATACTCCAATATGAAGGTCTTTATCATTACGACAGTTCTTAGCAGGTATAGTTATCCAGACATTTCCAACCTCGTTACTACGCCAGTTAGGTGTTTCTTGTGCTTGCAAGGAATTTTTAGAACATATCATGACTCCACCTCCGGTTAGTTTATTAGAAGTATTAGAGTTTCTGTCACAACGAAAAACTGTATACCTATCATCACATAACTCATTATCATAAAACCCTTCCGTTAGCCATGTTTCGGTAATAAGAATGATATCAAAGTCATTTCTTAGTATGTTTAAGCGTATGTCCTCGGTTTTGGTACGTAAACCTCTCACGTTTTGATAAAATAAGTTTAATGAACTAGTCATTTTGTAGAGCCTTAAATGTGGTATAGTATTTTAAATATTTAATTATAATAAACATATATGCGAATGAAAAAATATAGTTTTTGTTATAAAGGTATATATAAGGCCAGATATAGAAATAAAGGTGTTTTATTTTAAAAATAGACATATTATTATTATTATTATTAGGATTTAGTAGAGGTACGGTATTATATGAGTAAGTTAAGCTGTAAGGTAATAAGTGTGTGTATTTAATGATGGTGAGTATGTATAGTAGTGTGTAGCTTTCTCGTAAAAATAGTGAGCCCCTTTCATACGTACGGCTAAAATAAGTGACATTTTTAAGAAAATTATGTTCTGACGACAACAAAAGCAACGTATAAATAATTATAATTGGAATTAAATAATTTTTCCTAAATCTTTTTCGTTGTTTACAGATAAGGCAGGAGATTCTTCGTTTTTTCTTAAAAAAATTCTGCAGTTTCTAACCCAGAAGAATTTATACGCTTTGTCGAGTGCTAGAGTTTTAACCTTCTTCAACAATTGTTTATTTTGCGGTGTTAAATGCTCGTTGACAAAAAATTTACGTTGAGGGCCACCATGTCCTATATCCTGCGTGTTGATACCTCTTGAATTTCTTAAACCCGATAGTATACGGTCTTTTATGTCACGGCTTCTTAGTTTTGCGACAAGTGTTTTTGGTCGGCCCGATTTATTGTTCAGTGGTTGTACACGGGACGCAAATTCAATTTGATCAGAATTTATGTCGAAGCCAGCATGTTTGGCTATCTTAATTATAGTGGAAATGGGTGACTCTCTGGACACTTCCGGTAAGCCTACGATTTCTATATTTGACATTCTAGACCATTGCTGTTGATTATTTATTTGATCTTGCAAATCTATTATCTGGCGTTCGCTCGATAAAAGTTTAGTTGCGAATGACGTACACTTTTCTTCTAAGTTTTCACAAACAGTATGTAGTTTGTTATAGGATTCTTCCAAGACTTTAAACTCAACTCCAATCTCCCTCTTTATTTCGGCTAAAAAGGTAGCTTTTATTTCCTTTAAAATCGTTTCAACCATTGGCTTGAGTTTTTCTTCAAGAATGGAGTATTATTAAAAGTTATTACAACAGAGACTATATTCCTGTGAATTCGGGATCGTTCATTCCCCAAGCTTGTACAATGTGAATAACTTTATGGATAAAACTGAATTTATTGTGATTAGTCAAAAAATTAGAAAATATTTTAATGACATCATTATCTAAATATTAGAAATAATTTTTGGTATTTTATAAAGACCTTATTAATTTAATCATTTTATTAAAAGAAAGATCATCATCTCCAATCATTAGGAGAAAAATATTTGTTTTTGATTTCATAGAAATGTGATTTACTTAAAACAAAACTCAACGCAAAAGTAAAAAGTCTGCTGATTGAGTTTTCGTGTTCCACGAAACTTAGGGATATGTTAATAGATTTATTAATAATAAGAATATAAATTTATAAAAATATATATTTACATATATTTTATTAACTATTTTATTTGCAAATAAACTACTCAGTCTTTGGTAATATTGGTACATATGGACGAAACGTACGACTTCCTCATAGGCTGGCGATAATTCCTCTACGTATTCTGAGAATTCATCTAATGTCAAAAATCACATTAATCGGTTATTATCAGCTAACCCGTATGCTCGTTTACCTTGTCAGAATATATTGTTAGTCGATCTCTCACAAAAGGTACAGAATATGTTAGTTATGTCATAGGTTTTGACCGACATATTAGCAATACTAAACATATTTTCAATATTACAGGAGGTTTGTCGACAATGCAAATAACTTGTAAAATTATAGAACCTTGTAACTTATTAAATGTATAAGGAAGTATCTTATCTTAATATACTCTACAAAGCCGCATCATTGCTCCCATGATGATGATAGTATAATTGAAAAAACATTTCAACATTAAAAACTACATTTTTAAATGTATTTTTTATGAATTTTAAATAATGATGAATCAGTATTAAAATTATTTATATAAATAAAGTTTACTAAAGCTTAGGATATTTTTAAAATATTTAAATACCAATACTGTAAAGACAGACAGATAGATATCGTAAGGGAGCTTTGTAGTAGATTTTAACGACATCTTATATGCTTTAACGCGTATATATATCAGTTACTTTCATCAAGAGTAGTTATATTATGAGAGGTCAGTAAATATTGAAGTAGTAATTTTAAAATATGATAAAGCATTTGGGTGGCTAATAACTTTTTATAGTATGTTTACAGAGTAGTATAATATGAAGTTATTAATATTATTCATATTAGGTATGGGTTTTATGGATCTTATATTAACAAGCGAATCGCCCCTACTTTGAACAAGCAATTAACTTTAGAGAAAAGAAGAAGTGTTGTGCAATTAACTTTGTTGGTTGTATAAATTGTTTCCAAAAATGTATGCTTGCGTTGTACATTTTGACACCTTACCGGTGTCATTCTCCCATTTTAATAAAATAATACTTTATCAATTGAGATCTTTGAAAGTCTCAAAATTCTTTTTAATTCCAATGATATGACCATTTCAAATTCCATTCTTTCTTTGAATATATCTTCAATGAATGCGAAATTAACTATTATTATGAAGATAATTACAATAAAGAAATCTCTCATTATGTTACATTGTCATGAGGGTTAACAAGAATACATTCTTAATTTGCTTAATTTGATTTATGTAACAATACAATATACAAGTTTTCTGATATTACACTTTTATACAATGAAGATCAATAATATACACAACTAGCAATTTGAACATCAAAGTAATACAAAAATATGAAATATTGGGTAGACCTCGAAGAATTCGGTCTGCCCATTCATTTGTACCCGACTTTCGAATTTTGGAAAAATTTCTTCACAGGAGGTCTTCTTATGACCCCCTGAGTCCGAAATGACCATTGGTCAAAAAGTTTATATATATATATATATATATATATATATATATATATATATATATATATATATATATATATATATGCGTGCGTGCGTCCAGATTCGACTTTTGTCAGCACGATAGCGGCCGCAGTTTCGCTCGGATCGCTTTCAAACTGTGCACAAAAATCAACCATCCAAAAATGAAGGTCAAGTTCGTTAACCAGAGAAATCCGGCCACGGGGGGCGCTAGGGCCTCACTTTTTCTGATTTCAGTTTTTCGACCATAACTTTTTCCCTTTATAAAGAAGATCAATCGCGTTCATATTATATGATGTCTTTGATGAATACCTATAACTAATGTAGATAAACCGAAAACCTAACCTCAATAACTTAGGGGTGGGGGTAAAAAAACCGAAAATTTTTGGAAAAAAAATCATAACTTTTTTCTGGTAAACATTCTTACATCACAAATATTTTTAATAGAAAGGTTATTTTTTACTCTAAATTTAGGTACCAAAAGTTTTTCCGTAAAAGGTACCGTTTCCGAGAAAAAAAATAAAAACCACTTTTAGCTTGAAGATTTAAGGTAGGTAAAACCACGGCAACTTTTTTCTGGTAAACATTCCAGCCTCGCAAATATTTTTAATAGAAAGGTTATTTTTTACTCTAAATTTATGTACCAAAAGTATTTCCAAAAAATATACTTTTTCCGAAAAAAATAATAAAAACCGCTTTTTGCTTGAAAATTTTTGATGTAAACAACGGCATTATGTGTTATTCTTAGGTAGTGAGTTATATTTTAAACGAGTTACACACGAGGTCTACCCACGCGTGTCCCCCTGCGGGCACGGATTTTTTTACTACATATTTCTTTTACAATTTTGGGTAGACCTCGAAAAATTCGGTCTGCCCATTCATTTGTACCCGACTTTCGAATTTTGGAAAAATTTCTTCACAGGAGGTCTTCTTATGACCCCCTGAGTCCGAAATGACCATTGGTCAAAAAGTTTATATATATATATATATATATATATATGCGTGCGTGCGTCCAGATTCAGTTTTGTCAGCACGATAGCGGCCGCAGTTTCACTCAGATTATTTTCAAACTTTGCACAAAAATCAACCATCTAAAAATTAAGGTCAAGTTCGTTAACCAGAGAAATCCGGCGACAGGGGGCGCTAGGGCCTCACTTTTTCTGATTTCAGTTTTTCGACCATAACTTTTTCCCTATACGAAGTAGATCAATCGCGTTCATATTATATGATGTCTTTGATGAATACCTATAACTATTGTAGATAAACCGAAAACCTCACTTCAATAACTTAGGGGTGGGGGTAAAAAAACCGAAAATTTTTGGAAAAAAAATCATAACTTTTTTTTGGTAAACATTCTTACATCACAAGTATTTTTAATAGAAAGGTTATTTTTTACTCTAAATTTAAGTACCAAAAGTTTTTCCGTAAAAGGTACCGTTTCCGAGAAAAAAAATAAAAACCACTTTTAGCTTGAAAATTTTAGGTAGGTAAAACCACGACAACTTTTTTCTGGTATACATTCCCTCCTCGCAAATATTTTTTATAGAAAGGTTATTTTTTACTCTAAATTTAAGTATCAAAAGTATTTCCAAAAAAGATACCTTTTCCGATAAAAAAAATAAAAACCTCTTTTTGCTTGAAAATTTTTGATGTAAACAACGGCATCATGTGTTATTCTTAGGTAGTGAGTTATATTTTAAACGAGTTACACACGAGGTCTACCCACGCGTGTCCCCCTGCGGGCACGGATTTTTTATATACACGTCTATGAAACACAATGTTGTAAATATTATTAACATACCATAATATTTATGGCCGAGAGGGATCAAATCTTTAACATCTTCTTAATATGTTCATAGGTCGGTGAATAATGTTTAATAAAGTGCAAAAAGTGTTCGCTCACTCACCGTAACGGCTACTGAATAATTCTAATTATTTAATCACTTGTTAAGAGTTTTAAATATTCATAATAAACAGAAATAATAATATATAGTTTTATAATAAACGTTTCGGATTATCTTAAAATTGAATTTGAATAAATCTCGAAAAACGGACATGTTAATTGTCGTGAATGTAGAGAATGTATCTGACGGTAACATTGGGCTTCACAGTTTGTAGTATAAGTTACACTATTTCCTTATATTATTTGAATGAACTGATTGTATATATTTTGTTTTGTTCCTGGATGTTTTACTTTCACAGTACTTTAACAGACCCGATGGCAGCAGTTTAATATCATAAACCAGTACCAGTATTGTCCTGCTTATTGATCATCAATCACACATATTTGAAATTTTCAGTAAAATCTGCACGTGACTTTGCATGTTTTAATTATCTTTATCTACATTTATATCTTATTTTATTATATCTGTGATATCATAAATACATACATTGTTTTTTAAAACATTACACAATGCAGTAGAAAGAAAGCAGTCAGTAGAAATTTACCAAGGTTATAATATTTTTTTTTCATTATAGATTATTTCAGTTGAAGTTTCGTTTATAAAGGTTTCAAAAAGTTACATTTACTAAATTATTAAATATTCTTTTTAATTCCAGATATCCCAATTGTATATATATATATATATATATATATATATATATATATATATATATATATATATATATATATATATATATATATATATATATATATATATATATATATTATATATATATATTAGGGCGTTTCAAAAAAAAAAAAAAATTTTTTTTTTCTCGGAACCAGGCTCAAAAGTTTCGTTTAGATGCCAAAATAGGCCTGTGAAAATATGAGCCCTTAATATTAATATTAAGGTAGTCCGCATCGCACTTTTCGATTTCCCATAAGAATAACACAGGAATTTTTTTTTTTTTTCTTTTGATTTTTATAACTAATGAACGATATATTGTATTGCAATACCCATTCATTATTTTTGTAGAGAATTTAACGCTCTACAAAAATGGTTTGAAGTCAATTTTTGATAAATCAACTCAGTCAAAAGTTATTCAAGATCAAAGTTTAAGTTACTCTCAATTCAGCTGTTTTTTAGTAGATTCTATATATATTCTATATATATATATATATATATATATATATATATATATATATATATATATATATATATATATATATATATATATATATATATATATATATATATATATATATATATATATATACATATATAAACTTTTGAACCATATATATTTTCTTAATCAGCTCGCCGAGCTGAGTAAGGAAATGACAATTTTTTTCAAAAGTTCCGTCGTGAGGACCAATGCAATAGTTAGATTTCTATGAAATGTTTAACCATGTTTAACATTATTCAAAAAAATATATATAAGACTAATAGATGTAAATATTTTTATTCTTTATTATTTTGTATATTCTTTAACACTCAATTTCATCGAAGTTTCTTTATTTTCCTTGTATTATAAAAGCAAGGAGATACTATTTATCAGTTAAAACAGATTTGTTATGGTCTTATTTAAAAGATGAATAAAACTCAACTAAGTCACTAAATAAAACTCAATAAACTTCTAAAAAATATGGTTAAATATTAAAATATAATTAATCTTATTTATTGCTTGGATAATTTAACATTGATTTTGAAATATCTATCACTAATGACAATTGTTAAAAATTTAGTTGTTTTAACTTATTCTTTGATTTTAAGAGAGGTCTAAAAGGTAGTTTAATTTTGCCTTTCTACTAACATAGGTTAGTCGTTTAATGTAAACTATTGACTGGTAAAACTTTATTCATTAACTTTGCTAGATAAAACATACACAAAAGCTAAACGCTATGATAACTTTACTATTTTAGATATATTTAAAACTTTTATTATTTTCAGGTTCCTTGAGCTAAATATCGAATACTGTGTCCATCCAGCGCTGCTTTCTGTGATGGGTCATGTTGTAAAAAGAAACCACTTGTCACTATGCCCCTTAAGAGTAAGGTGAGTCCCAAACGCCACTCAAATGCAATGTTTCTTTTAACTTACACAGTTCCTTCTAATTCACAGTTTATTAGTAAATATTTACTTTAATCGAATTTGTATTACCTATGAAATGTATGTAAACAATGTATTTTCGAAGAAAATAAACGTGTTAAATTACTTATTATATTTTGCATGGACACTGAATTTTAGTTGTTTTAACAAAAGTTTAGTTTTAAAATTAATATTAAAACCTAGATTACTAAAACCTACTAAAACCTTTTTGTTTGCGATATAAATTATAAAATTCAATTATTACTTCTATGTCTATAAATGTAAAAGCTCCTAACAAGGGATAAAAATTATAAATTCTAAATTCTTCATTATATAATTAATTGGGTCTACCTCATTTTCATTTAAATATTTTTCCAAAAACTATGATACTTCCTTCTCTGTGGAATAACTAGTGTCAACCATGTGTGCGTGACATGCTCAGAGCAATCCTTTGATGTTATTACCTGTTAGTTTGCTTTGCATCGTTCAGCCAACCCTGTTACAATAACTCTTATAGATACTAACCAACTACATGCTGTTTATATTAATATTGCGTTCATCACATTATTATGGAATTAAGGAATTATTGTTATTAATAAAAAATATATTATTATTTTCTGGTATGCCCTAAACTGAATGTATAAAACGAAAACGTTAAGAGTAAGTAATAAATTCCTTCCCCTAAAACGAATTCATCTTTGCGGACAATTATTATTATTCTCCAATATTTTGATGAAACCAATTTGATATATTATACCCCAAAGTATCTTACATGATTAGAGAATGGATACAATCTATATTTAAGAACATCAATCATATTTCTTCAAATGACGTTTCCTTTTTTTATATAATAACATATTGTATTGTCTTTAGAATTATATATTATTAATTAATTTAAAATGATTGATGAGATTAATTATTTAGATAAAAATCTGTTTAGTAAATTTTATTTTAATGTAAAAGATTTATTTATTTATTTATTTCTTAACTCACAATGACGTAATGCTACAAGTATAACTGACAAATTCTATTTGTAAAATCAAAAAGTTTAAGACAAAAGAAAATCAAGTAAGTAAATAAAAAGTAGCCCTTATGTCTACAACCATAACAATTAGATAGAATATGAATTCTGTAAAACCTGTAAGCATATATAAAAGATATATTACAAACACTATCCTTGAATGTTTTTCTCCTACGATTACTGTTTATTTATTATTTACGTTGCTTGAAAAGCGTGAAATAAAACTTTTGAACGTTGTTTTGTTATTTATGTGACATTTGTTATTCAATAGCTTATGAATATATGTTGTAAGCAAGTAAATATAAAACAAACGTTTACTTTGTGTGCCGATACTGAGATAATGTATTGTTTTTCATTAAGTACATTTAGCGTTCAGAAGAGTATTAATAAAATATTTTATTTATCAATAGTTAATATTGTGAGTATTTGTGTTAGTAAGGTGAGATTGATTCATACAAAAAACCTTAATATAATAACTACATCTTAAAGTATTTTTCATATAAAATAACAATAATAATCTTATGAAAGGTGAATTGCGTGTTAAAATACATATTATGAAGATAAGTTTACTTATTAGTTTGAATTATATATTTACTTAAAAGCACATGTTACCGAGGGACATACAGGCTAGGTGACTGTCACATGTTATACTGGTATCTCATTGTAAGTTAATTAGTCCCTCGTTTACTTGTAGCCCCTCACTACAAAGTAATGTGATTAAACGGAAATTACTTATTGTTAATTAAGACTGTTTTTTATAAACGCCTATTATTGATTAAATAAATTTATGTCATAAAGTATTTTTTTAATATATCTTTCTAAACAAAGTAATTGTTATTTACATAAAAAAAATTGTAATATATTAATAGGAAATGAATCTGAAAAAGGTGTCTTATTATATTTTTTACTACAGTAAAAATGTATTATTTTATCATCAGTCCATTCATATACACATAAATATTCAATAATTATAACTTATATAATGAGAACAAAGTTAAACGTGTTATATAAATAATCCTATGAACTATCGCAGGCTGAAAAGAAACGGGTTTATTCCTTGTAAATGTAATGTGAAAATCCTATAATCCTTTAAAATAAAAAAGTTTTTCAAATAAATAAAAAAAAATATTATGAAATAAAACTAAAAGTTTCCTAGATAAAATTGAATTGTAATTGCTACCACTTTGATAGATACTTGGAGTATTCGATTATAATAAATGAGTAGGATCGCAAAGCTGCAAAGATTTTATAATATTATATGAAATTAGGTTGCAGAAAGAACAAATTCTTTTTTATTTTATTTAGCGAAATAGTTTCCAAAAGCATAATATTTTTATGAAATACAAAGGAGCAAATACATCACTATAATATAAATGGTATAGTAATGGAACAACAAATTTTATTACAAATATTTTATTTTTGGATTTGTAACTTAAACATTTTATAGACTAAATTATGGTCACTTCACTTATTTTCACCATATAAAGAAACCTTATTGACTGAAACATTATAAAGATATTATTTACTTCACATTAGATTTAAAACCCTTATAGGAGACTAAATTATTATAAAATCATTATTAATAATATATAATATACACGACCAACATTATTATTAATCTTGGATGAAGTGACAATTTAACAACAAACTAAAACAAATTTATCGAAAAGTGTCTCTAAGCTGTTATTGTTATCTTTCTAAATTATAACCAAATTTAAATGTTACATTGGCATTATTTATTCATGTATAAAGATGCCGACCGGTGAACCGAACTGCAATAAAAGCAAATGAGTCAGAAAGAAAAATATTAGTCGAGATGGAGCCATTTATTCGAGTTATTTAAATTCAATGAATGAAAAAATAAAACTTCCTTCTTTCATACAGTTCATCAGAGTGAAAAAATACAAGAGGCATTTCTCGCCGGAAACCTGACCAACCCTTTTTTTGCGTTTAAAAATCCGTTACGGATACCTGCCGGCAAGGAAGGTGGTGACCGAAGGATTCTGTGGGACGACCCGGCAGCATAGAGGACGCTGCCATTTTTAAGGCTACCCTCTCAGCCTGCCGCCCCGGCGGTATCCCCCAAGTGAGGGTGCTCCGACCAGCTTAGAGCACTCTCACAGCATAGGCCTGTTATAGGTGAGAGAGCTCCCCTTCCCCTCCCACCAAGGGACTACAAGTAAAGAGAAAAAGGCAGGCGTACTCCTGCCTTCGCCCTAGCCTACCCCTAAGGAGTGGGTCAGCGGTGGAGGAATGGTCTCTGACGCGCTCTACGGCCTCTTTGGGGTCTTGGAGGGTCTTGAAATTTGCGGTGAGTACTCCCGTCCAAATTGGGGCACCATACAAGATCTCCTCATGATGCCGACATATAGGTGCCGGCACGGAGCCTGCGGCTCACCGATGCTGGAACTGAACTCTGGATCTTCACCACCACCTCCGAACTCCAACTCTGGACGAAGATGGACGCCCGACGAGGTAGACCCCATTGAGGGGCGTGAAACAAGTGGCCTCCGTCTCTGTAACGGAAATCTCCAATCGTAACAGCCATATATGGTCCGCTACCAACGTAGCGCCGACGGTAGCCAGACGCACTGCTTCTGCCTCCGAAGCCTCCGGACGTAGGCCACTAAGTCGTTAAGTTAGTTTCAATATTTTTCAGATAAGAATATAAGTAAAATAAGTAGTGATATAATTTTAAAAAATAAAGTAATAATTATACAATTTGTATTATTTATAGAAACTTTAATTATTAACTTATTTTAATAATGAAATTATAGTTAAAGCAATGATGAAAATTATTTGAGATGTTATTCTGTGGAATTATTCTAACAAACATGTAATATTAAACAATTGTATTTAGCCGTCAGTTATAGAAGTATAAAACTAGTTTCAGTAACAGTGAGTAAAACTTTATCTATAATTACTGCAGATTTCTTATACAATAATTTTTACATTCTTTAGTGTAACTATTTCCAAAAATCCATATGTGATACTCTTCTGCGGAATAGTAATTAAAATTGAAGTTATATCCTTAAAAAGAAATTTGTAGAGTTTTCCAAGACGTCACGATCATAAACACTCTAAAAGGATTTTACTTGTAAAACAGCCCTAGATTCTTTAAATATTCTTTAAAAATAAATATTTACAGTTGATATAATAGTATTATAAGAATATGTTATTCACATTATTATTTGATTTTCAATGTCAACTTGATCCACTTATTTTGAGACATGACCCTGTTTTCACGGAACCTTATTAAATAAGTTTAATATTGAAATGTGGTTTAACTTATAACTTTACTTTTGTAATATAATACATGTAACAAATAATATCTGCTAATGTTAAGTAAAGTAGATTGATAGATAATTAATAATAATAATTATGTTTATATATCAAAGAGCAACATTCTTTTGACTACATAACAAAATAGATGAAATACAATAAGGTTTATATTTGTTAATAATACTTTATAAATGTGTTTATTTATAGTCTATAGAGTCCTTGCACCGTATAAATTATTCTACTCCAATTACTTATTGGTAAAATCTAATTGAAGGCTCGTAGCGCGTAGATCAAGCTGCGGTACTATTTTGTATTATTTCTAAAAATTTGTTAGAAATTTTTAGAATGTTATCCATTGATTAAATTTTAAGGAAAAAAAATAATTTGTACACTTTATTTTACTTCCCCCGAGGAATGTAGAGAAATGTAGGAGATTAGAATATAATGCGGTGAAGGGCGGGGTAAGGATGGGACATTATAAGACCATGAAACTTGATTTGCTTGATGTGACGTTATATTTATTATTTTAATATTTAATTAATGTTTTAGATTAGACATATACATCATCTCTAGCATGGAATACCTATTATACCATCGAGTAATGTGAGGGTAACATTATGGTATTTTGACGACTATATTTATACTTCGTGAGCCTTTATAGACTCGGATTAATGATGCAGGAGACGCTGTCGCTGGCAAAGTAAACATTATTGTAATATTAATTACACAGAGGAAGTCACAAACTTGCAATATTAAATTATGGAACTTATTAACTTGGTTAAGCAACGTTTATAAGTTTACTAACAAAATAATGACTTGACAGGGATATAAGAGACCCAGCTGTCGTAACCCAAAATACTTTGTAACATTATACTTCAATTTAGTTAAAAAATTAATAATATTTAAATCAAGTGGATTGAAATCTATTGGCAATACGTCTATTTTAATACAATTAAATAAATACTGTTATTTGAACCACTTCAACTAATGGATGAATATTCAAATTAAATACGGAATCGTAATTTCACGCTCCATGACTTAGTTAAATGCCTTACAGTTAAAATTAAATATTCCTACAAACGTATGAACTGCTATGAACTTGAAACAACATTTATTTTGTAAACTGAGATGTTCCTAGAATTATAAGTTATATTAATATGACGCTGTTTTTTAAGTCCCTCAAAATTATAATCATAAAATAACTTTCAACACAACCTACTTATTTTATTGCATAAAACGAGTACGTTAATGAGATTCAATAACCTGATGACAGGTTTTTATCGACTTAATAAAACAGTTTAAATATAGTTTTATCTTCAGAACTAAACTTACTTTATTGCATACATGTAAGATAACAAACAGAAAAAAATAGATAAAAACTAATACCAGCAAAGGGCGACCTTATCACTAAAGTGATTTCTTCCAGGCAACCCACACTTACGGACTTAAGTACTAATAGACGGGCTATTGTAATAAAAATTCAAATACATAAATAAATTTATGTATACATATAAATATATATATACATATACAAATAACAAATAAACTTACAAACATATATATATCTATAACACATTACATACATACATACATACATACATACATACATACATAATATATAACAATATCTCCTACAAAAGTGTCTATAATACATAAATATAAATAATAGAAGTAAACTTTATATACGTAAATATATTACAGTGACATAGTGTTTTTTGATACGGTCTTTAAAAACTGTTATGGATTGAGATTGTCTTATCTCAATAGGCAGTGCGTTCCACAGCGCAGCGGCTTTTACAGTAAAGGAATCCATGTATTTTTTAGAATTACATGCAGTCATGCGTAGTACGTACTGTCTAGAGGGACGCAAGGTGCAATTATGCTTAAAGGAGCGAATGAAATTGAAGCGATCCTTGAGATAGGATGGAGACCAAGGATGGAAGAGAATAGCAAAAAGGATAGAAAGGATATGTATGTTTCGTCGATATCTGATAGGAAACCAGTTGAGTTTTTTGCGGTATTGAGAGATCTGATCAAATTTCCTTAGGCCAAAGACGAAACGAATGCAGAGATTTTGCAGACGCTCCAGCTTGTTTAAAAGAGCTTCATTTATGTCGAGGTAGCAAACGTCAGCATAATCTAAAATTGGCATAAGGAGAGCATTAGCAAGCAGGGTTTTCATCTTAACAGGCAAGAGATTTTTCCACCTTTTCAGCGATCCAAAAGTCAGAAAAACTTTCCTACTAAGGGCTGATACCTGTGGATTCCATGACAGGTTGCTGTCCATGATAATTCCAAGGTTTTTAACAGTTTG
The DNA here is from genome assembly GCA_918358695.1 of Melinaea menophilus ssp. n. AW-2005. Classification (NCBI taxonomy): domain Eukaryota; kingdom Metazoa; phylum Arthropoda; class Insecta; order Lepidoptera; family Nymphalidae; genus Melinaea; species Melinaea menophilus. Next base: position 5,322,063 of record OU911042.1, read on the forward strand.
ACAATAGGGCAGAATAGTAGAATTAAAAACAATAGGAGGGAGTAAGGGATAAATTAGTTTCGAAGTTTGTCGGAAGTTACCAATAATAATAACCTGCGATTTATTACAATTTATCACTAAACCATGTGAATTACTCCAATCACATACGACATTGAGGTTATGGTTTAGGCACTTGATTGCTTCAGAAACATGTTCAACAGGAGTGGATATATAAAGCTGGAGGTCATCAGCATACAAATGGTAAGGTATAGAGAGTAGGCTAGTAAGAGTATTTATGAAGATGGAAAAAAGAAGAGGAGATAAGACCCCACCATGGGGAACACCAGCTTTGAGACGGCAATACAACGATGTATTTTCTTTGATTCGGGTACATTGCATACGATCAAACAAGTAAGACAGGAACCAATGAATAGCAGCTGATGAGATATTAATAGAATCTAGGATAGCTAAGAGAATATTAAAATCAACTGTGTTGAAAGCGTTGGAAAAATCAAGGAGTGCCAAGATAGTTACTTGTTTATTATCAATGGCGAAACGAACATCATCACATACTTTTGTTAACGCCGTAACAGTGCTGTGACCTCTGCGAAAACCGGATTGAAATGTACTAAGTATTTTATTTTTAACGAGAAACAGCGAGAGTTGAGAATGTACAATACGCTCAAGAACTTTAGACAAGAATGGAAGGATAGAAATTGGGCGATAATGTGAGACAAGCTTAGGATTAGAGTTTTTAGGAATAGGAATGACTTGCGCCATACGCCAAGCACTAGGGAAAGTATTACAAGAAAGGGAATAGTTAATTAAGTGGGAGATAATATGTAGAATACTGTCTAAGCTTAGCAGCACCATCTTGCGGCTAATCCCATCACTGCCAATAGCATCTGATTTAATTGCAATGACGTTCTTTTTAATTTCCTCAGGACTTACCGTGCTAAAACGAAATAAGTAAATGTTAGGTCTTGATTGCGAGTTAATATATGAAATGGTTTGCGATTTATTAAGAGTATTTGAGCGTTAGCGAAATGGCAATTTAGAGCATCAACATCTACATCACGAGCAAAGTCATTAGGTTGCTTTCCAATGCCTAGTGACTCAAGAAACTTCCAAACTTTTAGGGTACTTTTACCTGATATTGAGCTATGGATATAGTTCCGTTGAGCATCCCTGCACATCTTATTACAGCGGTTACGTAGCCGCTTGTATTTCTCTAAGTTGGCATCTGTTGGTTTCAATTTATATTTGGCTTTGGCGGAATTGCGTTTCGTCATGGTAGATTTAATGTAATTTGTAAGCCATGGAGCGGGCAAATGTTTTAGTTTCATAGGACGTAGAGGAGCGTGAACATCAAAAATTTCAATTAGCATAGAATTAAAGATCGCGAGTTTGTCATCCATTGTAGCAGCATTCATAATTGAGTCCCAGTTTAAATTATGTAGATCATGCAAAAATCTATCATTATTGAATTATTAATTAAAAATTCAATAATGATAGATTTTTGCATGATCTACATAATTAAATTATTAATGAAAAATAAAAATATATTTTTTATTTATGTTTAGTCAAAATTAAAATGATTGCCGATTGTTGTTATTACAGTTTAATAGAATTGGAAAATGTCAATATTTTTAATAAATACAATTAGCAATTAGTACATCATGTACGACAAATTTTGTGTCAATCTGCTATAAAGTGACTTTATTCCAGATATGTGAACCTATTTTGTTATAATGTACACGACATATAGAATAGTCACCATATAGGACATTCCTACTGTTAATAACCGTAGTTCTAGAAGACCATTACTACATTAGAATTGTTTTTCTATTAATTCTCACATGATTTGAGATAAATTGTGTTTCATTTTAGTAACATTATTCAAACATGTTTAAACATAAATTAACATTTAATTTAAATATCCGTTTGTAATTAGAGTAATTCTTATGTTTCTCAGGTAGCAGTTTAAAATAACCTTGCAAAGATGCCACGACCGAAATAAACAGTCCAAATAGTTTTTCACTTATTTATACCACAAATATATAATTTATTGATGTTCTGACTATAGCAAGAAATTAAATAATAACTAACAGATGCCCCAAGATATTATAAAAATAGAATATCACAAATAGTATGTTGAATATTTAAAGGAGAACTCTATCCAATATAGTTGAGAGTAATGAAGTTATAATAATTACAAAGCTCGTCAACTTCTTACAATCCTTTACCTAAATATAGTGTTCTGCCCCCACTGATGTGTCCACTGCGTCCGGTTGTATTTTGAAATCGTTATGTTTGACATAACTGAACTTATTATTGTTATTATTTCTAGCTTCAAGTTTTGCTCTATTTATTTAATGGGCCCAATCTGCAAATACATATTTAATTGTACAGATGATTAACTAAAAGTTTAAATACTTATAAACTTGGGGAAATGCAAATAGTTGAAATCCTTTGGGATAAAAATTTCGTAAAATCAATTCTCAGTGGATGTCTACGTCACAAAAAAAGCAACTATCTAAAATTTTAAGTTAATCGGACAGATAGTTTCGGAGATTTCGTGATTATTAAATGACTAGTATAGAAAAAAAGAAATTAATGAAAAATACCATTTTCAGGTTTTCAACATATTTTATTGTTTATGACTTACTTGATTGGTTAAGAGAAAAGACGTAGATAATTAGCTGTCTGTATTTTAATTTTAATTTTACAACCTAATAAATTGTATTTAAGTTCTAATTAAAACTATCACAAAATAAATAATGATAATTTCCTAAAGGCGAGGACACAACAGGTGACTGAAAATACCTATAAGTCAGGGAGACAGAATCGCAAAAATAAAAAAATTATATAGCCCGTTTTAAAAGTCTGATTTTTTATCGAAATAGAAAGCAAACACCAAAACACAAGTTTTTTATTTAATTTATTTATGTGGTATAAATTATTTAAATGGTATATTTATCTAAAATTAGAAACTAAATTTAGATAAAGTAACTTCCATAATAAATCTGTTTGCACGACTGTTTAATCCAATTTTATTGTTGAGTTTTAAGATTGCAGATGATTATAATTTTCGTCCTTTTAAGAATATTAAAATGAATGCTGTTATCAAAATATAAATAGAATATTATTTAATAATATTATTATTTAACTTATATTATTTCTTGTGTAGTAGATATTTAAAATGTTTTTGATAAAAATATTGTTATCTTTTATAAAAAAAAAGTTACATTTATGCGCTAGAAAGCAACCTTCTGATATTAAATTCCTTTTTATAAAGAGACTCATACCTGAAAAATGATTCTCAATCTAAAATATTCTTCGAAGTATTCTTCTGTCTTCCCAAAATGAAAGCACTATATTTTTCAAGTTGTATCAGGTGCAATTTACTGTATTTTATTTCATATTTTTTTATTTCTATCCCCAATAAGGAATAATTCGAGAATAAAATTAATACGTTTTTTAAATTCATACAATAAAACACACATTTCGAACAACAATCAGTATATTGCATAAAGAACTTTACCATGAAGAAATCCAACCCACAACATTTAGCTAAGCAATAATGTCCTGAAAGCACTTCACCATCAGACCATCTGTTTATATTAATAACACATATACCTAGTGCCTTAATGATAATGATTAACCTACTATTTCTATAGAAAAAGAAATAACCGAACATAACATTTATTTTAATTAATCATTATAAAAGGTAAATAACAGAAATCGTAATTACGGTAACAAATCTGCTTATCTAAAAAGTGTTATCATATTATATTTCATATACTTGTATGTTATTTACTTAAAACTAGCTTTAAGATCATATCACTATAATATTAAACGTGTACAATAAGCTTTAGTCTTTCAATAACATATTTCTTTATAACGATTGTCCCATGAATATCTATTACATACTCGTATATAACCACAATAGTGAAAGAAAGCATAAAGATAATCATATTTTTATAAATTTAAATTGATGCCTTGACACATATTTTGATGTATCTTGTCATTTAATTTTATTTTAACACACAACGGTGAAGGTATCATAAATGGTACATAAAGCTTCTACGAGGGACATTAATATTAATCAACACGACAATGACGTCATTTATCAAACACATTAAAAAGATAAATTACAAGGTTCTATGGTTAACACAGATTCTGTTATGAACAATTTGTATTTTATATATATAAAGAAACAAAAATTATACTGACACTGATATAAATGAAAGATATTAAAAAGGAAGGGTTTGTCGATTATCAATATTGTTATTGGTGCTAAAATAAAAAAAAATATAGTTTAATCGTTTGTAAGTTGTATATCAATGCAAAAAATTTTCAAATAACGGAATTATCTAAAGAATAAGCCTGCGAATATGTTAGCTTTTAAAACTGACAATTTTAATTTATTTTATTTCACACTAGACATAATTTCTATTAGAATTGTCTCAAAAACTAGTTTATAAAAAATTCAACGACTTTTTTCAACATAATTTATTATTAATTTCAACACAAAATAACGTAATTATTTCAACTCAACATTGCTATCGAATATTTTAAAACGAATGTAAATTACGCTTAGGATTAAAACAATTTTGTTAAAACCCAAAAAATAAATGAAACTCTCGGGAATATGTGTTATTTAAAAAATACAGAACCAATTATTAATATAATATACTTTTATTCTTCGTTAAATACTTTGAAAAAAAGAATACCAATATGAATTCTAAAATGAAGCTTTTAATAAATTGATGACAATATACATAAAGTAGGTAATTTTGTAACAATTATTTACAAAAGTATAGTAAGTGGCGTGATTCGAAACTAAGATAACTAAGAAACCGTCCCGTTTTTAGGGTTGCGTTGTCCATTAATAAATCTTAGTTTCGTACTATCCGTCCGTCCGTCCCTCCAACCGCAGCCTAGCTCAGGAATATTAGTACTAGATAGCTGTTATAAGATATGAACATACATATCAGCTACACCGACAAAGTAGTCTAAAAAAACTTTGAAAATATTCTATTTAGAATAACTTCTCTACATGTATACTATTTAAAAAATATGGTTGATTTTCAATAATCATTTTTCGATTAAGTGATTCTAGTAATTCTTAAAGTTCAATTTTTTTTTAGATTTAAGTGTCCCTCAGTGTCAATCAAACGGTTGATTTTTGAGGTGTGAATAAATTAACAACATTAGTAGCTATATATAACAATTTTACAAGGAAAACGATCACGACTAAGTAGGCTTCATTAGTCAATGACTATATATATTTATATATGTCAGTTCAGTCTAAATATATATTTTTATGCAGTTATAATGCAAACGGTTAGCTGTTTATTTATACATGATATCTTAATTAAAACCTCAACCATAATTTTCTCAAATTGTTAAATATTAGAAGACGGTGGCCTATAGACGCTTACAATTATGAATTGTTCCAATTCTATTGAGACTTCTATTATATATATTTTTTTTAATTATCAGTTCAACAGAGAGGCTTATGTCTTTACGTTCTTTGAATTTTATTTGTTTATTTAAAAAAATTAAAGAGCCACCAAATATGGAATTAACGAACTACCAACCTGGTGGTTGTTGGAATGTTTCATTAGTTCTTCACTTTTAAGAGAATCTATTCCTTACTGTTATACATACGTAGGTATATAGAAGGCGATACGAAAGCATTGAGAATTATTCAAAGGCGTTCAGTTAAACCACATAATCCGAGAGCTGTTTAACAATATCGTGTATTCTCTTGGATCTTCAGAAGGAGGTAAGCTTCTGTGAAAGATACATTTCACACATTTATATTAAAAATAAAATTATTAATTTGAAATTGAACATTAAACTGTTTATAATCCTCAAAAATAAAGTTGAAATAAATTATACTCCAACATTTATTGCATACGGATATTTAAATAATGAAAATTAAACTTCAGCTTCAAATACAACCCCATGATAATAAATAAAATCCTATTTATTAACATTCTTGCAATTCAAAACAATACCACTTTAAATTTATCTAGACTCATGATGTTGTTTCAGGATGAGTGAACTGGCACTTATTCATAACCTCTCAATAAGCAATTCTGTAAATAGTCATAACTTTGTACAATGCAACTTTGCAAATGTTTTTTTTAATGTTTAAAAATTACAAAATGTAATAATAAATTAATACTCTTTAAAAATTACAAAAAATAATAATATTAGAATTATATTTATTGAAGATATTTGAGATTAAATTAAAAGTACTTTATTTTTTTGTGTTTATAAGATACCGGCGTTCGTGAGAAAAGCTTCGTACTTCACTTCTCTCCGTCACAAGTATTACTTTGCAAAATTGGTCTCAACTTAAATACTTTTAAGGGTTTGAGTAGTGTTTGTAGTTTCAAAGATTATACTTATATACTTACCCTAAACTTACAAACTTGATATTTTTATATAAATAAGTAATTAATACTGTATAGATTTTAAAATAAATATCTATATTGAATTGTAAATGAAAACAACTAGTTACATACCATTCTACCCTCTGAATGCTAAACTCGGTCATGCTTTCCGGATGTCTAACGATCTAGTGACTTATATAATACTTAGTGAGGAACATTCAAAGAGCCACATTAAGGTCAACGGTAACGATGCAGAATGACCTCAATAATACAAAGATCAACTAAAAGTTATAATAACTTCCATAAAAGTTTTAGTTATTATTAATTAATATAAACACTGACTATGTAAAATTTGGGAGACCTTATATAAAATTTCAATTAAAAGTTAATATTGATAAGCAGTTTACCTTTCCATTCAGATTAATCGTCATTTTTAAATAAAAGGACATTTAATTTAATATTTAAATCTAAGTAGTAAGTAACTGTATCTGTTATAAAAGACTTTTAGATATTATATCAAAAGTTATTTATATATCCGAACTCTGCAACCTTTAGAATATAGCGGCTTAATAGAATTACTATAGATAATTAGAAACAGTATACTTAATTTTTTTAGATATTAATATAAACATAATGTAGTACACAATACTCGTAAATAGTATAGTTTTAATTAAGCGTACATCATATAGCAAAGGGCTTAGAGCAAGGCTCTGGCTCGCAATAACGCAATAACGCTGGAATGAACCTTACTTAATGTAAGAAATTTATTAAGCTTAGGTCATGCAAACTGGAGTAGCGACGCCATACATTCAGATGGAATTAGCTTTATCCAGGTCATCCCAGTCCATCTCAGTTCTATCTCTATATTGTCGATAGGACCGGATATGATGTGGTGATTTAAAGTTTCTATAGAACTGATCGTCTATGATATGTTTGGAATTTAATTATAAATAAATAATTATATATGAATAATTGTATTGCTTTTGTTTTTATTAATCATTGTTAAATATTTATGAATTACACATCCGTTACGAAACCCGCGAAATAGATATCTATTGCTTGGGTTATAAAAACTTTGTCCTATATTAATTATTAATATTGTTAGAATTATATTTTTATTGAGATACTTAATTAGCTGTTCATTACTCATGTTTTTTTATTTTATTTCTACCCTACTCTCTGGTGATACTGGGTAAGATTTTAGATTATCCCTCTACCCAGATCTTTGTGTCATTGTTATTGGAAGTATTGCACAATTTTTAAGAATGTTCTCTTTAAATATAAATAAAATGTAATTTAATTCTGATTTATTAAGGTTGGAGTATCTTAGTGATTGGTATACAAATAATAATTGAAGTCGTGCCTTCATCACTTCTTCGATATATACGTGATATATCACTACATACAAATTTGCAAGTTGGTTAATTAAAAATACACTTATGTGCGCTTGCATTGCGAACGGTGGTAATTCGAAATAATGTCTTAAGAAGGTCTACAAAAATTCCACGAATGTATTTATCTATTATTTTAACTTAGTTATTGTCAGCAACCGTATGATATGTATTTATATTATTAGTATACCTTGTATTTTAATGTGAACAACGAACTATTTGCTCCCAACTGAGTATTGTTATATCAATATAACAATTGGCAGACGTTTCTGTATTGAGCGTTTACAAATAAAGTAAACAAGAGACATTCAGCAATAAAAGATTGTGTGTAAAAATCAATTAATTTTTAAACATATTTTAACTAGTTATTATATATCCCAGGATCATTCCATGATATGATACGGAATTAAAATAAATTAATATTAATATTTATAACTCTTAAATGACAGTTACCAAATTATAAGAACTCAGACCCTAAAAAGAAGATAAGTAGCTAAATTCGTTCAGAAAACACATTTATTTTATTACATTTTGTTTGCAAACGTTTGAATAAAAATGTTCCAAAAAATTGTATTTACATAACCGCCGTGTTTTTTATTCATTAACCTTATGAATAACAAACATTACAAAAATATTTCATTAAGTAGCTATGGTAAATATATTAAAAACAAATATTTTTATTTGTTATCGAGATTGGTTTGTGTTGTTTTCTTTTGGGTCGTCTGATAAAATGAATTTAGTAAATTATTTCAACATTATGTATTACATTTTTAAACAAAAATGATAAAATTCGATACTTTATTGGTTATTATTTAAAAATAAACTAAACATTTACAGTATGATGTTATTTGAAGTGAATATTATTTGCATTTAAAATAATTAATTGTAACTTAATATACTCTTTGAGCAAATTTACATTTTAAATTAATTTCATAGCACGTTACCCCGAGGGATACTGCCGGGTAATTGTCACACGTTACTTCACTCTGTAAGTTGGTTCGTCCCTTGTTTACTTGTAGGCCCCACTCAAGAGTAATGAGATGAAACGTAAATTAGTTTTTTGACAAATTTTAGTTAAATTATTATATCATACTTGTATGTATGTGCCTTCACAGTACAGATAAAAGAATAGATTTTGTTTGTGTTGTCATTTACCTAATTATTTTATAAAAAAATTGCATTCATATGGAATTCAGACAAAAGACACGTAATAGATAGATAGACAATAAGTAGAACACTAGAAAGATACAAGAATACAAGATACAAGATACAAGAAAGATAAAGTACAATAGATGCACATAATTATTAACTATTAGGTTCTTACATATGATATTAGCGTTTTGTCGTACTGGCCATATTAATCACAAATATTTCCTTCTTATTTAGGAATTCCAAATTCAAATTTATACAGCTATTTACACATGTATTTGTGTTTCATCATTCATTGATTTTCCATTCATATGATTTTTTCTTCTGTTCTTCTGGTTGCGTCAATCAGTTTACAAAATAGAAACCTTTAAATATCGCGTTATTTACGAGCACGAGTTCCACCGTGCCACCAATGCTGCAGAAACGGCTCGAAGGGTTAATAACGTGTATGAAGGTCGTGTCGCAAAAGAAAACAATATGCGATTTTGGTTCCAACGTTTTCGGTCTGTCAATTTTGACCTGCAAATCTTGCAAATTATGACGGAAAAGCTGGTTGCTTAACCAACGAGGCAGGTCAATCGCTCTACGCCACTGCTGCTTCACGACAACGCTAGAACACACTCTGTATAATAGACGGCTACCAAATTAGAAGAGCTTCAATTGGAATGTCTAAGACATCCCAATGTCGTACTCCCCGAACCTTGCTTCAACAGATCGCCACATTTTTTGAAATTTGGATAACTTCTTGCAAGGGTAAAATTAAACCCTAATGGGGCAGTCCAAACCGCTTTCGTTTCTTTAGTGAAGGGATGAATGAACTAAGAGTCTAACATTTCCTAAATAGTTTTTTTTTGTCAAGTCTTAAAAAAAAATATTGTTCTAAATTTAATTTATTTGAACAAAGATATGTATTAATTTGTTAAAGTCAAATACTATTAAAAACTAAATTACCGCGTTAGCGAATTTAACTTTGCGAGCTAAAAGGAAATTTGCATTAGGACTTTCTGGTATATAATATTGTTATCGATAACAATAGTATTGTTTGTGCAAGTATTTTTAATAAATATGCAAATAAAAATGTTGACAAAATTTGGATATATTTTTTAACTTTATTGTTGGGATTCCCTCAACTATGGAGACCTTTTTTTGTTTAAATTTTATTATTGTAATTTTGTATTTTCCTACTTATACTATAAGCTTGTTGTATTTTGCAACATTCTTATATAAAAAATTAGGAACATTATTTTAAATTTTTTTTTTAATTTTTACTAGTATTAAATTGCTTATCCGTATACAGTTGATACATTTTTTCTCTATTAAAGATATCTATCTATCTATCTATCTAGTATATACTATACATTTATCTGGTAACGTTGCAGCAGACATACAAAGTAAATCATCTATGAAATTTTTGTACCTTCCTGTTTTTTAAACTTAATATTTGCCTACTTTATAATGAAAGTCCTTATATCCCTTTAATATTAACACATGAGTGGTTCATAAAAACCTCAAACGAGTTAAGTGTTTCTTTTACAAATTAATAATGAATCCGTATCAATTCATTGATCCTGAAAATAATGAGGGGTTTGTTAATTTGCATTATTACTGGCCAGATACAATAAGTAAAAATAAAATTAAAGATAAACCATTTAACAGTTTTTGTTTATAAAAAAAATAGAAAAACTAAAGTTGTTCAAAGATTGAAATAATGTTTTATGATTTGTTTCCCGTCATATTGACCTAAATTTTTCAATTGCCGCAGAGTAAATTGAAATCTTTATAAATTTCAAATTCAGTATATTCTGATTCCTTGTTTTATATATTACTTAAGAGTACATATGACTGTCGTTGAGTATTTCTAATTATTAATTATACTTATTACATTACACTATTATATCTGCTACAAGTTACTATGTCATTATTATCCCGTCATTATTTACACGTATCTTAACTTTCAGAAACCAATTATTGTCCACACTGTTGACAAATTTCATTACGAAAGTTATCGTCTTGCAAGATAAGTTACAAAAACAATAATTAATGATTGTGAGTTATATAATATGTAAGTATATATACTGATCTTTATATAAAATGATATACACACAAATTCTTATTTAAAGTTATATTTTTAATAAAAAAATGGATAGCTAGTATTATAGCTTGCTTAAAAATGAAAAAAAATTTTTGTTTTTGTTCTTTTATATTGTAAGTATGCTCGTAATTTTTTTAGAAGTTTTATAGAATTTAACTTATTTCTTAATAAAAATAACGATCTGAAGGTAAATTGAGTAATTAACGTAAATATAAAATGTCAATGATAATATCCTTTTCTGTACAAGGAATATAAATCGAAAGGAATTGTTATATTCTTTATTTGAAAAGGTTAATCTAACAACTGAACACATTTGCTAAATTCTTACCTGAATAAAGCTACCCAGCTTAGCAGCGAAGAAACTATATACACACCTGATAATGAGTTAACTCTAATTAGGAAATGAAGTTATGACCGTATAACGTTCTCCTAGTACCTACTAGTACCTACTCGCACTGAACAATACCTACTTAATAATTCAATACATTTCAATATCTCAACATCTAATCTATAGATAGTGGATTTGTTTGTAGGGGAGTAATCTATGAATAGCCTAAATAGATCCAAAGAGCACGTGATATAGATATAGATAGCTTACATGTTATATATAAAGTATAGCACAAAAAATTAAAGGATCTAATAAAATATTTAAGTTTTGCGGCGTTATTAAAATACTTGGTTCCTTCTCGTTTATGTAAACACTTTTGTTATTCATAAACCTTGGAAATATGAATATTAATGATCGAACATAAAACAAATATTATTTTAAATTTGAAGAAATTTCATGGAGGGAATGTATACTTAACTTTATTATACCCCTAATATGAATGTTATATTATTTCGTATATAAGAGGAGGTTATGTGTTGCCATAATATTAATATAGAAGCCTTAATGTTATATATGTATACTGATGATTCACTTAAAATAAATTTTGCGAGGATCAGTCGAGGCACTTATAGAGAATTCCGTCGATGAAAACTATTCTCCAGCTTTGTCATAAAATGTGAATTTCAAATCAAATCAAATCTGTTTTTACGTAACTAAAATATTATTTTTTTAATATAATAATGTAGTAATGCTGTTGGATTTTTTGTTATAAATTGTTTTGCATTGCTGTCATGAACAGAAATGGAGGTTACTGGGACTGAAGCAGTCATTTCATTATCCAGTCTAGTTCGCGCTAATTCAACTACCATACTAATATCGGATCGTGAAAGGGCTATTAGTGAGCTGTTAACGAGCTAATGATTGGCCTTTTCAAAACGCGTTAGTAGTTGAACTACCAATAGATAAGTTTGACAATAAAATGATTCGCTATTTAAAGGATCAAATAGTTCGCTTACTATTAGATAATGAAATGACAACACGAAGAGAAAAGGAGATGAAATTTGGGCATCTGTCGTTCTCAAACACTGCACGAAACAGCTGTAATAGCTATATTACGTCGATTGTCTGTGGAGGGTCCAGTCGGTCGAGCCAGTCTTTGTCAAGCGATTTTTTTTTGTAATTACACCAGAAAATATTAAAAGAAGGATAATAATATTGCAGTACAAAAAATATATTAATTCTCATCTTAGAAAAAAGATAATACAATTTTCATAAAAAAACATAATATCCTGTCACTTCCATTTGATGTACACAAGTGATCACTGGTATAGATTCAAAGTGGAAAATATATAAATAAATAAATAATTCTTTTTATTTTTACATTTTGTAAATATTTTGTGTTCAATATTGTGTGTTTAAAATACATTTTCTTATAAAATATTAATAATAATTAACCATCCACATTAAATTAATTTTCAATGCATAAAAAAACCAGCGCTAAAAACCTAACCATGTAATTTGCCAAAATGGAGGAAAAGAAAACTTATTTTAATTATTGTAAATGTCGTAACTATTTCATAATATTTTAATAAAAGTCGTCTAATTTTTTAAAGGCAAAATATTAAGGTCTGAAGGGAATAAATTGAGTATTTTTTTTAATATTTATAAACAGGTCTCTTATTTAGATATTCACGGTTTCTGTCTCGGAGATTAATTAACTTTTTACTCTTTTCCCTTGAGATTAAAAGCTAAAAGGTTAACAAAGGGGGAACGACCTCGTACTTAATAATTCATGAACCTTTGTTAGTTGAGAGTACACGACCTTGGATTCACCCTTAGATTAAACAGTTTTTAATGCGTTACGCAGATTTGATAAAGTTAAAAAAAATTTAATGATATTTTAAAATAATATGTATGTTTGTCAACCCTCACTGTGAGAGGCTTTTTAAAAAATTTTATATACTTAGTGCTTATTGTCCGATTCAACATATATAATATATAGAAAAAACCGGACAAGTGTGTGTCGGTTGGTATTTTTTTCTTTTTTTTTGGTTATTTTTCTGCGGTGGAGATTTTTTTTTGTAGATCTTTTCAATATTTACAATTCTACACTTTAGTACTTTTCCAACGTTTGCTATACAAAGTATATATTTTAATTTAACCGACTATTACTCGTAAACTTGTGTTACTTACAAATTTTATTTTATTTCACAAACGAATCTTTTGACTGAAAAATGATTTTTGCAATCCCATCATCAACTCAACGTATAATAGAAAGAGTCAAAATACTGCGTTGTCTGAAGCCTTCGCTCACAGACGTAAATCTATATTAATAATTTCGATTAAAACTTCACTTCAATAATAAAATAATAAAAATGTCGAATCGCCAACATGTATCCGCAAAATACGGATTGTCGAATATTTTGTTAAATTCTAATGACGATGACAAACGAATCGCAGTCCCCATTTTGGACTGACAAACGCCACTGACACCAGAGACCATCTTGATTTCGTTAATCAAAGCTATAACTACAATAATCTACCAACATTATGTAAAATATTGATGAGAAGAGTCACGTTTAACCCAAGCGAAGCCAGGTTACCATCTAGAATTAGAATAGAATTTAATAGATGAAATTTAGTTTCAAGCCGTTCTCTGCTCTAAATTCTCTTCTTCCAGGTGTGCGAAGCCACGGGCATAAGCTAGTATTATTAAAAACTATATATAGGTAGAGCAGCTATCTTAAAAACATATTTATAATATAAAATTTTATTGTACCACTTCGTTGGCGTGTAATATGTATGTTCATGCCTAAATTTCTGAGCTAGGCTGCGGACGGACGTACACGATGAATCTATAAGGGTTCCAAGAGGACTACGGAACCCTACAAAATCGGAAAATTGTTTAAATTATGTTATCATAATACAACTAAGACACAGATTCAAAATTGATGTTTTGATAAATTACTTTTTTACTAGTCATATTTACTTTACTTTACTTTACTTTTTACTTTACATGGAATTATTTGCAAAAACGTGATGTTTACAGAGAAACAGTTAATTTACTATTTATTTAAATAAACATTGTCTATTGTTTTTCTCCTGACTCCTGCTATTGTAAACATGTTAAAAAGTAGTTTCCAGCGGCTTGATCAGCTAGCTACGTCGGCATAAATTATAAATCATCCATTAACATTTAAATTTTCTACACATTTCTAGTTTCAGTGTAAAATTAATTCAACCAATAATTATATATGAGTGAAGCTCTAAGCTATAACCACTATATTTTATGAAAATCCTTCCAATAGCTTCCGTACTACCATCACAGACAAATAGATAAACAAAAATATATCTTCTCGGAAATGGTATATTAATATGTAACAATAACAATACAATACAGTACAGTATAGTCCTTATCTATTATCATTGTTACATATTAATATACTTATATACTCGTATATAAATGATAATGAAAATGAAATACATGTTTATATATCCTGTGTTAATTATACTAATATATTATAATTAGACTCTTGGAATGGTTGTTTGTGACAACTCACACTAATTATATCAAATGTTCCACGGAAGCGTGCAAATGGTTCTGTTCTAACATAGCTCAATCTCTTGCTTGAAACAAACACTATCTATTTGGTTTTCTGGTACTTGTAAAGCCTTCTCCACTTGTGACATTTTACCTGCACCTGTTATGTGGTTATTAGGACATAAAGGACACAATCATGTCCCGATACGGTACTTGATACCCGTTTAATTAAGCACACTAAGTATGGACACATCGTAGGACATGTTATATGATATCTCTACGTGCAACAGCATTAATTTTCCTTTTCATATATTTAATTAAAAATGCTAATATAACTATAATGATACTTGTATGGCGTATTGCCAGTATTATTATTATTATTGCTATTAGAGTATTTTTTATTACAGGATTACATTTTAGTTTATTTATTTATATCTTTAAATAGTTTATAGTTAAGTTGAAATCTTATTGTTATCGACTATTTTATTAATTAACAACTATAAATAACGACCGGCTGGCTATTGTCTATGTCTATTATCTCGTCGGTCTCCCCACTAGCTACGGGTCTCCCGCAAATTAGTCAGTTCTTAAAGTTAATCAGTCAGGATCGAAGCACCCAACTCTCAATACATCTTCCCTTTTTACCGCGCGTCTCGTTTTTCATTAAAACACCACATTGGCTATACATCTAAATTCGTGATCCCTGATTCTATTGTTCTTCCGCTCACTCCTTCTATATTTTATTTCTAGTAATTGTGTGTTTTATGTATTTGTGTAAAATAAACAATGTCCATGAAAATAACTTTGTTTCGCTAAACTATTAATTACCACCTACCCCACAACCTGAGATAGGGCACAACAACAACCCACAACCACATTGGTGACCCACATACTTTACACTTGGATTGAAATAAAAATAACGTACAAGTGATATGTTAAATCAGAATAAATGATGAAGAGAAAAGCTAGGTGGTTAGCGTAAAGTTATTACAACGTTTAGTCTCTCTACACACATGTACACATTAATTACACCAAATATTAAAATTATACCCATTAAAGGAACTTTGATTCGTTCTGATATGTAGTATAGAAAGATAAATTACGTAATCAAATTGGACCAGTGACGTGATCTAGATCCTGTTGCGAGAAGATTTATTGCCTGACCTATATAACGTGGTTTCTGTGAGATTATAATCACAAGAATGATAAATGGATATATTTTTAAGATAAAAGGTTTTATTTCATTTAAAATAATAATAGAAAATTAAAATTAAATCCATTGACATATGAGGTACCATTATTCAAACCGACTTTAAAACAAATCTCAACTGATATTTGTATTACTCACCGTAGCCAGCTAGCTCTTAGCCGGCTACGTGATTGAATTTATGTGGACGTCTCAGTTAAGCTTCAAATGTATGAGGATTTTGTAATATATATATATCTTCTTTAGAAGTACATTTATTAGACACAAATAGATATTTTACATTTCTATCGTATCCTAGTAATAATACTTTAATATAATATATCTCTTGTTAAGTATAAACATTACAGAAATAATTAAATATTAATGTGATAATATATAACACTTATTACTATTTTTTATTATAAGTGGTTTGAAGTAGCAAATACATTAGAATTCCACGGGCCACGACTATAGTAAAACGTATCAGTTATTGTCTCGGTAACATTGTGTTAAAGATGGTCCTCTCTAGGAGTAACAAATAAAATGAGTTCTTGTTACTATAACAATATATTTTGTAGATATAAATATATAACACTATATTTCCAAATAAATCAAAATGATAAGGCAATCTTTTCTAGTCAATAAACTGCCAAATGAGTGTAAGAAGGAGAGCAGAAATGGCAACGAATAACAGACAAATAATAAATTCTACTAAAGATATTATATCGTAAGAAGTAATTCTTTTTTTTTTATAACTAGTGGTCTATTTGATAAAGTGAATTAACACTAAAAAAATGGGCCTATTTATTTATTTTTATTTCTATTTATTCCACTTTGTATCCATACCAGTGATCACTCGTGTACGTCAAATGGAAGTGACAAGAGGGCCTATTTTGATATCGTATGTATCAAAATAAGCCCTTCTGTAAAGACACTCTCCAACTTAAAATAAGGCTACGAGGGTTCCAAACGCGCCCTGGTCTGAGAAGAACCACACAACAAACTCAGCCGGGTTTTTTTTATTTTTTTTTTATTGTGTCCACTGTTTCACAAACGTCAATATATTTAACTTTTACTACGTTTTTTCAGTAGTTTTCAAAGGAATACTAAATTAACTTAAAGATCATAGCGTAATTTTCAAACTAAAATAATATCATGTAGTTCCCTACCATAATAGAAACTAGGAAACTAGGAAATAATAAATATTCGTTATAAGGGGAACCTTCTTTAATCGTTGTAATTTGAAACTGGATGTAACGAAAAAATGCTTCAATACAGAAACTAACATATCAATATAGGTATATAAAAATGAGATAGAAGACATATTGCCCACTGCTGTTTTACTGCCATCTATTGCTCAATCTTTGAACAAAAGTAAGGCATATTTAAAATGTTATTTTTTTTAACTTACGATAGATGGCGTTGATACTTTTTGTAAAATTGTTAGTCGAGATCAGTTTTAATTATATATAATATAAGCAGCTTTTTACAAAAATTTTACATTAATTTATTAAATAATTTATAAGCTTGGTAAAAAATAATAAACCTTACATTTATCTTAATACTTCTGATCTCAATCTCTCGTAAACTATTTTTCAGAAGTTTCACTTCTGTGCAAATTGCACACACATTTTTTTTTTTTTTACGAAACTAGTTTAAATCTCTTTAAACTAATAAAGCTCTTGAAGCACTCAAAAAGGGCAGAGGGCTCAGCTCAACTCCCGCAGCGCACGGCGGCGAATCGTAGTATTAGGTATTGTCTCTATTTAATGGCTACTGTTTGATGCACGAGGCATAAGTCGACTCTTGTGGCCCGTGAGTAAGGTTTAAACTATTGCCGTAAAAGACAACTTAATCATTTTGACCAATATATATTATTTTATAATCAATAACTTTATTCCAATATGAAGTATTAGTATTTGATATGATTTTCCATCCCTGCCGGACTTCATATAAACTGATTGAATTCTAAACTTATTATCATACCAAACTAAGAGTATATCTTTTTAATAACTTTACATATACATATGATGTGGAAAGATATACAAGTAAACTCTTCATCCATTTTTATTAACATTACCATTATTATTTAATAATAAATGTATATTATTTATACACAAAAAAAACAAATCAACTATCAAAATTTTTATTCTAAACACTATTTTCTAAAATAAAATGATACATCTAAATCAGTAACTAAAGTAATCCTTCACGTTTTTTCCATTCCTGTTTTATTTCAGCCCTTTTTTTCTTTTTATATTCTGTCTTTTTAAACTTTTGCTTATCCATTCTTTGCTTTTGGGCTTCTACACTGTTTTCACCATTGATGATATCATCCAGCTTAGCTATTAACATATCACGAGCCATTTTTCTATTATCGTCTTGACTTCGACTGAGATGGCACTTTATAACAATACCTATAATATAATAATATAGTTTTACATTTGCAAAAACTAATTTAAATAATATTAATATGATTAAGATTTGAGATGGATGGATGTAATATATGAACTGAAAAGATATTAACTGTGTTTTAAAATTACCTGTAGGGATATGTGTAAGAACTACACAATTAGAGTTTTTGTTAACCGCAGACCCCCCAGGGCCAGATCCTCTCACAAACTGCTCTGTGAGGTCACACTCATTTATTTTAGGTACTTGGGAATAATCTATTGTATGTTTTGAAGCGGTACATGTTTTGAGTATGGGTGCACAAACTCTTTGAACATTAAATATTCTCAAACTTAGCATTTTATACAACAGTTCCACGTTGAAGCAATGCTTCACCTTTCTGAAAAGTATACAAATATCATTATTGAAAGTCTCAATGCACAACATATATTTGGATGATGGATATAGTGATGATTGTTTCAAATATGAATAGAGGGACAATAAGAGGAATCTACCTTTATAGCGTAAGTAATATCTTTAGAACTACTCAGGGTTTTATTTTTCTTAAATTCACTTGTAATTCTTTCTTTGTAATATTTTGTGTCGGTCAACCTCAGTGATTTTGAATATAATAATAAATTTTTATATAATCTTAATATTTCTGTTCTTGAAGCCGACATGATAATTTAAATATCATTTGTTTATTTAGATAAAATATTTAATTTCATATTTTGATGCTCTGTAATATAACCCCAAAATCTTAACGTCAGATTGTCAGAATAAGTGAAATAAGATGTTGTAAAATGTTCAGACAGATAGACAGATACTAATATATGGTAAGAAAATCGATGTCAGTTTAACAATTACCATATAATGTAGCACTTATTATTTATTAGAAATAAATAGTATCAGTTATTAAGTTAAGCTAACAGGTTAAAAAGACATCACATTTAAAGTAAAAAAAGCGGAATACCGCTTAAAAATTCTGTAGTCAATTAAATGGTAATGCCACTATTTATATAGATAATTTATACTATTCAAGTTCTAAATATAAAGAAATATATTAAATAGATCGAAGTAAAACCACCGTGAAACCTGTCAGTACTTCATATGTTTGTATGTTATAAAGCCTATCCTTATGTTGGTTTCAACGTATTTTTATGCGGTCAGTAGTTCGAAGATATTTTCCGAAGCAAAGAAATTGACAGAAAAAGAGCGTAGATTTCCAAATTTCGCTTACGCGGATTTAAATTTTGTTTTTAATTTTTATTATTTTAAGGATATCAATGAGTAGAATTAGTTTTATTTTATATTGTATTATAGTTTTTAGTATTTGTAAATAGTGTTCTTCGATCTTTACTATGGGGGATCATAATAATCCCCCAGGTGATCCTGGAGGCCTGAGGTAGGCGTTAACATCGAAATAGATGACTCGTCTACGGACGATCTTATTACTAAATCATGAAACCAATAAATAAACGTAGGCATTGTAAAAAAAGCCAAAGGGAAAGCAAAATTCACTTAATTCCTCAATTAGAATATGTGAATACGATGAATCAGACGAAAGAATTAATTTTAAAAATCTTACTGTTCTACCTGACAATATGCTAATGGATCATCATAGCGCAATCAACGATCCCCTGCTTTTGTGTCCTTAGCGCCACACTCATTGGAACAATATATTAATTAAATTTACGAATCATCTGATATTGACCCCTACGAATTTACATTCAGAAATATATTGCCGAATTAGATGTACGTACCTCTATCAATGTAATCCAAGTCGTTTTCGCAGATGACCATGATAGCAATTTGTTAATATTCAGCAAGTATTCAAAACATTGTGAATGGTAGTTTATAGCGCCTTAGTTAGAAATCGACTTGACATTTTTTTCTACATTTAGTGATGCTAATAGTTTCAAATTTCCATTTTAACCACATATTAATATAAAGCTTTTATAACTCGCTTCAATGTAACGCAAATGGAAGTCATCTGACTTCCATTTACTTGGTCAGAAGAAGAAGTCATAGAACATTGGCGTTCACATTGGTTGTAGTAATATTATTAAAACTAGAAGGATGAAAAGGATAACAATTTTTGATGGTGTCGCAATTTTCAAAGAACTGATCACGTATGAATTGTGATCCGCACGCTCGTTTGCACTCCTCCAACATAAGAAAACAGAAAATTCTGAGTCTCACCAAGGAGGGTGAGAATTTTTACACGAATAACCATTTTTATCAATTGTATAAAATAATAGTTTAAAAAAAGATTCTAAGCAATATATTTGATTCCCTGTACAAATAGAGGGTAAAGTAATTATTTTTTCAACTGAAGATTTAAATGTTACCATATCATTAAGGACTTTATGTCAAAACCTAAGTTTTTTAATAGTTACTGTGAAACAAGGAAAAGAAAGCAATATTGATAAATGGTCACTACTAACACACTAAGAAAAGACTTGTCAGGAAGAAATAGTTGAGGCCAATTAAGCTAAACAAAAGCTACGACGACGACGGGTTGGCATGTATTTACTAAGAAGATCTAGATTATAAGAGTCCAATTCTCGATAATCATCTCGCCATAATTGATTTAACCGATTTATTTACTCATTCCGTTCAGAAATGATGGTAAAAAAAACTGAGGGGTCTCAGCTCAACTCCCGCAGCGCACAGCGGCGGATCCTAGCAATAAGATATTGTCTTGGCAATTAAAATTTCCTAACAATAAAGAAGGCATAGATAAAATAGAAAAAAAAACTGTTCTCATTCAGTGAAGATAGACAAATAATGATGTCAAGGTATACGCTATGACACTAAACATACATTGTTTACCATTTCAGCAACGCCATCAATATCATCAAGGACAAGGAAAGCAAAGCAAATGCTTTGTCGGCAGAAGTATTTGAAGTTTAATAGTTTAAAACAATTGAACTTGTTTATCGCCAAATACTCATTATATCAAGATTTTGCAACATCCGTTGACATTTTACTTTTATTCAATGATCACACTATTTATTATTATCTACTTTTAAATTATATTGATTTTTTTTTCATTTATCTGTTTTACCTACTCCCCTGACATTTGTTTTTTTTTCCAAAAAGCAAACCGCGAGGGACCAAAAATCCATAGAAAAGAAATTGTCAAATAATTTTTGAAATTGACATTTGATCATATAATATAATATATATATTATACATGTCATTAATATGGTATAATTTAATTTGTTAGGTGAAGTCCCTTTTTATACATATTGCGGATACTAGTATCTGTTATTATGATTCCTAATACAGCAACTATTATACAGATATCTGCCAGTCGCTGATGCGTCATTAAGTGATATTGTTTTATACGTGTAACTAGATATTGTGCAGTACTCTTATATTAACGATGTTGCGTTCTGATGCTAAAGCTCAATCACAAAATGATAGTTTATTTACCAATATTAACACGATACATGTTGATTTAATGCTGGAAATACAAAAAGATGTTGATCCCGACGACATGATATCCTTGGTGTTTTTGCTATACGAGACTCCTGATACTGCTCTACAAAGATTAATTATTTATCAAAGAATATCTAATAACGAAGCACGTAACAACATCAACTTACTCTATGATTGGGCACTGCATGCACAATCGCGCGAAACATGGAGGTACGAATTTCTGGAAGCACTTACAATATGCCGCCTATATAATGTAATAAGAAAATTAGGATTTAATGTCTCAAACGTCAAAAAACACTATCTACCAGATAATCTTCATGTTAATATATACATAGATCCTATGAAAAAAGTTTTATATAAACTTTGTGAAAGCTTAAGTTCGGAGAATTTTTCAAAATTACAAAGGAGTCTTATATCATATAACTTTGATATTTGCGAATATGAGACATGTGAATTGGTTCTATTGGAACTAATGTCCAAAAAGTTTATTACTTTGGGACATTTTGATGTTGAAGAAAAGTCTTACACCAATACCTACGACATAGAAGAACTTGCAAAAATTATTGAGAAGTTTACTAAGTGCAATGTGTTGGCAACTGCTCTGAGGGAAATACAAAACCAAATTAATAATAGCAACTCTCATGACCAACAACAAAGCATCAGCTTGACTGGATTTAACAGTGCAGGACCTTCAATTCCTAAAATCAAAGAAGATAGATATAATGAGGGATTTGATGAAATATTTGAACTTATGAATCAATGTCATAATTCAGAGAATGAACCTGGCGCAAACTTAAAATCTGATAATACACAGCTATGGAAAGACGCTTACGTTATTAAAAACAGAAATAGAATTGGTGTTTGCTGCATAATAAATCAAGAGAAATTCTATCCATCAAAACAAAGTATATCAAACCAGGAAAAAGTTGATTTAGAAAATCGTTTGGGTTCTACTCTAGATCTTCACGCTTTAGAAAGAACAATGTCATCTTTAAATTTTGATGTAAA
The DNA here is from genome assembly GCA_918358695.1 of Melinaea menophilus ssp. n. AW-2005. Classification (NCBI taxonomy): domain Eukaryota; kingdom Metazoa; phylum Arthropoda; class Insecta; order Lepidoptera; family Nymphalidae; genus Melinaea; species Melinaea menophilus. The sequence goes on from OU911042.1 coordinate 5,344,985, forward strand.
AAGCAAGTCTAATTTAAATCACAAAGAAGTTTTCCATTTCATAAAGCATGTCTTAAAAAATCATGTAACCCCAGAAGACAGTGTCTTTATGCTTTGCATACTGTCACATGGAGTAAGAGGTCACGTTTATGCAGCTGATTCAGTAAGGATTAAAATTGACGATATACAACATTTATTAGATTCCGAGGATGCTCGCTATCTCCATGGCATTCCTAAGGTTCTTATTATACAAGCTTGTCAGGTTGAGGTTGAACCAGAGATTAATAATAAATTAGTAGCAGATAGCCCGTCATCTCACAATTTCTACTTGAAAAAGTCACATTTTTTAATATATTGGGCAACAGCTCCAGAATATGAAGCTTTTCGAATTGAAGATAAGGGTTCCATATTTATTCAATGCTTGTGTGGACTGATAAAGAAAAGAGCTAAATATGAGCACCTCACTGATATCTTTACTCAAGTAACATATCAGGTTACAGCTCTGTGCACAAAACTACACCGACCCCAAGTTCCACTCTCAAAATCTACATTGGCGAAAAAACTATTTTTGAGTATGCCGGAATAAGAAAAGTAATTATTGGATACTGTAACAGAGAAGCTTGGTTAAGTGCAATATACATATATGTATATTTTGTGTGATATTACATTATGATTTTATATTAATCTTGTAAAGAAGCCAATCAGTCTCAAAGGCAATGTATTTATTTTTGTACTAAATTAAGAATATTTTTATAATAAATATTAATTATGAATGAGATTCATATTTATATAATGAATTAAATTCAAATTTACCCACAATATTATATAAATTGATATGTTCTGTTTGTACATTAATTTTGTATAATTTTAATATATATATATATTTTTTCATAACTTGCTTTTTGAATTGATGATCTGTTTATGACCTTATTTCAATCAATATTTTTTGTATTTCTGATACCTAAAGGTTTTTGTCTTTTAATTTGTATTTGATGGTACTTTCATAGATCAATATGTATTCATACACAAGCATGAACTTACAGCATTTTATGACAAATAAAAATAGTTTTTAGCACAGCACTGCTACTAATATGTATTAATGCCTGGAAATATTCTAGCATAATTTATATATATGTGCATGTAAAGTGATAATAAATAAATACAATGCAACATACTTTATTTACAAAAATAACTTTATCCAATATTTTCTAAGTTAATTGATACATCAGTTTTCGTAAAGTCCATAACAGCATTTTCTAAAGCTTTCCGTTCCTCGTCAGTCTTAAGTGTGGACCACATTGTGTCTAAATATGATCTTTGGTGCTTTTGAATGTATTTGAAACTGTGTTTCAAGGTAGCTCCTACATGTAGAGTCCTCAAAGTAACTTCTAATTTACCTATTTTAGTAATAAATGGCAAGGCACTGGTGACAAATCTATGTGGACCATGCCTCGATTTTAGTATAGCTATTCTTGTATTTTCATTACAATATTTTGTCAAAAATCCTGTTTTTACAGCAGCAACGCCAAAATCGCCATGAAGATGTTGAATTTTTTCCATAACTGTGTCATGAAATATTTTTGATTTTAAATGCAGAGGTCTGCTGTCAGGAACAGTAGGTGAAATAATTTCTACAGTCACATATCTAAAAACAAAATGTGATTAGTGAGTAATAAAACGAACCATACAATATATTTTTGTTTACCTGTTTTTAAACCGGACCATTATTTTAAGAAGAAAAGACAACCGACAATCTTAAAACTTTTCCAAGCACAGGTAAGTACTTTAACCAGAAAATGATTAACAAATAACAATACAAAAATCCTAAAAAGTCCTTAGCCTAACATAACCAACAATTTGATGCTGTTTTAGTATTCAATAAATACTAAAACTTTTTATAATCTTATAAGTAACTGGTAATTAGATACGTAAAACAATCCATTATGCACCCAAATTGTTATTAAAATAATATTAATATTCAGGCATTACATATAATAATTAATATAAATGAACTTATTATTAGACAATTCACAATAATATTTCTGCTGTCTGCATTGATCTGTAGTTGTTGAAGGTTAACTTTTTTAAGATTGCCAAATGGCAGGCGAATGCATAAAGCTATACAGCCTACCGTGAATTTTAATCAAAGATTGCCTATTGTCTTCTATATCGATCCTTTAGTCCTTTAGTCTTATTTATTATACTTACTTTCCAATAAAATGTAAAAACATAATAAATCATAAAAATATCTGTTATTTCTTTTTATTATGATCTAAGTAAATCAAAATAAAAAGTGTGCATTGTGCACACTTTTAAAACATTTTTTTTTTATAAAATATTATATACGAGAGAAATTGTAAATACTTTATAAAGTATTATTAGTGTTATTGCTCATATTATAGTAATGTATCTATACGTCCAAAATACTAACGTAACTGGCGGTTAATAAAGTATTGAATGATAGTCCATAAATAATACCGTTTTTCTAATGAGGTTAAAAACGCTTTAATTATTAACGAAAGAGAAACAAAAAGAGCTATTCACACTAAGAAAACTATCAACAAATTGAATTAATACAAATATGCATTTTGTTCACACAGAATGGTCCACAAACCATTTTTTTTAATATAATACAATTTCTTATTGCAAGAAAAATACTCAGACTCAGACTTATATTGGACTTATATTGCTAGCACTTATAGTCTACAGATCCAATAAGCTTTTTAGTATTCTAATACTTATATTAATCAGTAATCAGTAATTTTATAGTATTCTGTGACACTAATTAATGGTGGTTGTATACCTTTCTACCAACTGCAAACCAGTTACCAAAGGTATATGTTACACAGACAACTGATATTTGTAACATAATAAATCACCTGCCCTCATCCCAATGATTTGACTTTGGCTTAACATGCCTTTTTTTAAGGACTCTGTAATTCCTTCTAAGTTCTCGACTTTGTCCCGTTATACATCATTGCAATAAAGGCTGACAACTGACAGTAATTAAGAAATTGGCGGCATAATTTAAAATAACAATATTTAAAATATTGTTGCTGTCAGATATCTGTATTGTCTTATCTCTTATCCATATTTTTATATTTTAAATTAAAATTTCAATATATAACACGTTTATTTTTACGTTTAGGTTACGCTATACAGTAAAATAGTTTATTTTATTTTCTACTAGTAGGTCAAAGAACAAATAGGTTATAACTATTTGCAAAGATTGTTTACCATCACCATTCACGGTCTTATCTCGAAGGTCAAAATTATAAACTTTATCATTAATACTGTTTAACTATTGCACATAATTTTATTGTGTTAAATATTCTTAATTTCTGTGAGATTGAAAGGTAAGTTATTGTTTTTTTTTTATATATTTATAAGCTTAATTTCACTGCTATTGAATCAGGATCTGATAATAAAAATGATCGCCTTTTTATTAATTATTTTAGGTGACTTTTACCTTCAGTTATGAATACAGCCTATTTTATTGGTGTGGATGTAGGCTCGGGCAGCGCGCGTGCAGCTTTGGTAGACGAAAAAGGACATGTTATAAAATCTTGTGCCAGGGATCTAAAAACTTGGAAACCCAAACCAGATTTTTATGAACAATCTTCAAACGATGTTTGGGAATGTTGTGAACATGTTATTAAAGTAAACATTACTTATAATTTATTTTTTCATTGATTATATTTACCTATATTTAATTGGCAGCAAGGTTTATAAAATTTGTCTTATTCAGTACATCATACAATACCAAACATCTATTAAATTTTGTTATGCAAGTGTCATTTTATTGTTTATCTAAACAAATACCATCAGTATCTAATCATATAAAATAATAAAATACCAACATTTTTCAGGTTGTGATTGAAAACATAGATCCAGATTGTATTAAAGGTATAGGATTTGATGCCACATGCTCACTGGTGGCTTTAGACAAAAATGGAAATCCAAAATCTGTTAGCAATTCCAACAATGATGACCAAAACATTATAATGTGGATGGACCATCGGGCTCAAGCTGAAGCTGACATGATAAATAAAACTGGTCATGATATTCTTAATTATGTTGGAGGTAAAGTGAGTTTAGAAATGGAAATGCCCAAACTTCTTTGGTTAAAGAAGAACATGTCTAGCCAATGGACAGACTATGGGTACTTTTTTGATCTACCGGATTTTCTAACATGGAAAGCGACAGGTGTTTTGACAAGATCATTGTGCTCATTGGTGTGTAAATGGAATTACGAATATTCCAGTAATTGCAACCAAGGCTGGAATATTAATTTCTTACAAAACATAGGTCTTGCAGAATTGTCTGAGGGTAATTTTAAGAAAATTGGCAACAAAGTATTAATGCCAGGGGAATTTTGTGGTGGTCTTAGTGAAGATATTGCACAAAATTTGGGTCTTAAAACTGGTACTCCAGTAGCTACATCTATTATTGATGCTCATGCTGGTGGGCTTGGTATGATTGGGGCTAGAGGTGAGAACATTGACCAGGATATGTCCACTCGGCTAGGTTTGTGGCACCTCAACCTGCCATATGGCTGTTAATATAAATCCGATAATGGTGAAAGGAGTGTGGGGTCCTTATTATAGTGCCATGGTTCCTGATATGTGGTTAAATGAGGCTGGACAAAGTGCTTCAGGCATGTTATTGGATCACGTTATTAGTAGCCATCCAGCTAGTAATAAGCTTTTAAAAGATTTTGATACTGGCGAGTAAGTAACTAACTAAATATTTAATTAATTAATTTATAAACATAGTAACATAATCCAAATATTATTATTTTAAGACTAAGAAATTATTTGAGGAGATTGTTACAAGAAATGGCAAACATTCAAGGTCTTAAAGATGTTAGTTTACTAACAAGGGATTTACACATCTGGCCAGATTTTCATGGCAACCGTTCCCCATTGGCAGACCCTACTATGAAAGGCATGGTTATTGGATTAACTATCAACAGTAGTGAAGAAAACTTAGCCCTTATTTATTTGGCTACCCTGCAAGCTCTTTCTGTAAGTATATAATAAATTGCATAAAACAAAAAAAAATTGAATTAAAAATAAATTTATGAAATATTTATGTTTTTTACAGTATGGAACAAGGCATATTATTGATACTCTGTTATTAGCTGGCTATAAACCATTTAAGTCTCTGCCCACATGTGGAGGTATAACCAAGGATCCACTTTTTGTACAAATACAGGCAGATTCTGTAGGGTTGCCTGTATTATTGTCCCATGAAAAAGAGTCTGTATTGGTAGGGTCTGCAATTTTAGGTGCCTGTGCTTCACGGTACTTCAACAGCGTCAACGCCGCAATTCAAAGTATGGGTGGTAAGGCAGATGTGGTACTTCCAAACCACAATGTCAAATCGTTTCATGATAAAAAGTATAAGGTTTTCCTTAGAATGTTCCAGGATCAATTGCATTATAAAAATATAATGAATAATTAAGAAATATATGTAAATCAATGTTAATTATACATATTTATATTGTATTCATAAAATTAAGATTTAAAGATTTATTTATGATCATTATATTTTTTATATCATTTACAAATAAACTGTTTAATTTAAATGGTGTGTTTATTTTTAACATATTAGTTAATAGTATGTCACAAGAAACTACTATATATGTTAATATTGTTTTAATATACATTGAAACGAAAAACTTAAATTTTGATTTTATTAGTTAAAATGGAAACTAAAAATTTTGCTGAATACATTCACTTTTGTTAGTCTGTAGTAAAAACATTTTGACATTTGTTAATTTGCTATAAGCTGTATTCTGTAGAACGGTTAGGTTGGCTGAGGTGGTACTGGTATTATAGACTGAAAGGGTATTCTAGCTATTATTTAATTTATTTGACCTCAATTAAATGAACTTTTAAAAGATGATAGGTGTTATTGAAATACGCATTAATAAAACAATTTCTAAAGAATTTCCATAAAACTTAAGAATTTAAATCTTGTCAATATTGACAAGCAGGTATGTATATTATCCGACCAAATAGAATAGACCTAGTTGTATTCTTTAACGTTAACTGTATCATACCTTTTTTATTGATTGGATAATATTCGAAATCAATACGTTTAGTTTTTAGTAGAAACTATGATCTTCTAACTTTATATCCAGATCAAAATGTCGAAACGAACAGCAGAAGATAGTGGAAATGGGAGCAGCCAACCGCCTATTAAGAAGGTTCATTTCGAACCACACCTTATTGGACCCGTGTCCACCCTTGAGGAAATGGACATTAAAGTTCTTCAATTCCAGAACAAAAAGCTAGCACAGGTATTACACAGGAGGACATAACATTAATATTAAAGATCTTATGTCCCCAATTACACAAAAGTAAAGCATATCACAGTCAGCTGTTTGGTATGATTTTTATGTTTTCGCAATTTAAACTACTTATTTTTTCTGGCTGAACATCTGTTGAATAATAGTTTTACAATTGGAGACGACTGCAATAAGGTCTAACAATTTAATATGATACATGCTAAGGCTTTTCTAGCTTAATGAAGTAAACAGTATTATGTTTACCAAAATGTTGATGTTTGAATGTCCCAACAACATTTCGATCTATGAGGTGTAATTTTTGTCACAGAGAATAGAGCAAAGGCACCGGTGTGAGGCAGAACTTCGTGCTAGAATTGAACAATTAGAAAAACGCCAGACACAGGATGATGCCGTGTTATGTGTGGTAAATCGTTATTGGAACTTGCTTAATGAGGATATACGAGTATTGCTGCAACGTTTTGATGCTGAAACCGCTGATGAGTCAGAAAATAAAAGTAAATTTACAGTTTTTATTTAAACATTATTGTCACTTATCTCTTTACATATCTATCATAATGTATATAATAAGCATATATTGAGGGTTAGGTTATGTTGTTATTTTCAGTTGTTGTACCTGAATTTACATGTTATAGATGAGAATGAAGCAACCACTTCATTCCTTATGCAACTATCTACTTGGGATAAAGAGGAACTGGACGCACAGTTGGCAAATAGAGTTCAAGTGAGCAAACGTGCTGTTGCAAAAGTTTTACAGGCTTTTGATAGACTACAGCAGAGAAATGATAAAATTTGGAGAGCCATCAAAGGAGAAACCGAGGGTAATATATTTGACTCAAGCTTTATTTTTCATTCCAATATCTTTATATATTGTTTTTAATTATTATATACCTATATATATATATTTTTATTTATTGTTCATGTTAAACAACATGAACAATAAATAAAAAAATATATATAATCTTCAATAATTATTTACATTTATATAAATAGTTATATAACTAGTAAATTTATGTTACTTCAACTTAATTATAAACAAAAATTAATTGTGTATGTCAATATTTCTAGATTTTTTTTAACTTCAATTTCTTAAACCTTCCAATTATATTAATGATTATTATAATTACTTAGAGAGCACCCCAGCTCCTTCTCTTGATGAAGTGATCCGTGCTACCAATGAGGAGGTGACGGTAGAGAATCGACGGTTACAAGCAATGTGTACTACTCTACATGAGAGTCATCACGCTATGACCCTACGAGTTGCACAGTTACAAGATGCCGTGAATAGTCGGGACACTGAAAACGCTGAGCTTAAAAACCAAATTGATGATCTGCAATATGAACTGATGAAGGTATTACAGGATATGTGTTGTATAACTATTAATAATTGTGTTTGTTAGAAATACTTAAATTAATGTGGAATGGTGGACAAAATATTAATTCAACTTTTTGAAACCTTAAGGTCCGGTCTCGTAATGACAAATTGGAAAACCATTTAGCAGAGGCAATAGAAAAGCTCAAGAGCTACCACCAATCGGGCACAACAGTGAGTGCTAGTGTGGCGGCGCCGTGCCCTCCACACTCGGCTGCAAGTGCTAAGTTAGAAGATGTAGCTGCAGAGCTTGAAGAGCAACGAGAGCTCGCCAACAATAGACTTGCCGAGCTGGATAGACTGCATAGACAACACCGAGACACTCTGAAAGAACTGGAGAAGCTTAAGATGGATGTTTGTACTTGTTAATAATTTGTGTGTAGTTAATATTCCTAGCAATTTTATACTAAGTGTTAATTTGGGAACCATCCATGTCTGTAATCATTTATTTATTTTAAATACTTTAGTGTCCTCAAACATATTATTGGATCAGTCAAATAAAATAATAAACAATAAAATCGCCCACAGATTCGTCAACTTCCAGAGTCTGTGATAGTAGAGACGACTGAGTACAAGTGTCTACAAAGCCAGTTCTCAGTACTCTACAACGAGTCCATGCAAATGAAGACCGCCTTAGATGAGACGAGACTTCAGCTTCAGAATGCTAAGAACCTGCATATGAGGCAGATTGAAATGATGGAGGTACTATTGTAGTAATTTTTTGGTAATCTAAGAAAAACAATTTTATTTATAAATATTTACGTCATTTCAAACTATACATACTTTATTATTAATCAGTTGTGGTATTCTAGAGTGAAGAGCTAGCAAGACAGAAGGCATTAAGGGCTGAGATGATCCAACTTGAAGATGTGCTCGGCCAACTAAGAAAGGAATATGAAATGTTGCGAATAGAATTTGAACAGAATCTCGCCGCTAACGAACAGACCGGTCCAATTAACAGGGAGATGAGGCATCTTATCACATCACTACAGAATCATAACCAGCAGTTGAAGGGAGAAGTACATAGATACAAGAGGAAATATAAGGATACAAGCCAAGAGTTGAATAAGGTATATATGTTCAGTAAGTTATTATCTTTAAGCATACATATGCATACAGTGTAACAGAATAGGTAAAAAACCCAGTAGTGACAGCTATTTTTACTCTGATTATCAGTAGAAATTTATGGAAATTATCAAACCAATATGCATTAATAATAAAAAAATTGGAAATAAAAATCATATGTTATGTCCCTGTTGCTGAGACTAGCAAGGAGTAATTTATTGTACATTAAAAAAGTTTTTAATTAGTAAACAACATCTGTTGGTGATAAAATATATTGTTTAAGATTGACATCTCAAATAATAATTTCATTTATTGATTCTAGTATTATTTAAATTTTTTAACAGAATGGACAGAGCAAACCAATACGGCCTATGATAAATTCGTATTCTAATACCTGTTTCCAGATCCGTAAGGAGTTGGAGGAGGCCAGCAACCGCGCCGTGTGCCCTTCCACAGACAACGACGAGAAGCCACTGGTCAAGAAAGAGGAGCCCGACCCCGACCTCGCTACCAGGGTACTCGCCTCACTGACTATGTCGTATTCATGTCACTATGTCGTACTTAGCTCACTCACCACTATGTCGTACTCGCCTCACTCACTATGTCGTATACCACACGCCCGGGTATCTGTATTCGTAAGGGATATCTTCGCCTTCAGGTTATTTTGTCAGAGTACACATGACACACACACTGACTACATATCCCGAAAAGTACCAGGTCACTGTCGCGGCTTCGTTAATATCCTCTGATCATTGCTTGGTACTGAGTGCTGTGCCCGTTCAACGTCCGACTCACACAAGAACTGCGACTCAACGCATTTGACACTACAAGTCAGCGGATTGGGATGGAATGCGGTCTTTTTTTGCATCTTTTTTTTACCAATGGGGGCCGATATGTTTCCCTTCCAATGATACTAGTGACTGCGCTGCGGCTGTAGCTGATGTGATACTTCAGGGCATGGAACTATTTGTACTAAGCTCTGTAGTACCACTTGGTGGCAGATCGCAGCCTTGGTTTGATGCGTCTGTCAGGGCTGCAGCAGCTGGCAAACGGCAGGCTTATCAAGCTTGGGCTAATGCGTTAGTCACTAAGGATCCGAACTCTAGAGTCCTGAAGAGGAAATATAATCGTGCGTCCAGATTCTTCAAACGCAAAATTGCTAGAGCTAAGTTCAAGCATGTCGTCAAAATTGGGGATCAGCTGGCTGGCACGCGCAAATTCTGGGCGCTTTCAAAAGCCATCCTGGAAAACTTTTGCCAGCCATCCCTACCGCCACTGCACACTGGGAACGACTCTCTGGTCCACACGGCAAAAGAGAAAGCCGATCTCTTGGGAACTCTTTTTGCCTCCAACTCTACTTTGGACGACCAAGGAAAGACACCGCCTATCATCCCGCGGTGTCAGAGCTTAATACCCGAAATAGTGTTTCGGCAAAAAATCTACCGAAAAGCCCTCTTTTTCTTGGAAGTTCATAAGTCGAGTGGGCCAGATGGTCTCTCCAATTGTGCTACGGACATGTGCCCCTGAGTTGACTCCAGTGCTAACGCGTCTACTTCGGTACTCTTACCTTAAAGGCGTAGTCCCGGTCTCATGGAAGCGTGCCCTTGTCCATCCGATCCCTAAAAAAGGGTGACAGCTCGGACCCAGCTAGCTACAGACTTATCGCCATTACCTCTCTTCTCTCCAAAGTAATGGAGAGCATAATCAATAAACAGCTCCTAACGTACCTCGAGGATCACCAGTTGTTCAATGACCGGCAATATGGCTTTCGCCATGGTCGATCGGCTGGTAATCTTCTGTTATATCTTACGCACCGTTGGGCTGCTGTTATTGAAAGCAAGGGAGAGGGTCTGGCAGTTAGTCTGGATATGGCGAAAGCCTTCGATCGTGTATGGCACAAGGAGCTTCTTTCGAAGCTACCTTCCTATGGGCTTCCCGAGAGTTTATGCAAGTGGATCACCAGCTTCCTCACTGGGCGGAATATACAGGTCGTTCTCGACGGTTTTTGCTCGGACCCCAAGCACGTGAATGCTGGTGTACCCCAAGGCTGTGTGCTATCCCCAACTCTGTTCCTCCTGCACATCAATGATATGTTGGACATTTCCAACACACATTGTTATGCGGATGACAGCACTGGGGATGCGGTATATTCCAGCCATGCAGGTCTCTCTCATGAAAACGTCGATGAGTGCCGAAAGAAACTTGTGTCTTCTATAGAGACTTCCTTGGGAATGGTCTCTATGTGGGGTGAACTGAACCACGTTCAGTTCAATCCTCAGAAGGCACAAGTTTGCGCGTTTACCACTAAGAAAACCCCATTTGTCATATCACCGCTCTTCGAGAGAACTCCCCTCATTGCCTCGCCAAGTATCAGAATACTGGGTCTCGACATTTCGAGCGATTGTCAATTTCGTGGTCATCTGGAGAGCAAGGCCAAATTTGCCTCGATGAAATTGGGCGTGATCAATAAGGCGAGGCAGTATTTCAAACTTGTCCAAAGACTTGCGCTCTACAAAGCGCAGGTCCGATCACACACGGAGTATTGTTCTCATCTCTGGTCCGGATCACCTCAATATCAGCTTCTACCATTTGACCGCGTACAACGGAGAGCCTTTCGGATTGTCGGGAAGCCGGGGCTCTGTGAACGGCTGAAATCTTTGGCATAGCGTAGAGACGTTTGCATCTCTGTGCGTCTTCTACCGCATTTACCACGGGGAGTGTTCCGAACAGCTATTCAATCATATTCAATTCAATACCTACCGCCGAATTTCATCACAACAGCGCGCCATCGCCTCCAATACCATCCATACCACCTGGATGCGTGCGATCCTCCAACGGTGCGGTTCTCAAGTACATTTTTTCCACGTACCACTCGAATGTGGAACGAACTCCCTTCGGCGGTATTTCCAGATCGTTACGACCTGAGTACCTTCAAAAAAGGCGTTTACTTCCACCTCCTAGGCCGGCAACGCTCTGGTAAATCCTCGGATTTTGCTAGAGTTCATGAGCGGCGGTGATCACAAATCATCTGTGACCCGCCAGCTCGTTTGCCCTCTTCAATAAAAAAAAAATGTTTTCATTTCTTCTCCGGATCAAACCAATAATAGTTATATAGGGGTGCTTCTTCCTTTTGATCGCGTATATAACGAAGAGCTGTTCAAATTGTCGGGGACCCAGTGCTCTGTGAAGGGCTGGACTCTGGCAATGTTTAGAGACGTGGCCTTTTTGTGCGTATATCGCACTTTCAACGCCTGCAATACCATCCCTACGTCCTGGATGTATAGCGATCTTCTATTGTGCGGTTTTCAAGGTAGATGATTACATCGAGTATCTCACATTAAGTAATATTTCAAATGTCTTTTGTAAAATCTTATGGTCAAGTCTCGAAAATATTAACTCTTAGAGATCCTCTGTTCTTTTGTTGTTTACTGAATGTATTAGTTGTTGACTCTTAATACAGGACATATTTAAACCATCATAACTTTTCATGACGACATTATGTGTCGACTGTAAAATTAAATTATTAATTTCTTTTAAATTATTTTTAGAAGTCGTAACAACAACTTTATTATTATTGTGTAATAATCCAAATCACATTCTGTAGTTTTACAACTAGTAGTAGTAGTAATAAATCCTGAATACAATTGTATATTATATATTACTAAATTAAATTACCTACAATTGGGATACAATTTATTTGGATCTGATTAAAAATGTTAGTGAAATGTAAAAATAAATACAGGCAGATGAAGGTGGTAGCGGAGTGGAAACCAAACCCAACACGGGCGTGGGTACGGTAGTGGGAGCCAATAAGGAACACGGACGAGCCAAGCTGCACGAACAGGACCTACTTATTAAGGACCTAAAACAGCAACTTAAGTAAGTGCACTACAGTATCACATCAATCATCACTATGAAAGTAGTTCTTCATTTCATATGCCATAATGTGATAAATATCTGCTAACAGACTTTCCAGTCACAATTCGGGCCCGGTCCAATCAGTTTATACCTGAAATTCATCAGAAAAACTAAGTTTCGAAGCTATAAACTTTGAGCTAAAAACCATATTTTACCATTAAAGGCGACTAATACTTTAACAAAATCCTCAGAAAAGCAGTAAACGAACAAAAGGAACTGAAGTTACTACTGGATATGTACAAGGGTCTCGGCAAGGAGCAGCGTGACAAGGTACAGCTGATGGCCGCCGAGAGGAAGGTCAGGATGGAGCTCGAGGACCACCGGCAGAAGGCCAAAATGGCGCAGGTTAACTTGATGCACTATGTACTTATTAACACGACAAGTTTGTATCGATTTATAATTAAATGATCATTTAAAAATTAAATGCACTAAACTACAATTACTAGCTTTTAGCTGAAGCTAATTATGGGCAGCAGAGATCTCCCGCTGTTAACTATCTATAATAACATAAAAAGTAAATATAATTTCGTATATATACTCCTACCATATACTAATTGACTTACAAGTGATCACTAGTATTGAGTCAAAGAGGAAAAGATATAAATAAATAAATAATAAACATCAGGAGAGCAAGCGAGAGCGTCGCGTCGCGGACGAGGACGCGCTCCGGAAGATAAAGCAGCTCGAGGAACAGAAGTACGAGTTGCAGAAACAACTATCCTGCGCCAGGCCCAGCGCTGACCCGCTACACGCCTTCCAGAGACCCTTCGCCGGCTCACAGGTACGCCCACAAACGCACCCGCTCATACACGCTCACACACACGCACACGCTCATACACGCTCACACACACGCACACGCTCACACACGCACACGCTCATACACCTGCAACGCTCATACGCACGCACGCTCACACATACGCGCACGCTCACACACACGCTCCCACACACACACACACACGCTCACACACCCGCGCAAGCTCAGATACTCGCACAAGCTCACATACTCGCACAAGCTCACATATACAAACACACTCACATACACGCACACGCTCATACACTTTCATACGCTGGCACACGCCCACGTACATGCTCACACACACGCACACAACCACACGCATAGACGCTCACGTAGACACTTCAGTTCATGCACATTTATACTGTATTACATACATACTATTATGTTACTAAACGTATTCATCTTTAATTTGAATTCAAATTATATATAATTTTTTGTATATTTAGTGTAAAATAATAAAATTATTTTTGTTTATATCTGAAAGACAGAAACGCTTCGATTTTGATTACTAGTTTGCTTGTCACTTGATAGTACAAAGACTTTAGCGTGTTACTATTATTTTAACCTTCATTCTTGAACCGTTTAGTTGCAGTTTCGTGATAATTCTATTTCTAGTTACATACTTAATTTTAACTTTAGCATTATATTTTTTTATAGAAAATATATAGTGGTTATTCTGTCTTACTAAACTTACGTTACTTAAAAGCACTATTTAACATTTTCTTATTGCAGTTGGTTCTATAACTATCATATCTCATTGTAACCGCTATAATTATTTATTAGGAAGAGGAAGCTCTGTTAAACGAGATGGAGGTCACGGGACAGGCTTTTGAAGACATGCAGGAACAGAACTCTAGACTCATACAGCAACTACGAGAGAAGGACGACGCCAACTTCAAACTTATGTCAGAAAGGATAAAGGCGAACTCCCTCCACAAACTACTGCGGGAGGAGAAGCAACTGCTACAGGAGCAGGTAACAACTTAACATTATTAAGGATGGAAGTATTTACTTCACTATGGATAGTGATGTACCACTGTGTATACATCTCAAATAAGTATGATATAAGTACGTACTTCACTCTATTGATGTATCATTGTCTATGTCTCAAATGGAAGAAACTTATAAATTTTTTTAATATCATCTATACAGGTGGTGACAAGAGACCAGCAGATAGAGTCGATGGGTCTGGTTGCGCGGAGGTTAGAGGAGAAGGAGCGACTCCTCCAGAACACTCTATCAGCGGTAGAGAAGGAACTCCTCCTGCGGCAGCAGGCCATGGAGATGCACAAAAGAAAGGCCATAGAGTCGGCTCAGTCCGCCGCCGACCTCAAGTTACATCTCGGTGAATAAACATACATATATTTTTAATGGATATCCATCTATTCAGTCAAAGTTATCACAATAAAGAAATACCCGGCTGAGTTTGTTGAGTAGTTCTTCATATACCAGGGCACGTTTGGAACCAACAGTCTTAATAGCCTTATGGTATCAAAATAGTCCCATTTGATACACAAGTTACCATTCGTATTGATTCAAAGTGGAAATGATATAAATATATAAATACAAATATAGTTAATAAGACATGTATAAAGATATTGCATGTAATTCAATTATTAATATTTTACAGAAAAATATCATGCGCAAATGAAAGAAGCGCAGCAGGTTGTGGCGGAGAAAACGAGCGCGCTCGAGGCGGAGGCCTACAAAACTAAACGATTACACGTGAGATTATATTAAAAAATACCATTTACAAAATTACCCTAATAATAATTTATACTACTTTACACAAATATGTTTTATTTCGATGAAGTGGATCTCTTAAAAATATATTTATTTATATTTTTCGTAGGAGGAGTTAGCGGTGCTGCGACGGAAGGCGGAGCGAATGAAGAAGATGGAACAGGCCGGCAGCTCCATGGACGAGGTGCTCCTGGAGGAGATACGGGAGTACAAGGAGACACTCACCTGCCCCTCCTGCAAGGTACGGACCTCGCACAGACGAACACACATACCCATATACGCACACACACACACACACACACACACACACATACACAAACACACACACACACACACAAACACACACATACACACACACACACACACACACATACACACACAAACACACACATACACACACACACACACACACACGCCCATGAACGTACGCACTCACACAGGGAGGTCTATCACAGCCATCTTTATGGTATTTGTAATTATTTTGTAATTGTACTAATTTAATCTACTATCGCTCAGGCGTAATATAATTTCCATTTTTTTTTATATCCAGGTAAAAAGGAAGGACGCAGTGTTGTCGAAATGCTTCCATGTGTTCTGCTGGGACTGCCTCCGCACGCGCTACGAGACGAGGCAGCGGAAGTGTCCCAAGTGTAACGCAGCCTTCGGAGCCAACGACTATCACCGCCTCTACCTCTCCACTTAGACGAGGCCTTCGAGTCCAAGGGACAACTGGAGTACCCTGGAGTACCCTCTAGGAAACTGGGTGTCACCGGAGAATGTAACCTTTGCTGTCTTAGTCATAGTTTAAGGTTTGAGAGAATATTACCGAAGCCTTCGTCGTGTTGGTGATATGTCGGTCATCCAGCTATCGACATGTCGGTGAATTGTGTGGGGTCGAGTGTCGGCGACCTTTGCCCTATCTGTTTTGGGTGGTTATTTATTCTATTCTATTGTCACAATTATTGCTAATGTGATGTACGTGTTTAGTGAACTGTAATCGTAACATTATTGTTAAGTAGAAAAATGTGAAACTATCTTTTATTATCATTTTTAATGATAGATATATATATATCATTAGGACGGTGTAGAATGTCAATGCTGAAATTTCTATAAACAACTCTTGTTAGTTTGAATTGTATGGTTTGTCTCTCTGATCTCATTGACTGAGCTTTGATAAAACAGTATTGATGTATTGATGGAGAGTGGTTTGTGATTAGTGTTGGTGTGAGACGCGTTTGACGAAAAATGTTATAAACCAGCTTCTATTCGAATATTCTGACTGATTTAATTATTATCTCAACCTCCGAGTTCTCTTGTAATATCAGTGAAGCTCGGGTTAACATTTCATGTACGTTGTAAGTATAAATGTGTATAAGTAATTGATTAATGACTTGGTGGTCGGTCATTCCGTAGTGTACTTTCCATTTATGTGAATTATAAACATTATTGTCTGTATGATTTACATTTTCTATTGTATATTGAGAATTATTTACTTTAGTTTATTATAAATAAAATTAAGTTTCAATTTATTTTATTACGGACTTGCTGGAACAAATGTTTCATTTATCAAAAAAGACTATGTTCTTTGGTACAAAAGTATTTAAATCGAGTCCACAATAAAGTATACTGTAGATAGACAAACAGATATAAACGACTAACAGCCCTGTTATATATATATTCATTGGGCTCATATTACACTGCATTTTATTATTTTTTATATTTGTACACTAGCGGCATTGGAAGTAAAACATTCAACATTTTGTCTATTAAATAATACTAGGGGCGCCAACAGACCCTCAATTTCGACTCGCTACGCTTGCGAAATCTCGGGAGCCTTTTGTATAATGAGCGAAGCGAGCCTAGGGAATGACTCATCGTTTCCCATTGACTTCAATGGGATATCATTTTTTTGACGATTATTTCTCAACATGACATTTTTCAAAAAAAATTTTAATTCATCACCCAATACGTGTGTTTTTGATTGCAAAATTTTATAATTTTCCGTCAAGTAGTTTTCGAGCCTATTCGTGACAAAGAATGCGAAAGTCTCCAGTAGAACGCTCCGCTCGCTTCGCTCAACTAAATGCAAAACTAATTTATAACATTAAGTAATTTATATTTCACTCAGCCTTTGTAGCTACGGGATGCGTAAGCATTATTCATATGTACTAAGTGTTATAGGAATTAGAAAAATTATCTGGAATATTATGACATGTATATTATATAAGTAGTATCAAAATTGTTAGTGTAAGAAATTCCTTATTTTGTACTTTTCTTTCTCGTCAAACTGATTTCTAAGCAGTTATACTTTCTCACTTTTCTTTCCAGTCAAGTGCAAATATGTATTAATATTAAAATGATTTTGCACTAAATATGGCAGACATTTAATTCACGTAGTTAGATATTTGATAAATTGAAAATTTGATATCATCAGATCAGATCATACTAGTGTAATAGCAATCTATTAATGCAAAACAAACAAACTGCCAATTTGTTTTCTAAAACTATATATTTTTCTCTGTATGACTTGATATAATTACAGTAAAATTTTTCATTAAAGAAATTAAATGATTCAAGGCTGAGGAATAATGTACCTCCGACTGTAAATCTGAATAAATTAAATGTTAATTAAAATGGCGTATCAAATAAATGTTTCAAAACTATTCTGTTGTTTCTTTCGTGTATAAGGATATAAATAAAACAAATATATTATTTAATGTATTTACACATTATATACAATACAATGTGACTGGTTACAAACAATACGCCCTAGCATCTAAAGCGTTATGGACGAAGCATTTTATTGTGAGTTAGGTTAATTTATTAATATTATGCAGAATAAAGAAAAAAATATCAAATGCGTTAAAACAAAACAAAAACGAAATAATTCAATGAAAATAAATACAACATCAGTCTCAATTTATATTTTACGTACGTTATTTGACACATTTCAAATTTGTGTAAAATAAAACATGGCGGCGGTTGCGTTTTAAAATGAATTTTATAATGCAACGCGTATTCTCAATATATATTTATACGGGAAAGTTATTCAAAAAACATTTTTAATAAACTTTCTAGTATTTATTATTGACTAGAGACAAAAAGTAATTGTTCTTATTGTTATTTACATTTTATTATTTTTCATACAACTTTAATTTAACAGAAACATGTATATGTATGTTTCAATGGCACATGGCGTTTTATTTCGCTTATATATTAACACACTTGTAATATAAAAAAATACAATAATAGTTATGTGTTAGCAGAACCTGCTTTTCACGAAGTTGGTTAAATAATGATTTTCCACAAATACAAAGCCCGCTCAATATTTTAAAGAGAGCCTATGATATCAACTATATATAGATAAATGCTTATCGGAATGAAGATTTCATTCTAAAATGTTAACAAAACATTAAAAAATATATACTTAAAAGTATTTTAAGAGGAACGAAATATAAAACAGTGCATACAATGAATGGATTGAGATCAATAATAAATGTTTATTATCAGCGAAAATTAAATCAGCGAATATATTTTATTTAATCGTAGTACTACATATAGCAACCTACGTCTATCTGTATGTAAGTCACAAGACCCAACACTACTAGATCGTCCCAATAAATTATTAATATAATGTAAATTGAACTTTTTCTTCTAAATAAAATTATTTGTCATCATTGGCGAGCTGAGTAGAGTGCGGGACGGATGATATTTAATAATGGCGTGTTTTGCGACAATTTGCGTTTTCAAATACTAACTACATTACCAAAATATTGCAATTATATTAAATTGAAATTTAGAGTTAGCTATCACATATTAATTTGACCGTACATTGTTAATATTTTATTAACATTAATTTCGTCTAATATTTAATAAACATTTCTCTACGATTCAGGTTTTTGATTATTATTTTATTAATTCGGTTAACCTCACATCACATGTGAGACTTACTTCAACTATGTGTTATTTATATATTTGGAAGTTTTTAATATTTTTGGCACAGGCGCCTGAAGATGAAATATATGAATTATATTTTAAGAATATTATATATGTACTGACCGACCGTCTGTTAATGTTAGTTACGTTAGATAATAACTAAATATAGATAACGAAGTCTGATTACCTAAAAATAATTTAGTTATGGCGTAAAATATATGGTCAAATCTTAAATATAAATTTACACCAAAGTCTGCGATCTTAATTTATAATAAATCTTAGACTTACAGATAGAATATTAAATATTTATTTTTTGATGAGAGAATTTATGTTATATTTTGTATTTTATTTATACATATATATTTTCAGACAACAAAAGATTGATAATTGTAATAGTAATACTTTAATATCAACAAAATTATATAAAACGGGATAGACTTAATTATACGTGTAAAATAAAAATTAAGCACTATATATGTATGTAAGGGTGAGTGCAATACTTTTGATAATTTATCAATTTTTTTTTATATAATATTACTCTTATTGAGTAGTTTGTTATCTGCCTGCAAGGAAGAATTAAGCACGTGTCTTAATATTTGCGATATGTGTATATAAAGGTTCACAAACAGTACTATATATATTACATAAACATTTGTATATATGAATGGATTGAGAGTTGCCAACTGTATAGATGGTTGTCGAATGCGTACAGACGGACAACACTAACAACGAACAAATGTACTTAGATAGTGAACGTTAGATAAACTTAGATGATTCCAGAATGTTCTAGAATACAGTACGTTGTGTCGTCATCTACGTGCATGCGGTGGGCGGTGCGGGGGCGGCAGGGTGCGCGGGGGGCGTGGCTAGGGGCGGGGCGGGGGCCGCGGGGGGCGCCAGCGCACGTGCGAGCCGCTGCAGTCGCGAGCGCAGCGGCAGCAGGCGCGGACGTGCCGGCAGTGCGCTCAACGCCGCCTCCACCGCCTCGCACCGACGACTACGCTCGCTCTCGTCGCAGGACTCTAACTCCTGTTAATAGATTTTATAATACATAAAAAACTATTATTAAAAATTTATTTATGATTAAATTTATTAATACAAACCTGCTCTATTAGTTCGGTGTCGTCCTCATCGCCGCGCTGCACGACCTGGTTTTTGAGAGCCTGCGAACATTATAATGTATTATTATAAAATTGTGCAACACACTAATCTAGAAGCATGATTACTAGACTGTAATATACTAAATCTTTACAGATGTGTCCTTTTTATACATTTGTATATATATACCAAGCTATAAAAATAATGTAAGCTTAGATTCATATAATAGTAATTTATAATTAATAACATTATATAAGTTAAGTACAATTGCATTACATATAAAATCAATAAGATATGTATTGCAAATAAATATTACAGATGCTCATTTTGTTGCGTGTAAGCGTTACTGTATGTGTTATGGAGTAAATTAATTTAATTATTTTTAACGGTCATGCATTTTATACAATTAAATAAACAAAATTTATAAAAAAAATATTAATTTCTTTTGCAATTAACATTAATTCGTTTGTATTTTTTTATAGTTGTAAGTTTTGGTCCAAAAACTATATCTAAAACAACATTTAGTGTGTGTGTACGCCAATATATACACGGTGCCGGAGCGGTGAAGCCGTGTGTCGTGCTCCTCGCGTGTAGTACAATTATAGCAATATATTTATTATATTTCGGAATTATTAAGTGGATTTGTAGGATAATTTAGTATGAATTTTGTTATATTGTCTGTAGTAGTGTTGCGTCGCTGTGTGCGTGTAAGCGCTAGTATTAACCTTGCGTCAGTCTCGACCCGAGGTCACGGAGCGGGCCCTGAGTGCAAACACACATTACGCTCACGGCACTCACACTCGATATATTACCACATTATTATAGAGTATTATTATACTCTACGGTACAAGTTTTAGTTATTTAAGTATTTATTTAATTGATATAGTGTTCTCACTTCTATATTCTGTCGATACTGCTCGATGAGGTTCTTGGAGGCCTCGAGTTCGGCGAGCTTCTTCACGACCACGTCTGCAACGTTCTTTTCAGTCACCTCGATTTTATCCCTGAAAGTTTAGCTCATTTATTATACTATTCCACTGTCGCGTCCTATAGAAAAACAAATCGGTATCATAACTTACAAATACGAGCTAATGAATGAAAACGTGGAAGGACAAACCTGAGCGCGTTGACGAGCGCGGCCGTGGAGTCCGTCGGCTCGGCGAGTGCGGGAATCGTCGAGGTTGAGGCGGCGGAGGCCGACGTAGCAGACGTCGAGGCCGAGGCCGAGGCGGCGGCTGCCAGCGCTCGCAGGAGATCGGCGAGGCGCAGGTCGAGCAGCAGCACGCGGTCCATGAGCGCTCCTCGCGCCGCCTCGTCGGCCTCCGCCTCCGCCTCCCAGCGCTGTCGGGAGATGGCGGCCGACAGCTTGCGGAGTGACTCGCGCTCCGACACCGACGACTCCGCCGAGCCCTCCACCTCGCCTTCTGCATGTACGAGGTTTCAGGTGACACTTGTGAGCTAATTTTAGTATGTTTTTTATTCATTGCACGATGGCCAGTGGTATTGGTTTATCCTATATGGGCACCAGTCAATAATTTTGTTATCTAATTTAATATCTAATCTAAAATAAACTTACTATACTTTAGGACAATTATGATAATACAAATATATATAAAATGTTTACAGAGTATTTTTTATTAGATAAAAGATACGGAAGCGTCTAAAAGTCTAAGTGTTTTGACCTCTGTCGGCGTCCCCGGCGGACTCTCTCTCGGGGCTGAGGTCGTCGTTGCTCCAGGCCGCCGCCCCCTCCGCGCCCTCCGCCCCCGACCACCACTCCTCCGCGTACTCTACGTTTACAATGCGTTACTACTGCTATTCAATGGCGGCGATCGAACGAAAAATTAAGAAATGTACTTTGATTTTTTCTATCGCCATGAGTTGGGAACGTTCTGAACGAGGTGCGTTATAAATCAAAATATAGAAAATCTGATCTGAATAGTCTAATCGATGAGTGCATGCTCCAAGAAATGTATATCACTTACCGGGATCGGTGACGAGACACGGCTCGGTCTCCGAGTCGAGTAGGTCTGCGGAGTTGTCGTTGTCGTCGGACAGCCGGGAGCGGTCGTCGTCGGGCGCTGCGGGCGTGTGCGCGTGCGTGTGTGCGTGCACGTTGGTGTGTGCGTGCGCGAGGGGCGTGGCGGCGGAGCGCAGCGCGCGGGCCACGGCGCCGAGGAGACCGCCGCGAGCCTCCTCCTCGGGGGACAGCGTCTCTCCACTGTCACTGCGGCTGTATAATATATCATTTTGTTTATTAGTAGTAGTTTCAACTATAATTATAATAAAAACAACAGATTACTATAAAATATGGCAGTCACCTGCAGTAGGCGTCGTTGTGAAACACCGTGGGGTGCACGACGTGCTGCGGCAGCGCGTAGGCGGCTCGCACGGCGTCGGTGAGCGCAGCGAGGCGGCGCGCCAGCGCGTCCAGAGCCGCGCCCGCGCCCGCCCCGCGCCTCGCCCGCGCCGCCGCACCTAGCGCCTCTTGGCGGCGCTGCTCGCACATGCGCACTAACTGGCGACACTCGCCGCGCCTGGAATGAGTGATTAGGTATAACTCACCTGTGCCGCGAATTGAGCATTCTCTATGATATGATCGACGAGTATGTCTCACCTGCGCTCCAACTCGGCCCCGAGGCGCGCCACCTCCGTCTCGGCCTCCCGCAGCGAGTCCCCGAGTGCGCCGGTCTCCGCGGCCAGGAAGTCCTGCATCTCGGCCGCTTCGCGCTCCGCCTCGCTTAGACGAGCGCACAGCACGCGTCTAGCCTCCCGCACGCGACACGCCTCCTGGAGACAACCATTATACATATATTATATTAAAAGTGACATAGCGTTAAAAGAGATAAATCGGACCTAATAAAACGAAAGTTCAACAGACAGACTGGATGTTAACAAAGTGTGTTTAATTTGTCACCGTCAAATGAGTAAATATTCCATAAACGTGGCGTCTTTTATACGCCCTCCGACTAATGTCAATTTAATTTATTCGTCGGTTATTTGTACGTATAACTAATGCAGACCGACCGCATGTAATTTGTCACAGTGGTCTCTGAGTGAGTCGATCTCGGCGCGCTGCCGCGTCGACAGTTCTCGCGCAGATCGCAGTTGCTCTTCTAACGCCCGAAGACAACCCTCTGCCCCCGCTCCGGCGCCTGGATACAATCATATAAATCACTATAAATCTTTATCTTATCTAATTTTATCGAAATCCATGAAATAATTTTAGCGCTACACATTCAAATTGAGATAGTACGTACCGGCACCGGCGAGTTCCAGCAGCCGTTGCGAGTTCCTTTCCAGTTCGGATATAGCGGCGAGGCGGGCGGAGCGCTCAGCCGCCAGCTGCGCCTCCGCGTGGCGCCGCCGTTCGCGCTCCTCCGCCGCCGCCGCCTCCGCTGCCGCCGCAACCGCCGCCAGCCGAGCCGCCTCGCTGTCGCGTGAGCTGGCCTGCACGCCGCGGTGACACCGGCTTACGTCGCGACTGAAGCGTTTTATATTTACTTATTATTCGTTCTCGGAGCGAGTTCCATTAGGGTTATTTAAATAGATATCTCCATTATTTATTTATAATGCTATTAGCGTCGGCATCGCGCCTGCATAATCTAATCTAGTGAGATATGAGTTCGAATATATTATGATTAAATACCTTTCAATATTTGGCACGATTCCACCGAGCGCCGATTCGATGTCGGTCCCAACGAGGACGGTCTGCGAAGTTTTTTCAGCGTAGATCCTCACGCGAGTCTTTGTTGCCGATCGAGAGGAAACGGACCGCGTGACGGTTGGTCTCCTCGACGCAGGCGGTACACTTTCGTGTTTTGGGGATGATTCTTGGTCGGCATCTCTTCTTCTCCGCGGTAAGGTTCCGTATTTATCGGCTGCGACGCGAGTCGCCGACGCGTCAGGCGCTTGCGGTAATCGCTGCGCATGTCCGTTGGTCGGCCATTTCTTTTCGTCTACTGGAGAATTTGGAGTTCGACATCTTGCCGAGGATGTTTTAGTTGGTTTGGCACGTAAGGCTGGACTCTCTCGAACTAAATTCGGAAGATCGGCTGTTGGGCGTATGCGGGGTTTGGGAGTTAGAGGTCGTGGTTTTTCTGGTGGTGTCGGTTTTTCCCTACTTCTAGCTCGTTCACGAGTAGCTAAATTGGGACCACGTGGGGCAGTTATCGGTCGTGATGTGGATGTACTAACGGGTGAACTCCTTTTAGGTTCTTGAACAGTCACATTCACCCTTCGACGCGGTCGTGGAGGTGCTCCAGCTAAGGATGAGCTTTCCGAACCGCATCCCGAACCGCAAGAAACAACACTGGAAGCACAGGATCGGGATCCACCGCCGCTGCTTAGGGCTCTGCCACAGCCTTCTACACCGCTATCACTCCCTGCAGCGCCCAGCGCCAATTCATCTCCAGCCGGCAAACTGTCAAGATCACCTATAGAACGCACGTCATCGATTGCTTCGCAAGAACCGTTTCTATCTAACACTTCTTTTAAATCAACACTTTCATCTTTGCAGTCATGAAACGTTTCAGGAATATCGCCTTCCTCCTTAAGAGTAGTAACGGTACTATCACTTATATTATTGCTTTCATTTTCTGAACACTGGTCTGTATTATTAACTATTTCTAAATTGTCAGAATCAAGAGGCGGATCACACACGACGTCAGTATTCGTATTTTCTTCCTCCATCTCGATTATTTAAATCACATTATCTGAAACAAAAGCAATGAAATTAGCAATACTGGAAAAAATGCTATTATGGACGGATGGTTTTGCTGCCAAATAATCAGTTAGAAGCAGTGGCAATGTGAATAAAGCGGCATTGTGCGGCAGCCCTCAGGCCACGGGTCAAAATCTCGAGGGAGCTTATTTCTATTGTTCGCTTTGGCCTATTCTTAAACTATTCAGAACATTGTCATTAAGGAGACCAGATCTCTGCAAGAATTGAATGACTGAAATATGCAAATGAATTCCTCTGATATACACTAATACTGTATTTTATTGCAGTTTTAAATACAAATTGAATTAGTAGATAATATGCACAATCCATTCGTGGAACCGATGTATTTTGTTAACCTTTTTGGAATATATACTGTAAGAGCATTATAGCATACAATAGTCATGATAACATGAGTATAATAATGAACAACAAAGCACATTCACACAGAGTACAAAGCAACGTTCCCACGCCGAGGTCCCGAGCACTTGAGTTGAGTTGCAACATTCATTCACATACATCTATATTTTGCACACTTTGTAATCAACTAATCCTTATCCCTTTATGTATTTATTGTTATACGACGCAATTTATATCAACATATAAGATATTCTACAAGAAAATATAATATTGATTAACTTAATGGTAGTTTTTGTCAACTATAATTTATAATGTTCTTCTATTCATCTTCCTGGTGTGTAATCTTTTATGTGATCTCTTGGTATGTAAGGTTTATCTAACACTAACGAAGCCAATCTCGTCTCAATCGCAAGTAACATAAACGATAAGCTGTTAAGGATAATTTTATATTACGATAGCGTCCTTAAGTTCCAAGTTACTTTGGACCTCAATCAAGTATAATTATCTCGTTGGATCGCGTCGTGAGGGGTCATCGTACGTGAGAAGGGGGACCCATCAGACGCTTAGATAGCTAGTTTTTCATTAGTCATGGTTATGTAGCCGTCGACACGCCGTCTGCGTAACTTTAAATCAATGTTTATTTATAAACATGTAGAAGTGGACAGCTAATTAAATGTGTGAAAGGCCACGGTGAAGGCCCCGTCGATGGCACTCGATAGTTACTAGTTGGAGGTCACGAGGTTATGCCATCGCAAACTAAAATAGGTTACATATTTTTATAATTTTTCTATATTGTACGTTGTGGTATAAATAAAAGAGAAAACCTTATTTAAAAATGTATATAAAATTTGTATTCCGGTGACTTTCTGTATCAGAAAATTTCGTAAATAAAAATATATTGTATAGGTTACCATCGGTTTAATATTCTTGTTATATCGTGAAGGGATTATTCTAATCAAATCACGTATCCACCGACTTTTCACGACAAATGTAATGTTAGGTACTTTCTTGTGTGTTTACTGAACGTCGAGATTGTTAACGTATTTACTTTGAATAACACAACGTTGGGTTGGTAAGGATCTTTATTTACAATACTAGCTGTCGCCCAGGACTCCGTCTGCGTCAACAATAGAATGGATTTACACGTTTGGACGTATAACACTTGTGTAAATAAGTTAATCTTTTGTTGTGGTGTTATAAAAACTAGAATCTTTCTCCACGAATAAGCTAAGAAATGTAAAAAGAATTTCTCACACCAGACTGGTAATTCCAGAGGTTGGTGCGTTAAAATAAAAACAAGCTAGACCTTCATCCTTGGACAACAAAAGAAAAAAAAAATCTACTCAATTAAGAGTTTCATAAAAACATAATATTATATATCAAAGCAATATCATAATATAATTAAGTCTTATGTAAGAGTATTAGATATCAACAAGAGAAGAACTGACAGTTCGACTCGGAGCCAGCATCTGGGTTAATGTTGCATACAAATGGATATGCAACGAATAACTTACACAATATATTGTAACATAACATAATGAAATTAATGCAATGTTTTATCAATTTACCATAACCGTATGTTATGTTGCTCTGCGGTTTTTATTATT
The DNA here is from genome assembly GCA_918358695.1 of Melinaea menophilus ssp. n. AW-2005. Lineage (NCBI taxonomy): Eukaryota > Metazoa > Arthropoda > Insecta > Lepidoptera > Nymphalidae > Melinaea > Melinaea menophilus. Next base: position 5,371,892 of record OU911042.1, read on the forward strand.
TGATAATAAAATAATAGGTAATTAAAAAATACGCTTCGGGAGTCACGTTCTTATAAGTTTTAAATAGACTTATTTTGCCTCTCAATTTTGTTTTCCTTATTCATAAATAAGATATTTTTCTATGAATATATATATATATATATATATATATATATATATATATATATAAAATAAACCTTGGTACAATTTAGTATGACGAAATATAAAACTTGCCAAATGAACCGACAAAATCAATGTCTAAACGTCGGGTATAGAATAACAGACATGGAACAAAATGTATTATAATATTAATAAAAACCGAGTACCAAATACTATACATATTACATATTTGAGGCTTTAAATTACTTACTTTAGTGAAATTAATTACTTTAGTGATAATTAGCCATGAATTGCTAGTTGTTTTTTTTATTGCTGTGACGTCACGGATTCTAAAGAACCTTTGCCATAAAACTTTTAATGTCTTACCAGTTATAGCGTTGTAACTTCTCCTAAAAAATATTACCAAATAAATATATTTCGTTCATAACAATGAGTTATGGTATATTTGGATAAATATGTAACATCTCTTATCTCTCTTCTCTTCTAATTCTCATAATCTCAACTCACTTGAAGTGAGGCATTCAATAACTTTGTAGTGAGATAAATTCCATTGCAACAATAAAAACTTGCAGTGTACCGTCATTGCGGATATAGAAGCTACATGATGGAACTTGTAAGCTTAATGTTTAGATCGCAAAAAAGATACACTAATTTATAACTCCGTCATCGCCCGATATAGACAACCAACTGAAGGCGTGAACTAACTTTTCTGTTAACATGTGCTTTATGCAATAAATAATTGAATTATACATGTGGTTATACGGATTTGTATAATAATAGACATGTATATCTGTATAATATTAAATATTTTGCAATAATATAATTATATATATCTGTAGTTTTAAAATCATTATTTATTTATAACCTGTGTCCCGGAATTCCGTCTTTATGAACAGAAAAGAGTTTGAATTCCGGCAAAAGCAGTGAAATCTTGCAGTGTAGTTGTAATGATTACATTGTCAAGATATATGTATGGTTTAAATGGACTATAAAACTCAAAAAGAATTTCGTAAATCCGATGGTAGTTCTGGAGATTAACGCGAGAGTAAAAAACTCTACAGCTTCATAATAATATAATAGCTTAGTGTTGTTACACTAGAGTAATAACTAATACATAAAATAACCTTAAACGAAACATTTGGTGATAGATAATGGTGTGAGATTTAATAGAAGACCTCGAAAAAGACAAAGCTGGGTGTCAATAATGTAATATATTTCATATAATTTTAATTTAATGTTATACATACATTGCTATAAAGTTTAATTAAGTAAATCTAGAGGAAAATGTGTATAACAGGATAATAGGAAGTTACATCAGAGTTGCCTATGTTTTTATCCTAACTAGTTAACCGATTAAAACAACAATTAAAAGCTGTAGCATATAACTAAGTAACTTATCAATAAGGAAACATATAAAAAGTTAATTAAAACAATGAACTGACGAACTTAAAGGATGTTTGAGAAAAACATTCCTTTAAGAATGAAACGACTTTAATTAGATGTTGAGTAATTAGAATTAACAAGCAGGTGTCAGATAAACGGTTCCTGTGTCGGGAAGGCCTTTTTATATTGTAGGAATGTTAGAAAATATTCTACGTTCTCTTGAACATTGTGTATATGTGTTAGTAAGTATTTTAAGTGTTTGAAGCATTCAAAATGTAATAAATTTGTAAATCAACACGTCCTTTTAGGTGAGTAAACATCGCAAGGTCGTTGCACCGCGATAAAAGCGTTCGATGCCTGCCGGATGCTCGCGAATATTTTGTTTACCCGTCCGCGATATGTGGGTTTATCTTAGATTTATTAAGGATTTTAAACAGTTTATTCCCATTTTAAGAGTGGGATACAAATCGAATTCATCATTGTAATACAATGAATCTCAAAAGCTTTTTTATGTAATTGAATCAGTCTACAAGATATTATTCTAGTTGATTACATTAGAAAAGCTCGACAATCTTTAGGTACGTTAATATTTCAGACAAATAACTAAATATAAGTAAAAATATATTAAATTCTTTGCTCCTCCATTATTAAATTTTATGGCACAACTTAATATATATAAAAGCAACCACATATGGAATGATTAATTATAAAAATACAATGCCCGAGTGGGCAACCCAACTTCACACATTAGTTTTGAAATTAGTTTGAAGTTCATTGCCACCGTATAATCTATACATCTCATCTCGTAAAACGTTTTTGTCTGAGCTTTGTATAAAATAAAATCTTTTATAATTTTAACCTCAGACTTTATTTTGACAGAGACAAACTCCTTATACAGAGTACCATGACTTGTCTATATAAAACACCATTTTTGGTACTTTTGTGTGTATGAAGATCGTTATATTATTTTCATTTATATATTTTGACATTTCCAACTTGTCTGGACTGGATGGTTAATGTTTTATTATTAGTGTTAAATAAATAGGCGTATAATGAGGCCATGTGTAACGGGCCTGGGCCCGTCCCGAGGGCTCGGCATTCACTAACAGGCAATGTCCGCTCGCTATACTCACTGGAATAATAAAGATTTACTGTATTGATATCAAAATCGACCGAAAACGTGTATTAATGTTAAAGGTCGTTTAATAAGGTGGAATCTAAAACGGGAATTTATTTATAAAACGAAGGTAAGTAAACTTTACTGTAAACACTCCCAAGGAGCGTATAATTTGTGATATAAATAACATATATTGCAATATCGGCCATTATTGTTATTATTTTATTACCGTATTTTTCTATAAAACCTTTTCCGCTGCTTTTGACTTCCAACTCTTTTCCGGTTGGTAATAACGAGGGTGCGACCGGATGTCAACTATACCACTGTACTATATGTACTATATGCAACAGTATAAAACAACCTGTCATTACTTTGTATCACTAACATTAGTTTTAAAGGCCTTTTATCACCTCTTATCATTTATATATAACAAGTATTGATAAAATTTATTGTATTATTGATAACTCATCTGTAAAATGAAGGTATCAGTGTAGCCCGAACAATTCCAGTTAAAACATAATTACAAAATGCAGTTGACTGCAATAAGCCCATATAGTCTCAAATTCCCGCAGCCCCACAAGTCTACGTAATACCTTACCAATTATAATTATTTTATAACTGTTTGGAGTTTCACTTCCAGTTTTATCGGATTACAATTCTATTGTAATAAGTATTTCAAACAAACGAATGCTGGAAAGAGCTTATTATGAATAAGTTCATTTCATAAGTTTAATTGCGATTGCAAAGAAATGAATTGAGTTTTATAAGAAAAAAACTTTTTTGTTTAATTGTTTTTAACTTCCATCTCCAAGTTCAGAAGTTAGTGAAGTGTTTACAAATAATGTTTGTTAAGAAAGTTGAGATTGGGAGCTACTTTATATTTTACTACTCGTCAAGTCTTTGAGTTTCAAACTACGCCTTTTGGCGTATCTATCTTTATAGAAAGTTATATTATTAATGGTAAATTGAGACGTAAATTGACAATGTTCGTCGGTCTGTTGTTACGGACAACAGTTTTATTATTCCAATAAATATATCTCCCCTCGGTAGTCACCCTCGCTTTAGGCTGCTAGAGACATGCATTGTCATCGATTTTCGTAAACACGTGCTATAGTTTTGAATTTTCCGGCACTCGATTCATTACTTTTCTAAGAGTTTTATTTTTGGTGCATCTTTTCGTGTTTGTTACCAAAATAGAGGAATAAGCAATACTATAAGAATTAATACGTTCCGTTTTGTTATGAACTATCTTTATATTTATTTTCATATATTTTATTTATTAAAACTATATTTTTTCTAAACTTTTAATCTAATATCAAATGATAGCTGAATAAAAGCAAAAACGAAGTAAATTGAAGATAAGATCAATTATGTTATCTTGCAAATACTTTTAATATTTCAAAACTCACGTACTTACCTATCATAAAACACAAAAACAACTTTTAAACAAAATTAATTAATCACGCACTATAAACGAAGTATGATTAGTATTTCATACAACAATACTATTGACTACAATAACAAATAACTAAAAAGTTTCGCACAAATTCACCAGACACGTCCAAGTCCGGCGCGAGCACCGATAGAACTAAACGAGACTTCACAACGGCGTCCGAGGGGTGCGTTGTCGTGATAACCCAACTACCGTTCAAGCACATTCCTTTATTAGCAATTACACACAAGAACAGCACAACCGCATTCGACAAGGTTATAATGCCCCACGCTGATTAGTTCTGCAGCTGTGGCCAATAAAAATAAAATGTTTTCTTGATAGAAAACTCAAGTTCGCAACCGCAGTTCAATTCACATATGGCTCTCAATAGGGAATAATACGGCAGTTTTAAGAGCATTTCAAACTAATTTACCTGTCGATCAGAATATATATTGAATTAAACAGATTTAAATATTTGAAAGGACTTTTAAATGCTTAGAACGTGTATATATCAGAGTATTTGGTTCGTGATAAGTTGAAATGCATCTTATAAAGGTCAAGAACGCTCAAAGGTTCTTCAGTGTAAAACCACACGACAAACTATGTTCCTACCGTCATAGAATTTTAGATTTAATGACCTCACAACACTTTTAATATAATTTAATTGAAACATTAAAATATACATTCGTAATTATTATACCATTTTATCTTATATAATTGTTATACTGAAAGTGAACTAAAAAGAAAATCATTCAAATTATATGTATAAAGTATATAAAATCGCCATTATCAGAGCAAAACGACAAAAATAAAATATCAAAATTATTTTTTATTTTATTACAATATTTCCATTTCAAATGTAAATATTATTAAAGCATAAAAAATTTACTTATATTATTATTTATACCAAAATACATATTTGATGATTATTCTGATATATTTATTAAATGACAAATGTGATTCAAATATTAATGAGATGGAAATCATAAATTGCATTTGAATATTGTGATTCGTATCTTGAATTAGAAACAGAATCGGATTCATGAGATGATACGCTATACAGTATCATTTGATTTGATGTATCAAATTTTAATAAATTTTCTTCCTTACCTCACCTTACCTTCTATCAAATCATTGTTTTAATATCAGAATATTTAGTATTGATTAAATAAGTTAAAAATTACTTACCAATAACTTTATTTATATAATGTATTCATTGTTCTCTGTATATTCTTTGATAAAAATACTTCGTTGAATCGCTTTTTGACAACAAAAGCTCATCTATAACGGCATTCACAAAAAGTATACAACAAATACCAATCTATTGAAAATCACTTGCATGTGGAAAATATTTTGCTCTATCGGCTTTATTTCCTTTTATTTTTTATATAAAAAAAAGTCGATGAATGTTCAAGGTCATGTCAAATTTGTATTTTGAGAATTTGGAGTGATAGAATTGTTACTTACAAGTCTCGGAGATGGAAAGTAGCGCACGTGGTTACAGAGAATAAATTTTATTAATAGACTATTGTCTAAACAATTGTTAATAACGTGTGTGTGTGTGTGTGTGTGTGTGTGTGTGTGTGTGTGTGTGTGTGTGTGTGTGTGTGTGTGTGTGTGTGTGTGTGTGTGTGTGTGTGTGTGTGTGTGTGTGTGTGTGTGTGTGTGTGTGTGTGTGTGTGTGTGTGTGTGTGTGTGTGTGTGTGTGTGTGTGTGTGTGTGTGTGTGTGTGTGTGTGTGTGTGTGTGTGTGTGTGTGTGTGTGTGTGTGTGTGCGGCTGATAGAAAGTCCACCAGCCCACATAAACGACAATCAACATAATTATTTAACAATTATTAATGCTAAAGTACATTTTGCTTGTTGTATACTACAGACTATATTCAGATTATTTAAATCGAATTATTTTTTTTTAAGCAAAAGAGATTCTGTTACATAAGACGATAGTATTTTCGTTTTTGATATATACATATATCATTTCATAATATCTCAAAATTATCGCGATGGAATGAATAAAAAATCTCTTAAAATTTTACTGTTATACATGTCATAGACATTCATCAGATTTAATTCCTTATAGAATGTGTAAAAATTGCAATCGCTTTTTCATTCCTCGGATAAGTCTTATATTGTAGAGCTTTTATAATAGTTATTCAATAGATAAACTATTAAAATATCAAATTTATTCTCAGTTAAATTATCTGATGACTGAAAAGAAATTGTTACGAAAGTTGCTTTACGTCCAATATCTAAAGTTGCATGACGGATCATTCCTCAATAATTGATTTAGATTTTTAATCAATGGTGTAAGAATCAATTAGTTGGCCAACATGGACCAACATTGGCCAATGGTCAATATCCTGGCTAGACTCGGTATTAACGTGCCTGGGACGGGCCGATCAGAAATTTTATTATGTTTTCCATCATAAGTGCATTACCAACCCTCTTTTGATTACATGGCCGGCATGATTGGATTATAATCTGCGACGTCGGTTACGATTGATAATCTCTTGTCTGACGACAGTCCGTCCGTTAAGATGTTTATAGAAAATAAGTCTTTAACCAAATATTTTATAAAAGCAAGCAAGAAAAATTTTTTAATAGCAAAAGTGAATATATTATCAGTTTACTATAATTTTTTAATTAAACGTACAATCAGTAGAACTTTACGTGACTTTACTCACATTAAATTAATATTATTTAAAGGGTTATAACTGTAACGGAAGAACTCATGACCCCTTTTTAATGAGCTTAATATGGATAAGTGTCATGTCATGAACAAAATAAGTAGAAAATTCATGTTTAGACTATGAATGGTTATATAACTAGGGGCGCCGACAAACCCTCAATTTCGACTCGCTGCCTTTTTTTTCTTTTAAAAACCATCTCCAGTTGTGTGTCCTTTTGATTGCAAAGTTTCATAATTTTCCGTCAAGTAGTTTTCGAGCCAATTCGTGACAAAGAATGTAAAAAGTATCCAGTAAAACGCTACGCTCAGTTCGTTCGCTTCGCTCAAAAAATGAGAAATTTATTAAACTGGATAGTTCTATGTTGGATCACAGAAAAATGAAATTGCCATAGAATTCCCGAGATTACAATGCAGCTGCCGGTTGAAATCAATCACTTTCCAATCGCCACCGGTCGTGCTTAACACAGGAGCAATGACCCTCGACTTTAAACTCATTTCAAATATTACAATAAACAGAATTCAATGTCTAGTGTTCCATTTCATGTAATTGATACAACGGGCAAGTCGTGAGTAAAGCGTTTGAAAGATAAGTATGGATTAAACTGTTATTAAATTAGTTGACTTTTATCTGATTGAAAATTAGTTCACTTTATTATATATATTATGTAGGTTAAAGTAAATTCAACATTTCGGTCGCATTGCAGAGATAAGTTTGCTTCGTCGTCTCGTTGATTCTGTAGCTGTCATTTCTATACACATTTTTGATGTCAAGTTTATATTTAAGGTTATGTCTGTGAACTTTTCAGGCTCAACCTTGACCAGTGACCATATGGTCTGATTCGTGACGAGCCCTATATGGTCCACAGCATTTGTTAAACTAGAGACAGAGGTGTCAAACCTGTCTAGTATTGAGGTCGGTTATGACAACTTACTAACATATTTTTAAATTCCGTGTCAAGTTTAGTTATTAACAAACCAGTGTGAACTAGTTATATCTGGTATAATCATGTTTTATATGAAAGTATAATGTCAATTATTTCGCATTGGTAACTACTTTTGCTAATATAATTAGTCTGTATCCAAACATGTTAGCATATTTTTATTTTATGTATTGTTTTTTTTTCAGTTCAATTCATTTAATTGTTTTAATAGATCATTATTTTTTTTTCACATATTCACTAGTAACGTTAACAATATATTTTCTATTTAATATGTTTTTAAATAGAAATGTTCAAACACATAAATTCACAAGTCAAATCAAAGATTTTTGTTGTTTTCTTAAAGAAATAGCTTAATAAAATAATATAATAGAAAGTAAGAAACAAATAAAGATATAATTGATTTCATTTATAATAATACCAAAGCGACTTTCTAAGTAAATACGAGAAAGATTTCAGTCCAACCACTTAATAGGATACAATACGATGGATTGACCGCGTTTCTTTCATTTCAGATCTCGGTTACTGAGTGACGTAAGCGTCATACGAATTGGTAATGTGTTGCAAAACCTAATTACCACCCCTTGCGTAACCAACCACATCTATGTCAATGAACTACCAAAAAATGCAATTCCGAGTAAACGGTGTACGTTTAATTAAATGTTAACAACACTGTCAAAAATTAATTTCACTAAGGAATTAAGAAACAAAATGGCGGTAGTAACAAAAATAATTCGCATTCTTTTAAAAATAATTAACGAGAGGATGCAGTGGAGCGTCGTCGTATATAGATAGTAACATTTTAAGAAATAAAAGCCAGTCATCATTAACACTGTCATTACTATGTCTAGACTACAACTTATTTTTAACTCTCCAGTCACGCAGCCTGACGATAAAAAAACAAGTCAAAATACGAGAGGTTCGAAATTTCACTCCTAATTGTATACATATAACTCTACATATATTCTATGCCACTTCATCGAAGAAATGCGAAAGCAAATAATACTAATAAATATATAGACATAACTGCAATAGAAAATATACCGTCACTTCATAAATCATTGGACACTTTTATTCATCGGTGACACCGCATCGAGTAGCGCTTTAAAACTAATACTCGTATTTAATGCACACTCAATAATATATATTTATTGTGTAATAAATAGGTTAGGGTTTATTACTGTACTTTTATCGTGATTGATGATGCATCTAAAAAGAATCAAAAGAACACATTTCTGGTCCAAAAGAAAATAATTATATGGCTCTGATGCGATAGCCTCTTGAAAATCAAAACAATGTTACTAATATAGAGATATTAAACAAAGAAGAGACAGTTACGTACATAAATACAATACCTTTGATGTAGTTATATGAATGACATAAGAAATACTGAACCAAACTGTGGAATAAAGTTTTGTAAGGAGACAATAGACGATACTATGTCATAATGTTAAAACGAACAGAAAAACATATCGTGTCATTCCATATACCTATCAAAGGATGAGAATCTTCCAGACATGATATAATATGAGGTTATATAAAAACGAGACATTCTATACATTTCAAGATTACTCAAGATGAATGGTCTATTTGTTGATGAAATTGGATACTAGAAGCAAAGGCAAAGGGCGTAACGTTATCTATTGGTCCACGAGTATCATATTAGATGACCGTACACTTACTGGTTCAGTCATCGTTTACATCACACAAGCAAACTTTACATAAAACTAACAGTTGAAGGTCAGTTGACTCTTCGCAAACTTTCATAAAATCCAGCTCAGCACTTACAAACTAAACATGAAAGCTGTGTAAGTTGAGCAAGCACTTACGTGTACGTGGAGTGCTCTCGACCACATTACGTACAAAATTGTCCACCCTTTTCAAATTTTAATATAAATCTACATCATTGCCTGTCCTCAACTTGCCTTTCTAATACATGCCAACAATATAGACTATTATGTACTAAAAATTACATATTTCAATCACGTAGTTAAAGTCACGAAGTTTAAGTAATAAGTATGTAGCGAAAAACACAACACAGCAAGACTCACGCGTGAAAGGTCCTTGAACACGTTTCAATGTTTAAATTGTAAAGTCGTTTGGAAAGTTGGATTATGATTATGCCAAATGTTAAACTGTACAAGTTTTTGTTATAGCAAATAACCACAGTGCTAACCGGAACGTGTGTGATCTAATTTTAGCCATCGCCTGTCCCCCGTCGCGTGCCTAGCGCGCCTGTCTCGTACCTGATACACCAGAATACTCAAATTCTACACACAAGATAAATATTTACCATACAAAGTAATAAGGAAAACATTAAAAATATTTCTTTGATATTATGTATGAAATCTTTTGCTTTACATACAATATGTATAAAAACTAACAAATATGTAGTATAAAAAAAAATAAAACAAACTAATTTGAACATTAAAGATACACTTACTTACTTAAACAACGATAAAAGGATTCATTATAGCAAAATAATTCAAAGTAATTCAGCAATTACGATTGTTAAGCAAATAGACGTTCTAATGTAAAGAAACTTCACGCTTTATTTGAATTTCTGAATGCGGCCGGTTTAACGAATTTTCATTTTGACTTATTTGAACCGAAGTTTTACAGGCCGTGTTCAAATAACAGTTGGAGCGCATTTCCGCATTGCACTCGACATACTATATACTGGTAATTTAGTAATACTACAGTGTAATGTGATGATTAGTTTATTGAGTTCTTAATTTGAAATGGAGTGACCGTTGGAAGAATAAAAAAATCGAATATGTACTTCAATTATCGAAACCCTTGTTCGTTCAGTTCTGTTCGAATATTTCGGCAATAAATTATTTCTGTACATGATTTTTATTATCCAATACTTTTTTGTTGTATTGTGTTGTAATTTTTATATCAGAAATGTATTAAACGATCAATGATTAGATAATAGCTTAGAACTACAGTACTTACATCTTGTCCTATCTATAAATGTTCGTAATGGGATAAATTGCAATTTATAGTTCGTCCGATCATTGACACATTAAGGCCTAACTGGATAATGACCGTGATCGCTGGTCACTTGAAGGTCAGGATGTGTCCATTGCAAACATTCAGGGTTCCGCACATTCTCTGGTAGCAGATGTTCGTTTACAGCTGGAGTAAAGTTATATATTTGTATATGTATGTATCAACTAGTCAATACTATTATTAAATATGGACAAACTAACACAGTTTGGTGAGTTTGGATATATATAGTTTGGTTAACGTGGACGCTTAACGACCGACGTCCGGCGCAAGAAGCCAATATTGGATGACCACACACACATTTATCATCTTTTTACGACAATAAAAAATATTATTACAATATTAACCTTAAATAAGTTATAATAACAATGCCTAAACAAACTTCTCATTCCATGGTTAACAGAGAAATGTATTAACTTGCTACCATTGATAACCTTCGGTTTATTATAATAATATTATTCAAGAGCGATAACAGATTTCATATTCCATAATTTCATTACAACAATTGTGTAACAATAACAGGAAATTAAACAAATTATTATAAAAGTATTGATAAGAAATGTATGCATGAATTTACTTAATATTAGTTGTATTTCAAATGCCTCGAATTACGCGAAAGAGTGTGTATAAATATAATGTAGTCATCAATAATAGATGTATTTTTCCGTAAAAATAAGAGTATGTATTGCATAAAGTGTTCCTAGAATTAAAGTGATTGATTAAAATGATTTGTATTTTTTTGTAATAATTTTTGACTATGTTTAATCATAAACCTCGTTATACGCGAATTTCAGTAAAGCGGGGTATTACTGTATATAATTAGTAAACTGTTCGTAAAATTTTAGTTTAGATCTCTACATAAGATATATGATGAACACCCGGAGAATTTATATGTATATTTTATTAAGTAATCGAAATTTAAAAATCTAATATAATGCAGTGAACTATGTATCAAATGGATCCACCATTTATGGGAGAAAAAAATTAACGGTTATAAACATACTAATAGCGTCAGCTGTGCATTGCACGTGTCGATAAGAAACACGTGTGTTAACTTACTTACCAGATATTATACGATATAACAGATGAATACATATCATAAACAACATATAACAGAAGAATACATTTTCGTAAACAAGAATATTTTAAATACAATAGATTAAAAATAAACGTAAACTAACGTTGAAATTGATTAATTTAATTCTGCCACGTTACAATTCATAAAAAAATATATTTGTTTAAAAATCGAATAGAATTAGTTACATTTCAATCAAACATTGTTTAATAATTAAAATAGTTAATTTATAGCAATTAATTATAAAATCACTTTAAAAATGTCCACCAACAACTTGAATGGATTCTTCAACAAGTTCAGACATTACCGGTAAATTAATGAGATCGTTGAGATAATTAGCCTATTACGTAATGCCCAATCGTACTTATGACTAATCGATTGATATTATAGACCCTTCCTTATATAGATCTCAGTCACGTGACGTTTCGATACATTTCAAAACGATTTGAATCGATTCAATTATGGTAGTTCCTGAGTTCGTTGGCACCCGTTTGTTTTGCACCAAGACGCTGTCTGCATATTTATTCATTTTGTACCTTTTTTCTCGACTATTTCTTGTTTGAATACTGTACAAATTAAAATCAAGATATAAATCGCATTGCACATTCACTTGATATTAGACTAAGATAGTAGTTATTGAGTTTGAGTTTTTTTTGTAGTTACTGAGTTCGTATAAATGTAACACACCGGATACAAAATAAAGTGTATTTTCAAAGTACCCTCTAAAGTCTTCACTGCCAGTCTAGTCTAGTCTCATTATTTTACGTAACAGCGATCACCATGATTGCTGGTTACGAGGACTATACAATAGCTGGTTGAGAATAATTGCACATCCGGGAAAATCAGGCAATTACAGTTATTTTTAGCCAAAAATACAGCTACTGTACCCGCGCTAAGCTTTTACGGCTGTATTGTTTATTGATAGACACGCAAGTCTACATTAATATCTTATATATAAAATATTCAAAATTCAGATTGTTGTGACAAACACATCGATGTTTCGAGTATTAGTTTGTGAAGTTTGATTTAATTATTTTGCTTTTATTTTGAAATAGTATGGAGTTTTTAATGATAATTGGTGAAAATTCATCTCTGAAGTATTGAAAAAATCGACTTACTCGGTGCACAGGAGCCGTAGCGGTCTGGGAATTAATATATTTCATGAAGGACTATCTTAATATATCATAACTTATTCAATACAAGTTATTATACTTCGAATTGTATTTCATTTCCATTATATTTATTCTAACTCCATAACCCTTACTAAACTCAAGCTCTAGTTACACTTGTATAGGATGCAAACTAATGACAAGAAACTCCATGAATACGCTTTTATCTATAGAATTTGACATTTTGTTACACATAAATCACGGGGGATGACAAACGATGACCTATCAAGGGCCGGTCCCTCGAGAATCATTTCAAAAGGTCGCGTAACAATAACCCAAATTCGTGTTTTCGCAACATTGCAGGCGCGTCGATGTGGCGCCGACGATTCACGATTAATAACAAACACCATTTTTATAAAAGACATTTGATTAAAAAACAAAGCACATACGCAAAATGGAACTGTTAAATTAATATATTTATATTTATTCATTCTATAGGTTTAATCTAACATACTGAATAAACCTATATTCCTGGATTGAAATCAAGCTTAGATACCCTCTACAAACTCGGATTGGGTTATTGACACTGATTTATCAAGAAACGAATTCTAATTTCAATCTTTAGCAACCGAAATTCAATTATAATCGATTATCATAGAAATTTTGGTCGTTAATCTTTCAAAGAAAAATGGACGGTTGCTCAAGTGACAGATCTGACAGCGGTGACCTGTAAGTGTTGCGGGTTTAGAAATATTGCTGTAATTATTTTAATGTAGCAACCAAAACTCTGGCTAGTTTTCGTACCACAGACACGACAATCCGACGCCTGGTACAATAACCAGACACTAAACAAACTATTCTTCTATAAGTCCTAGAGAAAATAAGAAAGAATTTATATATTTAATACATAATATATTGACATTACAATTATACATTTCAATACTCCCAAAAATTAAACAATAAATACGTACGTAGACAACACATCAATTCTAAAATTATTGAGAACAGAAACTAAACAAACGGGTGTAACAAGAAACAGTCGTAATCGGTTTACGACTTGCCCCTATCTATAGATTATAAACATAGAGATACGAGCTCAAAATATTCACTAAATATAAACATAGCACTGCTTCATGTTAATACATGTTTCGTTAGGCTTGATTATTGAAGCGGGTCTAACAGGTCTGTGATATAATGATAGGTAACAATTTAATAATCATATATCTATAGAAACAATTATTTTTTTTAATTATCTTCTGAATAATGATTCGAAATTTCAAATATAATGAGCTAATAACGAGCCGAGAACTTTGAATTTGAATTCGTCTTGAGACTTCTATGAAATATATTTTACAGATATGTCCAATAATTTTAAATAAATCATTTTTATCTTCTGTTATCGATGTACATATATATTATCTGTTAATCGAATATGGTGATAAGATACAAAAAAATGCATCAGCTAGAATGAAAAAAATGTATAAAATCTTCAAGGAAAGCTAAAGAATATTGAGGAAACAATAAGTTATATGGCATTGAGTAAGATGTCAGGAACAAGTAGACGCTGAGGCGACGTCCGCGAGAAGATTGCTACGATAGATGTGAAATAGGCCACAGACCGACAGAACGATTTGTAAGGAAATTGATTGGAACGTATAACATTTATACAAAAACACGAGGGAGACAGTGATTTATCTGTTCTTATTATACCAAAAACACCATTTACATTTTAAAGATACCCTACAAAATTTCTTACTGATTTGAATGCAAGAAATCTTATTTAATTTACACAAAAAAATATACAAAGACACAAATAACTAGATATGAATAATATTTTAAAATATTAAAGTACATGTACAAAAGTTCTTTAATAAAGGTCGTCAGTCCAAAAGCAACAGAACGGGTTCAGTGACCCGACCGGTAGTTAATACGCTAGTGTTTATTTACTCTCATTACATTACTATGAAAATAAAGTACGGAAGATACCGAAACAAAAATAAAACATTCACTTGTACAGTCGCTCTTAGAATAAATTAAATTAGTATTTTTTTTTATTTTAGATTTAATTTAACAAAATATAAGACAATATATATATGAAGCAAGTTTTTTTTTTCTATTTACATGTGTTCCAGAAGCATCCGTTTAAGCGGTTCGTATTTTTGAAAACAGAACAATAATTAGAGATTATTTACGTTGTTCAAAGCTTTTTCTTGGAAGTCCAGTTTCATAGTTACAAATGTTTATGCGGGGAGACGAGCTAAGTAACTATAAGTAGAAGTGATAGGTTCCTGGAAGATGGACATTAATTTTCTAAGTGCCTAATGAATTTTTGAGGAATTATTGCATCTGAGGAAGAAATTAAATGTTATTATTTGAGAGCAATGGTGTTTCAAACATTGATTCTCTCTCTTCGCTCTGGATAGATAAGGTCAGAAAACTAGGTTTGATTCTTTGGTCGTAATCAATAAAATACGAAAATATCATTTTGTGATAGTGTTGCAAAAGGTGCTTATATTTTCATAATGAAAAGTATATTAAAAATAGTCAATACAATAAAAAAATGTACTGAAACTCCATGAATATTCATGGAGTTTCCAGACGATTTTTCTTTATGTACTATTGGAACAGTGTTAATATGAATTTATAAGTATTTTTTATTTTATGTTAAGTGTTGAGTCATTTTTAAGAACACCTGGACGTTGCCGCGTTGAGAAAAACTTACTATATTTATGATAGATTCGGATATTTGTTAATTTTTGTTAGATTTAATAAGAAATATGAATGATTTCAAGTTTTCTAGCCCTTGAAAGATTTAGGTAAGAGAAGTTTTGTAGCGTTAATATATTTGTAGAAGCCTATCTCTACATACATTCTTAGACTATACCAAATGTAACTAGTACCAATATTAGTACACACAAATCCGGTTCTGCTAACAAAGCCTCACTTTCCAACCACTTACCCGGACACACGAGACCTAGTCTTCACACAGGCCAAATTACCATTATTTAAAAACAAAAATAACATAATAATATAACTCACATAGCATAACTAGGCTGTTGTATTTGACCCAAAAATAAAAACAGTTTAGAAGGAAATAACTCGCACTAAATGTCACAGTGTAGTATAAATAAAACAAACTGCACGGTTAAATTGTAAAATGGTTGAACGCGTCCGTCTCTGACGGCGGTGAGAGGGTGACTGCATAGCAGATAGAATATTGCAATCTGTTGACTGGAGGGATACACTAACTAACGTAATTTATAATTAATCCACAATCCCAGATTGAAATCAACCTTAGGTGGCTTCAAATGCGAGGTTGGTGCTGTTGACTGGAAAATAAATTTCAATAATCATAATGAGTTATAACTTAAATCAAAACTAACTTAATAACTTTAGTTCTTTGGTACAATTATAAAATTAGACTGTTATAATAAATTAAAGATACATTTATAAGAAAACAATTTATTCAAATCACATCTCATTTATATATTTCCTATAAAACATTGAATAGGACGGACAGACATTACTAACCGAGACAAATGTGGAGCGTTCAGCTAATTATATCAAGATATTTGAGCTTCTTACTTATAAACGAGGACGGGGAATTTATTCATACTATTACTTGTTTTTATATTTTATTGCATGTCTGGATTTATATTAATTAAAGAAGAAACTGTATTAGTGGTTTATTTTGCAGTATTTAAGTGTTGTATTAATTTATCAAATTGATTGCGTTGGTTCTACTCGTAGGTTCGTATATTGCTCACTAAATATATTAACGTGTGTAAAACAGTAATCACAATAAAACCTGGCTGAATTTATTGAGAGGTTCTTCTCAGGCTAGGTCGGGTTGTGAACACTCGTAGCCTTATTTTAAGTTGGAGAGTGTCTTTATAGAAGGGCTTATATACGTACGATATCAAAATAGTCCTCCTGTCATTTGCAAAGACGTATGCAAAGATCACTGGTATGGATTCAAAGTGGAAAATATAAATAAACAATTATATTTTTGTATACCGTTGGTCCACTGGCTGTGACAGTAGCACCGATATTACCCACGTACTTTCACATAAAGAAATCAGGGCTTGTTTTTGGCAACTTAGATTAGGGTCGACTACCATTGCATCAACACTAAATAATATTAACATGTCTCCTTATTATAAGGATCGTTTAATGTAAAGAATATTGTCTTATTCACGACAATATAAGCATTAAATGAGTAAGAGACGACGACGGGAAATTGTTAACGTATTTGTGAATAGATTAGTCAGATACTTTTACAGGATATAATAAGTCAGTTCTATTAGTAACCTATCGACTCAACATTGTTCTTAAAAATATTTTATAATAGTTTAAAAGTATATCATAATATAAATATAGTTCACGTGGTCTTCTAAGGCTTAGCTAACGACGCTCATACTCTCATTAATATATTATTATTCAGTTGAAACTGAAAACAGCTGAAACCGGGGAGGCTGCCACAACTTTAAAAGGAAGCTAAAATATCACTGAAAGCCTCAATAGAGGTCAAGGTCTTTGGTACAAAATATAATAATATTAAGTCCGTAGAAAATTTATTTAATAAACTATTTTTAATAGTTATTTTGTTCAAATAACTATTAAGAGATTACAATATATTGAAGTTTGTGAAACAGTGATCACAATAAAGATATACCCGGCTGAATTTATTGTGTGGTTCTTCTCAGAGCAGGGCGCGTTTGGAACTCTCGTATACTCCTTACAGAAGCGCTTATTTTGATAAGAATGTTATCAAAACATTCCCATTTGATATATGCATGATTTTAACAAAGGTAAATAAAATATTAAATACAATTAGGTAACTGCTATTTGTATTTTATCTATAATAAACAATACGTCGTACGTAACGCAGTCTGTATGGTAATAACACGCAACAGCAATCTGGTTCACACGATTTCATAAAAAAAAATCTATCAATAAATAACATAAATAACAAAATTTCACACATCAATTCCGTAACATTTGAGATAACGCTCGATTTTAACGTAACAACAGTAAAAATTAAATAAAAATTACGATAGTTTTTACGTTTGGCTCTACAATATCTAACAAACAGAATACCATAGTTGATTAGTCCCACGTTCGGTGCACGGTTAAAAAAAAAGTGGTCACATTGTTAGTTAGACAGGTGAAAGTTCGCTTGGGAATAAATAGTTGAAACGAATCAGTTCACAATTTAGGTATAGCGTGGTATATAAAGTGTGAAAGCAACTATTATTTTTGTTAAATAGTACATTATTTATAATTTTTGCATACAATGTTCTGATATGTTAAGGCTTTTCCCTACTTTCTCACCACCGCCCTAACAACATCTTTTTACGTTATGTTTAAGGATACCAAAATAATTTTAAGAAACTTACTTACTTTAAATAGTGTTAGAAAAAAAAATCATATACTTTTATTATCATCGAAGCTAAAATACATACTCAAAATTTATAGAATGCCACTTTTCAAATGTAATCTTAAATAAATTTCTGTAATTATTTCAAGATGTTCACGGAGAGTGTAACAAAAACGGAATTACTAAATAATTAGAGTACGGATGTAATTTTCATTGCGCTTGCGCATCCCCCCCCCCCCTCCCCATTACGGAAATGCGCTTTAGAGACGTTATGCAGGCGATTATTAACGTCGAGATTAATGTTATTTACGTTGCGTTCGTTATTCTTTACTACTTTTATATACCATGTAACTTAGTTATTAAGATAATATTATAAATGATTTAAATGCTATTACTTTACGACTGGTATTACAAAAACGCATTTTACACTTATCTATGCAAATTGTAATTTTATTTTATTTTGTTATTTAAGTTTATGTTAACGTGATTATTTTTATAAATGTTAATTATGCAAGACGTGCTTTATAGCTTACATAGTAACTAATATATCTATAGATTAAAGCGTTTTTTTTTATGTCCGCCTTTTTGTTTTTTATCGCTCCCTTCACACAAGCTACTGGGTAGATTTTAATTAAATTTGGTATGACGATAAGTTATCACCAACACGGCCTGTCCGTGTAGATTAAATTGCGCCCGGTAGCTATTTTTATAATGTGGTATACTCATTAAAATTATTACGTTAGCAGTTTTATATAAAATAACCATTCCATCGTTTGAAAGTCTGATTGCGTGTATTCGCATGATTTGACGATTGCAAAGCTTCGACTCACCGAGGACAAAAACATTTTTCAATCTATTTATAGAAAGCCCTCATGAGATACAAGCATTGTTGTAGCTTAATATTAACAAATTATAAATGATACATAATCATTTATGTATCGCATAGAAGCTAAGTTTAAAATATAATGCACATATTCTAGTTATTATACTCCTTAAAGTAGGCACGAGAGGTATTTATTACCACAAATTGCTGAGTTGGCACCTCTCCCACATCACTCTCCGATCACAGCAGCCGTAACCGCAATGCCCATATATCAGATGTACTGCATCTGTCACTTCCTTTTGTAAGTAATAAAGTGCCAAGATGTTCCAGGAACGATTGACAAGCGTGCTGAGAGACGGGACAGATCGTTCTAGGAAAAATCTAGACTGGCAGCTAAACTATTTATAGAAAATCCGCCTTCCCAACATTGCAGCCTCAGTTGGGGTTTAGCAAATATTTTTTATATGACATGCTTTAGACCAAAATTCCTGAATATTGGTCCAAATATTTCCTAAAGTGCAGAGAACGCATCTCTTATTACAAATTCTTTGAGCTTGCGTGCTTATATGACAGATAGAAGATTATAAAATAATACAGTAATTTCGTTAAAATTTGCTACTTCAAACAGAATAAGTAATATAACACATTATGAAATGCTACAATATGCAATCCGGATTGAGACGTCCTTTACATAATATTATTGATTATAGACTCAATTGAATTATAGACTCGTACATGTCCATGATTGATGAGATGTATGTAACGTATACTCAAAGTATCCATTCATGCATACAATAAGGTTAAATGTACTGGTCTGAGTTGATTCATTTGAGTTCCTTATCAAAACAATAAATCTGAACTGTTTTAGAATCACTATTTCAATATTGCAATACAGATATCGTATTTACTAGGGGCGCCAACAGATCCTCAATTTCGACTCGCTACGCTAGCGAAATCTCAGGTGCCGTTTGCATATTGAGCGAAGCGAGCTCAATGTAATGACTCACCGTTTCCCATTGGCTTCAATGGGATATCAGTTTTTTAACGATTATTCCTCAACGACGTGACATTTTTCAAAAATATTTTTTGAACCATCACCTAATGTGTGTATTTTTGATTACAAAATTTCATAATTTTCCGTGAAGTATTTTTCGAGCCTATTCATGACAAAGAATGTGAAAACATCTCCAGTAGAGCGCTCCGCTCGCTTCGCTCAATAAAGATAGTATGAGGCCATAATATTTTCCCGCCCTGTCACATTCACATTGACAGGAGGTAAAGCGAACTTGACAGATACGAAGATAAGGTTAATTTATATTTAATTGTTTTAAAATTAACAATATTAATGTATATTGTTTATAAAATAAGAATATCAGTTCCGGTAATTTAGAAAGTATATTTTAATCTTGACATCGATGCCCTTAACGGGATTTAGTGAACAGTTGCGAGTAACAAAGCGCCCACGCAATTCCCCGTCCGGGACTAAACTTAATATGGAAAAAGAAAGAGTAAGTTTAATGAAATTAAAGAAACTTTTTTTAATTTTGACGAGTAAAATTTTCTTAACAATGTTTTATTATATTTAAATATTATTAGAACCAGTCTAGATCGGATTTTATATAAAAAATTCAGGTATGATTTATGAAAATTCGGCGCCATTTTATTATTGGATCGTGTTACGTGCAATAGAGCGTGGAATAACGTCAATATGGGATCATATATATATTTTTTAGATGTTATTTAAATGATCATTTATCCTTTAACATTTTATTTGTTTAAATATGATAACCAATAAAGTAAAAGATATCTTTACCACTTTTAAAAGGCAGTATTAATTTAATATATATTTTATTACCCAATATGGTTTCTTGGCAGACATAAATCAAATTTAGCACTTAACGGTGTTTCAGAATTTTATTAAGGTTATGTGTGTATTAAATAAATTCTTGTACTCAAATATCATATTACTCCTAAAAATTATTTTTATCAAGACATGGATTTTATGTACTTATTTATTGTATAATATATTAATTGTTGTGAATTTTTAATGTGTCTAATTATTATTTTAAATAATTCATCCTATATGTTAGTTATATGTGGAAGAGCAATAAATAATATTTTTGTGTGTGTGTGTGTGTGTGTGTGTATTTTATTATAAATATGCATTTCACACTACTTCAAGTACTTGCTCAGCAATAATTAAGTCAAATTAAATTTTTCAAAAAAAAAACAATTTCTTCATAGAAAAGATATTTTCAATATCCACTACTGATGATAATAATATGATATGAATGGTATGAAGCTGCTTTTAGGCCTATATGTATTAAAATGCCGGCACATATTAATAAAAACATCAAAACAAAAATTATTATCATATTAAATATATTATAGTATTATCATATTAAATATATTATATTGCAGTATCAATAATATACTTCTCATATTAAATTTATTAAAAATTTTTGTTACCTTTTACAATATGATGAAATCGATTTTTTTACTATTCCTGTATTATTATATTAATATATTTATAAATATATCAACATATTAAAATAATCGATTTTCTTAGTGATTAATAAATTAACGACGGATAAGCATTTAATTAATTTTAGGACACTAATTAATTAAATAATATAATTTTATGTATATGACATAATTTTATTAATAACTTATAATATTAATTTATTAAAAATATATATAAATATATTTACTTACCATTTTGCCTTTGGTGCAATAACTGCAGTAACAACAATAAATTAAACGGAATGACAGTCTTATAAACAGAAAACAAAATAATCTTTCTTAATAATTATGAAACAGACAATTATACTGTGAATTTCATTTATAAAATGTTTCAAATCATCTTTAACACAATTTATAAATAAAATTAAAGGAAGATCACGTAAAGGTATAACTGAGGCGACGCGGGCGAAGTGGCGTAAGTAGCCAACCCCAATTTACCCAGTTAGTACTGACAAGTGACAAATGACACTAAGTTATTGCCATGATATATATTTTTTCCTAACTTACTTTCAGATTTAAATCTTTATTTGTTTAGTAAAAATACATTACATTTTAGACTACAATAAGATTATAGATTTATTTATTGATACTTTATTTGGCGATGATTTATTGACATAAATTATCCAAGTAATTTTACCTTACAATAAAGAAATAGACTCTTAACTTGGTGTTAAGATTACCCGAAACCACAACTAATATTATATTACTAATATAATATTACTGGTAACCTCTTAAGTAAAAGTGTTGCCATTTTTTATATTCCATATTTTTTACAGAAGCGTTCAATTTGAAAGAATTTAAATTATTTTAATATATTTTTATACTTGTAGCTTAATTTTACATTTGTGGTTTCAAATTAAGTTCAAGGTTATATACATGACGTATATTATATATAATATGTATTTTTTAAACATGTTTTGAAAAATACCAACTTAGTGTTTTACATTAAAGAATGGTAAATGTCAATCCATAAAAAAACATGTTACAGTGTTGCTCTGTTGACTTTTGAGTTGTTTTTTGAGTTTTAAGTTTTAATTTCGTCAGTTTAATATTATGTTTGTATTATCAAAATAAAAGGAAATAAATCTAATAACACAATATTTTTTATCCATGTTTTGTAGTAAATTATGAATTAATTTTGTCAAAACACCAATAATTTAAAAGTTAGAGAACATGGAAGCAGATTCCACGACTTATGAAAGTAATCAAAAATCATCAATAAATGAAGTCTGTTTACCATTTAATTGCAGCCCAGCGTAAGTAATGTTTTGGTTTATAATATTTATTAGCAATATATATAATATCAGATTGTTTCATTCTAGTAATTTAGAGCTGTATAAAGAGTTACTGAGTGACAATGGTGATCGCAGTTTGGAAAGTCAGCTAATTTCGAAACTGCAGTCTTTTGGACTACTTCCTACTAATGTCTCGTGCCCCGAAGATGCGCCAACGTGCAAAGTTGTACGAAAATTAGCACGTGTCATTGATAGGTAATTACTTTTTATGTTTGTTAATTTAACATAGATCATGTAAAATATATTTTTTGAGTTAATCAATGATAAAATATTAATTTGGTATATATAATTAGAAAATGATGTTTTGCAGGGTTCAATGGGTGTGTGAAGGCTGTGGCAAGCGGCAGCCCATCAGAACGGGATCAATCTTTTTTAAGTTGCAGTGTTCCATATTACAAGTACTCCAGCTGGTACTGGCTTGGTGTGAGGATGCCGATCTCACTTCTGCAGCTCAATATTTTGGTAAGGAAATATTTAATATTTAGAAGAGATCTATTTTTTATGTATATAATATATATTTGTACTTATATTAAATATTAATATGTTTCCATGCTTTCATTACATCAATCCGGTAAGTTATTATAATTTTATCATCAAGTAATTATTATTAGTTTTGATCCAGATAATATACATCTTGAGGAAAGGTTCGACAAAATCTACCTGGATTTTGACAAAACCTGTTCTAAATCAATTATAATTTATTTTATCTAGAATGCAATGAAATTGACATATGTGTTAAGTTATAGAAATATATTATTTTAAGACTTGAACAAGTGCCAGTAAATTGATTTCTAATTCTAATAACATTGAATTTCAGATGTAAAGCCAAGAGTGGCGAGTATTATTTATGACAAGCTAGATGACTTAGTGATAAAGGAGCTTAATAAAAGCAGACTCGGTGGTGAAAACTCGGTGGTTGTGAGTGAAATGTATCCGGACTGCTTGAACCGACTGTCTCCTGATACTACCGAGCAACCTCATGTGCACCGAATACTGATGTTGGCTGATACTAAAGTACATTTTATTCTTTTTATTATATTATCTGTTCTACCATTAATATGAAGTCTACAAAATTCTTTTTATGTATCAAACTATTCTGACGATGTAGCAAAACAGTTGAGCTATGATCTTTGCAATTGATTATAATTTATTAAATTAAATGTTTTCTTTTATAGCACATACCAACCCATTACCGACTGCACGTAGTTAAAGAGGATCTCAAAAGGTTGCCGGGAAATATTAACAGTGAGCAGGTAAAAATGCTCTGTTATTTATTTTTATTTAGATATCTTTATTATTAATTATAATGTTATATTAAAAATATCTTCACTCATTGCAGTGTCTGAAAGACGAGATAGAGCATGTAATAGCTGATACAACGATAATGCACTCAACAATAGTGGCAGGAAACAACGTGCCCCTCACCGACGGTGTTGTGCCGCTGCAGGTGCTTCTGCAGCACTGTGATTCTGATATGCAGCACTTCTGTAAGTTATTTAAATATATTTTAATATATAAAAAATATTTTTCTTATATAAAAATGTTCTCTCTATAGTAAGTTCCCGGATATGGAGCCAGGCGGTGTCAGTCTGTACGGCGTCCCGTGAGTTGTGTTGCGTGTCGTGCGCCACTATGAGTTGCGCCACGCTGAGCTGCGCCACTGCGCTGCAGCGCTACTTGGACGCGGCTCTTTACAGACTGAGGTATGGAGATGGATTTTTTGAACACGTGCTAAGGTTGGTAGCCATGGAGTACACACAGAATGTAAATTAAGGTCTCTACACTGGAGTGTGATGACTGTTTTTGTTATATTAGATATAAAGGTAAGTCTACACTACTGAGTGTAGATAAATGGTAGAATGGACCGAATATCGTTGCCTAATTATAAAGATGAAAAAAAAAATGTTTCCATGATGTTACAATAGAAATAATATAAATGTTTTTTTGTTTTTTTTTTTTAAAGTGGATGATTGTTATTATATTCATCTCATTTTTTTTCGGCATTTTTTAAGAACATAAATTGTTTGTAATAAAAATCTCATTTTTTTTATTGTTATTGATCATTAGTGCTTTATTTTTTTAATTATATAATTATTGTTATTTCCGTAGTGCCTCGAGTGACTGATGGTCTTCCAAAAAATTTTTTTTAACCTTATTGAATTGATATTAAAATGATATTTTGTTAATTAAGTTGTTTTTGTGTTATGTTAAAATTCAAGTTATGATGGTTTCAAATTGTTTACTTGATATCAAATAAGTTCCTGTGTTATCATCCTTTGTGCATAAATGGTATTATTTTTAATAAAAGATATTTTATATTATTAGTAGTGTTATTTGAGATCCCAGACAATTTAAAATGGCTTATAAGCTAGGATAGTTGTGTGGTAAGTGTGATACCGAAGATGATGGTGATGAATCCGGATTGCGACAACAAACCTCATTCATTGGAACATGAATTAAGTCTAAGTTTTGATAAAATACAATACAATTCATTACTTTTGATAGGTTCAACTAATTAACTAGAAATGAAATTTCGTTATAATCAACTATAAGCGATATTGTATTAAATAAAAATTTGTTGATTGTTCATAAGTTAAGTATCCAAATAGCCTTTGTTTTTAGGGTTCCGTGGTCCTCTATAGTTTCGTCATGTACGTCTCCCTTATGTAGCTCAGATAGTTAGTACTAAAAAACTAAATCTATCAGTATCACGACTACGTACTTTAGAACTACGTACTTTAACTTAAATATATATTTTTTGGTGGATATATTTCAAACTATCTAATTCTTGGAATATAGATGCAAATAATGTATTATTAACCGTATATTGCGTGTAGTCACACCCTTGGACACTTTTTAATATTTAGTTTTCCTAACCAATCTAATTATGTGTCTACAAAATCGTTTAAATTAATTTTGAAAATTTGTCTAGGTGTTGCCTCTCGGAGGGACGTTTGAACATACGTCCTTTGAAGTTAGTTTTTAGTACGTTACCAACAATTTTATTATAAGGAAGATTAAGAATAGTCGTCGACCGTAAATAGTCGTAATGTAGACTTGATTTTTATAGTAAGTGTTAAAAAACTATGCTGTCATATTAGTATTGTTCCCTATATACTTATTTGTCATATCTTCTATGTCTGTCTGTCCGTCTGTACGTGAAATAAAACAATTAAAAACAGAAAACAAGGAAATGAATATTAATAATCTATTCTTAATTGAAAGCTTATCACTCGAAGGCAAACAATTTTTATATTAGACTCAAAGATTTATAAGAAATTCCCATTTAATATAATATATTTTATGAGTCTACTAGATGTATTTATAGCTTACGAATCAAATCCTTTAAATTTCGACACAAAACTAAGGATTTTGAACAGTTTAATATTTAATAGTCTATATGTTTTGTATATCTGTCTGTGGCATAATGGACGAACCGATTGGAGTGCTTTTTTTTACCAAAGACCTCGCCTGTCGAGATGGTTCTTAGTGGAAATTATAGCTGTCGTCTCCAAGCTATTTAACTCTCATTTGAATTGGTGACGGAATCTTAGGCAATATTCGAGCTATTAATTTCAAACTTTTATTAAATGTTAACTTAATCATGCTTTTAGTTAAATATTTATTGTAAAACAAAAAATATTTTGTGTCTTCATAGAATAGTCATAGATAAAAAAAATTACAACTTAAAAAAGTCATTTAATATATGGAAAGTATGTAAAAACATTGAATAAAAATATCAATAATTGATTCGAGCGTAAGCGAAGCTCTTAACCGTTTGGGAAACTTCTTTTTGAAGCAACATCACATAAAAACTACTGAATTGATTTGAATAAAAATCAATTCCCAACCGGGAATGGGAATGTTTTTAAAATAACAGAATTAAAATATCTCATTCCGTTCAGAAATGATTGTCAAAACACTGAGGGGTCTCAGCTCAACTAGCGCAGCGCACGGCGGCGAATCCTAGTTTTATTAAACTGTTCTTGAGATTATAACTTCTTTATATTTTCTAACTGATACAAGAATTGCAATGTTTTTTCTTATTTTCAAATCTGATATACCTTGTATTCTGTCTTTGATTAACAACCTTATGTTGAATTGTCAATATTTTTTCCTTTGGTACGTGTAATTACTTATACTATGCTTTAGTCGACAAATTGTGTAAAATAACATTTTTTAGTATTCGTACACCGCTTCAGAATACCTAAAAACTTGCTTTCGTGAATGCGAAGCAATATCTCTAATATTAGCTCTTTCTGCACGACTTCCGATTGGAAAGATAAAAAAGTTTTTCATAATATACTGAATAAAAAGGGGTGAAATTATAAAATAAAAATTACTGCTGCGTGTACAAATGAGGATATTTTTCGTGCACTAGGTTGCTAGGACTTTCATTTGGGTTATTATCCATCTTCGCCAGCCATCCTCTCCTTTGTGGTCTGGAGCATGTGAGGAACAAGGTTTGTCATCAACTTAGACCCAAAAATCTTAATTTGAAAGGAATGGCCTTTCTTAAATATGACAAGAGTATAAAGCTTTGCTCACGTCATTTTTTACACAATTTCATGTGCGTTTTTAATAAAAACCTTTTTTTAAAACTAATTCTGGAAACCAGTATATAGTTATCCATTACAAAAATATGATTATCAAGGCCGGACTTCAATTCAATCAAACTTCCATTAAAAACCGAAAAGGTTGCTTGGTTTTTCCATCCTACTGTAAAGCTCCGGTTCAGTTTTGGAAAGGAGAACGAAAGCACTAGGACAACGACCGATGTAGGACGAGCGGTCCTGTTCACACATCACATACTTTCAAATTGAAGAAGAAATTCATTTGACCGAAATAAGAACCTGTTATGCTAAATATCGTTTAATAGCTCTTAAAGCTCGTGCTTTCTTTTATTTTACTTATTTTTTATAATTAACGATATCTGCTATTAAGATTTTTTTATAGTAGAAAGCTTATTCGCTTTCTTGACCAAACGATAAAAGCAAACCAAAAGGTAATCCAACGAGTTGTATTGTTATTGTCTGACATATTTAGATAAACCAAAAACATAAAAAGATAAAGCCTACTGACAAACCAAAATTTACTCCAATGTTAATTAATTAATGTTGCCTAAGTAAAGAAGTCTCTCGTAAGTTAAAGACTTAAATATTTAGCAAATAAGATTGATTAATCCGTGAATTGCAATAAAAACAAACAAGTGTAGTATCGTTTACCGTTGGGCCTGTACAGTTAGCGAGCTGCGCAGGCGCATCGTAACAGGTTGCTTCAAAGATCTGTGTCAAACTCTATTTATCTACGATGATATGATGATAATTTGAAAGCTCTAAACTGTGAATGTTCTCGAACATTGAAAATGTTTGGTTTGTAAGACATTTACATGTGTAGAATTTTTGTCTTTTTATAACATAAAATGTTAGTGAAGTAGATATTATGAGCGGATTAATGAAAAAGTAGCAAAAAGTAACTTTTTCCTTTTCTTTACTAGGGGCTGATGACACATTTTTACGATTCTTACGTACAATTTTTTTTTAATATTTAAATCAGCTATTTCTCAGTTCTAATCAAGAGAAATAAATGTAAACTAAATACCGAGTTTCATACATACTTAGGAATGGAACCTTTAAAACTTAGATTTATTTATTGTTAACAGAGTGTACCTAACTGTGCAAAATATCAGATTTATAGTTGAAAGATTTGATCTGAACTTTAATAAGTTTGAGAGACTGTCCTAGCTTTTTATAATATGTATTCTAACAAATCTCATGTACATCCTACAGATTTATTATACCTCGGCACCATCATATAGTATGAACAAAATAATAATAATTTAATGATAATCAATTAATTTCCTTTTCTAACGTCGTTGATAGAAAGTATATTAATTTTTTCCTTATATTTTCTATGTACATAATTAAACAACTTAAAAGGAATATTTATGATTCTTAAATTAGCTTTAAAACGAGTCTTTAATCTTTAACCATAACTTGATATAGCGGGTAAGTATTATTTTAAGTATTATCCAGTAATAGATAGATAACTAGACTATATAGTTTATAACATTCACTATATAAAACTTTAAGCTTACTTTCTCTATGACTTAAAAGTGTACACGTTTATAAAAACAATTTTCAACCTATCTATGTCAGCTCCATTTTAAATTATAATTCAAATGAATTTTATTTAAATGTCTTAAATATTTCTTTATTTACGATCGGATCTATAACGGATCTATAGCGTTTTAATACTTCCAGTTTAAACGGGCTGGTAGTGAAGTCGGCTGGCGTCGCCTGTACCGCTATCTCGAATAAATAAAAGATGCACCGGAGAGTGGATACAAAGTACCGCCAGCTCAGTGAGTGTACAGCCTACAGACGAGATGGTCAACTACAAGCGGGTGTGCGATGTGGCCGTGCTGCTATTACTAGTGGCCGCAGCCGCAGCAGCACCAGCACCTGAAGAGCAGCATTATGACCAACGACAGAACGGCACAGAAAATTATCGTCTAAACATCGATGGGGTGGTCATTGCCATCGCTCCGGCTGAGTCGTTTATAGCAGCGGCCTCAGACCTCAGTGACCTATTTGATATATCTGATATAGAGGATATTATAAAGCGACCCAGTTCCGAAAACTCAGTTAAGCCAGTTAAGTTATCACCCGAACCCGAAAAGCCGGAAGAGACACCAATCAGTGAAGTGACACTGAACTCAGACTTGAAGCCACAAAAGAAGGATGCATCTGGGAGAAAACAGGAAAAAGTTAAAAGGTAACCTTAATATCGACATTTTTATCCAAGTTTTAGATAATAGTTTTGTTTTAACAAATATAAAATACATTTTTTGATATTTGATAAATAATAATATAATTTTGTCGTATTTTATTTTAATTATATATATACTATATGTATTTTTCATTACTTTCAGACTGAAGCAGCGCCTTGCCACTATGTTAATACCATTGCTACGAAAAACTCGCAATCATCAATAAAATAGTTATGAACACGACATGTAGGATAGAGGTCCCGTAGGACTTGTACGAGTGATACGCAAAATGCATTTATTTATTATAATTAATATATAGTTGTAAAGTGTGTATGCTTGTATGTTGTTTTGTTGAAAATAAATGAAAATTCTTATTGAAAAATCCATAAAATGTCGTTTCACTCTATATCTATATAAATAGTTTATACCTAATATTGTTTTAATTGGATAATAATTCAGATGTAAATAGAATTCGGATTTGCTTTTAAAAACAATAAAATATAAATATCTTATAGGGTTATCCTTGTATTGAGATTAGTTGTCAAATTTAGTTTTTTTACCTAAATATACAATTAAAAAATATTTTAGTACCTGCCCAAAATATAATCAATTGACAAAACAACAGAAAACATTAATCATAAATTTAAGAAATATTCATATGAATACAGTAATATTATATTAATATATTTAATTATTCTATTATTAATTCTTCTTAAATATTTTCTAATTATTGAGATAAATTTTTAGTTAATTGTATTTAATTAAAATAAAAATTATACAAATAAAATACTGAATAAACTTTAACCTTTATTAATTATTAACAAATACATAAAAAGAATGGATTGTACCAATATCCTATATAGAGTGTGTTATCTATTCTGTGTTAAAGCCAGCCTATCTTTGCTGTTAAAGTTCAACTACTTTCACCAAATATAACAAGCTATATTACAGTTATACTTCAAAGGAATCGTATATTATAATAACGGAATAATATTAATTATTATGATGGCATCGATGGTCAAAATCACCACAAATCCCACATATAACTATATCTAGTAATATAATTTGATGCAACGTCGTGTGCTTAAAGCTTAATCTGTCCAAACGCAGTCCCAGGCAACAATAGGTACCTTTTGTGTAGCAAAAACATCTTAATACTTCTATTATGTTGTGAGGATAATTAATTATTCAAAAGTGAAAGCAATTCACAAGTTAAAGTTCTTAAAGAGCGGGTCGGTCTGATCATTAAGAACCTGTTATGCACACTTTGTTTTGCAAAAAGAAAACTAACCACTTTATTTTGACTAACAAGGAATACCGCCACAGCACTAAATAATTTTTAAATACTATCTACGTAAAGGGATATTTGTTTCACGATTCGCAAGTCAAAAGTATGCTAATGTTACGATAAATAAATTAATAAATACTCCGAAATTCATAAAAATGCGCCTATTTTCTATTTTCCTTAGGGATCTTTAACAAATACTTCAGCTTGTCATATATATTTTTTTAATTGGATTACATCTTTTTACCTAATACATTTTAATTACTAATAAAATATATGCAAAAGTTCATAATATAATAAGCCCTAATCATCTCTCAGATGTCATTTTAAATATATCTATGTCACATAATGTTACGGGTTAATAAATCAAATAATTATAAACAGTACTAAAAAGAAGATAACATACCGATAACTACATTATAAGGAATGTGTGTATCAATGTATAAGACATGCGCGTGCGCAGTTCATAGGAAACTCGGTTATCATATTGATGACCTGCGGTCGAGATGTCACGCCACTCCCATCTCCATTACACCACGGACATTATATATTATACGTTTATAATCCAATCTAGCTTTCTAGAAAGAGTTAACTATTGTATCTATAAATTAATGCCAAGTCAACGTCTAATGACACTTATTATTGTTTTCGATAGTCTTTATTAATCATGAAAACTTTTATTAATTAATACTATAAATAAAATTTATGGTCACTTACTAGTAAATTTTCTGTCATATTCTGAATGAATCTTTAGTTTCTAAAAAACATTTAATTGATTTCTCGTTATAAATCCAGATACTAACAGTCCATAATTAGCTATAAGTATCACATGTACCGTATGTAAAGCTAAAGCGCTATCGTGTCGTTAAAACCGTTACAATGTGCCCGATTCAGCGGTGACTGGATCGTGAGCGCTCAGTAAAAGCTGCGCGAGAGTTGAGCACGCACAGTCTTATGCTGAGTGATCTGCCAACAACACGCGCCATGCTGCTCTTTTTTGCAATCACCCTTGCGGTCGCGGCTGCAGCGCCTTCGTACGACCAGCGGCAGGACGGCAAGTACAATGTGCAAGCTGATGTCCAGAACATCGTTATGCTGGTTGCATTACCCAGCAAAATACCCAACTCCCTCCTAGATCTTCTCGTGAGGAGCTCGACTAGAAGTAATGAACCGATAGCGCAAGACAGAGCTGATGTGCAAGTCATGGAAGCATTCGTGGAGCCCAGCACACCATATCGCGTGGAGATAGGACCAGAGATTGAACGATCTGCAGGTGGCGATGAGAAAAGCGCTGAGGTGGTAATCCCCAGCAGAAGGCATCTCGATCCTGAACCCGAGTCCCATGAGGATGAAATGAAACTGATAGGAGCGACGGAACAATGTGGACCTGATCGTCAGCGGGATCCAGTAACCCTCATGTGCCAGTTTCGCACCAACACCAACCCAGAACAAAGCCCTGAAGTCATTTTAACTTCGTGAACCCAGCTTCTCCGCCATGTCGATTTATATTTTATGAATTTATTTGTGATTAAATATGTTGTAAATTATTTATTTTAATTATAAGTACTTTTAACACGCTTTTTGTTTTCCTAGTTCTAGTTCTTCTAGTTTACTTCGATTTTAAAAAATAAGCCTGTGGCAATTTTTAAAAATATAACTTCAAACAATGAACGTGACAGTTGCAAATTCCACTTTATAATATGATAATATTAAATACTTAATAATATAACTTGCACGTAATGACTGAATGTTTTGTTTTTTTTTGTTTAGGAGCTGCTCATCACGTTCTCTTGAAAGATAATTATAAAAATAAATCATTATCTAATATACAAGCGACTATCAGAATATTAAAGTTATTTATTAAAAGTTGTTATATTAAATTAACTTGTTAGGTGTTAACAAACCTCATTAAATATATATTTTAAAATACTTAGTATTCAGTATTATTATACTGACATCAATATTTGAAAAAGTATTTTTTTCGTTTATTATTTACCTCCAAAATATACCATTGACTATATATACATTGCTATATTTATATTGACTTGATTGATTGATTGATTGATTGACTGATTGATGATGATAAAATAGTATCACGTTACCTTATTTAGAGCAATTGGTATATAATTAATGATTGAGTTATCAAAACTGAATTAATTATGTGTAAAGTACCTGGGAATATTTAAATAATAAACAAAAAACTTAAAATTTTAAAAATTAAAATAAAAAATCTTTGTCAAAACTTGATATTAAAAGATATATTTTAATATTAATAATAAATAATTCATGTATTCTAACATTCATTTCTTATTTGATGTCATTAATTTCAACCCATAAATAAAAAGGAGAAAACAAACATTCAAAGAGCTGCATTTTTATAACCACTGGTATGATCGTATTAAAATTAAATTGAGGTTTACGAAGCCTTCCCCTACCGAAAGGAGAAACGCAGTACGATTTCACACACCTCTTCCTGTTCATACAACCATATTCTGAAAGAATTGGCTACCTTTTGGATCTGATTATAAATAGCAAATCCAAAAAGATTAGATATTTTTGTTATTATCAATGAAAATACCAGAGTCTCATAATGTTGTAAAGGTGAAACTTGAGAACGAAGGGCTCTAAGGTATTACTAAAAAGAATTATTAATCCTAAAGTAAATAAATCATAAAGTGTAAGTTTTATTAGGTGTTGCAGTAAACTAATAAGTTCAAGGAGAAACGTATAAAGATAATAAATAACAATAAATTATTAATGTACCTAATCTGTAACTTTATCATAGAGGATCGAGCAGTGTAATTTTGCACTAAGATATAGATATTATTTACTATTAAATAGTTTATCAGTATAGTGAAATAAATAAAAAGATTAGTCGATGACTTCAGTGCTTATCAAATCAAGATATCGCAATCACTTGTTTTTCTGACTGATTGGAAATTAAGTAATATATTTCAGTAACGTTTATTGTCGTTACTTGTCAATTCTAGGAAAAAGTTTCCAGATTGTCTTGGGTTCGATTGATATGGGCCACAGTCCTTAATTTTCTTTTTTAAGTCACTTTTTTAATTATATAAGTGATCTGTTTTCTTTTGGAGACAAACATATTGAGATAGTGTTATTTGCTGATGAGACATATTTAATATTTTAATTACGACGATATCAGGTGTGACGATGTAAATAAACCTCTCTAAAATCATGTAGTGTACTCTTAACAATCTATTACTTGATAATGAAAAGAGTACTTCACAGACATTTTAATATGATGCATGTGAGCTGTAAGAACTGTAATACGAGGAAGGCAGAGGCGAAAAGTTTTGGCTGGATTGGCTAGTGATCTGTAACATATCCTCGGAGGTACAGGTGCAGTAGAGAACTGTTAAATGAGGATTGAAGGCAGTGGCGGAAAGTTGGATTGGCCATTTATCTGTAACATATCCCCGGAGGTAACATCCTCCCCGTATACTGATACAAAAATATCTGTAACTGATAATACCACTGGAAAATTACCCTCATTGTATTGTGTCATTTAGTATCGAATATTGGATTAGTGTTGCTGATATAAATATCATTTTTCTTTTTTAAAAGCTTTTTCTAGTTTCTTTACGAGTTAAACCAAATTTTACCAAATTAGTATACTATCTGTCAGTTATCAGTTTATTACATCTTTGGCTTATACTTGTTTTTGTGTTACAAGTATATCATATAATATCTAGCTATATAGAGTCGCCGATATTAGAAATTAGGAAAAGTGGTGTTATTATTATTTACATCACACTGATAAAATTGAAGAGATTATATAAACTTACCACAATGACTCTCTTATCAAATAAGTATCATTTTCTATTTCGCTCACTTTAATATTCGTTCTTACGTGCATTTATTGTGTGAGACTCGGCTATAAGTAAATTATTTATTAATATAATTTTATTACTTAGTTATTCATATTAAATAATGGATAAGAATAACAGTTTTCCTTATGAAATCACACCGTTTACTGCGGAAGAAAATAAGGAACTCCGGGATTATTTCAAAGGTATGTTATGTACACAAGAAAGCTTTATTAGTGTTAATTATATTTATGAGTAGTTTAAAAAAATATATTAAATTCATTAAATAATTTTATATATTTTTTTCCGTTAATGAAACCGCGAGACAGCTGATCGTACTTATAAACAACTTGTATAAAAAATAGTAAAACGCCAGTTCTCTTTATCAAAAGTTTATTTAAAAGTGTACAGTAATGAAGTGCAAATGAAATAAAGACTTAAGAATATGTAAATATATAATTATTAGTTGAAAACAGCTCACCGCCAGTGCATCCTCGAGCGATAAAAATATTATCTTTATAATTACATTATGGCCAATAAAAGTGCAGTGAAAGGTATTTTATGATACAAACACAATAAGCAACACACAACTTTGCTATTAATCTAGTTACATAAATAATTATACATTAAAATTAAACATAGCCAACATTTTAATACAACGCCATCTAGTACGACATATATGAACGAAGTAGAGGTAGAATTATCGATCTTATCACAATGATAAATAAATGTTACAAATGCGGCAAGTTTATTTCGCCAATAGATGGAGCTAAGTGTATCACCGGCATATGGTCAAACATTGCTGATCCAAGGCTAATTTGTGATCGCTGGTGAAACACTAAGACATTATTGAGGGATTAAGGAGGAATTTAGATGAATCTTTCTGTAACGCAGACCTAATCCATAATATCTCGGAAAGTTTAACAAATCAATTGCTCATGTACAAAATACGCAAATTGCGGCATGATGTAGCAAAGAAATTTGCTAGAATGGATATTTTTTCCTAAGAACTTAGTCGGCTACACAAAAGATTTTCGGAACATTCTGAAAGATTACTTCGGACAATAACTGCTCTAGAAAAAACAATTAAAAAATCGGATTTGTGTGAATCGGGTAGCAGTCCATGCCATAGTCTGTTTACATACTCAAATAAATGACCGTAAGGAGGAATACTATATTTATGATATTGAAATCAGGTGTATTCTTATTTTATGGTAGTCGTTAAAAAATTTAAATTGATTACGGTCATTCGTAACACGTCATGATGTATTTCTAATAGATGTGAGATACCACAACATTGAAACAGCAATCACGTTCCTCGGGAAAACGAGCCCGAGCTGGTGGGATAGGCTATTATTTCCAACAGCTTTCACTCACAGAAGCTGCTATAGATAGGAAAAAAGTGCTTATTTCCCAATTTCTATTGAAATAACTTTAATAATTCTCGGCAGTTCTTAAATCATTAAATTAACAAAATAAAATTTAAAGTAAGAATGATGATTGGTTACTTCTTAAAAAATTAAATAATCCTCAAATAAGTAAAAATTTTTTGGTTGGTAATTAACCGTTGCTAATAAAAAATTAAGTTCTTTTTTCATCTCCATTCTTCATCTAAGAAATACTATTTCATTTTGGGTTTTATTTCATTTTTCCGCACAGACAGATGTTTAATTTCCATGACAAGTCTCTACTGTGAGACAACGCTTTCGCCCCGCAGAGCCTTGCAGTTTTTGAGGCAATTGATTTTATTTCATTTTATTAAAAAATAATCAATCTGCGTCATATCGCGGCCTCTTTTTAAATGATTTGGTGTTCATCTCTTTTTTAAACCAAGTATTAGTTATAGCCAAATCGAAGACCAAAGCGGTCTCCAGCAAGGCCTCACCTTCATCATTACTAAGCAAAGTATATAAATATACTTAAATATTCAATAAACTATTATGTTGACGTGGTATGTCACTGGTATTGTTTATTTTATTTTTGTATTATTTAATAAATAAGAAAGATATATTTTATTTCAGGCAAGATATTAAGCGAAAATTCGGAAATAATAAAATGTTCGATGTTCAATAACTATGGGTAAACAAAATCTCATAAATTGTTGTAGGTTTAAGGTTAGACTACAGCCGCATTGGTCTCAAAGGATATGTCGTGGCTGAACATTACGGATCCGAGGCCTCTAACATTTACAATTTTCCTTTGAGGTCTGATGACATATTTGTGGTCACATTTCCGAAATCAGGTAATTTATTAAGCTTTTTTGTAGGTATTTTACTAATCTAAATATATTTGACTACTTATTTTATTAACTAAGAAATTTATATGTATGAATGAAATTTTTAAATATAAATTTTATCTAGAAATTGTAAATGTTCTCCTTATCCAGACTGTGTCACTGTATGTTTGTAATTATTTCACAGGAACAACCTGGACGCAGGAACTAGTGTGGCTAATAAATAATAATCTAGATTATGAAAAAGCTAAGTCTATATTGTTAAATGAGAGATTCCCATTTTTAGAGTAAGTATCTTCGTCGGAAAATGAATATCAATACCAGCTATTGATATATTATATTGCTTGTCGCTTTTTGTAGGAATTTTGAATATTTTTTGGTTTCTTGTTTTGCCAAAATCTATATATATTTATAAATAGAAGAAAGCGTGTTAAAATTACAGGAACTCCAGAAATATTAAGCTTCAAGAAACTTAAAAAACAGCTTTTAGGTACAAGTACATTTTAATTAATAGCGTACATTTTAACAGACTTTTAGTTTTTATGCCTACGGTTAACGTTTCACAAACCGAGAAAGATCTCCTCTCAGAAGAATTTGTGCCTTTGAGTGTGGATCGCATTAAAGAACTACCTTCGCCGAGATTTATAAAGAGTCACTTGCCACTATCATTACTTCCACAAACTCTTTTAGATGAAACTAAGGTACGGATATATAATAATAGGTCGGGGAAAAGGTTTCTTCGTATTTTATACAGAAATTTAATAAAATTAATTTACCTTCATTATTATGTATGTATCATTATCTTTGATAACTTGCCGTACTCCAGTAGGCGTGACATGACATTATTCCTTTGCTGCAGAAATGTTGAGTCTTCTCATAAAAAAAACACGCAAGTAGTTTCGACACTCCTCTCTTAATGTTAACTTTATAACCTAAAGAATTCTGAAGAGACCAAAACAGAGCGAGAAATCAGTGCTATAAGGTTTAAGATTTCCCAGTCGGGTGTTGTCATGATGAAAGTCCTCTCCTTTTCTCTTAATCAATTCTAGCCGCTTCTTCTTAATTTCCTGCTCAAGTCTCATCGTCTGTTGATAGTAGAAATCCGAATCGATGGATTTGCCCGCGTGGTAAATGCTCTTGATCTTCCTATTTCACCTTTCACTCAACATCACCTTACTGCGTGTAAACCCAGGTTTCGTTACAGTTCCTGCTGCTTGAACGACTTTTGACGACGATCTTCTTCGTAAATTATTTTCGTAATTGATTCACTTTTTGCCGCCAAGGATCAATCTCTTTAATGTTGCTTCGATTTAATTACGTCTTAAGAGTGGATGGCAAATGAGTATACGATACATTAGGCTTCCATTTCATTCGGTAAGCTTATGAGACCCATTTATTAAGCTATTTGTCAAAACTGAAAAATTCCTGACTGAAAACACTAAAAACAATTTTATGTTCCTCCTACTGACACTGTAGGTGGTGGTGGGGTGGTCCATAAACTTCACCATTTATTTTGCGGCTTGAGTCTCATTTTTCCCTTTTTTTAATAAAACTTTAAAATATACCACATTTCTTCATGGGATTCACCCAATCTGGCGGATATAAAAATGAATGTGAAGTGCCCGGAAAGTGTTTTTTACTTTTCTTTTTTTGTATCATCTTTTTATGATATAAAAACCAGCCAGTTACAAACCATACAATCAAAAAGATTTTATTGTAACTTTCTACCAGAAAATACAAAAGGACTTTTCCCCTATCTATTATTAATTAAATATTAACATTTAAAGTATTGTAGCCAATGAAAATAATGTGTCTTTAACAGGTGGTGTATGTGGCTCGAGACCCGCGAGATGTGGCTGTTTCTTTTTTTTACCACAACAAGTTAATGAAAATAAGTGCACCAGACAATGACTTCAAAACTTTTTGGAAATACTTCCTCGAAGATAAACGTTAATAAGAATACTTTAATACTCTACACATTATTGAACTCTTTATCCTATTATTTTCTCAAACACAGTAATATCTTACTTCCAGTAACTTGGTGTCCTTACTTCGCCAGTGTGCTGGAGGCTTGGGAAAAACGTAACCATCCAAATATGCTGTTTCTTTTCTACGAAGAACTCTCTGAGGTTAGATTCTCTTTATACAAGAAAATATATAAAACAAAATAATTAAGTACCAATTCTACCAAATACACATAAGACGAAGGTGATAGGTAAATTTGAACTATCATATTTGGAAACCAAATGCCAAATAGTATTTGGGATGTATGTAGGTTCTAAAAAAGGGCTGATTTTTCGTGTCAGGATTCGAATTGTATGCGGAGTAAAAGATAAAAATCATAGAAATATAAAAGAAATGTTTGAACAATTAACGCTGAAACATAAATCTGAAATAAATGATAGTTTGCTTAAGCGAGAAAAGATTAATAAAGAAGTTTCATTAAAATATAGCTAAAATATAAGTATCACAATATTTTATATTTTAAAAGATTCCCTTTTTAGGATTTGCCGGCCGTTATCCGTCGTGTGGCAAAGTTTTTCGGCAAACAGTTATCCGATGACCAAATAGAGGAACTGAGGGAACATCTCAAGTTTGATAACTTCAAGCATAACAAGTCAGTGAACTTAAAGAAAATGCAGGAGACTGGCTTTTTCACAAGTGAAGGAGGTTTCGTTCGAAAAGGTATACAGAAATATTGTGTAGTTGTAAACAACGTAAAGTATGCTTATCGTAAAGAACTGTGAAAGAAATCATTGAATTGTCATTTGTCAGGTAAAGTGGGCAGCTGGCGAGAGCACTTCGACCAGGATATGACAGCTCAAGCCGAGAAGTGGATCAACGAACATCTCCAAGGCTCAGACTTTAAATTTTGGAACTTTTGAATATGGATACACTTTAGAAGACAAGATAAAATGTAATGACATACAATAATCAATCTTGATTTGTTACTTTTTAGCAATAGACAAAAGTAGTTTTTTTGTATGTTTTTTTCCTTTTTCTCATTATGTCCTCTGTCCTCAATCCACACAAATGCCTAATGCACAAAAAGTTGTACATACAATACATTATCTATGTTACCTATAAAAATGCTTATATATTAATTGAGATTTAAATAATTTAATTTTTTAATAGTCAACTAATGGCTTAGTTTCTATTTTATTTATTCTGTCCGCAGTTACGGATACAACCGTTATTTTCCTTTATAGGTTGGTTATCTTGTTACTTTTGAACTTAATTGACCTCGGATTATTATTGAATATTGATTAAACACTTGAAGCTGGAGACAGTAAATATGTGATATATGACAGTAAATATATAATAGATCTGAATTAAATAAATTAAGAGACTACTTAATATATTATTTTCTAAGATATTGATATCAAAATCATAAAATTATTAATTGTATACTTAAATATAATATTTTAATTAAAACCTCATCAATTTTGCTCAAATTGCTCAAATTGAAAAGACGGTGACTTATAATAATGATGCTATATGCAATGCTCTAATTCTACTGAGTCGAGTTTAATTATCCGTTCAACATAAAGCTATATCTTTACGTTTGAATTTATCTGTTCTTTATAATTTTAAAAAGATAACCTATTTTCTATTTCCTTATTGCTCATACCCTGAATATTTTGATGCGCCAGATTGATACAGTTTATATTATCATCCTTATTGATCAATTTAACATTATTTATTTATGTTTAAAAATAATTATACAAAATTATTATTATTTTTTTATAAATATGATATGATGGTTTGAAGGGACTATTATTATTTAAAACGTAAACTAAAGGAACTGACTACGCCTTAAAAGTGTAAGGAAATCCAGAGAGATTAGATTATTTATTAAAAAAAAGATAAAAACTGGAAATGGCGTAAGATATAAGGATATCTTTAGACTTAGATGAGAAGGATATGCTCTGGGGAAATTCACCGAATGGGGATGAAAAGAGACTCAGTGTTTTATAACTGGTTTTTACTTGAAAATATTAAGATGTGTTTAAAATAGAAAGGTGAATTGGAGAATAATACAAATGGTATTGATAAATTATCAATTTAATCTGTCAGTGACTTTACCATAGATTCGAGGAGGTACTTCAGTACCGAGATATACTTACTGTTTGTTATTAAACATTTTATTGATAAATAAATAAAAAGATAAGAAGATTACTTCAGTGGCACGCTTATCAAATCAAGATATCAGAAACATTATTTTTCTTAGGAGTTAGTTTATTAAGTAACATGATTATATATTTTTTGCATATTTTGGCGTTACTATCAAGATATTTCGGGGTAGCTTCTATATATACATATAGGTACATATATAAGATAGGTGTAAGATCATTTTGATTCATAATTATCACTCCTTAATTTACAAAAGAACAATAAGGTTAATTGATTTTATAAATTCTTTAGGAAAAAAAAATCCTCATCTATATTACTTGTCTTGATAAGTGAAGAAAATTGTCTTGGGTTTTGATTGATATAGGCCACACTATTCCACCTTAGGTACCTCACGTTAATGTGTGGCGATCTTCCACTGTGCGGTTCTCAAGAAACTTTCTTCCTCTTACCACTCGAATGTGGAACGAACTACCTTCGGCGGTATTTCCAGATCGGTACGATATGGGCACCTTAAAAAAAGGCGTTTACTCCTACCTCCAAGGCCGCCAGCGCTCTTGCGAATCCTCGGATGTTGCAAGAGTTCATGGGCGGCGGTGGTCACGTATCATCTGTGACCCGCCAGCTCGTTTGCCCTCCTCTTATATACATATATATTTTTAAAAAAGGTACATGTCTCTTTTTTAATTATATACGTATGTGAACAGCCTTTTTTAGTAGACAAACAATGAGATAGTGTTATTTGGTGATGAGAATTTTTAATATTTTAAGTAAGGCGATATCAGGTGTGACGATTCAAAGAAGCCTCACTATCATGTATTGGATTTAGTATTAACAATCTGTTATTTAATAATGAAAACATAATACTTCTCAGACATTTGAATGTAAAATAGGTGTTAAATGAGTAGAAATCTACATTTTATCTTGGAATCAATATCGCAAATTAATAGGCTATATGAAATTTAGATGAAAAAAACATCCCTCACTGACGATACCACTGAAAAGTCACTAGTTTTCATAGTATTGTGTAATATATTGTCCAAACGTTTGGTAGCACTGATTATTAGCATATTATTTTATAAAAGCGAGATATCTTTGTAATTATGTAGAACTCAGGCTCTTGAGTTTTATGAGATAGTTTAAACATTATAATTAATTAATAAATTGGTTATTATGATATATTTTTGGTCCATACTTGTTTTTGTGTTACAACCATATTATATAATATCTAGCTCTATAGAGCCGCCGATATTTAAAATTAAGAAAAGAGGTGTTATTTTTTATTTGCATTGAACTGATAAAATTGAAGAGATTATATAAACTTACCACATCGAATGTCTTATCAAAGGCGTATTATCAATTTCTTTTTCGCTAACTTTATTATTCATTCTTAGGTGCACTTATTGTGCAAGACTCGTCTATAAATTAATCATTTATTAATATAATTTTATTGTTTAGTTATAAATATTTAATAATGAATAAAAATAATAGTTTTCCTTATGAAATCACACCGTTTACTGCGGAAGAAAATAAGGAACTCCGGGATTATTTCAAAGGTATGTTATGTATACAAGCAAGCTTTATTCGCATGTAACTTATATTTTTGATTAATTTAAAAATATATTATATTTTCACGAAAAAACTTTGTTCGTTCTGTATTGTTTTCACTTTTCTCGGATGGATGGATGTATGGATGTCTGTGGACAGGAATTTTTTTTAGTTTATTTTCATATTTCTATTATATTACGATTTTGTATTATTATTAATCACACTTTTCTGTAATTTGTTAGTAATTATAAATAAACATGTATTTAACATTTTTTTTCTTCAATAAATATCAATTTTTCTTCAATAATCATTTAACTTAAAAATCAATTGTTTTTTATTAAAATTTATAATTTCGTCAAAGATCGTTTGGGAAATACCCTGGGTATTTGCATCTTCACTGGTTTAATAATTTTTATTTAGAAGTTCGCAATAGTATTTCATAATTATGAATAAATCTTTATGCATTAAAATTTTCTATGAATTTTGTAAGGTATGCCATGCCACTGGTATTGTTTATTTTATTTTTGCTAATATTTAAACATGTAGTAGATAAGGAAATGAATTGTTTAATTTCAGGCAAAATATTGGAACAGTATTAAGCGAAGCCTATTAAAAATATAATTGTTGCAGGGTTAAAACTAGACTTCAGCCGCATTGGTCCCAAAGGATATGTCGTGGCTGAAAATTACGGCTCCGAGGCCTCTAACATTTACAATTTTCCTTTGAGGTCTGATGATATATTTGTGGTCACATTTCCGAAATCAGGTGATTTATTAAGTTTTTTGTAGGTATTTTATTAAACTAGGTAAAACCAAATAGATTACTGTTTTATTAGGTATTTTAGCACTCCCTTTAACTAAGAACTTTAAGTGATATCACTTTATCTACAAATTCTGCTTGTCTGACTTGTCATTGTTTATTTTAATTATTTTGCAGGGACAACCTG
The DNA here is from genome assembly GCA_918358695.1 of Melinaea menophilus ssp. n. AW-2005. Lineage (NCBI taxonomy): Eukaryota > Metazoa > Arthropoda > Insecta > Lepidoptera > Nymphalidae > Melinaea > Melinaea menophilus. The sequence continues at coordinate 5,415,509 of OU911042.1, forward strand.
GACGCAGGAGCTAGTGTGGCTAATAAATAATAATCTAGATTATGAAAAAGCTAAGTCTACATTGTTAACTAAAAGATTTCCATTTTTAGAGTAAGTCTCTTGCACTCTTGCACTTTAAATAATTCTCGGTTCCTATTCTTCCTAATATTTATTTTTAATTATATTATATGTATTTCTTATATATGTACGCATATAATATATTATGCCTTTACGTTTCTACAGACTTTTGGTATTTATGCCTGCGGAAGACGTTGCAAACACAACAACAACACAAGAATTTCTGCCCTTGACTGTGGATCGTATTAAAGAACTACCTTCGCCGAGATTTATAAAAAGTCACGCGCCACTATCATTACTTCCACCGACTCTTTTAGACGAAACTAAGGTTATAGATAATATCAATGAAATAATAGCAATTAAAGAATAGATCCAATGAAAACAATGTATCTTCAACAGGTGGTGTATGTGGCTCGAGATCCGCGAGATGTGGCCGTTTCTTTTTTTTACCACAACAAGTTAATGAAAATAAGTGCACCGGACAATGACTTCAAGACTTTTTGGAACTACTTCCTCGAAGATAAAAGTTAATAAGAATACTTTAATACTCTACACATTATTGATCACTTTATTCTATTAATTTCTCAAAAACAGTAACTTTTTACTTCCAGTAACTTGGTGTCCATACTTCGCCAGTGTGATGGAAGCTTGGGAAAAACGTAACCATCCAAATATGCTGTTTCTCTTCTACGAAGAACTCTCTGAGGTTAGATTCTCCTTAGACAAGAAAATATATAAAACAAAATAATTAACACGGCCCAATCTGGTCTCAATTGATAAGCATCTCATCTTATTTGGCAACTACCTCATTACATTTGGTAACTATCTCATCCATGTTTTTCGGTATTTGGACTGGATGCAGACCACAGTGAATTCCAAAATCATAAAATCGTTCCAGTTTTCTTACCTGGTTTTGAATTTGAATTGAATGTTATATGGTGAATAAAATTATATGGGTTTGTTGATGAAACCCAGAGAAATATAAAAGAGAATTGGTTGAACGGTATAAATACTGATAGAATAACATCTCAAATAAATGATAAAAGTAGTCTTTTAGTAGTAGTCTAGAGTAATTTAATAATAATATTGCTAAAATGCAAGTACCACAATATTTTAAAGGATAATTTTATTTAGAATTTGCCGGCCGTTATCCGTCGTGTGGCAAAGTTTTTCGGCAAACAGCTATCCGATGATCAAGTAGAAGAACTGAGGGAACATCTCAAGTTTGACAATTTCAAGAAGAACAAGTCGGTGAATTTGAGTAACATGCAGGAGAAGGGGTTATTCACTACAGATGGAGGCTTCGTTAGAAAAGGTAAATAGAGTTTTTTGTGTATTTAACTATTTTAATTGAATAGGGGTTATCCTAAATAAGTTTGGAAAATGGCAAAAGAGTTGACTGTCTTACGAAATTTGTTAGGTAAAGTGGGCAACTGGCGAGACCATTTCGATGAAGATATGACAGCTCAAGCCGAGAAGTGGATCAACGAACACCTCCAAGGCTCAGACTTTAAATTTTGGCATTTTTAAAAATAAAACCATTTTAGAACAGAAAAAAATGTAACGAGTGAATCATTATCAATCTTTATTTGTAACTTCTTTATTAAAATAGAAAAGAAAAAAATTGTTTATATAAATATGTGTCTTAGTATCCTTCATCACCCCTTCTATTCCTCAAGGGTATGTACAACATAGTATAGTACCACTTATGTAGTATAGCTATCGTCTGCTCGTGTGCTATCAATAAAACTAGGTCACGCAAGCGAGGTCGTGAGCTGAACTAACTTTAAACTATTAGTTATTATTTTATTATTATTATTTATTACTTTAACTATTCTTTTAACTTGAGGCGCGCGCCGGTACGAGACGTTTCATATGATAAGTCTATGGACAATTTTCTGGTGAATTGAAGCTTTTTTTCTGTAAATCGAAAACTTACCATTCTTTTAGTGTGCTTCGAGATCAATGTGAACTGCATTCTGACGAATTTATAGTCAGTTCTGCTATGTATGAGAGTAGTTACAAACTTTCTTTTTCAAATTCAAAATTTCAATCTATTCGTAACTTGGGCATCGAGCAGGCGCGCGCTGGTAAGTCACTAATCGAACTAAATTAGTTCTGTTAATTGTTCAAGATCTGTCGATCGAAATTATCCGAAATTATGCACAGTCATAAAGCAATGTGGCATCAAACACCATGCCGAGTTTCGAAACAGTGGTATGCGTAGTTTCTGAGCTAGCACGTAAATTGTCCTAAACTGAATTAGTAAATTATACTGAATTTAGAATTACAATTTTTAAAAAAATCAAATTATGCTTAGCGCCTTATGCTCGCAATCGTTGTGCGAGTTTCGTTAATGTAGCTGAAATAGTTTTTAAGAACAGAGAGTTCGCATTTTTTGCGATCTGACCAGTAAAGAGCTTCGCTTCGCTCAGCTCAATAAATGTATTATTAATTATATAATTTAATAAATGAAAACAATTCTTTGTTAGCTTAAACAATAAACCAATACCACACCAAAGGACTTCCAATATTAGCCAAACACACTCTGAGAATATAGCTTGAAGCAGAGTAACAGAAAACGACAAAATAACATGGCACTCAAATTTTCGTGATTACTTAGAACCAAAAAACTTATTAGATGTATTGGATGATCCTGACCCAATTATAAATTGTGACGAAGCGGCATTCCAAACAAATACATCAAACGGTATTAGTCTAGGTCCACAAGGCATGAAGAATCTGTTCGACGTGTGCCAAAACTTAAAAGAAAACGTAACTATCTTAGGGACATTTGGTGGTAAAATTTTTGCCACCAGCTGTAGTATATCCATATGAGCGTATTCCTAGAGAGATAAATATAAACAAAGAATGGACAGTAGGGAAATAAAAAATGGATGGTAGACTTGTAAGGTTTTTACATAGGTAAAACTCTGCCGCCTTTATATATTAGAATGGTACCAAATTCCCTGTTTTGCTTGGCCATAGACCCCACATTAGTGAAGACATCTCAAAATTGCGCATGGAAAATGGCATAATATTACATGCTTTGGATCCCAACTCTACACACATCTTGCAACCGGTTGACCTGTTTTTTTCAGAGGGCTCAGAAATAATATGAAGTCAGTGAAATAGGTACAAGAATGCTAACGCGATAACTTTTTGCTGCATTACTGAAAGAAGTCTGTTCGGTTTATGCTATGAGTATATTCTTGTTAAGAAAATATTTTATTTTTAAAGAAGTAATAGATTTGTTTCAAACTTTTGTTTGATTTTTAAGATATTTTTTGTCCAATAATATTATCTAAATACTAAAACTAGGTTATAAATGATCTGGTTTAACTTAACAATTGAGACTGTTTAATATAAGTACAAATTTAGATATAATGGTCAATATTTTAATAATTGGTTATTTAAAATTAAACTGTAATATTTATTTAACTCGTCAACTATTTAAGTCATCTAGGTCAATCATTAAATCCCACTGGCCAACTACAGATACATTAGTAGGAAATTGATTTAATTAATTAATAAACAATAATGCTATTATTACCTATTTTTTTATGCTCTATTTTATATATTTGTAAAATAAATCAAACAGAATGTTATTATAGTTAAAAAAGAATAATATTTATGTGACAAAATTCGCCCTTAATTGATCGACTAAAAGTGCACTGACCCTTGCATTATTTTGGTATTATCAGTCGTTGACAATTGCATAGATAATATATCTTATAATTTTTCCTACTTTTTTGTACTAAAGCGAATTTCTTATCAAATCAGTATTAACATTGTCTTTCTGCTCACTTCAATATCAAATCTTAAATCGAAAGGAGTAATTGAGGATTCTTGAGCACTGAGCTGTTAATAAATTATTATAATTTGATTCTTCTTACCATATATTAATAATGGATCAAAATAAAAGTTTCCCTTATGAAATTATACCATTTACCACAGAAGAGAATAAAGAACTACAAGATTATTTCCAAGGTAAGTTGCGCCGAGCTTTTACTAAGAAATAGTTTTAAAATCTACATGTATAATGTTATATTGTATAAAGTATTTACCTAGTGAATAAGTAGGATTACAATATTCAATAAAATCTAAGGCCCCGATATGAAAGTAAAATGATATATTTTCAAACAAATTTTGTTGTTGACATTGACATCGTCAGGCGTCTCCTCATTTCCCGTTGTTAATTATAAGCCATCAACGCTCTAAATTTGTCCAAAGCCATTTTTAACATTTTTCTTCATTAAAAAATTGGGAATTAAAAGTATGCTACATGGTAACAAAGATTACAAGACCTCTCCAATTTAAACAGTATCTTTAAGTAGCATGACTAGTGTAGAGGTGTAAACACTTAACATACAGATTACTTACTATCTATATATATCAATGCGATTTACCACTCACTGATTCTTCACGAAATCTCCGAAACTATATGTCCGATTAACTTAAAATTTTATATAGTTTCTTTTGTGACGTAGACGTCCACTAAGGACGGATTTTACGAAATTCCTATCCCAACGGATTTCCACTTTTTGCATTTCTCCAAGTTTTAAACCTGTAGGAGCTATACACTTAACACAGTTACCATAGTAACGGTTGCGATGACAACGGATACTATGAGAACGGTTACCACAGTATCCTAAGTTCACATTCTAATATATAGTGTGCCCAGCGAAGCGGCCGGGAATCAGCTAGTTTTAATATATGTTTAGATTAAATTTTGAACAAAGAAATATGACAGATGGCATACGAGCTTCACGAATCAAACTAATTATTTATACAGTATACTTTACGAGTCTATAAATTATTAATATTTTGGATTCTAAAATCACCTTTTAATGAGCTCAAAGTTACATTAACAGATACAACACAAATAATTCCTAAATGATAATATAAAAAACCGGCAAAGCGCCGGTTGGGCCACACGCAATTTAGTTTCGTATTTGCCTTTTATGGATAGATAGATAGATTAAAATATACACTGTCAACTTTATGTAGATCTTTTTAAGATATACAATTTTATTGTGTATTATTTTTATGTATTAGCCGGCGTTTACAATATAAGCGCAGGTAAATATATATTTTAAATTAACCCATAATTACTCGTAAAATTGAAAGTATACTTAGCTGTGATAGTTTTTTTTAATCATCATATGTACTATTATGAATTTTTTCACACCTCTAAAATCAACCATTTATCTGACAGGTAAGTGGGGAACACTTTTGGATCTAAAAAATTGTTAGTATATAATATATAATAATATTTAATTTATTTAATATTTCATAAACCAATCCTTTGCTAGAAAAATGTTTTTTGCAAACACACCATTTTTTTTTTAAAGATATATCTAATGACACCCCACGTCATGGGGTACTCGAGAAAAGAAAAGAATTCGAGAAGCCACTCAAAAAATATTTAAAACGTTTTATTCTATATAGTTATGCCAGATTACAGCTTTCTAGTCTTGGCAGAGAAAAACGGACAGGACGGAATTATAAGGGTTTCTACTGTTACTTTTGTTACTGTTGTTTACTGTGTAATGTAATAGTTTACTGAGTCCACCAATTATAAACTTTTTCACTATTCTTTGTTAAAATACCGGTCGACCTGTAGTGTTTGGTAGATTAGATAATGAAATGATTGCATTGGCAATTTTAATTAATATAGACATAATATTTTAGATTTTAGATTTGAATTCAGTCGCATTGGTTCAAAAGGATATGTTGTATCTAAACAGTATGAATCGGAGGCCTCTAACATTTACAATTTCCCTTTGAGATCTGATGATATATATGTCGTCACTTTTCCAAAATCAGGTAATTTATTTTTTTTGTTAAGTAATATTACATATTAAACCAAACAAATTATGCACTATCATCTATATTTAGGGGGCTCTACTCACGTTAATTATATTGTAATTTGCCCTATTACTTCTGCCAGTTCTGCCATGCTCTACTCCATCCTCATGAAAAGGACCTTGAAAACTATTTAATTAATCTGAGTACTGCCGGTTAATTACACTTAACAGAAATAGTAGATCACAGAAGTTTAAATTGAAGAAGTTACTACGTGTTTGTCTCTTTAATTTATATTTCTGAGTAATATAAACGTTATAGAACTTTATATAATACAAGGTGTCTCAAGATAAGGTTCACATTTATGTTGTATATTGCGTGAACGCAACTATATCGAGGGACGTGGGGGCTGTGTGAATCGGAAGCCTGGCTCTTGGAAATTTAGGCGCTACGGAGCGTTTCTCGGGAGCGGACAGTGCACTGTGCGTACGCGAGTTTTATAAAAACGGTAATTCGGTGACTGTCCCCCGAAGAAAATTCTGCAACATTCGACATACTCGTCACTTGAATGATGCAACAAGTACTCGATACATTGCAAAATGGGTCAAGAAGGTTGAAAAAACCGGCTCAACACTGAAGAACCCCAAATCCGGGCATCCAAGATCTTCAAGAACCGTCGAAAACGTAGACAGTGTCACCCAGTGTTTCAGGACCATCCGAACCTTTCAATTCGGAAGCTTGCTGTGGCCTTAAATGTGCACAGATAGTCACTATGCCACATGCATAAAGTTTTAAAGCTTTACCTTTACAAACTTCATTTGGTACAAGAATTAAAACTTCAGGATGCTGGTTGCAAATGCATAGACTTGACTTCGTAAAGCAGATGATTGTGAGTTTTCCGACGTTTACCAACATCTTGTTTTCAGATGAACACCATTTCCATCTTAATGGACAAATTAACAAGCAAAATTGCTGCTACTAGAAAGCAACCAATCCAAAACAAATCATTAGAAACCCCTACATTCCCCTTTAGTTACCGTAAGTCGGTGCTAGGAATTATCGGCCCTTTCTTTTCAAAGTAAAAAGGGACGCACAGTTACCGTGAATTCAGAGCGTTGTGTGGAGATTTTAGACAACTTCTTTGTGCTTGAGTAGCAAAACTTTTCTGGTTGTAACCAAAGAACATGGTTCCAGCAGGATGGTGGAACTTCACACATGTCCAACAAGTCTGTGCCGAAATTTCGTGAAATTTTTCCTGGCAAATTGATCTCCAGGAGAGGTGACACAAGTTGGCCTCGACGTAGTCTCGATTTTACACTTATGCACTTTGTCCTGTGTTATGTCAAATCCAAAGTTTAAGCCAAATCCAAAGCCAACAAACCAACTTTCCTGGCACAATTAAAAGAAAATAACTGTCACGAAATGACAGCTATCACGAAGAATACCGGTTGAGCAGTCATAGGCAATTTTAGTGCTCGATTAAATGAATGCCGTGAACGCAACAGTTTATATTTGGCCAATGTCATTTATAAAAAATAAATTCCCAAACATTTTAATTTAATATATAACAAACATTTTTTTCAATAAACTTCTAACTTTTTTTAAAATATTTTTTAATGGGAACTTTCCTTTGAGACACCTTGTATTTAAATTTAAACAGAATTGAAAAATATTCCTATTCGTATTTCGTGTTACTGTATACATATAATTTTTTATATATTTTTTTACAGGAACAACCTGGATTCAGGAGCTAGTGTGGCTAATAAATAACAATTTAGATTATGAAAAAGCTAAGTCCATATTATTAAATAAGAGATTCCGATTTTTAGAGTAAGTTTAAATCTTAAAAAATGGAGAAGCTTAAATTAGTATAAAGTAAATAAAATATATATATATATAACATAACATGCTTATGTCATCACATATATGCTTATATAACAGATACATCATAATTTTGTAATAAAGATTCTTCACAATCTTATATAATTATTTGTGCAGCAATAAGACATACATAAATGTAATATCAGTCAATTCTTTCGTGACGTGTGACAATGTTCTTATCAGTCCGATATAACAGTTACAAAAAAAAGCAATACTAAAATATAGTATAATTCTATAATACCTACCCACGATTTTTACAGACATTTAGTTTTCTCGCCAATACAAGAATTTATGCCGTTAAGTGTGGATCAGATTAAAGAACTGCCTTCGCCGCGATTTATAAAAAGTCACCTACCTCTATCATTACTTCCTCCGACTCTTTTAGATAAAACTAAGGTACTGGCACATGATATTAATAAAACATCAGTTACTTTGTCACCAATGACTTAATACACAACTTAATACACAGGTGGTGTATGTGACCCGTGATCCGCGGGATGTAGCCGTGTCTTTTTATCACCATAAAAAGTTAATGAAGACATGTGCACCAGAAAGTGACTTTAAGTCTTTTTGGAATTTCTTTCTCGAAGGCAAAAGTTAGTAGAAACACTAATTAGAATTTCTTTACAGATAATTTATATCACATTTTTACTAAAGTAAAGTAACTTCTTGTTTACAGTAACTTTCTGTCCATACTTCGCCAGTGTGCTGGAGGCTTGGGAAAAACGTAACCATCCAAATATGCTGTTTCTCTTCTACGAAGAACTATCTGAGGTTTTTTCTTTTTATACTGGACATAAAGTAAAAGAATCCTTCATAATTATTATGTTTTTTCAATATGGAAAGAATTCGCCTATATCTCCCCCAAGTGTAGTAGGGAAAGAAGGGTTTCCTGTGTCACCTACATCTACAGTACTATTGTAGGTGGGCTATAAATTGATCGGAAAAACCTAATATAATCAGAATCAAAAGGTTATCAGGGATACCGTTAGGTTTTTAGTGGGTAGCCATAAAAATGACAGCGTTGTCTGTGGTGCCGGGTCTTCTCACATAAACCCTGGCCATCGCCTTTTGGTCGTCGGAGATTAATAAGATTATTTTAGGATACATAAGCCAAAGTTATATTAAAGATTATTTGAATAAAGATTTTGTTAAATACATTATTTAAAAGATAACATATTTATCTGTAGGTTTAAAAAAAATACAATACTTTTATGTAGAATTTGCCGGCTATCATCCGTCGTTTGGCGCAGTTTTTTGGCAAACAACTCTCGGATGACCAAGTAGCGGAACTGGGTGAACATCTCAAGTTCGATAATTTTAAGAAGAACAAGTCCGTGAACTTAGAGAACTTGCCGGGTTTATTTACTAAAGAGGGAGGCTTCATTAGAAAAGGTATATAGTGTAATTTGAAACTAACTAAAATTGTTACAACATTTAAAATGAAAGTATAACTAACAGATTTTCGTTATTTTATAGGTAAAGTGGGTAATTGGCGAGAATACTTCGACGAAGATATGACAATTCAAGCCGAGAAGTGGATCAACGAACATCTCCAATGTTCAAACTTCAAATTTTGGCACATTTAAGACTATATATATTCAAGACAGACAATTGCAATTTAATGTGTTATTTCTTTATCGAAATATATTTTAATATACTTTCTTTTTTCTTTCTGGTCTTAGTCAAGTCCATCCCAGTCCGTCATTTTCCATCCCATCCGTCGTTTTCATTTATCATACCATATTCCTAAAGGGTAGCAACACAATAATAATCTTCCATATATTTTAAGCACCCACCACTTACAATAATATTGTATGCATCATACATATATATAATCTGGTTACTTACAACCAAATATAAGAAATATTTAACATTTAAGAATAAAATTTTAAGATTATTGGTAATAAAAATGACATTGGATTATGTAAATTAGTACAAAATATATTTTTTTCTCTATTTGCCAAAAACTTAAATAAATAATTTAAAATAAAGACAGAACGAAGTATGCTAATTTAACGGCTATCACCCAATAATACGATCATTTTATCATATCGAATTATATTTATAGATTTTTTAATCAAAGTCACTGTCCGGTGTGAAGCTGTTTATAACGCGCGCATTTTATATCAGTATTACGAAAAATGGATTCTATAAAAGAAAAAGTTTTCGATAAGTATCCTTTGGAGTTTCGGGATGTAGATCCAGAGGAAGCGGCTATGTTTATGAAGGTGTTTTCAGGTGAATTTCGATTTGTTTTTTTTTACTTTTAATATAATATTTCAATCGTTACCGTACTCGTATTTGTATTGAATATTTATTATTATTATAATCTACAACTATTTTAGTTCTTATAGCTATTTTAAAGGGTAATTGTTGACGTCGATTAAAGTTACTACCAATCTTTTTAACCTATGTGAAAACTGCACCGATTTACCTTAGTGACTTGCTTAGAATGTCAATAACAAATCACATTCCACCGCGTTCATGTGTGACTTTAAAACCGCTTCACATTCCTCGATAAAGTGTGTTTTATTCCGGTTTTTACTCGTACCGTGCAAGCAGTGCGACTATGGAACTCACTCCCTGACGAATCCTATAAAGGACAAACGCTTAAGAAAAGAGATCTTTTAAGCATAAAGATAAGGTACTTGAATAAATAAATAAATAAATAAATAAATAAATAAATAAATAAATAAATAAATAAATAAATAACTATACTACGAAAAAGAAAGTCTAGACGATGTAGTTTATATTTTTGGTTATTTTGAAAATAATTTGTAATGATAATAAGATAAAATATACATTTATCAATCCTCGCAATCACGAGATAAGATAATTTTTAAAGTATCAACAGATATATAAGTCATTTTAAATAGATAATACCAGCAGGAAACCAAGCTGTGACCTCCAGGAATCCGTCCCGTTCATCTGACAATTGAATGAGACGCGGTAGTGTCAGATCAGACATGAAAGATGAATAGTTTCTGATATAATATTGTTGTTAAGGTTAAATGTACAGTTCCTATAGAATTTAGAATTTTAGAATTGCGCCTTTATACAAAACGGCTCACGGTCGCCGGGGCTGGTATAATCAGAAAACCGTCAGCGCCACATCCACTTTCCATTCCATATATATATACAACATTGCTTGTATTGTACTCTTTTTTTTATCTTGGGTTTAAATTAAAAAGTAAAATCTGTAAGCCTAATCCAAAATAACTTATCCTGTAGGTACATAAATTGTATTACTATCAACAGCATTTTTAAAACGCTAAAAGACATAAAATCTGTAAAACTTATTAAACTTATATAATCTGTATTTCTCGAAATTATTTTAATAATTGTGCGTCGTTTAATGCAATTTTAGTCACGATGGAGCGCTTCACGGGACAACAGCGTGCTTTTTGCGTAAAACAATTTTACAAAAGCAACGATTCCTACGTTACTGTACGACGCCTCTTTAGAGTTGAATACGGATTACAACGTGTAAGTGAGTGTCCAAGTGTTAATTTATTTAAAGCTTGGGTTAAAAAGTTTGAGCAAACGGGATCGACAACGAATATTAAACAAACTTTGCGACCACGTTCAAGAAGAAGCGAAGAGAACATTCGGGAGGTTGAAATTTCTGTAAGGGACGATCCAGAATCATCTACGCGTAAGCGGTCGGCGGCTCTTGCTATACCAAGAACTAGTCTGCGGCGAATCTTGCATTTGGACCTTAAACTGCACCCATATAAGCTTCAAATTGTACAGGAGATGAAACCAAACGATTACATTCAACGCAAGTTATTTGCTGACACTATACTGGAGCGATTCTCTAGCCTTGAGAATGTATTGTTTACGGACGAGGCCCATTTTCACATTAATGGTCACGTAAATAAACATAATTGTCGATATTGGAGCACAAAAGAAAAACCCTCACTATAAACACCAAAAGCCTCTTCATTCACCAAAAACGAAAGTGTGGGCTGCCATATCCGCAAAGAACATAATCAGTCCATACTTCTTTGAAAATAATCAAGGAAATAACGTAACTGTGAACTCAGTGGAATACGTGAAAATGTTGCGAGAGCTTTTGACACCACAGTTGCATGAATTTGAAGGATACAATAGCCAGACTTGGATGCAACAAGATGGAGCAACATGCCATACATCAAACGTGACTTTACCGGTGGTCAAAGAAATGTTTCCTAACAAATTGATTTCTCGCAGAGATGATATCCCATGGCCTCCCAGAAGCCCGGACCTTACACCTTGCGATTTTTTCTTGTGGGGATATCTAAAGAGTCGAGTATACCTTAATAAACCGACGACCATATCCCAATTAAAAGAAAACATCCACGAGGAGATAGCTGCGATTCCTCGCAGCATGTGTCAACGAGTTTTCCAAAGTTTACGTAGTCGATTGCAGGAGTGCCAACGACGAGACGGAGCACATCTCGACGATGTCATTTTTAAAAAATTAATTTTAATAAATGATAATTACGTTAAATAAATCATAAACAAAATAACATTTGTACTTTTATTTCTAGACATGTTTCAAAAGTGCAAAAATTTTTGGCCCACCCTGTATCACTCTTTTCTTTGTAACAATGGACTTTTCCCAAGAAGCTTTTCGTGCTACGTTTTTCTATTATTGTCAATGAGGGTTAAACTTCAAGGAATCGTATGAACATTTATCAGCTGAATTTAAGTAGTCTGCTCCAGCCTTTTCAACAATTACTTATTTGTTTCGTGAATTAAAATTTGTCGAGAGAACCTAAACAATAACCCCAGACCCAACCGACTGACAACTGCAGTAATCCACGACAACGTCATCAGGGAGGAGTGGTTATTGAAAGAGAATAAACACATCGGGAGTTTCAGGCTGAACTAAGTATTATATCAAAGGTTTCCACAATCCTGCAGGAATATCTGAGAGTTAGAAAGTTTACTTCATGATGGATATCTTATTTTCTCATCAAAGAGAAAAAAAATGCCCATGTGTTGATTGGTTAAGTTTAGGCTGAACAAGTTATAGAATCTTCGAGAAACGCTCCTACATCCTTACAACGAATCTACGTATACAATTCTCTCACGAAGCATTTCACGCAATAAGTATTTGCAGACGATGAGTTGCCCGTAAGACATGTGGGTTGTCGGAGCGTAAATAAAAAAATGATAGGAGTTTTTTGCAACGCAGTTGACTAGTAGCATTAATTCCACAAAAAATCATTGGTATTGCGAAGTTTCTCTGCCTCAAGCTTTTGGGAAGTGCAATAGCGAGCGACCTGGGAACGGTGTCCGCGGCATTCTTTACCACCAAGATAAGGTGCCGGCACAAACAGACGCCATCGACTTTATGACATAGGGGATACAAGTGTTATCCCATCCACTGTACTGTCGCGATTTAGCTCTATGTTATTTTTTTTTCACCTTAAAAGAAGCTATCGCAGGAGACTTCTTTAAATGTTTTGAGTACTATGCACTTATGCATTCCGGTTACCCACCCGAATACGTTAATGCATTGAGGTCACAGGCGAATATTTTGAAAAGATATAAATAAGGATTTTTTAAATTTCACTAACAATTTTCAGAACAGCATATGCACAACTATAATGTGAATTTTAAATATTTGTTTCCTATTTAGGAGAACTTTAATGTATTAACTCCAAAAAAACTCCAATATTATATAAAGATGAAGTAGCAAGGCTAGGCTTAGACTTAGGTTTATATACAGAGTTGTGTGGTATTGTACTTATAGGATTATTCCATTTTCAGCAAAATTCAATGGCTTTATTCGAGTCGGACCCAAGGGCTACTTTCTACCAAAAGATTTCGAAAAAGAAGCTTTAAACATCTACAACATGGCGCTCAGACCGACTGATGTCTTTGTAAATAGCTATCCACGGTCAGGTAATAAAACCTTACCCTAACGCAACACACTCAAATAAACAAATAGATACACATAAGTTGAGTTCTATATTTTGAAGTGATATTGTTGTCTTAAATATTATTTATATGGCAATTTTTCTTTATATTTAAGGTACGACATGGACACAAGAGCTAGTTTGGATGATTGTAAAGGATTTAGACTATGAGACATCAAATGCTATACCTCTCACTGCTAGATACCCATTTCTAGAGTAAATACATTAATTAATAATAACTGACTATCGGCAATCATAAATCATACTGGTTCGAACGTCGCCCTTAAACTAAGGAACTAATAATTATAAATTTAACAACCATTATTGTCTTAAAATCATAAACGATTACAGATTCTCAGTTTTTATGCACCCAGCAATGAAACAACAATTCCAAGACGAGAATAAAGAAAGTGCGCATAAATTGAAACTACTGGAGAATATGACAAAATCAGGAAGGGTGCGTGTGGAAGAAGCACCATCGCCTCGGTTTGTTAAAACGCATTTACCTCTATCTCTTCTGCCGCCAACTCTTCTCGATACTGCGAAAGTGATCTACATAGCAAGAGACCCCAGAGACGTCGCGGTCTCCTTCTACCATTTGCACAGAGGAATCAGAACACAGGGTTATATTGGCGATTTCAAAACATACTGGGAGTTCTTCATGAAAGATTTACGTAAGTTCCATTGATTATGGGCACTGTTCACTGTATTAATAAGTAATTAACAATTATATAACAGTTATCGTAATATAGCGACTATATTTCTTTTTCTTTAGATTATTGGACTCCATATTTCGAACATCTTAAAGAGGCATGGGATCTGAGACACAGTCCTAATTTAATGTTTTTATTTTATGAAGAAATGTGTAAGGTATTATTCAAAAACAATTATTATATATTTTTAATTTCAAAAATGAAGAAACAAAGGATCAGTGTATATATAAATGTCGTTTCAGGATTTACCGGCGGCGATACGAAGTTTAGCAGATTTTTTTGGAAAGAAATTTTCAGAATCAGAAATTAATCAACTGTGTGATCATCTTTACATTGATAACTTCAAACAAAACAAGTCTCTTAATTACAACGTCATGAAAGAACTCGGTATACTAAACTCAGTAGCAGGAAAAGATATTTTTATACGAAAAGGTGAGTTAAAAATACATTAAAAACAAATACATCAATCAAAAATATTATAGACTTATTATATAAATACAGTTTTTACAAATAATTTATAAATGTTATGTATTAATAAAAAAATGATGTACACGTACAACATATAAACAATTAAATTGTATTTAATTTCTAGGTAATGCTGGAGGCTGGCGTGACTTCTTTGACGACGAGATGACAGCACAGGCAGAGCAGTGGATGGCGAACAACTTGAAAGATACGGATTTACGATTCCCACACTTACAATAATGCTTAAATATATAATATTTATTGATATTTGTACTATTGTCAAATTTTTAGAACATAATAAATCGGTTATGGCCTTAGTGTAAAACAATAATTGTTATATATTATAATAATATCAACTTGTATAATTCATGTCTATAACGCGATTATTAGTTAAAGGAGCATTATTAATTTCTTTTACCCCATTTAACCAAAAATAGAAAATTATTGCAACATTTTCATTATATAATCTATCAAGCGCTAAGTTCACAATAATAATAATATCGCTTAGTGTTAGTGACCTATCCAAGCATACTCGACATGTAAGCCACTATTTTTGGGGTCGAATAATGCGGTTACGATTGGATATTGAAATAGGGCACATTTTTCTAATTACATGCTTTTCTCTGTCATTTTATGACCAAACAATACCATTACAAATTCCCAACAAGTATTGACGTCAAGAGACGGCCGGTTCTAAAAACTTTGTCAAAACCCTTGCAATATTGTTAAATGTCATGTTTGAAGGAAATCCTCTGAGTTGCATTATGCACACTGCGTAGTTATAACCTTGAAGCCGCAAGAAATGTAGTTTCTAACCAATTGTATTTTTAACTATAAATATAATTACACTTCCTTATGACTCTTTGTTAAGGTTAGCATTGATCACAAAAGATTTATTTACACTTTCAAATTTACGTATTCGATATTAAAGCACTTATAGTATTATATTGATGATAACACGTATAATATTACAACATAATTGGCTGTAAATAGTATCATAGTGCTCTATGTAAATAATTGTATTATATTTTAAAGGTACCTAAATATATTGTGTTTCGTAATCGTTGTTGAGTGCAGTGAGCGGAGCGCTCTACTGGAGAATTTTTCACATTCTTTGTCACGAATAGGCTCGAAACCTACGTGACGGAAAATTATGAAATTTTGCAATCAAAAAGACCTACATTAGGTGATGGTAAAATTTTTGAAAAATGTCATGTCGTTGAGGAATAATCGTCAAAATACTGATATCCCATTGAAGTCAATGGGGAAAAAAAATCGCGCAAAAAAATTTACTTTACAATGAAATCTCCTACATTACCGACATTGTCCACAACGATGAGTCATTACACTGGGCTCGATTCGCTCAATATGCAAACGGCACCTGAGATTTCGGGAGCACAGTTAGTCGAAATTGAGGGTCTGTTGGGGCCCCTAGTTATAATGATAGGACGATAAATCAGACCAGAGTCGTAATTTTCTATTTCAAAATACAAGTGACAAATAAAAAGATGATTTGAATATACGGTTTTGTTATTATATACAAGGCCTTCACATAGTTTTGGAGTAACTCTGCAGATCCATTGATATGGCCACAATGAAATCGGAAACTGTTAAGACAAACTGTGTCTCGTTACAATTTTTCAGAAATTTTTTGCTTATACGCGTATATTTTTTTTATTTTCTACCTTTAAATAATTTTTTCTAACTTTTTTTTAATGTTTAAAATGTATTTAATGCTATGTTTACCTTACTAGAGGTTTATCTCTCTCTTACCGTATTAGCATGTTAGGATAAGGAAAATATTCGTCGAAATATTTTACTCTTGTAATTGCACGACGACTTTATATGTTGATATTACAATTGCTAAAATATGTCTGGCAATAATTGAAAATATTCCAATTTAATTTCATGATTATGATGATTGTTCTTAGCTATTTCTTTCCCAAATAACTATCATTGTCTTATAGGCATAAAACAATAGCAAACTATTATTGTAAATGATTTAAAAAGTAAGTGAGGATTTTATATATTTTTTTATATTTTATATATGGAAGAGTGCGTCTAATAGTATTGACTAAAACCGCAATTACTGATATTTGGATTCTTAAAATTTGACAATTTCTTACCTAACAGAATACAAACACATCATAACAGAATAAAAAAAACAAAGTAAAATAATGATCTACTGAATTTTTATTGTAAAATAATAATAAAAAGCAACAAAAAAATATGTTTCCCTTCAGTCTGTATTTTCCTTTATTTATTAATAATATGTTCAGGTATTTCCCATTTAGGTTCTTCCCAGGGTCATTTCCTTTGGATAGAGCGGGAGATATAATATTTAATTTAAGTGCCAGCCACAAAGTCCGAGGTTCGATGGCCAGGTGAGACAAATTCATCTAAAAACAGGCCATTTGTCTGGACTGAATTTTCTCCTTGATACGACCGGCGTAACGGTATTATTATACATAAATTGAATGATCCTGTTATATATTTCTTATATATAAATACATATCATGATATGTAATCCCTTCGAAATAAAAGTCTTATTTCCTACTTTAAATCCTTATTGAGCCTTGATTATTATTTTTTACTATTTACAGTTACAGATAAAGAGAAGTATTTAATGATATTTTTTTATTCGTAAACATCAACTATCTGGGTACTATAAATCTTATAAAATATAAAGTTCTATTTCAGGTCTTAAAGAAGTAGCTGATTTAATATATATTTAATATAAGTCACTTAACTAGAAATTAATAATACGAGAAGGTTCCTCAAAAAAAGACAATCTTAACTCCATAATTCCTTTATAATCATCATCATAAGTGTCCACTGACTAGTTCCGATTACTTAATATTTCTGCATAAATGAAAGACGATGAAAAATCCTGATTTTTATAACACTTTAAAAGAAGTTTATAAAAAAAACTAAGATTAAAATAAGAAAAGATGAATTAAAATTATATCACAAAATTTTTAAAAACGCCAATCTAAAACACCATGAGAGTACAAGAACTGTATCTTATAGAAGAAATTATAGGATCTTGTTACATCATATACATTCATTTCAATGTCCATTTCTATATAATTTCAAAATTAAATTAATTATTTTGTTTATTATAGGAGATATCAAAGATCTCTTCGATTTATCGGTATTAGATAATGTACGTAAGTGGGGTCTCAATGTAATCTTATAAGTATGTTTTGCAAGATAAAAATAAATAAAATTATCGGTAGTATCTTAGTATATATAAGATATAAAAATTGACATTGCCAGATACATCTTTGTTCAACTAAGACGTTATAAGTGACAATTGTAATGGAGAAAGATAATTTTCCTTATGAAATAACGCCTTACAGTAAGGAAGAAAATGATGAACTTTTGGACTACTTCAAAGGTAAGGTTAAAAATATTTATATAACAACTTTTAATGATCCAACAATTACATTAAGACCCTAATCGGTACCACTTTGAATTTGTATTTTGTCGTAATATTATTTTTATTATTAATGTGTGATAAATCAAATACATTTGATATCATTCTATTATTGATTTCTATTTATTTTATTCATGATAAATTTTTAATATTTATAGGATTCAGGTTATATTTCAATCGCGTTGGACCAAATGGTTACGTTTTGACCAGGGAATATGATAAAATTGCTTCAAAGATTTATAATCTTCCTTTGAGATCCGACGATGTGTTTGTCGTCACTTTCCCAAAATCAGGTAATGTCATCTGATTAATAGAAAATAAGGTTCAACATTTTAAACACGCCAACTGTAAAATATTGCCCAGATTTTTATCATTTTTACTTGTGCAAGGATTTATTTTCAATATTAAAATGAGATATCTATGAATCATATTATAAATATATACTTTGTGATTGGAAAGGCGACTAAATGAAATTATGTAACGCCACTGTAGTAATTGAACAAATTAAGAAAAGATATTTTTAATAATTAATCTGTAATTATTACTTAAAATAACTTATTCGTGGATAGTTAGAGAATTAGAATAATATAAATGTTTGTATATTGGCAGGGACAACCTGGACGCAGGAACTAGTGTGGCTAATACTTAATAATTTAGATTATAAAAAATCTAATTCCATATCCTTAACTGATAGATTTCCATTTCTAGAGTAAGTAATGCCCTACGAAAATGTTATTCATAAGTACTCCTACACAATTTAATTAATTTATTATGTTCTTTTAGAGTTTCAATTTTTTTGCCCGATGAAGAAGTAACTGAGGAACAAAAAAATGTATTCATGTCACACGCCTTGATACCAACAACAGTTGATGGCATTAAAGAACTACCTTCACCGCGTTTTATTAAAAGTCACCTGCCACTGTCATTACTTCCACCAACACTATTAGATGAGACTAAGGTATACATAATATATATAAAATATCACCAATTCAAAAGTGATGAAAGAAATTTAATATAGGTGGTGTACGTGGCTCGTGATCCGCGAGATGTCGCCGTCTCCTTCTTCCACCATTACAAGCTGATGAGAATAATGGCACAAGACAGAGACTTCAAAACCTATTGGAACTACTTCATCAATGACAAAAGTTGGTTAACTTAATAATTATGTTATTCAAATTAGAGAAAAACTCTATAACAACAGTAACTGATTCACTCTTCTTTATTTTTTCTCTTCCAGTAACTTGGTCTCCTTACTTCGCCAGTGTGCTGGAGGCTTGGGAAAAACGTAATCATCCAAATATGCTGTTTCTGTTTTACGAAGAACTATCTGAGGTTAGGGGTTTTAACATATAATTATATAAACATTAATATGAATTGATGTTACTGAAATCATGAATTCACACACCTATGAAGGTGTAAGAGATTCTTCAAAATTACTATACAACTTTTATTACAAAGACGTTAGTCGACATGAGCATTAATAATGCACGGGAAACGGTTCAGATACATTCCACAAATTATTTACTTTAAACTTTTTCGGAGAAGTATGCGTTACTAATATTATTAACTGTCCAAATATTATTAACTGATGAAATGAAGGACTAACAAAGTGATGTGTATGCTGACGTTAGGAAAAATTTTTGCCGAATCCCTTGCTATATATTTAAAATAATAGAGTTTGTTTGTATGGTTAGGGTTTACCCCGCAGGCCACGCGCAGTAGCAAAATTTGGCGCCTGTGAGAAAAGGACAAGGGTTATCCCGTCACAGCAAAACCAACAAAAAGTACAGAGTGATAGGTTGTGCGAAAGAGAAAAAGATGTTGAATTAGCCGTGGTACACATAATGCGAAAAGATCAAAAGAATATAATGAAAAGATTGTTAAAGTATAATTGCTTCTTAAGTATGACAATTTTAAATGTGGTTGAAGAATTCTTTTATCGACCCCACATATTTGGAATAAATGGATTATGACCATCGTTATAACGTTATATATTTGGATAATTTCAAATATTTAATGATTAATACCTGCGTTTAGAATAAAACATAGTCCTTAGCAACGATGCAACGAACAAATTCTTTTTCAAATCATTGTTTCAATATATATAATAAACCAATCAGAGGTTCTATCTAAACCTCAGGGACTTCCAATATAATAAGGTCCAATATAATACGTACCCCACTGTTGTGATTGTGTTTAGGATCTCCCGGGAGTCATTCGTCGTGTGGCGAAATTTTTCGATAAACAGCTCTCTGATAACCAAGTAACGGAACTGCGAGAACATCTTAAGTTCGACAACTTTAAGCAGAAAAAGTCAGTGAACATGAAAGACATGCAGGACAAGGGTCTCTTCACTACTTACGGAGGATTTGTCAGAAAAGGTAAACACAAAATAATTTGTTACTTTAAAAACTGAAGATGGACGTACTCAGTGCTCTCGTTCCTTTTAATAATTGTCTGTATGGAGAAGTTGTGAAATTTAACATAAATAAAAAGTATTATACGATGTAAGTGATTTAAATGTTTATAAATGAATTTATTTTCGTGGTTCTCCAATAATAAGAGGATTAAAATTTCCACCTGAAAGACTAAAGTCCATTCAAACAAAAACAAATTGTTTTTCTCCCCTCTTTGTGGTCCACCTTGTAGTTATATAATACAATTTAAGTAATAATCATGTTTTAATGTTGTAGGCAAAGTCGGTGGATGGCGGGAGTATTTTGACGAGGATATGACAGCTCAAGCGGAGCAATGGATCAACGAACACCTTCAAGGCACCGATTTTAAATTTCCGCAATAATAATAAACTTATATTATAATAAATACGACTATTGTAAATTAAAATCCAATAAAATATAACATCATAAAATGTTGCGATATATTTAAAAATTAATTTACCTTGTAACCTTGAGGTCCTTAGTCTAAACTTGTCTACTTTTTGAGTTAATAGTTTCCTTTTCTCGTTTTGAAAAAAGGAAAGAGAGGTAGTGAAAATCATTATCTCTGTGTAAGTGTTGAATAATACTATTAACTACGAAACCTATCGAAGCATAAATTGGTAAAATTTGTATATTTAGAATCGTTTAAATAAATTAATAATAAAGGTATGCAGTACATGAATATACGTAAATTAAAATTGAAATTGATTATGGACATATATTGGAGATATTTACAAAACAATGTTGATTAGAGATTAATAGAATTATGAAGGCATTTTATTTTTTTTTTGGATTATCGAAATGGACGGATTTCGATGAAATTTGCTTTGGTTTCAATTTAATATGTATGTACACACACAAAAAAAACTTCCATCAAACATTAAAATGTCTACATTAATCGATAGTTTAAAAATATATAAAACTAGGGGCGCCAACAGAATCTCAATTTTGACTCGCTGCGCTCGCGAAATCTCGGGTGCCGTTTGCATCTTGAGCGAAGCGAGCCCAGTGTAAAGACTCATCGGTGTGGACAATGTCGGTAATGTAGGATATTTCAGGTTAGGCTGACAGTCGCGCCACGATCACCATCAAGCCATCAAATTACTAACCTTTTTTTTTTTCGTCTGTACCTCTTTATGAGTACACGCCACATTCCAGGGGAGAGGACGGTTATGTGGGACTCCCACCCACTAAACCAGACGGTCAACACATCGCAGTATAGAGGAGCACCACGGGAACGCTTGCGCACACATCCGCATTGCTCCAACGGCAGGCCAAGCCACGTGGGCGGCCAACACCCCCCCCCAATGGAGCTGCGCAAACTGTTGACCGCGATGCGCCCCACTCCGATGGTCGACTTGTTTTCTCGTGGGGAGCTCCCCTGGCCGCCACCCAAGCCGACCGAGCAAGATCATTCTGGACAACCTTTTTCACCGAGCCGACAGCAATCCGCCTGACTGCCTACTCGGAACCAAAGAGGGCCAATCCGAATCATCCCCACTTGAATCCAGAGCCCCAAACGGGACCACCGCCACCTTACACAGGTACCTCCCGAAACAACCGTGCCCCGAGAGTAACTGAGTCAGGTGGAAGGTCAAAGCCCCTGCTTGCGACTGACCTAGTCCCTAATAATAAGGCCTCACAGGAAATAATAGACATGACCCTCTGCGCTCTGCACAAATGGGTCCGACTGCGGGCATTCATAGCGTCCGCCCATAAGGGTGCTCCGTATAGGGCTATAGACCTAACCACCCCTGTGTAAAGGCGACGGCAACCTCTACTTGGCCCCCCTATATTAGGTAGAACGCGGCATAGTACTCCAGCTTCACGAGCTTCAGTGAAAGACGCCGAAAATGGTCTTCGAATTTCCACCTACTGTCAAAAACGAGTACAAAGTACAAGGTCCATGAAACGCCCGACAGCGATGGACACTCCTCCGACCATGAGACTGGAACCCGCCGGAGGTGTTTCGTGGTCCGTGAAAACACAGAGCCACGGATTTGAGCAGGGTGAACTCCAGACCCAACCCCCTGATCTTCGACACGATCTGGGCGACTCCTGCGGTTGCTAGGACACTCGTCTCCCTAAAGGTGACTTCACTGGTCGTCACAAGGGTATCATGGGCGTAACAAGTTACGTCAAATCCCGTCAAATTTGCACCGCGTAGCACCCAGTCGAAATTAGAGCTAACCTAACCTAATCAAATCTAACACGATAATTAGGATTGAATCAATGCAGGCTCTTAACGTTATGTTTTTTCCCATTGATTTCAATGGGATGTCAGTTTTTTTACGTTTATTCCTCAACGACATGACGTTTTTTTTCTGAAACCATCACCTAATGTGTATCTTTTTGATTGCAAAATTTCATAACTTTACGTCAAGTATTCGAGTAATCGAGCCTATTCGTGACAAAGAATGTGAAAAAGTCTCCAGTAGAGTGCTCCGCTCGCTTCGCTCAATTAAATACACTGTCCATACAAAATTAGTACCTAATCATTTACTTGTTGCAAGGGCATTAAACTTTAACAATAAACATTTCAAAAGAAAGTAGGTCAGTGAGTGACGAAGTTAATAGTATTGGAAAGGACGTAAACATGATTTAAATATTAAGCGAATTGTATAAATATATGGTATAATATTAAACCACACACAGAGAGGATATTACACTTAGATTTACATAATAATAATAGTCGTAATATTTGCATGTCGTCAATATACCAATTTCATGATTTGTTGCCATCTATAAGAAACGTCCAAGAACTAAAGAACACAAAAAAGGAAATTTAGGTCATTACTCATGAAATACAATTATAACAACATTTCAATTCATACATTTACAACGCATTTACAACGGGTGTTCCGAAGAACTATTCGATCTGATGCCTACCGCCGAATTTCACTACTGCACACCTCGCCATCGCCTCCTTTATCATCCATACCACATGGACGCGTGGCGATCTTCAACTGTGCGGTTTTCAAGGACTTTTTTCCCACGTACCACTCAAATGTGGAACGAACTTACTTCGGCGGTATTTCCAGATCGATACGATATGGGTACCTTCAAAAAAGGCATATATTCCTTTCTACAAGGCCGGCAACGCTCTTGTGAATCCTCGGATGTTGCAAGAGTTCATGGGCGGCGGTGATCACATACCAACGGTGACCCGCAAGCTCGTTTGCCCTCCTTCAACATAAAAAAAAACATACATTTTTCATATTAAGAGACAGTTCGCTAAGATGCTATTTGTACCTCTAAGCTCTATCAACTATGAACTTCCGGATTTTATTGAAATATAATACACAAAAAAGTAATAACCAGGAATTAAATGCAATAACAATTCTAGTTTTAAGATCAATGACATTTATCATGTCGAGACTAGTCTTTATCAAAATCTTAGCAGTCAGCAGTCAGCAGTCGTAGGCGAGTTGGCGTCGCGCGCCCGCGTGTACGGTTACACTTTCGTTTAAAACCTACATAAATAAATAAAACTGTACAATGGAAAACGAGAGTATAAATTATCCATTGGAGATTCGAGATGTGGAAGATGTGGCCGAAATGCTTAACACAAACTGTGTTTCAACACAATTTATCATAAATTTGTGGGCTTATATTTTTTATGAAATTTTCCACCTTGATATTATTTTTTCTCTAACTACTCAAACGTTTTGCTGTATAATTTAAGCAATTTTTTGATTTTTAAAATGGTTTTAATGTTTTTTTTACCTTATTAGAGGTTTATCTCTCTCCTACCGTATTAGCATGTTAGGATAAGGAAAATATTCGTCGAAATATTTTACTCTTGTAAGCTTTGGACTTTGCATGTGTCACGTGCAGATGAATGAATATCATACCATATCGAAATGCAAAATCTTATCAATGTTATTTAACAAGTTATTGCTCGACGACTTTAAATGTTGATATGGTAATTACTAAAGTTATGTCTGGCAATCATTGAAAATGTTCCAATTTAATTTCAGTGATTGTCCTTAAATATTTGTTACCTAAATAACTATCAATGTCTTATAGGCATAAAACAATAGCAAACTATTATTGTAAATGTTTAAAAAATTAAGTGAGGATATTTTTTTTATGGTTTTTTTTAACATTTTTATATATGGAAGACTACATCTAATAGTGTTGACTAAAACAGCAATTACTGATATTTGGATTCTTAAAATTTTTCAATCATCATGATTGACAAATTTGTCAATTAAATTAAAAAAAAATTGTCAATCATCATGATTGTAAAATTTTATGATTGATTCATTATCATAAAAGAATAAAAAAACAAGATAAAATAATGATCTACTGATTTTTTATTGAAAAATAATGATGCTTTTTATCATTATTTTTCAATAAAAAATCAGTAGATCATTATTTTATCTTGTAACAAAAAATATGTTGCTCTTCAGTCTGTATTTTCATTTTTTATTAATAATATGTTAAAGTAACTAACTATAAAACGGTGTAATATAGGTAACGTTTTATTTCTTCTCCAGTTCTCTGGTAACACCATTCCTCCCAGGATCATTTCCCTTGAAGGAATAGAGCGGGAGATATGATATTTAATTTAAGTGCCAGCTGCGAAGTCCGAGGTTCGATGGCCAGGTGAGACAAATTCATCAACAACATTTCATTTGTCTGGAATGAATTTTTCTGGAATGAAGAAAATTCAGTATAATTTCATAAAGTGAATGATCTTCTTATATATTGCTTATATTTAAATACTTATGATATGTAATCGAAATAAGTGTCTTTTTTCCTATTTACTATTATCTTTACTCAGCTTTGATTATTATAATTTTTTACTATTTACAGTTACAGATAAAGAGAACTGTTTAATGATTTCCTTTTTAATTCGTAAACAACCACTATCTGGGTAATTTGAATCTTATCAAATATAAAGTTTTATTTCAGGTCATAAGGAAGTAGCTGTTTTGATATATATTTAATGTAAGTCACTTAACGAGACATTAATAATAAGAGAAGGTTCCTCAAAAAAACTATATAATTCTTTTATGATCACGTCTTCAGTGTCCACTAAATGGATTCGATTACTTAATGTTTTTCCATAAATGAAGGACGAGAAGAAAGATGAATCGAGACTTTGTTCTCCACTTTTGCATTTAGTTACGATAGGAATATTCTGAAAGCAGTTTATAAAAACAAACTAAGATAAAAATAAAAAAAAATTAAATAATATGATATCATATAATTTTTACAAAAGCGCCAAGAGACCTTGAGAGTACTACGAGAACTGTATCTTATAGAAGAAATTATAGGAAATTAGTACCCGCTCTTAAATATAATACCTATACATTTCAATGTATTTTTGTAGATAACTTCAAAATAAAAAATATATTATTTTGCTTATTATATAAAAGATATCAAATATCTCTTTGACTTATCGATTTTAGATTACGTATCAATTAGATTAGAAGATTAAATAGATTGATCAAATAGATTAGATCAATGTAATCTTGTAATTATATTTTACAAGATAAAAATAAATAAAATTATCGGTAGTACCTTAGTATATATAAGATATAAAAATTGACATTGCCAGGTACATCTTAGTTCAACCAGGACGTTATAAGTGACAATTGTAATGGAGAAAGACAGTTTTCCTTATGAAATAAAGCCTTACAGTAAGGAAGAAAATGAAGAACTGTTGGACTACTTAAAAGGTAAGGTTAAAAATGTTTATACAACAAATCTCTCCATTTTCGCATTATTGAGCTGAGCGTAAGCGAAGCTCTTTACCGTTTGGGAATCAATTTTATGTCGCCACATCACATAAAAACTACTCAGTCGATCTTCATCAAAATTGGCATTGCTGTAACTCTTGTTGACGGGCTTCCACAGAAAAAAACTGATTAATAAAATCTTGATTTGGTCAAAAGTTATCGGCGGATCCTAGTTTATAACTATTGCTACATTTCAAAGATCCATTAATTAATATTACTACCATTATCAGTACCACTTTGATTTTGTTTTTTTTCGTAATATTATTTTTATTATTAAAGAGCGATAAATCAAATAGATTTGGTATCATCGTGTTATTGATTTCTATTTATTTTTTTCATGATAACATTTTAATATTTATAGGATTCAGGTTATATTTCAATCGCGTTGGACCAAACGGTTACGTTTTTCCCAGGGAATATGAAAAAATTGCCTCAAGTATTTATAACCTTCCTTTGAGATCGGATGATGTGTTTGTCGTCTCTTTCCCAAAATCAGGTAATGTCATCTGATTAATAGAAAATAAGGTTCAACATTTTAAACATGCTAACTGTAAAAGATAGCCCAGATTTTTATTATTTTTACTTGTACAAGGATTTATTTTCAATGTTAAAAAGAGATATCTATGAATCATATTATAAATATATATATTTTGTGATTGGAAACGCGACTAACTTCAAATTATGTAGCAAATCAAAAATAGATTACGATATTTTTAATAATTAATCTGTAATTATTACTTAAAATAACATATTCGTGCATAGTTAGAGAATTTGTATTATATAAATATTTGTATTTTGGCAGGGACAACCTGGACGCAGGAACTAGTGTGGCTAATACTTAATAATTTAGATTATGAAAAATCTAATTCCATATCCTTAAATGATAGATTTCCATTTCTAGAGTAAGTTCTGCCTTAAGATACTGTTACTCATAAGTATACCTACACAATTTAATTAATTTATTATTTCTTTTAGAATTTCATTTTTTTTGCCCGATGAAGACGCAACTGAGGAACAAAAAAACATTGTATCAAACGCCTGGTTGCCAATAACAGTTGATGGCATTAAAGAACTACCTTCACCGCGTTTTATTAAAAGTCACCTACCACTGTCATTACTTCCACCAACACTATTAGATGAGACTAAGGTATACATAATATATATAAAATATCACCAATTCAAAAGTGATGAAAGAAATTTAATATAGGTGGTGTACGTGGCTCGTGATCCGCGAGATGTCGCCGTCTCCTTCTTCCACCATTACAAGCTGATGAGAATAATGGCACAAGACAGAGACTTCAAAACCTATTGGAACTATTTCATCAATGACAAAAGTTGGTTAACTTAATAATTATTTTATTAAAATTAGAGAAAAAGTCTATAACAACAATAACTGATCCACTCTTCTTTATTTTTTCCTCTTCCAGTAACTTGGTCTCCTTACTTCGCCAGTGTGCTGGAGGCTTGGGAAAAACGTAATCATCCAAATATGCTGTTTCTGTTTTACGAAGAACTATCTGAGGTTAGGGGTTTTAAAATATAAATATATAAACATTAATATGAATTGATGTTACGGAAATCATGAATTCACACACCTATGAAGGTGTAAGAGATTCTTCAAAATTACTATACAACTTTTATTACAAAGACGTTAGTCGACATGAGCATTAATAATGCACGGGAAACGGTTCAGATACATTCCACAAATTATTTACTTTAAACTTTTTCGGAGAAGTATGCGTTACTAATATTATTTACTCTCCAATTATTAACTGATGAAATGAAGGACTAACCAAGTGATGTGAATGCTGACGTTAGGAAAAAAATTTGCCGAATCCCTTGCTATATATTTAAAAGAATAGAGTTTGATTGTATGGTTAGGGTTTACCCCGCAGGCCACGCGCAGTAGCAAAATTTGGCGCCTGTGAGAAAAGGACAAGGGTTATCCCATCACCTAAAGCGAATGCAGCGTAATAGCAAAACCAACAAAAAGAACAGACAGATAGGTTGTGCGAAAGAGAAAAAGATGTTGAATTAGCCGTGGTGTACACATAATGCGAAAAGATCAAAAGAATATAATGAAAAGATTGTTAAAGTATAAATGCTTCTTAAGTATGATAATTTTAAATGTGGTGGAAGAATTTTTTTATCGACCCCACATATTTGGGATAAATGGATAATGACCATCGTTATAACGTTATATATTTAGATAATTTCAAATATTTAATGATTAATACTTGCGTTTAGAATAAAACATAGTCCTTAGCAACGAACAAATTCTTTATCAAATCATTGATATGTATAATAAACCAATCAGAGGTTCTATCTGAACCTCAGGGACTTCCAATATAATAAGGTCCAATATAATACGTACCCCACTGTTGTGATTGCGTTTAGGATCTCCCGGGAGTCATTCGACGTGTGGCGAAATTTTTCGATAAACAGCTCTCTAATAACCAAGTAACGGAACTGCGAGAACATCTTAAGTTCGATAACTTTAAGCAGAAAAAGTCAGTGAACATGAAAGACATGCAGGACAAGGGTCTCTTCACTACTTACGGAGGATTTGTCAGAAAAGGTAAATACAAAATAATTTGTTAGTTTAAAAACTGAAGATGAGCGTACCCAGTGCTCTCGTTCCTTTTAATAATTTCCTGTATGGATAAGTTGTGAAATTTAAAACAAATAAAAAGTATTATACGATGTGTTTCTCCAATAATAAGAGGATTAAAATTTCCACCTGAAACAATAAAAGCCAATCAAACAAAAACGAATTGTTTTTCTCCCCTCTTTGTGGTCCACCTTGTAGTTATATAATACAATTTAATTAATAATCATGTTTTAATGTTGTAGGCAAAGTCGGTGGATGGCGGGAGTATTTTGACGAGGATATGACAGCTCAAGCGGAGCAATGGATCAACGAACACCTTCAAGGCACCGATTTTAAATTTCCGCAATAATAAAAAACTTATATTATAATATATTATGTAACTAAAAATCCAATAAAATATAACATCATAAAATATTGCGATATATTTGAAAATTAATTTACCTTTTAACCTTGAGGTCTTTAGTCTGAACTTGTCTACTTTTTGAGTTAATAGTTTCCTTTTCTCGTTTTGAAAAAAGGAAAGGGAGATAGTGAAAATCATTATCTCTGTGTAAGTGTTGAATAATACTATTAACTACAAAACCTATCGAAGCATAAATTGGTAAAATTTGTATATTTAGAATCGTTTAAATAAATCAATAATAAAGGTATGCAGTACATGAATATACGTAAATTAAAATTGAAATTGATTATGGAGATATATTGGAGATATTTACAAAACAATGTTGATTAAAGATTAATAGTTTTATGAAGACATTTTAGTTTTTTTTGGATTATCGAAATGGATGGATTTCGATGAAATTTGCTTTGGTTTCAATTTAATATGTATGTACACACACAAGAAAAAACTTCCATTAAACATTAAAATGTCTACATTAATCGATGGTTTAAAAATATATAAAACTAGGGGCGCCAACAGACTCTCAATTTTACTCGCTGCGCTCGCGAAATCTCGGGTGCCGTTTGCATCTTAAGCGAAGCGAGCCCAGTGTAATGACTCATCGGTGTGGACAATGTCGGTAATGTAGGACATTTCAGATTAGACTGACAGTCGGGCCACGATCACCATCAAGCCATCAAATTACTAACCTTTTTTTTTCGTCTGTACCTCTTTATGAGTACACGCCACATTCCAGGGGAGAGGACGGTTATGTGGGACTCCCACCCACTAAACCAGACGGTCAACACATCGCAGTATAGAGGAGCACCACGGGAACGCTTGCGCACACATCCGCATTACTCCAACGGCAGGCCAGGCCACGTGGGCGGCCAACACCCCCCCCAATGGAGCGGCGCAAACTGTTGACCGGGATGCGCTCCACTCCGATATGATGTGCTCCGTATAGGGCCATAGACCTAACCACCCCTGTGTAAAGGCGACGACAACCTCTACTTGGCCCCCCTATATTAGGTAGAAAGCGGCATAGCGCTCCAGCTTCACGAGCTTCAGCAAAAGACGCCGAAAATGATCTTCGAATTTCCACCTACTGTCGAAAACGAGTACAAAGTATTTCATGAAACGCCCGACAGCGATGGACACTCCTCTGACCATGAGACTGGAACCCGCCGGAGGTGTTTCGTGGTCCGTGAAAACACGGAGCCACGGATTTGAGCAGGGTGAACTCCAGACCCAACCCCCTGATCTTCGACACGATCTGGGCAACTCCTGCGGTTGCTAGGACACTCGCCTCCCTAAAGGTGACTTCACTGGTCGTCACGAGGGTATCATGGGCGTAACAAGTTACGTCAACTCCCCACAAATTTGCACCGCGTAGCACTAAGTCGAAATTAGACCTAACCTAACCTAATCAAACCTAACACGATAATTAGGATTGAATCAATGCAGGCTCTTAGCGTTATGTTTTTTCCCATTGACTTCAATGGGATGTTAGTTTTTTTACGTTTATTCCTCAACGACATGACGTTTTTTTCTGAAACCATCACCTAATGTGTATCTTTTTGATTGCAAAATTTCATAACTTTCCGTCAAGTAGTTTTCGAGCCTATTCGTGACAAAGAATGTGAAAAAGTATCCAGTAGAGCGCTCCGCTCGCTTCGCTCAATTAAATACACTGTCCGTACAAAATTAGTACCTAATCATTTGCTTGTTGCAAGGGCATTAAACTTTAACAATAAACATTCCAAAAGAAAGTAGGTCAGTGAGTGACGAAGTTAATAGTATTGGAAAGGACGTAAACATGATTTAAATATTAAGCGAATTGTATATATATATGGTATAATATTAAACCACACACAGGGAGGATATTACACTTAGATTTACATAATAATAATAGTCGTAATATTTGCATGTCGTCAATATACCAATTTCATGATTTGTTGCCATCTATAAGAAACGTCCAAGAACTAAAGAACACAAAAAAGGAAATTTAGGTCATTACTCACGAAATACAATTATAAGGACATTTCAATTCATACATTTATAACGCATTAACAACGGGCGTTCCGAAGAACTATTCGATCTGATGCCTACCGCCGAATTTCACTACCGCACAGCTCGCCATCGCCTCCTTTATCATCCATACCACATGGACGCGTGGCGATCTTCAACTGTGCGGTTTTCAAGGACTTTTTTCCCACGTACCACTCAAATGTGGAACGAACTTACTTCGGCGGTATTTCCAGATCGATACGACATGGGTACCTTCCAAAAAGGCATATATTCCTTTCTACAAGGCCGGCAACACTCTTGTGAATCCTCGGATGTTGCAAGAGTTCATCGGCGGCGGTGATCACATACCAACGGTGACCCGCAAGCTCGTTTGCCCTCCTTTAACATAAAAAAAAAAACATATATTTTTCATATTAAGAGACAGTTCGCTAAGATCCTATTTGTACCTCTAAGCTCTATCAACTGTGAACTTCCGGATTTTATTGAAATATAATACACAAAAAAGTAATAACCAGGAATTAAATGCAATAACAATTCTAGTTTTAAGATCAATGACATTTATCATGTCGAGACTAGTCTTTATCAAAATCTCAGCAGTCAGCAGTCAGCAGTCGTGGGCGAGTTGGCGTCGCGCGCCACGTTTACGGTTACACTTTCGTTTAAAACCTACATAAATAAATAAAACTGTACAATGGAAAACGAGAGTATAAATTATCCATTGGAGATTCGAGATGTGGAAGATGTGGCCGAAATGCTTAACACATACTGTGTTTCAATACAATTTATCATAAATTTGTGGGCTTATATTTTTTATGAAATTTTCCACCTTGATATTATTTTTTCTCTAACTACTCAAACGTTTTGCTGTATAATTTAAGCAATTTTTTGATTTTTAAAATGGTTTTAATGCTATTTTTACCTTATAAGAGGTTTATCTCTCTCCTACCGTATTAGCATGTTAGGATAAGGAAAATATTCATCGAAATATTTTACTCTTGTAAGCTTTGGACTTTGCATGTGTCACGTGCAGATGAATGAATATCATACCATACCGAAATGCAAAATCTTATCAATGTTATTTAACAAGTTATTGCACGACGACTTTAAATGTTGATATGGTGATTACTAAAGTTATGTCTGGCAATCATTGAAAATATTCCAATTTAATTTCAGTGATTGTCCTTAAATATTTGTTTCCTAAATAACTATCAATGTCTTATAGGCATAAAACAATAGCAAACTATTATTGTAAACGTTTAAAAAATTTAGTGAGGATATTTTTCTTATGGTTTTTTTTAACATTTTTATATATGGAAGACTACATCTAATAGTGTTGACTAAAACAGCAATTACTGATATTAGGATTCTTAAAATTTTTCAATCATCATGATTGACAAATTTGTCAATTAAATTAAAAAAAAATTGTCAATCATCATGATTGTAAAATTTTATGATTGATACATTATCATAAAAGAATAAAAAAACAAGATAAAATAATGATCTACTGATTTTTTATTGAAAAATAATGATAAAAAGCAACAAAAAATATGTTGCTCTTCAGTCTGTATTTTCATTTTTTATTAATAATATGTTAAAGTAACTAACTATAAAACGGTGTAATATAGGTAACGTTTTATTTCTTCTCCAGTTCTCTGGTAACACCATTCCTCCCAGGATCATTTCCCTTGAAGGAATAGAGCGGGAGATATGATATTTAATTTAAGTGCCAGCTGCGAAGTCCGAGGTTCGATGGCCAGGTGAGACAAATTCATCAACAACATTTCATTTGTCTGGAATGAATTTTTCTGGAACGAAGAAAATTCAGTATAATTTCATAAAGTGAATGATCTTCTTATATATTGCTTATATTTAAATACTTATGATATGTAATCGAAATAAGTGTCTTTTTTCCTATTTTAAATCTTTACTGAGCTTTGATTATTATAATTTTTTACTATTTACAGTTACAGATAAAGAGAAGTGTTTAATGATTTCTTTTTTAATTCGTAAACAACCACTATCTGGGTAATTTGAATCTTATCAAATATAAAGTTTTATTTCAGGTCATGAGGAAGTAGCTGTTTTGATATATATTTAATGTAAGTCACTTAACGAGAAATTAATAATACGAGAAGGTTCCTCAAAAAAAACTATATAATTCTTTTATGATCACGTCTTCAGTGTCCACTAAATGGATTCGATTACTTAATGTTTTTCCATAAATGAAGGACGAGGGGAAAAAATCGAGACTTTGTTCTCCACTTTTGCATTTAGTTACGATAGGAATATTCTGAAAGCAGTTTATAAAAACAAACTAAGATAAAAATAAAAAAAAATTAAATAATATGATATCATATAATTTTTACAAAAGCGCCAAGAGACCTTGAGAGTACTACGAGAACTGTATCTTATAGAAGAAATTATAGGAAATTGGTACCCGCTCTTAAATATAATACCTATACATTTCAATGTATTTTTGTAGACAACTTAAAAATAAATTTTAGATTACGTATCAATTAGATTAGAAGATTAAATAGATTGATCAAATAGATTATATCAATGTAATCTTGTAATTATATTTTACAAGATAAAAATAAATAAAATTATCGGTAGTATCTTAGTATATATAAGATATAAAAATTGACATTGCCAGGTACATCTAATTCAACTAGGACGTTATAAGTGACAATTGTAATGGAGAAAGACAGTTTTCCTTATGAAATAAAGCCTTACAGTAAGGAAGAAAATGAAGAACTGTTGGACTACTTAAAAGGTAAGGTTAAAAATGTTTATACAACAAAACTCTCCATTTTCGCATTATTGAGCTGAGCGTAAGCGAAGCTCTTAACCGTTTGGGAATCAATTTTATGTCGCCACATCACATAAAACTACTCAGTCGATCTTCATCAAAATTGGCATTGCTGTAACTCTTGTTGACGGGCTTCTACAGAAAAAATCTGATTAATAAAATCTTGATTTGGTCAAAAGTTATCGGCGGATCCTAGTTTATAACTATTGCTACATTTCAAAGATCCATTAATTAATATTACTACCATTATCAGTACCACTTTGATTTTGTTTTTTTTCGTAATATTATTTTTATTATTAAAGAGCGATAAATCAAATAGATTTGGTATCATCGTGTTATTGATTTCTATTTATTTTTTTCATGATAACATTTTAATATTTATAGGATTCAGGTTATATTTCAATCGCGTTGGACCAAACGGTTACGTTTTTCCCAGGGAATATGATAAAATTGCCTCAAGTATTTATAACCTTCCTTTGAGATCGGATGATGTGTTTGTCGTCTCTTTCCCAAAATCAGGTAATGTCATCTGATTAATAGAAAATAAGGTTCAACATTTTAAACATGCTAACTGTAAAAGATTGCCCAGATTTTTATTATTTTTACTTGTACAAGGATTTATTTTCAATGTAAAAAGAGATATCTATGAATCATATTATAAATATATATATTTTGTATTTGGAAACGCGACTAACTTCAAATTATGTAGCAAATCAAAAATAGATTACGATATTTTTAATAATTAATCTGTAATTATTACTTAAAATAACATATTCGTGCATAGTTAGAGAATTTGTATTATATAAATATTTGTATTTTGGCAGGGACAACCTGGACGCAGGAACTAGTGTGGCTAATACTTAATAATTTAGATTATGAAAAATCTAATTCCATATCCTTAAATGATAGATTTCCATTTCTAGAGTAAGTTCTGCCTTAAGATACTGTTACTCATAAGTATACCTACACAATTTAATTAATTTATTATTTCTTTTAGAATTTCATTTTTTTTTTGCCCGATGAAGACGCAACTGAGGAACAAAAAAACATTGTATCAAACGCCTGGTTGCCAATAACAGTAGATGGCATTAAAGAACTACCTTCACCGCGTTTTATTAAAAGTCACCTCCCACTGTCATTACTTCCCCCAACACTATTAGATGAGACTAAGGTATACATAATATATATAAAATATCACCAATTCAAAAGTGATGAAAGAAATTTAATATAGGTGGTGTACGTGGCTCGTGATCCGCGAGATGTCGCCGTCTCCTTCTTCCACCATTACAAGCTGATGAGAATAATGGCACAAGACAGAGACTTCAAAACCTATTGGAACTACTTCATCAATGACAAAAGTTGGTTAACTTAATAATTATGTTATTCAAATTAGAGAAAAAGTCTATAACAACAATAACTGATCCACTCTTCTTTATTTTTTCTCTTCCAGTAACTTGGTCTCCTTACTTCGCCAGTGTGCTGGAGGCTTGGGAAAAACGTAATCATCCAAATATGCTGTTTCTGTTTTACGAAGAACTATCTGAGGTTAGGGGTTTTAACATATAATTATATAAACATTAATATGAATTGATATGTTACGGAAATCATCACATTCACACACCTATGAAAGTATAAGAGATACTTCTTAATTAATTATAATTATAGTTGTTTCAAAATTATACAACCTTGTTACAAAGACGTTGGTCGACATGAGCATCATTAAAGGACAGGAAAGCTTTTTCCGAAAAGTGTTACGATACTAATATTATTTAATGGCAAAATATTATTCCCTGGTGAAATCAAGGACTAATAAAGGGATGTGAATGCTGATTTTAGGAAAAAAAATTGGCGATTCCCTTGCTATATATTTAAAAGAATAAGTTTGATAGTATGGTTAGGGTTTATGCCGCAGGAGAGGGATATAACTTGCGTTTGGCGCCTGTGAAAAAAGAACAAGGGTTATCCATCATCTAAAGCTGATGCAGCGTAATAGCAAAACTAACAAAAAGAGAGAGATATAGGCTGTGCAAAAGAGGAAAAGATGTTGAAGATCAAAAGGATATAATGAAAAGAGTATTAAACTATAGATGCTTCTTAAATATGACAATTTTAAATGTGGTGGAAGAATTTTTTTGTCGTTGATAGGTTTAAAGAACTTTATTCTCATAAAAACATTAAGTTTACTTAAAGTGAGAGACAATAAATTTTCTAAAAAAATAGTATAACAATAATTTGCCTCTGGAGCGACAATTCAAACATTTGTAAAAATTATAACAAACTTTTTAAAACTTATTTAACAACCTTGATTAAATTTTATATACATGTTCCTTTAATTTAGCTTTAAATACACTCATGCTCTTCTCACCTTTAAGATCATTGGGAAAGTTTTTATATAGTTGCACTCCCTCAAACAGTATTGTTTTCTTGCCACACTTAGTGCGCACACCACTTAGCATAAGTTTATCTTTATTTCTTAAATTATGTTTAGTTATTTTTTTGTCAATTTTTATGTTAGAGTCAATTGAGTTGGTGATAATGTTTTTTATCAGTATGCAGGTGTCATAGTTGAGTGATATTTAGTAATTTTGTTTCTTGATACAATTTATTGGTTGAGGTGAGATAAGGGTAGTGAAATAGCTCTTTAATAACTTTATTTTGTATTCTTTGTAAGGTTATTAAGTTTGTTGGGATAAGTGGATTATGACCATCATTATAGCGTTATCAACTATTTAGCCAATTTCAAATATTTAATTATTAATACTTGCGTTTAGAGTAAAACATTTCTTAGCAACGATGTAACGAACAAATTATTTTTCAAATCATTGATTCAGTATATATAATAAACCAATCAGAGGTTCTATCTGAACTTTAGGGGCTTACTTCCAATATCAATTTGATTTATATATACATATACCTTAATGTTGTGATTATGTTTAGGATCTCCTGGGAGTCATTCGACGTGTGGCGAAATTTTTCCATAAACAGCTCTCTGATAACCAAGTAACGGAACTGCGAGAACATCTTAAGTTCGATAACTTTAAACAAAAAAAGTCAGTGAACATGAAAGAATTGCAGGACAAGGGCTTCTTTACTACTTACGGAGGATTTGTCAGAAAAGGTAAACACAAAATAATTTGTTACTTTAAAAACTGAAGATGGACGTACTCAGTGCTCTCGTTCCTTTTAATAATTGTCTGTATGGAGAAGTTGTGAAATTTAACATAAATAAAAAGTATTATACGATGTAAGTGATTTAAATGTTTATAAATGAATTTATTTTCGTGGTTCGAATGTGTGCCCCTGAGTTGACTCCAGTGCTAACGTGTCTGCGCGAGAGGGTCTGGCAGTTAGTCTGGATATGGCAAAAGCCTTCGATCGTGTATGGCACAATTGGCTTCTTTCGAAGCTACCTTCCTATGGGCTTCCCGAGAGTTTATGCAAGTGGATAACCAGCTTCCTCACTGGGCGGAGCATACAGGTCGTTCTCGACGGTTTTTGCTCGGACCCCAAGCCCGTGAACGCTGGTGTACCCCAAGGCTGCGTGCTATCCCCAACTCTGTTCCTCCTGCATATCAATGATATGTTGGATATTCCCAACATACATTGTTATGCGGATGATAGCACTGGGGATGCTGTATATTCAAGTATCAGAATACTGGGTCTCGACATTTCGTGCGACTGTCAGTTTCGTGGTCATCTGGAGAGCAAGGCCATGTTGGCCTAGACGAAATTGGGAGTGATCAATAGAGCGAGGCAGTATTTCAAACCTGGCCAAAGACTTGCGCTCTATAAGGCGCAGGTCCGGCCACACATGGAGTACTGTTCTCATCT
The DNA here is from genome assembly GCA_918358695.1 of Melinaea menophilus ssp. n. AW-2005. Classification (NCBI taxonomy): domain Eukaryota; kingdom Metazoa; phylum Arthropoda; class Insecta; order Lepidoptera; family Nymphalidae; genus Melinaea; species Melinaea menophilus. Next base: position 5,453,633 of record OU911042.1, read on the forward strand.
CTGGTCCGGATCACCCCAATATCAGCTTCTATCATTTGACCGCGTACAACGGAGAGCCGTTTGGATTGTCGGGGACCCGGTGCTCTGCGAACGGCTGGACTCTTTGGCATTGCGTAGAGACGTAGCTTCTTTGTGCGTCTTCTACCGCATTTACAACGGGGAGTGTTCCGAAGAACTATTCGATCTGATGCCTACCGCCGAATTTCACCACCGCACAGCTCGCCATCGCCTCCTTCACAATCCATACCACCTGGATGCGTGGCGATCTTCAACTGTGCGGTTTTCAAGGACTTTCTTCCCACGTACCAATCAAATGTGGAACGAACTTCCTTCGGTGGTATTTCCAGATCGATACGACATGGGTACCTTCAAAAAAGGCATATATTCCTTTCTCCAAGGCCGGCAACGCTTTTGTGAATCTTCGGATGTTGCAAGAGTTCATGGGCGGCGGTGATCACATATTAACGGTGACCCGCAAGCTCGTTTGCCCTCCTATAACATAAAAAAATAAAAAAAAATAAAAAAATAAGAAGATTAAAATTTCCACCTGAAAGAATAAAGTCCATTCAAACAAAAACAAATTGTTTGTCTCCCCTCTTTGTGGTCCACCTTGTGGTTATATAATTTAATTATAATTAATAATCATGTTTTAATGTTGTAGGCAAAGTCGGTGGATGGCGGGAGTATTTTGACGAGGATATGACAGCTCAAGCGGAGCAATGGATCAACGAACACCTTCAAGGCACCGATTTTAAATTTCCGCAATAATAATAAACTTATATTATAATAAATACGACAATTGTAAATTAAAATCCAATAAAATATAACATCTTAAATTATTGTGATATATTTAAAAATTAATTTACCTTGTAACCTTGAGGTCCTTAGTCTGAACTTGTCTACTTTTTGGGTTAATAGTTTCCTTTTCTCGTTATGAAAAAAGGAAAGAGAGGTAGTGAAAATCATTATCTCTGTGTAAGTGTTGAATAATACTATTAACTACAAAACCTATCGAAGCATAAATTGGTAAAATTTGTATATTTAGAATCGCTTAAATAAATTAATAATAAAGGTATACAGTACATGAATATACGTAAATTAAAATTGAAATTGATTATGAAGATATATTGGAGATATTTACAAAACAATGTTGATTAGAGATTAATAGATTTATGAAGGCATTTTAATTTTTTTTTGGATATTCGAAATGGACGGATTTCGATGAAATTTGCTTTGGTTTCAATTTAATATGTATGTACACACACAAAAAAAACTTCCATTAAACATTAAAATGTCTACATTAATCGAGAGTTTAAAAATATATAAAACTAGGGGCGCCAACAGAATCTCAATTTTGACTCGCTGCGCTCGCGAAATCTCGGGTGCCGTTTGCATCTTGAGCGAAGCGAGCCCAGTGTAATGACTCATCGGTGTGGACAATGTCGGTAATGTAGGATATTTCAGATTAGGCTGACAGTCGCGCCACGATCACCATCAAGCCATTAAATTACTAACCTTTTTTTTTCGTCTGTACCTCTTTATGAGTACACGCCACATTCCAGGGGAGAGGACGGTTATGTGGGACTCCCACCCACTAAACCAGACGGTCAACACATCGCAGTATAGAGGAGCACCACGGGAACGCTTGCGCACACATCCGCATTGCTCCAACGGCAGGCCAGGCCACGTGGGCGGCCACCATCCCCCAATGGAGCGGCGCAAACTGTTGACCGGGATGCGCCCCACTCCGATGGACCACTTGTTTTCTAGCGGGGAGCTCCTCTGGCCGCCGCCCAAGCCGACCGAGCTAGATCATTCTGGACAACCTTTTTCACCGAGCCGACGGCAAGCCGCCGTACTCGGAGTCAAGGAAGGCCAATCCAAATCATCCCCACTTGAATCCAGAGGCCCAAACGGGACCACCGCCACCTTACACAGGTACCTCCCGAAACAACCGTGCCCCGAGAGTAACTGCGTCAGGTGGAAGGTCAAAGCCCCTGTTTGCGACTGACCTAGTCCCTAATAATAAGGCCTCACAGGAAAGAATAGACATGACCCTCTGCGCTCTGCACAAAAAGGTCCGATTACGGGCATTCATAGCGTCCGCCCATAAGGGTGCTCCGTATAGGGCCATAGACCTAACCACCCCTGTGTAAAGGCGACGACAACCTCTACTTGGCCCCCCTATATTAGGTAGAAAGCGGCATAGCGCTCCAGCTCCACGAGCTTCAGCGAAAGACGCCGAAAATGATCTTCGAATTTCCACCTACTGTCGAAAACGAGTACAAGGTATTTCATGAAACGCCCGACAGCGATGGACACTCCTCCGACCATGAGACTGGAACCCGCCGGAGGTTTTTCGTGGTCCGTGAAAACACGGAGCCACGGATTTGAGCAGGGTGAACTCCAGACCCAACCCCCTGATCTTCGACACGATCTGGGCGACTCCTGCGGTTGCTAGGACACTCGCCTCCCTAAAGGTGACTTCACTGGTCGTCACGAGGGTATCATGGGCGTAACAAGTTACGTCAACTCCCCGCAAATTTGCACCGCGTAGCACCCAGTCGAAATTAGACCTAACCTAACCTAATCAAACCTAACACGATATTGATTATTGGATTGAATCAATGCAGGCTCTTAGCGTTATGTTTTTTCCCATTGACTTCAATGGGATGTCAGTTTTTTTACGTTTATTCCTCAACGACATGACGTTTTTTTCTGAAACCATCACCTAATGTGTATCTTTTTGATTGCAAAATTTCATAACTTTCCGTCAAGTAGTTTTCGAGCCTATTCGTGACAAAGAATGTGAAAAAGTATCCAGTAGAGCGCTCCGCTCGCTTCGCTCAATTAAATACACTGTCCATACAAAATTAGTACCTAATCATTTGCTTGTTGCAAGGGCATTAAACTTTAACAATAAACATTTCAAAAGAAAGTAAGTCAGTGAGTGACGAAGTTAATAGTATTGGAAAGGACGTAAACATGATTTAAATATTAAGCGAATTGTATAAATATATGGTATAATATTAAACCACACACAGAGAGGATATTACACTTAGATTTACATAATAATAGTAGTCGTAATATTTGCATGTCGTCAATATACCAATTTCATGATTTGTTGCCTTCTATAAGAAACGTCCAAGAACTAAAGAACACAAAAAAGAAAATTTAGGTTATTACTCACGAAATACAATTATAACAACATTTCAATTCATACATTTACAACGCATTTACAACGGGGAGTGTTCCGAAGAACTATTCGATCTGATGCCTACCACCGAATTTCACTACCGCACAGCTCGCCATTGCCTCCTTTATCATCTATACCACATGGACGCGTGGCGATCTTCAACTTTGCGGTTTTCAAGGACTTTTTTCCCACGTACCACTCAAATGTGGAACGAACTTACTTCGGCGGTATTTCCAGATCGATACGACATGGGTACCTTCAAAAAAGGCATATATTCCTTTCTACAAGGCCGGCAACGCTCTTGTGAATCCTCAGATGTTGCAAGAGTTCATGGGCGGCGGTGATCACATACCAACGGTGACCCGCAAGCTCGTTTGCCCTCCTTTAACATAAAAAAAAAACATACATTTTTCATATTAAGAGACAGTTCGCTAAGATGCTATTTGTACCTCTAAGCTCTATCAACTATGAACTTCCGGATTTTATTGAAAAATAATACACAAAAAAGTAATAACCAGGAATTAAATGCAATAACAATTCTAGTTTTAAGATCAATGACATTTATCATGTCGAGACTAGTCTTTATCAAAATCTCAGCAGTCAGCAGTCAGCAGTCGTGGGCGAGTTGGCGTCGCGCGCCACGTTTACGGTTACACTTTCGTTTAAAACCTACATAAATAAATAAAACTGTACAATGGGAAACGAGAGTATAAATTATCCATCGGAGATTCGAGATGTGGAAGATGTGGCCGAAATGCTTAAGACAAACTGTGTTTCAATACAATTTATCAAAAATTTGTGGGCTTATTTTTTTTATGAAATTTTCCACCTTGATATTATTTTTTTTCTAACTATTCAAACGTTTTGCTGTATAATTTAAGCAATTTTTTGATTTTTAAAATGGTTTTAATACTATTTTTACCTTATTAGAGATTTATCTCTCTCCTACCGTATTAGCATGTTAGGATAAGGAAAATATTCGTCGAAATATTTTACTCTTGTCAGCTTTGGACTTTGCATGTGTCACTTGCAGATGAATGAATATCATACCATACCGAAATGCAAAATCTTATCAATGTTATTTAACAAGTTATTGCACGACGACTTTAAATGTTGATATGGTAATTGCTAAAGTTATGTCTGACAATAATTGAAAATGTTCCAATTTAATTTCAGTGATTGTCCTTAGCTATTTGTTTCCCAAACAACTATCATTGTCTTATAGGCATAAAACAATATTTTATTTTTAATTTATTTATATTTTTTCCACTTTGAATCATTATCAGTGATCACTTGTGTATAGCAAACTATGATTGTAAATGATTTAAAAATTAAGTGAGGTTTTTTTTAAGGTTTTTTTATATTTTATATATGGAAGAGTACGTCTAATAGTATTGATTAAAACCGCAGTTACTGATATTAGGATTATTAAAATTTAACAATTACTTACCTAACATAAAGGAATAAAAAAAACAAGATAAAATAATGATCTACTGAATTTTTATTGAAAAATAATGATAAAAAGCAACAAAAAATATGTTGCTCTTCAGTCTATATTTTCTTTTTTTATTAATAATATGTTAAAGTAACTAACTATAAAACGGTGTAATATAGGTAACGTTTTATTTCTTCTCCAGTTCTCTGGTAACACTATTCCTCCCAGAATCATTTGCCTTGAAGGAATAGAGCGGGAGATATGATTTTTAATTTAAGTACAAACCATTTCATTTGTCTGGAATGAATTTTTCTGGAATGAAGAAAATTCAGTATAATTTCATAAAGTGAATGACTTTCTTATATATTGCTTATATTTACAATATATAAGAATTATAAATACATATGATATGTAATCGAAATAAGTGTCTTTTTTTCCTATTTTAAATCTTTACTGAGCTTTGATTATTATTATTTTTTACTATTTACAGTTACAGATACAGAGAAGTGTTTAATGATTTATTTTTTAATTCGTAAACAACCACTATCTGGGTAATTTGAATCTTATCAAATATAAAGTTTTATTTTAGGTCATAAAGAAATAGCTGTTTTAATATATATTTAATATAAGTCACTTAACTAGAAATTAATAATAAGAGAAGGTTCCTCAAAAGGTTCCTCAAAAAAACTATATAATTCTTTTATGATCACGTCTTCAGTGTCCATTGAATGGATCCGATTACTTAATATTGTTCCATAAATGAAGGACGAGGGGAAAAAATCAAGACTTTGTTCTCCACTGTATTTAGGTATGATAGAAATACTTTAAAAGGAGTTTATAAAAAACAAACTAAGATAAAAATAAAAAAAATGAAATAATATATCACATAATTTTTACAAAAGCGCCAAAAGACATTGAGAGTACTACGAGAACTGTATCTTATAGAAGAAATATTAGGAAATTGGTACCCGCTCTTAAATATCATACCTATACATTTCAATGTATATTTGTAGATAACTTCAAAATAAAAAAAAATATTATTTTGCTTATTACATAAAAGATATCAAATATCTCTTTGACTTATCGATTTTAGGTTACATAGGCAAGTAGGGTATCAATGTAATCTTGTTGATATGATTTGCAAGATAAATATAAATAAAATTATGAGTAGTACCTTAGAATATGTAAGATATAAAAATTGTCATTTCTAGGTACATCTTAGTTCAATTAGGACGTTATAAGTGACAATTGTAATGGAGAAAGATAATAGTTTTCCTTATGAAATAAAGCCTTATGGTAAGGAAGAAAATGAAGAACTGTTGGACTATTTCAAAGGTGAGGTTAAAAATGTTTAGATAACAAATCTCTCCATCTTCGCATTATTGAGCTGAGCGTAAGCGAAGTCATCGTGTTATTGATTTCTATTTATTTTTTTCATGATGAAATCTTTATATTTATAGGATTCAGGATTTATTTCAATCGCGTTGGACCAAATGGTTACGTTTTGCCCAGGAAATATGTTAAAATTGCCTCAAATATTTATAATTTTCCTTTGAGATCGGATGATGTGTTTGTCGTCTCTTTCCCAAAATCAGGTAATGTCATCTTCTTAATAGAAAATAAGGTACAACATTTTAAACATACTAACTATAAAAAATTAAATATTATTATTTTTACTTGCTCATGGATTTATTTTCAATGTTAAAAAGACATATCTATGACATATCTAGACATATTATAAATATATATTTTGTGATTGGAAACTCGACTAAATGAAATTATGTAACGCCACTGTAGTAATTGAACAAGTTAAAAATAGATTAGGATATTTTTAATAATTATTCTGTAATTATTACCTAACATAACTTATTCGTGGATAGTTACACTATTTGAATAATATAAATGTTTGTATATTGGCAGGCACAACCTGGGTGCAGGAACTAGTGTGGCTAATACTTAATAATTTAGATTATGAAAAATCGAATTCCATATCCTTAACTGATAGATTTCCATTTCTAGAGTAAGTAATGCCCTACGAAAATGTTATTCATAAGTATACCTACACAATTTAATTAAATTACATGTTTCTTTTAGAGTTTCAATTTTTTCGCCCGATGAAGACGTAAGTGAGGAACAAAAAAACGTATTCATGGCAAACACCTTGGCTCCAATAACAATTGATGGCATTAAAGAACTACCTTCACCGCGTTTTATTAAAAGTCACCTACCACTGTCATTTCTTCCCCCAACACTATTAGATGAGACTAAGGTATACATAATATTAACAAAATGTCACCAATTAAATAATGATGATCAATGAACATAGGTAGTGTACGTGGCTCGTGATCCGCGAGATGTCGCCGTCTCCTACTTCTACCATTTCAAGCTGTTAAGGATAATGGCACCAGACAGAGATTTCAAAACCTATTGGAACTACTTCATCAATGATAGAAGTTGGTAAACTTAATTATTATTTTATTCAAATTAGAGAAAAAAACAATAACTGATCCACTCTTCATTATTTTTTCTCTTCCAGTAAATTGGTGTCCTTACTTCGCCAGTGTGCTGGAGGCTTGGGAAAAACGTAATCATCCAAATATGCTGTTTCTGTTTTACGAAGAACTATCTGAGGTTAGGGGTTTTAAAATATAAATATATAAACTTTAATATGAATATGTTACGGAAATTATGTATTCACACGCCTGTGAAGGTATAAGAGATATTTTAATTATAATTGTTATAGCTTCATAATGACTATACATCTTTTGTTACAAAGACGTTGGTCTAAAGAGTATCAATAATGTACAGGAAACGTTTCAGATAATAATAATAATAGCCTTTATTTAACAATCTCACAAATGCGTAACTTAACCTATTACATATATTATTACATGTTTGTAAATAAATATCAAACACATTATATTATAAATCTGACACCGGTACGTGAAGATTGTCTTGCTGTCCAGCATAGGCCTCCCCCAGAGTTTGCCACGAACTACGGTCCTGTGTTGTCTTGGCCAAGCAACGCCCGCGATTTTTCTTATGTCGTCCTCCCATCTTCGATGTTGTCTCCCTCTCTTTCTTCTATTTTCTCTTGGACACCATTCTGTTACATCCCTTGACCATTTATCTTTGTTACTCCTAATCATATGGCCTGCCCATCTCCATTTAAGTCTTTTAATACAGAATGTAATATCAGTGATTTTAGTTTGACTTCTTATAGTTCCTAATTTTATTTTATCTTTAAGTTTTATTTTTAGTATACTTCGTTCCATACTGTGTTGGCAGGTTTTTAATTTGTGTATATTATATTTATTAAGGCTCCATGTCTGGCAACCATATGTCATTACGGGTAATATACATGAGTTGAACATTTTACTTTTAGCTTTTAATGGTACTTGAGGGTTTTTCATTATTTCCTTCAAAGACCAGAATCTTTTCCATGCCAAACTGATTCTGTTGTTTATTTCTTTGTTTGTGAAGTGCGTTGGAGATATTATTTGTCCTAGATAAGTGTATTCTTCTACATATTCTATTGTATTGTCGTTAACTGTTATCGGTATTTCCTCGAAGTTTGTCATCACTTTTGTCTTTGCAGTGTTCATTGAGAGACCAACTCTGTTACTTTCATACACAAGCTGCTTTAACATCTCTTGTAAGCTTTTTGGATTATCAGATATTAGTATTAGGTCGTCTGCAAATCTTAAATGGTTCAATTTCACTCCATTGACATTTAACCCGAAATTACCCCAATCAAGGCACCTAAACACGTGTTCGAGGACTGCTGAGAAAAGTTTGGGTGATAAGGGATCCCCTTGTCTCACTCCTCTTTTTATTGGAAAATATTCGCCGACTCTTTCCGTTTTTATTTTTGCTTTCATGTTCTTATATATTTGGGCAATCAAACGTATATATTTTCCCTCCACTCCTTGTGCTACTAAAGCCTCCCATATTTTTGTATGTTTTAACGAGTCAAAGGCCTTATTGTAGTCCACGTAAGCAAGATAAAAAGTAATATTGTATTCGTTGCATTTTTGAATAACCTGTTTTATAGTGTGGATGTGGTCTATTGTTGAGAAGTCGCTTCGAAATCCTGCTTGTTCCTTGGGTTGGTTATCGTCCAGAATCTTTGTAAGTCGTTCTAGGACTATTTTTGAGAACACTTTGTATATATTAGACATAAGGCTGATGGGCCTGTAGTTGCCTATGTCATCTTTCTTTCCTTTTTTGTGCAGGAGTATTATAGTTGACGTAGTCCACTGATGAGGTATATTCTCAGTCTGCAAGATTTCGTTGAATATGACAGTTATTGTGTCCGCTATTGCTTCAGATGCTCCTATAAGCAGTTCGTTGGATATGTTATCCTCTCCTGGTGATTTTCCTTTCTTCTGTGATTTTATAGCTTTAATAACTTCTTGTCTTAATATACATGGGATCTCTTCTCGGGTAGTTTTATCATAGATTATAAGTTCTTTTGTTATTTTATTGTCGCTGTATAATTCTCGGTAGTATTCAGTTGCTACATCTAATATTTCTATTCTATTTGTTTTATTATTCTTGATTCTGTGGTGTTTCATACTATCAATCCAGTGTAAGGTCTCTTTTAGTTCTGACCGTGCTTTCTTTACTCCGCCGGATGTTTCTATGTAGTGAGTTATTGTATCTGTTCTTGTTTTTTCTCTGTATTGACGTATTTGTAGTTTAATTTCTTTGCTCAATCTAATTATGTCATGTTTATGTTTTTTCCGGTCTGTAAACATATCTTTTCTTTGCATAATTAAATTTCTCGCTTCTACTCCTAATTTGTCTTTCCTTGATTTTGTTAATTTATACTTATTTTCGATTTCTTTTAGTTCCTTCTCAAGGGCATCGTATTTTTCTTGGATGATACTACAGTAATTTGTTATTTTTAAGTTTGCTTGTAAGGATTCCAATAAGTTTTCTGAAAGTTGTAAGGTTATTGGTTTATGTGTACACTGTATATTCTTTCTTGATTTTTTCGGTTCTTTTGTGTATAGATGTCCACGAAGTAGTCTATGATCTGTATTGTAGTTAAGTTTATTAACGACATCTATATTTGAAAATATTCTTGGTTTGTTAGTTACAATGTAGTCTATTTCATTCCTTGTCTTTCCATTCGGTGACACCCAGGTCCACTTCCTGTTGGGCTTTTTGTTGTAGTAACTATTCATGATATTTAGGTTGTTTTCCAAGGCAAAGTGTACCAGTCTTTGTCCATTGTCATTCCTTTTACCTGATGTATATCGGCCAAGTACTTTGTCCTCATTTAGTCTTCTTTTTCCCAGTTGTCCATTAAAGTCACCCATGATAATTATTGTTTTGTGCAAGCTTGGCATGACGTTATTGAGTTTGTTATAGAATTCATTTTTCATTTCTTCTTTTGCGACTTCCGTTGGAGCATAGATTTGAATTATCGAAGTATGTTCTTTATGGCCAGGTATTTTAATATTTAAAATTGCTATCCTGTCTGATATTCCTCGAAATTCTAAGATTTCATTTTTGAGATATTTCTTTACTATAAATCCTACACCATAAAGGCCAGCTGTTACATTTTTGTAGTAAAATATATAATTGTCATGCTCTTCAATTTTTTCATCGGCTCTGCGCACTTCACTCAGGCCTATAATATCCCAATTCACAGTTTCCAATGCATTTTCTAATTCTAATAAAGATTCCTGGGATTTTAATGTTCTTGCATTAAGAGTAGCTATGTTAAATCTAAATCTGTTCTTGTGCTTAAATATTTCAGTATTTTGTTTCATATGTTTGGGTTTGTAATATCCATTTATTGCAAATTCGGGGGGGGTGTGGTCTAACTCCCCGCGGTGACCAACCGTATTGGGAAGTTGTTTGTTTATAGTTTCTGTTGTTCTTATTCTATTTGTTAAATTCTCGATTCCGGTGTCTGCTAATTCCTATGCCTTATCTTGGTTTCGAGGCTTTCTCGGTCAGTGAAAAAGACCTGGCTCTCATATATGCAAATGCATCAGTTTTTTGCATTTTAGGCAGAGCTAAAATATTACTTCCCACTGCACGGTGAGGTGGTGTTTGTATGCAGTTGGGAGATGTAGAAATTTCTCTTTTTCTTTTTTCAGACTCTAATTTTCCTTTTATGATAAGTTTATTGTTCTTAATGAAAGCATCATTTCCTTTTTCTCGCTCTTGTTTTAATTGTTGTTGTAAATTCCTTCTTATTTCCAGCGTTTCTTTAGAAAAATCCTCGGTGAGATAAGTATTTGGTGGCATTTTGGTTTTATTTTTCATGACTTCTGCTTTTTTGTAATAGGATGTGAAGGAGATCAGTATGGGTCTATTATTGTTTGCGTCTTGCTTTTTCCCCAGTCTGTGGTATTTATTTATTTCAAATTTCTCTATTTTTACATCCAGTAATTGTAGATTATTTTTTATTACTTTGTATAATCCGTCATAACTGTCTTCAATCTCCTTTACACCGTGTAGTATTATGTTATTTTTTCTATTTCCGTCTTCTAAGTACTTAATTTTTTTGCTCAATATTTCCACTTCAGATTTAAGGTATTTATTTTCTTCTATTATTGGTTGTATTTTCTCATCGACAGTACGCATTAAAGTGTCGCTAATATTTTGTGTAATCGTTCCAGTTTGTTTTTGTAATTCCATTTTCATCATTTCAAATAGTTGCAGCATCTCTTCTGACATATTTTTAACTTCCATAGTGCAGTAAGTTTAGTGCGTGTATCCGAACGTTTTACTTACAACTGTTGGTAGTACTGCACTATTGACAGCAAGCGGCAAACTTCGTATTTGTTGTGCTTGTTATGTCAATGAAGAATGATGATACAATTCTAACCTTCCAATTGTGCTACGATTAGTGATAATTCTGCAATTAATCGTTTTTTTTCCTGTGTATTGTTCCAATCTAATATTGTGCACTTTAGCTTCGGTAGTTTATTAACACTTCAAGTTGATATTTGCGGTTTTTCACTAGTAATTATTTTAACATACAGGAGCATTTTTATCGCATTGTTACTTTTTTGGCAACCGGAACCGGAAACATTTCAGATACATTCCACCAATTATTTACTACAAGCTTTTTCCGAAAAGTGTACGCTACTATTATTATTTACTGGAAAAATATTATTCACTGGTAAAATCAAGAACTAATTAAGTGATGTAAATTCTGACGTTAGGAAAAATTTTTGGCGATTCCCTTGCTATATATTTAAAAGAATAGAGTTTGATAGTATGGTTAGGGTTTACCCCGCAGGCCACGCGCAGTAGCAAAATTTGGCGCCTCTGAAAAAAGAACAAGGGCTATCCCATCACCTAAAGCGGATGCTGTGTAATAGTAAAACCAACAAAAAAAGAGAGATATAGGCTGTGCGAAAGAGAAAAAAAGGAATATAAGATGTTAAATTAGCCGTGGTGTAGTCGTAATGCGGTAACATGAAAAGAATATAATGAAAAGAATGGTGGAAGAATTTTTTTGTCGACCTCAAATATTTGCGATAAGTGGATTATGACCATCGTTATAGCGTTACCTACTTTTTAGCAAATTTCAAATATTTTACGCAAAGATGTTATGTACCAATTCTTTATCAAATCATTGATTCAATATGTTTAATAAACCAATCAGCGGTTCTATCTGAACCTTAGAAGCTTATTTCCAATATCAATTTAATCTATATACGTACCTTATGGTTTTGATTGCGTTTAGGATCTGCCGGGAGTCATTCGACGTGTGGCGAAATTTTTCGATAAACAGCTCTCTGATAACCAAGTAACGGAACTGCGAGAACATCTTAAGTTCGACAACTTTAAGCAGAAAAAGTCAGTGAACTTTAAACACATGCAGGACAAGGGTGTCTTTACTACTGACGGAGCATTTATCAGAAAAGGTAAATACAAAATAATTTGTTAGTTTAAAATCTGAAGATGGGCGTACTCAGTGCTCTAGTTTCTTTTAATAATTTCCTGTATGGATAAGTTGTGAAATTTAAAACAAATAAAAAGTATTATACGATGTGAATGATTTAAATGTTTATAAATGAATTTTTTTTCGTAGTTTTCCAGCAATAAGAAGATTTTTTGTTTGAATGGACTTTATTCTTTCAGGTGGAGATTTTACCACCTGAAAGAATAAAGTCCATTCAAACAAAAACTAATTGTTTTTCTCCCCTCTTTGTGGTCTACCTTGTAGTTTTATAATACAATTTGATTATAATTAATAATTATGTTTTAATGTTGTAGGCAAAGTCGGTGGATGGCGGGAGTATTTTGACGAGGATATGACAGCTCAAGCGGAGCAATGGATCAACAAAAACCTTCAAGGCACCGATTTTAAATATCCGCAATAATAAAAAACTTACACTATAATATATTATTGTTACTAAAATCCAATAAAATATAACATCATAAAATATTACGATATATTTGATAATTAATTTACATAAAGAGTAAATTAACCTTCTGTGATTCCTGATTACAACTATGGCTATTCCTCCCGGCTTAATTCGTTTTATTTTTTCGAAATTCTACGGATTACCCAAATTGAGGTCTTTAGTCTGAACTAAATAAATAATTTCCTTTTCTGGTAATGAAAATCGTTATCTCTTTACGTAATACGTAATTTAATTACAAACCTTATTGATGCATAAATTGGTAGAATTTGTATATTTAGAAACGTTTAAATAAATAAATATGAAAGTTATGTAGTACATTAATATACCTAAATTGAAATTGAAATGGATTATGGATTATTGGAGATATCTACAAAACAATGTTGTGAGATTTATAGATTTAGGATCGCATTTTTATATGTTTTGTACTGACGGACTGACGGACTGGACTGAATTTAGTGAAATTTGCTTTGGTGTCAGTTTAATATGTATGTACATGTTTAACTTATGAAAATGATTTCAAGAGACCACACAAAAAACTTGCATTAAACATTAGAATGTCTATAATTATCGATAGTTTATCATTTGATTCAGGGAAAAACTAAGGAAAGGAAGAAATTGCAAAATTATAAACAATCAAATCCTGTCCATACAAAATGAGCACCTAATCACTTGATTGTTGCAAGGGCATTAAAGTTTAACAATAAACATTTCAAAAGAAAATAGGCCAGTGAGTGACGAAATTATTATAGGAAAGAACGTAAAGATGATTTAAATATTAAGAAAATTGTATATATACATATATATATATATATTAGGGTACATCGAAAAAACTGAAAAATGGTGGCTACCCCCTAAAATGAAAGTACTTTTGAAATAAAAATTTTCTATGGATAATAAAAAATTCTATGAAAAAATTTTCACAGAAGACCGACGCGTAGTAACCAAATTCATTTGGTTATGTTCCGTCGGTGAGTGAGAGAATCCGGAAGCCCAACCCCCCCCCCCCACGCCATGAAACATGAAAGCGATGCCGGAAAGAAAAATACCCCAGGAGGGTACCGGCTTTGATGAAGCCGGGGACCCCCTCCCCGAGCAAAATCGGGGGAATGATCCTCGGATTTTGCTCGGGCTGCCCGTCGTATCTGGGGCGGGCAAAGTATCGCCTTTTGTGTTTTTTGAGGGCAAACGACGAGTCAACGCAGCGGCACCCCGACCCACTCTAAATGTGGACTTTTGCAACATTCGGGGACTTCATTCCAACTTGAACGCCGTCCACTATCATCTAGAGACGGCGCAGCCGGCCTTGTTGTTTCTGACGGAGACGCAGATATCTAAACCTAGCGACACAGCGTACCTGTCATACCCCGGGTATAATCTAGAACACCATTTTATACCACACGCCGGGGTATCTGTGTTCGTAAGGGAGGATATCTGCTACCGTCGCCTTCAGGTTTTTGAAGGTCGGGACCTGTCCGTACTCTGGCTGCGCGTGGACATGGACGACCATGTCAGAGTCTACGCATGCCTCTACAGGTCCCATAGTGGTAATGCAGAAACGGATCAACTCTTGGGCCATGTTCAGGCGAAGATTGACGATCTGCTTTCACAGATTCCCTCCGCCGAAGTCGTAGTCCTCGGTGACTTCAATGCGCACCATACCGATTGGTTAGGGTCACGTGCCACCGACTACGCGGGGAGATCTGTGTTTGACTTTGCTCTGGCAAATGGTCTGTCCCAATTGGTCAAGACGCACACTCGTCTACCGGATGTGGACAGCCATATGCCCTCTTTGTTGGATCTTCTGCTGACTACACATCCCGGAAAGTACCAGGTCACTGTCGAGGCTCCGTTAGGGTCCTCTGATCATTGTCTGGTACGGAGTGTAGTGCCCATTCAACGTTCGGGTCGCACAACACCTGCGACTCGACTCGTTTGGCACTACAAGTCAGCGGATTGGGATAGAATGCGGTCCTTCTTTGCATCCTACCCATGGGGGCCGATTTGTTTCCCTTCCGATGATCCTAGTGACTGCGCTGCGGCTGTAGCTGATGTGATACTACAGGGCATGGAACTATTTGTACCAAGCTCTGTGGTACCACTTGGTGGCAGATCGCGGCCTTGGCTTGATGCGTCTGTCAGGGCTGCAGCAGCTGGCAAACGGCAGGCTTATCAAGCTTGGGCCAATGCGTTAGTCACTAAGGATCCGAGCTCTAGAGTTCTGAAGAGGAAATATAATCGTGCCTCCAGATTCTTCAAACGGCAAATCGCTAGAGCAAAGTTCAAGCATATCGTCAAAATTGGGGATCAGCTGGCAAAGTACCCGCCTGGCACGCGCAAATTTTGGGCGCTTTCAAAGGCCACTCTGGGCAACTTTAGCCAGCCATCCCTACCGCCGTTGCACATGGGGAATGACTCTCTGGCCCATACGGCAAAAGAGAAAGCCGATCTCTTGGGCACTCTTTTCGCCTCCAACTCGACTTTGGACGACCAGGGGAAGACACCGCCTATCATCCCGCGGTGTCAGAGCTCAATGCCGGAAATAGTTTTTAGGCAGAAAACTATTAGGCAGTCTCTATTTTCCTTGGACGTTCATAAGTCGAGTGGGCCGGATGGCATTTCTCCATTGGTGCTACGAACGTGTGCCCCTGAGTTGACTCCAGTGCTAACGCGTCTATTTCGGTACTCCTACCTTAAAGGCGTAGTCCCGGTCTCACGGAAGCGTGCCCTTGTCCATCCGATCCCTAAAAAAGGTGATAGCTCGGACCCAGCTAACTACAGACCTATCGCCATTACCTCTCTGCTCTCCAAAGTAATGGAGAGCATTATCATTAAACAGCTCCTAACATACCTCGAGGATCACCAGTTGGTCAATGACCGGCAATATGGCTTTCGCCATGGTCGATCGGCTGGTGATCTTCTGTTATATCTTACGCACCGTTGGGCAGCTGTTATTGAAAGTAAGGGAGAGGGTCTGGCAGTTAGTCTGGATATGGCGAAAGCCTTCGATCGTGTATGGCACAAGGGGCTTCTTTCGAAGCTACCTTCCTATGGGCTTCCCGAGAGTTTATGCAAGTGGATCACCAGCTTCCTCACTGGGCGGAGCATACAGGTCGTTCTCGACGGTTTTTGCTCGGACCCCAAGCCCGTGAACGCTGGTGTACCCCAAGGCTGCGTGCTATCCCCAACCCTGTTCCTCCTGCACATCAATGATATGTTGGATATCTCCAACATACATTGTTATGCGGATGACAGCACTGGGGATGCGGTATATTCCGGCCGTGCAGGTCTCTCTCGGGAAAACGTCGACGAGTGCCGAAAGAAACTTGTGTCTTCTATAGAGACTTCCTTGGGGATGGTCTCTGAGTGGGGTGAACTGAACCACGTTCAGTTCAATCCCCTAAAGACACAAGTTTGCGCGTTTACCACTAAGAAAACCCCATTTGTCGTATCACCGCTCTTCGAGAGCACTCCTCTTAATGCCTCGCCAAGTATCAGAATACTGGGTCTCGACATTTCGAGCGACTGTCAGTTTCGTGGTCATCTGGAGAGCAAGGCCAAGTTGGCCTCGAAGAAATTGGGAGTGATTAATAGAGCGAGGCAGTACTTCAAACCTGGCCAAAGACTTGCGCTCTATAAGGCGCAGGTCCGGCCTCACATGGAGTACTGTTCTCATCTCTGGTCCGGATCACCCCAATATCAGCTTCTACCATTTGACCGCGTACAACGGAGAGCCGTTCGAATTGTTGGGAACCCGGTGCTCTGCGAACGGCTGGACTCTCTGGCATTGCGTAGAGACGTGGCTTCTTTGTGCGTCTTCTACCGCATTTACAACGGGGAGTGTTCCGAAGAACTATTCGATCTGATGCCTGCCGCCGAATTTCATCACCGCACAGCGCGCCATCGCCTCCAATACCATCCTTACCACCTGGATGCGTGGCGATCCTCCACTGTGCGGTTCTCAAGGACATTTTTTCCACGTTCCACTCGCTTGTGGAACGAACTACCTTCGGCGGTATTTCCAGATCGGTACGACATGGGTACCTTCAAAAAAGGCGTTTATTCCCACCTACAAGGCCGGCAACACTCCTGTAAGTCCTCGGATGTTGCAAGAGTTAATGGGCGGCGGTGATCACGTCCATCTGTGACCCGCCAGCTCGTTTGCCCTCCTCATACATAAAAAAAAAAAAAAAAAAAAAAAAAATTATCATGTCGAGACTAGTCTTTATCAAAATCTCAGCAGTCAGCACTCAGCAGTCGTGCGCGAGTTGGCGTCGCGCGCCCGCGTTTACGGTTACACTTTCGTTTAAAACCTACATAAATAAATAAAACTGTACAATGGGAAACGAGAGTATAAATTAGCCATTGGAGATTCGAGATGTGGAAGAAGATGTGGCCGTAATGCTTAAGACAAACTGTGTTTCAATAAAATTTACCAAAAATTTGTGGGCTTATCTTTGTTATGAAATTTTCTACTTTGATATTATTTTTTCTCTAACTACTCAAACGTTTTGCTGTATAATTTAAGCTATTTTATAATTTTTAAAATGGTTTTAATGCTATTTTAACCTTATTAGAGGTTTATTTCTCTCCTATTGTATTAGCATGTTAGGATATTCGTCGAAATGTTTAACTCTTGTAAGTTTTGGACTTTGCATGTGCCACGTGCAGATGAATGAATATCATACCATACCGAAATGCAAAATCTTATCGATGTTCCTTAACAAGTTATTGCACGTCGACTTTAAATATAGATATGGCAATTGCTAAAGTTATTTCTGGCGATAAATGAAAACATTCCAATTTAATTTCAGTGATTGTCCTTAACTATTTGTTTCTCAAACAACTATCATTGTCTTATAGGCATAAAACAAAAGCAAAATATTATTGTAAATGATTATCTTAAGGGTTTTTTAATATTTTATATATGGAAGAGTAAGTCTAATAGTATTGACTAAAACCGCAATTATTGATATTTGGATTCTTAAAATTTGTCAATCATCATATTTATTATTTATTTATTTAGCTTCACGTCATATCCCTTGCGGGGTAGCCAGAGACGACGGAGTGCCAAACGCTACGGTCCCTGCATACCTCTTTCGCCTCGGCCACAGACATCAACCTCTTCATACATGCCCTCCGGGGGGTCCTCATGCTTTTTACGTGACCTTCCTCCAATATCATAGATACAGTGTTTTCGAAGGTCACTCGAGGCCTCCCCCTTTCTCTCTTACCACTCACTTTTCCTGTATAAATCTTTTTTACCATTCTTTCATCACTCATTCGTTCGACGTGCCCAAACCACCTGAGCACGTTCTTCTTCATTCTCACCTGACATCTTCGCTAGTACCTGCCATTCTGTGGATCTCTTCATTGCGGATTCGATCAGCTAGACTGACTCCGCATATTCTGCGAGGAGATCGCATCTCCACAGCATTCATCTTTCTTACATTATTCTTCTGTGTTACCCACGTTTGGCTGCCGTATAACAGCGTCGGTAGCAAAACTGCATTGTGTACAGCCTAACGTGCAGCTATACTGAGGTTTTGCCGTCTCAACAATGCAGTCAAAGCACCATTGACTCTGTTACCGGCAACAATACGCCTTTCCACATCCATTTCGTATCTTCCGTCTCTGCTAAACATACTTCTCAAATATACCACTTCGTTCACTTGTTCTATTATCTTATCATTCACGTTGATCTTATATTCTGTTCTTTCTTCATTTCTTTCAAATATCAGAACCTTCGTCTTATCTACATTCAGGTTAAGACCATTAATTTCACACCCATCTTTCAGAGTGGTGACCAATGCCTGCAATTTCAATTCTGATGATGCAATGAGCACTGCATCATCTGCATATAGCAAGCAATTGACCTTAATGTCACCTACTTTCACTCCCATGTCACTATCTTTCACTCCTTGGAGACAACTATCCAAATACAAATTGAACAACCAAGCTGACATAGCGCAACCTTGCTTAACACCCGATTGGATGTCAAACCAGGGCGACATGCCAGCTCCTACTCGCACACAGGCTGAGTGATCTCGGTAAAGAGACCTTACAGCCTGTAGCAAGGGTCCGTTCACATTGTATCGGGGCAGTATCTCCCATAACTTCTTTCTCACAACCCTGTCAAACGCCTTTTCCAAATCCACAAAAGCACAGAAAACCTTTTAGTTTAGGGCCAAAAACTTTTTCGTGATCATGCGGAGAGAAAAGATCTGATCTATACACCCTCTTCCAGGTCTAAAACCTCCTTGGGCCTCCCACAACAGCCTTTCAGATCTCTTTTGCATTCTTCTCGCTAAAATTTTAGCATAAACTGCACCGCCCAAGCTAATCAAACTGATGGCCCTATAGCTTGCACAGTCTATCTGTGAACTTTTGCCTTTATACAAAGGTACGATGACTGCACTTCGCCAATCGTCTGGGACCTCCACGGATTTCCAGCATAAATTGCACAAAAACCAGAAAAAGCCCCAGACGCGTGGCCCACCATATTTGATCATCTCGGCAGTAACTTTATCTGCTCCCGCAGCCTTACCACATTTCAGACTTTGAATTGCGCTCTCCACTTCTTCCAAACTGATTTCACCATCGGCTACATCCGGACTCAGCATTACGTTGGTAGTCAAGACCGAGGCGTCTTCACGTTCATACATCTCCTTATAGAATTCCGCCCACCGCTGCAAAACGTGTGCTTGCTCAGTTAAAATTTCACCGCTCTTCGAAAGCACCCCTTTCATTCTACAGGTTACCGAACAACCCCGGGAACCACTAACTTCTCGCCAGAAAAGCTTCGTGTTTTCCCGGAAGTTGTTTGTCAACCTTTCATCCCTTTCTCTCTCAGAATTTTCACGCTTCATCTTTATAAGTGCTTTCGTTTTGTGCTTTTGCAGCTTGTACGCTCTTTTTCTTATCTCTCTCATACTTTTGTCCTTACCAGAGGCTTTATAATCCAGCCATGCTTTCTTCTTTAACTCTACAGCGTCTGTCACTTCATCATCCCACCATTCATCGCGCTTTTTACTAAAACCTCTTTTCCTTTTACCACATACTTCTGTCGCTACTTTCACCATACCACTCCTAAGGTTCTGCCAGAATACTTCAACACTTTCATTTCCAGAATCACAGCTTTCAAGCTTCTTGGAAACCCTTTCTTGATATTCCTCTCTGATCGATGGATCTTGAAGCTTCCAGCTTCTTATGCGATAATTCGACGCCAAGCTTGGACACGTCGTGCGGCTGCGCCAACCTGCGAACTGACCTCTTATTCTAGCAACGACTAGATAGTGGTCCGTTCCCAGATCAGCACCTCTGAACACTCGCGTGTCCATAACTTGACTTCGAATACGCTGGTCCACTAGGAATAAATCAATCATACTTCTTTCTTCCAAACATTATCATAAATTATTATCAATCATCATCATCAAACATTATCATAAAAGAATAACAAAACAAGATAAAATAATGATCTACTGAATGTTTATTGAAAAATATTGATAAAAAGCAACAAAAAATATGTTTCTCTTCAGTCTGTATTTTCCTTTATTTAATTTAAGGTAACTTGTTCCCTTGGAGGAATAAAGCAGGAGATATGATATTTAATTTAAGTGCCAGCTGCGAAGTCCGAGGTTCGATGGCCAGGTGAGAAAAATTCGTCAACAACAGTTAATTTGCCTGGAATGAATTTTTCTGGAATGAAAAAAATTCAGTATAATTTCATAAAGTGAATGATCTTCTTATATATTGCTTATATTTAAATACTTATGACATGTAATCGAAATAAGTGTCTTCTCCTATTTTGAATCTTTACTGAGCTTTAATTATTATAATTTTTT
The DNA here is from genome assembly GCA_918358695.1 of Melinaea menophilus ssp. n. AW-2005. Classification (NCBI taxonomy): domain Eukaryota; kingdom Metazoa; phylum Arthropoda; class Insecta; order Lepidoptera; family Nymphalidae; genus Melinaea; species Melinaea menophilus. The sequence goes on from OU911042.1 coordinate 5,474,507, forward strand.
ACTATTTACAGTTACAGATAAAGAGAAGTGTTTAATGATTTCTTTTTTAATTCGTAAACAACCACTATCTGGGTAATTTGAATCTTATCAAATATAAAGTTTTATTTCAGGTCATAAAGAAGTAGCTGTTTTAATATATATTTAATATAAGTCACTTAACGAGAAATTAATAATACGAGAAGGTTCCTCAAAAAGTTCCTCAAAAAAAAACTATATAATTCTTTTATGATCACGTCTTCAGTGTCCACTGAATGGATCCGATTACTTAATATTTTTCCATAAATGAAGGACGATGGGAAAAAATCAAGACTTTGTTCTCCGCTGTTGCATTTAGTTACGATATGAATATTCTGAAGGCAGTTTATAAAAACAAACTAAGATAAAAATAAGAAAAAATGAAATAATATGATATCACATAATTTTTACAAAAGAGCCAAGTGACCTTGAGAGCACTACGAGAACTGTATCTTATAGAAGCAATTATAGGAAATTGGTACCCGCTCTTAAATATCATACCTATACATTTCTATGTGTATTTGTAGATAACTTCAAAATAAAAAAAATATTATTTTGTTTATTATATAAAATATATCAAAGATCTCTTCGACTTATCGATTTTAGATTATGTACGTAAGTGGGGTGTCAATGTAATCTTGTAAGTATATTTTTCAAGATAAATATAAATAAAATTATCGATAGTACCTTAGTATATGTAAGGTATAAAAAGTGACATTTCCAGGTACATCTTAGTTCAATTAGGACGTTATAAGTGTCAATTGTAATGGAGAAAGATAGTTTTCCTTATGAAATAAAGCCTTACAGTAAGGAAGAAAATGAAGAACTGTTGGACTATTTAAAAGGTAAGGTTAAAAATGTTTATACAACCACTCTGTCAGTTTTTACATTTAAATAACTTTTGCTTTATTTCAAAGATCCAACAATTACATAATTTTTTTTGGTAACAATATTTTTATTATTAATGTGTGATAAAATCAAATAGATTGGATGTCATCGTATTATTGATTTCTAATTATTTTTTTCATGATAATATTTATAGGTTTCAGGTTATATTTCAATCGCGTTGGACCAAATGGTTACGTTTTGACCAGGGAATATAATAAAATTGCCTCAAATATTTATAATTTTCCTTTGAGATCCGACGATGTATTTGTCGTCACTTTCCCAAAATCAGGTAATGTCATCTGATTAATAAAAAAGAAATTTCAACATTTTAAACATATGCTAACTATAAAATATGGCCCAGTATTTTATTATTTTTACTTGCACAAGGATTTATTTTCAACGTGAAAAAAATATATCTACGATTTTTTTTTATTTTGGCAGGGACAACCTGGACGCAGGAACTAGTGTGGCTAATACTTAATAATTTAGATTATGAAAAATCTAATTCCATATCCTTAAATGATAGATTTCCATTTCTAGAGTAAGTATTGCCCTGCGAAAATGTTATTCATAAGTACTCCTACACGATTTAATTAATTTATTATGTTTCTTTTAGAGTTTCAATGTTTTTGCCCGATGAAGAAGTAACTGAGGAACAAAAAAACGTTATGTCAGACGCCGTGATGCCAATAACAGTTGATGGCATTAAAGAACTACCTTCACCGCGTTTTATTAAAAGTCACCTGCCACTGTCATTACTTCCACCAACACTATTAGATGAGACTAAGGTATACATAATATATATAAAATATCACCAATTCAAAAGTGATGAAAGAAATTTAATATAGGTGGTGTACGTGGCTCGTGATCCGCGAGATGTCGCCGTCTCCTTCTTCCACCATTACAAGCTGATGAGGATAATGGCACCAGACAGAGACTTCAAAACTTATTGGAACTACTTCATCAATGATAAAAGTTGGTTAACTTAATTATTAATTCAAATTAGAGAAAAAAACTATAACGACTAATTCACTCTTTTTTATTATTTTTTCTTTTCCAGTAACTTGGTCTCCTTACTTCGCCAGTGTGCTGGAGGCTTGGGAAAAACGTAATCATCCAAATATGCTGTTTCTGTTTTACGAAGAACTATCTGAGGTTAGGGGTTTTAAAATATAAATATATAAACATTAATATGAATTGATATATTCATAGGTATGAAGGTGTAAGAGATACTTCTATTTTAATTATAATTATTATTGCTTTACAACTATACAACCTTTGTTACAAAGACGTTGGTAGGAGCATCATTAATGTACAGGAAACAGTTCAGATATATTCCACCAATTATTTACTACAAGCTTTTTCGGAGAAGTGTACGCTACTAATATTGTTTACTGGAAAATATTATTAATTGGTGAAATCAAGAACTAATAAAATGATGTGAATGCTGACGTTAGGAAAATTTTTTTGCGATTAACTTGCTATATATTTAAAAGAATAGAGTTTGATTACTATCAAACCATACTTGATTAGGCCTGTGGGGTAAGGCCACGCGGCTCCTTGAAAAAAATTTGGCTCCTGTGACAAAAGGACAAGAGCTATCGCATCACCTAAAGCGGATGCTGCGTAATAGCAAAACCAACAAAAAAAGAGGGATATAGGCTGTGCAAAAGAGAAAAAAGGGAAAATAAGATGTTAAATTAGCCGTAGTGTCGTCGTAATTCGGAAAGATGAAAATAATAAAGTGAAAAGAGTGTTAAAGTATATATATATGCACTTTAACACTTATCTTATATATAATTAAAGTATAAATGGTTATTCCATGCGTTTAGAATATTCTTTAGCAACAACGTAACGAACAAAGGCACTAAATATCAATAAAATTACAACATTTTGACAAGAATTACTTAGTTTTTTCTTCAATCTTAAGAAAATTTGTCTTTTTCAAATCATTAATTCACTATATATATAATAAACCAATCACAGGTTCTGTCTGAACCTCAGGGACTTACTTCCAATACAATAATGTTAATTTAATCTACATACGTACCTTACGGTTGTAATTGTTTAGGATCTCCCGGGAGTCATTCGACGTGTGGCCAAATTTTTCGATAAACAGCTCTCTGATGACCAAGTAACAGAACTGCGTGAACATCTTAAGTTCGATAACTTTAAGCAGAAAAAGTCAGTGAACATGAAAGACATGCAGGACAAGGGTTTCTTTACTACTTACGGAGGATTTGTCAGAAAAGGTAAATACAAAATAATTTGTTAGTTTAAAAACTGAAGATGAACGTACCCAGTACCCTCGTTCCTTTAAAGAATTTCCCGTATGGAGAAGTTGTGAAATTTAAAATAAATAAAAAGTATTATACGTTGTAAATGAATTAAATGTTTATAAATGAATTTATTTTCATGGATCTATAATAATAAGAGGATTAAAATTTCCACCTGAAAGAATAAAGTCCATTCAAACAAAAACTAATTGTTTTTCTCCCCTCTTTGTGGTCTACCTTGTAGTTATATAATACAATTTAATTATAATTAATAATCATGTTTTAATGTTGTAGGCAAAGTCGGTGGATGGCGGGAGTATTTTGACGAGGATATGACAGCTCAAGCGGAGCAATGGATCAACAAACACCTTCAAGGCACCGATTTTAAATTTCCGCAATAATAAAAAACTTATATTATAATATATAAGACTATTGTAAATTAAAACAAAAAAATATTGCAATATATTTAAAAATTTATTTACCTTTTAACCTTGTGATTTCTGATTATAACTATCGACGAAAGATTACCCAAATTGAGGTCTTAAACTTGTCAACTTTTGAGTTAATAGTTTCCTTTTTTCGTTTTGAAAAAAAGAAAGAGAGGTAGTGAAAATCATTATCTCTACATAAAGTGTTGATACTATTAACTACAAAACTCATCGAAGCATAAATTTTTAGAATTTGTATATTTAGAAACGTTTAAATAAATTTATAAGAAAGTTATGCAGTACATGAATATACCTAAATTGAAATTGAAATGGATTATGGATTATTGGAGATATTTACAAAACAATCTTGTAAGATTTATAGATTTAGGAACGAATTTTTTAATTTTTTGGCCTGACGGATTAACGGACTGGACTGAATTTGATGAAATTTGCCTTGGTGTCAGTTTAATAAGTATGTACATGTTTATTTATGAAAATGATTTCAAGGGAACACGCAAAAAACTTGCTTAAACATTAAAATCTCTATATTGATCGATGATTTATCATTTGATCCAGGGAAAAACTATATATATATATATATATATATTTATATATATATATATACAAACAATTAAACACTGTCCATACAAAATTAGTACCTAATCATTTTCATGTTGCAAGGGCATTAAACTTTAACAATAAACATTTCAAAAGAAAGTAGGTCAGTGAGTGACGAAGTTATTATAGGAAAGGACGTAAACATGATTTAAATATTGAGCGAATTGTATATAGAGATGGTGTAATATTAAACCACACACAGAGAGGATATTACATATACACTTAGATTTACATAATAATAATACTTGTAATATTTACATGTCGTCAATATACCAATTTCATGATTTGTTTCCATCTATAAAAAATGTCTAAGAATTAAGGAGCTACTCTCCTTACAACACAATAGGGAAATTTAGGTTATTACTCACGAAATACAATTATTATAACTACATTTAATTTCATATACATATACATTTTTCAGCGATATTAAGAGTCACTTCGTTAAGATACTATTTGTTTACCTCTAGACTTTATCAACTATTAACTTCCGGATTTGATTGAACTATAATACACAAAAAAGTAATAACCAGGAATTAAATGCAATAACAATTCTAGTTTTAAGATCAATGACATTTATCATGTCGAGACTAGTCTTTATCAAAATCTCAGCAGTCAGCAGTCAGCAGTCGTGCGCGAGTTGGCGTCGCGCGCCCGCGTTTACGTTACACTTTCGTTTAAAACCTACATAAATAAATAAAACTGTACAATGGAAAACGAGAGTATAAATTATCCATTGGAGATTCGAGATGTGGAAGAAGATGTGGCCGAAATGCTAATGAAGATATTCACCGGTAAATATACAATGTTTGTTTATTGTCAACTGCGGTTAATATTATTATTAGAGATATCAGTATATTTAATTGGAGATATATGTTATGTGATATGATTGATTTATATTAATAAAATATTAAATTTAAATAAACGTTTTGGTAGCTTTTTAATCAAAAGCGAAAGTGAGCGGTACGCGAAGCAAAAAGAAAAAATCTAAATATTTTTTAATAATTCAGTTATTTTGTTAATGTGACTAATACTAACTTTAAATATCATAAAAATGTATAAAACTACTTATATATATTTTAATTAACAAATAAACTAACATATTCCAAAAGTTATTCCATCTACCATTTAATTATCTAATCTTTTGGTACTTGGTATTAATTGAAGTTACACTTCTTTCCTTGCAATTTCATCTAATACTTCTATCCTGATTCTTGTTGTTGTTTATTATAATTTAGTATATTTATTTGTATATAGGCATAACCTCCATACAAATTAAATTTTTTTAACAATTACGACAAACGTACAAAGAAGAAAATAATAGTTTTTGTAATTGTGTCGCGCAAAAATGACTAGTCGATATTTTTATTAAGTATTTATGATAATAGCTTCATATCAGAGTCAACATGAAGTGACTAAGAAAAATATTATTGGACTAAAATATGTGAACACGATGGTGTTTTATTGTATACAGATGAAATCGCTAGCAAAGCCTAGTTTTTAATAATGTTATTATACATACTCAACATAACATCGCGCAATTTACATCATAATATCATCATCCATAAAAAAATATTTTTATAATTCATCTCTAAAGATTCAACACATATACTTAATAGTAATATTTTATATATTTGATATAAAATATAGGTATTTATATGAAATATCTTGTTTGTGCATATAAAGCGGGGTTCAAATACCTATCACTATAGTATCTAATATGAAGTATAAATATAGTATCTAACTATGTATAACTATAATCAATTAATATGTTATTGGACAATACACAGAAAAGTCATTGTAAGTTTGGTGTCTAATACTCGTAAATAGGAGTCAATTCATCATACGTCATCTCAGTGGAGAATTGCTTCTTCCCATTCACATTCATACTCAACACTCTTCTCTGCAAATGTTTTCATCCTATTTCGTCGTATGACTATACCATAACATGACAAATTCCGAAAGTATTGACGTCAAGAGACGGCCGGTTCTTAAACTTTGCCAAAACCCTTGCAATATTGGTAAATGCAATGTTTGAAGGAAATCCTCTGAGTTGCATTATGCACACTGCGTAGTTATAACCTTGAAGGCGGCAAGAAATGTAGTTTCTAACCAATTGTATTTTTTAACAATAAATATAATTACACTTCCTTATGACTTTTTATTTAGGTTAACATTGATCACAAATAAGAACTGCTGATTTATACTTTCAAAAATACGTGCTTCGTTATACACTTTCTAAAATTATACACTTTTTTTATTAAACATAAATAACGAATGAATAACAGATAATTGATATTTTTAATATGATTATATTTTAAGGAGAACATACTGGCTTCGTTCGAGTGGGGCCCAAAGGCTACTTTCTACCCAATAAGTTTAAACAGGAAGCAATAAATATCTACAACATGGCGCTCAGACCCACTGATGTCTTTGTAGCCAGCTATCCACGATCTGGTAAGTTTATTATTATTATTATTATATAAAGAAATTGTGTTTGCGACCTTCAACTTACAGTAAGTATTCTTAGGCCGCAGTTGAAATTTAGTGAGTATAAAGTATGACAGAAAATAAATCCAAGATTTATGTTATGGCATCCTTTGCTTCTCTCCTTTGGATAGGCCTGCCTGCCTATCAGTAGTTAATTTAATGTGTGAATTTCAGGTACAACATGGACACAAGAACTAGTGTGGATGGTGGTCAATGATTTAGATTACGACAAATCGAATTCTATTCCCCTTACTGAGCGTTACCCATTTTTAGAGTAAGTGTTGAAACTCGCTTAACTAACTCTGCATTATGAGACAAGCTAAAAATACATAAGTTGTTATAAACAGAGCCATAACGACGACTATGTTAATTCGTTTGAACAGTCTTGTATAATGTTACATTAAAATATCAATATTTATGAAGTCAGCTCCTTATATGAGAGATATAAAAGGGTTATTGCAAAATATATTATATCTGGTATCCTTAGGGTATCTTAACGTTATAAGTTTTTTATTTATTTATTATTTTATTATTATTTATCTTCACGCCATATCCCTTGCGGGGTAGCCAGAGACGACGGAGCGCCAAACGCTACGGTCCCTGCATACCTCTTTCGCCTCGACCACAGACATTAACCTCTTGATACATGCCCTCCGGGGGGTCCTCTATTACTGTACTGTATTATATATTTTTCTTTCAAATAAAATACTTAAATATTCAACACGGGCTGACCTTGAACCTACCACCTCTGGGAGTCCATCCCCATCTCTTTGACCATTGAGCTGAACCTTTAAAACTCCTTATAAATTATTTATAAGTATGTATAACATAATATGTGATCTCTAGGTTTTCAGTTTTCGTACATCCGGTAATGAAACAGAGATTTTACGAGGAGAACAGTGACAGCGAACATAAATTGAAACTCCTGGAACAAGTGAGTCAGCCGGGCACGGAACAGCTGGCAGATACACCATCACCTCGCTTTGTCAAAACACATTTACCTCTTTCTCTCCTCCCGCCGTCTTTACTCGACACCGCCAAAGTGATCTACGTCGCGCGGGACCCCAGAGACGTCGTCGTTTCCTTCTACCATTTGAATAAAGGAATGAGAACGCAGGGATATCTTGGTGATTTTAAGGATTACTGGCAATTCTTCATTAAAGATTTACGTAAGTATTCTATCAACAATATCCAAAATCACATCACGTAAAAATAAGATTAATTGTTTAATTTATCAACTTTCAGACCATTGGACTCCATATTTCGAACATCTTAAAGAGTCATGGGAAAAGAGGCACCACCCCAACTTATTGTTTTTGTTCTATGAAGAAATGTCCAAGGTATATTAATTAAGTAACATGGCTAATGTTGTCTTTATAATGTTAAAGATAAAATATGCGATCGTATTTTCAGGATCTCCCTGCAACAGTGAAGCGAGTAGCAGATTTTTTTGGAAAGAAGTTTTCAGAAAAAGAAATCAATCAGCTATGCGACCATCTCAGCATCGACAACTTTAAACAAAACAAATCAGTCAATTACGACGTGATGCGAGAACTCGGCATACTGCAAGCAGGAAAAGAAATATTTATAAGAAAAGGCAAGATTGAAAAGACTTAAGAATTACTTTTACGTATTGAATATACGGTTAAGCTTCTTAAACTAAAAAAATTATACATTTCAGGCAAAGCTGGCGGCTGGCGCGATTACTTTGACGAAGAGATGTCGGTACAAGCGGAGCAATGGATAACTGACAACTTGAAAGATACGGATTTGCGATTCCCGCACCTACAATAATGTAGATGTAAACAAATAAACTAATATTTATTTAATGGATCCCTGTATATACAATGCAAATATAAAATTAATAAAAAAAATACAAAAATTAATAATACTATATATCTTTAATTCAAGTAGTCAAGTTCAACATCAAGATTACATACTATCTTAAGAGGGGCCAAAATTTATAATTGGTTGAAGATTTCGGTTGATAAAATATTTTAGTCCACTCTTACCATTAAACAAGACGTTGGAAGTCGTTCAAGAGAAAGGTTGTTTGTCGGTCGGTGTGCTACATTCCAACAACGTTTAAGCTTAACTTGGGTAGACATATAGTATGAATCAAATTAATATTTGCCACATGTAATAGATGTAAGTCTTTTTATTCGGATAAACATATAAAAAAGGAATGCATAATTATGGAAACCTTTTGATGTGTTTTTTGAAATTATTGTTACTTTAGTATGTGGAGGTATAGCATGGCAATCAAAATTAAAATGTAAAACAGCGTTAATCCAAGCATAGAGTGTACTAAATTAAATACATAATAAACAATAACTATTTGTAACCGTGGCTAAATACATGTTCGTAAACATAATAAAATTTGTATTTAACTTTTTGTCGCGCAACGTAGCGTAGCTAAAAAGTTTTTTGTTCGAATATTCATAGTATTCGATATGACAAACGCAGTATGATTTTTAGGTATTGTACTCTTGAATATTTACCGCATAAAAATAGTTTATAGAAGTAACAGATAAGTCAATAAATTGTTTATATTTTTTCACCATTTCTTAATTATACGTTTAGTAGATATAACTTCTTTGTATAAGTAAGTTATAAATTTCTGAAGTGATGCTTTGTAAAGGTGACCTGTATCCGGTGCCCAAATACAACTCACACTTTCTACAAGTAACGACGGTAGCATTTATTAACAAAAACATTACTTAATTTATATGTAAATTAATTAAAAGCATATATAATTAGTTTAATAGAATTTGTTGAATATTCAAAACAGTCTTATACCTATATAATATTTATATTATTTTTAATGATTACATAGTTTATCGATTAATAAATATTTAATAATTTTTTAACCTGCGACAAATTTTATACGAAAGATATTTCAACCTGTGATGTCTTCTACTTTCAATGGAATATTATGGATAAATAAAAATTTTTTATCATAATTTAAGGTAAAATATTTTTGAATTTTTAATAGGATAAGGAATACTATTTCAGTCAAAAAATATGTAACAAGTCTCCTAAATCGAGATATATCTTAGTTGATAACATTAAATAATAGGACATACCTACATATAAATATTGTCACTAATTAACACGGTGTACAAATGTAACATGTATGTAAGTTATATTAGTTTTTCTTATATATGGGATATACGAAAATGCGAGTTATTTTCGCAATACACAATAGGTATGTTCAGCTGCCTCATTTATCAGTAACAGACTATTTTATCAACCTTTCTTACTAATACAATATTCAGGGCCTTTCACCTATTGGAGGCCCTGGGCATATTAGGATAATGGGGCTCCTATGACTATTATAAAACACTTTTTTGTTAGAATACATAAAACACATTTTGTTGTCTACAATCTTTAATATCACAAGTGAAATAATTCTTTAATAGGTATAAATAAAAAAAAATCATTTAATAGAATCAGTCTTTTACTCATACGTATCGAATTATAAAAAATAGCTTGTGACATGTGACGAATCGGGTGGACTGTCAACGCTAATGGAAAAATATTTTGCTAATTTAACTTTTTGTTATTTTTTTAGAACCTGTTTTCCATTACATCAACAAAAACTCATTACATTTATAAATATTCGCTGAAAATTATGAAGCCTTTTCATTTTTTTTTATGGATATAATTCACTGAGTAACTCGATGTTGAGATATCAAATAATTTTTAGATTTTTTGGAAGACTAATACAGCAACTATTTTCTTACGACGTTTTCATTGTTCTTTAATTTGCGAATAAATATAATAATAATTTGTTAAAATATCTAATTATTGATCTATCACTTTCTATGGGTTGTGGGTGGCCCATTTTTCTATAGTGTACACGTCTGGGAAGATCCGCACGGCTGATGGTATATATTTCCACAATATTTATGTTAAGCCGCATATGAGCTAAATTGCGCTACCCATGTCTTGCGTGTTGAGCACCAGACGGATGTTTCGCTATTAGTGCTATACGAGTAAGGTGATAACCACCCAGTGAGACTTACCTACGTATACTTATATAAAATTCTTCAACTCGTAGCCCTTTAAATTTGCAGTACATTGACAGCATTAACACTAAACCTACCGACAATTCTTGTATACCTTTTCCTACCGCACGCCGTCAAATTGACCGGTAATTAAGTTATTTTATTATATAACGCAGGTGATAATGGAAATAACTAAAAGTAAAGAGTGTAGACAATATTATATGCATATTCTAAGAATTGTCATGTAGTTTGATAACGATATTATAACGTTTGAAAATTTGTAACTTTTACAAAAATTTAAGAACGGTCAATTTGACCGGTACTTGGTAGGTTTAGTGTTCATTAAACGGCCTCAATAACATTATTTTACTTTGAAACAATATCTGCAGGGCTATTGGCTAACTTTGACAGTTTTAGTGCCCATCGATCTCTAGTTGCGAACCGAACATCGATGGCCACTGAGAGTGTCATTAAATTGGTATTGCGTATTACAATGAGTGCGTATCCATTTACGGTTCCTTTCATCGGATTACGTGACATTACTGGTGCTTATCGACTTTATGCCACCAAATAAAAAATACACTTAGAACAATATTAACTGAAAGGTTTGGAGTGACTTTTTCATTTAGAATGTTTTAAGTGTCCCGAACACTCGAATATCAACAATGTTTATGTTTTCTTATTTACGAATACAAAGCCCTGTCAAAATAACAGCCAAAAATAATAAAATGTACACATTAAATTATAATTGAATTCAGTTTTTAAAATTATCAACTTTTCCTCATACGTTCCTTAATATAAACATTTTTATCTTATTTTAAAAACAATAAATAGTTAATCTAATGTTGGGTCAAGTGTAAACAGATGTCAATCAGCGGTTATAAGTACCATGGTGCTTAGGAGTATAACACGACCCCTATTTAACAATCATTGTAAAAAATATACCGATGTCAATCAGCGGTTCTATGGTGCTTAGTAATGTAACAAACTACTCAGAGGAGTCAAAAAGAATTATATATAGTGGTAATAATTTTTGGGAGCCCTTAATGGGACAAGTTCGTTCGTGAAGTAAACAAGACTAGTGTACAATTTGTTGTTAAAAGATAGCAAAAGGTAATTTTTTTTTTTTCTATTTCTTTTTGCATTTATAATTAGTTTACTGACCACAAAGTAAATTTAATTATGAAATATTGTATTATAATTCTTAAAATATAATATTTCCCCATAAAAAAAAATATTTCATATTTATTATACCTCATTAGATGCCAGCACCAAGAAAAGTTTCCCCCAGGCAAGTGGAGTTACTCGTAGAGTTTGCAGAAACTCATACCCCCATTGCTCTAGGACGTTTCCAAGGGCCACAAGCCAATCAGGCTGCACGACAGGCTTGGCAGTCATTGGCAATGCAGCTCAATTCTCTTGCAGAGGGAACCAGTAAAGCACCAGACCAATGGCGCAGAGTAAGTTGTTTTATTAATAATTTTAGTCTTTTCGTCATCTTATAAATTAATATTTGCTACATTATTTTTCCTTAATATTAATTTTTAAAAATATAATTATCTGGAATGAAGTAACAGTTGGTAAAGTTACCTATAATGATATAAATTTGAAATTATAACTAATTGTATTGAATGCCTAGTACTGGATAGAGTTTAAAGCACGGACCAAAAGAAAGGCTGCAGATTTAAGGAGGAATGCCTCTTCAACTGGTGGGGGACCTAGTAAATTTGTTCCCCTTACTGCAATGGAGGAGAGAGTCCTGGCACTTATCGGTAAAGTGGCAGTGGAGGAATCACCAGAAGTACGAATACCTGTGAATGTTAGTCTTTCAAGTTTTTTTAATTAGTATTAAACTTTAACATAATATATAGTTATATATTATACACATTATAAAATACTCTTACGAAACATAAGTTTTTCTCAATATATAAATTATAATGTTTGCAAATTTACTCACTATATTTGTGCTGTTTTTTTGTAAATACTTGATAAAATATTTTATAGATATCTATAGAGGAGACAGCTGTACCTGCTGCAAATATAACAGAGGAGACAGCTGCACCTGTTGCAAATATAATAGAGGAAGCTGCTTTAACAACCGATACATTAAATATAGGTTTACAAATGGAGGTAGAGTCCCAGGAAGACATTTCACCTCCATTACCCTCATTGCCACCACCTTCTGATATAATAGCACAGAGAGAAGAGAGTAAGGTTATTTTTTTTTTAGAATCAACAATAAGTTGAGCCATAAACTATTTTATTTTTATTTTTAGGACTCCTTAGAAAATCTTCAAATATTTCATTCCCCTCCACAAGCCAACGAAGGTCAAGAATTTCGAGGCCTAGTATGTATTTAATATTAACATCGTAAGTAGTACATATCCTGAAGGCCTAATTTAAATGTATTGATTATTTCTAATTTTCAGTTAGACGTGACCCTAACGTGCCACGTTGGGCTTATGACTTGGAGATGAGGCGAATGGATATTGTAGATCGCCAAAATATGATTTTAGAAAATACTTACAAAGAAATTCAATTATTAAGAGAAACTATACAGGAATTAGTAGGAGTAATAAGAAATAATAATAATCAATAAACATTTTATTAAAAAATATACATCTCTTTTATTTAATGTATTTCTTTTATTGTATGCAATTATTTATTTATTTTAATTTTTACATTAATTTACATTTTTGTATAGAATTAATATATGACAACAAATTAGAATTCAAGTACAGCATACTATTTAAAAATTATTGACTAACTAACATATGTTCATAAAAATACTAAATTTTTTTAAATTTTGATATTGGATCTTACAAAATTACATCTTACATACAAATATACAATATTTATTTACAAATTGTACTTATCTTTGAATTAATTAAAAAACATGCGCTTTATTCTTTCTTTTACTAGAAATAATTTCAAATGAACACTTAAATTAAATTATTAATTAAGTTTAGAAGATAAAACAAAAGCATATTCAAACACATGAATGTTTATTTGAAAAATATATTAAGAAAGTACTAGATTAAAAAAAAATGTACTAAAATAATAAATTGCAAATTATAATAAAAAAAGTTTTTAACTACAAAGTTACTCTCAATTATAAAATATTATAAGAACAAAGCAAACAAAGAACAAAGAAAATTTTAGACATTGGATCTTACTGTCCATAATCGTTGTACGAGGACATCTCTACTGCGGTCTGATAACTCTGCCATTTGTCTAGTTTCAGAAACAACCTGGAGCTGCAGATCACTGTTCACATCGCCGTGATCTAGTTGAGGTATTGGGGCTTTTTGAGCATTGGCTATGTTGTGTAAAACAACACATGCATTCACTATTTTTCCACTCTTAATTGGATTATAGTGAAGTACTCTGTGTGCCAACAGACAACGCCACCTTGCCTTCAAAATCCCAATGCAGCGTTCCACAGTGTTTCTGACACGACAATGTTGAGAAGTATAATGTTCCTCCGGAGTGTTAGAAGATGCACCTAAAATAGGAGTCATCATCCAAGGACGCTGTGCATATCCAGAATCTCCTATAAAAATAAATTATAAATAAATAAAATAACACATTTAGCTTAAATATATGTTATTCTTATCAACAATATTACTAACACATACCTAGTAGCCAGCAATGTTCTCCATTCACATGAAGTCTTTTCAAATATTGTTTAATTTCACATTGGTTCCAAACATAAGAGTCATGTGATGCACCTCCATATGATGCATCAACATGTATTATGTTTAGATTTGCATCAGATATCTGTAATATAATGTTTTATTGAGTAATATAAACTTAAATAGATTTTAAATGTTTGATACCTTTGTTGTTTAATTTAAATATAATTGTTAGTTTTTGATTTATGCATAATTACTTACCAGTAGTACATTGAGGGAATGATAATTTTTTCTATTAATGAATACTTCCTCGTGGTCAGTGGGTCGAATTAAAGCCACATGTGTACCATCAATACACCCTATTATACCAGGGAATCTAAACTTCTCCATAAACCTAGTGAAATGATATAATTATAAAACATAATTTATGATTGTAATTTTTTTATATAATAATAATATTTGATAATGTAAAACTTTTAACTTACTCTTTCATAATAATTTCTCTTTCTCTTTGGGATCCAGGGAACTTAATAAATTTTAAAAGGATGTCCGGTTTATTGAAGGCATTTGTGACCTCAGTTAAACATTTGCTAAATGTAGGTTGAGACACACTGTTTAAAACTGATGCCCCTACACTACGTTGATATGACCCACGAGCATAGAAGTTTAGAACTGCCAATATCTACAATAGAAAGAATAGAAAGATAAATAAATTCAAATTTTTATACGAAATAAGTAGCTGTGCAATGACGTTACGGATTATGATTAAATGAGTGTTATACTTACTTTCAATTCATTGCGCACTGCAGTTTTTCTCCTAGAAACTGGGAGATGTGGACTAAGTATTTCAAGAACCTGCCGGTATCCGTTCTTGCTCAATCGAAAATTGGCAACAAATTCTCTTTCTGGGAGCTGCAAGGGATCACTAGCATCACGAAGACGGCGTCTCTCGATGCGTAAAATATTATGCTTTCTTGCTTCTTCAGCAAGAGTTAATAATATCGAAGAAGCCATCGTTTGAAGTTTCAAGTAATAACTAATAAATACACCTTTTGCTAGCTAGCTTTGCAATATTAGAACCACAGAGTACTACAAAATTTTAACTAATTTGGTAACTATTAACCTTCTAAAATGTATAAACACACTTCACTGAACCTTGGTACTTTGTTTGGATACTATTCGTTTTAGACGGGTCATAGTGTTAATCACAAAAAACACTGCTCTTTATCAGTGTATTTCAAAAATTATTTGACAAGTTAGGTGCTTATCTATTTGATAGCCACTAGAGTTACAAAATACCAATTTTAGAATTTCGACACAAATTTATCTGTCAAAAAGATTTACGGTGGGCATCAATCGATGTCGGTGCTTATGACGTCATCTCAGTTTGTCACTGTTATTACACAATATGAAATTAGACGTTTGACAAGTATTCGTTAAGCACTTTCCCATAGTGATTAACACTTGAGTTGTCAAAAAAGATACGCAATAGCCCTGCTGAACTCTGAAACACTTTGGTAGTTCATCTCTTGTCTAAAAACTCGAATAATAAATAAAAGAATATAACAATATTTATGAGTTGTAAGATAATAACATGGTCCATAATCACAAAGGGGAATCTTTTGTCAAGATAAGACTCCTGAGAAGGTAGTAAAGATATATAGTTTCACTTAATGAAAAGACAGAATTGTTAACAACTCATTGTTGTCATCGCGTTGGTTGCGGTCGGTTGCGGTCGGTTGAAGGTAACGAATAAAACAAGTGAGCGGTGATATAACCATTTATTTGAATAAAATGCTATATTTTATTATTTCTTTGTAACACCATGATATTTAAGTTATACATTAAGTAAATGTAATAATTAAGTAATTTTTTTTAAGTATAACGTATCAATAAACCATAGTAACTATAAATAAAACAATGTGTCAGTCCTTCTTCACAATTTTATTTAAATAATACGGTTATACAAAGAAAATAAATTAAAAGCCAGATTTAAAATCAATCATTCGTTGGTAATATAAAAATTCTAAACAGACTCGTAATAGCGGATGGCCGCGCTCGGCTCTATAAAAGCGACTCTATAATATAAAAATGGGAGACGTCTCCCGCACCTACACGTCGTTAAAACTATCATACACTTATAGAAAATCACAAAATTCAAGCGGAAAATAATAGGAATCGGCGAGCGCCTACGCGATGACGTCCGGGAGCAGCGAGTCCGCCGCGGGGGGGCTGGGTGGGGCCTTCAGGGGGGGAGCGCTCAGGGACTCCTTGTTGTCTGCCGACTTCTTGCCCAGCCTGGGCACGCTCTTGACGCCGGTCGAGGCCTTCGCGAGGGAGAAACATTATTTATTTCGTCAAAGTAAAAAATATTATGAGATCGAAACGATCGAAGAGTTAAGATCGAACCGAGATCGAACAAGCCGTAATAGAAACGTACCTTAGTGTTAGTAGTCCGAGGGGGCGCCGTCTTGGCGGTTATCCGCTTGTTGGCGAGATCCTTGCTCTGTTTGTCGAGGGCGGCGCGCGCGGCAGGGCGGGGAGGTGCGGCGGCGCGGGGGGGCGCCGACCTACGGACGGGGGGCGTCAGTGTCACCTTACGTACAAACATTTGCGACATATAGTGACGTGTGATACTCACTTGAGCGGTGCGGTCGCGGGCGCGGCGGGCGCTGCGGGGCGGGGGGCGGCGCGGGGAGCGGGGCGCGTCGAGGGCGGCGCCGCTCGAGGTGCGGGCCGCGAGATGGGTTTCACGTCTCCGTTCGTCAGGGGCTTGGGAGCCGCAGTCTTCGGTTTCGTATCTTTAGGCTTCGCCGCAGGCGCCGATGCCGGTGCCGGGCGCGGCGCGGCCGCGGATCTCGTGGCGGATGCAGGCTTAGCGGCCGCGACCTTGGGGGCTGCGGGAGCCGTGGGCTTCGTGGCTGGCGCCTTAGGGGCTGCCCGGGGAGCGGCTGCGGAGCGAGCTAACGCGGCGGGTCGGGGAGCAGCGGCTGCGGCAGTGGCAGAGGGCGCCGTCGTGCGCGCAGCGGGCGGCGCGGCCGGCTTGGGTGAGGGCTTGGCCGCGGGCGCTGGGCGCGGGGAGGGACGGGGAGCTAGCGACGCTTTCGCGGCGGAGGCGGGTGTGCGCGGGGCGGGAGAGCGCGGCGCGGTGGCTGACGGCGAGGGTGCGACCTTCTTCGTGGCCGATACCGGAGCGCGGGGCGCAGTAGTCTTAGAGGCGGTCTTAGGAGTGCGTGAATCCGTTTTCGGCGTCGGGGTGGTCGGCGACTTCTTAGTAGATACCTTGGACGCGGCGACCGCGGCGGTCGCGGCCGCTGCGACCGCAACGGCGGCGGTGGCGGCGGCGATGGGCGCGTCACCGAGGGAGGGCTGGGCAGGCTCGACGGCGGGCGTGGGAGGCGGCGTGGTGCCGGGCCGGACGGCGTCTTCGAGCTGAATCTCGCTGGTGACTGGTACGCAGATCTCCTGCGCGCGCGACTCGGGGATGCCGATGTCGATATCGGTGACGAGTTCTACGTGCGGCCGCTCGTGGGGCTGCAGGTGGGGGGGCAGCAGGTCGGGGGCGGGCGCGCCGGCGGTCGCCGCAGGCTCGGTCGCCGCAGGCTCGGTCGCCTCCAACGTGAACGCCTCCTGTGCCATCTCCGGCGTCAATCTGGAGTGGTCCAGCTCGGCGGCCGGCTGCTCTAGCGCGGGAGAGGGCGATATTTTAATCGGTTCGGAGAAGTCAGACGTGAACACCTTTGACTCTATCGATTCGACGGCTCGATACTCAGTAGAGGATTCCACCCGTGAAACGCTAGACGATTCCAATAGTGTATCGGTTTGTGTAGTTTCTATGTCGATAGGTACGGGAGACTCGTTAATTGGAGATTTATCTGATGACAAAGAGGTTTTACTAGCGTGTAAGTCTACAATTGGTTCGGGTGATGGAATTGGTTCCTGTGAAAGTCCTTCAAGGTTTGTTTCATCAGTCTTCATGAAAGTCTCTACTGTTTCATTTATTTGCTCTACGGGCAGAGGTGATTGACTCAAAGTTATTTCAGCTTCTTCGTTTGGAAGAGGCGAAAGTTTTTCTATTTCATTGGAAACTATTGAGGTTTCCTTTAATCCGAAAACATCGGAGGTCACTTGGATTTCAGCAATTTCTTCTGACTGATCTGTGGGGACAGTTGGTAATTCTTCGTTTTGTGTCACTCCACTCACAAGTACTGAATCTTCGACGAGTTCCTCCCTTTCCGTAGGAAGAGGAGAATCACAAGGTAATGGTGATTCCGTTGGTAAGGGCACCTCGGCTGGTGATTGTGCTTCAATTGTGAATTGCGAAGGCAATGGCGCATCTGTTGATAATAAAGACTCTTCCTTGGTTTCTTGAAGCTCCAATTCAAAAGGCGATCTAACAGGTTCGACAATGTCGGTAGGTTGAAGGGACATTACGGAAGGAATAGGTGACATTACCACTGGTGATGAGACAGGCTCCGTTATGTCTGTTGGTACAGGAGATTCAGCAGAAATAGGTGATTCATTGTTCACAGTGGGCTCATCCAATAAAGCAAAGTTACTCTCTTGTGGTAAAGGTGACTTTTGCGGCAAAGGAGATTCAGTAAGTAAAAGCCCTTGTGGCTGAGGGGAATCACTTAGTAAGGACTCCTGTGGTAAAGGTGACTCTTGTGGTAACGGCGACTCCCGTGGTAAAGGTGACTCCCGTGGTAAAGGTGACTCCCGTGGTAAAGGTGACTCTTGTGGTAAAGGTGACTCCTGCGGTAGAGGTGACTCCTGCGGTAGAGGTGACTCTTGTGGTAGAGGTGACTCCTGTGGTAGAGGTGACTCCTGTGGTAGGGGTGACTCCTGTGGTAAGGGTGATTCACATGGTATGAGAGACTCAGGCACTAATGGCGACTCACGGGGTAAAGGCGATTCTTGCGGTAAAGGAGACTCGCGAGGCAAGGGAGACTCTCGTAATAGAGAAGACTCTTGCGGAAGTGGAGCTTCTTGTAGCAGAGGAGACTCTCGTAGCAAAGACGACTCTTTCGGCGTAGGCGACTCTCGCGGTATTAATGGTTCTTGGGGCAGTGGGGACTCTGTTGGGAATGTACTAGACTCCAGGGGCAAAGGCGACTCACTCGGAACTGGTGAAGGTGATTGAGTAACGGATTGTGTTTTTGGATTCTCCAAAGCATCAGAATCATCTTCAGTTTCAAGTCTTATTTCTGGAACTTCAACCGATGTCTCATCGGCTTGTTCAGTATTGAGATCGTCTAATTTAATCTCTATTTCTATATCTTGAGATATTTCTTCCTGTGGTGTGATAGCTCTTATATTATTTTCACCTTCAGAAGGATCTAGCAAATCCTCATTGGTAAAACCTAGTTCTGAACTCTTGCCATCAGGTATTTCTGGAATTTGCTCGAACAGAAGTTTATGAGATTCTGGGGTATCAGTTTGAGCAACAGTTTCTTGTTGATTAATACAATCGAATTCTGTATTATAACTTTGCATATTATTAGCATTGTGGACAGTAAAATCAACAAAATTGTCTAAATTTGAAACATTGTTGGCTAAGTTGTCTGATCTATCAGAATCAAATTTCAGAATATCATTATTTGGTTCATCGAGATTCTCGTTTAGACCAAATAGATCGGATTTCTCCTCTGGACTTAAATTTTCTTTGTCGTCTTCATTTTTGATAAGACATATTCCATTGGTCTGAATATCTTCATCATCACTCTCTGGGAGAGGTTGGACAGCATTGAGGTCAACATTTGACTCTATTTTGCCAAACCTTTCACATGTATCATCGTCTTTCTCCTGGTAGAAGCTCATGCTCATTGGGTCCCTTTCTTTATTCTTCAGTCTCTCAAACAGTTCATCATCTCCGTGATCACTAAATGGATTTGTTTCCGTGTGTGTTTGGAACACCTGAAAAATTTTATTCTCTATACAATAAGTAAGATATAGCAAGCAACAAAAAATATTCATATTTGATATTAATATATTGATCTATATTTATAGATAAATTTTCTGACCTGGATATTGCAAAAATCTGTAGTATCCTTCTGTATCCTTTCAAAGTCTTGTGTGAAACTCGTATTTTTCAGTTTTTCCTCTACTCCCACATTGAAGCCAAAACCTAAGCTCTCCATTTCACTCTTGTCCATTCCGTTTGCATGTTCTGTGACACCCTCCATAGAAATATTCTAAAAAAATAACCATCCTATTTTAGTGTAACATACTTATTTCTTATCTCTGAATATGTTATAATGAGGATATATGAAATGATTTTATTAATATAACTAATAAAAATAACAAGTTGATTATAAAGTAATAGACTAAACAACACATTTTTATCCCTTTAGAGCTCAATAAATTAATAAAAATAGAAAGTAAATAGATAAATGTTGACACACCCAAAAGGATTCAAATAAATATTTCCATTAAAAAAAACTCACATGATGTCCGTTAAGCTCACTGGTATCCAAGTCTTGCAACTCTGCAGGTCTAATGACTGCTTCCGTCTGAAACTGTGCTTCATCGATCAGTTCGATATCATCCATGGGCAGCGGCTTGCGAGGTGACTCCGCCAGCAGCACGTCCGAGCCAGCCACGCCGCCCGGCACGAACACCGGCGCCTCGGGGTTCAGAGGCGAGCTGTTCATGTCTACAGAACTGCTCTCACACGCAGACTGAAAAACATTTCGCATTGTCAAAAATCATCCAAGAGATTCATCATATAAAATACGTATTTTAATACTTAGTTCACTACTAATATTCAGGTAATATATTGAAAATTTTGCGTTGGCAGCTTATATATTGCTTTTATAGCCTATATTCAATTGTTCAAAAGCTAGTTTGTTAAAGGGTATAAAAAAAATTAAGTTATATGAAAGTATTTATTACATCATTAAACTTAAAATGAATACGATAAAGATTGTAAAATTCAATATTCCTAAAAATATGTCATTTAATATAATAATAAAAATAAACGACTAATCTTATCGAGGAACGAGCTGAATCATAAAGGAAGAGAAATAATTGAAGTAACAATGAAAACTTTGTTATATGAGCAAGACGTTGCCTGAACAATGTTGTTAATTTTACCAAATTAAATAAACATTGTTGTTAGCGTCTAAACTAATACAGCTTAAATGTGAAGGCGCAACTCACATTATCTTGACAAGGTGTTTCGGACCGGGGTGCTTCGTCGGCCTCTTCGCTGGGGTTATGCTCGCGTTCGCCCTCGCCTTTGTAGTAATTCCACTCGTCTTCGGAATCTTCGCCGCTCTCAGCTACATTATCCACCAAGTTGCCGTCGACGTGGCTCGAATCCACTGAATAAATGAATATAACACGTTATTTTGCAAGACTGGCTCCCGAGCACCAGGTGATCACTGATCATTCGATATCACCCCCTCCCGGTCTCGCTCAGTATCAACAGGTGTCCGACACACCCTAGTTCATACGAACGTCATAATTAAATTAAACAAAGGTATCAAATAATAAATAGGACTACATCGTTTTGTATTACATTAGTAAGACGAAGACGCATGCTACTCGATATTCACCGGTCGCGATTTTAAACTCGCAAAAACATCGCGGACGCCATTTCGAGAACGGCCAACAGATACCACGCCCGGCTTCTCAGGAATGCATAACTAGTCAAAAATATGCCACATAACCCACGGACTGCGAGAATCCTTTGCAGGCCCAAAGGAGAGATGCGTCTCGGTACGAACGATCTATTTCCAGAACACCGCTCTGCATGAATCAACACAGAAATAACCATTCACTGACTATTTTGCATATAAATATATCATAATATTCATTAAAAATCACATACCGTAAACGGTAGTAGCACTGCACTATTTTTTGTAAGAAAAGAGCGTGTTTAAGGCGTGAAACGGTAGACAATAGTCGGTTCACAACAGTTGATAAGTCGGTAAACAGCTGTACATAACCCACGGGCGTTCAATGTGCGACTGATCGCGGGCGGGTGGCGGCGAGGCGGGGAGGGGCTGCGAGGGGCGCGGGCCGGCGAGAGGGGCGCGCACTATTCAGGGATGCCGGCTCGTTATTATGGGTATTAAAATTATTTATAACTTTTGCATATAATCCTCTGTTGACGGACTCATCTATACGTGCACAGTACGGACGTTATGACATTGATAGGAATTATACATACCTACTAGTATAAAATATTGATTCTACAGAATACATTTTTTAAACGTTACTACATTTAAAATGGAAAAGACTTGAATTTAAACTAGGAATTGCCGACAAGTTCGTGTGATACATGTTTGTAAGCAGATAGACAATAAAGTTAACAGTGTACATTAAACATTATTTGGGATTTAAAATTTAGCAAACACACCCTATAAAAGTAGTTAAGTACATCGTAAAAAATTTTAATGACAAGTTTTTAATCTGAAAAATACTTTTTGTTGTTCTTTGGTGTTTGTGACAATATTACTTTAAAATATGTGTATTATAATAAGTGTTTATAAACAAGAGATTCAGATCACTACACACGATGATATGATGATATTGTGTTTTAACAAGTTTTATGCAGAAAAATACTTTTTCAAAATGTGATTTGATTATATCTCTTGTATCTTAAGTATATCTAGAATATATATGTCAAAGTACTAACCGGGGCGAGCTGGCGGTGTCGGTTGTGGGTCGTGGTTCTCCTCCGCGTCCAGGTCCTGGTCGACTGCTGTCTCCGGGCCTAGGTCGTCGCTGTCGCTGTCCGAGACCCCATTGTCTGCTTCGGCACACCCTCCCCCGTGTACCACCTTACACGCCTCATTCTCCACCGCAAACGTCGGTGGATTCACCACCGCGTTCTCCAGCCTGGACGTTAAAGATAAGTTTTTACGTGTGTGAATTACATGGTATGCATCTATGACAAGTCAGTCAGCGGGGTCCGTGGAGAAGAACTAGTATGAAACTCCCTAGATACCCTTTTAATAAGTTAATATACCATTTTTATTGTATTGACTTAAATGTAAATTGTTCTTTTTATTTTCTAATATAAGGATAAATATCTATAAGACGCGCATTTATTTCTATCCTCAGCCTTCAAAGACATCAATTAATAATTTAAATAATTCATTAAAAAAAACTTCTACCGTTTTCAAGTAGTTTTTTTTATAATTTTTTTTAATATATTAATTAAGTTCGAAGAGAAATTGAAACACGATTAATCAATTTCAAAACATTACGTTAATAGAATAGAAAAAAATAAGTCATATCTGACAATAAAAGCGTGCTTGTTCTAAATAGTCACAAATAATTGTAACAAAATGTTAATTTATGTTAATTTAAAATGCAAAACTGAAATCCACTCAGCCCACGCAATATTACAATGCAATGGACGCCGACCGCCACTCGATGTGATACAATGAAAATTACAAACATTCGTATGGGCAAAGTTAAGTTAAGGAACAGAACAAAATTAAGCTAAAATTTTAGTCTCACCCAAGGTCCATGGGCGGGCGGTTGTCGGCGGCGATCTTATGCGGCTCCTTCAGGAACACCACGATCACTGTTATATTGTCTTGAGATTGCTCTTCCTTGGCCTGTCTCACTAGCTTATTCGTCACCGCCTTCACGTCATCTGCATACACGAAAACAATACTCGATAAAATCACGATAAGTTTCGCAATACCAACTATTATAAAATAAAATATCAATGTGTCATCTAGGTCTCCGAGTTTCTTGCGAAGTCTATTATATCTGCAATTTGTTGCGGCACAATGGTGAATAGAACGGACGGATATGGTGTAACCATGTTTATGTTTCCATTTGCCACGGCTCGGGCGCCGAGGATGTCCTTGTTCAGTCTCAAGCATGTCGCGTGACTCATCTGGCCTATTGTGTCCCCGTTCGAACATATGCAATGTGTGATACTAATTCATTGCCCGTTATTCTCTCTGAGTTATTAGAACAATTTAAACATTACCACAGTCACGTACTCGTATGAGGGTGGATGTAAAGGGCAAAAAGAAAACAGGGGCACGCTTCGCTCCTTTCGAAGCACCGTCGACACGGTTTCGTTTCGAAGCTCGCAGGAGAAGTGCGAACGCGATTACTTAACATTGTATAGTTCGTTGCGTGAGAGTAGCTTTTGTTTTTACGGTCAAATTGCGTCATTAAGCCGACAAAAGGCATTAAAGTAAATATATTGTAATTAGTTTTTTTTGTCGCGCGATGAAAACACTCCCTCGCCAGGGTGTGCCCTAATTGTTTGGGAATATTGTCCTTTGGAGGTTTTGATGTGGCCTTTTAGAGCGCAGTGCTCGACTATTGCCGCAAGACATAGACACACGCCTTGACTTTGCTCGCTATTTTTGGGCGCGGTCAACGCCTCCCGCCCTTTGCTTTTTTTCCCTGTTTGGTCTGGAGCGCTGCCAAATGCGTCTTGTCTCTACCAATAGGGAACATAGATTTATAGCTATAAATATTTAATAATGGAATTTTCATATCGCTTACTTTACAACACTATTTATAACGTTAACAAGATAAATATGGATTGAACAATCCTATAATATCTTTTTCAATATTTCGATATCAACCAAAAAAATCCGTGCCCGCAGGGGGACACGCGTGGGTAGACCTCGTGTGTAACTCGTTTAAAATATAACTCACTACCTAAGAATAATACATGATGCCGTTGTTTACATCAAAAATTTTCAAGCAAAAAGCGGTTTTAATTTTTTTTCTCGGAAAAGGTATCTTTTTTGGAAATACTTTTGGTACTTAAATTTAGAGTAAAAAATAACCTTTCTATTAAAAATATTTGCGAGGAGGGAATGTATACCAGAAAAAAGTTGTCGTGGTTTTACCTACCTAAAATTTACAAGCTAAAAGTGGTTTTAATTTTTTTTCTCGGAAACGGTACCTTTTACGGAAAACTTTTGGTACCTTTATTTAGAGTAAAAAATAACCTTTCTATTAAAAATACTTGTGATGCAAGAATGTTTACCAGAAAAAAGTTATGATTTTTTTTCCAAAAATTTTCGGTTTTTTTACCCCCACCCCTAAGTTATTGAAGTTAGGTTTTCGGTTTATCTACATTAGTTATAGGTATTTATCAAAGACATCATATAATATGTACGCGATTGATCTCCTTTGTATAGGGACAAAGTTATGGTCGAAAAACTGAAATCAGAAAAAGTGAGGCCCTAGCGCCCCCTGTGACCGGATTTCTCTGGTTAACGAACTTGACCTTCATTTTTGGATGGTTGATTTTTGTGCAAAGTTTGAAAGCGATCCAAGCGAAACTGCGGCCGCTATCGTGCTGACAAAAGTCGAATCTGGACGCACGCACGCATATATATATATATATATATATATATATATATATATATATATATATATATATATATATATATATATATATATATATATATATAAACTTTTTGACCAATGGTCATTTCGGACTCAGGCGGTCATAAGAAGACCTCCTGTGAAGAAATTTTTCCAAAATTCGAAAGTAGGGGACAAATGAATGGGCAGACCGAATTCTTCGAGGTCTACCCAAAATTTGATGCAACCGTAAAATTATTAACCTATTCAGATACAGTTACAAGCAAAGGTAAATAAATGAATACAATATAAATATACTCTCGTCGATAAAAAGAGAACTTATTTAAGTTAAGTACATAATTTTACAAAAAAAAAATAAAAATAAAGATAATTTGTAAATACACAGAGCCGAGTTGAAGGTGGTGATTGCAACGATTACTATGGTCAGAGTAACGGTGATGCGGACGGAATGTGCCGCCGGCCATTGTTACAATGGCACGAACAAAAACAGATTACAGGGTAAGTACGATGCACCTGGCCGGCAATGAGAATTAGATTAAGGAGACAGACAATTAATTAAAATTACTTCAAACTATTTAGAGGATGAGGAGAATACTACATGAAATAAAACGACAAAGAAAGAAGTACTGCAAGTTAAATATATAATATTCTCAGTATAGTACATAGGAAACGTCGGAGTTGAGAGGAGGGGGGAGGGGGGAGGCGTATCGAGTGCAATTTTCCAGTAACTTCGTCCGGACCGATGCGACTTGCAAGGACAGGCTGAAGACGATTTGTAATAGAAGAGTATTCTATACATGTATAGGTACTGTAAGCAATATCCTACCTTCCCCCTTTCCCATTGGGTAGTTAGAATTCTATAAAAGTTAGACTGCAAACGTATACAAAATAATGATGACAGACAAACTTTAAAAGTTATTTATCAATTGTATATAATCTTTGTTATATTATAGATATAGGTACAGCTGACTGATTAAACTTGTCAACTTTATTAGATTTTTTTACATTAGAGTTAATACGAAAAGATATGTATGCATTAGGGGGAACTTCATGTTAAAGGTAAGGGAGTTCCCCCCCCTTCCCCGGCCGACATGGTTGCACTCAAAACTTCAACCACTATTCGACTATACATCTATACATCTATACATACGTATATACCCTCGTTATATTCATAGATAACATTAAATAGATTACTTGTACGCCGTAATCTTCCAACGCTAGATATTTTTTAATAAACTTTTGGAATATATCATATTTTATAGTAATAAATCCACCGAAGCGTATTCGATCAAAATATAATTCCGTTAGTCCGAGGCACGGTGTAAAATGTGCGTGTGTTGTGTCAGTGGAATTAGAAACTGACACTGCTGTACGCGGTCTAACTGTATCTAACACTACGTCTATTGCATCACAAGCGCTGCTTTGAAATAATCGTCCGATTTGTTTTCATTATCAATATCTACAATCTGTTTTATCAAGTGTATCCAAATGGTGAATTGTGAAGTGTTAATTTAACTCACTCCATTATGCTTCCCGGTCGTGATGGGGGTCTGATATTTGCGGACACATTATCGTAGGAAAACTATATAGGCACTTAGAAGCGGACGTCTGTGTGTCTACGTGGCGTAGGTCTCCGCGTCGAGACATTAAACAAACAGGGGGCATCTTATCCGAGAGCCTTCCAACGGATATCTAATATCGCCTTAAGTACCTAATTCTATAAGCAGACTGAATTCTTTTTGGCTCGGGCGACTTTGAAAACAAAATGTTATAATTTTCACAATACTACATAAAAATCAATATCAAATTATAAATTATTGCAATTCTGTAGTCTGAAATGATCAAAAAGTGTATTTATACAGTTATAAATATTGGCGGGGGGGGGGTTGGTCAGTGAGGGCAAGAGGGCACAGAACTGGTGAGAGTTATGGAGTGTATAAAAGATATAAGAGCGTCGGCGGGTCCTCTAATTAACGCCGGAGCGCCGGCGCCGCGCTCCGGCCGCCCTCCGAATTGAAAGGTTGCATGCTCTATGTCTGCAGTTCTTTAATTCAGGTTCTGTGCACTTACTTCCCGAACTATTAACGTTAACGCAAATAATGATGGAAACGTTTCAAATTATTCGCGGGTATAAACTTATTCGCAATACTCTTTACATTTACGGAAACGTGTTATATTATTGGAGATAAAATTTGAAATTATAATATGTATTAAATCGAAGATGATTTGACAGAAAAATAAGATAAAAGTATATAAGAGTGTGGTCATTAAAATGACATGTTTGAACCCGTCCAGTTAGAATAGAACGTGGATGTGTGAACCGTTGATCTCACAGTAGAACAATGCGACAATGGCCGGCCAGCCAGCCGCCGCTGCGCTAAAACGAACCAAATTACAACAGAATTTAACGGGGCGTGTGAAAGATGAGAATCGGACCAAACGAACGTGAGATCCGGGAAACAATTGAAAACTGTAATAACATTTCCCGTATACATCAGGAAGAGTTATTTGAACTATTTCAAACTTCTGAAAAATCTACATACATACATACTCAGTTTAATGAATATTTTAAACCAGTAAGAAAATAATAATATATTCTATGAAAGAAATACTACAAGTTAGTAGGCGCCATGAAATCATAGTTCGGTTTCTCCCGGTATCGATCTCACGGGGTTACTCACGCCATCGGTGCAGCGTTCAGACGACAACAGTTTTTAAAGTCCCATTTGACATGCAAACTTGTTGCAACGCAACGGACAAGTGGATGCGTAATGAGATGTGAGGTTTGACTGATTATAAGGTTATTTTGAGAAGCACTGGAAGCCGCATATAATAAATTGTACTACAGCACTCATAACAAATATATTAATACTAGAAGTATCCACGACTTCATTTGCGCAGAATGTTACTCCTTGTTACATCAGCTATCCACCTTTTAAAGGTCCTGTTAAAATAAGTCCAGCTGTTTCAGAAATAAGCGAGACCAAACAGACGAACAGAGAAAAATATTGAGTAAGTACCGTATATACTATCATATTCATTTAGTGAAACGCTGTTAACTTGAAATTGCAAACGGACACTTCAATTTCTCTTATATACATAGATAACACGAAAGACGTAAAAGATTAAAATTAAAAAAAGGTGTAATCATTTATTGCAGCGGTACACTTTTGGTTCAAACCCTCATAAGCTGACTCTGAATTGCGGTCGAAGATCCGCCATTTGGCGACCAAATACTACAGTTTTAAAAAAAAATTATATAACACACAATTATTAATACACTTTACCAAAGACGCAACGTTATTCGTAACTATCGTTATATAAACAAAAATAATGCGAACTACCTCCCATATATCATAATGCATCAATATAAATTTTGGCAGGTAAATATATTTCAAATAGTCACATTAAAATGGTAGAGAACATTGAATCGATTAATTTAACTTTCATAAATCATACGTATAATAAATTAACAATATCGATTTTCATTTTGATAATACTGTATGGTTAGTTTACGATAAGATAATTCCTGGAACTGCAACGGAATATTGCGTTTAATATTAACGTCTTATCTATACGGTCTGCGCGACCTAATCTATCGCGAACACCTACCTTTTATAACAGTGTATATTTAATATAAAATAGCGAACGATCACCTAATTGAGCTGAGCGTGAGCGAAGCTCAACCGTTTGGGAAATTTCTTTTTGAAGCAACATCACATAAAAACTACTGAATCGATTTGAATGAAAATTGACAGAACTGTAGAGCTTGAGAATAGGCATGTTTTTGAAAAAAAACAGAATTAAAATATCTCATTCCGTTCAGAAATGATGGTTAAAAAATTATTTCTCCCATAGACAACTTTATCAGAACCTCCGCGCTCTTCAATCGTCAATCGTCAATCAAATTTTTAAAATTAATTTAGATTTCTATTTATTTTACGTTACATTAAAAATGATCCTTATGCACATTTCAGAGCATTCAAAAAGGGGAGGGGGCTCAGCTCAACTCACGCGCACGCGCATATACCAAAATGTTATATATTTAGATTTAGTATAGTAAAAGTCTTTTTGATCGCAGCACCGGCTATAATGAATGCCGTACGCCGACCTCGGTCGCTAGACGAATCCAAATGATAAGTCAATAGATAATACACATCGTCTGTATCAGACGTGATTCATACAACTCGCATTCTCAACGGATACCACCTCACGCCTCGCGCCTCACGCCTCACTGAATCTATAATTGAGGTTTGCGTTTGATTATGCTAAACTATTATTTTATCCATACTTTACCTACTCTTAGGGTTCATCTTACGGGAAAATAATCTTAAATAAAATTTAACCAATCTAGATACTTTTATAAAGTAATGATCTAAAATTCCATCGGGCACACGACCGGTCTAAATATAAACGTGTCAGAATATACTTAACAAACTCGCATAGTATATATATACATATAGATATATGTATTGCAAAAAGTGGAAAAACACGCTCCGCCTAGTTAGTCATTCAAACCTTTGCTAATGCAAATTTCATGTACTTGGAGGCCCGTTTTAACTTTTATTGACTTCAGAGCGTTAAATAAATAAAATTTATTAATGTTATGGTAAAATTAAAATTTTCATAGAACGCATAGTTTATCGAAAGCATACACTTTATATTATAGCTAAACATCTAAATTCCCACCAAAATATTTGTCCCATACATAACAAAACATTTACCCAACTGTAACAGTTTAAAGTAATTGGATGTCAAAAAACTTTTAATAGATACATTAACATAATTAAATGTGTAAAAGTCGAAACACCTCATTAACATAAGAATGCAACACTAGTAGGTAACGTCCAAATTGATGTTATAAACATTTTAAATTCATCAATATCGCATCACAGCATCCCGAGTGCGCAGGTTTCTCGTGATTTCATCTCCCGCTGCAGAGCTGCAGTGCGGAGTTTCAATGAATCAATCAAAATTGCTATTTCCGAAACACCATCCGATTAACTATATCGTGATTGGATAGTCGATGAGTTTAATAACGATAGGAGAATAGTTTCCGGATATTAAACTTAAACACGATATATATGAAACGATGTTGAATATATTTTTAAATGTCTGAGACACTGCAGTTTTATACGACACTTAAATGCGTTTGTCGACCTCCCAGTTAAAAATATATCGCGTCTCCCGCCTACTACGGATCAAGGTTCAAGGGTCAAGGGTATTCCTTTAATGAAGAAGTGGACTAATTATTTAGAATTGCATTTCATCGCATTACAATTTACGCAAAGTTTTTATTACTATGTAAGTATGAGAAAAAATTACAAATACTTGAACAAGATACATCAATAAATTCAAAGTTAAGAGTCATGATGGTTAAAATACAAATATAAAGACTTCCATATTTATTTTATAAGTATAAGTATAATTTTATATCACAAATTATTATATAAATGCGTTTGAATGGTCCGTTATTAAAGCAATTCTAGTTATTTCTCCGTCCGTCTGTCTGTGGTCCGTTATTTCACATTACATTGCAGAGATTAAGTTGTAAAATAATTTAACATTTGATATTAAGTAATATCTGAAATAGAGAGGTGAATTTTAAGGCTTTAATATCGTAGATACCCGCAGGTGCATAGAGGAACTGAGGCTTAAAATTGATTAGGAGCTATCGGGTCGTGAATCTGCAGGACGCCTCATCACGACTACAATCGTGAGCCGGGAGGAGAGATAAAGTTCACCAAACAACCGTGTCTCTGTTGTCGCGATTCAGACACACGACTCTCTTAACAATACACTTCAAGTGCTTTAAGATGAAATATTATAACAATATTAGAGGATCCGTTAAGTTTTTTTTTCTTTTTAATATCGATCGTTCCCTTTTCAAAATTTAAATATTTAGATTCTTTTTATTTATACATACATATAAGATAATTAAAATATAATTAAAGTTTTTTTTTTTATATAACATCATTTTGTTACAACAAACAAATATATTTATCAGTACATTTATCGAATTAAGTGACTGTTCAATTACTAAAGTCTCCTTAATTAAAAATATTAAGTAATTTTAGACAAAGTAGGCTTCGTAAAAACCAATACACTGTTCTTTGGCGCTGGCACACTTCTACAATCCTTGACCGGAGCCGGTCTAACGTTCATATCGACCTTGAATATATAAGCAAAAACGTCAGCTATTCAAAATTAAAATCGCAGAATTGATATAAAATTCTTTTAGGTTGCAAATATTGCAATTCAGCATAAGTCGGTCAGGTCTGATCGCTTTCACGGGGGGAGGGGGGGGGTCGACTGCGTCGGCGTCTTCTTTACATACAATCACATTCGTCGGTTAGTTCGTACGGCACAATGCCCCTCGTCCCACATCGCTCTTATATGACTCACCGGCACCGGCACCGGCGCCGCCATACGGGCTTGTTTACAACAGACGCGATTAATGACACTCTACTAAATCCCCTTACCATCTGATCTAATCAACGCAGATAAACTTTATAACGAAATTACAAAACGAATTAATAATCATTGCACTTAAAATGGCATACGCGATCTCGAAGCACTTTCATTTACGAGACTTGGCAGGATTCTTTCTCCTTACACAATTATAACAACAGTTCTACTCGTTTGCAGATGTATCACACAAATCGCTCAATATATAAATCTTTAGTTAGTAATTCGTATTTGTATAATACAATTAGTGTGATATATTGTAATGTCTCAATTATATTCGGGTACACTTACTTACGATTCGCGGTTCATTGGAGCCGAAGACTGAGTACAATGGAGCGAAACGATGCTTGCAAGTCGGCAGGTAGTTTAATATGAGTGTACATAGTGCAGTATGAAATTTATTATGAGTTGAGCAACTAACTACTACTCCCAAGTCCTTTTAATAAAACACTCAGCTATGAATCATTCTGTTCGTCGAGTCTAATTGGTATTGAAAATTCAAGCGAAGGTGTTAACGTTTGGCGAGACTTTATGTTTCTATTAAATTTTGTACGAGTATGGATTTCTAAAATAAGAATTTACTAACCCCCCCCTCCCATTTTACCCCCAAAACACATACCAGTGTAAAAAATTTGGTAATTTTTATCTTGTAATACATAAATTATATTAATAGTTATCTTATCTTAATTTAGCTTAACTATACATTACTAATACACTTTAAAAAAATATTTCACTACACAGACAAACTTTAAATGATTTTATATGCAAATATTAAAATAAACCGTGTCAAGTTGACCGTAAGAGGAAAATTATAATATTAACATTTAACCAATGTCACGTATAATTTAATTAAAATATTATATATATATATATATATATATATATATATATATATATATATATATATATATATATATATATATATAATAGAAATCATCAAGGATCGAGGTCAGAGACAGGACAAATAAAACAATAACGAGGGTTAATACAAATAAAATTAAATAGTTCAAATTATTATAATATTAAGTGGGATACATACAGTATGTGTGAGCATACAATAAATAAACGACCCAAATCGTAAAGGAACATTAAGATGGCAGACTGTGAGAACTCCGAGTGTTTTCAAAACATTGAAACGCGGAGCTATGAGAATTTTAATATATATAAAATGAGAACACACTATAATTATTATGGGACATTTTAACTTAACTCTCCAGTATTTATGACAATGAAAATATGATTTTTTTATATAAAATTATAAATATGATATTAGCGAAGTATCCTGAATACCCAATCGATGGACAAACTGCAAGACACATTAAATTACCCGACGTTTCGCGTGTTCAGGTCGAGGCTAAGAGAAATCGAGTGTAACTGAACCTATCAGTGGTACCTATACAAAGGTCGCGCGGACTGAAATATTTATATAAAATATTTAGGACTTCTTTTGCATTCGATTATAAACGATATAGAAAATTAAATTTATTATACGATAAATGTTCTTAGAAATTAAAATATCGTCAAAACCCGCTGTGCGTTGATAGATCACCACACGTAAAAAGTCTATAAAAAAAACTTAAAAAATTGTTAACAACATGAAAGGAAATAATATAATTAATAAACGTTTGAAATGTTATAAAACTTAGTAAAAGTATCAAATAATTACTATAATATAAAGAATTGCTATTATTATTGTGTTGTAATGAGATAAATAATAATATATATTTCGCATAATAAATAGCATCTGTAAGATTAGGTACTAAACAAAACGTGGGTCATTAACCCTCTCTCCACGGACGATAACATTAACAGTGTTTAAATTTAAGATAAGAACGTTACATAAAAGATTCATATTAACTCTTGAATAGGAAATAAAATCCTCACACTAGTAATACAATACTAATAATAAATGTATTCAGAATTAGAGTTGAAATATAATAATAATATTATAATGTATATAAAATTGTTCATACAATTCTTAAATTACTATAACATATATTTTATTGTTTTCCGTAAATCGTAAAACAATTTAATACGTACTCGTACATCTAAAGAAAGTGCTTATTATAAATTACATAGATACTGAGAGGCGATTGTAAAGTGACACTGGTCGTAACGATCTCGTTTCAAAGGAAAATCTCTCTCGGCACACATTATACGGGGACGGATATAACGCGACTGCAGCCTCTTGAATAAATAAGATGAAATACTCGTACCTAGTCATCCTCGTTGCAGTGATGCTGCATTGACGGAATTACATCTCCAACGGGGGAACGTCTATTCCTGTACATTTCGCGTAAGGCGTCCGTCCGTCCTCGTAAATATTCCTCGACTTGAAGATTTGATACCGAGATATGGACATGGTTACGCTACTATTTTATGGATTATTGCATCATACTTAATTATCAATGAAAATGTTATTATTATTGAAGTGTCATTTTGGGTAATGGTTATAAATATATAAGAAAAATAATATTTGTTCCTTTTGAATTTATGTCCTTTTTATTCTGTCCAGTAACAATAGTACTGTCATCCGTATTTCAGTAGACCACATATTTTGAGAACAAGCAACATCCAGTTGCTTTTTCTTTTGATGAAATGTGAATTCTCTTCTATTTATAACTTTTAATAAGGAAAAGGAAACCTTGTAGATAACAATTCAGATCGTTGAGTGGTGCTGTAACATGGGATCCAGGATCACGTTTTGCCAACGAAATATTACAAAAAGTACATCTCCCAAATACATCTCGAGTATGTAAATATCATATCTTCATTTTTAATGATAACTTTAAAACTATGTACCACTATCAACACTTCACGCTTGACTTCACGAGTATTATTTTTGTTTCTTCAAAAGGTAACAACATTGTAACACACTTTCGTAAAATCGGTTAATAACATATAATTTTCTAATTACTTTCAATGCAATAAAAAAATATATTCAATAATAAACTTCAATTTTAATAGCATAACATATGAAAACCCAATTGCAATCATTCAATAAACCGCTCCGAGCTACACGCTATGAATTGCACAATACCTATGCAACACCGCACAAAAACTCAGCCCAAAGCCAACTGGTCCAACTGGTAATGTTAAATCTTTAATTCGACACCATGTACGGAATCACCATGTGCAACTTCAGCTTACAATTCATGGAAATACATAAGCCATAAAGTTCCTAAGTGAAGCTCGAGCCAGTCTTCCCTCACACGCTAAGGTATGGGGTGGCTGTCGCAAGCGGAGCGTGCTTCATTTCTTACGTCAAGTATAAATTGAAAGCAAAAAGACCACATTAATAAGATCGCGGAAGAATGCACACCGTCTCGCCTACGACGCGCCACACATTTTTACATTACAAAGACAACTCAATCTAGCGTTCTAATATTTGGATTAAAGATTACGTTGGATATACTGAAATATTGGAATATAAAATAATTTCATACCCTGTTTTAGTGGTAAAGTAATTATTTAGCAAGTTTATTTATCTTAATCAGGTAAAATACTAACCAAACAAGCAGTCGGCCTGTCTAGGACTAAGTTACTGGAGACGTGTATCGTCTGGCCGTCTGTCAAGTTAGTACGTGGGAACTTGTTAAAGTACTTAGTTTCCAATTACAGTGACAACTAGACGACCAATTATTGCACGCAGTAGAGTTCGTTCCAATATGGTAAACGGTCTATAAAGAAAATTATTGTCATATTTTTAATTTTCTAATAAGATGTTATAAATTTTCAGCGAATACATATAGGTATATAGGTATAAAGGTAGATAGATCTTTTTTTGTAAATTAATAAATTTGTTAACTGCGGGACAGTAACAGTTTTAATATAAAATAAACCGAAGATTCGAAGGTGTGTATTGCAGCTGCTCGAGATGAGTCAGCGAGGATAATGGCTGGTCAGGAGGATGGCAAATACGTAGGCGGACTTGCAAAAGGAACCTGTTTGGGTCATGCAACTCGTGCATTTCTATTTATAACCAAGCATTTCTGCATTCGGCCCACATACAATCGACTCCTTTATTAGAATAATAAATATTCTATCGTGAATAACGTCTATTTCCAGCCCGGTCCCGGCCATTACTTAAAACTACATTCCATCATAAGTCAACGTGGCATTCACTGTGTAAATAATAATGTCATAAGCTAATGCACCCACATCGAATATAAATATGAAACATTTATTTAGGTTTATCGCAATAGTCAAATTATTGTGAAACTAAATACTTCTCAAACAACACAGCGGGTGTTCTGTATAGTATATTATAGTTCCAGCAATTTCCAAGCCCCCACAGTGTGGAATGCAATAAGAAGCTCTGCCGTTCGAGATACATCCAATCGCCTAGCTAGATGTAGCCAAAGAGAACTCGCAAGTGGGATAACTAGAATTATCCAACTCGATACATTATGAAAAACAGTATTTGTATTTCTTTATAACAAATGAGAAAGGACGGAAAGTAACATTCTAATAATGGTCGTGTCTCGTTTGTGGAATGATCCGTTGTAATATTATTTGAACAACAAATTGCTGTATTACGAGATTTCGTTCCATTAGGATGAACCCACTGCAATATTTAGTACACTATTGTTAGAAAACAACGTTAATTATACTGTCGAAAGAACAATCGCTCGGTGCATTGAATGATAATGCTTAGATGAAATACTTTTCAATCAAGATATTGTAAATTGTAGGTCCACCGCCCACCTTCATGATTATAATTTAACATTATCTACTTCTGTGTAGGTGTGTCTATTTACAACTATAACAAAAATAACAAAGATATCTGCTAAAAATATATATTTTGTTTAGTGTGATAATGGTCTATTCGGTATTTAATTTACTGCTTCAGTTTGAGCATTCTTTCGATGCCGGTTGTCAGTTACATGACATTCATTTCGAGCACGCTTATCAGAAATAAATTGGATTTCAAATGGAAGCGGTTTTAAAATATAACTTTTTAAATTCGTTTTTTTTTATTTTTTTTATTATATTTAGTTAGAAAAATGTTTAACAAGTTATTGATGATTCTACAAAGTTTCGAAAATCATGTAACAAAGACGGTTAAACATCTGAGAATAAGCGTCAAAATTAAAATATATATCACTTGTATCTGAAGGTATATATACATAAGAATAAATGGAAAGTTAATTCAAACTGTGATCTAAAATGGCATCTGGATGACATTTAGAGAACTGAGACCTTTCACGAGCCGGCTCCCTTCCCATCCTCACAAAATGCAAATGAATCGCGAAACAAAATTGTATATATTATTATAATGATATTACAGAATGAAATAACTTATGGAGGTAGCGGTCGAGTCGTCGTGAATATGTATGAATATATTTTTTTTATTTTCTTTCTCTCGAGTTCTAAAAATTCTTTTATTCTTTGTAATATACTATTTAGTTTTTTAAACATTTGAAAACAAAAAAGTGCAAGGTCGCTTAG
The DNA here is from genome assembly GCA_918358695.1 of Melinaea menophilus ssp. n. AW-2005. NCBI lineage: Eukaryota > Metazoa > Arthropoda > Insecta > Lepidoptera > Nymphalidae > Melinaea > Melinaea menophilus. The sequence continues at coordinate 5,512,108 of OU911042.1, forward strand.
GGAAACAATGAAAAAGCGAACAAAATTGTTGTTAAATAAAAAAAAAGTCATACAATTAACTGTTTTGCTAATGTTTTAAACTGAGTGTTATGACCTGTTTCCTGACATTGTAATGACTGACCTGAATATTTAGTTGAAAAAAAAAAACTCTCAGAAAATGTTTATATAATATTTTATTTTAGAGTCACGCTTAAAGAGCCATATATTTATCAATTGCTATCTCTTTTCTTCTCGATCTCCCTAATTGGAATTAATAGGAGTAACCCTGAAGGACAAGTAACGGATTTAAGTACCGATTAATTTTATCAGTGCAGAGAAAGCGGCGGTCGTTGTCGTTTCCGCGCGAGGGCTCCCGGTAATGGCGGACGGAGCCGCGGGTGACGTCAGCCGGGGTAATTAAAAGGCAAACGGCGAGAACACATGCGCGATACGAGTCCAGCCCGGCTACTGGCTGGCGAGTAGCGGGGCTCGCAGGAAACAGCCGCTTACATCATCTCACTACGTGCCTCGCCATGGTTATTGTTTACCGCCACCCGGCTTATTAGTCACATCATACTACCAACTTATCCTCCATAAGAGACTCGGTGGTAAATAATATTGAGATTTTTATAATTGTATGATGTTTTTTGTTTGTTGTTTTATGGCAAAGACGGCAGTATCAAGTATTTGAATCATCAGATATAAATATCCAAAAACGACAGCTTTTTAAAGGAGATGCGATTTATAATTCATTTAATAAATTTTAAAGGATACTTCTTTAACGTATGCGATACAAACAAACACAATTTATTAGATTACATTTGAAATGAAAAGTGTTGAAAGTGTAATATTATACTTTACCTAATCAACGAGAACATAAAAAGCAACTTCTTCCTTATTTACAAACAAAATCAATCTAATCCTGTATTTTAATAGAGTACGCCCCTAGAACAGTAGACCTGCTTCTTGTCAGCGAGACATTGGTTCGATGGCAATCGTCGCTTTTGAAGTGCCACAGACCGCCAATGACCAATCAGTCTGCATCATTAATCTTGTCAACTGCTTTTGCTTCGTACATAATGACGCGTGTCATTTTCAAAGGAAGAAGTGTTAGGAACGATGTTAATCGTTATCACAGATAGGATAACACACACCATAACCAGAATTAGAAGGATAGGATAACCAGTATTAGGAGAGAAGCAGATATTTCGTTGTACAACATGATAAATGATATAAAGGAAGGCGGTGGACAGATTTCTAAATAGGGCGCGATTATAAATAGCGTCTGACTGAATAAGGATGGAATGAAGATTTCAAGCGAAGTGCGTCTGGCCCCGGGCGTCAAGAGGAAAATAAAATATCATGTGACATCCGACATAACACTAATTTAAGCCCCCCGTCCAAAGTACGGCTGGAGCAGTAAATCAAGCCGCTCCCGCGCACGAAAAGTAAATAATTACGAGTATGACCGAGCACGCCCAACATGCAATGACACTTCCAACTATGTTAATAACATAAAAACATGAATATTAATATTCATAAACTCTTTCAAATTTACATTGTATTAAATTAATTATATTCACACCTCTTCTTTTAATTAATAACATTTTAATTACTATTTAATCAAGTTATTAAAATTATGATAATTGAATTAATATTTTTATATGGATATTTTATATTTTAACTGAATCAAGCTCATCGAAAGTTTATGTTTGATTTCTTGTAACGTGTTCATGATACAATGAGGCATCTCGAGAGCGTGCAACAGATACACGAACAGACGTGCGGGAAAGGGCCGTCAACACTGGTAAGGGCACGTGCAACTATTTTTACCAGAAGAATATTACCGAGGCAGTTGTTTAGCAGTAACTTTTAACGTTGTACCAATCTATGCTATTCGGGTTCCGCTTTCTTTGAAGCAAATAAACAAAGCTATAAAAGTAAAACACGAGCGAGAAAATTAAGCAAATTGAAACATCGGATAGTGCAGTGAACTCAATTTTATATAAAATAATTCAGCTCGTTCTGGCTTCTGATTTTACCGTAATTATGTATCAAATCTCGTTACATCTAGGTACAAAGCCGCCATTAAGATATAAGAGTTTATAACATAGAATTACATCGTGTTTTATAGCAGTAAATAGCATAATCCGCAATACCAGAATCATAGCTCTCACGATTTGACTCGACCGCAGATCATTAGTCACACGCTTAGGTACTCATTTCTCGGTCTAAACGGACCAACAAAAAAACTATCAAGAAATCAAAAGATTATCGACAATAAGAAAATCGCAATTGGAACAAATGACGTTGTATTGAAGTTTTAACTACCTAACAACGAGTATATTTAATAAAGCTACAACTTACTTTATCATTCAGTATAATAATTAAATTTCTACGCACCAGGAGACATATTGGAATCAATAAGAGTTATCGTATCCAACGGATTTATTTGCATGGACAGCAATTAAAATTTTAGTGGTACACTTGAGTCCGCTAATGAAAGGCTTAAAACCCCTCGACTCCGCGACTCCCGTTAGCAACGCAGAAAACCAATTAATACAAAACTGTACATACTGTTACATTTTGTGGTGACACCTCGTTTTTGGTTCAATTAAAAGGTGTTATTTTTTGAAAAATTTTATTCATATGTCAATTCTTTTGTGGATTCTTGTGCTACGCTAAATTTATATAAGATATAAGTTAATAAAAATGAGAAAGAAAATATAACTAAGGAAAAGAAACTGCACTAGAACCAGTATATAATCATAATTTTAAGTCACATTAAAAACATTTATACATTTCTCTCCCCATAACTTGTAATTCTCGTAAGACTTATCTCGTAAATATGCCATAATTAGGTGCAGACTTTATAGCAAGGGGTTGGGTTTACACAAGGACCTATTGTTGAACCTGCCTCTCTGAAATATCACGTTAATGAGACTAATACAGAGTCTTTACAATTATGCAATGGCTGACATTTGAAAAGCGATAAAAAATATTTATTTATTATAACTTACAAAATATTTTTATGCTCTACGAAATGTTGTAAATTTTAGACAAATAAGTTGGTAATTTAGACTTATAACTTTTGACGTTTGAACAAGTTGTATTATTATATGAATTCGGAGGTCGTTTGTTGTTCTTTAAGTGGTTACGGAGCTACTCCATTTTTATAGCTAGATAACAATGAGTGTCTAGTTAGTAATGTAAGCAAATTTTGATCTAAAGTATTCCTATAACAAGGCAAACAAACCAAGTATATAAATTATACTTCGTTTTGTATGCCTTTCCTTGTTTTCTATGTATATAACAAAACAAATGTTTTGTAACAAAAATTTCATTTAAACAATTTGAAATTGTTAAGGACGAAAACACGGCATAAGACAATTACGCTTTAGTACTTTTCTGTCGAAAAGATAATACATTGGGCCGTATACGAGTAAATAGAGGAGAACATAAAACTAGAAAACTATAAAAAAAGCCTCGAAGGGTCGATGTTGTATATGAAGATGTAATATCTAAATATTCCGCACCCTCTTTGGGGTAGGAACGAGTCGTGAATAAAAAGTTTTTCCAACATGCTCCAATGAAATGCACATCTACTAACGAGCGCTAGCTGGTGCTGGGATTTGTAATATACTTCACCAGGCTACGATAGATAAAAATAATTAAGTCACATTTTTTCAAACAATATTAATTTTTATATAGTTTGCATTTGTTTTTTGTGAGAATGACAATACTTGTAAATAGACATGGCTTTTGCATAAACATAAAAAAAAATCTTTTTCAATTTAAGTGAAGTCGTATTTAATATAATATAATAGAATAAAAGGCATACACGATATATATATATATATATATATATATATATATATATATATATATATATATATATATATAATCAACAACGACGTTACCACATAAATAAGGTTACCTTCTCTTAAGATAGTTATGAATATATTTCAGTCTAGCGAAAAGCTTTCCATAATGAAAGCGTCTGAAAATTTAATTAGATAAAGTATTATGTGGAATATAATATTTAGCATGTGTGGATGTGGGGCGCGGATGAGCTCGCGTGACGATGGAAAGCCGAGCGGAGCGCGTACACTGGACCTTAACACTATACCAGCACGGTAATTTCGACACTCAACATATCGTCATAAAGACTATTATATCATGGTACAGTTTGTCAGTGTCGCGAGCTGACCACCTGTACTGTCGCACACCGCTTCATGCAGCTATTGGAGAAATTCAGATGAACGCGATAATCGTACCGCCATTATAAATGTATCGCGGATCTCAATAAATTTAAACGACGTCACGGATAATCTTACAAAGTGAACATGTCATTCACAATTTCTTTTCTTTCTTTTTTTTTATTTTTTATAAAAATACGCCAATAGTATTATCTGTCTGCGTTCTAATTAAAGCGATATTGATTCTAACTCTTATTAACGGTAGAGCTCCCGCGAGACATGAAACATTTATTAGGGCTGGAAAGTATAGGGGAAGTGACACAGACGTGGGTGAGTTTACCCATTACTTATCCATGTCTATACACGTTCAATTTTATATTACATTGTCATGTATTTGCCACTTTACTTAGCTAACTTATAATTTAATAGATTTAGATTTATTTTCACTCTCATACAAGAGTTATTCAAAAAATTAATAACCGTTCAGGTGAGGAATTTCTTACAGGTTGTCGCAGGTCGGCAAGCGATAGAACTCACACCATAAGTTATTCATGATAAGGAGGGGCCGGCCGGCGCTCAGGGCTGGAAGGGTCGATGCCCCTACGCGTGACGTCACCCGCCCTACAGCTGGCCATGACGTCATCCCGCCGCCACAACAACAAAACCAACCCCTAAATCAAATAACTTTGAACAGTTGATCATTTTGATTGATCAACTGATACTAATCAATGATATAAACGTCAAGCACATGTCTCCGTATCGTTTTATGTTATAGTTGATACTTTGTAATGTACTTTTCATCGAGAATCGATAGTATTATTAACTTAAAACATATACATTTCTTAAGAGGTCGTATTGAACTTCGAGAGATGAATATCATCTATTAAGGTATAATTGATTTAAAATTTTATAATTACATAATACCATACTAAACAACTGTGGTGGTGTCATTAATCGTCGGAGGCAGTACAACGAAATGCATTAAGAGAACAACGCCTCAGCTGAGAGTAGCGGGATCGAAGAGATTTCTCATCGTAACATCTCGCCAGTGACCGCCCACAGCCGTCACTCACGAAATTCTATTCTACCATTCATCTTAAGAATATTACACTGCATGTAATGTCGGCACCGGCGTTAATAACATGGGAAATCTGGCACACGGACGCCATGTTAAAAATGCGCCAGATCGGAACGCAGAGATAAACGAAACAATGACTTTAACTACTGACTTAATGGTACTTATATGCATATAATGTTGTCTCAACACTCGTAACGCGTCTGGAGATCGCGAACCGATAGAGGGGAAAGCTGATAATTTAGTAAGCTGAAGCGGGCGAAGTTTGATTCATAGATGACTAAGAGAAATGCTGCAGCAACGCTTAATCTACTCCCACAAGTCATCCGAGTCCGAGTCATCATCAATGAAGTATTATGACTTTAAACAAGTGACAGTATTTAACTGTTCATACATCATGATACATTTAGGACCCGGAAAACCCAGTAGTCATATTGTCATGATTACAACAATACAACGGAACAAATAATAGTTTGTTGACATCAAAACGTATTATACATAGTAACAATTTTTTATTACAAATATAAGTTTTAAGAACTATTTAGTTTGTTGCGGCTTCGTGCAGCTACAATCTTTAATATTTACATGAAAAACTACTTTGAAACATTTAGATATTATACTAATTTATTATAAAAAAAACCTTATAAAATTGATATAATTTACCTGATTTGAGATATTTTTGTTAGGTAGATTCAATAGATGAATCTACCTATTGCAATCGATGCGATGACGGGACCCAGGCCCCAGAGTAGGGGCGCTACGCCGTTTATGAACTGGAGATTGAGAATCCGTCGAAAAAAAAAAATTTATATATCCCTCTATATATATATGTATATATGATCCATCAGTCCAAATTCATCGTAGGCGAAATCTGACTTCACAGGTCGATAGGATAAATTAGTAGGACAAACGTACCATCTCGTTTTTTTGGAAAAAGTGAAAGGGGGGGCTGGGAGAGGGGGTGAAAGTGCAAACCTTTGGGACACGCTACAGGTCGCAAATATTGGCGGAGGATTTTCAAACTCGGCATACACATTCTTAAGGACAAAATGAAGGTTAAGTTCTTGAACGGGGGAAATCGGTCTAGGGGTTGAGGAGCTGGGGGGGTTGAAAGTTAAAAACCGAAAAAAGTCACAGAAGAAGGCAAAATTTTGCTGTCGGAAAAATCTTAGAAAATTAACAAATTAAAAGAGGAAACTTTTTTGTCTGAAAAGTTTTTTGATGCGACCCCCCGTTTAGGAAATAGGGGTGGGGAGCGGTTCCCGTCTCACCAAATATATGCAGAGTGACCCGTCATAAGACTTGTAATGACCAGTAGAATACAGCTGGCTAGTTTTTCTTTGTCGATTCGACCGACGGGAATCTACCTAACACGATCGACCCTGTCGAACGAGGTATTTTAGTTTAAAAAAGATAATATTTTATTGTTCAATTATCGTCAAATTTTAGAGTCACCTAGGAAATATTATTAATATTATTTTTTATCATAAATATAAGAAAACAACCAGTAACCCAAAACGGAAATCGTTGAAGGATAAATTTTACGAAATATAACATTAAATTTTTATTAATGTAGACATTTTTAGATCAATATAAAAGTAACAAAAATAATATTATAATGTATATATTACTAGCTGCTGTAGATATAGATGTATAGATGTATATAGAATAGCTGTAGATATAAAACAAGAGTAACGTCTTAACAGCTTAATGTTGTTGTCTGTCCGTCAAGCGAATGTGCATTTCAATTGAAAACCAATAAGAGAAATTAGTTTGTCTTGCAGTCTTGTCTTGCATAGATTGAATGCGGTGTACAAAATTATTAACATGTGGTAGTCATTTTATACAGACAGTAATAATATGTTGTATGAAATATAGTTACAGAAATTATAATACAAATATTTATAGGAGAGATAAATTTGTAAGCAACATACTAAGATTTAATTAATTTAAAGACAATTCCGGTTAAAATTTATAATATTTTGTTTCCTATTAGCATTTTTCTTTGTCTCTAAGCCGGCGGGAGGCATTCGCGACGCGATTCGTAATGGTCTAGAACGAGTGCAAAATGGCATTTAATGCCATCGTATAGTAATCCCATTTCCACGGTGCAGGTTCGAAGACCCCCCGACGGTCGGAGACGCCAGCCTCTCACTCGCGTGCTACAGCCGCATCGTACGCCTTAATTGATCTAATTGAAAGAATTCTCGCTATGACCACCGTGCCATTCATATTCTATGTCTTCACCCGTGAGAATGTCTAGCTTATTATTTTATGTACCCGATAATATTAATCACTGCCAAAAATAGTCGAGAGTGACTAACGGACGAATCATCATATATATTTTACAATTTCATCGTCATCTTTTATTTAAACGGTAATTCGTGGTGTATTTTTGAAGAGTCAGTACCAACCATATGTAAAAAAAAAAATATATAAATCCCATCGCATTAACACCAATCACTTCTTTGTATTCAGAAATACACCACGGGAGGTTATGCGAAACGCCGGCCGGCGGGTCGCTGTTTTACAATTTCATTGCCATCATTTATAGCTGTAAATCGTGGTGTATTTTTGAAAAATAAGTACCAACCATATAGAAAAAAATAATGTTGAAAATCCCATCGTATTAACTAACACCAATCACACTTTTTTGTATTCAGAAATACACCACAAGAGGTTATGCGAAACGCCGGGCGGGCCGGTCGCGGGCGGCGTGGGCGGCGTGATGGAACACTCACATGTATGCAACGAGGGGAACACGCTCTGCTGCTAGGCGGGCGGCCGAGGATAACTGCACTTTCAGAGTGCGGAGTACGTTCAGGTCGCGGTGGCCGATCGCGCGGCCGGTGTGTGGGGGACTGACGCGGCGGCTCGGCCCGGAGCCCGAGCGCACCCCGCACACCCTCCCCCCTCCCCGACGCTCGCGCAGCGCCCTCCAGATGTTGCCGCCTCTCGCGGAAACCTCCAGAATCCATACACCGACACTCGCTCGATGGATACGATATGCTCAGAGGCCTCTGAGATGTCAGCATAAATCTCATGTTCTCAGTTAATTTTATCGTCGAGGATATATTTTAAGTCGGGTTAGGTTAAATTTAAACGATGACAACGTTATTTATTAACTGGTATCTGAATAAATTGGTTTTTTTTTATAGATTTATGACTGACAGATCCTAAATTTATTTCAAAATCTGCTACAGTTTTGAAAATAAAATTTAATTGCGGTCCTTTCGTTATAAAATGCGAAAGTATAAACAGTGTTAAGTGATATCAATAATTAATCATTCAAATCTTTTCATTGATCAAGTCTTTTTGATATTAACGATATATCGAGTAAACATTGTCATCTCATAGTGGTGCGGCTCGTGCTTAACCGATTAACCGGCGAGTTATAGAATGGAAGTCATAGCGAGTGCTGCGAGGTGGCGTCGACCCCGCGCTCCACGCTCTGCCGCCTGCCGCCGCCTCGCCGAAACTTCGCACTTCACTTTTCCACCACAAGGAACCGTCCAAACGCACCGTCCGTGAAATTACCGTAAATCTGACGCAACTGCCGTCTGCCAATACTTTATTCTGGCCCGGACAAAAGAGAACTACAAAATAATCCAAACAAAAAAACAACAATAGTAATCAGAGGAATCCAACAAGCTCAGTGAGAATGGGAGCTTTGAATGGCTGATAAATATGTATTTATAATTTAATCTATCTATCCTTACGCGTCGGACGCGATCCAAAATATTGGCGAATTAACCATTCATGCAAACAATAGAGATATTACAAAGTGTCCGGATAAGGCAAAGTTTGGAGCGCGTCGTGCTGAATCTCAATGAGTATTGCTTTCCGCACCTCGTAAGCCTCGCGACTATTGTGAGAGTATGACTCACGAGTGTAAATAAAAAAAAACGCATATAATTTGCATGTGTATATATATGGTGTAACATTAATTGCAACTTTTGAATTCTCTCTTACACTTAAAGCTACGGTGTACCAGACCGCCCGCGAGAGAGGCGTGGGAGTTAAGAATTAAAGCTTTGCTTTGAAAGCTACACGAAGACATTATCTTATATATATATACATATATATGTATATATATATATATATATATATATATATATATATATATATATATATATATATAGATATATATTAATACATTCTACCAATTATATACAGTTAGTAGACGGATGTCACGAAGTTTTTATTAAATATTGATACCCTCTGTCTCCTATTACGGATCATTACTCACGCGTGTGATATTTATTAATACACACTTAGACAACTAAACACCGATAATAGTATTGAATTTACTCCACTTATTAATCTTATATTACATGTAAACAATATATTCTCACAATCTCTAATAGTTTATATAACTCGATTCATTGAATCTTTTCACAATTTCCTCACTTTCGGTGCAACCTCTTTTGGTAAGTTCAAACCACATTTCCACAATATAATTCACCACATGTGCCTAATAATGAATCACATAAATGGGGTGAAAGCTAGTCAGCAGCACGGACCGTTCCCGGAGCTGGTTTTTTGTGATGGTGGTGGTGAATATATTTTAAAACATGTTTTCATAAACTCGCAACGTAACAAACAACAACCGTCCGTCTGGTGCGTAATGAATTTTTAACATTTCCGAATCCGTATGTACGAAGATAACGCGGTCGATGAACTCGAGTCCCGAAAAAAAAAATAGTGAATCGCGGGTGTTGTGTTTTGTGAGAAACGTACAGACAGTCGAATATAAACGAATGTTATAAATACATTTGTTTACATACAAAACGTATTTCGCGAGAAAAGACTAAGACGAAAGATAAGTAATAATTCTTTATTAAAAATATATATATATTTCAGTACTTTTTTTAAATTTTATATTAAAGTTGACATAACGATCCCAATTCGGAGAGCAATTGTCGGATTATAACGAGCTCGTCCACAGCGCCGCTCCGTCACAGAGCGGAGCAAACACGGACAGTAGAACAAATATAGGACACACAATGAAGTCTCGCCATTTGGTCCTACGTTCACGTTCGCTTCAATGCAAATAACGTTTCATTAAATATTTCAAAGCCTCAAATGAAAATATACATTTTTTGTAGGCACGTATGTTCGTGGAAAGTTATTTAGCTGACAGTTATTTTTATTAATATATATATATTATGTATATATGTTATTAAAATCGTCATTAAATAAAATTTCTAATTTCTATATTAAATCATGTATTAATATTATCTTACAGTTAGAGTAGATACATAGACGGACGTAACAATTTTGATATTTTATAATTTCTATTTCCGTTTATTTTCCATGGCGATGGTATGATTTATCTTAAGGTCAAATATTAATGAAGCCTCATATCAAAACTCACAATTTATTGTATTCAAATGTGTTCGTTTGTTTGTGACTGCACAAGGGAGAGTCTAACATGAACTTTATTATTCCCTTGTAATATAATATATTAATATTAAATATACGCAGCGAAAATTTTTATAAATTAAAACTTGTTTTTACCATTACACGCAATAAAAACACCATATATATATATATATATATATATATATACATTTATATATATATGAGCATCGATAAATGTCAACACAATAATAAATAGTTAATTACAAATAAAATTAGATAATTCTATATTATGTTATTAATAAAAGATTAGTACTATTAACCTATGAATATTTCAGTGTAATTTTAAAACAGACGCTATTTGACAAAACGTGCTTGATTATCAAAATTCTTTACAAGAAAAACATTCAAAAATATTATTAACAATATAGCGAAAAATCTGACAATACAATATCAAGAAAAGTGCTATAAATAATAAAATAACATGAAAGCGAATCTATTGAAAGTTGTTCATATAATGTTAGTGGGCTAACATTAAAAGGCTTGAAAGGAAAAATAAATCTAAAGATCCAAGAAAGCTACCGAATAAATATTAAACTTACAACTTGCTACCGCGCCTTATAAAGGACCTACCTAACAGTTTATAAGAAATATCACATATCATATATGGTACTGAGATTCTTCATACCAAAAACGAACCACAATGATACGGTCGTTTATCGAATTATATATATATATATATATATATATATATATTAATCATATTACAAGTTACAGTAACGGTTAATTTAATGACCGTTGGCTGTTTGAGTGGAGTTGAATCTGAAGAATTCCTATAAGAATTTGCAATTTGTACAATTTAGTAGATTATTGTTATCATGGACTATTATTACCAGTGATATCATGGTTGAGATGATGTGGCTGGACCACCCGCGTCGTCCGTGCTCTTGGACGTGTTCCAGCTGATGATTTACGATGAGATAAAATTAAAATGTGCAACATTCCCGAAAAATCGTTACGGCAATGGTTACGACGGTGTGGTAATCGTTCTTTTATCGTTGCACTTTTTGGGAATATTTTTTTGTTAATGTATGAATTCGTAAATATTTTTTTTATAAAAAAAAAATAAAGGCTTAAACAGTATGTTCAATATGGCTGCCGAGATATAAAATCTATAATATCAATATCATATAAATAGAACGAGAGCCGCCTTGATTGAGGAAGCTCTTTGTCAGCGAATCTCATAGACATGACTTAGCTTACAAAGGACTTAAATTAAAGAGTCAGCAGACCTGGGCACTGTTATCGACACTTAAATGAGGCTCTTGCGAATCAGGCATATAACATGGGATACCATCTACATTTTGACCTTATAGATTTTTAATTTTCAATCAATTTAGATAAACAATACTAGATACGCCTCCGGGCTTTAAATACCGGTACATTGAGAGGTGCACGTCCACGAAGACGAAGACAGGGGTGGGGCAATAATTGTAATGATGTCAAAGCGAGGGCGGCACTCCTCCCGCTGCCACAGCCGCCCTATACATTTTTATTGCAGCGCACCCTCACGCCATGAATCGAGACCACTCCACTGAATGTAACCGCGACCTATTGTTTCGTATAATTACTTGCCAACTTTTTAAAATAAATATTTTTTATACACATTTATTTGTAATACTCCATTTTTTTCGCTATTGACTTTTGAAGCCTTTTAAGCAATGGGAACGATCGATTCGTACCGACCGACACGCGTTCCACTCACCCTCTTTTAGTCCAGACAAACTCTACCCCCATTATTAGAATTTATGAAGGTCAGTCAGTCGGTGGTGAATACACTATCGAATAGTGCTAAACATTCATGACAACGCCATTGTCATGACAGTAAAGTCAAAATTATTTACATGTAACTAACATAGGTGGGATCTCTACATACGTATGCAAATATCGTCTAGACCCGCCCGACATGTCATGTGGAGCATGACTACGTATACTTTCATAGAAAATAAGTCATGTAAGCCGCTTACTTTCGACTTGGTACAAGCATTTTATGAACATAACTTAATTTAAACATACAAAAGCTGTAAAGAAAAGCAAGCAAGGCAAGATAGTATTTTAAAATTCGAATGGTATTTATGTGTGTGACTAACTCTAAGACTATAAGTTAACACATTCGCGACCGCTGACGTGAATTCACGTCATTTCAAATTCTATTCCTGGTTGCCACTGACGTGAATTTACGTCATTCCAAAATATATTCCTGGTTGCCGCTGACGTGAATTCATGTCATTTCAATATATATTCCTGGTTGCCGCTGACGTGAATTTACGTCATTTCAAATCCTATACCTGGTCGCCGCAAAACAAATTTTATACTTATTATCCTCCCCTTGACGATACTAGTTTACGGCAACCGGCTTCAAAATTTCAATATATTATCCGGTACTCAGACTTAAAAATGTACAACATTAGGCGGACTCGAACGTGTTATAATGCAATTGCAACGCTACAAGACTCACTTTCTTTTCGTTATTTTTGAAGGCGGAACTAACATATACGTCAGATAGTTCATATAAAAAAAAAGTATTTCCATTAATATGAAAAGGGCCGTAGACATATGAAATGCTAATGAGTCATAGACCACGGATTGTTGGACAAGTGGAGCTCGCTTTTATATCGATACGTTCTCTTTTAACACTAAACCTACCAAGTACCGGTCAAATTGACCGTTCTTAAACTTTTGTAAAACTTACACATTTTTAATCGTTATAATATCGTTATCAAACTACGTGACAATTCTTAGAATATGCATATAATATTTTCTTCACTCTTTATTTTTAATTATTTCCATTATTACCTGCGTTATATAATAAAATAACTTTTAATTACCGATCAATTTGGCGGCGTGCGGTAGGAACAGGTACACAAGAATTGTCGGTAGGTTTAGTGTTAAACTATGGTTTCGTAACTTTAGGAAAATTTTCCCGACATTATTTTAATTTTATCGTTACTGGGTCGGTCATCTTAACTAATAAGTTAAATAATGTAAACTAATTAGTTAATAACACTAAGCTAACGATGTAATTGGGTATATTACTACTGCTGCGATTATAAAGTAGACTAGTAGTTATCCGCGATTTCGTCTGTACGTTTAAATTTAATTATATTGTAAGAATCAATAAATATAACAAATATATTAAATAATCTTATATCACAATTCTATATAGTATTTAAATGATGGTACAGACAGATAAACATAGAAACTGCTAGTACAAAAAAAAACATATACATTTAATGTGAAGATTTGGCCCCTTTACAGTAAATTTCTAGGTATTGATAAAGAACTGATAACATTCGACAATCGGTCTTAAAATACAATGATGAATAATTACATATAAGTGAAAATATTCAGAACACTAACTATACTGTAATAATTTTAATGATGTACTGTAAATAAGGTATGAGGGTGAAAAGAAAAATTTTCATTGTTATTCTTGCTTGCTTGCTCGCTTGCTTGCTTCAGCAAGATGTTAAAGAATTGAAAAAAAAATACATATTACTAACCGACACCCACACTTGGTAATTATCATACCATAAAATGAAATAGATCAATACTTCAATAAAATCAATATATGTATATATATAATATATATATATATATATATATATATATATATATATATATATATACACTATATATATATACTGTTATACTATATATATATATACTAATATGTACATACTATATTATGAATAATTCCCAAACACAATTAGTTTCATTAATGTTCAGTAGAGTACAGTATATAATACAGTACAGTACACAGTACAATACATTACAGTACGCAATACAGTACAGTACACAGTACAGGACAACAGTACAAGTGGCATGAACAGTGCAGCAGATTGTGGTGTACTTCTGAGTGGTGATAGATCTTAAGCGGCCCTCGACTAATAGTTTACAATACATGTATGAGACACTTCACTATATTACACTACTTATATCATATTAGTTTCATTTGTTTGTTTGTGTATAAACTATTAAATTAGATTTCAAGTCCAAATTTATTAAACATTTCTTTGAACGAAACTTGGGAGTTATTGAGTTTAAATGTAATATTTTATAATTTATTTAAATTTTTTATATATACAGTGTAATTTGATTAATATAATAATTATATATATTAAAGCCGGTTTGTCTTACAATCTGTATATATAAATAAAATTTGTGTCTGTTTGTAATTTCATATTAACAGCTTTACAATGAATATAAGTGTATACGGTAATTACATAAAAAATATATATATATATTTTTTTTCTCTCTGTATATCTGTTTGAGCGGATGATCTCTGAAACGGTTGGACCGATATTAACGAAACTTTGTTAACAAGATGTTATAAGGAGGAAATTTGGCTACTTTCATTCCTTGCTAACGAAGCCGTGGGCAGAGGTCGCTTTTATTCATAATAAAATCGAATAAACTAATTTAATATAATTACTATTAAAACCAGGTAATTATAAAGTATGTAAAAAAAAACATCTCTTAAGTATATAAATTAATTTTGTAGAAAAGATTTTAATTTGGCTCGTGACCAACAGTGTCAAGGTCACGGACCGACTGCCATCGACACTGCCAAAGTATAGCGACACGGATGTATGGGGAACGCATTTATCTCTTTACTCACTGCGATACGTAATCTATGAATCGAAAATTATAAAAATAACTTCATTTAGGAACTATTTAGATTACTCTTTACTTGAAGAATAGTAGGAAATATAGAAATTTATTGCAAACTAAATAGTATCAAAGACGAACGCATTCCATTTGAATCTAAGCTTAGGATCAACAAAGAATGTTGAATAAATCTTATATGTTACAAGTGCAGAGCCGTTACTTGTTAGACGTACTTGTATATTAAGCGTAGCGAAAATGTAATTAAATTCTTAAACATGGCCCCCATTATGAATCATTTTCGGATATAACACTAAAAGTACTGGGCGTGCTAACTACATTACCGAGATAAAAAAAAACATAAATATTTCGTCAATATAAAAATTGTTAATATGTATAAATTGAATTATTATAAAGCAAAATAAGAGAGCTTCCTAAAACTTTAAGACGAGTTAGCCACTCGAAAATTTAAATGTCAAATAATAAAGTTACTAATTTCATTTAACAGAATATATATATATATATAAAGTAGCAATGTTGATAATACAAACAAACTGACAAATGTCATGCGTTTATAACATAACGATGACACGGTGTGATTTAGTGAGCGCGTGTACGGGACGGGACAGACGGGACGGACGGGACGGACGGCTCATTGTGTTATAGTTAAACGGATCGCCCCATTCATAACCTTCACACTTGGATAAATATAATGCAAATTTAAACTATAGATTAAGTATAACTATAGTTTAATAGATATTAAATAAACGTGTACCACAATCAAGACATGTCACCTTATCAGCTATCAGCTGATCGGCCAAGTGTGAACACGTTATCAACTAATCTACAATGTTACCAGGGTTTTGACACCTAAATATAAAAGCCTAAAATTTAGCCTAAAGTTAAATTTAACATTTTTTTCCGTACAATAACATCCGACTGCCGCGAGTCAAAATGAAAATAAAATACGTTACGAATAAAACGGGAAGTATGACCAAAATGTATAGCTGTTAAAAAGCATCAAATGAAAGGATACACACACGTCCGACGAGAGCAACATAATATTTGACCTAACAGTGTGTGCTGAATTGAATTTGAATTCAATGTCCTATATAATAGAGATGAAAATAGAATAAACAAAAAAAAAAGGGTAATAATCCCAACCGGCCTTAGGGTATTAGCGACGCCGTCCGCCCCAGTTCGTGTGTTAACTCCGACTGTTTAAACTCCCAAAACTCATAATCCAATGAGGCCCTCGCGTCCACTTAAGTGGAAGGATTACATCAAAGGTGTTATAGATTTTAATTACTAATATAAACATTAATTTAAATTAACACGCCCTGCGACGAAATTGTTATAAATTTGTTTTAAGATACTTCGTGATCATATTGTCTGGATTATTTTATATATATATATATAATTCCATGCCATATGCCAATGGGAGTTGCAGGGGGGTCTATTTTGATACCATACTTATATAAAGAATATAATGTTGGAACATTTTATCTAAACCTATTCTCAGCTATAAAACCACAATTGTAGTAAATATTATTATTAAATTCAAAAAGACTTCCATCCGTCTGTCGCGGCATAACAATATCTATTATGGTGACGTCTGGAGAGAACAATGCAAGAAAAATGAGCAAACAATGAATATTGGGCTACGAAATATGAAAACTCAAAAACACAAAAGCGGACATCTTATTTATCATCGACAAACAAGCAAGCAGACGGTGAAACAAAAGAGTGTTTACGCGATCGTGGGGGCAATTAGAAAGGCTTCGCGAACGCGGTGGGGGGGGGAGGGGACGAAGTGAAAACAAAGTATCGGATTCCACTTCCGACGCAATTACAAAACAATATAGCGCAGTCGGCCGTCCGAGCGCCGACCGCAACTCAGACTACCGACCGACTAGGAAGAGAACCCAGCACTATCAGTGTTACTATTCACCTCGGTTTTTGCAATACCCAGTTAAAATATTCTAGAACCGGTGACGAAGCGGAAGTTATGGTTTTTGTTTCGTTGACATTATTATTGCCAACACCGAAGTGGTCTCGAACGATTTCAGAGACATAAAATGTGAGAGCGAAGCTTTTAAGATCCACATTAATTATGATCGATTCGTTGCTTCGACACGATAGCAAACAGAGATAAATGGCACTTACAGTATCGCTCTAGATGGAAGATATCAGTAATAAGATACTTTCTTTTATGTAATTAAGGCGAACTCATAGTTTCTCTTGGGGGACGCCGCTCGGACGGTAACTCGAGCTAGAAATTACCTCCGCCGTTCGAGAGACTCGATTCAAACGTCAAGATGTCACATTTTAGACACGAGAAGGAACCCTTCTTCTGTTTAATGTATTAGTTATATTTACAATTCCGAGGAGACATTTATTAAATAGTTTCTGTAATAACACGGGAAAGGTCAAAGTATGTTTATGTATTAGATTGAATCGAAAGTGCAAGTTGCATTTAAAATGAGTTTTAATTTTCGATGCATTATTTTATAATTCATTGTTCGAGCGAAGTGCTAAGCTCGTGTTCAATGAGGGTTTTCAAATTCGAGTTGTCCTTAATTTTCTCCTTGGCACAATCACACAATCATCGCAAAACAAAAGTCTAAGTGGCACACCACGCCCTCCCCCTCTAAACGAGTGTCACAATGAAAAACCCTCACATTTATGCGACAACAAAAATCTGTTGAGCAACATAAAAGCTTTTCGCCTTGAGCGTTGCGATCCATTAAAGACACTTTACTGGGACTTGAAGCGCGTAAGTTACGACCACAATACCGAGAACCCTCAGTACGGTTACTGTCACAGAGATTCCTTATAAACCGAAGATCACGTTCCCTTGGATATGCGTATGTGTACTCGTGTTTCAGGACAAACACTCGAGCTGCGTCAGGAGCGTGTGACCCAGTGTTACATATAATATCAAATTACAATCGAAGATTCGCCAAACTGTGCGACAGAGCAAATAATAATAGATATTGAACAAAACGTGAGAGAAAGTGAAAGAAAATGTGCATAAAGCGAATAAAACGAATATTATAATATTTTACAAGACACTATAATATAATATTATAATATTTTACTAGCGAAGATGTCACGGTGAGAATGAAGAAGAACGTGCTCAGGTGGTTTGGGCACGTCGAACGAATGAGTGATGAAAGAATGGTAAAAAAGATTTATATAGGAAAAGTGAGCGGTAAGAGAGACAGGGGGAGGCCTCGAGTGACCTTCGAAAACACAGTATCAATGTTACTGGAGAAAGGTCACGTAAAAAGCATGAGGACCCCCCGGAGGGCATGTATGAAGAGGTTGATGTCTGTGGCCGAGGCGGAAGAGGTATGCAGAGACCGTAGCGTTTGGCGCTCCGTCGTCTCTGACTACCCCGCAAGGGATATGGCGTGAAGCTAAATAATAAATAATAATAATAATAATAATAACAAGACACAGACAGACTAAAGTTATAATTGTGCGAAACTATCCGCGAGCAAGTCACAAGTTCATGTCCTACGAGCGTGATAACATAATGCAGGGCGATATGACTCTCTTATCTGCAAGTTAGAGCAATGCTGCTATTTATAGAAATGATATAACCGAATAGGCAGTTAGAGGCGTGTTACAACTTGACCACGATCTACTTACAACAAATTGTTACAATGAGATTTGAAATGTTGGTAATGAAAAGTTTAATACTAAACCTACCGACAATTCTTGTATACCCGTTCCTACCGCAAGCCGTCAAATTGATCGGTAATTAAAAGTTATTTTATTATATAACGCAGGTAATAATGGAAATAACTAAAAGTAAAGAGTGAAGAAAATATTATATGCATATTCTAAGAATTGTCATGTAGTTTGATAACGATATTATAACGTTTAAGAATGTGTAAGTATTACAAAAGTTTAAGAACGGTCAATTTGAACGGTACTTGGCAGGTTTAGTGTTAAATAGGATATTATTCCTTAAAGTGAATCTTGTCGAAAGCTGAAAAAAGACTGAATATAAAGGACTGACCTGGATTCCTGAGGAGCTGTTCGTAGACGGAGTATGTGACGGCGTCCTCGCTGACGACGTCCCACAGCCCGTCGCAGGCCACCACCACGAAGTCCTCGTCGCCGTCCAGCTCCACCACCTCGATCTCCGGCTGCGCCGTCACGTACGGCTTGTATTGAGCGTTCCCTACACAATAAAATGATATTCTTTTCTTGTTATTTTGATGAAAACCTAACTTCAAATTGGTTTAGTTAATTATTTATGTTTTTTTTTTCTTTATTTTTAATATTATATAAAAGCTATCTCTCCCAGGTTCGTTTACAAGTTTTGTAGCAATATTTTGCTGACAGCATTTGAATTGTACGAAGAAAGTGTATATTTTAAAAAACCTTCAATGAATAAAGAAAAGTATTTAAGAAAACAGATTCAATATATCACTATACGTAGCGTTATTTAAATATAATGAAGACAAAGTCAGATAACAATATTAAACAAATGTCCAATTCAATAATTGTCCACCAGTTGCGGGTCGTATCCCTGTACTCATTATAATAATCCAATTTCGCGTTAAATTCGGACGGGATTAAGGGAACCGTGAACGAAGGGGCAGAATAACCGCTATCGGACCTAATCTCCCGTGGAACGCGAAATCAATGACACTTATATAGGGGGGAGGGGGGGAGGCAATGTCAACACTTCACTATTGTCATACATGGAGATGTATAATTGTCGATAATACTAAATAATTAATAACAATTATTTTATTATTAAAACATTTGCATCCTTGATTTTGTCTGTTCCAATTATAGGAGTCTACAAGGAAAAATTTTAATATAGATACTAAGAATAGTGAGTAATGTGTTTGTCTGTCGTTATTATTAGGAAGCCGATTCATTTAGCAAGTGTTTTTTGTACGAAATACAATTATAGTTTAAAAAACCGCGATAAGACTGTCGTAATAAATAAAAATTAGTGTTTATATATATATATAAACACTAATAATAAATAAAATATAATATATATATATATATATGTGTGTGTGTGTGTGTGTGTGTGTGTATACATTTATATATATATTATCTAATTATTCTACGTTGTCCGTCCTTATAATGGCTATAAAACATTTTTTTACTGTTGAATAAATTATATAAAAAAAACCGAACTACAACAAGAAAAAACGTTATTCGAACAAAAAAAACATACCACAAGAATCTAAAATAACTGTTTTCAATTAAAAAAGTTCACTCATAACCTTAATAGTATTAATATCGACTTATTCCAAAACTACCCTCAAAGTACGAAGTGCAGTGATCGATAGTGGTAGGTGGTAGGGGGGGTGACGCGCGCATGCAACCCGCAACACACCGACCCTTCCTTTGTACACCCCGTGGTTTTATCGCGGTATATCAAAACTATTTTTACCTTTCTAATGGTTTAAGTGGAATGTCTAGAGCGTTTATGATTCGATTAATTATTAAAGTCTTGTATGAAAAATTAGTTTATTATAAAATATTTACGTAATAATTTAATAATCTGAATTATTAAATAAATTTTTAATGTATTTCCATTTGACGTATATTGTTATATTAATAGTCCATTGAATATTTCAATCTTTTTCTTAGATATTATATCTACTCTTTATTAGGTATCTAAAGTTAAATATAAATAAAAATGTATTTATTTATCAAAAGTTAAAAAAAACATTGAATCTTTAATGATTTCGTGATAATAAAAAATTATAAATAAAACTATATTAATTATATTAAAGGCACAACGTAACTAATAATGTAAGCGTGCGTGTGACAAATGGCGAATGTTAAAATCATGAATATCATTCCGCATAACATCAATTTGCGCTCATCCCCTCCATCCATGTTAACAACTTAATGGCGGACACACGACCGACGTGAGGGGGTTTTGTGTATTAATAGTACTTTATTATTTGTTTAGTTAGTTGTATTTTTTAACTAGCTTTCCCTCCTGACTGGCCTTGAATTTTCATTGAACTAAATAAACTGACGGAACGTCTATTGTAAATTTTGATTCTCTTCTGTCCGTGTCGATAAATTTTTCATTATGATAACTCAAAATGTATACAAAAGTAACATGTGCAAACATGTCCAAAGATAATTTCAAGCATAATATGCATGTGTATGAAAATATAATATAATAGAAAAAAGTAGAAACAGGAATAGAATAACAAAATATTTCTACAAACTATAAAAATATACAAAATAAGTAAAATGTCTTCCCAAATATATATTATTTTCGGTACATTACTCCCGTGGCGCCCTCGCGATCAACCAAATAAAACAACTTATTAAACATACATCGCGACACCGTCCACATCGCTACACTTGTTCATTTTACATCCTTATGAAGGGACAATAAGGGCTATTTGTAACTCGTTCTGACTTATTAGAATTAGATATACTTTTTTTTTATCTAAAGAACAATAAAATGAGAAACCCCATATCGCTGACTCATCAACGCTCTTTAAACTCTTGTATCCAGAAAGCCGAAATATTGCAGTTTCACTTAGCGACGTAAAAGAGGTAAAATGCTTTAAACATTTATAAAGAGCTCAGTCATAATGTAGTTAAATAACTAATGGAAAGTTCACATGACAAAGTGTAGCAAATTGCATACTTATGTATGCAATTAAATAATTAAATTTAGTAATAATGTTAAATTGTTCTGTGAAAATGGCATAGATTTTTTTTTTTTAACTTCTATAATTTATAAGCAAGGACAAACATGCGGGTCACTTGGTGGCAAGTGATCAAAGCCAACCACGATCTCTTGCACACCAGAAGAAACCATTGCGTTGCCGGCCTTTGAGGAACAAGTTAGTACTTTTGAGGGTACAACGTCGTATCGCACTGGAAATACCGGGGACGGAAATTCACTTTAGAAATAAGTGGAAGATAGTTTCCGGAGACTTTTAAAACTAATATTTATTCGAATGTACCCGTCACATTTAATAACTAGCGTCTGCGTTTGCGTCTCTGCGACCTCTGGGAGTCGGCCTACCAACTGAGCTACCGATTTTTTTTATTATATTAACTTAAAAATTAAATAAGTCCACTACGGTCACATGTTAGTGGATATTTTTTTTAGTCAAACGAGTCAGTGATGACAAGTAATCACCCCCGCCCACGAAATCTTGCAATATATCAGAAATCGCAAGATATTTGCCGGTCTTGGAAGTATATGCCTTTTTTGGAAATACCCATGTCGTGTCGATCCGGAAATACCACCGAAGGAAGTTCAATCCACATCTTTGTAACGCGTTAAAGAAAATTCCTTGAAGGCCGAACAGCAGAAGATCGCCATGCATCCAGGTGGTAGAGATAGTATTGCAGGCGATTACGTGCTGTGCGGCGATGAAAGTTGGCGGCAGGCAACAGATCAAGAACTCTTCGGAATACACCCACGCACGCACAAGAAGGCCACATCTTTACGCAATGAAAGAGAGTCCAGCTGTTCCCAGAGTCCCGGGTTCCCGGGTTCCGGGCTATCCATTGTACGCGGTTAAACGGTAGAAGCTGATATATAATATCCGGGGTAACCCGGACCATAGATGAGAACAGTACTCCATGTGTGGCCGAATTAACTCTTATAGAGCACAGGTCTTTGGCCAAGCTTGAAATATTACCTCAGTCTATTGATCACTCTCAATTTCATCTGGCCAACTTGGCATTCCTCTCCAGATGACCACGAACCTGATAGTCCTTCAGAATTTGGAGGCTTAGTAGTATTCTGATACTTGGCGAGGCATTCAGGGGAGTACCTTCGAGTCTGAGTCTCAACCAATTAGGACAGACAATTTGCCAGAGCAAAGTTAAATACAGATCTCCCCGCGTTGTCGGTGACACGTGACCCTAACCAATCGGTACTCTGTGCATTGAAGTCCCCCGAAGACTACGACTTCAACGAAAGGAGTCTGTGAGAACAGGTCGTCAATCTTCGCTTGGACATTGTCCATGCGTTGATATGTTTCTCCAATACCTGTGACCTGTAAAGGCACTCGTAGACTGACATGATCTAATTGTAATAAAAGATATAAACTCACCGATAGCTCTGGAGACGGCCAGTTGTCCGTTGACGCGCCAAGTACCGAGATACATCACCACACCCCCTGAGGACTGGATCCTTATCATCTCATCCTGATACAGAAGATATAATATAAGGAAACATGTTATCTTCATATTAACGTTCTTTAAATAATATTACTCAATAAAAATAATAAGAATAAACTTAAACTTTCACTTTTCAACACTTTAACTAATAACATCTCACTCACATAATTACAAACATACGAAGATGTTATAAAAATAGGCACTAAATGTGTCTTCGATGCAGTTATTAAAGCATAGTCATATAAGTGCATATTTCCTAGGGGAACTATTATAACTATAAATAACATATGTATTAAAATGTGGGTAGGGGGAGATCGGACACTCGAGCCTTTAATAATGGAGGCCGGCACTTCACACTGAGCGCATTCAGCTAACGGGTATGATACTACATTAAAAGAGAATGGCACTTTGGACATAGATTACATATTCAAAGAGTCCAGTGATTTAAACAATTAAATTTATATCTTACTTCATAAGATTTGTCTTCCTCATTTTGATATTCAAAGGCCAAGGTACTGGTATGATTTTAAAAACATAATATTAAATGTATTTTAGAGTCTACTGCTTAGTAACTACCACACGTGCGTTCCTTTTCACTTTCCACATAAAAAACGGGATGAAACGAGGCTACTTAGGCTAAATTAGAAATTGTGGTACTCACGGGGCGGTTTGGTTTGTGAGGGTTGACGAGCTGCAACAACCCCATGCGCTTAGCGAGTAGCGCCAGGGAATCCCCCGCCCACGCCGCCACCAGCCGACTGCCGCGCACGCACACCACCACCGCCGTACTGCCGCCGGACGCACGCTACACACACACATACAGATTCAATAATATTGAATATAGCGAGCGAGAGTACCCCGCCCACGCCGCCACCAGCCAAGAGCCGTGCACGCACACCACAACTGTCGTACTGCCGCCGGACGTACTCTACACACATACACATTCAACAATATTCACTACAGTGAGTAGGGAGTCCCCCGTCCACGCCGCCACCAGCCGACCGCCGCGCAAGCACAACACTACCGCTGTACTGCCGCCGCACGCGCGCTACACACAAATACACATTCATGCAATATTCGATATAGCGAGCGAGAGTCTTCCGCCCACGCTGCCACCAGCCGAACGCCGCGCACGCACACGACCACCGCCATATTGCCGCTTCACGCACGCTACACACACAGACACACACATTCAACAAAATTACTTTATTGAGCAGCGAATATTCCGGCTAGCTTTAACGGGAACCAACACATTAGACTGTATTATTTTATTTAGCTTTTATTATATATATATCATAGGAAGCGAAAAAACTGAAGTTCTGATTTTTTTTAAATATTTAATTTATTATATCTCTAGTATTGAAAACGAATAGGTACTATACAAAAACAGCTGTTCCGAAAATTGTTAGTGAAATGAATAATAGTACGAATATGAATAGTCTTAAATCTGAGATGTACGGATGGGGTAACATTTGTAACAACGAAGAAGTCCAAATGGCGAAGGTGCTAGCAGTTGTTTGAGCGGGCGCATTATCTCGGTGGAAAAGAAATCCGTCAACGCCGTTCCTTGGGCGCATGCTATACAATTCCTCGAAAGCTTGAGGCAGACAAACTTCCCAATACCATTCCTTACTAACTCTTCTAGTGGAATTACTGGTCAACTGTGTGAAAAAAACTTCTATCATTTCCTTATTAACGCTCCATCACAGGCTTTGAGGGAAACTCCTCATCAATCAAACATTGCGTGGATTGGGGCAGCGTAAGACGATCATAGTTGTAAATCCCAGATTCGTCAATTGTAAGGACGTAGAATAGGTTTTATAAAGATCCTTCTTCAAGCTATCCAGTATAAACTTGCACCTATAGGCACGAATTTTGGCTCGTGGATGAGAATATGAGGTGAGGTATCCATCACGAAGCAACCTTCGTTACTTTCAGACGTTCATGCGGGATGGTGGAAACTGTCTGTGAAATCGTTAGTTCAGCCTGAATCACCCGATGTTTAATGTTCTTATTTTCTCTAACTTACCACTTCGTATATATTTCTTTGTGCTTTCTTTTACCATCATTTATTTTGATAGATTTGATATCTTTTTTCCTTGGCATGATACGACAAATATCTTTTATGGGATAAAGAGATATTAACAAATGATTGGTAGATCACGACTACCTTGCTTTTTCGGAGAAGACAGGGTACCAAACTGCTCTATGAGTACTTATGATTTTTTTTATCAATTTTAACTAACCTATACTTCCATATTAGTATTATATATTGGAAAGCAACTCCGTCTGTTTGTATGTTATGTACGACTTAACTATTCCGCCGATTGTAAGCAAATATAATATGCAGCTCGTTAAGACCTGACAAGGACTCCGCGGAAGAAGCCGGGGGCGACAGCTAGTATTATGTATACGAGTATGAGTTCGTCTGTTTATTTGTTTTTATTTGTTACTTACAAAGAGGAATATTTTTAGAGGACCGTCCACAACGAGACCGTCTTAATAATACATCGTCTTTTAATATATAAAGAGCTGAAAGCCCTTAGCGTATACTAGTAACGGATAACATATAAGCCCTACGGTTGTTACCTTCTGGTGGCTCTTCCTGACAAACTCCCCGTCGGTCCTGATGAAGGCGTCATGGAGCGCCTGTCGCAGGTCTGTCTTGAAGCTGGGGCTCTCAACGAGGTACTGGTGCAGGTGGGCGGCGCAGTACGTGGCCGCGGAGGAGCCCGCGTGGCCGTCGTACACCGCGAAGAAGCCGGTCACCTCCGTGCTCTGAGCGACGCAAACAGTCCCCACGGTTATAATACCACCTCTCATCGTATATAATATAGACATATTATTAGTTCGGTTGTCTGAACGAAACACTGAGCCGATTTTGATGAACTTTATTAACAAAAGACTAGGATTTTATCACAAAAATAAAACTTTGTAATGAAATGGGAGACGATCCATCACAGTTTTTTTTTTTTCTGAAAACTTAATAATTACAATGTGACCGTTTGTCTTTTACGTATTCGCGAACTGAACGCTGAACCGATTTTGATGAACTTTATTACCGAGAAAGGTCTAACTAACACTTTCATAGACGAAATTTGTATCGGAAACCCAATTTTGATATTATGGATAAAATAAATAATTCTACAAATAATTAAAAAAAATAAAACAACAGTTGATTAGGAATTATATTTTATCTTATTATATTATTACTGTTTATGGATCAAAAACTCATTACTGTACTCATAAGTGTTTTTATAACCGAAGTCGCGAAACACAGCTAGTATAACACAATGTAAACAAGAATAACAATTCTTTTACCTAATACGCGCAACTAATCGCTTTGCGACGCTTGAACTACTTACTACAAATGAAAAACCTTATCACGTTAATAGTAAAATGAAAACTATTATTCTATGTTATCGTGCTATTATATAGATTACATTATGGCGGCAGATATTTGGAAAAGGAAAAGTTACATAAAAATCATACAGTCCATCCATTTAAGAAACTTTTTTATATACCCAAAGTAGTAGGAAGCATGACCTACCTCAATACCAAACAGCGCTTCCAGGTTGCTGATCTCCACGTGCCTATCCTCCATAACCCTCCTCATATTCTTGACTGCGGCCGAGACGCTCCTGTATCCGCACTGCGATGGGGGAGGCGGGGGGGGCAACGTGTCCAGGCGCGAGTTGTCCAAGTATCGCAGGCACACATCGTTCACTTTGGAGGTCACCGCCTGCATCAGACGTAGGGCTTCGTATTCTGGAACGGGATACGGTATAAACTTATTAGAATACAACAGTACTATCTAGTAGACTGCGCAGATAAAACTATGACTCACGTTGACCGTATTGAATGTTTAATTATATTCATATATAGCTCTATCGTTAACATAACTCTTTAAGGAATCTAAAACAAATAAAAACGTTTAAAAAATATATTTAATTTAATCCTATTGTTATTACAATAGCATTTTTTAAATTAAAAATGTATCTCGTGTTTGAATCTTTGGAGTGATGTATTTTTTATTGTTAAAGTTTACAATATAGTGTTCACGTATGAATCAACGGATCGACATTTTATTTTAAGTAATATCGGCTTTTAGGTCAGGTAATCGGATTCAAATCGGTGAGATAATCTGTTGGATGTAGACTAAATTAATATGCAGACTATAGACACAGGAAACAGGATAGAGGGATACGCAAAGGTGTTTGAAATTATGCAATAGATACTAAAACAAACAGGATATAAAATGTTTGGTATTTTCCCTTAAAACAATGGGAGTCAAATTTCATAGATGAAGATGTCAACGAAATTTTTCGTCAAACTAAAACTAAATCTAACTATAAACTATATTGAAATTTTTCACTTCCATCTGTCCCCTCTCCATACTCCGGCAACAGTAAATAATAAGGTAACAACACCTTATGTTACATGAAATAAAGATATATAAAAAAATAAATTTAGTAGAAATATACTAAATTTTAAATATAATTAAAAATATTTAAATTTGGTTTCAACGAGAGTGACTTCTAAATGTACATCTCAAATTAAATAATGTCTGACAATGTGCGAGTATGGAAACTTGATTTGTCCTAAACCGGTATCATATATTTGGCAGTCATTTGGTAAAAAGAATTGTCAAAACAAAAAAACTAACACAATCGTCTAAGCATATTTGGGCGTCAGACTTTCCTTGCTTAAATGACTTATTGTGACATGTGTTCTACATTTCAATATACATGAATTTTATAAGAAATAATTTTATTGCTGCAAATAATTATCAATTATATATTTGTCTAAGCTCTCGGATATTATTATTATACTAATAATGGTGTAAACGTGGTCTAAATAACTTTAATGACGCAATTCATTATGATATCATGCCTATACAAAATCAACCTACATTCAACTATGAACTGGCATATTTATAAAGAATATATGGAATTACAAATACGATGCCCAGGATATAGAAGAACAATGAAGGAAGTGGAAAAAGGAGGGAATTTTAGTTTCAAGGTGTCTATATCAACTATTATAGCCCCGCTTTAGGCTAATCTTAAGTAAGGTCCAGCCCGCCCATGTAAAGTGAAACTAATTGCCTACTTACTACACTCTAAAACTTTGCAAACTTATCTTTCTTTGTTTAACACTAAACCTACCAAGTACCGGTCAAATTGACTTTCTTAAACTTTTGTAAAACTTACAAAACTTGTAGGTACATTAACAGTAATGTAAAAGTAAGAATAATTTATCATTCAAACATAGAATACGTATTGTAAAGTATTTCAAGAATAAGCTATTAGTTTTTATGATATCCATATATGAGGTTGCTGTTACAAAAAACTTATTCTTTCCATATGATATGAAATCATGACCTTATTTGGGAGATCTATTGTTTTTAAATGAAAAATCTCATAGTTAATATTACAATTTCGAAAGAATTTACGTAAAAAAACCCTCCTAATAATCTGTTAACCGTTGTTTTACGTTTCTTTTTATGTTTACGTACATACTAATATAGAAGTGTTATAATTTACCGCATTCGTCCGGATCGTATCCAAATTCGTCGGGATGTTTCTTAGCCGCTATCAACACCTCGTCGAGTACTATCCGCCGGAGCGTAGTCATCAGTGTGGGAGGGCATTGGCTGAAATAAAAAAAACAATAACATCACAATATGAAAGTTACCGTACCGGCACTTTCTTTTATTTATTACTACAGCTGTAACACTATACACACATACATACATACATACATACATATATACATACATACATACATACATATATACATACATACATACATACATATATACATACATACATACATACATATAGTATAGTGGAGACTGGTCTATACTTAATAGATTTACTTCACAAATTACATTTAATTATTTTAGATTGACAACAAATTCAAGGTTGCAAATAATATATTATGATTTGTCTTCAATTAATGATCGTATCATTTTTGGTGACCACGATGTGCTTATCAGTTATTGACCTGACCTTGAACATTCGAGACCGTTAATGAAAAGATACCCGCAAATATAATTTTAGCCCTTTTATTTTTTTTTTTTTTTAATAATAATGTAATTTATATAGTAATGACATAAATCATTATAATCTTTATATCATAATGTCTCTCTAGGCGAACATAAATCAAGAGACGAGATATATTAGCAACTTTCTTTTGATATTAATATTAAAACACCGTTCATTGCAATACGAAAACTTTATCTAATTAATATTTTCTTTGTTATTTTAATTTTAAGTAACAACAATAAACACAAGGTATGGAATTGCCAAACTTCTGACCATTTTGAAAATAAATATATAGTGAAACAAATTTATTTTCTGATACAAATTACCTAAACACTTATAACAAAAAAATCAATTTAGGTTTATCCACAACACTATCATGGGGAAACACACAATAGGTACGATTAGTGGACGGGTAGTCCGTGTTAGTAATGGCCCTAATAGGTGACTACTAGTTGCTAACGGTGCAATTGTTTAAAGGTATTTTAAGTACTTATATCATTCACAAAACTACTTTTTATAACATTATAAAATAATTTAATAAAATACTTAAACATTTTTAAACGCGTGTCTTAAACTTTTTAACACAAAACAGGTTTAGAGGAAACTTTAAACCAACAAAAGATTCCTTCAACGACATAATATAAATTGAGGAAATTTAATAACACTACCAAGTAAATTATAAAGTGGTTCGGTCTTTTGGTGTATTGTTACAGTTGAGATTTAGATTTGTTTTAAAATGCAATAAAATGACTGAATGAATGAATGAGGATTGAACCACTATCGAGGGATGATAAATAAATAAATAAATCTTTCTAAATGCAATAGTTTTTTTTATTTCGTGTATCATTGACTATGCGTTTTACAACAGGTGGTATTTTTCAATACTTGTATTTACATGTAAGATCATTTTTACACTTGCAGTATTTCGAGTTTAGTTGAAATATAAAAATTTCAATCTTAACTAGAGTCTTTTTATAATTATACATTTCTTTATCCTCCCCCATCCCGTGAACGGGATAGTCAAAATAAAAGGCGGACGCATAAGTCTGTCTGTCTGTACAATACATAAAAAGGTCAGTGCTCTGAGCGTCCCGTATCCATATCCATATCCCGTATCCATAGTGAACCGTGTCGAATGTATACCCGGCATTGTAATTTCTGTTGTGTACTGTTTTTTCTTAGGTGTTTTATTGTGTGAGGTCATTTAACGTGAATTGCATTGATCAGATCAGCTATCTAGCTATTGAAAATGATTGTAAAACAAATGTGTATGTCCGTATAGTTTAGTAGCTGAGACACATTGTATCTCCGTAACTCCCACGCACGGATATGGTTGTGCCAATTCGTGCATCGGACGGACGTTTTCATAATTGTGTATATTATTTTTTATTACTGTTTATTATGAAAATATTTCGCTATTTTAATTTTCTTTTTATCTGATCGATATATAAATATTCACAAAGGAAATAAAAAATAGGGTAAATAAAAAATTAGCAAAACATTGAGCAATGCTCCACACTATGCCTTCATATATATTTAACAAATTTAATCATTTCTACCTTACTACCAAAGTTAGCATGGTCTCCAGTTTTACATTGCAGGAAAAGTACTTACTTACTTCTTCTAAGAAATCTGATGCAAGACTTTTTATTATACACGAGATTGTCGCTACATATATTATATATACATATTTTTCTGTATAAAATACATGTACAATTCACTCAGCGCCATTTTCATTGCCAAATTTGCTCACACTTATTTTTGAGAGAGGTGTCAAATAATGCATTTAGCAACCACACAAATACGACTATTTTTATATTTTATTCAAACTTTACAAGTAGAAAAGATTCAATTCCTTTATTTTATATTTAAAAAAATTCTTATTTATATATAAACTAGCCTTTGCTCACGGCTTCGCTTGCGTTTTATATAAAGTTGTACGTAACATTGTTATCTTATATAAGACTACAATAGACATGCTATCACGTCATTTTTTATATATACATTTTTTTTCCATCTTCAATAGTTTTTACAGCGCATGCGATAAAAAACATTCTATGGCATTTTTTTTACTTTTTAATATTGTATTTTTTTTTTACTTTTAATCTTTGTTTTATTTTAATTAATTTAACCTATATTCATCATTGTTAATGTAACATTCAAATGTTGAAAGAATTTTTGAAAACGGTCCAGTAATTTTTGAGCTAATTCGTTACAAACATACATACACACATACAAAAAATACAAACCTTTCCACTTTATAGACGTATAGATAATTTATTATTGGAAAAATATTATAACATTGAAAGTGGACGATTTTTGGGATCCAAACTCCATAATTATATTAAATTTTTTTATCTATTTATCTAATGACTACCGCTGTAAGTAACTATAACATTTTTTACTACACACTCTACTTATTTCTGTATACTTTTTCTAACCACCACATGACCTATAACTTAATTAAGTAACATCGAAAACAGATGACTTAATATAAATCTAAACCGGATATCCGAACCTCGCTTAGTATGAGAGATATCAACAAAAAATATTTTATACTACAAGCAGTTTCTCCTATTCTATTTTCCTATAATAGTTTGTAAACCAACACAATATATGTTTCTCACGCGAATCGTGTCGCATTTAGTTTATTTTAATATTATATTACATACTTGTATTCGATTGCTTTGTTCCCATTCGTGTGTGTACAGTTTAATGATAAGATATAACGATGATTCATATGTTATAATAGTGTTAATACAAAACATAGAGTACTAACACTTTATGAAATATGAAAGGTTATGCTATCACTTAAGACTTCGTAATAGTTAATTTAATATGTCTAGACAAGTCTAGAAGAAACATGTTTAGTTAAAAATGTAATTTTGACTAGTGTTATTTTTTAAAGATAACGTATATATAATAAACATCATTTTTTTTTATATGGATATTGAGCGAAACGAGTGCAGCGAGCGGAGCGGTCTACTGGAGACTTTTTCGCATCCTTTGTCACGAATACGCTCAAAAACTACTTGACGGAAAATTATGAAATTTTGCAATCAAAAAGACACACATTAGGTAATGGTTTTATAATAATTTTTGAAAAATGTCAAAGGGAAACGTTGAGTCATTACACTGGGCTCGCTTCGCTCAATATGCAAACAGCACCAGAGATTTCTCTAGTTAAAAATATATACGTGATGAGTATACAAAAGAAATACATAATAACTTTTTTTGAACACAAAACATGAGGTCCGTATTTAATTGAAACTATCGTAAAATCTTTTCAGTCTAGTTAACTTATAACCGATTAGATAACACTTACCGGCGGCGTACGTTTTACGTAAGATATATTTAACAGCAAACGTCTACTTGAAAACACAATAATTATCTTTTATAACGGCTTTTACATAAAATATTATGAACGTAATAGCAATAATTAATAAGACCCCCAATTGTTAGTTAACAGCTCTAGGGTTCTGTCTCAACAGCTCATGGAAAATTCTAAAAAAAAAATAAACTCTTATAAGTACTTATATTTGTTATTATAATGTTATTTTGACCCTAAAACAAAATAAATTGTCATGGATTTTTTTTTAATACTTGTATAAAGTAATAAGACTAAGAAGAAAGTAATGTAAATTCTATTTAACACTAAACCTACCGACAATTCTTGTATACCTGTTCCTACCGCACGCCGTCAAATTGACCGGTAATTAAAAGTTATTTTATTATTATAATGCAGGTAATAATGCAAATAACTAAAAGTAAAGAGTGTAGAAAATATTATATGCATATTCTAAGAATTGTCATGTAGTTTGATAACGATATTATAATGCTTAAAAATGTGTAAGTTTTACAAAAGTTTAAGAACGGTCAATTTGACCGGTACATGGCAGGTTTAGTATTAAATTATAAAACTGAAGAGTTAATATCATTTGATATATTACCATATTAAGAAACAGTATTAATATGATAAATGTATAAATTTTTGTAATAACTACCTAGTATAAGTGCTCGTAAAAAACATTACATTTTCAAACAAAAGAAACATCACCTGCTCTTACAGGTGACACTTATACAGGTATATAAGTATTATTTAAAACAGGTAAAAAAGTAACAAAGGAGATCTAACACTTGCTGTGCATACATATAAGCATGTCCGAGTCAAGAATCACACTTGTACAAACTGGATTTGGTTCCAGTCGTCTCTAATACAAGAACAAATATTAAATCAAAAAAATGCATAAAGTTGAAAAAAAAACAATTTTAAGTTTAGTATCACAGTCAAAAAAAAAATTTAAAAAAAAAATATATATATATATATATATATATATATATATATATATATATATATATATATATATATATATATATATACAGTACAGTAGAGTACAGTACAGAAGAATACAGTCCAGTAAAATAGAGTGTCACTCAACTATTAATGGTTCACAAACCAATTGGTTGTGGTTGTTATTATTGTCATACATTGATAAAGCAAAACGGTGCACATAGAAGACTTAGGGAAAACAATTTGCATGTCAATAATAGTGATAAAACAAAGCTAACGAGCATTCAAAGTAATATGGACGAATTGCTATTTATTTATTTTAAATTCCAAGTCAGCCCAATCTAACACAGGAAATCTAGACACTGTTTGTATGTTTATATGAATTCTGAATTCAATACCTTACAACTGACCAACTTGAAGTAGATGACTAATTTGCTAGACAACAATCACTATACCTACAATAATTCTTTTGTAGATTTGTATTAGTTATTAATTCTTAGATGTAGGTAGATTAAATATTCAAATATTGGACTGGTTAATAATACAATATCTAGCCCGAGACCAAGAGAAACATTTTTCAATATATATCATTACCAAGTATGAAAACCATTTCATAAAAACTACATAAATATTCTTGTATATATATTTTTCATCAATTACTAGTAACTTATTTTATATAATTCAATAAAGCAAAATCTGGTGTAGGACTTTAAAACAGTTCTGTTATATCTCCATAAAATAACTAGTGTTCAATTAACGTTAAAAATTAAGTCGTAGTAAATTTATTTTACAGTAATTAAGTTCATAATTTTTTTTACCGTCAAAGCTACCATCGACTCAAAAGAAAATATTGCAATCAGAACCAGGACAAACAAGGAACAGAGAATTTCTGTGAACAGAGGCTGCTTATTGGAATTTGATGTCTGGGTGTTAAGGAGTTTTTGATTAAGAAAGCAATCATTTGTTGTTTGTTTGTAATGTATACAGCAATATAAAAATCATTCAAACGTTATTAAAATTACTCTACTTAATTCCTAATGATGGTAGAAAGGTATCTAAGTATTGTTTTAATAATAAATCATTGTTATTTTGAATATTATATGACATGGTAAAATAAAATAAATAAAGATACTAAACACTTGGACTTAAATGCACTTACATCTCGGATAAATATTCTGCTGTCCAGTATAATACTTCTCCTGGTAACTCTTTCGGTGTAATAGTGTATCCTGCGATGTTAACAGGTAATTGGTCCTTAGGGTCCACTGTAGCAGCGAATTTCTCGAAAAATACACGGTAGGATGTTAAATAATCATCCTTGTCACCCATTTTATAATATTTTTAGCAGTATAGTTGAGATAAAAGTTGTTGTTAAAATAATAACAAATATATTTTTAGTACGGTAGGTTTGCTGTTCACTTATTTGTTAAGTTGAAAAAGAAGTTAAACTTTGTTTTTATCATCACTTATACTTAGGAAAATATTCTTATCACTTTGTACTTATAATATTCACAAGAATTAAATGGTTAACACAAAATTCACACTCCCATAACGTATGTAAAGTGACAAACTGTTTACTGCACAAATACAATATTTTCACAAAATTGAACCGGCATCGACTACAGACGGGGGAACAGTCGCGCCCAGACTCCGGACAACCATAGACAAATGATGACATTAAAACTCATACACGAACAAACTTATATTTTCAACTAGGAAATATAACGTTTAATTAAAACATATTATATATTATTTAAATACGAATATAAAAAATAAAACTAGTGATTTTTAAATTAAATAAATTTTATTCCTTTAGTTCCCTTGCGGTTTTAGAGACGTTTGTTGGTCTGTTCCGTTCCGAATTTAAAAATTGACAGTCCGAGTTTTGTAATCCAGAGTTGCAAGCGAAAACGCGATTTTTTTTTTCAAATTTGAATCGATTGCAATGCTTAAGCACTATAATTTATGGTATTGTGCAATGGATCACTTAAAAACAGATTCAATTTACTTAAGTAAATTGGATTTGTTTTTCTAAAATTGTATACAAATAGTCCATAGTATCGCAATGTTCAAATACTTCGAACATTGCAGTACTATAAATCCTCAAAGAAAAAACTGGTTACAGTTAAATCGGAAAGACAGAACTCATTATTTTTGATCATATGTTCCAAATAAATAATTTCTGGTACTAAATACACATATGTTTTACATTTATAAATTCTACAGAGAAGAAATCTGCTTTATTTTTAAGGAATCAGGCAATCATAAAAGAATTTAACTTTTTTTAGGATTTTTTTATCGGCGACCATATTTTTTTAAAATTTGAAATTAAGCCTCTTTTATCATATAAGTGTAAATAGTATTGTCACGAATTGTGGAGAAATACATCAAGATTAAGGAACAAAATGTTGGAAAAACCACAACCTACCTACAATTGGAGAACTCGATGTTTACTTGCCTGTGACGTCATCAAATGATTAAAGCAGTAACTATAATCACTTATCACATAGCATTTCTGTCGTTTAATAAACAAGTATAATTTATTTGTACTTTTTTTGTCCAAAGAAAATACATAATCGAATACAGATAAAAGAAAAATTCCTTTGGTTGCATTATTGTATTAGGGGATAACCATATTTCTTTTCATATTTTCAATGATTTGAAATAGTCAACTGAGAAAATGAGGAAGAAATTTTTAAAGATTTTATTATCAATGGTTACCCATCTAAAAATCAGAAATTAATTAATGAGAGCTATAAAAATACATAATAGATCACTAAATAAATAAAGAGAATTCAAATAAGCTATAAATAGTGACGCTACATAGAAATTATGACTGGACATTTTTACTTACTATTATCTAATATACGTATTACCCCGTCTATAAAATAATATTAATCCTTTAATGCTGTTCTAAGATGCCAAATTATTAATGAACGTGAAAAAGAAAAAATATTTCTACTTTCACTTTCTTAGATCCTTCATGTTTATGTATTTAAGTGTCATTTTAGTTATTTCAAAGTGAAATCTTAAATTAAATCCTTACAATTTAAATTTATATAATCCTTCTTTTACTGTATTGTTTGGTTGGTAAATAAACATTATTATTATCTATAAATTTGTCATTGTGTAACTTTGTTTCAATCATAAAATTTGTGTATTTCGGTATCAGACTATCGATAGTAAATCGATTATAAAGAATACTTACAAGACTAATAAAATTTATTTGCAAATGTTGGTAGAATTAAATTTGTAGTGGTTAATTAATTATATTTATATGCTAATTTAGACTATTCGGCTTCATTAACAGTAGCTCATCTGTCAGTGAGATATCTCATGAGGGGATATATCATATTAGGGTTTATTTTTTATCATAATAATAATTCATTTATAATATCAATACTAAGATAGTAGATACATATTACATGATTTTGCAAATAAGAATTATTTACTAAAATTATGAATAAAAATGATATATTTTGATGTTCACTAGATTCCAATATAATAAAAAATATTATATTAGAATCTCAGTTTCATTATACATGTGACCGCAGTGTAAGAAAAAAAATCAATAAATTATGTCTGTTGCTAAATAACACTTATTACCAAAGGAATATAATATCTATAACATATTTTTTATCACTGATATACTTTACTTTTAGAGTTCCTTATCAGTCCACTCTATTAATTTCGATCTTAACGTATGTTGCTGTGTTAAAAAAATATCCTTATTCAAATTTAATATACATTATTAAAAGTCCATCACGATTAATTTACACACATTATTTTATATAGATAATATAATTTTGTAGTTAATATTAATATATTTACTACATGTTTAATAATAGATACAGAACCCAAAACACACATCAATGAAACAACACCGAAAACTATTTATTATTGTAATCTATGTACGTGAGTGAGTAACAGATGATAAGTAATATTTATTATATACAGTATTTATTTATGTAGTGTTTAGCCGACTAGCATGAAAAACAGTATCATTTCTTAAATATTTTTATTTATATATCATTTATTTCTTTTTAGATAATTAACAATGCCCTCTATATCTGGAAAATATCAACACTATAAAAATGAAGACATTGACGATTATTTTGCAGCAGTTGGTAAATATATATATACATATATTTTTAAAGAAAATAATTAAAATATAATCAGAGATCATACATAATAATATCAATTTATTAGGAGTTCCATATATAGGTAGAAAGATGATGTCCATGTCTTCTCCTCTGATGGAAATATCCATTGATGGAGAGCTTATTACTCTTAAAACCGCGTCCCTGATGAGGACGGTAGATTTAAAGTTTAAAATTGGTGATGAGTATGAGGAACAGATGCCAAATAATACCATTCTCAAAGTAAGTTATTATTATAATTTTTCAACATAAAATATTATCAATCAAACCATCGCCAGAAATACTATTGTGATAATAATCTTAAGATTAACATTAATGTTGTTGTTCTATGCATATCACTGAAAATAAAATTTAAAATAGATTAACCCCAAACTGATAAAAATAACAGCATATATGTTGTCCAAAATTAAAAAGTAGTTTCTTTTCCAGAGTACCACCAAGCTTGTAAATGACAATGAGCTCGTTACAGAATCAATATTACCCGAGACAGGTGAAAAGTGTGGACGGCATTACTTATTTACCAATGATGAATGTATTGTAGTATGTAACATATTCTTAAATCAACTATGCATATATAATTATTATATATTATTAAATAATAAATATAAATCAACATTTTTCAGACACTGACTCATGATAAAGCGAAGAAACCTGGTAAAAGATACTTCCGTAGGGTGACATCTTAGAAAAGATTTAATGTTATCCGTTATCTTAATTTTTTATTATGTATAATAGATACTTTACTATATCTTTAAGGTATATGTTTGTTTATATTTTTTTTACTTAATTTATATCTACTAATATTTGTACAAAAAGATATATTATTGATTTTATTCATAATCATATGTTTATATTTGTTATTTTTAATAAATGTTTTTGATATATTAGTTGTTTTTAGTAACAGTCTTTCAAATGTTAGATTAGGGAGGGATAATTTAAATTGTGAATTTACCATAACCTCAAAGTTCTTATCTCTAAATTCAGAACACTGGTAATAACTCATAGTTTCAGCCTCTAATATTGAAACTGTTTTCAAAAATATGAAAAAAAAACTCTCAAATGATAATACTTCAAGAGGAGATGTAAAAGTAAAATCAGACATGAACACTATAGTGTTACATCAAAAAAACAGGCTAAAGCTTTAAAATACTGTGCCACGAGAGAAAAATAAGACAAATAAAATAATAATAATGTTAGTTCTACATTAATTGTAATTAAATGTAAATAAAATATTTTAATAAAGTTTTAAAAAATCGTTCTATTCCTTTTTGTTTTTCAGATGACATACCATTTAATTAACAATTTTCATGTTTGCAATATTTTATTTTATATATGCTTGGATTAACCATATAAAAGAGGATTAATATGCGGAAAAAGTTTGAGTTGTGCCCAAAATTATATTACGCTTCAAAATATATAAGGCATTTCAAGGACACAATAGCATTATCTGTCTACTAGGTTTTCGTTACTTCGTCATTCGTTTGAAACACTGCTACTGAATCTGATATACGATGTCGGTATCAAAACCTCGAAATTGTATTAAGAAATTTATAGTTGAATAAAATGTTGTTGTTCTATGCATATCACTGAAAATAAAATTTAAAATAGATTAATCCCAAACTGATTAAAATAACAGCATATATGTTGTCCAAAATTAAAAAGTAGTTTCTTTTCCAGAGTACCACCAAGCTTGTAATAATGATAATGAGCTCGTTACAGAATCAATATTACCCGAGACAGGTGAAAAGTGTGGACGGCATTACTTATTTACCAATGATGAATGTATTGTAGTATGTAACGTATTCTTAAATCAACTATGCATATATAATTATTATATATTATTAAATAATAAATATAAATCAACATTTTTCAGACACTGACTCATGATAAAGCGAAGAAACCTGGTAAAAGATACTTCCGCAGGGTGACATCTTAGAAAAGATTATATGTTATCCATTATCTAATTTTTTTATTATGTATAATAGATACTTTAAGGTTTATATTTTTTTTACTTAATTTATATTTACTAATATTTGTACAAAAAAATATATTATTGATTTTATTTATAATCATGTTTATATTTCTTATTTTTAATAAATATATTTTTGATATATTAGATGTTTTAAGTAACATTCTTTCAAATGTTAGATTAGGGAGGGATAATTTAAATTGTGAATTTACCATAACATCAAAGTTCTTATCTCTAAATTCAGAACACTGGTAAAAGCTTAGTTTCAGCCTCTAATATTTAAACTGATTTCAAAAATATGAAAAAACGCTCTTTTTTATCTAAATTACTCTCTTATAAGATAATACATGATAATAAGAAGCGGTTGAAAAGTAAAAAGAGGCATGAACACTATATTGTTACCTCAAAATTGTATTTAACATATACAAGAGGATTAATATGCGGGAAAAGTTTGAGTTATACCCAAAATTACAGTACGCTTCAAAATATATAAGGCATTTCGTGGACACAATAGCATTATCTGTCTATGTGCTTTTCGTCATTCGTTTGAAACACCGCTACTGACTCTGATATACGATGTCGGTATCAAAACCTCAAAATTGTATTAAGAAACGTATAGTCAAATATAGTTAAATAATAAAGGAAAAAGAAAATTTAAACCAAAAAAAAAAAATTCTAGATTCTACTAGATTAACTCGCGTAGTGTTGAAACACAAAATCGAATATGCAAATGATATTGATCTCTAATCTACACAAAATCTTTACGATAAAAGAATAATAAACTGTATTGTTTCCATATTAATTATTCAGGTTTTCTTATCATAGGATATAGTAAATATGAAATAGAAAAACCTATTTTATATTAACTATAACGTAAGTATATTTAATATGATCATGTTTACAATTTAAATTTTCAGCTTGGAATTTTTAAGTAACATAGACATCATTTGTATTTTTTAAATATGTATAACCGAATTATTTTTAAAGTACTTTAATATAGATCATGTTATTTTGTGTTCTATGTTAATTTATTAATTGAAATAAGAAATTTTCAAGTAATTTATTTTTTTATAAAAAAATTGCTAACAAAGATGTGGAAATCTTTTGAAATTTTAGAAATAAAATAAAATTGAAACTTTTGCTATTATTATAGAAAGGTAGTTTTGAATAATACTGTTAATTTTACAAATTGAATTTCTTAATAAAGATTTATCCGTTGTCGACAAATTGCAACTGTACAAGGCATAGAGCAGCTGTACTAAATAGTGTAACTACTACGGTGTGTGTACTCTGTGGTAGAGAATAGAGAATAGGAAGTAGGGACATTGACTTTTAAAAATAATACATTTTGATGATCAAGCGGTTACACTTTTCTTTGTCTCGTTTCAATAAGTATATTGCTAATTAGGAAAATTTTATTTTCTCTTCAAAAAAATTAAACATTACTAGAATGGCAGATGTCGTGCAGGTTGTATGTTTTATTTAACTTGCTCGATATATATATATATATATATATATATATTCTTTTAGTAGGTAGGTGCTTATTAATTTAAATCTAATTAATCTATATCGATTCCTAACATTTTTTCTTATAGGAACAGCAAGTTAAAAGGGTGAAACGTCTTTTGGAAGGTTGGCGTATGGCACTTCTGCCTTTGAAATCTGTGTTAATATGGGAACAGCAGTGGCATCCCTGTGCTATTCTTGCGTCTATATCCATTATGTTTCTTTCAATCTGGCTCATGGATCTCAATACTCTCGCCACTATATCTGTGGTGGGCTTAACACTGAATTTTATTGATTTCATTGTTCCCATTATATGCAACACCATTTGTAGCCCTAGCTCTTGGACAGGACAAAAAGAGAAAATGTATGAAGATATTTGTAGAAGTATTGTCATCAACTACAACCAAATTATTAATAACATTAAATCTTTTTATTCTCTACGGGAAAACAGTCCCTCCATGGTAAGCATTAAAGTAAATGAAACTAAAAAAATGTACACATTGCAAACATTCATATATACAAATCCAAATATTTACAAAAACAGAATGAAGCAATATTTACATGATCCTATATTTCTATTATTTCAGTACTATTTGATATCTATCAGTGTGCTGTGTATCCTGGCGTGGATGGCTTCTGCCATCAACAATATATTTCTGCTCTACATCTTCTCAGCTATGGTGGTGTTGTGGCCTGGGATTCAGCACAGGGGCATATTCAACACACTGCTCTCATTCATGAATAAGGCACCTAAAATAGCTTCCTTTAAATCAGATTAGTGATGTTGATATTACATTAGCTTTTCTATAATATAGCTAGTTATGCATTAAGGTCTTACACCTTCTCAATGATCTCCTCACACACTTATGTGATATTTATGTCTGCTTACGTTTAACCTATAATGAGATAAGTAATGTACTTAGTATGGCAATGGTATTGTTCTCTTGGTTTTTATTTTCCATTGTAATTAGTATTCTATATAACTATAGTCTGGGTTTTGTATGAGTGATGTTCGATGTCTGGTCATTGTTAAGTTTAAGTTAGCTTGTTCATTGAGCTTTAAATTATTTTATTTGAGTTTAAATAAAAAATAAAATTAACACATCTTTTAATTATGATTCCATCTTAAAATTTATGATGAAATCGAGGAATGATGTAAGCGCAATACAAAAGGTGACATCATATAGTTGTTGCATTTATTTTCCATGACCTTGTCAACAATCTTTGTATCTTCAACATAGAACTCAAGGTCACATAGAACATAAGTTACATGACATCATCCCCGCAGTGATTGATTCTTATGAGTTTTGTGAATCTAAACTAAGAACTTAAGCTGTAATATTTTTGTTTAATTATTTTCTATTTTAAAGTTTACACTTAAAATTATTAATTATTTTAGATATGAGACTTGTTAAAAAAGTAGGTATGATATTTTTATATCTTGTGTATCTTAATGAGATGAAAAAGAACAAAAATATATAAATAATATAGAAATCATTTTACAATGAAATAGTATATAGAAAAGGTAAAAAATATAGTGGAATCTCGGAGATTAGAGTATACTAAAAAATATTAAAAAAAAATGATAATTAAACACTGTTTTAAATTTAAATAAATAGAAGTATTCAAAATATTATGATATATAAGAGTTTCTAGAATAAGATATGAAAGAAGACATCAATGGACTAATTGTTTATTGTCAATCAGATTTGTTATACGGTAAAACTAAAATAAGGAACAAATTTGTAAGCCTCTGTATATTTTGTCAAAACACTTACAATCACTACAAATTACATAATCATTATAGTGGACGAGCAGAAAACTCATTAACTTTCATATGAGAAGAAAATCAATTTTTTCAACAAACTCTTGTCTTCAATTGATACAGTATAATATTAAAAATCATTCCTATCTAATGATTATTTAAATAAATATGTTTATTATAGGCACTACTGTTTAAAACTACTTTGTAGATATTAATTGATACGCGTTAATTTTCGTCAATTGTAAAACCAGCTTTCATTTTGGACGCTTTAGCCTTCACTACCATGGGACCTGGAGTCTGCGACTCCGCCTGGTTTTCTGTACTACTTTTGTCCTCGGAAGCATTTCCTTCCAGGAATTCTTCAGACACCAAAGTAGTAGTAAATCTCCCGGCGCCGCTCGCCTGCGAGCTTTGATTATTCCTGCCTCCGTCACTGTACCTCCTGCGTCCATTGTTGAGCGTCTCCATTTTTCCAGTTTTTGGTTTGAAATCTTTGCTCTCAACATCTACATTGCTGTAATGCAACGGATCCTTGACACACTTGTTTCTTGTATCACCTTCTACGTGAATATTTTTACTGCTCCACGGAGCGTCTTTGAAACACGCTTCTTTGATCTGTTGGAAGGAGAGTCCGTAGAGGTCCCCTGCCGATGAGGGCTCGCCCTCCGCTTTGGGCGTGTTATTCAAATCGTGATCCGTGAGATCATTTCTAATTATTTTGACGGAGCCGCATGCGTCCGTCGACAAAGTCTCGTCGTCTTCGCCCTCGGCGCTCTGAGAACAGAGAAAGTGATTAATTAAGGATTTAAGTAAAAAAGCACAGGTCGCACGTGTAGAGCTGGTTCGGTACCGTGAGGTCGTGGTCGGTGAGGGAGCCGGCGGTGGCGTCGTTGCTGTTGAAGTCGGGCTCCGACGCCAGCGACGCCGGCGTCACCGACCCGCTAATAGATGAACCTGACCAAAGGACACGAGGGTGCTTACTGTTACAAAAAAATCATCAGCTAAATTGTCTCTTACCGATCGACATCCACCCTCGAGTAGTGACTCGATGGGCCGGAGGATGTTATTATGTCAACATGTGTATGTATAAACAATGTTAGAATGATAAATCATAAATAATGTAAAACTGTACAACGTGCAACAACAGAATGAGCTCATGCATGTCTTTTTGAAAATATTTTCACAAATATGAATGTAACCTACGAGCTGTGTGTGTGTGATGATGAGCCTGTATACGTGTTTTG
This sequence comes from Melinaea menophilus ssp. n. AW-2005, assembly GCA_918358695.1. Taxonomy (NCBI): domain Eukaryota; kingdom Metazoa; phylum Arthropoda; class Insecta; order Lepidoptera; family Nymphalidae; genus Melinaea; species Melinaea menophilus. The sequence continues at coordinate 5,556,526 of OU911042.1, forward strand.
GTGTGCTGGTGTGCGTGTGTGTGTATTTGTGAGTGTATATGTGCTTGTACAGTTGTATTCGTGTATGTGTGTGTGTGCTGGGTGTACCTGCGTGCGCGGGCGGTGCGTCGGCGAGTGTCCCGGTCGCGCAGTCCACGCCCCAGTCGGGGAGCTTCCCGGCCGCGCTCTTGCTCCAGTTGCTACTGGAATCCACAATGTTAACACGCGAACCTCGCTGTGAGGGGATCCTTTTGTAAACGATTCCAGTTACTATCCGTCTCACAATGTTAGTGGCGTTAGTTCGTTGTCGGTTTATAATCGATGAATAATTTTATAATGAGTCGTGAAGGTGAGTAAGTGATGAAGTGATGCGAAATTTTCACAAGTGACTCGTTTAGTGTGTCGATTGAATATGATATTTATGGTGGAAAACAATAAAAACAAAAACGATACGATAGCACATAGATGAGTTATGAACCTTAAAGAAGTATTCCGAGTGCCTTGCACCTTGAAGCCGAACGACTGCCAATTTAATACCTCGACCCCGTTCAAATTGAATGACAATGTAAACAATTTTATTCCTTCGCTCCATACAAATAAAAACAAAGGTTCGGAAGACATGATTAAGTGATTAAACGAAGCAACTAAAGTGATCATCGTCCACACGTGTGGTGCTCGCTCGTGGTACGGTACCTGTCCGAGGTCCGGTGCTCGGAGGGGGGATAGTTGGAGTTGGGCGACGACGGCTCGGCCGAGGACAGACCGCTCGGCAACTCACCCGAAGACGACATCAGGGACGACGGGCCGCTCCACCCCACACCTGTATACATATAACCCGGATTCACATCAATATGGATTTGCGAAAATAAAACTAACTCACTCACTGTTGGTGGGCGAGGTTCGCTTGGCGGGCGCGGGAGGTGGCGCCCCGCGGGCGGGGGCGGCTGACACGCGCTCCAGGAAGGCGTCCAGCTGCCGCAAGGACAACGCGTTGTGCAGGGTTTCCAGCGGCCGGATGGCTGGCACGCCGCCGAAGCCCTCCAGCGCGGCTGTGGGGAGCGGGACAGTCAGAGAGGATCGCGGGGGCAAATCGGGGCGGGAGCGTACGTCTCACCGTTGGAAGCCGCGGAGGCGGGAATCATGACGCGCAGGTTGGGCGCTGAGCTGGAGCCCGAGATGACGGCGGTGCTGAAGAGCCCGGCCGCGCCCGGCGCCTTGCCGCGGGCGCCCAGCCCCAGCATCTTCAGGTAGCTCATCTGGCCGGCGATGCTGTGTCGCTGGCGCCGCCCTGCCGCCCGCACGCTACAGGCCCCGTCCAAGCCCGCCCGCGGGCCGCGCCCGAACGTGAGCGCGGACAGCGGCAGCTCGTTGGTGGAGGACTCGACGCCCTCCACGTCCACAAGGGGCGTCGGGGGGCCGAGCGGGGAGGGGGGGAGGCGCCCGTCGGAGCCCGAAGGCTCCGAGAGGGTGAGCGCGGGCGCGGGAAGGGCTGCCGTGGGGGTCGCGAGGTGGACGCGAACGTTACGTTACGAATGGCGGGAGAGTACCGTTAGTTACGAGGTGGCGATGGAGAGAAAAAATATTAGTATATCGTAAAAGAAGAGTCGGAGCGAAATAAATAAATAAGATAAAATATAAAGAAGAGTGCGAATCGAAGCGTGCCCGTGCGACGCTTGACCACCGCCCGGACAGACGCGAGTCCACGGCCGGCCGCGCTACTCCCCCCCCCATCCTGGATGGCCGGGGGAGAAACGCAGTCAAGAGAACTCACGTCTGATGCACGATTTTACCTCCTTGGATTTACTTATACTCAGGAACGGATCGTTTCGATTCAGTTACAGTCGTGTTATTCTTTCGAGGTCGTTAGATCATGCAAATCAAACGATAGTCAAGCGCACACACATTCCCGAGGAGCGAGAACACAACGCAAACACACACAATATCGCCGGCCAGAATGAGCTCAAAGTGTCGCCGAAGTCTCTACACACTCCAAAATACACAAGTCAAATAATACACATAATTATACAAATAAAGGCAGCCAACTCGCAGCTAATCGACGCGTAAGGGTCGACTACTTACAGGCGTACGTCCAACATAAAACACTACGAGTCGCTGTGTTAAGGTGAAGCAGAAACTACACGTGATAAAAAACATTTCAGAAGGTAATTGTAATAAAAAGTAACTAACTCGTGCACGAAGAAAAGATCTTCCACCACATAAATTAATATTTCTATATAGATATTAATAGAAATAGATAGGCGTAAAAATATAAGAATAAAGTGGAAGCTTTAAGGGAAGTTTATAATCTCTGAAGGGCGGTTCTTATACGTAAATTTCAAAATGGCTGTTAATGTATTGTAAAATATTAAATTTGCTATTTACTAAGTCACTGGCGTGTCACACACGTGATTAATTGAAATTGGTTATTTAAATGTTTATTGGATTACCATAAGTCACAGGCGAGCTGTTAGTAGCACGCAGGTCAGGTTAAGTGTGGTTGTTTCTGTGTGTCTGTGTGTGTGCACGCACTTACCATTGTCGTTGGTCTGTTTGTTTTGATCGTAACTGCGCGCTCGCGGTTGCGGCTCGACACTCACTTTGGACTCATTTTCCTCGCTCTGAAATATATTTTACATATATCTCTTGCGATGAACACAAATGTAATATGGATGGATTTCGTGGAAGTTCATATGAAATTAATTGGTCGTCAAAATATCCGTGGAAACAGAACTTTTGATTATCGTAGCATACTCTACGAGCTTGCAATTTGTATTGCAGACATCAGTGATACAGTCGATTCTGGGGCGTGACATGGCCCCAGTGACACGCAAAATCGCGGCTTTTCATGTCAGTAGATATGTTAGGGCATGTCATGCGGGTGTGTGAGTGTGTCTATAGTAATATTATGCGGCGCGACATACTCTGAATGTGGGGGTCGTGTATAATTGCTATAGATATGTGTCTCTCTCTGTGTGTGTCTCTTTCTCGCTCTATCTCTGTGTGTCTCTGTGTGTGTGTATTTGTGTACGGTTGCATGTCTCACCGTGTCGTGGGGCGGTTCGTCGTGCGAGTGTGCGTGTCGTGCCCTGAGCTCCTCGCTGAGTCGTGCCGCCAGCGAGGACGCCTCGTGTCCGCTCACGGTGTAGTGCAGGTTGCTTTAACGATACAAGTTGTTGAGTGATAACAAAAACGTCTTTATCATATTTTTTGAGATAAGAAACTCACCAAATGGGTATGGGATCTGACGGTCTCAACTTGGACTTGGATAATTTTCTCGGTGAAAATGTGTTATCGAATTCGTCCAAATTGTCCTGAAAAAGAAAGATCAATTTAACCATCGTCGTATACAAAACTTACTGGTCTAATCTGTAGTAAGTATCGCACCGGTTGTAGTGTTTCCTGACTCGCCATTTGGTCGTCCTCGGTCTCCTCCTCTATGCACTTCACTTCATCCGAAGGACTGTGCTGTAATAATTTTTTTTTTATAGACATTTTAGTTACTACTTTTATGTATTCATAAGTCATAAGTTGGACCTACTTAAGTATATATATATATATATATATATATATAAATAATAATATATTAGATAATAATGCAGTGTATAGTACGTCTGTGTGCGCAGTGGAGTGGTTCCGGGAGTGCGGTCTGAAGCCGGGGCCCGGAGGGAGGTTCTTCTGCACGCAGCAGTTCACGCCCGGACTGAAGTGCAACTCCACATGGAACCTGCGATGAGAGAGCGGTCAATGACCGATGAGGGAAGGAGGGGGGGGGGGGGGCATGACAAAACACATCACTGCATACCTCTCCTCCGAGCACGGGTCCTTGGTGGGATCCTCATACAGCATCACGACAATCTGTGACATGTAATTCAACTCCGACACCATAGACACGTACTCCATCGCTCGCCGCCATTGTTCATCGTTCAACACCTAAAACACAAAAGGATAAATAATATCATTTGAATGTTGTGTGATTAGTTACATGTTGGTATAGTATATCTGTCTTGCTGTGTGTGTATGAGTGTGTGTGCCTCTCAGTACGTGCGTGAGAGTGAGTGTGCGTGTGCGTGCGTACGTACATCGAGCAGTCCTCCGAAGCGCAGCACTGTGAGCAGCGAGTGCACGTGGCTCTCACTGGTGAAGTATAGTCGAGTTCGCACGTGGCGGCCCGGACTGGACACGCCGTGGCTGTACCTGCCACAAACATACCCTCTGTGTGTACCAAACGATACCGGTTAGTGACCCCTAGCCGGCTTACGTTACTACGTAAACTATATATATATATATACATCTATGGATAAATTATACTATGTCGATATCATGGTGCGTTTAGAACGGCCTTACCTTCGTCTAGAGTCCGGAGGTGTTCAATATTTAAACATAATAAAAATTATATACTATATGGGTAAACGTTTCGAACGAATTTCGTACCTAGGATTGAGTCTGTTGACGTTCTCCTCTCCAGACTCTTCGATGTTTCTCTGTAGGTCTGCTCTTATCTTCTTCAGCAGGGGTGTACACATGCCTTGACCGATTGTCAATTTCTCTTGCATCGTCAGCCCGTACTCCTGATTAAAAGAGAAGTAATTTATATTACAATGTTAGTTTTAAATTAAAAGGTTTAGGTAGTGACGGAGCCTCACTTGCGGGATCACGATGTCGGCCAGGTACTTTGCGTACATGTACAGCTCCTCCGCCAGATCGAACTGCAGCGTGTGTTGGTTGTGCTGGAGGTCGTACTTGATGCAGTCGTATATATCCGGGATCTTCGATATGTCGTACGTTTTGTTTTTAGTGCAAAAGTCCTTCTCGATCTTCCCCCAGCGCCGCCCCATCAGCTCCCACGTCTCGCCATGGTACAGTATGGTATCTAGATTTATTGATTATTAGCATCCGGTGACGCTGGTACGGCCAATAGGGCTAACAGCAGAGACAATACAAAAAAATATATGTGTAGTGTGACTCTCATCACGAGTTGTCTATGGCGCCCACCTTTGGTCTTAGGATCGTCCTTCTTGGCCAGCACGATGCGCACGAGGCTGTTGATGAGGCCGTGCACGTGGGCGCAGGTCCTGGCCGGGTTGTCTACAAAGTCCATGGCGGCGGCGATGCTGAGCGAAGCGCAGGGGTTGACGCGGGAGCGATCCGCCGGGGTAAACGACTTCTCTGCCTGCAGCGCCTCGTGGAGACGAGCCTTCGCCCTGGAACGACACGTGACGTTTGACCGTCCGCAACCAACGGGGCCGTGACCGTGAACTTACAAACGTGACCTTTGACCGTCCGTCCGACGGGGCCATGACCTTGGAGACTTACATGTTTTGCACTTTGGAGGAATCGCAGTCGTTGTCGAGGAGGCCGTTCGTGTTGGCCGACTTGACCATCTGTACCAGGATGGGGGTCAATTCCCCCTCCAGCGCCAGCAGTCCCTTGGCGAACGCGGCCGCCGTCATCTGAACCCGCCCCTCGTCCGACGCGTATATCTTTAGGTCGTGTCTGAAGGTCGAGTGGAGACGGAGCAGGCCGAGCCCTTGGGTGCCACCTTCGCCTACGTAACACACATGTATGTATAGCGTCAATTTTATATAGTTCATTAAAATAAATGAGTATTTGCATATACATAGTATAAAAAATATTTATGTCTGCACTTAAGACTTGTGAACGACTAATACGCCAACAACGTTGTGTGTGTGATGTGTTTGTGTGTGTGTGTGTGTTAGGGTATGTATGTGTATGTGTGTACCGGGTATGTGTCTCCCCTGTCCCCCGGGGTACATGCAGCGGAACATCCTCCCGAGCTCTTCTGCCTGTATCCTCCCCGCCGGAGTCAGCTCGCCTCCCCACTTCAGGATCAGCACCAGGGAGGGCTCGCCGTCGCAGCCTGCACCGATCACTTCTTTAATCAAATACAGTCTGATAAGGTCTACAGTAAATGATCGATTCGCAAGGAATTGTATTATGATTGGAGGGATGAGTAATAAGTGCCCTTAAACATCCTGAATCCATTAATCGCTGTTCTGATGGTCTACAGTAAATGATAAGAAAGAAATTATAATTTGGTGAGTGGAAGTATGAGTAATAAATGCTCTTAAATATCGTGAGGTGTTCTGATAGTATATGTATGTAGTGCGGACCGGGTGCGTTACCGTCGTCGGAGCTGGAGCCCCTCGGCCGGCCCCGGGGCTGGTACTTCATTTGCACCTTGCGGTTGATGCCGGAGAAATGGCCGTACCTGAAAGTTCAAATAATTATATATGTAGGAGTATGAGCAGAGAACCAATGGAACAAACTAACTGTTTATCTTACATTCAAACGTTAAAGATTCAAAAAAGATAAAGGGCGATGGAAAGAGAGGCACAAGAAAAAGAGAATAGATGAGTTGGTACTAACATCTCCAGCACGCTCTTGAGCTGCTCGAGCTTGCCCTGCTTCTCCTCGATCTCGTGGTCGGCGTGCCTGGTGTGTATGTCGGCAAGCAGCGCTCGAGCTATGTCCAGGATCTCCTGCAGCTGCTTCGGCTTCTTCAGCTTCACGTGGCCGCGCTTGAAGCCGTCGTACTTCTCGAATATTTCAAAGAATCTGAAATCGAGAGGTGCGGAAGAACTCGCTTATCGAATTGATTGCGATGGTTCAAGGTTCATACATTGCTCACTAAGTATATTGAGGTTTGTGAAACAGTGATCACAATAAAAAAAACCCGGCTGAGTTTATTGTGTGCTTCTTCTTAGAGCCTGGGACTCGTTTGGAAACCTCGTAATAAAAAAAAAACCTGAATGCGCCCGGTGGTGATTGTTACCTTGGATGTCGGACCTCGACCTTCATCTTCTGCTTAGGCGTGCGGTCCCCGTGGCGGATGACGCCCACGACGCACCGCAGCTCCATCATCTTGCCGAAGGTGGTGGGCACGATGGGCGGGTCGTCCAGCTGGAAGGGCACCGACCACGGGATGTGCAGCGTGGGCGCCAGCTCGCGCAGGATCATGTTGCCGAGGATCTTCGCGCAGTCGTCGTAGTACTTGTTAGAGTTCTTCACGAACGAGAAGCCGTTGACGTCGCACACGAACGACTTGCCGTTCGCTCTGGGGGTGGTTGTCGAGTCGGTTGAGGTTTATATTTTTATAAATACTGCTTTGGTTCGGATGTGTCTTGGTAGCAAAAAAAAATCCCCGAAAGAAATAAAATAAACGTCGCTTTAGGGGCTTGACAAAAAAGCAGAACTTTTTATTGGGAGATCTCGTTATCCAAATTTTAAGATCTCATACTCCAAGGTCGCGGATTTTGAATATACTTTGTCCCTTTTAGATTTTTTTTTCTTATTCCTCAAATACCAATTAAATGCCTACCTCAGTAGGTCAAACCCACAGACGGTCTGCTTGAAGGCCAGGCACACCTTCCTGGATATCAGCTTCTCTTGGTTTGACAGTATGACGGGATATCTGATCTCCTTCCCCTCTGAGTCCCTCTCCACCTTCCCGTCCAATGCCGGACTCTTCCTGGCCTCCGCGTGAGCGTAGTCCGGTCCGACCGTGTACACCTTCACGTCCGTACCTTTATAGCCGGAAAATACGAGAATTTTGATGATTAAAAAAAAGTACATTTAAGGCCAGAAAAGACAATGGTTTTGCTGATAAAAAAAATCTGCCACAAAAATGTTTACCATCAGTCGGCATGAAGTCTTCGTAAATGAAAGAACCCGTCTTACGGACTCTAGACTCCGGTGAATAGATACTGCTTCGGCTGCCGATCTGTATATATACATATATATATTAGGGTTCGCCAATATATATTAATTACTGTTTACCAGGGTAAATTAAGAATGAATTGTAGTTACAAACTACGTTACAGAATACTACAATTCAGAATAATTTATATAGTATCCTAAAATAGCAATCTCACTTAAAAGTTATACAATTTTTTTTTTTATTTTTAAGTAAAAAATGTGATAAATTGACACATATTATTTGAAAAATTCTTTTCACATTTTTAAGTGTTAATCCTATTACAGAATGAAATTCAAAATATATATGTCATATATATATAAAAAATCTGTTTTTTTTAATTATCTTAATAATCGGATATTACTTTTCTGAACAGCCGCTGACTGCCACCGCCTGCAGATGTTGGATAGTATATATATATGTTATGATCTTCTGCCGAGACGGGCTTCTCTACGAACGGCTTGTTGAACACCACTCCGTTCACCTCCACGTGATCCTCAGATTCCACCAGCTCGTGATCTGTAAATAACATTTTATTATATATAACATCAAATGAGTGTAACAATTGATTTACTCACGCTTCGGGTCCGGGGAGTCGCGGTCCAGAACCGCGTACCGAGGTATTTCTATGCCCTCGTTCTCCAAGATGGCGTACACCCTGCGGCGGTCCTGTGATGAATAAACACCGTCTGAATGATTGAATTAATTTCTACCTAAAGTATTGTTATAAAATTTATTTTAAGATATCAGCTGATCTCTTTAATGACGAAGCGTCAACAATATATAGCAAATAATGAGACAATAATCACCTACTCCCTATTCCCCCTCCTTAGCTATTGGCTGAAAGAATTACCATTTCTTTACTACCTTATGTGTTTAATATAATTCATTGTATTATTCTATACAAATTCATTTTAAGACTCTTTTAACGTTATACCTCAGAACAGACTCGACATTTGCTGTGTATTAAAAAACCATAATTGTTTTCGTCGGTTCATTCACATATACATGTGTTAAAAATAACACCCGTCTTTTTTAAATTGTGTAAAACCAACAATTCTCTCAAGAGATAAACCAATTGCGACATTTGTATGATACTTCAGATTATGGCAATTTCTTGTAATGATAACATCTAATATGTATCTAAAATATTTCCTACATTTATTATTACTTTATCAGTTTAGATAAGAATGGTTAAGTTGCTTTCAAAGAGATGGGACGGTCGGATGTTAATAAGACATTTTAATAGGTATATGTTTAGTAACATCGAAGCAATTATTTACCATAATATAATCCGACAAAACAAATACTTTATTATGATATAATCTTAGGAAATAAAGCATGTTTTAGAACAATATAAGAGTACCTGAATGTCATACTGCATGTGTAGGTTGTTAATCACGTAGGGCTTCCTTAATTTTTCGTAGTGTATAGCCTTATCGAGGGGGAAACCCTTGGAGTGAAATGAGATTAGACAGTCGCAGATCGGCCACTCCTCCACCGGCTTCTGTAAAATTAAACACTGCTCACGAGAACCAATGTTAACCATAAATTTGCAGAACAGCATAAACACGCAAACGAATCGAATCTTTAGTGAAACACAAGTCAAAAAACAAGGAAACAAAAGGTAACTTCCACTTGTTAATTGGGACATTGATGGGTATTAGTGAAACAAAATAATGTCGAACACAAAAACGATCACACACAACCAATAGAAGCTTCATAAGCTATTTTGTTCCACTATAGGTTAGATATTGGGCAGAACCTTGAGGATAACCTCCTCAGGGAAGACGAGCATCTTAATGAACTCGAATTCGTCGAGTCGGGTTAGTATCTCCTTCATGGGCTTCGACTGCGACTTCTTGGCCATCGCGCACACCCCCACCACAACCTTCTTGCCCCCATCGCTGTTTGGATCCAGTGACTCGCACTCCAACTCGCCCTGTTCATAAATAACTCCAGTTCAAACGCCATAATAACTATTTTACATATTAGACCTGTCTTAAACACATACAAACAGACACATTCTAGTAACTTGTTTGATTTTAATTATTATATCGTAGGATTATTTCAATTAAACTAATCTAATATCAATATAAACAAGAGTATATTAATATTAGGTTGCCCTTTTAAAATTATTGTATGTCTTCAACGAAATCCTGCTATTTAAATATATTTAGTTTTCCTCTTCATACTATAGATTCCAGTGGCATTTGTAAGAACTTAAAATTTAAATTTTACCTAATATTTGTATATTACTAACGAATTTATTAGTACGATGACCTCCAATAATAAAGCATCTATCATCTTATTTTGATAAAGTCCGTTCACTTAAATTTTATTATAATTATGCCTCAAATTAGGTTATATATATTTATAATAAACATTTAAAATATTCTGGAATATTAAAATCATTACATTCCAACGCCATCTAGTAAACTAAAATGTAACTACATTCGCATAAGTTGCAATTTAGTTTTCGTCGTGATTCCAAATCCAACAATATTTCACTCTGTAGTGTCCTTAATTGAACGATTGCTGTTACTGACATTATTATTTTGCCATTTATATACCATTTAATTCTAACAGATAGATTGCTTCAGATCTTAAACATTCAAGGAATACCACATTTTGATATTTTCAGTATTTTTCGTTTTTACAATATGCAAATGGCTGTATGTTGTGTCTGTACAGACAAGCTTAAGTATTTATATATAAGTAATCAGCTTTTGTAAAACAAGTTGTCTTTCTTTACTTTTGATAAATCTAATTTTATTTAAAATATAGGTATAATATATTTGATTTGACGTCTTTACTATTTGTAAAGTTATATATTTTTTTGGAAATTTTGTATTAAAATACAACAGATTCCCGGACAATCATAATAACATGAGTAATTTTCTGTATTTAAAAAAATTTGTATCAGTATAACTAAAAAAATAACAAGAAAACTAGCAGTTTTAAACAAAATTGATGTCAAATGACTTAACTCCAACTATACGAGCTGGTTCTAATTATATTTAATGTTTTCCTTGAGCGGTTTCATTATACAAGTATATATTATTATAACATTTTTATTTAGGTGGTAACCAATTTCCTTAAAATGTTAAAACCGTCATAATGTAAGACAAATATTATCATGGATTTGCAAGTATGCACAGACAGGCACCACCATTTTGAGTGTGTATAGCTTATCTACTAGTATCAGTATTTATTCTTAAGAACATGATAAACCAAGTACTTCACATAAGTGTCTCACGCTACATTATATATAAAACATATTTGTAACTTTTGGAAAAATATTTTTGATTAAAGTGTAAAAGAATAAACTGCAGTTTTTTCACTATTTTTGTATAAAATATATGTTGTACAATTAACAAAATAGTAATTTATAGATACTTTAAGATTTTAGATGGTTATAAAGCTTCTTAAAAATTATTATATTCATAGTAAGTTTTTTATATTCATATTAATGTAATTTTAATTATTAAATATTTCAAAGTAAAAATTTTTTTAATCTTTTATAAAAATTTAAGAAAAATACTTATCATTATTTATTTTTTGATTGCAAAATTAGTTAATTAACATATAATAGAACAATAAATGCATTGTTATAAATCGGCAAGGTCAATTTTATATAGTATAAACAAACAAATAAATAATGTCTAAACCATAAACTCTTATATCTCACATCAGGTAAACAATCATCACAATAACAAAATTCATCATCACTTTGATCCTTCTTTTTTTTATTCCTCCATCTTTTCAAGCGCCACCAGTCCTTTAGCCACTGCCACTCCATCACTCACAATCAGAATACTATCATAATTACAAACAATTACATGATAAGTATTATGTGTAAGCACAATGATTGGCTGCTTCTCTACACATGATAACCAACGCTTTGACAAACAAATTAGCATGCTGTTACCTCACTTGTCATTGTCACTACAACCTTTGCTATAAATAATCACACACTCTATACGTTTATGATAGTCAACAAGTGTTCAGTGCTCTTTATAATGTCGCAAATCCATGTTTGATGATGAAATTGCTATCATTTTGTTTGCTCTAAAATATGGCGCGTGTAAGATAATCTATTTAATGAGAATAAATAGGTAATGAAAAGATATCGTGTATTATATGAGGCAAAATAATTCATGACTAAACACTGGGTATTAAGGACGAGCGAAAGTACTGATAAATTTATATTGGTTTAAAAATATAAATAAATTATATTGGAATAATTTATCACTTTCATATCGCTTTTTTTACTCACAGAGGATCTTATTGGTACAAGATTTCCGTCATCGCCGACATAAAACTGGGGCTGAGTAGCTTGTCGCAACCCTTGATACCCATGTTCAAGCTCAGTGTATGACATCACCTACATAGATTCCTTAAATTAAATATCTAATAGGGACCAAAATAATTTATCTTTGGTTAAAATGAGAAAAGTAATTTTTAAAAAATGCAACTAAAATTATTTTTTGACAAGTGTCAATAGTATAGTGTTCAAGAGAGTGGTGCGGGGCGAGGGGTTATAACTGTTTTTAAAATTCACCAAAAGGCAGCTAATGTCTAAAATCATGCTGCCTAAAGTTTAAAAAAAATTAAGCTACAGATTCAATTTTTGAACATCGATGTTATTAAATGTTAATCAAATATGAAGCCAATGCTGTAAAAATCTTAAAAATGGGACAAAAAAATATATTTACAGACATACAAGTCAGGCATTATGTGATGTATATTGTACTATTGTATTGTTTATTAAGTTAATGATACCTTTAATTACTAATAAAATCTAATCCCTAATGTTATTTATTTAATACATTACCTTTTCAAAAATCGCAATATCAACTAAAGAAGGAATTTGTAACAGGATTATTTTCTTCATATATATATATATATATATATATGTTATTAGTTTACTAAAACAAATTGACTATTTTTGTAACAAAAATCGATGCCTTCGTCATATTTTATAGCCTGTGTGAAAGAACAATAACTAATAAGCTTCGAGAATAATACATGCGGCATAACGAAACTACCTTGAACCAACATTCACATTCCAGCATAATGGAAACGTTGGGCTGTTTATACTACACAAATATATAAATTTTATAGTGGATTTACTGCGATATACTAGCATTTCAGTTTTCTTTATATTAAAATATCAAATATCAATAGAATTTCAACAAAAAGACGCTTTATATCCCAAGCACGGCAACATTAATTCTTTGATTGTTCTGATATACCTTTAAAATGGGTTAGATATGTAAATAATTAAGATAAGACTAAATTCAGATGCAATACTAACTTATTTGATATCTCAGAACACTTGTAGAAGTGAATATATTCCAGACAATATAGTAAACGTAAAGTGGCTGATATTAGTACAGAAGGAACAACATATAAATAAATGTGTAATTAGAACTTCGTATTTTACATAAAGGATGATAATTTAGTAACTAAATCTTAATTACTTTTTTTAGATCGTCACCTCCATCAGAAACAGATATAGTAGGAGAAAAAGAAAATCCACTTTTTAAAAAATTATAACACTATATGGGTAACGCTAATTTGAAAAATGAATCATCGTCGTTGGCATCTCAATTTCCTTATTTTATGTGAACCATTGAAAAAAACAAAATAATCATCTTAGAATTTTGAGACCAACTGAATCGCACTGAAAAAAAAGAAATACATTAGAAAGTATAATAATCGATTTGAAGGACACAAATTTAACTAAAAACCTTATCTGTTCTTATAGTAACTAACGGTCTAAAATTTTTCAACTATACATCGTGGCAATTTTTTTTCTAACGCTTAAGTACCATACCGTATAATGTATGTATATATATATATGTGTGTGTAGTCTGTGGTAATAAGCGATTTCATCTGTTTTCTCTATCTCATATTGATATTTGGAAAAAATCGCGGGAACGGTCGAAATACATGGCGGGATTTTCAAACATTTTTATTTTGAAAATTTGTGTATCTAATTAATACTTTTTGTTTAAAAATAAGAAAAAAAAGCAAAAAAAAAAAGGTCGCACATAAAGAAAATGCCTCGGCTTCGGCTGCCATCACCTTCAAAGAGAGTCAGGTTTAGAATCAGGCAGCTAAGTACAAACCTTTTCAAATTCCTAATTATACACGGCTATACGCCGAAAATGGCGGTAACTTTGAATATATCGTACTCATAGAAAGTAGACTCTAATAAACCTATCGGAGACAAGGTCATGTTGAGTCTTGCAAACTGTATAAAATAGAACTTTAAAGGTTTAAAGCAGCTGCAACATATTAACAGATACAAAATCTGTTAATACGCCAGGGCTTGATAACGCAGCTTTAAAGAAGCAAAATTTCTTTAAAAAATACCACTTATAAGCTTCCATACCAGCATCCTCTACTGAAATAACATGTAAAATTCTCCATGTCCCCAATAAATTTAGACAATAAACAAACATTCATTTCTTTATCTAGCACTTCAAATATAATATATGAGACATTTCATGAGGAAAAGAAAAAAAAAAGGTGATATGAATAGTCTTTAGCCCACTGAAACAGTCTGTATAACATTATTTTGTCCAACATTATATATTAATTTAATGAGTTGGAGATTTAATGTGATCTGTACTACCTGTACCTGTATGCCTGTGATATGGACACATGTCTAAATGTTTTAAAAATCCATCTGTACCAGTAATCTTAACTTTAAAGAGTGTACCACAGACGCAAATCTAGCCAAATGCTGTCACCGTGGCAGCAATCACATCTCTATTTCTTTCGAATACAAGAAAATTAACCCCTTAATGCACATTTTTAAATCAATTTAGGTACAAAAAAAATCATTTATGTTTTTTTGCAAATAATTATTATTTATACTTATTTTAACTAATTTATGCAAAAAAAAAATTTTTTTTTATTAATATTTTAATTGTATGTGGTAAGTTATTACAGTGACCGTGACGTTCACGGAGATGCACAATTCTGCCGGTAAATGTTGCCCGTATATGTCACGGAGGTGTGCATTAAGTGGTTAAGGAACAAACAAAACCAGACAATTTATTGGACTACTTTAGACAATAGTTTCCCCAAACACAGCATAGCTCCCAGTGTTTAACTGGGACTTGGTTATGGATATATTAATAAAGAATATATTAAAAATAATTTCACTTAATAAATATAACACTGAACTAGTTTGCACTCAAAGTATTAAAAAATAATTTTCAAATGTTTAACTAAAAATTAATTACTTTATTTATCTATACTATCTATAAAAGAACAAAATAGTACAAGAGGAAGCTTATCAAGTCAACAACATAATTTTAAATATTTTATTAGAAATAACAATATTGACATAGCATGTATTGTAGAAACGTGGTTTAAACCACTTTCAGATTTAACTTTAAAGGATTTAACACATTTAAACTAGATTCTGGCAACAAACATAAATAGTATTGCAATAATTATTTATAACAATTTACAATACAAATATCTGTAAACATATTGGGATAATACCCTTCAAAATGTAGCTATTCAAGTCACATATTCTCTTAATAAATCATTAACTATTGTTAGTCTATTTAACTCATTTTAATATATATAGTTTTGAAAATTTAATAAACAGCCTACCAGAACCTATACTTTTTACAAGAGATTTTAATACATGTAATAGTTTCTGGGGCTGCATCACAACTGATTCTTGTGGCTGAGACAAAGCAGAAGTATTCAATGACAATGGCTTGGTACTGTTGAATGATGGATACATGACGAGGACAGGATCACTTTTTTGGTACCCCAATGATTTTACAATTGCACCACATTCAGTTGCATTATCTTGTTCCTGGGCAGTATTTTTAGACCCTCTTTGAAGTTATTATTTACCTATAAATATAGAAATAAATATGTTTAAAAATATTACCTCACATTTACCAAAATTATCAAATTATAATAAGATAGATTTGCCATATATATCATAAAACCACCACTACATGGTTGTCTATTTTTGAATATGATGACTTGCAGCCTATAATCAGTTAATAGACATATAAGAAGCTGCTATTGAGAAGTTAGGTTCAAAAACAATTAATCAACCGGTTCTATCAACCAAATTCCATGGTATACATTTGCCAAGGTGAAACAAAAATTGTAATTGTAATTTGATGGTTAGAAATGCTATAAATTACAAAATGATTCAACTTCACAAAATTACCTATAATTCAAGACTTCAAGCAGTACGCCAAAAAGTTCTTAAAACAGAAGCACATTATAACTGGGCCATTTTGTCTGTCTTTCAACAGTAACACTCATTTATCTGAAAAATATAACAGAACTTTTATTCATGGTAGTAGTAACTTTGATTGGGCTCCAAAATTCCTGTGTAAATATACTCCAGGTAACGTAGTTTCAATACCATTCTGTTTCAAGTTTTCACACAGCTACAATTATCTTCTTTAATCATTTACATATCATCGTTCAAGAGTTTATTACAGCTATTATATCCAGACACAATAGAGCATTAGGTCTAGATGGCCTCTCATATAAACTAATAAATGATTTTAGTAAAGGTAGTTTAATGGTAGTTCTAAATTTACAGAATTTATTTAGAATTTTGAAAATTTGACATTTGTTGATTTAGTGAATTCTTAAATCAGGAAGAGAATATAATCAGAAATCTTACTGACCAATTGCTTTGACTTCTTGCTGTGGTAAAATATGTAAGCAGCTTCAAAAAAAATATTATAATTTTTATTGAAAGCTTTAATATACTTCCTTCAAATAAGTTTGGTTTTAAGCGTTGACATTCTTCACGAGAAAGTTAAGCACATTTTCAACTTAATATATTTAATTCATTTCAAAGCAATAAATCATTACTTGGCGTATTTTTTAATAAAGAAGGAACATTTAACAATGTTAATCATCACATTATGTCAGCAGAATAAGCTTCAATAGGAATTCCCGACAAATTAATTTAATCGATATTAAATTTTTTTTATACATGAAACTTGAGACTAGTATTTGTCAAACTTAATAAACAGATATTCTTATAGAATACATGTCAAAGTAGATTTCTCAGTCAATTATTTTTTATTTCTTACATATACAGACCTAATATAATTTTAGGACTATATGTTAAAAAATACAATTCGCAGAAGACCTTGTGATATATTTTTCATACTCAAATATAATATGGAAGAAATGAATCAAGCTTTAAAGTATCTCTATAAATATTTTTCTTATTTGAATTTGAATATCAATACAGATAAAATATAAGTAGTCATATTTCGTAAAATGATTTTAACCGAATTAAATGTATTTTACAATTAAATTAAGGTACCTATGGAAAATAAGTATTTTAATTATTTGGAAAGCAGAGCTTGTAAAGCTATAAATACTTTTAGCAGACACTGGAGTGCCAATCCTAAAATTTTATAAACTTATTAACAAATTATATACAAAAAAAAATTACGCGTCATAATTGGGGCCCTGAAATTTACTCTACCAAATTCACTTCATGTTGAATTCAATACACCCACTGTAAAACTAATGGTATAGGCGTGGTCTTTCCTTGGTCGTCGAAAATCGAGTTTGAAGCAAAAAGAGTGCCTAAGAGATCAGCTTTGTGTTTTGCCGTATGGACCGTAGAGTCATTCCCCAGTTTGACGTCATGCTTGAACTTTGCTCGAGCAATTTGCCGTTTAAAAAATCTGGAGTCAGGACTTATAATATAAAATATGAAAGTTGAATAATGATATGATATTTTAGCCTTACGAAATTAGAATAAAACTAAATTGAATTATTTAGGAATACAATACATAAAAAAGGTGAGGCTGTATGATCTAAAGGTCTTTGCCTTTCCATTACGGAAGAATAAAAAAGATGTTCTGTCAAAACAAATATACTTGATTTTGAATTTTTGTTGAAGGTGGGTATATTAGCACAAATTACTCTTAATAATATTTTTTTTAATAATTTTAATTTTCGTTTTCAGTTACATAAATATTAATTTCTTTTACAGAAATCATGGAAATTACAAGAAATAACTTTTCCCAAGAATTTGAAAACATAACCAAAATATTAAATAAATCATGTTTTGTTGGATTTGATGCAGAATTTACAGCAATTTTATCAGGAGAATGCTTTCAGCACAGGTATAACTTTCTATAATTACGATTAAAATTAAATACATAAATAATACAAGAAAATAAGCATAACCTATAGCAAATGTCTAGATTATTTTCTATTTAAAAAAGTTAAAATTATTTATTACTATTATATATATTTAGCGGGTATACTATTCGCTTAAATATACATATAGTTAACTTGAGTTAACAATAACAGTTAACAATATTTATATAAAAATTGCTACAATCTATATTATGTTTTAGTTACTTATTTTTTTACTAAAAACATATCCTTTATTACAGAGTAAATTGATTTTTTACAACTAAAAAATATAATCAAAAACAATTATACATAAAATAATTATTTGTTATTAATTTACAGATTATTTGACACAAACAAGGAGAGGTATGATAAAATAAAGAATGAAGTCAGCAAAATGATAATGACACAAGTCGGTCTGACCATGTTTCACTACGACAGAGATAGAGACACCTACATCGCTCACAGCTACACATTCCACCTCTGCCCTCAAGTGTTTGGTGACATCAACCAGTCTTTTATATTCCAAGCGTCCACACTTAGGTTCCTTTGTCAACATAATTTTGATTTTAATAAGGTAAACATCTTATTAAAAAATTGTAGAACTATATTTTCTGTGAGAAATGAAATTATAAAAGATATTAAATCTTTAGATTTTATATTTAATCAGAAGTTTAACTTTATATTGTAACTTTAGTCTTAATATAAAATTTTATTTTCTTAGATTGAAAGTGAAAAATTTTACCTTTTAAGTCCCTCAGACTTGAATTTTTGAACTCTTTAGATTCTAAGATTTCTTGATTAGTTGTTGAGGGGTATTTATATATATTCTTCAGTTCACATATGAAGGACTCCCATATATTAGTAAAGCAGAAGAGGCTCATATAAGAAAGCAATTAAAGGATAAGACATTACTCAACAACCTCATACAAAACATGGAAATGACAGATGAAAGAATACTTCAGAGTTACTGCTCAGAAATTGCTAAGTGAGTTGGAATTATTACATTTATTTATTGATGGTTTTATTCATTTTCACTTATAACTTTATGTGAAAAACTCAATATTTTTTTTATTTATATCTTTTCCACTTTGTATCCATACCATTTATCACTTGTGTATGTCACATGTAAGTGGCAGGTGGGCTTATTTTGATGTTGTATCAAAACAAGCCCTTCTGTAAAGACACTCCAACTTAAATTAAGGCTACGAGTGTTCCAAACCCTGGTTTGAGAAGAACCACACAACAAACTCAGCTGGGTTTTTAGACTAATTAGATAATTAGTATGATAATATTAATATATATGTAAATTGTATTTCCAGATGGCTGGTCAGCACTACTGAAGGCACATTATATCTAGATATTGAGAGTCCCGTGATGAGATACATAGTCCATTGTGAACTAAGGAATCGCTTCCCAGATGTACTCACAACTGATAGCTTAGGTAATAGTCATAAGGTAATTTATGAATTGTACCTGACGTACATACATACACACACACATATATATATATATATACGAGGGGAGGTCCAAAAGTTCGTGGAATGAAAGGGATCTAAATAAAATAAAACAACCAAACTATTTTTCCTTTTTAATATAATCACCCTTAAGCTCAATACATTTATTAGACCTATAAATTAATTTTTCTACACCACTATAAAAAATGTTATGTCTTTTCCTTCAAACTGAGCCGAAATTGCCTCCCTTACCTCATTGTCGTCGGAAAATTTCCTTCCCCTTAAGTCTTTTTTTAATTTGAGGAGTAAAAAAAAGTCACTTGGGGCCAGGTCTGGACTGTAGGGTGGGTGAACTAGGGATTCGAACCCATGCGTGTGAAGAGCAGCCATTGCAATTCTGCTCTTGTGAACCGGCGCGTTGTCTTGCAAGAGCAACTCACCCTTTGTTAATTTTCCTCGCCGCTTTTCCTTGATGGCATCCTTTAATTTTTCTAATATCGTTGCGTAGTATTCTCCGGTTATAGTCCTTCCCTTTTCTTAGTAATTAATCAAGATTATCCCCTCACAATCCCAAAAAACAGTAGCCATCATCTTTCCAGCCGACTCCGTCACCTTGTATTTCTTTGGCGGTTGTGTCCCCTTTTTATGCCATTGCATGGACTCTTCTTTGGACTCAGGCTCAAAGTGATGAACCCATGTTTCATCTCCCGTAACAATTCGGTCCAAAATCTGTGCAGGTTTACACAACTCCAAAAAATGCTTTGACGCATCGACGCGCTGCTCTTTCTGAAACAGCGTGAGCATTCTCAGTACTCATCTTGCACTGACTTTTGTCATACCCAGGTGATCATGTAGGATTCGCAAAATGATGGTATCTTGTACTCCAACTAATGCAGATTATTGTTTTTTCTTCAAACGGGCATCCTCTAGTACAATCTTCTCCACTTTTTCGACGATGTCCAATGTGGTGGCCTCAACTGGCCTTCTTGAGCGGGGGTCGTCTTCAATTGACTCTCGACCATGTTTATAAAGACCATGCCACTTGTAAATCATTGATTTACTAGGGCACTGTTCCCTATAAACGACTCCCATTTTATTCAAAATGGTTTGAGCGTTCTTTCTTTGCTAGGTAAGGAATTTTATCACAGCGCTATGTTCAATTTTCTCCATAGTTTCAGTTTTCTTCCGGATTGACTTGTTCAACAGGCGACTGTTCGTAAACGAATGACGCAATAGGGTTGAAACTCGGTATTTATACTAATGATGAGTCTCCGATTCTCCATTCCTGCTCCATCCTCTCCATTCCACGAACTTTTGGACCTCCCCTCGTATTTAATAGATTGTATGGGTGCTATGTAAAGATACTTAAGTATGAAAGTAGAATGATAAAGACAGTGTTCAAGATGATTGAATGATTAAGTTGATTGTTTGTACGAGGGTCAAACTGAAAGTTCTTAGAAAATCAAAAACTAAGCATTCTAGCAAGTTATTAGTTTTATTGTAACTTTTCAAAATAGCGTCCATTTACATCAATACATCGCTGCATTCGATGGAACCATTGAGAAAAGCACCTTGCCCACTCGGCCTTAGGGGTCTCTTCGACGGCGTTTTGAAACGCAGCCACTGCTTCTTCGGCGTCTATAAAACGTTTGCCTCGAAGTTTTTCTTTTATTTTCGGAAATAAATAAAAATCGCAGGGTGCGAGGTCGGGGCTATACGGCGGGTGACCCAGTAATTCCACGTCTGAGGTCACCAAATAGTCGATCGTTTGCCTTGCGGTGTGCGACGAGGCATTGTCGTGATGAAGGAGGATCCTGCTGCGAGGTCGTTTCTCTCGAACTTTTTCCAAGACAAGTGGTAAACAATTGTCAGTATACCACTCTGCATTAATCGTTTTCTGATCCTCTAAGACTACTGTCGCGTAATGACCTGTCTTTCCGAAGAACGAGGCCACCATCTTTTTTCCAACACTTCGACCTCTCTTCACTTTAGTTGGCAACTCTTCGGAAGGAAACACCCACTGAGCAGACTGTCTTTTGGTTTCCGGATCATAACAGTAAATTCAGCTTTCGTCACCCGTTAGCATGTCGAACACAGCATTTGAGTCACCTCCGTTAAATTTTTGGATCATTTCTCTACACCAATCAACACGGCGGAGTTTTTGAGCCTCGGTCAAATTATGCGGTATCCAGCGGGCACAAAGCTTCCTGACCGCCTAATGTTCATGGAGGATTTTGTGCACTTGACTCATACCTATGCCTAGACTTGTCCGAATCTGCTGATAGGTCACTCTTTTGTCAGTCTCTATCATACGCCGCACAACACTGATGTTATCTTCAGTCGTCACTGTAGAAGGCCGTCCCTCACGCAAATCATCGGTGAGATTAGTTCGACCACGTTTGAATTCATTAAACCAGTTGTAAACTGTAGCACGAGATGGGGCTTCATCGTGAAAAGCCAATCGAAGTCTATCATAACTTTCTTGTTGACTTAAATGACATCGAAAGTCATAAAAAATCATTGCACGAAAATTTTCTCGGCTTAAATTCATTCTGACGTGCACAGACAATTTTCAATTTGCCGCCAAATCGTAAAACAAATGACAAATGAATGAAATGTACACTCAATAATATTGGTGAAGAGTTCTATTTTCAAAATTTAAACTATTTTTTTTAATATAATGCTTTTAAGAGGCCAGTTCTAAAAACTTTCAGTTTGGCCCTCGTATGTACTATATAATAAACATGTATGTATATAATTTATATACATACTTTGATAATTTAAAAACCAGTCTTATACTAATTTGTATTATTGGGAAACTTTTTGAAGTAACATCACATAAAAACTACTGAACCAATTTGAATGAAAATTAGCAGAGATTTAGAGCTTGAGAATGTTCATGTTTTAAAAAACCAGAATTAAAATATCTCGTTCTGTTGAGAAATGATGGTCAAAAAACTGAGACTCAGCTCAACTCCCGCAGCGCACGTTGGATTCTAGTAGAATAGACTTTGACTAACTGAAAAATATATTAATAAATTAATAAATTAATTGAAATAGTTTTGGTATTATAGTATGTTAATTTTATAACCAAAAGAAGGATCATAAGCATTTTATAATATTATTATATAATAATTTATATTTATTTATAAATATGTTTGTTATTTTACTTAATACCAGTTCAGTGTTGCCAGAATAACTACTGAAATATATGTTAACATATTCCAGGTTCTCATATACAGAAATAAAAATATAGAGGGCGCCAACAACGCGTCAATGGCAACACTAGAGGAGAATTTAATGAATTATGTAGTCGGTTTCACGAAAATTATACAATTACTGGCCACATCTAATAAACCTATAATCGGGCACAATATATTCCTGGATACTGTCCTGTTACACAATCAGTTCATTGGACCCCTACCGAAGCAATATACAACGTTTAAGAAGAACATTAACAATTTGTTACCCAATATATATGACACGAAGTACATATCACACGAGATGGGGAGACACTTGACCCTCGATGAGGTCTGGAAATCCAATGCACTGCAAGAGTAAGCGGTATTATCAACTCTATTTTATATATATATATTAAGATAAGTTTTCTTTAATTACAGTCTGTGATCTATTTGTTACAGTTTATATGAATTCTTCTCTGAAGGGAAATGTAAGAAATTGCAAAAGGGAATAAATTCAATAGAACTGAAAACTCCATTCGATGTGAAACAATCCTATCATGAGGCCGGCTGGGATTCATATTGTTCAGGTAATATTTGGATAACAAAATTAAATATTGTTTTGAATGAATGCTGAATTTGTTTATTAGAATTATACATTTGAATGTATTTGGGAGTGAAAGAGATAGAAGATAGTGTGACAGAGAGAAGAATAAAAGTTGAGATTCAATTCACAAGAGTCATTCATAATAATTATTGTTATTTATTATCTGTGTAAATAAATGTATAATGAAAAATTCATGGACACGGGATTCAAATCCGCGTCCTCCGAGATAGCGTTACAGAGGTCTAAAAATTTATTATTATCATTAATTATTATTATTTATATATACAAATAAATACAATATGAGTAACCAAATAAGGGCCGGCTTTAAAAGACAATATCATATAAAAGTATAGATTATTTTAATTTTCATGTAGTTTTGAAGTTATTATAGCTATATTGACTGCAATCACATTCACATTGTTCTTAGTGTTATAGTCAACAGGGTTTTTTTCCTCTAAACACAAAACTTATGCTTAAAAAGCCCAGTTGTTGTGGCAAATCTCTAATATTATATGTGGTATGCCACATCTCAAAGAAACTAGTATTGGAAGTGTAGGCGATTTAGGAAATATATTGAAATATATACCGCCAGGCTACTGCTTCCTCCGTCTGGGGGAGTGGTCGTCGCAGCTCCTCCGAGGCTCCCCCCGCCCCCCCTCTCCTGGGGAGGTGTGCGCTGCGCTCGCTCCTCACCGGAACAAGGTCAACGTCATACGAGGTGCCGTCACTTATATGGTGAGATTATATTGTTTAATACATTTCAGCTATTTTCTCTTCTCTGATCCTCTCTTATCATCCCCTTCTCTCATCGACCACTCTCATTTCCTCCTCTCATCGAACACTTATCCCCTCCTCTCATTAAACACTCTTATTCTCTCCTCTCATCAAACACTCTCAGTCTCTCCTCTCATCTAACAGTAATCTCCTCCTCCCAACCCGATGAGTGGAGACTCAATCCCTTCTTCCATCTCCTCCCTTCATACCCTCCTCTCTTCTCGCTCAGATACGTTGTTACCATATTAAATTTACGTTAAATTTTTATTATATTCTAGTCAATACTCTGAAATTAATTAGTCACTCAAAAATGCCGTATGCATTCGATTAAGTAAGTTTAACACTAAACCTACCGAGAATTCTTGTATACCAGTTCCTACCGCACGCCGTCAAATTGACTGGTAATTAAAAGTTATTTTATTATATAACGCAGGTAATAATGGAAATAACTAAAAGTAAAGAGTGAAGAAAATATTATGTGCATATTCTAAGAATTGTCATGTAGTTTGATAACGATATTATAACGTTTAAGAATGTGTAAGTTTTACAAAAGTTTAAGAACGGTCAATTTGACCGGTACTTGGTAGGTTTAGTGTTAAGCAATTTTAACAAAGTTTATGACAAATTTACTTTGTTTAACACCAGTTATACATTAATTAAATAGTCTCCGTGCTCCTCAAACTCAAGTGAAACCACCACAAAGTCTGATAATGATAAATTTATATAAAAAAGTCATTAAACAGACAAGAGATAATAATGACTTTGAAGTTGTTGAAACTATAAAAATAGATAAATCATAAATCAGTTATTTTGGTCTTTCCTCTACAAAAATATAAATGTTCATAAAAATAATGTTATAGACCAACTCACACATACAGAATATATCTATTATATATTAGTTTAATGAACTTATATATATATATATATAAAATTTCCAAGGCTGTCTGTGAATTGAAAAATAAATATAAAAATTTTGTTTTATAATAAAGTATTTATATAAGTTATACATGTTTATTTAGGATATGTTGCTATTATATAGGCGGAGAGAACCGCGGGCTGAGGGTAGTTAATAAATTAGTAAATGGTGCATCATAAAATATTTTAGTGCCGTCATTTTGTTAATTCACGTTTAAGAATCTAGTGGACGCCGACCCGAGGAGTCATCGACCAGGCATACTCCACATCAGGTCCGTGAGGGAGCCCGTGATTAATATCACCCAGGTAAGACCACACACTATTTATAGCCCCCCGGGTACGCTCGCCGACCTTGGGACAGACGTAGTTACAAAGTAGCCAGGATTATTACATAAGCCGGCTTGATGCTATTTTGATAGGAGCCAAAATTAACGTGCGAGTGGAACTGTTATGGTCGTAATAATTGTCACGTTATACGTTTTCCGGCTGCGTATTCTGTGTTGAAGTTGTAAGTGTTCTATACCGTGTTGACGACACAGATGGACACGGTGTCTGCCTGGCGGCCGGCCAGAATCACCTACACATAACGTACACACATTAAAAAGTTTATCATATATTTTAGGTATACGCACCCACACGCAAGCATTACGTACACGCACGCACACGCACGCACACATACCCACGTATTACCTACACACGCACACGCGCACCGTGCATACCCGGTGCTAGTTAAAACAGATTGATAATACCCAAGTGTCACAGCGGGAAACTTATTTTCGCCACACATTTTTTCTAAATAACTGTTTTTTTTTTCCAATGTTAAACTAATTTATCATGTCTACCCAAGGTTGATTTAAGGTTACGATATATATATACATCTTGTGTTATATATCATTACAATAACATATATATATATATAAGCGATTTACCACTCACTGACTCATCACGAAATCTCCGAAACTATCTCTCCTATTAAGTTTTTTGTGACGTACATGTTCACTAAGAACGGATTTTACGGTATTTCTATATCAAAGGATTTTTAACTTTTTGCATTTACCATAACGCGGTTACCATAGCAACGGTTGCGATGACAACGGATACCATAGCAACCTAGATCACATCCAAACTAATAGTGTGGCAGTGAAGCGGGCGGGAATCAACTAATATATATATATATATATATATATATATATATATATATTGTATATATTAAATTAGGTATCGTCGTTGCTGGCTGGTTTCGGCTCGTTAGACATAAAGCCGTATGGGCAGAGAACAGCTTTGATAGCGGCTGGATCACAACACACGTGAGTATTAACGTATACAAAAAGTGTATTTTGATAAAGAATTTCAATGTCATACTATTGTTTTTAGATGAAAATAGTTGAAAGAATAGTTTCATCAGATGTTATAACATATTTATACTACGTTACCAATTTCACAGAATTATTTTCCGATAAACAGATCTTTGAACTTTAAATTGGAATTAAATAAAAAAATAGTCTAAACGAAATAAATTACTCGATTATTTGTTTACGAAATTCGTTTAATAACAAAATGTTTTAATCCTACACGGGTTGGTAGTAATAGTTTTGGCGCATTATTTGTGACCAAAATTAAGGTTCTATATATATATAAATGAGCGCAGCGAACGAAGTGAGCGGAGCGTTTTTCTGGAGACTTTTTACATTCTTTGTCAAGAATTGGCTCGAAAACTACTTTACGGAAAATTATGAAACTTTGCAATCAAAAAGACACACATTAGATAAAAAAAATTGAGAAATGTCCTCAAAAAAAAAACTTTTTTTTATTATCATTTCAAACCGATATCCCATTGAAGTCAATGAGAAACGATGAATCAATACACTGGGCTCGCTTCCCTCAATATGAAAACGGCACCCGAGATTGCGCGAGCGCAGCGAGTCGAAATTGAGGGTTTGTTGGCGCCCCTAGTATAAAAGATATTTTTAATTTGAGAAACCATATCCGTATTAGAAATTTAAAGAATTATTATCGTTTACTCTGAATAAAATTTTTAAAAGTTTTAACATACACTAGACTCTTCAGATGTAACAATATCCATTTTTTAATAATAATTTATTTCAATTAATTTATAGTGTCTGTGTAAAATTACAAAAAACTTATTATAAAAATTAATATTACCACATGAATAAATTTATTTATTTATGTACCATTAACTTACAAAAAACAGAAAAATATACAATGACAAAAAAAAGTGTACAAAGGTTTAACTTATCTCTTTAAGAGATCTCTGACAGTTACCCTTCGGCAAAAAGGAAAAATTAAAATGACAATGCGGATTGGTACGTTAAAAACATAAAAAAAACCATGCAAAACAAAAAAAATATATGAAGCAAATTTTGTATTATTAATATATATATATATATATATATATATATATATATATATATATATATATATATATATATTACTAAAAATATTTAAATCTTTTCCATTCAAAGTTATACGAATAATACTATAGGTGCATTATCGTTTATAAAAACACAATTTATTATTCGACACAATGAAAAACATCAATACCAAATTTGTATTCGTATCCTAATATATATATATTATGTATATATTTCAGTGCCGACAAACTACTAAAACACTTCAGAATTCACAAAGACTACAGAATAACTCCTTTCAACTCATACCGACATTCAGGACGACTCGCCATCTGGTACGTCTTATATATAAAATATATTTTAATTATACATATACATATATATATTAATAATTGTATTTACAGGGGAGGTGCAATTATTACTGGGAGCATTTTCTTATTTTTTATACATAGAAAAATTAATAAATAACTTTTAATATAAGTAAAAATGTATTTTTTCTAATTTACCTTGTACGATGTGAATTACAACTATCCAGCTGTTTTTATATATATATTATATAAGGAATGGCTGTACGTACATATATATTATGTACTTCAAGTTTACAATAGATAGAATAAATTATAATCTACCTCAAGTTACATTTTTTTTCACGTCCCTAAATCCTATCCTATCCTATCCCTGTTCTAATCCTATCCAATCCCCATATCCCTGTACAAAAGTAGTAGATTTTGTACAGTAGATATTTAAACCTTGCAGATAAACTGAATACTGTTTTTCCCCCCTATAACACGGTATATTTTCGGGTGATAGAAAAACGCGTTGTACGAATATTCATGTATAACGCGCTCATATGACAATATAACGAGTTATGTACAAATAATTCACGCTTAACGTTTCTCGTTAAAGACTGTTTAAATGGAATATTAAGAAAGAAATTAATTTAATTTTACAACACAATGTGCAAAGGTAAGCGAAATTAATTATGGACTGCAAAAAAATATATAAATTTAATAGTATAGAAACGTGTTTTCTCCTATATAACGGCAAATGCCCCCGTTATATGGGGGAAAACACGTTATACGAGGGACTGAATCGCGCTATAAGAATACCGTGTTATAGTAGCGATTACTGTACTATTTAATCTGAAATTTGTATTTTTTAAACAAATTATCGACGGCCGGAAATACATTGTTTATAAACAACCACGTCTAAGATGTCATATTATTAAAAGTCCAGTTTGAATGATTCTACTAATGTCAAAAATAACGGTCAAAGCTGTGTTGCCAACCAACAAGAGTGATCTTGAAATTATTTATATGTTCAATGTTATTGAGGGCATTACAATATGTTATATTAAATTTCTTTTATCTTATCTATATCTTTTTTAAAGAAATTTTTCATTCCAAAAAGTAATGGCGATGGGTTAAAAAAAGATGTAAAGACAAAAAGTGCACATACTAGCGATTAACTAGACATGTCGAATTGGACTATTTTTACTACAATTATTTGTTAAATGAAATGGGGTCTGTACCGACTCCCTCGTTAATTACACACCTAGCTCATATATAACATTGGAGATCTTTGTTACCACTAAAGTTAACTTATAGGAATCAATGTAATTAAAAGAGGTTGATGTCTGTGGCCGTGGCGAAAGAGGTATGCAGAGACCGTAGCGTTTGGCGCTCCGTGGTCTCTGGCTACCCCGCAAGGGATATGGCGTGAAGATAAATAAATAAATCCATATTCGATTAAAGGCAGGTTTAGGATTAAGAAAAACTGGCACTAATGCTCCATAGTAAAGGAAAATAACAAAAAATATCTCGTTTATACAACATGTGGTTGTAATAAATGAAAATTCATCGTACTTCGGGGAGCTTAACAGGTAACATCTTTTCATATTTCAATTTAGGACACTTAAAAAAATATTCTTCATATAAATATAGGAATGATTTGCTACTGTGAAAGTTGGTTTTAAAGAGTAAAAATCTTTACGTGAAGTCCTTTTTCAGTCCTTTCAACGGACATTTTTGTAAAAATAAGATTCGAACCATCGAAAACTAATATAATATTGATTCATAGTGGATTTACTAGTATGGAAACGTTCAAATTGTTTCATTACTTAGTAATTAGTAGTATGTTGATATCTTGATTAATGTATTTTCAGTTATTAATTTCACAATAAATATATGTCTAGAAAATAAATATCAGATTAATTCAGTGATTGAATCAGCTTAGCCAAAATTTAGTTAAAGGCAGAATTACTTTATAAAACCTAAAAAATAGGAAAAACTAACAAATTAATATTTATTTATCTCCCTTTTTAAAAACTCTACTCATTTAAAAATGGGATGAACATTAAAATATTTTTAAATAAATAACATTTGTGATTTATTCTAGTAATTTTAATTTTGTCATATGATAATAATGAACGCAAACATTGTCGTTCTACAAATGTAAATCTACCAGGACGCATACTCGTATAGGTTAGACGTAAACGAATTAATCAGCATGAATGTGAAAACGCAGGAAACCAGTTACGCTGTTATATTATTATCGTTGATGGTAAATCAGCATAAATCACGCGTCAAAATGTTTGCTGCTCTTAATTCCTCGACATAAATCCCTTGTTTTCATTCAAACCTGTGCTGAAATAATACCTAATTGAGACGTAGTTGATGTTGTATTTGAGGATCTATATCCTATGCTATCCTTTCCTATCCTGTCCTATCCTATCCTATCCTATCCTATCCTATCCTATCCTATCCTATCCTATCCTATCCTATCCTATCCTATCCTATCCTATCCTATCCTATCCTATCCTATCCTTTCCTTTCCCATCGTTTCCTTTCCTATCCTTTCCTATCATATCCTACCCAATCCTATCCTATCCTATTATATCCTATCCTATATTATCCTAATACTCATAAATGATATAATGATATATTTTACTGATATAATAATACTTCTCGTCTAATTTAATGTTAAATTATATATTTTTTTGCTCGTTGCCGTTTTCATTTCTAAATGCAATATAAACATAGCAAAAATAAAATAAAAACCAATCAATAACATACAATTACAGGAATTTAATGTTCTGATTCAGTTTAAAAACGGGGCAGGTGCGTTTCCACCTCAATCCAGTAAATATCTGTTGCATGAATCATAGCAAATGTGATATAAATCAACGTATTGAGAACATCGAACTGTTCCACATGAGCACTCTGATAGGAGTCCGATTTATTGCTATTCAACAACCATCCCTATTATGAGGTGGATAGGGTTGTTTTTGGTGATGTTATTTACGATATGCCTATGATGCAGTGCCTCTTTGTGCAGTTCAGTAAATAGGTCGCATTACCGGCCACTTTTCCACCGTGATGTATGATGACGTCTCCGAAATTGACGGCTCCGACTATTGCTTCTATCTTCATGTATGTAATATGTATAATAGTTTATAAATAAAGTAAAAGAGGAAATAACTAAACTTTACTAAGGAAATATTAATACAATTATAGTTTTTATATTAATTATTAATATTGTTATTAGATTTGCTATTCTTACACTTTTAATACGTACAAGTTACACTTGCCAGTGTCGCCTCTGGCGGTGGATAAAACAAGTCTACTCTTAGTTGGCAACAAATAAACAGATGATCATTTATCTTAGCAACGTTAATCACGAGATCATTAATCAAGGGGTGCTAAAATATAATTGTAAGTTATAGTCATAATAATTATTTTTCTTTTTCTAATATAGGACATAGCTAAATCTAACTAAATATAAGTAATTCGGTAAGTAAGAAGATCTCAAACAAAATTTTTTCACTCGTCTTGAAACATCACTACATTAAAAAGCCTAATAAAAATGTTTAAATAATGATGACTTATTTGTTACACTATAATATTTATGAAAAATTTCAAAAACATCAACTAAATTTGAATCTTACATTCAGGTAAGATAAAATAGGAACAAGAACAACTAATAGTTGTGAGGTTTGCGTTCGTAATAAATTTATAAAGCTCTTAATCACCACGTCCGATGTAATTACAATGACAGGAGATAAGGCGATCACTGATTAGAAGTGACAATCGACGAGCCAGCGCAGCCGCTGTGACAGACGTCCTCACAAACCCATTGTTCGGTACGCGTCTGTCCAACTGAAAAATCTACTGTATTCAATTTCCTTGGCACCGTCGTCGTCAAGTGTATTTTAATTTGAACCTCGTGGGCGTCTCAGCAGTGACTGACGTCGATTTTTATTGCGAGATATCAAATATTATTTTCTATTGTTTTATTGACTTGCTTGTTATATTTATCAAGAATTTATTT
Source organism: Melinaea menophilus ssp. n. AW-2005 (assembly GCA_918358695.1). NCBI lineage: Eukaryota > Metazoa > Arthropoda > Insecta > Lepidoptera > Nymphalidae > Melinaea > Melinaea menophilus. The sequence continues at coordinate 5,588,022 of OU911042.1, forward strand.
ATATTTATCGTTTGATGGTTGTGTATTGGAGGTCAAACCTACCTACCTACGCGGGTCGGATGTATCTTTCTCGATATATAGATAATAAATGAAATTGCCAGCAATCTCGCAAAATTCTCGTGTATTATATATGTGATGAAATTCTATATTTAGTTGAAGTATTTCGAATTTAATGTTAGTTTTTAATCAATATTTTATAAAAAAAATGCTGTTAAGTTCTAAATAATTTCAAATATACAATGTATGTCAATATACAGTTATAAAACGTAACAAAAGACCATTAAAATCGAGTAAATATTTAAAACAATGTCAAGAAAAGTTAATTATATATGAAAATTAAATAACTACGGAGAAAGCACCAGTGGGTTACAGACCAAGTGGACGTAAGTTTGTCAAAGTGCGCAGGCGCATTGGACCGGGGTTTATATTTGCAACTCGTCGCGACGATCACGCACTAGAAACCTGACAGTCGATGTCTATTATTTTTGCCCACTAATTTTAGCTCGTAAATAAATACTTTCTAGAAATGGAAAACTATCCTAATAAGCTTCTATTTTATCACAGCCGAATCTATAGAGACATTATAATTATGTAATTTAAATATAAACTTGGTGATTTACATTATGACGACCATTAAACTTTTATTGTTGATTACATCTCCAAATATTTTATAGCGACAATCAAGTAGAAAGCTAATGCTATCTATTCTTGCTATTATTTTCAATTCGACGATATTCAATGTATCGCGTGCCAGCACCTCGCTAAACAAAGAGCGCCAAATAAATCGGTAAGCTCATTTTGGCATGATACTAACTTTTGCGTTTACTATACATTGAAGGTTACTCGCTGGTGTGATGATATTAAATCCTTAACAAGTGTTCGCTATAATAAATATAATTCGTTATTGTCGTGTAGTTTTCGTGTCAATAATTAGAACATGTGCGGGACGCTACGAGCTCGGATAGTATATGGTTGACAGGTGCAATTAGTTACAGGAATCCAAGGTTATTGTTAGTAATGATATAAGATGCCAAATATTATTGTTTTTTTATGTATATACTTCTAGATTATACATATCATATAAATAATCATATAAAAAATACAGCACTTTTTATAGAAACAATGTTTTATGATTAGATAGATCTTTATTGTTGAATAATTACCTTGATTCCCATAATCGTTAAGTCGTGTTATCTGTAAGATAATATCAATTATCATGTATACTACAGTCGCCAGTGACGTCCACCGCACTCGATCTATTTCTGTTTCAGCTATTCCTGAATGCTTACATTCATTTATTTTCAGGCACCCACTGACAAGAAGATGGCTATTAGTGGCTTTATAACTATGGATCTTCACTAAAAAGTTTTTACTAACATGTTCCCTAATTAAATATGTTAAATTAATTAATTAACTTAATTTATTAAAATACAACATAAATTTTGATATATTTTTTTTTCATCTTATCTCATAACTGTCATAAAAGCTATTGTTAAAAAATAATAGCTGTGTTTATTTCTATTCCTTCCAAAAAGAGGCAAAATGTGGAGTAAGAAATGGAACACAAAACCCCAAAGCACATTTGGTTCACGAAGGTGAGTAACCCCCGGTGTTCAAATTAACCAAGCATTTTGCCAGATGTTTTGCAAATTTATGAAATATTGGTTGGTTATGAAAACTTGTAAACAGCGCGCGTAACAGACGTTTACACCTGCTACTGAAATTACTTAATGGACACCTTTATTTGAATCGAATTGAAATCTTTACAATCGTTACATTATCCAAAATTATAGGCCTTGTGTTTTAAACTAATTTATACCGTGAACAATTAATGATTATAAATTTTTTTAAATGATTTTAAATTACTTATAATCTTATAATCTTCACTTTAGACTTAACAATAAATTAAAGATTACAATGACAATCAATGTCAATCAAATAATTGACTAAAACAATTATTTATACAAACCAGCACAGTGGTACCACCCACTCAATGATGACAAACGAGCAGACAGTCCACCTGTTGGTAATTGATGCCATCACTCATGGACAGTTGTAAAAACGATGCAAATCATTGCCACCCAGTAATAGAGATGGAAGAGACTAGAATATAGGGAGAGGAAGGGAGTGGGTTTGAGAATCCGGTTCTATCATCGAATGAAACTTAGTAATTAATATTTTTACTGTATAAATTGAGGTTTCACATTCGCAACATGTATTAACAAGACGTGTCAGTTAATAATGGCGGCGTCACTCACCTACGAAGGCTGCACCAGCTTTTTTTGTACTGTGACGTACTATTTGGTAATGACACATTTTTCTTCACGTTATGACTAATTGAGAAAATATTCTTGTCTTTCATTTGGATCTTTTACTTTGTAATACATAAATTATAAACTATGTTTTGAGTAGAGTAATGTAAAGTCCAAAAAAAACGGGTTGATTTTTTTTATTTTTACGAAACGCTGTTAATATTGTAAAAGTTTACAATAACCACCCTTTTAACCTGATTTCGTTTATCCCTCTTTGTAAAAGCTCTCAAGCCAAGTAACCCTAGGCAACAAATGGAGTAGAATTCTAAAAACTTATTACCGACAACCATTCTCTTACGTAATGAGTAGTCGTTTTGTGTAAAATAAGATATTTGAGCTATGTGTTAATGAAGAAAGCTCATATCAATATATTTAGCATCTTTGAAGAATAACCACATATAAAAGCAATTTAGTGTCAACGTAAAACATTTTAATTTTGTTGTTTGATCTCGTTTAAGACATAACAACTAGAATAATAAAAGCCGTTTGTATATAAAGTTGGAAAATTGGCAATGTCAAAAGTATTTTTATTTCTTTAATTGTAGCAATACATAACATACTCGCCGATTGTTCGTCTCAAATAATCCTAAAGCCATTTAACTGAAGCACTAATGGCCATAAATCCTCCATTGAGAGTATAAGTATTTATAACACACGACGGTCACCTGGACCTTGTGCGAGGTGCCAGGAAGACTTTTACACTCTACAGCTGTACCGACATTGATAACAATCTTATTGTGGTTTGTAATGTCGGTTGCTATGTTTAATGATGACACGATTAAATGAAAAGGACATCTTCTGTCACGATGAAAAGTTAATGCCGCTGTCAGTGAAATTGAAGTCGTTAATGCGGCGTGGGTGGAAAAAATATACTAATGCAAAATAATCCAGCGGCAAATTAGACTGTATAAAAATAGATTTCTATAATAATAAAATTGTGTAATACGAAAAAAAAATCGTGTAGTTTAAAGAAGTTTTTTGTTGAAATTATTGTACATCGGTTAGTGTAAAACAAGAAAGTTTGGGGCGATTTACTTTTACGAGTAACGTCCGCTCGGCATTTTATGATTAATTGCTTTTATAATTTATGTGTGATAGTTTACCATAAAGTACTTATTGTAATAAAATTTATACATTACCAAATTTTAATAGACCCTAGCAGTGTAAAGTAATATGAATAAGATTTAATCTCATGATGAAATTAATTAGTAATAGTTGGAATTTATAAATAATATACTTAAGATGAAATGAAGTATGTTCTACCTGACGGAATAGTCCGTCATCACCGCCTGCTTCTCGCCCACTTAGACAAGAGCTGTCTCCAAAATACTATTTAATAGCTCTTCAGTAAATCTTAGCTGAAATGTTCGCTAATCTTCAACATCCATACGGGATGCTGGAATTCTATTTGAGATTTAATAAATGATATGAATTAATTTTGCACGGTTCTTGGAAATATTCATTTGCGTTATATACATTTCATTATCATTGCCAGCTTTAAGAACCAGTGTGTTAGAATATCTTGAACAACCCAACAAACAATCTTTGGTTTACCAGAATTTTTATGAATATTTATCAAAATGCTGAATTTTGATGTAACTAGACTTTTTAATGCATGTAACTGTATAACTGTATATGTCCTACTCGACTGTTTATTTTATTTTCAAACATAAAAATATTCAGAAACAAATATTCTGTTTAATAACCTCCTGTTCATACTATCGTGATCTCTTCGGAATTGCATGTGATGATGTTCTTTAAGTGATTTACAGTTTTAAACTTTTAACAAATTCGATTATAAATGTCTTTATTTTTCTTTTTTTTCAAGAATATTTTTTTGTCCTTTTTTTGTAGTCTCCTTAGTTGAATCCCCAGTTTTTTCTAGTTTTCCCAGCATTTTTCAATTAGTGACATGCATTTTGATGTGATTAGAGTCTTCTAAAGATGTCTCTTAGTTAGTCTAATATTTTTAGCTACTAATTTAATAATAATTCTTTTTTTTAATTTTGGGTAAAGAAAAGAAGAAGCGAATCCGTAAATACGATGTAAAACGACGATACGTCTTAACTAAGTTTGCGACATTGGCTTGACGAAAAAATCCCAAAAATCATTGCATTCATACAGCCTCATTCCAACAGCGAATAATTTCAAGATAATATTTCGTATTGGCAATACAACCTTCTGCTAAGAGTTTATCATTCACCATTCACGCACGATGCTATTCTACCGAATGTTACCGTGGCTTTCATAAAATATAGTTCTTTTTGGGCAAAACATCGCATTATCCTAGTCATTTAAAGATTCTCCATAAAAGTTTTCTTTAATATTTTAACGTCTTCCGTTCTGGAAGTGTCCACGTCTTCCACTGTCATTGACATATTTCAAATGAAACAAAAACATTATTTTATATTTCATACAAAAATTTACATCTATGTATATTTTCGGCGGCAAGAAATTTCAAAATTACATTTATAACCAAAACACATGTAATCTTCATAACTGTCAGACAAAGTAAAAATGGACGATGGTTGATATTTGGCATTTGAAACGCAATTTTAATACGCACAACATTTTAACTATTCCTAATATTTATATATACTTAAATAAATATTATCATTATATAAAACTACAAAGTTAAAATTGTTTAATCTTTAATATAATAATTGGACAAATAACATTAATTTGGTTATGTGGTCTGTCAGACATTTTTTTACCTCTAGAATATTAATTAAGGAGATAGGTACGCCCTAAACTTTATTCAGCTTTTCCATAACATTAATAATTATATCACCTAATAACATTGTCGTTGATGTTACAAATATTGTAACATTATTGATTTATTGATGCATCGGTCTTCATAATGTTACTTTGTAAATTTGATGTTTCGTCTAACAAACTGATATTTCTGAGCTATTACACCATTTATCTTCACTGAACCACACTTCGAATATTCGATCCCTTGTGTATATATATATATTACTTGTAAATATTATATGTATGATTGTAAAAATGTTTAGTTTTGAATAACTTTTATGTCGACTCTGCATTCTGATATCGAAAACATAAATACAATATTATACCGCATACATTCGTAAAGATAGAGACATGATCACCGATTATATGTTCCCAGAACAAGTCCAATGATACAACAATTGTATTATACGAGTAGGAAATGACACAAATACAAATTATACTTCGAAGTCAATAAGTTTACGCTGATCTAACCTTTAGTTTAAATCAGTGTGTGTGTGTGTGTGTGTGTGTGTGTGTGTGTGAGAATTGTATTCTCTGCTAACACTTCCGTTTAGCATTCCAACATCTGTCCGCACTTGAAGTTCTATAGTTATATAGGACGCTGGTAACTGTACTTTATGTAGGTCGGCAAACATGTATACATTTTATTAAAAGTATTGGAATATAAAATACTAAACAAAATAAACAATAAACAATTCAATTTAAAGTGATCAAAAGTAACAAATTATTGTTTGTATCTCCTTTAGGGAAGCGTTGCCAATTCTATAACAGTCTGTGATTTTAGGAGGAGATTTTCCAAAGTTCCGGGCTCGTTTTATTTCTGGATTGAGGAACTCTAAATAATAATGTCGTCCATTACAGTGTTGTATAAATAAATTATAACGTGGATTTGACAAACGCGATGTATGCGTACAGTGACGTTTAGAAATTAATGACATTCCTTTTAAACTTTATTTTAATATTTTTTTTTATCTTATTTTTGTGATTTAACTTATTCAGTCTAAATTCTTTATTTTTTTTATTTCAAAAACGAAACAGTAAGTGTACAATTTATTGATCATTAAATATTTATGTATAAGATCTTTATAAGCTCCGTTAACAGGTTTAGATTTTTTTTTTTAATTAATTAAAAAGACCAGATTCATTCTTTTAAATCTATAGATTCTAATAAATACGATTATCATAAATTAAAGTGTGAAAGTTTTCGAAAGGGGATGTATAGATTGGTATCGTAATATTTGGATCATTTTTAGACCGAATAGAAATAGCAACAGTTTATATATTATCTGTTTTTGATAGAATAAGAACAGATAAGGGTCTATAACTGTAATAGAGGCATAGGATTCATTCATTCATTCATTCAGGATACAGTCAAAATTTAAATGTAATAAAAAGAAAAGTGATATATTTCATCAATAATTTGAATTTAACCTTGAGGGATATTCACAAAAAGTACTTATATACAAAAAACTTGTAATAGCTCTAGTGTTTCTGATGAGCCTTAATATGAAAGGAATTGCTTGAATATACATAATCCATTCTAGGGAATGGAATATCTACATGAAAATACACTCATAATTAAAAGTGCTAAGATAAGATATGTAACCAATTGTAAACTTATTATTACCTTATCGTAAGTATAATATGTATATAAATGTAATACATATAAATCAGGTAAGTGCAATAGATATTCCATAACATCAACTTTCAAGGTCAAACAATTTCTTGTACCCAATTTCCATAAATCGCGATTTAAAGTTATCATGAAATACATAATATTTTTAAATAAAAAATTTTAATTTTTCAGCTAAGTATAACTTGATAACAAAATAAAGAAAAATAACAGAGATTATTATTTTCTTAACAAAAAAACCCGCGAGATTTATGTGAATGTTATACATAAATTAATAAAAACGTCAAGACACGAAATATTACAATAAACGAATATTTTGCGCTCTTTAATATTTATTTTCGTTTAAATTTAACACGTTTAAAACAACGATAAACAGGTAGAAATAACGTTGTGTGAGGTACCTTAAAATCGTCATCATGGAATCTTTGTTTGCCAGATATTCTTTTCAAGTTAATTATTGTTTTTTATATCCAAATATAATAGAATTATAATAGTCAGTGATGTTGTTTCCAGAAATTTACGATCATTTGAATTGTCATCTTAATACCAGAGATAAAAACCTATATCAATTTTATTGTTAGGAGCTGATTATTTTTGTCTTTAGTTCTATCACTGAAATATATATTTATTGTTAATATTTATTAAACAGAGACGAAGCTTAGCATTCCATGGGTTCATGTGCGGGTGCGTGGCACATCGCGTTGCAAGGAGAGGAGTGCAAACAATGCCTGGGACTTGCAACCCGGGTATCGGTTTAAGGGGCCCCTTTACTATGCGCATACACGCTCACCTTCACTGTCTACGCTCCTCTCTCAACCTAACCAAATTTTATATAAACCTAAAGCCTTAAATGTAGGATCTTTGGGTTTGCTTGTATACAGAAAGTTTCAAAGTACAACGCATATAATACAATTATGTTATATCGAGTATGTATGATAATTTTTATCTGTATCCAACTCAAAATTGTATAATATCGGAATTCCAGTGAAATAATCAAGATTGTTATTTTTAAACTGTAGCTTTTAACACGTATAATGTTTATAGTAAAATAAAAGCTTTCGAACGAACGAACGATATCTGCACTTAATATATTATGTATGCGTAAAAGATGATTTAGAATTTAAAAATACCTATAAATATTTGTATTTAAATATTATTCGCAGTAATAATTAATCAAAAACTAAATAAATAATACAATTGTAAGAAATATCGACTATTTTTAACACAATGTTTAAATATGTAGTTAAAAAAGTATATTTAAAATAGTTAACCAACTAAATCAATTGTTCCACATTAAATAAACGAAAACATAAGCATTTGTTAAAATTATTGAGTCAGTGACAGCGGATGTATTAACCGCTTGTTTATGATAAAAATAATGATTTACTAGACGAGCTGGTATCGTGATCTGAGCGGCCCTGAGCGTCCACGAACTTTATATACGAGTTATACGTATTTTTTGTTATCTGCGTCGAGATTTAAATATATGTGATATTTTTAGAATATATGTGTATGTCCGCTGTATATTAATATTATCCACTAATGATTAGTATAAAAAATATTATATCGAAAGTAAAAAAAATTTATATTCGCTTGACAAGTTTGACAAACATTTCATAATAAACTTTATTATCAACACGTCTAACTGATGTTTTTTGGTGGAATTTTGAAAAAAAATTCAAACGGATATATCAATCACAGATCATATCAAAGATCAGAAGAAATATAAAAAAAGTTATTTCGTACAATGAAGAAATTATATAACAAAGAAACGATGTAAAATCTGACGCATTCCGGATGAGAATATAAGCCTCATATTAAAAATTTTCCGTTAGCCACTATTCTCATGGTATTAAAGAAACTATTTTTCTCTTTCTCCTTTTCTCTCTCTCTCTCTCTCTCTCTCTGTCTTTCTTTCTCTAAGCTATTATTAAATATCTCTAACTCCATTATTGTTTTCTTACAAATCATTTCACGTTCGACTGACACTTATAAGTATACCCCAAATATCACTAAATAGTTAAATAATTAATAATTTAAATGTTATTTATTTGACATATTATTAAAAACCCACCAACCATTAGCAGGTTGAAGTTAATATATAATGAAAATCTATAATAATAGTCACAACCAAACAAAAGTTTCAAATTGAAACCCTGTCACACGCTCCAGTTCCCGAGAATATTTCAAAGCAATACGACACTACAAACAACATTAAAATGAGTGACATGTTCATTATTAACACAATATATTTAAATAGATATTTTATATAAATTTTACATTTTAGTGTAAGATACGAACTCACGGTAGCTCGAGTGGCATAGACTATCCCAGAAGACACGGCCTCGAGTCCCGTGTTGATGAGTTTTACATATTGTTTATTTAAAAATGAATTATTGTTCTCATATTATAAATTAAGTTAATATAAATAAATAAAGAGATATCAATTGTAAAATCTTTTTCATAATATTCAGTTTTAACATGTAGTCAGTAGTCAGTAGTCAGTATTCAGTAGTCACGCAATGATAAGTCGCGTAATTAAATGTTAGATAGTAGGCGGAATTGTTGCGTGGGTTAAACTTGGCTCGCCGCCAGGATTCACCTGCTGACCCTAGAACGCGTGTAGCGATAAAAAGTTTAAATTATTTACAATAGTTGTACAATCCAACATGCAACGAACTATGAAAGATTAAATCTTTTTTCAATGTCGTAACAATGCCTTGAACAGAACGCATCTTTAAAAATATATTTTTAAACGAATGAGAACTGAAAGTTAGTTTTATGACTACACTAACATAAAACACACACTAAAAAGTATTTTTAGTGTAAATAAATTGTTTTAATTAGGTATAAGGTATATAAAATCACCCACAATTCTCTAACACCCCACTATAAATTAGAATTACAAGTTTTCAATTGTATAATATAATAGAATAACAAAATAATCCTTCCCTTGGTACATTTTAGTTGGTTTTCAGAACGATTAACTTTTTTCCCACATTCCACCGGTGACGCTGTCGTAGGTAGTAGGGCTAAAGCAGAGACACACAAAAAAAAATCCCATTCACAAAAAAATGATATATCAATTAATTAACATTTAAAATGTTGAATGTGAAAACTATAGCGTCTTCTTGACCGGTGTACTGTCGTCATTTTACGACGTGTTTACGATTAATAAAATAAAGTGATCGTCTAACTTTATGTTGTAAATTATTTTTTACCCATACATTATAAAACTGAAATTTATATAATTTTTAAAACCATTAAGCTAATTACGATATTATTATTTAAAACTGAGTTGTGGGATACACATAAATATATACATCTCAAGACTTTTTTAGATTTTCATGATTTGGCGACATCTCGAGGAACTTTCTAGAACTTTTTTCGCGGTGAAGATTAATAGTATTAGTGACATGTCGTGTGCATTGGAAGATGGATCCTGAAGACAATGGCTGCCAACCTGACACATGCCAAGTTCACGTGTGTCAAAATTAAAATTACACAAAATTATTTATGGAACGAGCAAAAATTTTTACTATTTATAATTTTAAATATAAAAGTGAAAATATAACAAGACTATTAATTTTAGGCTTATTTTTAACATATGTAAGTTTATTAATGTTATTATACTATACATTGGAATTTTGTAAACTTTTTTTTTATATAACCTGACCTAGAATTGTAAATATCGTCTAAGATTTGTCCACAAACAAAATTGTATAAAAATATCAGTAGAGGTCAATAACCTTTAAATTATCTTTATATATTTGTGTAAAACGACTAAAGAAAATTGTGGGTTTACCTCATTTTGTTAAATTGACGATATATTACAGGGATTAATCTATTTATGTCAGTTCATTTAAAATTATATTTCGATTTTAAATATTTATAATTTTTAATAGCTAATAATTTTGATCATAAAAAAAATACTTGTCTACCAAAAACGGTATTTTCCTACTTTCAGTAGATAAATAATGAAAATTACGTTATATATATAATAAGGTATATTTTAATTTGATTATATAATGGACTGAATATTTTATTTTTAACTAATCATCAATAATAATAATTTGTTTACGTAATCAAATATATAGTAGACTTAATATTTGGATTCTCAGACAAAATGTTAATACAGAATATATCTTTTTTGCAGTTTTTTGCAGTTTGTTGTAGAATATATATAAAATGCTAAAATTATTATGTACCAACGATGTCTAATGAGTAAAACTTTGTTCTGCGATGTGTAAATACATTTTCTTTAGTCTAATCTGTCTCTTAAGTAATCTGCTTAAAATTTGATAATATAAAAGTTAATAAGATTAACTTAAACAGTAAAGATTAACTAAATTAAAAAAACAGTAGCTATGATACTGGAGAAAGGTCACGTAAAAAGCATGAGGACTCCCCGGAGGGCATGTATGAAGAGGTTGAAGTCTATGGCCGAGGTGAAAGAGGTATGCAGGGACCGTAGCGTTTGGCGCTCCGTCATCTCTGGCTACCCCGCAAGGGATATGGCGTAAAGTTAAATAAATAAATAATAAGATTAACTTAAGAATAAGTATTATATTCGTGTTTGTGTATAAGTATATGGTTAAAGTACAAAAACGACGAAGTAAACAATATCACCAATGATAATATTAGAATTTTCTCAATCATGTTAAATGTTTTGCTTTCTAGGGTTGAAAAATATAATTAAATTTTTATATCTTCTATATTATATATATAAGCGATTTACCACTCACGAACTCATTACGAAATCTCCTCAACTATCTGTCCGATTAACTTTAAATTTACTTTTGTGACATAGACGTCCACTAAGAATGGATTTTACGGAATTCCTACCCCAACGGATTTTAACTTTTTGCATTTCGCCAAGTTTTAAACCTGTAGGAGCTATAAACTTAACGCGGTTACCATGGCAACTTAAGTTCACATCCAAATTAATAGTGTGCCCAGCGAAGAGGGCGGCAATCAGCTATTATATATACATATATATGTACACTCGTATATATGTATATACCTTTAAAGTCAACTAGTCCATGGTTAAAGTTATTTCTGCAATTGAAGTCGGCCGAGTCGATGCACTTTCTCAACGTCACTCGACGAAATGTAATGCCAAAGTACGTTTTCTATACATATAAATAGATTTGTGTCCGTTTGTAATTCCCAATGTAACAGCTTTTCACTAAATGCTTATGAAAATATATACAGTAGTTACATGAAAAAACACTAAAAATTTATACGTCTGTCAGTTTGTTCCGGCTAATCTCTAAAACAGCTGGACCGAACAGAAGTTTAATGGATAGCTGATGCTATGGAGTAACTTGGACTACTCAAAAAATAATAATGCACGAACGAAGTCAGGAGAAAGCTATTTTGTTACATATAAAAGCCTGCTTTTACGTATATACGCAAGTAGATACGTAATAGAGTACTTAAGTACTTAATTATTACATAAACATTTATTTAACGAAAGTTACAAATTGTCTCCTTGGACCCAAAATAGCTGATCATTCAACGCGGAACTATATCAATTGGACAATGAAAAATCTTTGTTTAAAACGTAACGTAACACAAATAGATTGAGCAGATATGTTATACTATGACGCAATTAATTCTCACTGTATTACAGTTACAGTTATTTGGATTATAGTTACAGTAACAGTTATTTGGTTTACAGTTTTTAGAAAAAAAGCATAAAATATGATTATGGAACAAATTTTGAGAATCATTTGGATCGTTACTTTTTCGTTTCTTAAAAAAAAGAAACTTAAATATATTTTTTAATTTCTACAGTTATGGTTGTGTAAAAATGTTTTGACAAAGATGTAAATTATTGTTTTTAGTTGTGCTAATGATCGGTCTGGATGTTGTATTATAAAATATTTCTCTATATACTTAAAATTGTTGTTATTGTTGTCTTGTTGTTGGGCTCTGCTTCTCTTTCTCTGTACTTATAGTTACAGATATTTAACATACACGCCAATTACTCTTAACTATCTATTTTGTAACTTATTTCTAGACATTCAGGCGCTAAGGTTTAAGAAGATGTCGATTGTAACTTTATATACTATTATCATCTCTCTGTAAGATCACGAAAAAGTAAACCATATAACAGAGCAAATATAAAATAGCCTGTTGCTCTAAAAGTTAGACAACAACACATACTATATTCGATCTACACAGAATTTGAGTGCTTTAATAAACAACGTTTCTAATCATGGTCGAACACCAAATGGTGCTCCAAACGGCTGTATAAATGTGCCTTGAATTTGATTGAAAAATAGAAAAACTAATTTATTTAACACTAAACCTACCAAGTACCGGTCAAATTGACCGTTCTTAAACTTTTGTAAAACTTACACATTTTTAAACGTTATAATATCGTTATCAAACTACATGACAATTCTTAGAATATGCATATAATATTTTCTTCACTCTTTACTTTTAGTTATTTCCATTATTATCTGCGTTATATAATAAAATAACTTTTAATTACCGGTCAATTTGACGGCGTGCGGTAGGAACAGGTATACAAGAATTGTCGGTAGGTTTAGTGTTAATATTAAACACTATTGCTACTACCAACTAACTACTAATTGAAGGGAGAAGCCTCTTTAAAATGTATTTTAAAATGACTAACTTTATGATAATTTAAATTACAAAATATTGACAAAAAAATATAATCCTAAAAAACAATTGTTTTCTTGCCTTGCCTTCATCAAAAATTAAAAAAAAATTTTTTAAACTCTTTTCTTATTATTGTCATTTTTACTTCCAACCGATATACAATATTATGAAAACCACAATCTATATAATAAAATACTGTTAGTTATTCTGTCCAAACCACATTTTATAATAACACATGATATTTATGAAAACATATTAACCAACTTTAAATATATGTAATTATAAATTAAGAAAATGCCGCATAAAAAATAGACGGATTAATATTTAAAAAAAAGATTAAAGTCGGGTAAATGAAAGGTGGCAGACGTCAAATTATCTAGTCTTTAAACCCAACATACAATGTCTTATTGTTACGATCCGCAGCTGGCTTTAGTTATAAATAGATTTTTTATAGTCTAGAAAGTTATGCACTTCGTATTAAGAAACTTATGAACACTGACTCATACGTAACATTACTTTTAAAATATTTTTATTATCATAAAAATCTTAAAATACCTGTAACACGAACATTCTCTAAATACCATATTTTATGATAATAACTTTTTAAGATTACTACAATTATTCTAATTTGATCTCCTAAAAACACTTATAATGTATCGCTTTTTTTACCAATTGTTTGAACCTGATGGTTACTGTCACTATGAAAAAATTATATTCATAACATCAGTGGAGTTGTGGCCCGTCGGGTCTTAAATTTTTTCTTCTAATAGTAATAATAATAACAACACAGCATTTTTAATTTATATGTTATTAAATTATAATTAACTTATTTGATATTGATAAGTAACATAAGCTATGCTCACTAAATAACTATTGACGTTTGTGAAACAGTGATCAAAATAAAAATTAATCGACTGAGTTTGTTGTGTGGTTCTTCCCAGAGAAGGGCGCGTTTGGAAGATTCTATCCTTTATTTGAGAGTGTTTACAGAAGGGATTATTTCTATAAGTGCAGTATCAGAATCCTCCTACGGTATCCCTCCTGGCGTGAGTTGAGTGACGTTGAGTGGAAAAGAAAGAAATAAAGAAAGAAATAAATTAATAAATAAGCTTCAAGCTTCATTTAACATTAGTCTAGTTAGTATTTTACCGAGTAGCTAAAATATGTTCTCTTTTTTTTAATTTGAAATTATTCGACATACACTATTCAACCAGATAATTGCTTGGTGCCAAGATAAACTAACGGACAGGACAAATATTTTTTGTTTATATATTGAAATTGTTGATTTGAAAAGACACACCTGGTTGATAGTATTAAAACTGAGAGAAAAGTATAGTAATTAAATATCATTTCTTTATAATATTTTTAAATTTGTAGTTTACTAATCTATACATATCAATTGAAGTGTCAGTTTTTAATTCCAAATTAACAGCATTTTACAAAATCCATCTGAAAGAATATACGGTACTAACATAAAAATATGTATATTTTTTTATTGTTCTCTTTGTCTGTTTGGTCCGGCTAGTCTCTGAAACGGGTTGAGCTATTGAAACAGGACTTACTGAGTAACTCGGCTACTTTAAAAAATATATTATCCGCGAACGAAGTCATAGGCACAGCTAGTATATACAATACGTCATTTATAAAACTTAACCATAATTTAAATGAAAGAACGAATACCACTAGAATGACAGATTTCTGACCCTACTACGACGTAACCTTACGTAGCAGGTTACGTAAACTATTCAATACAATGAAAACCATATATACTAGGATCCGCCAACCGTGCGCGGCGGGTGTTGAACTGAGTTCCTTTCTTCTTTTCTTGACAACTTTTGAATGGCTAAACATTTTTTCAATCTGTTTTCGCTATAACATCCGCGTTCGGCTCAAACATACATGAGATAATTCTTACCTAATTATCTCGTCGCATTCTGGAGACAACTAAACACAAAAAACAGGTCTCCCAAACGGTTAAGAGCTTCGCTTACTTCGCTTACTCAAAAATACTGTTAATAAAAAGTATTCATAGTCTTAACAGTCAGCCTATTTCTTATAAGAACTTACAAGAAATATTATTTCTAATTGAAGAGCATAACGAACATGAACCTTCTTGAGTATATATACGTAATATATATAATATGTATATATATAATAATATCCTAAAAGATATTATAAAAGACATAAGAATTTTAAAAGTGCTTTATAAGATGTATGTATGTATATATGTATGTATGTATGATTGATATATGTCTATTAATTCGTAACATTGTTTTCTGACATATAGTTGTAATTGTAGATTTTTAAACCTTTTATAATTATATCTGTCTTCAAATTTAACAACATATATAAAAATAAAATAAATAAAAATTTTAAGTGCTTTATAACATGTATGCATACATGTATGCATGTATGTATATATGTATATATGAGATAGTTTTTAACCTTTTATAACTATATCTGTCTTCAATTTTAACAACATATATAAAAAAAAATAAAAGAAATAAAAATTTTAAAAGTACTTTACAACACGTATGTATATACGTATGTATGTACGAGACAGTTGCTGGCAGCTCGCCCGCGCTGGCACGTAGCTTATAAAAGAGAGCAGAGTTTTGCTCCCACGCCGGGAGCTCAATCCCGAAGCAGTCCTCATGGGGCGCTTACCTCACCCGATAGTACAATAAACAAAACTAATTAAATTAATACTGGGACCAAGTGATAGTGATACGGTAAGTATGTGTGATAGTGTTATACGGACTGTGATATGTGTATCGTGACTCCAGTGTGCAGGGATTGGGAGTGTCTGAAACAACACTTAATACTGTGTCGATTCATATCAGTGTTACGAGAATTAAAGAAACACATTTATTCAGAATAATATAACATATTTGCCCAAAAAATTTACAGTCATGTAATTATTATATATCTTTTGTTATAATATATCTTTAAACTCTTTGAAATATTTGTTTTTAGTTATTTTTGTAAGTTTCTCGTAACATTGGTGGTAAATATTCACCCTATATGAGCTTCAAATTGATATATCAAAACATTTTACATCGAAACTACATCATGTATAAATTAATGAAATAATTAGGTACTCTAAGGGTACACACACACACACACACACACATATATATATAAAGATGAGCCACTAAATCTATAACCTTCAATATCCTAAAATACATCTGGTCTGATTGACATGGCCAAGAGTGTGTCCGTCACCACCTCTTACCATCACATATCTAGTTGACGCATTTTTGGCAGATATTTCGGGAGAAATTTTAAAAGATCTACTACATTTATATCACTACGATGTTCTAGATTATATAAATAATCTGCTCTCGGCTATTCAAATTATTATAATAAATTACCATATTGAAAATCAAATTTGAAATTCCATTCATCTCACAACAGGAAATTGTATATTTTTTTAATAGCATATATTTTTTATTTCGCGGTAACAATTTTCATTTCAAATAACATTTATATTAATTAAAAGTGTTATATTATAACCTATAATATAACTTTAATGTGCAATTAAAATGTAATTATAATTTTACACTTACTTTTCCTCGTCTCACTTTAATTTTTATAGCACAGACAAATATTAAAACAAAGTATACTAAAAGTAACAATACATATTTAATACGCGGTAAAGCGAACTTCCTATAACCATAAAATCATCAATAAAGATATTAAAGAAAATTAATTTATAGCAAACTATAAAAATCTTTGATCACAGATTAGAAAAATTAAAAATATTTCCCGTCAATATAAATTATGAGTTCATGATTGTCGCCATTTTGCTTTAATGTCAAAAGACACGGCAATTTTATTTCAAATATATATATAACTTTTCATAGAATTTAAACTGAAATACAGTAACGCTTTAAAAAAACCTGAAAAGCTTACATTACACCAAGTGATTGACGTCCGATCCTATAATATTTACAAGTTTTAGAAGAACGTTGTTTATTCAGATTCTCTATCCGTTATAAATAGGATAACATATATCAAATCAATATATATATATATAGCATAATCAGTTGGCTTCTTATACTAATATTTAGTCTCGTACATGTTCTTGTATCAAGACAACTGCCAAAGCATATCGTTACGACACACTAAGTACTATAATTCTATTTCGATTATTACCTTCGACTTTATTTCTAGATGACGAATAGCCTCACAATATAACTATAACGTTTTCGTACGTCTTGTTACATTATCTAAGAATTTTAAAAGCATCTTTTACAAATAGATTTTATACGTATACTCGAGATATCTCAGATAGCTATCGGTGTGATGAAAAATATTTATTTGCCACAAAAATTTATGACGTACAAAAATGTATTATTTTATTGTTATTCAAATACAACAATATTAAATGTTCACTTCACGATTATTGTGAGTTTTTTATACGAATCCATAAAGTTATTAATGACAATTACATTACAGATATTATATATTTATATATACATACTAATATAATCCCGTGACTTATAATTTATATAAAATTGAAGGATTTTTTAAATATTAACAAAATGAAAGAGCATTACAAAAATACATGATGTTTCCCGACCGTTTGCATTTTATTTAATACTTTATTCCAGACACCGAAATAGATGTTAACATTGGCATTCAGCTGTTTCTCAGTGATTCTCTATTTTCACCATCTAAATATATAACAGCTTAGAGAACGAGACTGACATTTTTTTCGTCTGTCATCCTCAAATATTTATGTTGTATAAGTATCTATTAACATGTTATGCTAAATTTTAATTATAAATAATAATATGTAAAATTGAAATCTGAATTATTATACTAAAAGAAAACATGATTTTCATTAGTTATTTATGTTTCCAACAAATAATTAACACCTGCATTTTATCAAACACATTTACATCACATCTGACGTCATTGTGTACGTAAACTGAAGACAGCAGAGTATATATCATCTTATTATAAATCACAGACCAAATGAATAAAAATAAACTATACATGAAAGTATACAGCCAATTTTTTAATTTATCGCGTTTTGTTCATATTGTCTGTGGAATTTTAATTGTAAATAAAATATATATTTTGTTAATACAAACTTATATAGTTTATTGTAAACAATATTTTTTCATTGTTCGATTTACTATTTATCATCGCTCAGTAATTTACCTACTACGTTCTAAAACGGATAAAAGGGTCTATTAGTTACATTTTTATACAACCTTTTTTTATTATAAATGGGTAATTTGGATTTATAAACGAATATTTTAGTGTATTTATTGATTGGGAAATTGTTTTACTGTTTTCAGAGTACTTACTTTGTCGTAAACTTAAGAACTAAATAAATATTATGTTGATAGTAAACGGATAAATTGTTAAAAATCAGTTCAATGTGCAACTAATCAATTGTGCATTTTTTAAAATCAATTACATCATAAAAAGCTCCAGAAATATATAAAAAATTATACAAAACATATGTCTATGTTTTTTGTATAGTTATAACATAATAAAATGTTTATACAATTTCCATCAAAGAACTACATTTTAAGTTAATTTTGGGAAAATGTTTATAAATGATCACCACAAAACCATAACACAAAATAATGGCCCTGGCTTAATTAATGTGATAAAAAATGTTAAACCAACATTTATAACATACTTTAAAAACATTATCAGAAATAGTATTAATATTAAAATGCTACAGTCAATATTGACAAGACAAAGTAGGGAAATAGTAGAAAGATCTTATTATTGAAAAGTTTAAAAAAATATATGAACTGTAAAGTATCATACTAAAACTGTCTAACAAACAAACAAATAAATCCAGCTTTCTCGTAATTATTATTAACTATAATTATACAAGAGAACGATACAGCCTGATAGTCAGTGACCATTAATATCGAATAAAAAATATTTCATAGATAAAAAAAAACATCTTCATCAGTAAGGTACTTTTTATTGACTATAAAAGAAAATACTGTTTCCAAATCACGAATATTTTTGTTGAAAATTAATAATATAATATTATTTATATATTATTTATATCATGATATATCGACACCGCTGGTGACTATCAATCGCCTCTCTAATGTCATGATGTGAATTATTTAGTGATAGATCATTGTCAAAGAGCAGCCATCTTGCCAGCTGTCCAATGTCGGTCCCTAGGCTACGTTCCAATTACATGGGTACTACAATTATATTTATTAATAATATACCTATCAACATTACAAGACATTGCATTTCTTAATTTAAAATATTTTATTAATTTCCATTCATATCCTTACAAAATCGGCCGCCATCTTTAGGTCCGATAAAAGTACTTTATTTCTAAAATTGAGCTGAAAACGACGAAATAAGACGTTGCTTCTTGTATTTTTTTCTCACTTAATAAATAAAATACAGTTAATTAATTATAATTTCAATAATACATTTTCTAAATAAGTAATTAAATTGATTTTATAAGATGTCCCCTTCCCTAAAGAAGTAGGAATCTAAACAGAAACCTTAAGTGGTGTTTTTATTTAAAAATCTTCAAACAATAATTTCATTCATTTATCAAGTTTGGCTTTAACCAAAGAATGTGTTTGTGTGTGTGTTTAGTGCTGTTTTTAATATTTACCTGTACATTAAATAAAAATTCAAGACATATATCTCTAAAATATATCTCTTTTTACTATAGATGAAAGATAGTGATGTAATTTCTAGATCACACAAACAATTATTACCGGTTAGTATTTCTACATGCTTTTAAATACAAAATAAATATATATCGTAAAATATTTCATATGTAAAACGCATTTCTAACAGTAATATCAATTTCAATGTATTAAATTTATTTATTTTTATTCTAAAATATGTATTATATATTGAACTAGGTACGTAGAGCCTACATGAACTGATTACTCGATTCTTATGTCTTGTAAATATTGTAAACAAAAAGACGTCGCTCACAAGGTAAGGGTTACGCGAGTCCTGACCGTGACCACTTGACCCGATATGTTATTTATTTTAAATCGTGATTTCTCTGTAAGGTGTGGGAAAAATCTCTCGAAATCGTTATATACGTGACTTTCCTATAATAACTCGTCTTTGAACTTTCCGGTTTTCAATGTTAGGACAAAAAAAAACACGTTAGTAATTTGTATATCACCGGGAGCTCGAGCCGGGCAGCGGCCGCTATAAAAAGATCAACATAGGACGGCCGTCGGAGGCAGCCGCGCGACATGCAACCCTGGAAAACGACTCGACCGTGCCATCGAGTACTGTTGCCAAAATAATTAAAGAAATCTCCGCCGATGTCCCTCCGCCGCGCCCGCACCGCTCTAAAATCGTCGCTCTTTGCCCGGGAGTTGTAACTCGGGGCGCGGCGGGAAAACATCTCCCGCGTCACTTTTATTTCTTCTTTCCTTCCCGACGCTGTCGAATAAAAATATTTCAGTAAGTTCCCAATATCCATATAAAACTAAATATGTAGTGAGTGATTAATAGTAACTGTGCATTTAAGTGTTCAACAAGTTCGTTAGAGGGGTGTGAAAAATTATAATGTGATGTGTTACATAATGCTCGGAGAATTATGTAGCAGTTTTTTAAATTTAAAAATACCGCACTTTCTAGGCGCCTTCTGCTTAAAAATAGCACTGCGTCACGTGGTACACTGTCGACCTATAGTAAAACACCACATTTATTTTCTACCAAAATTTATTTTATTCGTTTTATTCGAATTATAACGGTAGTTTCGTAATTTTATTGTAATATGGAAATAAAAATCTCATATTTATAATTTTAGTGCTATACCTAGAAAATAAATTAATAAAAAGATTCACATTTGATAACATAGGTTACCGATCCGAATCACAGATGGCGGTAGTATCATCACCATACCTACGTCAGTCTAGGAAAAAATGACGACTAGATTGGATACGTGTTGGTGTAGTTTATGATATTTACGAGAAAAAGTATTAGACCATTAATAAAATAGTTTTATCTGTTAAAATTAGGATATAGACATTTTATAATAAGTGAAATATACAATTAGACATTATCTGCTCATGTAATACAAAAGTTCTCGGTGAGTGTGCAGTGTTCAGTACAAACGGTGCTTTATTGAAGGAACTAGGAAATAGCTTATTAAGATCTTTCCTAAAATCGTGTCCTCTTTTATTACGATATAGGACCACACTGCTAGCATTTACTTATAATGGAGGCGATTATTAGGTTACTCGTTATCCGTGTTCGAAGATGACAATTGTAAAAAAAACTATTGCAAGGTTACGTTCTGATCAAGGAAATAACTACAAATGTGGTGAAACATCAATTCATAATTTCCGTCTCATTAACACAATTATATTATTAATCCAATATATTTCTTAGTTAACATAACCTTTCTGTTATGTTATTGATGATGACTTGTCATTTTCTAACCTATATTTTATCTTGCTTTTAGAACTGACGGCAACGTAGAAATTCCACCATGGAGGACGCTTTCACGAAATCCGTGGACGAAGTCTTAGGACATTTTGGTTCAGACCCAGACAAAGGCCTTAGTCCAGACCAGGTCAAAAGAAATCAGGAAAAATATGGACCAAACGGTAAGTGGTTTGGCTTTACTAGATTATGATGCTATAATGAACCACTCAGAGCGGAATAAATCACAAATTGATCTATAATCTTTAATTGATAATCATTTTTAAAAATAAAACAGCTCTATAAAGGGCAGGTGACGAATTTAAAATGTTAATTAAGTTTACTAATACATTCTATTACAATTGGTACATAAATTTTAAGTAACTTTAACTTAAATATTAATAATTAAATAAAGAAAACTAAACTAAACAGATAAATCCACATAATTGAGTTTAGCGAGTGGTTGTACTTGTTACTTGTAGTGGCGATAGGTACTTGTTTTTATTATCTTTATATAGACAAAGTCATTCTTTCAATTATATATATATATTAATGCTTTAATATAACTCGACTAATTACGAACTGATCGGATATTTTTTTTTTTTTTTAATATATATTTTTAGTCAAAGGTATTTCAATACTCAGTCGCTACCTTACGAAATAAACTTTATTATAATGTCTTATTTAATTAATTTTTATGTATAAAATTAAAAAAAAAGGTTTTATTCTTAAATCTATCTATAATTTATAATAGAATAAAAAAATCTGTCACAAAGTGAAAGTTTTCAAACTGTACAATGTTCTAAAATTTTCTTTTACTTTTTGTTTTAATGTTGTCAAGAGTGAACAGTCTTACATTTAAATAAAGAATATATATTTTATTTTATTGAAATTAATATAAGAATTATACTATTTGAAATAAATGTATACTGAATTTTCATAGTAACTCCATTTATTTATTTTAAAAATTTGTCTGAATACAAAAAATACATTTCCCGTACCCGTCTTTACAATTTTATAATGAATAAATAAGAATAAATTAATATCTATAATGCTTTACCTCATCTTAAAATATTTTACGTGAACAGAGTTCTTTAACATGCTGACACGTGTCCTAGATACCTACTTAAATAAAAAACGCTTATAAGAAATAATTGTGTATAAAATAGTGAAATATAATTAGTAGAATAAAATGCACCTTTGTCTATTATATTTTTTAAGGATTTATTATTAAAAAAAAAAATATCTCCGCCATTACATTTATTATGAAATATATATCCCTTTATAGTTAAGGGTTGATTCACGCGTATGTTGGTCGTCTATTTAGAGAGGCGACTGTGGAGCGTTGCGTCAATGGTGCGTGTGCATGAACACTTGCTGGAGCCAACCCTACTTGTATTTATAGATATTTATTGAACTAGAAAATTCTTTATACGATTAAATCTTTAATATTCCATTTAATTACACTTTAATATTACTAGAGTTGGTAAAGCGATTACTCGTATTTACTAGACAAAGAAGGTGGCTGAAAAATTATCATCTCGTTATCAATGGACCGAGATAAACGTAAACAATTCAGAAAGTTTTACATTTACCTAGTTTAACGAAGAGGGTCAATGACCTTGTAGCCTACTATCGCAACTTAATATATAACTTAGTTTGAAGAATAATTAACTTATGTTGAAAATTAAATAAAAAACTACTAACTAGTTTGTGTCAGTTCAATTTATATTTATTTATAAAGAAATCGGTCACAAAATACTGACACTATCTCAAATAAATCGGTAAATCTAGACTGAATCTATATTATGGTCCGATTTTTTGCTTCGATTCTTATATAAATAAAAGAAAGTGATTTATCTTTTTGGGTTACTCGGTAGATCACGTTTTTTTCTCATTATTATGTAATAGAAATTCGTAAAACAATACAATTGGGTTACTCAATAGATCATAGATTTTTCTCATCATGATCTACTACAAATTCGTAAAACAATACAAATTTGTAATACATATTTCTTTATAATATATGACGCAATGCAAAATAGTGTTTAATATACGATAAGCCTCAACACCGAGTGGTTAATCGAGATAGCACGCTTTGTTTCAATATATTTACATTAAACTTATTACTGGCACTTCCCGCTTTATTTCTTTTATATTCATTTTACTTAAAACCGCCATCTTTATTGAGTGAACCGAGCGGAGAGCTCTACTGGAGACTCACAATCTTTGTCACGAATAGGTTCGAAAAGTACTTGACGAAAAATTTTGCAATGAAAAAGACAAATTAAGTGATGGTTTAAAAAAAATTATTAAAAAATGTCATGTCGTTGAGGAATAATCGTCAAAAAACTGATATCCCATTGAAGTCAATTGGAAACGATGAATCATTACACTGAACTCGCTTCGCTCAATATGCAAGCGGCACCCGTGATTTCGCGAGCGCGGCGAGTCGAAATTGAGGGTCTGTTTGCGTCCCTGGTACGAAAATGATGATTATTTGTAAATTTACGTTACGGTTATATCACAACACCGCCTAGATGAAAGTGTTCCAAATATAATATAATACGATCCAACTAACTATAGTTGGACGGGACGGGAATTTGTTTATTATCATGACCTCAAAGCACTCGTTGAACGATCATTTTGAAGTAAAATAACGTGTCTTAAATCTGCTTCACTCAAAATACATGTATATATAAATAAAATTAACTTTCATCCATGTAAAATATATCAATTAAACTAAGATTAACGTCGAAAATAAACTACAGTTAATATTAAGGACAGTTGTGTTTAAAAATTTGTGCATCAAGAGAGAGAGAGAGAGAGAAATATTTATTTACATTATGTTCCTGTTTGATATTAATCACAAGGTACATTTTTAATCTTTAAACCGATATTATATTGGGCCATGTGTTCTGATCAGCGCTAAGTGCTTTATAATACCTTCGTACTACATTCTCTTTGATATATAAATAACATATCAAAGGAACACCTTGTCATAATTTATATATATATATATATATATGTAAGTGAAGATAAAAGTTTAATTTAATCCGTCATTATATACATTATCCAATTTATCGTACGCTAAATCGTTTAGCGCGCTAACATGAAAATCAAAGTGATGTTCTGAGTATGCTGTTTCATCCTACGTCATACACCGTCCTATACCCTTGATGTATGGTATGTAACATGTTACACCACGTTAAAATGACGCAATACGATAACTTGGAGGTTGTATAGGTATATATCGCTCTTGAATATTAATGCATTTATGACGTTGAAGAAGCGATTCAATCGAGTTAAAAACTCGAAAAAAAATTGAATTTTGTTATGACTGTATTCTGATACGGAATGCGTCGAGTCCGTAATCCGTCCGTCCGTCGATGCGTCGAATGTAATATATTATTTTATACACAAGTTTATTTTGGACATTGCGTCCAGCGTCCGCCGGCTCGGGCGAGCATTTTGACGGCATTCTGTGTGTGTGCTTAACTTATTTATATAGCAAATAAGGAACCGAGATCGGTGCTCTATGATCTTCGCTATAAATAATCTCGACATCTTGGCAACCGTGATACACGGACGGCTGAATTCTGCATAAAATGTTCTCCACACATTATTCTATTATTAATGGTATCTTGAGAATAATGTTAAAAAATTTCGTACGTACGTAAACAGTCTGCGCGTGGGTAAAAATTATTACATTAATATTTTGTAGGCGTAATGTTAAAAAAATTTAATAATAAATGTTCAATAAAATTATTTAAATTTTGCTTTTAGTGAGTCAACGGTCAGCAGCCGGGTTGCGCCGTGTTGACCCGAAATTATTTAAATTGCATATACTCATTTTATTCAATTGTAATCGGTTAAAAATATAATGTCTCAAAAGTGTCTCAATTATTGATAGTTTCTCTTTACTATTAAAACAGAATGACGATAATTTTAATAATTAAAATTTTATAAGTCGACAAAAAAAAACAAAGAAAAAACGATAAATCATGAATACTATTTTCGATTTATACAAAGAAAGTGATTAACAGATTAAAGATAAGAAAAATTATCAGTCGACAAAAAAAAAGTAAAACCGATAAATTATGAATCCTATTTTCGATTTATACAAAGAAAGTGATTAACAGATTAAAGATAAAAGATAAAAAAAGATTAAAAGTTATAAACAATATCGTAACAAAAGCAAAAAATAAACGAGCGTTGTTTAGTCTAGAATGTATACGAGTCTTATACAATAACTGCTAGTGAGACATTAACACGCAGAACACGTTCAAAGATTAAGGAAGCGTGTACCATTCGTACAGTGTATGTTAGGCGTTGGATACACCTCGACAAATCACACATCACTAGAGAGATGAGTTAACCTAATACCGCTGACGCTGACACATCACTAGATGAGGTCGTACGCTAATTATCGTAGTGATCGATTTATCGCACGCTACCTCAATACCAAGTAAATAAAACTACTACGTAGTAAAATATTTTCTGTTTACATAAAATATTGTTATGAATATATTAATTTTGTCAAATATTTCACTTATAAATGTAACGTTATAAATGTAAGTAAATAACTTTGCATATATACTAAGCCTACGACTTGGTACGCGCGGATTTTTTAAAAATAAAAGTCCAAGTTACTCCTTATAACATCAAGTTATCCACCAGTGAAATTCCTGTTAAAATCGGTTCAGGCCTTTCAGAGAATAATAAGCCAAACAGACAGACGGAAAAAATTCAAAGAATATATATTTTTACATAAGTAACGTATACCTACTTATATATACCTTCATATGCGTTTAATAATATATATATATATATATATATATAAACTATTTTTAAAATACGAACGGGATGACATAAAATCTCATATCGTAGACCCATAATATAACGTTATTTTGAATTTATACGTTGTGAAGAGTGGGGTAGGTGGGGTCAGTGAACAGATTCACCGCGTCACCGCAAGACGTGGCCCAATGTTACCGTTTCACGACGACGACGACCCAACAACATTACTCATCCACACACTGGACCATTAACCAACTATAAAGAAAAAAGTATTAGAAAAAAATCTACGTTCCTTTTAAAGGAACCCCCTTAAAAGGTCAATGACCTTTTATTATTGTTTTCACATTAATTCGATTTATAAAAATTAAACAATGTAGATAAGAATCGACTAATATATATCAGGTCCAATCAACTTATCAGAATCATATATCGGCACCCAAATAAGTTTGTCTAATCTTGAATATTAAAGATAAAAAAATCCGATATAGTAGTAGTCCAGTTTCATTTGAGCGTGAATGAAAGATTATGGTATATTTCGATATAAGTCGATATGAGATATGATAATGAAGAGCTAGCGAGAGATAGAGATGGGCGGTAGCTATGTAGTGTATGTACGTACATTGTACTTGTATATATGTACGATAGTTTCAGCCGAGATAGATCACACGCCCGCTCTGACTGGTTTATAGTTTGTTAAATGTATAAAGGAGTATTCCTTTGATGTTTTATTCATAACTCTAATTATGGTACTTTTCTGTTTTCAGAACTACCCGCAGAGGAAGGTAAGTAACGAATTATTCGAATTTTAATAGAATTATACTTAAACGACCTCATCTCGATGTCTTTATTTTGGTTTCCTTGTTATCTGAGATAATACCGAGTCCTTTATCTCTTGTTAAATTGTGTAAACGTAAAAATCTGATGACGTACACCGCTTTACAAATAAGAAGTGTGTCAGGGTCGTTATTATTTCTCGTTTACATTGTAATATATTCTAACCTATAGTTTTGTCAATTCTATATATTATATGAAATTTGATTGAAATGTTTTAGTTATATAGTAATTCAATAACAAAAGAGCTACCGCTGCTCTCATATTTGTATGAGTAGACTAAATTTTAAAAGAGAAAACGTTTCTATTCGAGATTTTTGTTTTAAATATTTAGACCTAGTTCTAAAGTGTATTTTAGTTTAATGTATACTAAACATCTCAATAATCCGAACCTGGTTTTTGTTCAGCGTTTCAATCAATATGTATATATGTGCGGTGTAAGCCCACTCAAATATCTTTTGTTAAGTGCTCTACGAAACCCATGTTTGAGGAACTCTTAACAGAAAGTTTTCAAAATTCACAGGTAAAAGTATATGGCAATTAGTTCTCGAACAGTTTGATGACCTTTTAGTGAAGATTTTGCTATTAGCCGCTATTATTTCATTCGTGAGTATCGAATAACTATAAATGATACATAATATACTTGTCATTTTATATAATGTCCGTTTGTGTCCCGTTTCCAGGTATTAGCTTTATTTGAAGAACACGAAGATGCATTCTCAGCATTCGTAGAACCTTTTGTTATTTTATTAATTCTTATTGCTAACGCCGTGGTAGGAGTATGGCAGGTGAGTAATATTAACATTGTATTTCGACTAGGTAGATAGATAAATCAACGCTATGTCCTCATTATCTTTTAGGAAAGAAATGCAGAATCCGCCATCGAAGCTTTAAAGGAATACGAACCCGAAATGGGAAAAGTTATAAGAGGCGACAAATCTGGTGTTCAGAAGATCCGAGCAAAGGAAATCGTCCCCGGTGACATCGTTGAGGTGTCCGTCGGAGACAAGATCCCAGCTGATATCCGTCTGATCAAGATCTTCTCTACCACGATTCGTATCGACCAGTCCATCCTCACCGGAGAGTCCGTGTCCGTCATCAAGCACACCGACCCCATTCCCGACCCTCGCGCTGTGAACCAAGACAAGAAAAACATTCTGTTCTCCGGTACCAATGTCGCCGCCGGCAAGGCCCGCGGTATCGTCATCGGCACCGGTCTTAACACTGCCATTGGTAAAATCCGTACCGAAATGTCTGAGACTGAGGAAATTAAGACCCCTCTGCAACAGAAACTCGATGAATTCGGTGAACAGCTCTCAAAGGTTATCTCCGTTATCTGCGTCGCTGTCTGGGCTATTAATATTGGACACTTCAACGATCCCGCCCACGGTGGAAGCTGGATTAAGGGTGCCGTATACTACTTCAAGATTGCCGTCGCGTTGGCCGTCGCTGCCATCCCTGAAGGTTTACCCGCCGTCATCACCACCTGTCTCGCTCTCGGTACCAGGAGAATGGCTAAGAAGAACGCCATTGTCCGATCTCTGCCATCGGTAGAAACCCTAGGTTGTACTTCGGTAATTTGCTCCGACAAGACTGGAACTCTGACTACCAACCAAATGTCCGTCTCCCGCATGTTCATCTTTGAAAAGGTAGAAGGTGGTGATAGCAGCTTCTTAGAATTTGAAATTACTGGCTCTACATACGAACCTATTGGTGATGTGTACCTCAAGGGACAGAAAGTTAAGGCATCTGAATTCGACGCTCTCCACGAGTTGGGTACTATTTGCGTTATGTGCAATGATTCCGCCATCGACTTCAACGAATTCAAACAGGCCTTCGAAAAGGTCGGCGAAGCTACTGAGACCGCTCTTATCGTTCTTGCCGAGAAAATGAATCCTTTCAACGTTTCCAAAACCGGTCTCGACCGTCGTTCATGTGCTATTGTCGTCCGTCAAGAAGTCGAAACCAAATGGAAGAAAGAGTTTACCCTCGAATTCTCGCGTGACAGGAAATCTATGTCATCCTACTGCTCACCCCTGAAGCCCTCTCGCCTCGGCAATGGACCTAAGCTGTTCGTCAAGGGAGCCCCAGAGGGCGTCTTGGAACGTTGTAGCCACGCTCGCGTCGGAACCGCCAAGGTCCCTCTCAGCTCCACCCTCAAAAACCGTATTCTCGATCTCACCCGCCAGTACGGTACCGGCCGCGACACCCTGCGTTGCTTGGCCCTCGCCACTGCCGACAACCCCATGAAGCCCGAAGAAATGGACCTCGGAGACTCCACCAAATTCTTCACCTACGAAGTCAACCTCACGTTCGTCGGCGTGGTGGGCATGTTGGACCCTCCCCGTAAAGAAGTATTCGACTCGATCGTCCGCTGCCGCGCCGCCGGCATCCGCGTCATCGTCATCACCGGTGACAACAAGGCCACGGCCGAAGCCATCTGCAGGTATGTTTTACCGACGTCATTCGCTAAATTATTTGAAGTGTATCGTGTACTTTAATAACATTGTTTTAATTCTTAGACGTATTGGAGTATTCAAAGAGGATGAAGACACGACCGGCAAGTCTTACTCCGGTCGCGAGTTCGACGACCTGCCCCTCGGGGAGCAACGCCAGGCCTGCGCCCGCGCTCGTCTGTTCTCCCGCGTGGAGCCCGCGCACAAGTCCAAGATCGTTGAGTTCCTGCAGAGCATGAATGAAATCTCCGCTATGGTGAGTTTGCAGAGCTGTAATTTATTAATACGCAAAGCAATAACCCATATTGAGCTATTATTGCGATATTTCAAACGATATCTTCATAATCGATCTGGGGAATGAGTGTTATTTGATGTTTACAATTGTGGTATTGGGAATGCTATCCGAAATGTTTACGTTAGTCGGTGGTGGTGTTTATAAAGCGCGCTCCGCTGGCACATCATGTCCGAATTGAGAGATACCAAAACAATAGCAACCGAAATTGTTACGTTATGAGATATTCATTTATCAAAATATATTTATTTTAT
The DNA here is from genome assembly GCA_918358695.1 of Melinaea menophilus ssp. n. AW-2005. Classification (NCBI taxonomy): domain Eukaryota; kingdom Metazoa; phylum Arthropoda; class Insecta; order Lepidoptera; family Nymphalidae; genus Melinaea; species Melinaea menophilus. The sequence goes on from OU911042.1 coordinate 5,618,396, forward strand.
TCGATATGTTTATTCCATTAGCGTTAAACTTTAATTTACTCGAATATTCGATTCAAACGTTTCGTTTCATCGACCAGTTCTGAACAAACATATTCATACAAAATATTTCACTTTACGAGTTATCGATACAGTAGTATACGCGGTCGGTTCTAACGAGCAGTATATTTGACCACACTATGAGACATGTTCCCGTACACGAGTCCCCTTCCTCAGACTGGTGACGGTGTGAACGACGCCCCCGCCCTCAAGAAGGCCGAGATCGGTATCGCCATGGGCTCCGGTACCGCCGTGGCTAAGTCCGCCGCCGAGATGGTGCTCGCCGATGATAACTTCTCCTCCATTGTCTCCGCCGTTGAAGAAGGTGAGTTTGTCTTTGTTGACACTGAATATATTTTCTCTATATTTCTATAACGTCGCCACCCTTCTCACTAGGTCGCGCCATCTACAACAACATGAAACAGTTCATCCGTTACTTAATCTCGTCGAACATCGGTGAGGTAGTCTCCATTTTCCTGACTGCCGCTCTCGGTCTGCCCGAGGCCTTGATCCCCGTGCAACTTCTGTGGGTCAACCTGGTGACTGACGGGCTCCCGGCCACCGCCCTCGGCTTCAACCCCCCCGACCTAGACATCATGGACAAACCACCCCGCAAGGCCGACGAGGGTCTCATCTCCGGATGGCTGTTCTTCAGGTCATTATTGATCCTATTTGTTTAGAGCGAATAATATCGAGGAAATATCAAGTTAACTATAGCTTACATTTATAGATACATGGCTATCGGTGGCTACGTGGGTATGGCGACCGTCGGCGCCGCCTCCTGGTGGTTCATGTACTCTCCCTTCGGACCTCAGATGACCTACTGGCAACTCACTCACCACTTGCAATGCCTCAATGGCGGAGAAGACTTTAAGGTTGGATTGCTGATTGACTGATGGATTTATTGATTTACAAACAAAATATAATAATAACTGACCGTGGTATCATTCCAGGGTATCGACTGCAAGATCTTCACGGACCCCCACCCAATGACCATGGCTCTCTCGGTGTTGGTGACAATCGAGATGTTGAACGCAATGAACTCTCTGTCCGAGAACCAGTCCCTAGTGACCATGCCACCCTGGTCCAACATGTGGCTGGTCGGCTCCATGGCGCTCTCCTTCACTCTCCACTTCGTCATTCTATACGTGGAGGTCCTCTCGGTGAGTCGCCTTGAAGGTCTTAAGAGTATGTCGGTGTATATATATATAAAGCTGGTTGTTAACCCTCGTGTGGTATCAGGCCGTGTTCCAGGTGACGCCGCTGTCTCTGGACGAGTGGGTGACGGTGATGAAGTTCTCGATCCCGGTGGTGTTGCTGGACGAGGTGCTGAAGTTCGTCGCCCGCAAGATCTCCGACGGTGAGAGGACAGTGCTGGACTGGCTCCAGGGCATGCAGTGGATTGTGCTCATGTGGGCCGTGTTCTTTGCGGTCATCGTCTACGGCCCACTATAAGCCTAATACCCATCGACCCTACGGACACTGTGGAACGTGGACCGTGACTCACCGCAGTGCTAACCCCCCCCCGAGTGTGGAATGCTAACCCCCGCGTGTGAAGTGACCCTCCCCCCCGACGCTCCGTGATATCTTGTAGTGTTATGTCGTAGAATATTCGAGATGCATTTAGCATGTGCGAGACAATAAATTAACTTCGTAGCCCCGAGACTCGAACTTTATACTTTCCATTTTTTTTTGTATCCTGCGATTATTTATTGGAGTCGAGTGGCTGTGACGACCTTCATATTCGATTAACACCAAAATTTTTAATGATTTTTTTTTTTACAAGAATTTAGTAAATTGTAAGTTAGTGTATTTGGATTCAATAGTGATCTTTTTTGTATATTAAATTAGTTGTGCAGAGTACCGATATATTATAACAGCGGCTCGCACGGCTCAGTACCTCGTCCTGTGGACCGCAGACATGTTATAATTAAATCACTGTTAGTTTAGTGTAATTTATTGTAAGTGTATATTAGGGATGTCGATTCTTATTTAAAAGAGAAAGAACTCTGTCCTTCTCTTGTGGCTTGATAACTCCGCTCCGATGCATTTTTCTCAACCCTCTAAATATTTTAACCGGTTAGCGTTATGCTACTGCAAATTTATACATCCACTAACAATAATAACAAATTTATGAATGTGTGTTCTTATTAAACTTCATTGATTTTTTTGCTTTTTTTGAATGCCTCAAATTTTGTCCAGAGCCTACATATTAATTTAGTTTAACAAGAGTAATATATGAATTGATTTACTTAACCTATATAAGAATTGTTATCATCCGTTTGGTTATGGAACTTTATAATGTAGATAATTGTATACGGTTAATACAAACCACGTCACCGAAGATATATAATAATAGTATGATAAATATTTCAACATGTGTTACAGTCTGGACGTTTGTGTTTATAACATTGTTAATAAAAATACCTTGCATGTGTGCATATGCATGATTTATTTTATACTGTTTTAATAATAATATTGTAATAAAAGTGAAATAAATGAATCCAAGTTGAGAACTCAACGCAGCACAGTCGAGGGCATGCTCAAATGATTGTTGTGAACTCCTCTGACTATATATAACTATGTACTAAAATGTTGGTGTACTATAATATACACAGTTTACATTAAAGGAAATTTTGGAATTATTATTCCTTTGAATGTCCAGTGTCAGCCCTCACCCGACCCCCACAACCGAACACCGACCGAATGTTTTGTTTTCCTACTAACCAAAGTTTTGCAAAGCTTAAACATCAAATAGCTACAATTGGCTTTAAAAATTCGAATACAGTAAACTTTTGTACCAAATTTATAAAAAAAAAAATTTAAAAAAAACTACAAATTGCGAAGAAGAAGGAATTGCAAAACTGTCTCCCGGCATGCACTAACGCCCTCTGTCTGCCCCCAGCCAAGCCGATGTGGAAGGTGTAAGGACAGGACCCGCCGCAGCCCCGCACGCACTATTCCGTGAACGCTCATTGTTTGTTGTGATCCCGCAGTGAAACCTCGTAAGTTGGACGGCGTCGCTCGCGAACTCCCGCTAACGGTGCCGTTGTTTTCAGCTAACGAGGTGGTCGTTGACAAGTGGTAACACCACGTACGCCAGTTCCTCGTCCGCAACCACCGCTCGTTTATCATTATCGCCGCGGAGTGTCGTGTGCCGTGTCGCTGTAGGCTATTAGGGCTCGGGACGGAGGCGATCCGGCGACGTGACGACCACGGAGCGGGGCCGCCCCCACCTGCGCTTCTCCGGAGAGGACTTGTTCGTTATGTGTATATAATACAAATACTTAGGAGGTTTAATCGATTTGTTTAATTACGTTGTTTTAATTGAAGACTACATGGTGCCCGTCGACGAGAGCAGTGCGATAGACTGTGTACTTAAGTTGACAGCGTGCTATTATTTATTGTTATAATTTTATTATCTTTGTCTAGTTTGCTTATCTAGAGCCGAATCTATGTTTCTATTAGTGCTGACGCTTCGACGAGCAATATGGTGTCTGTAAGGGAAGGATATATAATATTATCCAGTTTGGGACCTAATTGTGTCCAAATTTTAAACATACCTGTACATTTTAATGTATTATTGTTTTGTACAATAAATCGTTATAAAACAACTGATGTTTTATTTATAAAATTATTGCCTAAAATCATCTAATAACAAGCATTTCAACAAGCTATGTTTTTTTAAATAGAGTACCTACGCAACAGTAATGTACCCTGCATTTCGAATACCTAAACTTATTTTATATATGTATTTTTATCACGCAAAAAGTAAAAAGACGTATAAAATTTTGTGGTGGTAGGTTGTTTTCTGATTTAATTTTGATTTTTTTTTCATTTCTACTAGAAAACCATATATTCTATCTTTCTCTATTTTAGTTTATGAATGTTTATTAATAGTATATTATGCTTTGCTTCTAGAGCTTTGTATAGAATAAACAAACAAGTAATACCACCGCTATTAAGAATTCATTATAGCACAATTTCTAAATATATAGAAATATATTTGTCTTTAATTTCCTTTAAAATATCAGATTTTCATATAAACACGTCACGTCATCCCTTTAAATAAAATCGGAAAAACTACTGTCAATAATAATTTACCTTACTCTGTTTTCATTTTGGAATCCCGGGTATTTTAATTGTTAATAAAATATTGTACAATGATGTCTAATAGTCATGCTTAAATAGATGTTATTAATATGTCAAAGGCATGTCATAATATGATCGGAGTTCGACACTTGTTTATAGACTCTGTGGACAGTTGTAAGTACTATTAAGTGTATGAAATTGAAACATGAATGTAAAAGTAGCAACGGTCCGTAAATCGTAGTTTTCACCAGCTGTTTATTGAGAAGAACGTGGTGTTTTGATTTATTTTTAAATTATGGAAGCCTCAAGGTTAGCATTTTAACTCATAATTTTGAAATGATCACTCACTTTTACAGCGTGCACGTAAAATTCTTTTAACTTTATATTTTAACTTTATATACAGATTGGATGTGGAATTACCGAATAAAATGGCACATTTGGATATAATGGAAATAGGTGAAGCTAGTGTTGAAAGTGTAGTGCCAAACACACCCTCTCGTGTTCTAAGGAAACGAAAATCTTTAGCTCCAGAGCCTAGCAAATCGTCTAACCGAAGAGTTAGTATGAAACCGCGCAGACACATTAACATAACAGAAAACGCCAACCCAAAACAGATAGAAGCATTGTATCTGAATAAAAAAATAAAAACCTTAACTCAAACCTTAGAAACTATATATGAAGAGCCCAAAACAAATAGTTCTGACTCTGATAACTGCATTGGAGGAAGAAAAATAAAAAGACTGTTAACATTCCAAATAGGTAGCCAATACACAAAGGAAAAAATAAAAAAACGCAGAGCAAAAATCAAGAAACTTTTAGGTAATAAATCATTTCTTAACAGGAAAAAAATACCAATGAATGTCTTTCTTAAAACAATTGAATGTCTGGAGTTAGATGAAGTTGTGCACACAGAAAGTAAAACTATAGAAAATAATATATGATAGTTTTGGGACTTACCTATGTATGGTATTATCAGCATTTATTCATAAAATCAATTTAAAAATGTATTGAAAGTTAACAAGCAATAAATGTTAATCAATTAATTTGAATGTATTATTTGGACTTTTATTGTATTAGAGTTGATGAATAAACATTTTTTTTAATGTAAGCTATTTATTTAATAGTTACAAAATATCTCATAAATAGTCCACTCGGGTTGTAACAATATTACATTTGATTAAACCTATTATTCCTAATGAATACACATTCTTAGAATATATATAAAATTTCTAAGATATTCAAAGATTAGTTCACAGAAGATACTACTTGTAGTTTAAATAACACTATTTCCTAAAAGTAAGTAGGACAGCAATCCTCTGAAGGGTAAAAGTTGTGTAATGCCAAATTACGCAACTACCACATTTGAAAAGTTTTGTTAGGATTTATATGATAAATGAAAACACATTAATAGAGTAGTGTATCCGAGTTTTTATTCAATAGTATTATTATAAATATACAAATGAAACAGAACAATATCATAAAAATAATACTGTATTTGGATTTCATTAACTTTGTGGTTACATTTACCTAACAATTGATAAACTTAAAAAAAAATATATTTAGATTCAATAAACTTTGTGGTTAAAAACTAAACAATTATTTAACTTAAAAAATAATAATTGAATAGACACTTAAATTCTTTATTATACATGTAAAACATTCTTATCTTAGACTTTCATCAAATAATAATAATTTATTATAAAAAAATATCTAAAAATAATAACAGTAAAAAAGGGAGAAACCACTAAATTATATACACACAACATTGCATACACATAAAAATAATTACAAATATAAAAAAATAATATTTCAAGAGATTCAACTTGGTAATATAAAATAAATATGAACTATTATATAAAATATATATAAACTATTAAGGTACTACAAAATGAGTTATGGATTGCTACGAGCTATTAATAATCAACCCAACATATAATTGCAAAATAAATAAAAATGTAACAATAACTTTAATATTTGTGTAGGTGTAAATCAGATGTAGTTGTTATTTACACCGTCTTACACTCACGGTCTGGTGGTACCCAAATGTACATTGTATATACTTAAAATTAATACAGCAGGAGTCATTATTAGAGCATATTTTGCCGACGTACAGATTGGGTTGTTCATATTTATAACATCACAATGTTCAAACACAGCACACACTAAAAATACTATCACTGGTATGGAATGGTAATCTTCGTTAATTCAATAAAAAAAAATTGTTAACTTAATTATCAGGTACAATACAAATTGAGGAGGTGGACGGGCATCCATCATATTCTTTGATTAAGTTTGAGTTCATGTTATCCCGGTGCACACAAACACACTGAGGCCTTTCTACACCAGGAGTGTAGAGTTGCCTGGGAACACCGACCCAGTTCCTTACCACACCACCACTGTAATATAATATAAATATAAATATTTAGATTAATAAAATATAATTTCAATTGTCTCTGAAATATTTTAATTTAAAATTGCCATCCTTTCATTTATCAGAAACTATATAAGTATGTTGTAATTGTTTGTACCTTGATTTAGTACACCAAACACGAGATCCTTCAAATTCACTCCAGGCGATGTTACATGGTGGATACAATCGCTCCTGTTTCTTAGCTTCTTCTTTTTCTTCTCTGCACTGCTTCACTACTTTTTTTAACTTAGTCATATACATAGTTTCAGTTCCATTTTCATCATAATACCTTCCAGCTAAATACCCTAAAATTTAATTATATATTTTAACAAAATGGAAGTTATAATTATAATAACTACCTGATTATAATAGGTACCTGAAAATTTGTTACACTTTTGTTTACTTTATGTAAAACTTATTTTATTTATGTACCATACAAACCTAGAAATTCATATTTTTCTCTAAATGTTTTTCTCCAATGGAGAACTGTAAATATATCATCACAGCTAAGATCGAGTACATAATCCTTGTTGCTACTATCATCATTAAAGTCCCCAGTCACCAGAGCTCTGGAGCCATCTTTTCCTGCAAATAAAATTTAAGTATAGAATAAATAGACACCTTCAAGATAATTTGAGGTATATAACAAACAAAAATGTATATATTACCAACAAAATAATGGTACGAAGCCCCTTTTTCATAGTGTTTCTTGCCTTTGGTAACATCAAAAACACTACCAATAACTGCTAAATAAATATTCTCCTTTAGGATACCATTATATTCAGCTATTTCTTCACTTGTAAAAGATACAATCTTTTTGGGAGCTTCTGGGATTTTAATAACTTTTGGTGATTTATCTTCCAATGGAAATTTATGTAGAACAATAGCTCCAATCACTACAGCTACAGTCACCAATATCATAAAATATTTAAAAGTAGTCCTCAAAGCAATTACTTTATACATACTTGTAATATTGTTTAACACAAAAATATATAATACTTAAAATATATATTTTTTAAATTCCTTTAATTGTTTGTATATTTCATTAATTTTAAATTTGACACTTTCAAATGTGCCGTCATCAGTCAGCTGTCCATTCCACAGGAAACAAACAAGATGTCGTTCGGAGATTGGGATTGGGAAAAAAGACATTTAATATCATATTATATAATATTATCGTTTTAATTGTTTTAGTTGTAGACGGTCGTTGATTTAATAATCTTATAGCATGTTTTTATAATTAATTGATGAACAACTTAAACTCCCAACCAAAAATCCTACCTACCTAAAACCAAAAATGTCCCATAAAAGTAGTGCTTTAACACGTTTTCTTCGATATGCATATTAATATACAATTTTAATAGTCTAAAAAAATGTATAAAAATTAAGCAATGGGATTTTTTTTTACTCTTAGACTTATTCTCTATAGTGGAATCGCTTGAGCACAACTAGGTATACTTAACGCAGCAATGGGTCACATGACAAGTTTCCTTGTTTTTTATGGTACAACTACTAGCATCTATATAGGGATGTATATTATTTTAATTTAATTCTCTACGGTTGCTATTTTTTAATTTTTTGCAAGTTGTATACCGTGCTCTACTCACCTTAATACATACTACACTATGTATGCATAGACACTACAAACACTTGTCATTTGACATTCTTGAATCTTGAGCCAGAAAAATATTGAATTTGAAGTTATGAATATTATAAATATTTACTTAAATTCATTTTTAAGAAATTTTTAAATATTTATTTTTATTCAATTAAAATTAGTTTTTTGTTAATTAAGATGACAGAATCTCTTAGGAAAAGTATTTACTGATGAACACTTATTAAAGTTAAAAAATAAAAATAATAATATTATTGAGATATACAGAAAATGAAGTCATTTGGGTTTATTCGTAAGTTTTCACAAAATCCTTGTAAAAGAAGGGTTGTCGTCACAGGCATTGGCATTGTTTCGCCTTTGGGGACAACTGCAGAAAAATCATGGCAGAACCTTTTAAAAGGTTATTGCGGCATAACTTCTCTTAAAGGCGAGGAATATTTAAAATTACCTAGCCGAATAGCTGGTGTAATACCTGTTGAAAATAATAGTATTTTATCAAAAGCTATGTCCAAATCAAACTTGAAATTAATGGCTCCTGCAACATGTTTAGCTCTTGTTGCCACAGCAGAAGCATTAAAAGATGCAAATTGGTTGCCCGACTCTGAAATAGATAAAGAATCAACCGGGGTCACTCTAGGCATGGGCATGATAGACTTAATGGATGTCTGTGAAACAAACAATGCTTTACAATTAGGCTACAACAAAGTTAGTCCTTTTTTTGTGCCTAGAATATTGCCAAATATGGCAGCAGGTCATATAAGTATAAAATATGGATTTAGAGGTCCTAACCATTCGGTTTCAACGGCTTGTGCAACTGGAGCACATTCTATTGGTGATGCCTTCAGGTTTATCAGAAATGGTGATGCAGATGTCATGGTAAGTGGTGGTGCAGAAGCATGTATAAGTCCACTAGCCATAGCTGGGTTTTGTCGTTTAAGAGCCTTGAGTACTTCATTCAATGATGAACCTACATTAGCTTCCAGACCCTTTGACAAACTTAGAGATGGGTTTGTAATAGGTGAAGGAGCGGCCGTTTTAGTTTTAGAGGAATATGAACATGCTTTAAAAAGAAGTGCAAAAATGTATGCCGAAATTTTAGGATATGGTTTATCTGGAGATGCTGCTCATATAACAACACCTCGGGAAGATGGCAGTGGTGCTATACTCTCTATGAGTAGAGCTTTACGTGATAGCAGCATAGATTATCAAGATATTTCATACATAAATGCCCATGCAACATCTACTCCAGTCGGTGATAGTATCGAAGCAACTGCTATTAAAAACCTGTTCAAAAACAAAGCCAAAGATATATTAATTTCTTCAACAAAAGGTGCACACGGTCATTTATTGGGAGCTGCAGGGAATTTGGAGGCAGCCTTTACTATTTTAGCAACTCATCAGGGAATGGTACCTCCTACGTTAAACTTAAATGAACCTATTGATGACCTTAATTATGTAGCTACAAATCCACAAAAATGGACTGCAGAAAGGAGAATAGCTTTAAAAAACTCATTTGGATTTGGTGGCACCAATGCAACCCTTTGTATTTCCAGCATTACATAAAAATGAGATTTATAAGCAAATTTTTTTTATAGATCTAAGAAATAATTGTTTTTACTTAATAAGGGTTTAAGAAACTGAAAAAAAAATTTTAGATTTGATAATATATTTAAAACTGAGTTACAAATGTTTTCTGATTTTATAACAATGGCAAATCCGCCGAGGTAACTCCCAACAATACGCTGATCGTGCACAGCTATAAAGGGTGGTAAAAATAATTCATTGTGGTACCACATACGATATTGAGTCACGTAAAGCATGAAAATAAAATTATTTGATCAAAAAATGCTACTATATTTCATTACAAAGCTTTTAACATTTTAATAGTAAATATTTGTTAAATGCTGGGTCTATCCAGTTGGTTATTCAATAATATATTGTTGGAATCATTCAAACTTGCACTTTATCTGCTATAACTTATCGGAATTAGATTGTTACAATATACGTTATAACCAATACAATATATTCTAAAAGCACCTTTACTTTCTGAAATACAGTTACTTTCATACATGTCAATATTTGAATTAATTTAACAGGATCTGTATCTCTGAGTTTGGAAAAAGTTTAAACAGTAATAATTGTTTTAAGAAAATCATACTTTTGAATAGCTGGTTCTTTTTAGCCTACTGTGGCTCTAACATGGTTATATTAATAAAATTATATATAAATATGAATTACGTAAATAAAATAACTTTCGGAATTATTACTTTTTTCATCTATAGGCGATGCAGGTGCAGTTTGAATGTAACAGTATTTTTAGACTACGGAGTTTTTACTTTGCAAGGCCACAAATTGAGGATGAGGAGTGTTCACACAAAGTTGAGCAAATTTTTGGCGTAAATTCTGTCTTAACTCCTGCCGTTTCTCTTTTGTGTTTCTGCGTGATTTGAATTCCAACACTTCTTCAATGGGAATATAACTGGTGTCTTGTTCTTCGTCTGAAGAACATGTGTCCTGTAGGAATGCAAGTTACACATAAATATACACCAAATTGTTGGAACAGGAATTACAGGAAATTATCGTGTAATTCCTGTTCCAGTAGTAATGTAAAACATATCTAGAGCTAAAACTTAATACACATACCAGCATCTCTTGAAGAGAAAGTGTGAAACCAGTGCATGAAATCTTTTCATTTTTTGGTAAATCCAGACAGTCGCCTCTCTCGTGGTTGCAGAACCCTTCAGAACACGCTACTTCGGATCCCTCGGGTGAGCTCATAAGTGAAGATGAACCAGACATTGTTTCACAGCAGCCATTGTTATTACCTGACGAGTACCCGCAGTCATGGTTACAGTTGGACAAATGACTGTTTTTAGTGAGCTTTGTGGTTAATTTTTTAGGTGAACAGTTTTTAGAGTAATCATCCTGGCAGGATTGGCAGCTCTCAACATTGGTCTGTATCATGTCACAACATTCATTATAATCTCTAGGCGACAAAAGGTCCATTGGGGTGTCTCTTTCTTCTAATAAACATTCTTCACATTCACATTTTTCTTCCGGTTCTTCGGAATCTGCTTCCTGTAAATAATATTAGTCTTAGTCATATACAATAATCATGTCGAAAATTACTAAGTGTGACCAACATCTACAAGACTGTTTATTTATTCCTTATATAATAACTTTAGGACCAGCTTTGGAAGTGATTAAAAGCTACTTTTGATACATTTTTTTTAATGGACTCCCTCACCTTGCACTTGCTCTCAACTGCTAGTCGTTCCTTCTTCTTGCGTCGTTTGAGTTTTTTCTGTTCCTTTCTTTGTTGTCTCGTTAGTTCTTCTTGAGTGATTTCGTCATATAACAATTGAAGCTTAGAAACTCCACTCTTAAGCTCAACGGCAGTCTCAAATTTTCGATACAGTGCCTCTATGCCAACAGCAACAAGGGTTTGACACGTGCCTTCCTCCTCTCGTAACCTTAGAGATATGCGTTGGAGACGTTCATAGATGCATATTCCGAGACAAATTAAAACCTAAAAAGTCATATTACTATATTGTCTTAATCTATAAACCCAGTCTCATAAGAATATTCAACCCTCACACATATTTTCTTTAAAGCAATTTACTTAAAAACATACTGAACATAAAACCCACTCATTAACACTAAACCTACCAACAATTCTTGGATACCTGTTCCTACCGCACGCCGTCAAATAGACTGGTAATTAAAAGTTATTATATAACGCAGGTAAGAATGGAAATAACTAAAAGTAAAGAGTGTAGAAAATATTATATGCATATTCTAAGAATTGTAATGTAGTTTGATAACGACATTATAACGTTTAAAAATGTGTAAGTTTTACAAAAGTTAAGAACGGTCAATTTGACCGGTACTTTTTACAGGTTTAGTGTTAATATACAATTATAAGTATATATATAAATATTTTTATTATTATAATTATACTTGCCTCTTCCTGTGCTATTTCTAATGTCTTAGCATGTCGCTCACGGTGATTACCAAGTAGCTCTGGCTCGGCCCTCGCTATCAAGTGTGCAATGTAATCTGTCTTCGCTTGCAAATGTAGGTGTTTGTCTAACAAGCAACGTTTAATACCTCCATATAGGGCACCGACGTAACCTTTCTCTTTTTGTGGTTGTTTCTCTTCAACAAGTAATTGATAAGCTCTTAAAACCTGAAATTTGTTATGATAAAATAAACATTCATTATTATTAAATACTTGGTGTTTCTGTTGAATATAAGATAATGTCAAAATTTTTATCAAAGTGATGTATTACACCACCATCTTTTGAAAATATTTTAAACAAACCATCAAATGTATATAACATGAATAAGTTGACAAGTTAATTTTGCAAAATACACATTTTTGTTTTTAAAATTGTGTATTGTTTGTAGAAATAATATATATTATGAATAGTAAATCTAACCAATTAATAACATATAACTACAAAATAGCCTATCAGTTTATATATACTGTATGGACGTAATGTGGAATATTATATTGTATTTAAAAACAATTATAGTATATTTTAGAAGTAAATAAGCAATGGAACAGCTAAATAAGGCAAACAATTTTGCTTGTTTTATATCTATGTTCTGTATTTGTTTTTTGATGATGAACAATATATATAGATATTACCTTAGTCTTACAATCCGCACAAAATCTATGTTTCCTCAAGTAGTTATGTAGGGTATCATGTAAAGTGTTGAAGTGGACAAGGGTGACATGTTCTCTAGCGGAAGCTCGCATTGCATCCCAGGCGGCTCGCCATGCAGCTCTACCACCCCATCCCCATGCTCCCCAACCCCATCCACAACCTGCTGTTGCACCCCACCCCCGAGCACTACCAGCCTCTAATGAGTGGAGGGGACACCTCTGTGATTTCTTCCATCTGGGCTGACTGAGTAATAGACATTCTATGCCCGTACTGGAATTAAATTATAAAATGCTAGTTGTTATTATATTTCCCTACTAATTCTATAAACTTGACACACAATAATTCTTTACACAATAAAAACAATGTCTTTCTTACCTATGACCATTCAATAATGTTGCCAATGATTGTGGATGTATTATTTTATCTTCTCTAATTGACATAATTTCATCAGATATTATAATTAATGGGTCTAGTGTTGGATGACCTGATTTGCAAAGCTGATAAAACAATCTTTCAACACTAAAAAGGCATAAATGTTAAATGACATTGAAAAAACAACATTTTAAAATTCATATACAATTAATATGAATAACATTATTTCTATATTTTTACCACTTTACCTTCTTCGACAGCCAACGCAAGGAATGATTTGATTTAAAACATTAAAAATATCAGAGGCGTCGACCCTTAGTGCAGATTTTAATTCGTCTGTGGTAAGAATTCTGTACTTGCGCATAAATTCTTCGTACTCCCGACCTTTAACTTGCGGATGGTCGCAAATGAGGCCTATAGTGTTTAGATCCATAATCATCTAGAAAACAAAACAAAATATATCCATTCAACAAAGAAATGTTAAGAAAATAAGGTCAATCATGAGACGTCACATCAAGTAATAGAAATCAATTAAATAACCTAAATAAATATCCAACATAATGTGCAAGAAGAGATCAAAATGTTGTGAGTTATTGAATGCAATAAGCTTTATTAATATATGATTAATTTTAATTAAAAAAATTAACTACGCTTGAGGTAATGTCAAAGCACAAATAGACAACTTACAGTTAAGTTATCGTAAATGGTTAAAGGCAATTGTCGCCGTTTTATTACGGGATCCTTTTCGCAATTGTAAATATCAACCAATTTAGCCATTTTTAACCAATCACATAAAAAATTGCCGACAAAATATACAAATATACCAAAATGACGGCTGATGACGGCCAACTTTTATGAAATACACGTCGAGAATAGATTAAAAAAAAAAGATAAGATGACAGAAATTGCATGAAGATATAAAAACCGTTAAACTAAAATACTAAATAACAAAAGTTAGCTTCTTTACGACCTATAAATCTATAAAATACTTTTAAAACCATTATATATTTAGAAAAGTATATTAAGAGCCATTTAACCCTTTCTTTAGAAATTATACTTCATTTTCATTTAGAATCTACAGTAAAACTATTTATTTTAGTCTGTGACATCATTTTGAGATTTGTTACCTATGGCACCTCCTTTTTGATGCGATAAGGGATTGGAGAATTACAAGAACAAAAGTCGTAACTAGACGTTTGTAAATAAATAATAGAAAGTATATGTTTATATTATTGTGATATAATGTCGAAAATATTTACACCGACAAATCAAATTAGATTAACAAATGTGGCTATAGTAAGGTTAAAGAAAGGAGGTAAAAGATTCGAAATAGCATGTTACAGAAATAAAGTTGTATCATGGCGAAATAAACTGTATGTAGGTTTACTTTACTATTATTTATATATATTTTTTTGTAATTAAAATATTTTGTTTTTTTACAGAGAGAAAGATATTGATGAAGTACTTCAAACCCATACAGTGTTCACTAACGTCTCAAAAGGACAGGTGGCCAAAAAGGACGATTTAGTTAAAATATTCGGCAAAGATGACCAGACCGAAATATGCAAAGAAATATTGGAAAAGGGAGAACTTCAAGTTTCTGATAAGGAAAGACACTCTCAAATAGACTCCCTTTTCAAAGATATTGCTACCACCGTTGCTGATAAATGCATAAATCCAGAAACAAAAAGACCATACCCTGTATCCATAATTGAAAAGGCTATGAAAGATATTCATTTTTCAGTAAATGTGAACAAAAACGCAAAACAGCAATCGCTTGATGTAATACAACTGATTAAAAAAGAAATACCACTTGAGAGGGCCCAAATGAGAGTCAGAATACAGTTAAATGGAAAAGAAGCTCGGAAAGTAAGAGATAAAGTTGTTAAATTAGCAACTAATGTTGAGGACGAAAATTGGGAATCTGGCACTGCCAATTTAATATGTCTTATTGATCCCGGCAGCTTCAGGAGTTTGGATGAAATGATCAGAACTGATACAAAAGGAAATGGACAGTTTGAACTATTAAGTTTGAAGGAAATGGTTGAGGGAGAGCAAGCATTGTAAAATAATATATAACTTAAATTATTGAAGAATACTTTGTGTTTTTATTGGTATATTTTATAATTACTGTTGTTTAATAAAGTCTTGTAAAGTAAACTTTTTTGATATTTACCTATTTTGTAATTAAACAATATATTTTTTGTGTAAACTGCAAAAATCTTTTTCTAATCAATGTTCCAGTCTGAAATTTTGAATAAAGCCTGAAAGGAACGGAAATTGTTGAAAATTTAATATTGAAACTTCTAATATTTTCTAACAAATTGTGTTACTACCTTACTCTATTTAGTTGAATAGTTCTCAGTAATTTTGTTTCGAAATACAGGAACATGTAAGACTTGTTAGAAATGCATGTCTATGTCTATGTAAACATGCAAGCATTGTTTTATTATATTGGCAGTAAAAGTAGGACTAATATACTCATTATTACTTAAATTTTACATGTGTAATCAGTATATCTTTTACCTGAATCAGAGTCCCGACAGTTTACGTAAATAAATCGGCTGGTTCTCACCTAAGGTTGGGTGTTCCACAAGGATCTATCCTTGGCCCCTTTCTATTTTTACTATGTATTAATGACTTGCCCTGTTTCGTTTAAGGTCTATGTGATATTGATACTGACAAAACCTCGCTTATTTTTAAAGTTGAGCGAGACAGGACTAATTATGACGAAGTAAACAGTACTCAGTCACGTATCCATCATTGGTTCAATGTTTATAATTGAGTCTTAAATGCTAATAAAACTAAATGTATAGAGTTTACGCTTCCTAATGTAAGAAGTAAAAATTTTAACTTGCTCCTTAACAATGAAGTGTTAAAACTGAAAGACTCGACAAATTTCTTAGGTATAACTTTAGATGAAAAGCTCCGGTGGTACCCCCATGTCTCAACACTCACAAGCAAACTCAGTTCGGTCGTCTTTGCAATTAGAAAAGGTAGACAATTAACGGACGTCAATAAGGCTCGACTTGTTTATTTTAGTTATTTTCATAGCATTTTATCATACTGTATTTTATGGGGCAGTACTGCAGAAATTAATTCTATATAAATTTTACAAAAAAGAACTGTGAGGACTATTTATAACTTAAAAGCTTGAGATTATGTATGAGATGTTTTAAGAGAAATAGGTATTCTTACAATTGCTTCTCAATACATATTTAATAACATATTTTTTATACGCTAAAATTGAAATAGTTATATAAAAAACGGTGACAGACACAAGATAAATAAAAATAAACGCCAAAATATCGTCCTCAAAAAGTTAACAAATCCTTCATGGGCTCGAGTATATACTCAACTTTAATATATACTTATGCGTATGCATAAATATATATTTAATAAAAATATAAAGCACTCTTCAAAACTAATGCCATTTATTTATTTATATCTTTTGCACTTTGAATCAATACCAGTGGTCACTTGTGTAC
Organism: Melinaea menophilus ssp. n. AW-2005; assembly: GCA_918358695.1. Classification (NCBI taxonomy): domain Eukaryota; kingdom Metazoa; phylum Arthropoda; class Insecta; order Lepidoptera; family Nymphalidae; genus Melinaea; species Melinaea menophilus. The sequence goes on from OU911042.1 coordinate 5,635,082, forward strand.
GTTAAATCAGTGTTAGGACTATTTTGATACCATAGTTATCGAAATAAGGCCTTCTGTAAGGACACTCCAACTTAATAAGTCCGAGGATTCCAAACGCGTCTTGCTCTAAGAACCACAAAACAAACTTAGTCGGGTTGTTTTAAGAGTTCACTGTTTCACAAATGTATAATAACAAATAACAACAAATGTGCAAACAGCACGGTAATACACTTGTCTTTGTACATACATTTCTCTCTAAGAGATATTAATGAAAAATATGTGTAGGTTTCTTATATTACAATTTCTTATTGAGCTGAGCGTAAGCCAAGCTCTTAACCGTTTGGGAGACCTTTTTTTGTGTTTAGTTGTCTCCAGAATGCGACGAGATAATTAACAAAAAATTTACTCATATATGTTTGAGCCGAACGCGGATGTTATAGCGAAAACAGATTGAAAAAATGTTTAGCCATTTAAAAATTATCAAGAAAAGAGGAAAGGAGAGGGGCTCAGCTCAACACCCGCCGCGTACGGTTGGCGGATCCTAGTATATATATATATATATATATATACTAGGATCATATACTATACTACATACTATAAAATATAAATATATATATATATATATATATATATATATATATAGGTAACACTACAATAATTCCTGTTATAACACTTTATTTTCACGTTCCAATATATTTGGGTAATAAATAATATACAAATTTTATATAAAAGCATTTATTTTAAAACAAGGTAGGTAATATACTTTCTGATTCTTGGCAAAACAGTCTCACGTAAGCAAGTCAACATTTGGCCTCTATTAAGAATAAACATAGGACTATAACATGCTGCCACGACTCACAAATAAAAAACACAATTATCTGATAAATAACGATATAAAATGACATTATAAAAATCATGTCGGTCCGTTGCTATCAACTTTACATATCGGTTGAGCAATATCAATATTTTACCATCGTAAAATTATTCTAAGTTAAGGAGAATTAACATTACTAGAATTGACTCACGATATCAGCGTTACATATAAAAAAAAAAACCATTACCACAGCTTAAATATTCACGGACACCTCCGCCCGCGTCCTCGCGGTTACGGTACGATAAAATTTGATAATAAATGCACAACAAAAATAGAATTCAAGTCGCATTTGTCTTTTATAATTACAAAAATATTTATATAATAACAATTTAGAAATTATCATAACAGTTCCAGTATAAACAATTTTGGAATAATATTGCACGATATCGAAGCTAAAAACATCGCGTGCGTTACAGTTATAAATACTATATATATAGCAACAAATCAACACAACGACCCATCTACATATCACAAAACCAACAGGACGACAACTGACACGGACATACCGACCGACCAACTGCGGGAGAAAACGCACGTTTATATTTATCTTATTAATATTATAACAATACAGCATCAACTAACCCTGTGTTGTCGACCCACTCCAACCCACTCCAACCCGCACAACCCCCACTCCGACCCACGATACAGTCGCTCTCCTCTAACACGTACAATCACAATCCGATATCATTACATTATATATCCATATAAAACTTTCTAATCACTAACATCAGCGACTGTACCGTGGATATATCACAATCACGTGTTGATTTGTTAGAAAATATGACTCTCACAGCACAGGAACAAACACATTCTGGACTAAATAGAACAAAACAAAAAAATAATAATTTGAAAATGTAAACATTTCTCCCTTTAAAAGACTAGCACTTAATTTTGGCACAACACTGTCTGTCACACAGCGGCATACTGCATACTGCTCTTATATACAACACTACACGTATCCGGGTAATATACTTAATACACTTCGTGACGCTCAATTACGTATTTATTGAAAGCGAAATTAAGCTGTATGTAGATTTTTTTTTACTAATATTTTGTGCCCAATGTGTCATGTTCGATGTATCTTTTACAATTAATTTATACGAAACACTAGATAGATAGGCGACGAACGATTTTATCACTCGCCGCTAACATGGACAGCTGCCATAACGGTCGTAAAAATGCAAAATAATGTATATTTTAGTACAAAAAAAATAATAATTATATAAATAATAATAATAGTAACAATAAATTCTCTGTCCCGATGCTTCATTCCGCTATGAGTATTTAACGCATCGACACTCTTACATCCGAACCATTATACATACCTAACTCTTTCCCTGTATAAATATATTATTATAGTCTTGTAAACGAAACCACGCGACCTCATAGGTCTTTACATTAACACTACGACGAATTACAAGAGAATTAGGATACGACGTACTGCTACAAGTTAACTTATCATTTGGCACTAAATTAACATATTGCATCTCCTAAGTATTTTACATAATCCTCTTTCGATATAATTATCATTCTCCTATAATTACAATTAGATTTCTTTTATTTAAATTTTTTTTCTCTAACGATATATATATTTTTTTATATTCGGGTCGATCCGTCGACCGCGACGCGAACGGAACAGAATTTAATAATGCTTATCATTGAGCAAATCTGTCCAGCCGTCTCCCCTCTCTAGGGAGGGAAGAGGGGGGGGGTATCCCGTAAAATATTACACAAAATCAGACAAGACAAGACGTTCGTTCGGCAAGGAAAATTTGGCAAAATTGAGCATTAAAGACATATTCAATTGGCATCGTAAACGAAGTCAAGATCATCCCAACTCTGGTAACTGTTACTTATAGTGCATAGTGCGTACACGCACGCACGCACGCACGCCTTGAGTATTCGTTTGTTCGTTTGACACTTGAGCATATAGAATAGTAAAATTTAACAATTAAAATATTTCAAACGTGATATGTTAAAATATTCCGCCCGTTAATTAATTAATTAATGAGTTATACAGTACAGTACATTAATCGGTAAAATAACATCGATATGATATCACTCGCTACGAGGATCGGATCACCGTTCAAAAGAACCGTATAAATGACCGTGGACTTTAGAGAATTGAGTTATTTACTAGCTACATTTATAACAACGTGGTTAAAATAGTATTTTTAAAAATAAAAAAAATATATAATATATATATATATATAATATTATCAAATAATAGTTATTGCTTAGTTGATATGATACGTCGTTAAACTTACGTGTATTTAAAAATATGACTCCATATAACCATCACGATCACAGCTCTCCGAAGACTCGTCACATCAGACACGACCACACCAAAATAAATTCTCTTTTATTACATTACATCTATAAAACGAAATGACTAATATAATATACCTACTTTACCTCTAACATTATGCCATTTTGATATATTCACTTTGCGATTGCAACGGTCCCTCGTGCGGCACTCGAGTGCCTCGTATATATATATTTATATAAGTAATAAACGACAATGACTATCATTACAATTAAAAACAAAACTAGGAAGCGATCGAACGACTTAAGTGACGGAAAAGATTTAAGAAATAAGCGGCAGTGTTTCGCGAAAAATTCGTGCAAAATAGAAACCTAACTACAGAACATGTCTTAGGAACCCGATCAATTATTGCTAGGGCTTCGAGCGCTCCAAGAGAAACTCGCCGGTGGCCGATACAAAAATATCACCGAAATAAATACCAATCCGCACATCTATCTTTTTTTGGTAAAAAATAACTATGACAATGATATGCTCGCATCAGTGAGGCGCCTCCCCGTCGCCCTCGGGCTCCGCCCCGCCGCCCTTCGACGACTCGCTGCAACAAGGTCAAATAATAATATACACAAGGGCTAATTTCACCAACGATTAATAAATAAGATCGAACTACATTATAAAGAAATTCACATAAAATCAATTATACGAAGCAAAGCACTTCGTTCGAACTGGAATGACTTCCAGGACGTAAGAGTATGTCGAAACGTTCGATGGAGGTATATTGGGAATTAGCCGGTATAATTCCTGATCACTCCCTAAAATTTATCATATAGAATACTGAGAATCTGGCAATTCTACGCTTGTATTCGAGGCTATGAAAATTTGCATAGTCCAATTCCAGGTCCCCAATTAGTTTATTTGCCCTTTGTTGCTAATTGTTTCGCAAGCATCGGCCAATATCTCACCGAAGTATTCCACATAGACCGAATCTGTTCTTTGTATATTGTTGTAGTCCCAGTGTAAGTGTAAGATCTTTGCAAAAACGCAAAGTTTTCTTGAAACTGCTCTAGCTCTAGACTCAATGCACCGATTAAAGTTCAGTTATAGTTTGAGGAAATCTCTATTCCTAATACCAGGTTTGAGTAGATCGCAGCAGAAAAATAGCTGCAGAAAGAACGGACCCCTATGGCATTCCGGCATTTATTGTTAAAGATTTCGAGGAACATCCGTTAACAACTCTTCGGAGAGATCTTTGGTTCAGAAAGTTCGTTAACCAGCGAATAAGATCAGGATACATACTGTTCGCTGAAAACTTGCTTTATGGACATGCATGGCAAACCCTATCAAATGGCTTCCAAACGTCTAAAGAGACGGCGATAGCTCTCTCTCTCTCTATTGCTCCCGACGGTCTCGCCTAATATGTGTGTTGCATACACTATGCTGTCACGGGTGTGATCGTTCTAGGTATGCAATAAGGCGCGAATTCAATACACGTTCCATAATCTTGCAGAGTATGGCGGTGTTTGAAATTTGTTTTGGACAAGGGTTGCACGTTAGCAAGTTTCTAGCAGGGATCCATTAGATCTCGAAATTTATTATATATATATATATATTGATATTGATCATTAGATTTGAAAGAATGTTTCAGCATTACTAGTGAATCGGCCGAGATGAGACCTCCGTGATGCCTTTTTAAAGGATTTGGCAGCTTGGTTAAAGGTTCTTATAATCAGGAGCTCTGCGGTCTCGAGCCTCAACCAATTTAAGGTGTGCCGAGTGTTGTCGGTGGTTATCGTGAGCACATTGAGCAATAAACCATGGTCGAGCTTTGCCACCGATGGATAGATCAGCAAAAGGAATAAGAATCTCCATTGCTTGATGCACATCGGTATAGCATCCGCGCAACTGGATCCTCAGAGACCTGCTGTGAAGGATGAGACGCAAAAAGTGCCGCATGTCATCCAAAACTGCTGACTTATATTTCCATACTCTTCTTACACCATGTCGATCGAAATCTGATTTGGACTAAATTCATACAGATTTCACAAGATATTCGGAAGTTTCCAAAGAGAAAACCTCGACACGATGTCTATCCGGAAAAGTCGTCAGCAGAAGGTCCAGGCAGTATTATCCTCTAGATCAGGTATTCTTGTCGCTCCTTACTCCTGCAGCGTAGTTGGTCTTCTGTTACGGGAACAGTCAGTCCTGATGACAGGCATTGCAGTTCCACAGAAAATCGAGGTGCCCTGATTGATACGGATGGAGGTCCGATTTATTAGCCTCACTAAGTCGAGTTGTGTTCGGATCATCACTGTGCGAACGATAGACGCACGACTACAGGTTACAGATTATTACACTATTCTAGATATATTCAACGAGAAAAAATATAAATGACGTCTCAAAAAAGTAGATCCTTATTTAAATTGTTTGTCTGTAAGTCAGTCCGTGGATGAAGTGTGGTGTGATACTTACTAGTGCGCGTATGAGCGCGAGGGCGCGGGGTGGGCGAGTCTTGCGGGCGGATGGGCGTGGCCGGCGGGGGTGGAGGGGTTGGCGGGGGTAGCGGGGGGCGGAGGATCGTCGCAGGGCCGCACCGCACTCAGCAGGTAGTTGCTGGACTCGCTGAAACAGTTCGACAGCCTGCTTCAAATTGTATTACTGCCTCCAGTGCGCCGGTGACAGGCGCTTATGTTGCTCGTGTTGATTTATTAATGATATAATAATTGTCGTCGTTGTATAATCGTTATTGTGTTATATAAATATTAACAAGTACCCCGCAACAAATATAATTGATTTATATCTTTGATAAAACTATTTATAACTATAACTTCAACCGTGTGTTTATAGGAAATAAAGTTATCAGATAAATTCAATATTTCAGATAATTTTAGTTAACTACAATTAATGTATTATACAAATTTATATCACATACTATCCGTTCCGCAAATTATTCGTCACGATAGTGACTGTAATCTTTTCAAATCCCCATTTTCATTGTAATTTTTTCCTATCGTATCCATTCAAAAGCGTCCAAACCTTTAATTTTCCTTTATTAGATACTAAACTTTGAACCAACCCTCAATATATCTCTAACATTCCGTATTTTATTACATGAATCTCTCTCTCTTCTCCTATTCTTATTGTCTGACAGTCCCATAAATTACGATACAGGTAACAACTGTTTTATATATTTTTTGAAGTTATAAATACTCTTGCATGACTCAAGAAACGATTTTGATTATTGCATGTATAATTATATAATTTAATGAAAAAATATAATTTAATTACATGTATAATTTAATTACCTACTAAATATTTACATTTCAATACGCGAAATAACTATCGCGAATAATTCCCATTACTTGGACAGATAACCTTTAGACTAGTACGAGAACAAAACGATAACACCCAGGGAAATGGAACCGTAATAGAATATACTATCATAATATAAAATAATAACAATAAAATCAGAATATGTACGCCAAATGTTCGAGCGGTAGAGCGTCTAATCACCACATCCGACACGAATCCGGAAAAGATAAACTTCGGATATCTATTAAGCACCACATACGATACGTATCCGAGAAAAAGAACTTCGGATTGCTATCAAAACTTGAATGCAGCAGAAACTACCACTATTTTGGACCGCTTGGACGTCATTTGTCCGACACGCATCGGATTTTAATCGGACGCGGTGCTAAAGCGTCCTCACGCAATAATATATTTATATATTCCCATAATAACGCATACGATGTTGCGTAGCGAATAGCATTGATTGGTTTTCTTTCTACAATAAATAGACAATTACCACGCGATTTGAATGTTTATAAATAATGTATGTGAATAGAGCTATAGTAAGTTAATAACGAAATTTAAACTATCGGCTGGGAGTAGTGATATTTGATATATGAGATATCTTAATAACTTATATACAGCAGATATCTGACAAGTATTAACCCTTTGCACTCGAGAGGTGACTATCGCCCACCAATTAATTAATTAATATACGTCACGTGAGTCAAGTCACCTGGCGGTCCTCATGCGGAGCGCTGCGCAGTTCTCCTTGCACTTGTACGCGAGCACCTGCTTGATGCGGCTGACCTCAACGTCCGGGAAGTGCCTGCTGACGTACGAGATGAGGGCGTGGACACGGCGGCGCTCCAGGGGCGGTTTGGTTGGCCGCGCCTCCTGCCCCGCCCGCGACCAGCGTTGCCCAGTCACCGAGCACGTCGCCAGTTCCATGGGTGAGAACAGCGCAGCAGCCAGCCCCCGCGTCACCTTGCGGTAGTCCCCCCACTTGACGCCGCGCAGCAGCTCCTCGCGGATCTCCACTCCCTCGCCCAGTTTTATCTGTGTGCGTGACTGCGCCTTTAATACCCGTGCAACGCAGGTGGCTCCGCCCACCGAGGTTGTACTCACGAATCTGGGGGCGGGAGCGCGCTCGTTCTCCCTCTTGAGCACGAAGGGCAGCGCTCGGCGGTGCTGCTCGAGCCACACGGCGTCCGGCACGGGCCGGCTGCGTCGTCCGTCCCATCTGCCGCCTGTATACACCGCCCTTATAGTACATTTTAGAACACGACACACGAAACACGCAATTTAAAAAAAAACTACTTTAGAATCAAAACTACCACACGGAATAATTAAATCCACGTCAGGATACTTACATGACACTCGGTTACACTAGGGGTAGGTGGGTGGGGGGTGAAAGTTACGTTTCAATATATAAAAAATCATACAGTGGAATAGTATTCGTAATACTTTATTATTATTTTTTATTATTTTTTTTGAATGTATTTAGTAAAAAAATTACATTAATGTATGTACATACATAATAAAATTATATTATATTATAATCTTCACGAAGCGATTGCACAGAGGGACATGATTACATTAAAAGGTACTAGGACTAGTTCATATTATATGGACTTTTATATTGTGAATTGACTGAGTTATTGCGTATATATATATATATATATAAATATAATTTATATACAAATATATATTCGGTATGTGTAAAATGAACTGTTCACTCGGCACAATATATCTTAAATCAGAAATATATAAATGCAAGTAACAGTTACTATTAAATATGTAACGATGAAAACCATTTATTAATATACAATAGTTTTAATCAACCTGTAATAGCTTGTTAATCGAAATATAATAGATTCTGTAAAATAATAATAATAATAATATGATATATCAATTAAATGCATCGCAACAATATATCTTATATAGCTACAATAGTTTTTATTATATTATTTTTTTTAATGTATGTATGTATGTATGTATGAGAATCGTATATGAAAGCTGCGCCTAACCTGGTGATGGAAAAAAATTTTAGGTGCTTTTCAAAATACACTATAGATATACCGATTATAATAGAGTTTTTTTTATATATTTTTATTATCTTAAGATTCGTGTAATACAATTTTAATTAAATTTAAAAAATAAATGCAGATCATAATTTAGAGATCATCACGATAAGAGATAATGGCGTCGCGACATCTAAAAATACGCTGACTTGCAAGATTTAATATTTCACACAAAACTAATTATTTATCACAACCCTATACAGCTTCTCCTCATCTCAAATCTCCTAAATGCTGGTTACAATGACTAGATGCTCATGGCAATATATTTTAAATACAAAATTAAACACAAATCAGTCGGTTAAACCAATCGCCTACAAAGGTAAAGTAAAAAATATATATTATATAATAAAACACCATCTCTCAGATCCTTCAACAAGTGTTATTATGTATTAACATGACCATATGGGACTTAATAATAAACCGGGAGCCGTAACAACTGTGTAAAGATAAAAACTATGTATTGTGTATAAAAATATCACTATTGCTATTGTTATTGTTGTTTATTGTGACACGTAATCGGCACTAACACATTCGACCGTCCCCACCGCGGCTGCGGTACAAAAAATTACTCTATTATGAAAATATATATATATATGGTGGAGAGGGTCGATGGTTGCGGATAACGTGTTATGTTGGTGTATAATATGTAACCTGTAAATAACCTATGATAAATCAGCACCGGTTGCAACAAATGCTTTAACAACGATCAGTCTATTGTCAGAGAGGAAGGCGCCGGAATTCCCTTCGACGGGACTGCGTCTATTTAGATCACTGATACGGATCGATTTTAAACTGTATATCGAGCAACAATACGTCGAAGTCCCGTCGATCGGATCGTCCGGACGCTAGGTATAATTGAAAGGCACGCAATAAGCGGAGAGGTGTGACGGCAGATAGGCCCCCGGCGACACTCCGATCACAGACTAGATATATCTACTGACAGTCTTCTTCGTAACGCTAAGCCACATCTCCTCAATGCTGATGACGAACAGTTACAATAATACTCCGCGAGTCGACGACTCGCCGGACGATACCTTCGTATCTTCGAATCGACCTCCGAGCTCTCTCTCGTCGCATCCGCGTCGTTAATCGTAAAACCATATATAGATATCCTTTACAAATTGCATAGGATGGAAAGAGAAGAATATAGGTGCAAGTCGACACCCGGGACGCGGGGGAGAGAGAGCGACATGCGTCGGGACTAGGAGAGAGCGCGTGCGCTAGTGCGGCGCGGGCAGCGGCGGCGGCGGCTTGAGGCGCGCGGGGTGCTGCGCCAGCGTGTGCCGCCGCAGGTACAGCGGCGTCTTGAAGCAGCGTCCGCACGTCCCGCACACCACCGGCTGCGCCTCGTGGATCAGCCGCACGTGCTGCCGAAGGTTGGACGCGTTGGAGTAGCGGCGGCCGCACTGCGCGCACCGCACGCCGCCGCTCGCGCCCGCCCCGCCCGCGCCCCCGCCCGCTGCCAACAACACCACGTTCGCACTGCGCCCGTCGACCGCCCCCCGCCCCACTCCACCCCGCTCGCCCATAGCCCCCAGGATCGCCCTTCTCCGCTCGTGCCGAAATTTACGTAGGCGTAGACGGAATATGTATGTACAGCGTGATTTTTGATGCATCAAATGGGTCGGAATGTTGGAAAGAATAATTAGACAATAGATAGTAACGTGAGTTAGTCGCGTGACGGACGGTGAGGCGAAGGACGATCCCACGAGGCCCGAGGCGGGGGCGGCGGCGCGGGGAGGGGCGGGGAAGAGGGGGCGGAGGGCGGGGACGGTCGGCCGACACCCGCGCGCCTGACTCTAGCTCCCGACTCACAACGAGACCGCGCGCTCTCCTCTAGCCGATACGATTCAAAGTTTATTTCGGAGTTTCGCCGGGGGCGCGGCTGTCCGACTCGACTCGTGCGTGTCAATGAGGTGAGGGTGAAACCAGAGCATAATTACCTTCCGCGTTCTCGTCCCGAAGCTCCGCGTTCATTCCGGCCATGAGATCGATGTTACCTGCGGCACGGGTTTACTGTTAAAACATGTTTCAGAGGAGTACATCGTTTAGGGTGTCGTAATGATAGATTACCTTGTAAGTTTGCGAAGGGATTAGGATTAGTTAGAGCATTATTTTCATTAAAGTAAGACTGAAAGTTTGATCGTTCCTCGTCGCTGACCTCCTGCTCCATGACTTCCATTTTGGGTTCGAGCAGGTCGGTGGCGGCGAAGTCTTGACACTTGTCCGCCTCTTCCGAGTCCCCGGGATCCATTGGGATATCGTTCTCTTCATTATTAATTTCGGTAGCTTCGAGATCAGTTTTCACCCTCAACGTAGGGTAGATGCATGTTTGGTTAAAGTCGTCGCTATTAGGCCTCGTTTGACTAGAAGTTTGAAAGGAAGCTTCTTCGTTGAGATTGTTTCTGGCAGCATCGGGAGAATTCCTCTCGGAGCGGCGACTCGCGCCCTTGTCGGGGTCATCGGCGCACGTTTCCACGTTTTGGCTTGCGGCTTTGGAGGAGGTAGAGTGTGACGGCTTGGCGCTGAGCAAATTACGTAGCTGCGAGGGTGGCGACTTTCGAGTCACCTTCTGCGGAAAGAGAACAACTTTGTCAAATCAGAGCAAATCAGAACATCTCAAGTCAGAGGGGCAACCGAAGCAGTACTTTGTCGTTGTGCGAGCAGTCCGTGAGCCCGCGTATCTGTAGTGCGTCAGCTGTACGCAGGAAGGCGCTGAGCTGGGCCTGCGCGATGTTGACCTGACCCACGTACATGAACTGCAGCAGGGCGCGCACGTGAGACACCTCACAGTCACGCATGAATATTATCGGATGAGGGCATGGATTGTTCTGGAATATCATTTACTTATTATAATACTATCATACTGAAATACTGTATGTGGCATATTACATCAATATATGTTATTTCATTAAAAGATTTTTATTAGAAATAAATACTCAATTGCCGCTCCTATAAGTAGGTTAATCTTCTTTTAATACATATCTAACTACAAATTGACTTCATTTTGTGTTGAAACAAAAATGCACTTGAGTAGTGCATCATAAAACTTCATAATTTGAATTTTTTTTTTTAAATATAAGTGTTTTTTAAATTAAAAACAAAAAAATATAAATTTAAACTCTTAAAGTCAATTATTAACTTGTTGACAAAGAAGAAATTCACATTTCATATTCTCCTCTTAGTTAAAAAAAATAGCTTGAAATATAAATTTTCTTTGTTATTAATATCAACAATCACGGAAATCTTATCAATTTTGTAACAGGTCATCGACTTGGTACTGATACATAATGTCAATTTGTAATATAAACATTACCTTACTCCATTAAACTAAGGTTTGTAGCGTGAATGTTCAGTTATAATTATTAATATTAAACTGTAGTTTTATCTGTAAATCTGGACTCAATTGTTAATTAACTTAATAGATTTGCAATATTTCAGGTTAATTGATTTCAATACCTTCATATTGTGGTATTTGTGTTTAAAACTACCTACTAAAATCCTTTTTGTGGTTTAACAGTGGTTTAATCAAGTGATTTTTATTAATGCACTGAATAAAGACACCCACTGCTCTCTTTACTCTGTTAAGCGCACCGTGAACGAGTCGTTTAGGGCAAAGACCTTGCCTTAAGCTGTTTGGACTTGGTGGTTAATTGACCTATTTGTTAACATTATTGTTGAATGAAAACTACATATTTATTTAACACACACTTTGTTTTATAATTGATAAAATGATTAAATATTATTATCACTAAACTACAAAAAAAACTTCACGGATATTTCTTTTTGTCACTAAAAAAAGAAAATGATACAAGACAGCATGAATGGCCTTATTATTTTATATGGTTCACTGCTATTGTGAAAGTTTTATATTATTATAAAAAAGCACTTTATTTCTTATTAATAAAACATTGAGTTCTTTCTTAATGGTACAGTGGGTAAAAATCATATTTAAAATGTATATATATATTTTTTTGTTGGATTTTTTCATCCTACTTTGTTTGGTTAAATTATTAGTTAAAATGTGTATATACAAAGGGAAAGGAAAAAAAATACGTGTTTTAGAGTTAAAGGTAGATTAATTACATGTTAATATAAATGTTTAATGGTAATTCCCTAAATTCAATGATATACTCAAGTCCAATAGTAATGAATTAATTAGAAATTGTGAAACAGAATTCTAAAGTAGGTACAAATAATGAAATCACGAATATTTAACTGGATCGCGAGACATGGCATTTGTAAGTAGATCAAGTGTTTTATACATAACAACTTTCACTAGAGTCATTGTAATGGTGACACATCAAAGTGTGGGGAGTGAAAGATAGACTTACTTTAAATAATTCCTTGAAATAAGGACTACAGGCCGATAGAACCACTTTGTGGGCCTCGAGCCTGTGTCCCTCGCATGCCAGGGTGACATCGACGAAGTCCTCATCATCGCGCAGTGCCTCGAATTGAGAAGTTATATTTGCTTGAAAATTGTTCCATCTCAAACAGAATTGCTGGTCGCCACCCAGTTCTGTACCTTCCATTACTTATATACATAACTCGATATCCCTGCTCATTTAATTGCTTGATAAGAATAGTTAATTATTGAAAATAAATATATCACAGTAACTTGCAATTTCAGTCGCCGTCTGGCCGAAAATCTTGAAAGAAAACAATCAATAAAATCTCGTACCAATATAAGAAAAATAAAACTTTTTAATTTGTCATTCATTTGCTGATGGGTACATTCACTTTAACGTTCCGATACACGGTGTACATTTTACCGGTTTTTTATTGACAACCCTATTTTACCTATTTGTAATAAAAAAAAGTACTTAAAAATAACCATTTATTCAAAGTAACATAAAGTGTGTTAAAACCATGAATATTTATGAATAATGAGATAATATTGATCTTTACATCAAGACACTAAATTGTGCTTCGATTCAAATAATATCTTTTTATACAAATTTTATCCATATATAGAAACGGCTGTATTAAAATATAACAAATTATTTTAGATATATTATATTTTTAAAATATCTGATTATTCTAATATGAAGTTTAAATTCTAAGCAACACAAAAATAGTATTTTATAATGAATTAAAAAGAAGTATTGTTTTTTTAAAAAAAACGTGGAACGATTATTAAAAAAAAATACACTTTTCAGAGAAGTTTTAGAGATTGTTGAATCTGCAATTATTAAATAGGCGTTACTTAAATAAAATCTAAAATTCTAAACGATAGGTATAGTGTCCATGTTTATGTGTTTATTTTGACCATGATTTGATAGCGTCATTCTCCCTCTATTTTATGTAATAATGCTTTAATACTTCTGTGATATCTATCTTCTAATTAAAAAAATTAAAACGCCAATGTCAAATGTCAATTATTATAATATTTATAAGTATGAAATTGAACTGTACTTGTAGCTGTGGGGCTGTCGCCTGTGATTTAAAAAGTATGTGATCATACACATACTTTGTTTTAAACTATAAATGCTGATGATAACACAAGTGAACTGAATATTTTTTAGAGATACCTGGACCTTCTGTGACAGTTGATATAATCGCAAGCTTTTTTTTAAAATCCTATATCCTATATCGTTTTAGATGGCGTTTCCCCAACCAAACGCACAAAGAGGTAACCTTTATTTTTCTAGATTTAAAATGACTTTTCTACTTTTAATACAATAATAATAATTATTATTCTTGATATAGAGCTCACAAATAGAAAGATATTAGAAGAACTGCAGCTTAAAAAGCAGATGCTATTGAAGCAAGGCGCCGTAGCTCCCCTGACAGCAACCACCATCTCCCTCACACAACCAAGCCCAGTCAGCCAATTGCCTATGTGCTCTATTCCTCCACTTTCTGCAACTGCTGTTAGTATATTTAATTATAAACACATTATAAACGTGTATTCATATTATAAAGAAATTATGTCTTACTTGGAATTGTATTAAATTTTGAAGTTTTTTTTCCATAATAGAATTAAGAATTTTTTTAGGGCTTCCCACAACTTCCAGAAGCTAATATAGTAAACACAAGTCACAGAGCAGCTTTACAACACGCCAACGCTACATCCTGCGGCTTCTTTGTATCCCAAGACTCCTCATTTGGCAACCAGATTCTACCTGTTTTGCCTAGATTTGACAATAAATGAGATGTCTGCAATAATGAAGTTAAAGACTCTTGAGGGTAACCTCGGTAGCCTCTCTGGTTTTACCAAACCTAAAGTTGAACTTGAACAGTATGAGACTCCACCACATATAGCAGCTGTGGCACTTTATACTATACAGGTCAGTTAGATCAATTATTTTATAATTGAAGTTTTTCTTTATCTAAAAGAATTGTTTTGTTTACATTGGTATAAGAAGTTATAATAAACCATAACTTGATTTAGAAAATATGGTGATAAAATTGTGTTCTATTTTACAGACTCAATATGCGGCAATACAAGACAAGCTGATATTAGATGCGGGCTGTGGTCCCGGCATGCTCTCACTGGGTGCATCACTCCTCGGTGCTGGGACCGTTGTTGCCGTTGATGTTGATGACAGCGCAATTGAGGTATTGCAGGAGAATATTGAAGATATGGAGGTTACTAATATTGATGCTGTGCTATGTGATTTCCTGAGCTACAAATTATCCAGGTTGGCTTATGAGATGAACTTTGTAATTATTGTACATTTGTTATATACACTATGTAATATATACATGCTCAATAATATATATATATATATATATGTTTGTAGATTTGATAACTATTTTGATACCGTGCTGATGAATCCACCGTTTGGCACCAAAAATAATGCTGGAATGGATATGAAGTTTCTCCGTATGGGTTTAGATCTCACAACAGACAGTGTGTACTCACTGCATAAAAGTTCAACCAGGTAGGAATAGATTGGTTCCTTTAAGTTCCTTTATACTTATTCCTGTACTCAAAACCATTAAGGCGCATTATACTTGTGGAGCTTACTGTTCCCTGGGAAACAAACATACCCAAAGATCATACATTTAAGCTTAACAAGTATTACGAACTATGTAACGAAATGATCAGGAATAAATTTACAGTTAATTTGTACGCTGTATAAGTAGGAGCGAGAAGTATAATAGCAAAATCTCTCTACAACTTATATGAGGACCTCAGTCTTTCTAGAACGATCATCGGTTAATTTCTAGAACAGATTTCAAAGGCGGCTTTAGTAGGTGCTTACGATATTTGGTTAGGTAGGGAGAGGAGCGTGAAGAGGAATGTGAGCGTGTATGCACATAGTAAAGGGGCCCCTTAAACCTACACCTGGGTCACAAGTCCAGACATTGTATGCTCTCCTCTCCTTGCAACGCGATGGGTCCGGCACCCACATGGTGAATCCATGGACTGCTAAGAAGCTTCGTCTCGTCACTGTATTGATAATAATAATGTATTTAAATATTACAGGTCTCACATACAAAAAAAAATTAAAGAATGGGAAGTGAAAGGCAATGTGATTGCAGAACTTAAATATAACTTACCGGCCACATACAAGTTTCATAAACAACAGACCAGAGACATCGCTGTGGATCTATGGAGGATACATCACATGAACACTTAACAACCCAAAATAAAACAGTACTCTATAATTTTTATTGTAACTTTACACATGCAATGTAAGAATAAAGTAATAAATTTTTATTAAATGTGTTTTAATCAGTCTTAAAGTTATCTCCACAAATAAATCAACAACTCGTATATAAATCACTCGTCGCCAAATTTAATGTTCTGCGCTAGTTTGATAGTCCCGGAGTAGTTGATAGTGACAGTGGAGCGTCTCATGTAGGTCTTCCATGAGTCGGAGCCGCACTCCCTCCCTCCACCCGTTGCTTTTTCCCCCCCAAAGGCACCGCCCACCTCGGCGCCGTTGGTAGGGATGTTCACGTTCACGATGCCGCAGTCGGAGCCATGCGGGCCCATCCACTACCGATGCGATTGAGATGTTTAATTAACATTCAACAACTTTTGTTGTTTAAGATTTTTTTTGTAGGCATTATCAAAATTTTTAATCTCGGACTCGAAATGGTCGTAATGCATATTCGCACTTTTAATAGCAATTAGAAGGAAAAATATTTATTAATATTTACATTAAAGAAAAATCTTTACCTTGAATACGTCACCCATATTTTCAGTGAAAAGGCTAGAAGAGAGACCTTGATCGACTTCATTGTTGTATTGAATACCGGTATCTAAGTCTGGAATCTCAATACAATATACAATGGGCGCGAAACATTCTGTCTTAACCAGCGGTGAGTCGTGCGCCAGACCTGTGATGATAGTCGGCTCTACGAAGTAACCATCACGTTCAATCACCTAAAAATTAAATAATTTAAATAAATATTTATCTCACACTGGTTATAACAACAATATTTTTCAACTAATCCATAGAGTAAATATAAATTGTACCTTTCCACCAAATTCAATAGTACCGCCTTGTTTAACAGCCTCAGCGACTGTGTCTTTATAAGCCTGTAGGGCGGCAGGCGTGTGAAGCGGACCGATCAGCGTGTCAGACTCCAACGGGTCGCCGATACGACTCAGCACACTTGCAAATGCCTTCTTTAGTTTGGATACCACCTCAGAGTAGACCTGGAAAGATAAGAAGGTTGTATAAATAACATTTATATAAGATCTTTTACTATGAAATTGATATTTTTTTAATAAAACACTTATTGATAAAGCTCCAAGTTATCTTATTATTAAAAAGGATCCATCAAAAGTTAAAATAAAGAAAAAAGAAGTTTAAGTTAGTGTGAACGTAGCGTAAGGTCAAACTCAACAAAAGAGATTCAAATTAATATGAATAAAACGAGAGGTTTAGCATAAAGAGAGCGAGATGACAGCGTGGTACCCGTGTGTGCAGCATCAGTCTTCTGGTGGTGGTGCATCGTTGCCCTGCGGTGCCGGCGCATGCAAAGAGCGCAGCGTTCAGAAGCAGGTCGAGGTTTGCGTCCTCGTTCACGACGATGGCGTTATTGCCACCCAGCTCCAGTAAATGGCGCCCGAAGCGCTTTTGCACCTCCACGCCCACCTGTTTATAACTCGTTAAGTACCTTTCGACGTACATACAGAATTGTATCTATTCTCAGTTCTCAGATTCTTTGACCGGACGACCGCGTACCTCTCGACCAACCGCTGTGCTGCCAGTGAAAGATACGAGCTTCATCCTGTTGTCTCGTACTAATGTCTGCCCTATGTCTTTCCCTCCGACGCACAGTGCGGCCACGGCCCCCGGGATGTTGTTTTTGACGAGTACGCCCTCCACTATCTTGGTTACCGCAACAGCAATGAGTGGGGTGGTGTCCGACGGCTTCCATACGCTCACATCGCCGCAAACCTATGGAATTTAATATTTAAAATATGATTAATGTATTGGTTTTAAATATGAGAATGAATATTCACATATTAATTAAGTATGAATGTTTTTACATCAAGCTAATGTCTTATCCTACCTACTTAATTATCTAAATGTTTTTCAATGAACACTACTATATTCGTACATACGTGTGGTCAGGTACATAGTACTAATATTGATAACTATATGATTAGATAATCAATCATAATTATTAACTAGAAAATTTAAAAAATGATAATACGGATGATTTCTACTGATAAAAAATGTGTAAGTAGGTATCGTTTTATACGAACAACAAAACGATTTACCATAGCAATAGCACTATTCCATCCAAAAACAGCAACGGGGAAGTTAAATGCAGTGATTATTCCGATGGCGCCGAGAGGGTTCCACTTCTCTATCAGAACATGTCCAGGTCGCTCTGATGGAAATATTGTGCCAGGAAGAGTGCGAGATAGACCTAGAGCTAAGTCGCATACGTGTATATATTCTACTACTTCGCCGATAGCCTCAGGAAGAATCTTGCCTGAAAAGATTATGGCGAATAAACACAAAAAAATTACTCACATGTATTTCATTAAAATATTTATAAACAGATAATTACATGTATAATTATAGGTAGCTTATAAGGTCAATTTAAAATTAGTGTTAGACGAAGAAAAATAAATTGGCACTGCAATGGAAACTTTATCCAACCAAATAACATTCAAATTCCTACCCATTTCCAAGGAAACTAGCTGTCCTAGTGGCTGCAGCTTGTCCCTGAGCGCATCCCCGATTTGTCTGACGACCTCTCCCCGAGCGGGCGCAGGCATCTCGGCCCACGAATGCCACGCATCCTGGGCTGCTTTTGCACAGGACTCATAATCAGCTACACTAGCTGCTTGTACCTCCGCTATAACCTTACCACTGGCAGGGCTAAAAGATTGAATAATCTGGAAAATACGTTAATTCGATTGCTATTTTTAATAATATTTACAATTAATTACACTATTTATAGAACTAAATAACTTTTTAAACAAATTAATATTCTGGAAACATAAAGAGCATTGAACTTTTACCTGACCATTAGCTTCCCATTTTCCGTTAAACACTCCCACATTTCGCTTTTCCAAGCCCAATTCTTTCAGAAACGAATATTTGGGGTCTTCGATAAGGTAAGAAGCGTTTCTAGCCATTTGCAATTTTAAACGAAAACTGACAACACGACACAGTATCCGACTCATCAGAGCAGTGTTATACGAACGTGGTCTTTACTAAATAAACATCTGATAAAACAATCTTATTTGTGAACAATTAGAGCTGTATATATCGCCTTATCACGTCACCGATAACTCAGTTGCTGGGTCACGCCTCCCCTCATTGAATTTTATTTATATGTAATTACGATAATAATTATTTTTTAAATCTCTTTTCACCTTCACCGAATTAATGTCATTTTAATTTATGTGAGACGGTTTAATGGATAATCTTTTAATCATCAAATTTGGCCTACTATGTAGATATTGATATTATTGATAAGTTAATAAAACTTATTTGTTTTTATATGGAAGGAAATATAATAATTAATATTAAAAGTGTAAAATAAATGAACAAAATTTGTATCATTTAATTTATTTATAATACAATCATGAACACTTACATCAGATGTCTATGACCTATGCTATATGTACTTAATGTTTAATCTTGTTTACTGTACACTATCACTTTGAGGTATATAATTGTTTGAACATGGCTACATGATGGAGCAGGAGCTCTTGCTTTCTTCTGTACCATCCTTCATTTGTTTGGCTTGCTGTACAAGGTAGGAGTTTTCATCTCTCTTCACCATCCACTCGGGTAAAGGCTTCTCCCAATCAGCTGGTGGTGATTCCCTTTTATTCCAAACATTATTTTGATAGTGAGGTCGTAATCGTTGAAGCCGACGAACTTTCTCACTTTTTATTACCGCCTCCTAAAATGGTCATTGTATGCTTAGAAATAATATTTTTAAATTTATGGTTCAAATATCACACTAAAGGAACCACATTATTAGTGTTATATTCTAAGGACAACATTTTTATGAATAACAAATTTAAATTAGTCTTAACACTAAACCTACCGACAATTCTTGTATACCTGTTCCTCCCGCTCGTCGTCAAATTGACCGGTAATTAAAAGTTATTTTATTAAATAACACAGGTAATATATTATATTATATAATATTATATGCATATTCTAAGAATTGTCATGTAGTTTGATAACAATATTAAAACGTTTGAAAATGTGTAAGTTTTACAAAAGTTAAGAACGTATAATTTGACCGGTACTTAGTAGGTTTAGTGTTAAATGACACTGATCCAAGTAAAAGAACAGTTACACTTACACCAGCTTTTACATCACTGTTATCAACCCATTTACAACAATTCAGATAGTCCTTTTTCCACTGATTACAATCTATTGTTTCACCATAAATAAAATACTGATGGAATCGTCCTTTAAAGCTAGTACATTCATCATATTCATCTTTATATGTATCACAATCTCTTATCTGAAAAAAATATATACAATACATTTATAATACACTTATTATAATTAAGACTACATGCTACAGAAATGATATAATCATTAATTTTGAACTTTAAATTCAATGTTTATTTTTTTATTGTATATTTTAAATGAATATTTATAGTAGTCCTTTCAGAATTATAAAATAATACTGACCAGCCATTTTTCTGTTGGGTCCAATAATTGTGGTTCATTTTCATCTTTAGTACTCTCTGTCATCTCCGACTTTTGGTCGGAGTTTTGATCGTTGTTTTCAGACATGGCTTTGTGCTATAATTTTCTCTAAGTTTATTTAATAAAAACATTCAATAGGCTATAATAGACAAAGTAATATAACCTAACTTCCAGCTATAACCTATTACATAATTGTAAGTCAATTATATAGTTGTAATTTTCATGCAAATATAGGTTTTTATACACAGTAGTTAATTAGGGTTTAATTTTCATTTTGAAATACAAGATATTTGACATTTTTTATTAAAAGAAACAAATTAACTTTTAATTCCTGAAAAAAAAATGTCACTCGTTCAGTAATCAACAAATGTCAATAACAGCTGTTTAAGTCCGTAAAGACTACTTTACACTAAAGTACTACGTTGCAGGTAAAGCTGAAGATAGACTTATGTTCTTATTATTTTTTCAACGAATGTTACAACTGAAAGGAGTGTTATAATAATAAACTATGATTATATGTATATACATTATGTGTTACAAAAAAATCTAAGCAAATAATATTAATATTTATAATAGAATATTTGATTTGGTTTATTTATAAAATATGTGACGAATTGTGGTCAGCCTATTAAATAATAATGTCACAAAGTATATTTATAATGATTTATTTTTAAATGTGTATTTTGTTCCTTCATATTTAGCTAATGTTTGTTTGTTTTTTTTTTCAAACAAAATGCTTAATGAATAGTTATTAATTTATTACTTCGGTGTGTGACATAGGTTGCAAGTTGCTTAAATTCTAGCATAATTTTCAAAATACCAATGCTACACAATTTTTTATTAAAGCAGTCTCAACTTATTAAAATTAATAGAGATAAGCTTCTGGAGGTCATGACAGCCTTGTGGTACGAGATTAGATATGATCGAATAAATTAACCGCCATTACAGGGACGTTCCTTTCCAACATCGCCATTCCCTCAAAACAACCCAAGACAAAGAACAATGGCAATTTTTTACCTGAACCTTTTATGAAGCGTCTAAAAACAAGACCAAAGCGAAACTTAATTGTATCATTTAGTCGTTTTTTACACGGTCTTAGATTTACGTGGGAAAGCCACGAAAAAAACTTTTATTTAATAAGCTTTTAATTTCGGTTTTTTGTGCATTTCCGGTTTAATACAATTAAAAAATAAAAAACTATTTAAAATGATAAATAGCAAATTAATTTTTCTTTGTTGTAATTACTACATAATAAAGAAACTAAATAATTGCGTTTGTTGTATGTATTTAACTATAAGATTAATCAAATATATTATTACAGGTCGATTTAAATGACTGATAACTGACTAATAGTTTGACTGACTTTGACAGTACTGGAAGCCATTTTAACTAGCTTTGCGTGGTCTATTTACTTTTGTCTTTTACGCTGTCATCGCGACTTCTGTGCAACTATTCATTCTCGGACGCCTTAACGGATTTCGATTGTCTTTCTGTTCTGAGTGTTCTTTTATCATGGATAGCAAGCGCAAGCACATATTTGCGTGAATACTCTTCGCCGATATCGGATTTTAGAACAAAACACAAGTGTGTACGATGTTCTGCAATTCGATTTATCCACAAATCGTAAGTTCTTAAAAATGCTATTGCCCGTGATATCCCTAAATTATATTAAATTAACTCGTTATTTATACTTTCAAACATAATTTGTTATAATGCGTTAACGCTTATTACAAATTACTTTCAGATAACTGATGAGGATTATGTTTGCGAAACATGTTAGAAACTTTTAATAGATGCAGTAAATCGGAATCTTCAACAGAATACTGGTAATGAACCACAAGCTGGACCGACACCAAGTCAGCGTGGTCATACCAATGTTTGTATTTTATGCGGATGTTCCCTCATACAAAGGCAAAATGAGAAAATATTAAGAGATAATCCCTCTGAACTACAACGGCAGATGATAGAAATAATTAAATGCAGTAAGGAACCACATCAGGTGTGTACATCTTAGTTTAAGTTCTGTTTTATGCTATTATTTTTATGTATTCTATACACATTAAACTTATAGGTTTTATTCTTTCAAAATGTTTGTTTGGTTTTATTTATTTTAATATCTAATCTTCTTACAATTATTTAGATTGTGAAAGTTATATAAATACATTTATATTATAAGTTTAATTTACCCTGAATAACATTAATCCTAGATATATGTTTTATATGCTAAAATCAGAAAGATTTCTTATATTTCTGCCAGGTAACAACTTCAGACAATGTATGCTATTCCTGTTGGTTGCGAACAAAAAGAGAGGTTCTATTCCTATATATGAATCGCCTTTATGAATTAAGAGTTGAAGAAGCCATTCAACATGGGGATGATGATGCCTCGCATACTGATCCACCTAATGAGCCTACTGTTGTGGAGTATATCTCAATGCCAATGTTGGCATATCTTTGAAGGACAACCAATCTCAGGAAGATAAACATGAGCAAGATATTGTCAGGCCATCAGGCATTCGGAATACAGAGAATGGAACTATAGCATTACCAGATTACAAGAGAGCCGCCAATACTTGTAACCATTGCCTCTTTCCTGGCTGCAATAATAATGATATGCAGTGATTAATATATTATGTAATTAAAATACCATCTTGTTTTATTTTTACTATAAATACCTATATTAATTTTTTTTTTCTTTGTTTATAGACTTACATATGTCTGTCCTATATTATCCTTATCTAAATAAATGTATAACTACATTTTTCTAAACAAAATATTTTTTTTTTCACCTGTATACTATACTATATGATCGCTATAGAATAGCGGTGGTCTTGTCGATTGGCGCTACCTATACGACGGTGTTCGCGGGTTCGATAGTAGGCAATTTGCTAGCACGCATTGGACCATCGGCTATTAAGCTGCGATTCTTTTCCTATCTGGTGAAAGAGGCCTATGCCCAGTATTGGAATGTTAGAGGTTGAAGCTTAGTAAATAGAAATAGCTATCTGACATATTTGCAAAGAAGAAAGATCGGTTTTCTTATATTTAGACAAATATTATTCATTGCAAATATATATTCGCGTTAATAAACGCGATAAAATCCGTTCAAGACATATTCTAACCCTTTACTAAACTAATAACTAATATTAAAAACATCATTTAGGAAATCTCTTACGTATTTTTTTATGTTTGTATAGACTATAATTACAATCAGTGACAACTAGTATTGACAGGTAACCTCAAATTAGTGTTAAACAAAAAGTGAAATATCTTTTTTTTGTGGCTTTCTAAAAAAATATTTGTTTCTGATTAAGCTTATGCAATGTTACCCCTATCGTTTAAATATTTTTTTATATTTAGACGCTTCCAAAAAATGTCAGGTAAAATGATGTATGGAAAGCTGCCATTGTTCTTTTTGTCATTGGTAGAAACATTGACATTTTATATAACAATAGTATATAAGCAAAAACTTATGTAATAATAATTAATGTACGGTTTTCTATTCTGGTTTTTTTATGTAGGTGTTATTCTTGGATAACTTTATATTTATCATTTTACCTTTTTTGTAAATATTATAAAAAGAGGGGTAAGTCATCAGCTGAAAAGCAAGTATAATGAAGGCCGATATTACCTTAGAGTCAGTAATTATAAACAGTTCTTAACCATATTTATAATTAAAATAATTATCTTAAGAGTCTAGGATAGCCAGCGGCAGAGTACTAGTAGTGCATCACAGAGTACTATAAATAATGCTCCGATCCATTCCAGAGATGAGACTGCTTGTATCATGTAGCCTTTTTTATAGTCGTTGACAAACAAGTCGAACGGTAGAAAGAGAGGGCATTAATGACGCACTTGAAAGTGGTGTGATTGATATTTGTTGCCCCGACATGCAACTTACGACGACCCCAATACGGCATAGCCGTAATATAAATAAGTTTCTGCAAAAGAAATATGGCTCGATTATCCTAACTTAAAATAACTCAGATCCCACAATTCGTATAATCCCCAGATTAATAATAAACGAATCTAGTCTGACAAAAGCCTTTTAGATTCGAGTTCAAATCTTCCTTTTTGCGCAGGCCTCTATCGTCGTCCTCGGTTGCCCGAGGATGTTTAAAACCTCTATCAGCTCTGAGCAAACCATTTAAAACAGTGACATTGCTTGCTTTACTATCAAACCATTAAGTGTACGTGATATAAGGTATTCAACAGTATTTCCTTTCTTATAAAAAACCAGCTTTAACAGCTTCATTAACATCCTTAGATGGTGTCTGTATATCAATTTCTCAACAGTCAATGATACAAGTGACATTATGATATAAGGTTCCTTTTCATTAATCGTTTGTTTAAGTTTACAATTAATAATTAAAAAAAAATATAACTAAAATTGGGATGTTTACTAAAAACAATGTACTGGCATAGGAAATGATAATCAAAATTTATCGTCTAGATCAGGAAATGAGGTCAAAAATGGTGTGTTTATTGAAAATATTAATTATACAATAACATTCTTTAATAATTAAGAAGCAAAACATAACTAAACTATAAGGCATAACCATAACTATAAGGTTTATTTAGGATTTTTAATCATGGTCTTTTTTAGAGATAACAGTTGCTGAATACTTTCGTTGGTGTCTGAGATATCGCTATCATAGTCAAAAATCTCTGATGGCGATGTAATTTTAAAATATCATGAATATCTAACTTAGAACATTATAAAGGCAGGAAATATCACTTTTATCGTTCTGAATTTTTATCTATAATGTTTTAATTACTTCAGAATATGATGCTCGAAAATGGCACTGATTAATTTTTTATGGTGAAATAAAAGGTTTTAATTTTAATTACAATAAATTGTTATTTTGAAGTAAAATGCTTACAGCTGTTTTTGTAATTCTGTTTAAGTTATATCAGTCTAAAACATAGAGTAAGTAGTGATTTCTAAATAACTTATGTGGAAGGCTGTATGATTGAAAAGTCATTGCTTTTCCCCTTGGAAAAAATTTGAGAACGATATAACTTATGTGGTGACAATGACAGGTGACACAGCTGATCCATGCATTTAATATATGTACATATTAGGTAATTATAAACCTTCATAGATCTATCTATTAAATAGAACATTTGTTTTGTTGTTTACGTCAGTCATAAAGAATTATTAACTATGCAGGAAAATTAAACTTGTACTGTGATTATACGTGAACGGTGACCTTTGAACTTGTCCTTTCAAAGATATATGAAAAGCGAATTAATTCACAAGCAAAATAATTGTATAAATTCGGAAAAGTTGAAGAACTAAAAATGTCCTTAAACAAACTCGTCGGAGGAGATTGTGGTGGCAACAATTCTCTTGTAAAACTTACAAACATCGTAGGTCGAGATGCTTCTATGGCACAAAACTTATCACAAGCAGATAGATTTGTCAATGAGTTTGCTGCACAAAATTCTCAAGTTCTTCAAACTTTTAATATGAATGCTTTACTCAATAATATGCCCGAAGTTGATAAGGCAAATGTTGCTAAAATAATTCAAAAACCCTCAACAAGTCAACTTTCTAATTTTCGACCGCAAATGTCATCACCATGGTTATCTGGTCCCTCTTCAGCCTTTATGGCTCCACCAATGAGACCTTTTCACGTGCCATTCCAACCAATGATGCAGCCTCAGTGCTCATCCAATGTTCAAATCCAATATGTTAATGAATCAGATTTAATAACAACATCAGATAGTGATGTCCGAGCTAAAGCACAAGAATATGTTAACAGTGTTAAAAATGATGATGAGCTTGCCTATAATCAATTCATGTCATTTATGAAAAGAATAAGTGCAGGAGAATTAAACCTGGGAGAAACAATGGAGGGAGAGCAAAAAAATATGAGTAAGGATGAAATTGTGGAAGAGATGGCTGAAAAATATAAAGATGAATGGGCTAAACTTAGTGATGTTAATGAATACTGGAATTCTGAGTCTGCTAATGGTATAGCAAAAGAATACACATTTGCAGAAGGCAATATAATGTTGGAAAATACAAGTGCTTTAGAACTTGGTAAAGAGAAACTAAAGATGGGAGATATTCCGGGTGCTGTACTTTGCTTTGAAGCAGCAGCTCAACAGCAGCCTGATTCTGCTGAAGCTTGGTACTTGCTTGGCACAACACAAGCTGAAAATGAACAGGATCCTTTAGCAATCACAGCTTTGAAAAAATCTTTAGAAATTGATCCAAGACAATTAGAAGGATATATAACATTAGCAGCCGCATACACCAATGAAAATATGCCTAAGTATGCATATTTAACATTGCTGGATTGGTTAAAGGCAAGTGGTAAGTATAGCGATCTTGTTCCTCAAGATGTTGACCCTAACAAAATGAATCTTAAAGAAATGGAGGCATATCTAACATCTTTATATCTTAAAGCAGCTCAATTGAGTCCTGTTCAGATTGATCCTGATGTTCAGAATGCACTTGGTGTCATTTGCAACTTGAATCAACAATATGATAAGGCTGTGGATTGTTTTAAAGCAGCCTTGGCTGTGGCTTCGGACAATGCTAAACTATGGAACAGGTTAGGAGCCACCCTTGCTAACAGTGATAAGTCAGAGGAAGCTCTTGATGCTTATCATGCAGCATTAAATTTGGAACCAGGATTTATAAGAGCAAGATATAATGTTGGTATCACATGTATGAATTTAGGAGCACACAAACAAGCAGCGGAGCATTTCTTAGTTGTACTGAACCAGCAATATAAGGCACAAAGCATGCAACCCAATGCTTCTGCAGCTGACACTAGCTCTTCAACTATTTGGACTACTTTGAGAATGGTCTGTTCCTTTATGGGAGAACATGATGTAGCAAAATTAGTTGACGAAAGAAAACTAAGTGAACTGAATAAGTTCTTTGATATTGAATCATAAAATAGTATAAATCAAATATATGCTCATTTGAAGAGTGTTGGTTTATTTGATAAGCATTTAATCTTATTGTGATATCATAGTTTTGGTGGGATACTTTTATAGATGACAAGATAAGACTACATATATTTTTTATGTTTTTACCATATTTTATTACATGGTTGTTGCTAACTGTTGACCTTTTAATAAAGATAAACTTTAAACAGTGATTATTTATTTTATAAAAAACTTCAAGTATATACATAATAACATATCTCAACTTTCCAATTATTCGTAACACATTCAAAGATTTTCATGAAGGAAACTGCAAACTTTACCATCCAGTGGGCATCCTTGTGGATGGTTATTATAAAACCAACACTTTTTTACCTGAATTCTAATTTTATTATTATTTTTGCTTTTAAAACTATTTTGTAATTCATCTCTTGTTCTTGGATATCTCAATTGCACATATCCACCTTGAACTTGAAAAATGTGATGGTTATTTTTTAAAAGAGTTTGTAACCCTCCACATTCAGACTTTAAAACTTGTAATTTATCATTTGGAATTAACTTGATGAGGTCCTTAATTTCTACTTTTCTACCTATTGACCAAACGGATTCATTTGAACAATCTTCCAGTAAATATTTTGTAATACACACAATTATATACTCCGTAACATTTTTGTCTATTTGGGTGCAATTTCTCACCCTCTCTACTGGATCTCTCGTTTTCATACTGTCTTTTTCATCGGGATGTGCTCCTATTTGTTCCTTTATTAAGTCACCTATGAGTGTACAATATTTACTATGTTCATTTTCTGTATATATTCTTGACTTGCCAATAAGACAAATCCTTTTTGTACTTGGTATCTTTAGTCTGTCAACTTGCGTGTTAAATCCACAGTAATCACATAGTTTTTTTATGTATTCCAAATATTCTGTGTATTGACTTTTAGATGAATCCTGTCTTTGATATTTTGTACCATTAAAATTGTAAGCACAACAAGGAAGAAGAAAAAAATTACATTTATATGAACCAGTGGCCGCAATAACCGGTATCCATGGTGTTAATTCATCAGAATGATTTCCTATAATCCAATCTACATTAGAAAACTCGTGAATATTGGATGGAGTTACAGTACTTTCCTAGAAAAGAAAATTCATTATAAACTTTACTTTTAAAGTTATATTAATAATTATTGCCTAACATTATTTACTTTTAATTTAACATTATCAGGATACATATCCCATATTTTTCTTTTTCTAATATCAACTCCAAGTCCAGAATGTCCCTCCATTGTCAAGGTATACACTAACAGGCCATTGCCACAACCAATGTCAACAAATGTTAGTGAACTATCCTCCCACAAGAGGAGCAGATACGTAGCTATTGCAATATCTTCATATACAAATTTTGAGGGATCTGTGCATTCCGGCCATATCTTAAAAGAATCAAGATGCCAATTAATTACATCATGAATAATTCCTAAATATACACTGTGAAAACTGAACTAAAAAATAATTTAAACCATGTTACCTTTACTAATTCTTTACCATATTTTAACTTTAAGTCGTTATATTTTTTATAATATTTATGATTTGACACATATACTAAAGAATCATTGCATATAGTCTTAGTTTGATTAATAATTTGTTCATTACTCCATTTGATAACTTGAGGTAATACAATTTTCTTCAACCATGTATTATATGATTTAGTATGTATATCTATAAAAGAAAAAAAATTACATAATATTATTAAATAAACAAATAAATAATATATTAATTATTAAAACAAACCTATGGCTTCCAAAATAATACTCCCATCTCTTATACAGAATGTGTATGAGAATGTTGGACATAAATTTTGCTTTAATTCTGTGGGTGTAACATCAGTAAAGGTAACTGAACCTTCGATTTTTTTGAGGGTAATAAGTTGATAAGCATGGCTTTCATCATAGCTTTTTGGTAAAAGTTCTACAATAATGATTTCTATCTCAGCATCATCTGTTTCTGTTATTTGTAATTGCAAATTCGAAATGATTTTGTCCAAATTTTGCATATCCTCTAACTTAATATTTCTTAAAATATTTTCCCAATTAGAAGACAAAGTCTTACATTTAAATTTGTTTAAAACTGTGCAGCCCCATAACCTTTTGTTGAGTACATGAGGTTTAGTTATTAAAATTTTAATGGCGTGCCAGAAAGAATTTTGTGGAGTGCTATCTATGGAATGATGTTTTAATTCCATACTTGTAATGATATTAAAATACACAAACCACGTAAAATGTGCAATTGATGTTTTGTTTTGTATAGTTTATAAGGAGCAATAGTGTTAGTAAATAAACTCTTTGTTTTCAGAATAAAAGTAGTGATTACTTTAATAAAATTAATACTTAATTATCAATCTGAATTCTGAAATTGTTATTACAAAAATAATTCATTTCGAATTTCGAAATGACGAAACACGGATGTCAAATTACAATTATATTGTGACAGCAATCAGCAATGTTATTGTTCTTTAAATTCTTCCCAAGGGGAAAAGGCAAAGACATTTATATCATACAGCCTCTTCATATTTATGTATTGTCTTCCTAACTCATATAAAATAGTTTTTTTTAAGTTCTTTTCAGTTTTAGTAACTCAAGAATACCATGTCGCTTATTAACTTCCTATTTTCATATTATAGGTAAGGCAAAATGCTATTTCATGTACTTTGTTTATTGTTCTTTCAGGTTTTTGTTTTTTAAATCCAATACAACTAACGTTTAACCGATACAGGTGTCACTCTAGTAGTTTTATTTTCAGATTCAGAAACTTCATTTTTCAAATCTCAAATCCACTATTCAATGTTCTATTAAGTCATAAAGCGGTGTATAAGTTGCAATGTTTGCTAATAATACTTTCGTGTTGCGCGGGATATTTTCAGGCGAAGATAATTATTCATATAAATTATGCACGATAGTGAGGTGTTGTATATTAAAAGCAAAACAATAAAAAATTATATGATCTCGGATTTGGATTGCATTTGTCGCATACAAATGATATTATTATATTCATTATGTCCTCGTGACTGTTAAATTGAGCATGTCCAATATGTAGACGTGATATTAAGGTATAAAGGTTTCGTCATATAGTTACACCTTATGGTAAATTAAGGCCTTCCAATAAATCCAATTGGTATTAATAGAGGCGTACCACATTCCATTATTTCGTAATGAATTTCCATTCCATTGCATTTTTGTGTCCACTTCTAATATATTCTCACTTACAATAACATATAAGTATGAGGTATTTTAACAGTATAATCAGAACTGTTTATTTTCTGTTATTGCTTTAGTATGATAATCAGTATTCTCGTTTCCTGGGATCCCTGGAACCCACATGAATTATAATTTTAACTTAATAATAATTTTGGTAAGAATTTACTTTAGCGAAATATTTTTTTACGTGAAACCCATATATATTCTGAACCTACTCGACGAGCTGAGCACAACGACACCATGCTCGACTGGCGCAAACGAAAAATAAAAAAGTTACAAATTTTTTTAGTAAACTAAATTTGGCATATTCTAAGTGAACCTAACCTAACCATTATAATGAAACAAATATTACCTAACCTAACCTAATTTAATTAACATAACCTGATTCATCTAACCTAACCTTTTTTTTTTTTTTTTTTTCTGTCCTAACCTAACCTAACCCAACCTTGGCGTTGAGGGCAACTGTTGGTTTTTTAGTGAACCTAACCTAACCTAACTTTTTTTTTTTTTTTTTTCTGTTCTAACCTAACCTAACCTAACCTTAGCGTTTAGGGCAACCGTTGGTTTTTTAGTGAACCTAACCTAACCTTTTTTTTTTTGCATTGGAAAAATCCGTTACGGATACCCGCCGGCCAGGAAGGTGATGGCCGGAGGGCTATGTGGGACTACCCGGCGGCATAGAGTGCCATTTTTAAGGCTACCCACTAAAAAACCAACGGTTGCCCTCAACGCCTTAATGGGACGACTAGTAGTCTGCGAGCTCAGCTCGAATTGCTTCTAGTAGGTCTATTCCATTCTTCCTGCACTCGCGTCTCCATTCGTACTCGCACAGGTGCATCGCTATTTATACTTAACGTTTCACTTCTCTAACATGTGTTCGCCATAGACTTTGCTGTGAATTTTTTTTATTTTTTTTTTCGTTTGCGCCAGTCGTGCATGGTGTCGTTGTGCTCAGCTCGTCGAGTAGGTTCAGAATATATATAGGTTATATTAAAAAAAATATTTCGCTAAAGTAAAGTTCAGCCATAATTTTAATTTGTTTTCACTGTTGTATTATATAAATAATAAATAAATTATAATTTTTACTGGAATTTGTTTTAACTGTTACCACACTTGCTGATTTGTTGTATTATATAATTAGTATAAGCATCAAATTTAGTATTTTGTAGGGATGTTAAAACACTCAGTATCAGAAAGCATTAACCAGTTGTTACTGTCAGATTGGTATACAAAAATCTATTGCATTGTTGCTAAAATGGCTAATGATTTAGCTGAAGAAATACCTAAAATTTAAGGTAATAGTTTTTCCAAAACCAAACTTGTATTTACTGATATTTATTACCATATAAACTATTTTTATTCTTTAAACTGTTGATGTAAATGCAATTGTAATGAGAATATTCTGATAACTTTTCAAGTAAACATTTCTCTTTAATCTTACAATCAGTATCTATTTCTATACCATATATTTTTGAGTTATAATTTCCTTTGTAACATGGCTGTTTAAAACTATTCATTTAAACATCAGAACTATTAATATGATCAGAATCAGCTAAAATCTTATTTAAAATAAAATAATGGCTGTAAAAAATTGATATTTCAAATACTTAAAGCTTAATTCTACAGGCGGTATGTTACATTTAAATTATAGTAATTTTATTGGAGTAGTTTTCATGGTCCTAATTATGATGCATATATTTTTATTTTGTATTATATCTAATTTGTTAATTATTTTATAATTAGATGCATAGCAAACATACATACTGAAAATGACTTCTTACTAAAGTAAAAAGTATTAATAAAATCTTGCGATCAGCACCCCAATGTGTGACAGTTTATAAAATATTTGTAGCTTTACACACTCTGCTTACCAAATAATCAATATACTTGTTCCGATATAAATTAACTAATTAATATTAACTTTATTGTAATATATTTAATTTGTTTTAAATCTTTTTATGATATATGACTATTTTTTATCTGTATTGCTATTCAAGTCTCAAATAAGAGAAGTATTTCTAGAGATAGTCTAAAGCTTGATTATTATTTTTTCTATATTAGATTTCATTGACTTTGAAATATATGTTGCAAAGTCATCTACAAATTGTAAATTTTTAACATATGGTCCTAAAATTATATTAAATATAAAAATGATTGGATCCAGTATTCCACTTTGCCACATACCATTATAAAAATATCTTGGCCCAATAATTTGTTTATTAAGTTTGACAACTACTTGTCTCTCATGTTAAAAGGAAATATCTATTGAATTAATTTGTTGGGAATTTCTATTGCATCTAAATCTGCTGATAAAATGACTTAGTTCTTCGAAATTAATTAAATATATCAAGTTGCAGATGTGTTGAAATTCCTTGTGAATAACTTGTCCAAACTGATTTGAGGTATATTATTGCTTTCAATAAGAAATTCAAATTTTTGTTTCAGAAGCTGCTTAAATATTTTATAAAAGCAAGAAGTTAAAGCAATTGGTAATTTTTTAACCTGACTTTTCAATAGCAGTTTTTAACATGTCTATAACTGATAATTAAGCTTCTATAGGCTGCAAGTTATCATATTGAAAAATAGACATCAATGTAGTGGTGGTTTCATAATATATATGCCAAACTATTTTAACTATTTTATTAAACAAATTCATTTCTATAATTATAGGTAAATGATAACTGGCAAGAGGGTCTAGAAATACTACATCCCAGGAACAAGACAATCCAACTGAAGGTAGTGCAATTGTTAAATCATTTGGGCGCCAAGAAAGTGCTGTTGCCGCCATGTATCCATCATTCAACAGTTCCAAGCCATTGTCATCTAATACATCTGCTATATCTCTGCCACAACAATCAGTGTGGTGCAGCCCCAGACACTGTTATGTGTTTAAAAATCTTTTGCTAAAAGTATAAATTATTTAATTAGTAATCTTTATTCAAATAGACATTTACAAGCACTTTTGAATCGTCAATTATTAAGTAAGCTACCACCGGCTCGTAATGCTGCTCTGCTGAGAAGAGCCGGCCAGAAACAACAGTTGCTCTTTTTAAAAGAAATTCAACAATGTTTACTACATTATATTATGACCCTGCAAATGAGTAATCAACTTAAGTTCCACACATTTCGATCCACTAAAAAATCTTGAATATTATAATACGATTTATTTAATGATACACTTTTCATTTTAGATTTAAAACTAAATAAAGGTCTAAGATATCTTGTGGAACTTTATTATATATTTAAGCCCATGAAGGATTTGTTAATATTTTTAAGACGAAATTTAGGTGTTACAAGTTTATTATTATTTCTTTTATTTAAATTTAATTTTAATGGGTTCTTGTTAGTTGTATTCTAACATTTAGATTTATTAAGAGCATATGTGACTTGAATAGCTACATTTTGAATATGTGTGAAGATTGTATGCTGTTATGAATAATTATTGCAACATATTGCATTGTGTTGGTTTCCAGAATCTTGCTTAATTGTATTAAATCCTTTGAAGTTAAATCTAATATGTGATTTAAAAAATGTTTCTGAATTAATTGCTATGTCAATATTGTTAATTCAAAAAAATATTAAAAAAATTTGCTGTTTGTTTGATAAGTTTTGAGCATTCCATTGTACTATTTTAAGTTTACTATTGTGTATTATAACTTAGTATAGATAAATAAATAATTAATTTGTAGTTAATGATTCGAGAATAATACTTTTAATATTTTGAGTGCGGCTTAGTGTTAGATTTATTAAGTGTAATTATTTTTATTATACTCTATAAATATATGAATAATTAAGTCCGAGTTAATTTTAATTGTGATTGGGAAGCATTGCTGCATTTGGGGAAATTTATTTAGTCTGGTTTTGCTTTCTTTTAAATTATTTTCTGTAACTTTTCTTGTTTAACAGGGCATTCTGAAGAAATATAGATGTGATTGCCGTCACAGAGACAGCATTTGGCTAGCTTTGTGTTTATAGTACACCCTTTAAAGTTATGATTACTGGTGCAGATGGATCATCTAGTGGAATGTTTAGAATATTTAGTCATGTGTCTATATTAAACGTAGGGTTGTACATCAAATCTCTAACTGTTTAAGTTAACAAAATCAAGTAATATTGGACAAGAGAATGTTATACTGATTGTTTAAGAGGGCACAAAGCTTTTCATATCACCATTTTTTTCTTTCTTCATAAAACCTCTGACAGAAATTTATTTGTAGTTCTAGATAGAGCAGTGAATATTTGTTTATTGCCTAAATTATTGGGAACATGGAGAATTATACATTTTATTTGAGTAGAGGATGCTGGTATGCTGTACTTTCTATAAATACGATATATTCAAAATAATTGTTACTTTCAAGATATAGCTGTGTATAAATAGGATTTTGAAAAGGTTTGTACTCATCTGTCTGATCTTCAGACCCACTCTCCTCGGAGCTGATGGAAGTCGAGTCATATTTTTTTTTTGCCTAATTTACTATTTTTAGAGCGAAAAAAATTTAACTCATAATAAATATTAAGTTATTTGCACTAATATAAATTCTTTTAAATTATAATATGTAAAAATCTCGCCTATGAATTTCGACCGTTCCCGCGCTTTTTTCTCCTGATATGACTTTATTCGTAACAAAGACTTTGACAAATCCACTTTCGTCTAAAACCACTTAAGAAGAAAGAAAAAATAATCTTTTTATTTTGAGTTGTTTATAAAAAAGAGAAAATAAATCATAAAACGATCATAAAAATTGCAGCAACAAGAACTAAGCTCAGAAAGTTATTTGCCACAGATCTGGAAGAGCTGGCGTTAAAACTTAGCAAGCTTGTTTCATATTATTATATACAAACCTATATATTTTTAAGCCAAACTTAAGGTCTAAATAATATATACTAGTATAATTTGAAGGTGCTTGGCAACAAGCGCTATCGAAAATACTGTCAGGGCTGAATTTGGAAAACTGAAACCCCCGGGGGCAACAAATGAGTGGAGGCACTTAATTAATCATCATTTTAAAGTAAAGATATTTGGGAGGAAAAAACAAAAGTTGCTGACTTGCAAAATTTGGGTATTTCTTTATCTTTATTGTGGGGCTCCTTTTCTATGGAGGCCCTGGGACAGTACCCCGCTGGCCCTACTTTAATCCGGCCCTGAGCAGAACACAAACATTCATTGAAATTTTTTATTTAGGGGCTGAACCTTACTGGGGATTTACATACATTTATCTATATCACTGTTCGATATAATATAAAGAAAAAAATTATTATACTGACTGTTGCCATCAATGTAATAATTTGTAAACTTATCTCGTAAAAAATCTCTAAGGTCCAGGTTGTAAATTATAGGGGTTCTCTTCTGTAAAACGAAAACGGTATTATAGCGCTATCCCAAAATGTAATAAGATAAAAAATCATTTGTTTTTTAAATCAACAATTTTGTGAACTAATGATACATGAGAACTAGAACTCATTAATAACTTTATTATACCGACCGTTTTAACGGTATGTTAATAGAAATTGTAAAAAAACGACGGGCTACATCACGTTCATTCGCCATTTTGGATACTTCATTGTTATTTTTTAATGACTATAGTATGAAGAATTATTTTATATTAATGATCAAGAAACTCAAATATAAGGGTAAGATAACAAAAGCATTAAGTTTTAAATATTATTGTGATAAAAAAAAATTGCCCAGTTTACGATTTTTTGTATTATTATTTAGTAATTTCTAAACGTTTCACGTACGTTTTCATTAGAGATTTGGCTAAGAACCAAGTTAATGAAGCTTTTTGGTATAAGGAGCAAATGAATTGAATGCGGTCAGGAATCGATTGGGAAGCATTTTTTATATCGTTAATACTAAATTGCAGGGAATAAATTAATTAAATTGAAATGATTTATTATTACTAAACTAGATCAAAACTTAATTGTATTAGGATTAAAAAAATTATGATTGGTGTTTAATGTGTGCTAATTTTTAAGTATAATTGGACATTAATTTAATAGAATGACGTTACATCACTTGAATGTTGATACAGGTTATTATATAATAAATATTTATTCATAGAAATTTAATTATGTATGGGCTCAGCCAACATCAGGATACTTCTGAAGTGGCTATTTTTTTAAATATTAAGACAACAAAACTATAAAAATCATTTAGAAAAGAGAATTATCCATTCGTTGTTATTATATAAATAAAAAAGTTAAATTTTGTGGTAAAATTAGAATTTGTCACTTTGAAGATTAGCAATGCATGAGATTTTTCATTATTAAAATGTATACAAAAGATTTAGGAAATTAATAATAACTTAATTTAACTATATGTTAAATAAAAACAAGCCATAATTCTAGTATTAGCTTTCACCTTGATACAAAATATAATAATTAACTATATCATCTTTTTTTCTAATACTCATATAAAGATTTAAATTAATCAGTTCAATAATAAAACTCGGTCAGATTGTATAATTATATAATTTTTATATAAATATACGATTTTAAAAAATCTCTCCTTTTCTACTTATTTGCATGAATGAGTTCATTTGACATTTTACACGTTCTACATTTTATTATATATATACTTTTTTATGTTTAGCCGGAAGTAACAGAAACACAGTTTTTAGAAGATTTTCTTTTTTATTTATAAATATTTTAATGTTTCACAAAATGTAATATCTACATATCGTAAAAAATATTCTTATTAATTAATTAATTTATTTATTATAACAACAATTATATATGTACACACACACACACACACACACACACACACACACACACACACACACACACACACACAAACAAACACACACACACACACACACACACACACGCGCAACACACACACACACACGCAAACCTACTTTTACTTTACTTTATTTAAAACGGTCTATTTAATAAAATAAAAAAAGATTAACAAAAGTCTTCCGAAACATAATCTGTTCATTTCTAAAAAAATAAACGTGCTCTTTAAATATTCATAACAAATAAACATGTCAAATTGTGTAATAAATAACATATTATAATACAGATTATTAAAAGATATCTGTTTGGTTTATTTTTTAAAAGACAAGGTTTGAAAAGAATGCCGTTCCCAATCAATTTTGAGTTCAACAGTTTTGAAAAACAACAAAAACAAAAAATTACAAAGTCATCCGAATTAATTATTAAATACAAAAAGTTATAAAATAATAAAGATATTTAACACAGATCTAAAAATGTAAGTGCAAAGGTCAAATCAAATACGCTAAAGTACATAATACATTTGATTACATAAACACATGTGGAGCGGGCCAAGGACGGCGAACGTAGACGTGGCGAAACCGCGCGAAACTGAGGCAAAGTAACCGCCATCTTTATTATGAAATTTTAATGATGCAAGTAAAATATATTGTAATTTACTATTTTAGCTCCAAAGAATATTAGATTATGTTTAAAGTTTCAAAGCTTTTCGAATTATCCATTCTTCATTTTAACATATTTTAATGAGTTATTAATTTCTTTTGTCAATATACATTTTTTATAATATAAAGATAATGACAAAGAGAATTTATTAACTCTTTATATCCCAGAAAGAAAAAAAAAATTAAATTAAAAAATATAATTTGAATGTTGAAACTAATTTGTGATTTGGTTACACGGAGGCCTACATACAGTATTTCATTCGACATTAATATTTTACATCCGTTGCATAATAGTATTGCATAAGCAGAGAGAGTTCAATCTCGGGCTCCGCAAGTTACTTCCGAATTGGAGCCCTGTCTCGTCAAAGCCTGAAGCTGCATTTTATTACACGCAATAAACTGTTTCCATTCTTCCAGTCGCCACTTGAAGGTAGACTCGCGTGGTCGTATGGCATAATAAATCAACGCACACATTTATAAAATGTCGTAAGCGTCGGTGGCGTGGTTATTTTAGTTAACACATTGATAGACATTTTAAAATGGAGTTAAAGGAGAAAACGGACTCCAGTGATGTGATGTGGAAGCCTAATTACATGCTCATGTCCTTGCAAAGGATATGTGTGTTGATTGTAATAATGGCTAGTGTTATTGTTGTTGTTTATTACACACCGATGCCAGGTACGACAATACTACATTATATATATATTTTACAATAAATAACTTACTAAAAACTATATTTCTTAAAAGAAATAACGGTAGATATTAAAGTTATTAAGATATTTAGAGCTTCGCTTAGTGTAATACAAAATAAAACAAAAATAATAGATTTATAAAAATCTAAATGCGTAATAGTTATTATATGATAATGAATTTTTTTTTAATTTTAAACTTATAAATATAATAAATTAATTTATAAACTCAGAGCTATATACAAGTAACATTTAATAAGTTAAGTTGTTGGAGCAGTTATTGTCTTAGGAGTGACTCGGCAGGCAGTAAATAAATGTGTTACTTTGTGTTCTGGTTTCTTTCATAATTTTTAATGGTTCCATACTTTCAAATAAATTGTCATTTTTTATTTCATTTATACTGTACTTTTGATTATGATTGCTATCCACCATATTGTTAGAAGTTGTTTTTATTGCAGAAGAATATTTTGAAAACTGTGATCGCGAATGTCATGAGCTGGACTGGCCCATGATATGCAGAGTGAAACTAGTCATAGAAGTCTATAAGACGTACAGCAAGTATGTATGGTTATAAAACAATAATATAATCTTATATTATTATTAACGGTTATGTTTCTTGTAGATCCTGTAATAATTGCGCAGAAAATGGCAGTGGGTGTCCAGCGATGTGCATAACAGCTGACGGTCGGGAGCGCGGCGTGCTATCCGCTAACAGGGAGCTGCCGGCTCCAGCTTTTCACGTGTGCCAAAACGACATCCTGGTCGTCGATGTAGTGCATCGAGCTCCAGCTCACGCATTGTCCATACATTGGAGAGGACAACCGCAAAAAGAGACTCCCTTTATGGATGGTGCTCCCATGCTGACTCAGTGCCCTCAACCCGCATATACGACGTTCCAATATAAATTCCGGGCATCCGCTGTCGGTACTCATATGTACCATGCTCATTCAGCGGCGGACGCAGCTGATGGGTTGGCAGGAGCGTTCATTGTACGTCAATCACCACGTCTAGACCCTCTTGCGGGACTATATGATATTGATGACACAGATCACACCATATTTGTCGCCGAATGGGGTCACTCTATGGGGCCACTAGCGGGCCTCACATCTAAGATACCCAACGCTGAATCCCTACTTATAAACGGCAAAGGAAAGACAAATGAATCAATAGCACCATTGTTCAAATTTAGTGTGGAATATGGCAAACGGTATAGATTTAGACTGGCATATGGCGGCGGATTTAGGAGT
Source organism: Melinaea menophilus ssp. n. AW-2005 (assembly GCA_918358695.1). Taxonomy (NCBI): domain Eukaryota; kingdom Metazoa; phylum Arthropoda; class Insecta; order Lepidoptera; family Nymphalidae; genus Melinaea; species Melinaea menophilus. The sequence goes on from OU911042.1 coordinate 5,675,170, forward strand.
TGTCCAATAAACTTTTCCATAGATCAACATAGTATTAAATTAGTTGCCTTAGATGGACACATAATCCAAACGGAATCTGTTAGTTCAATCAAATTAGGTCGAGGAGAGCGCGCTGATTTTATTTTGGAAGCGAATAAACCAGTCGGCGTGTACAAAATAAAAGTGATAGCTGATAAATCTTGCCAAGATAACCTGGAGGGTGAAGCAGAATTGCACTATATTAATAAAGATAATAAGGTTTTGCGTAAAAATGAAGATAGTGATGACTTAAGTCGAATGTTTTCAACAGTGGTTAGTGATGAATGTGTTAGTGATAGTGTTCTGTGTTTGAACGAAATTCATAGTGCTGATAAACTACCTGCAGCTCTGAAGACGTCCACGGATGAGGTAGTTTATATACCTTTTAACTACTCAACGAGGCAGATGTCAGCGAAACGAGTCGGTGAGTCATAGAAAGTATTTTTTTTAATGAGTTCTTATTTTTTTACAATGCATATCTCACAAATTAGTGAAATTAAATTAATTGTTTTACGAGACTGTGTTATTACATATTGTTTGTTCTCGTTAAAATCTCGAGATAAATCATTCTTTACACACATTTAAAAATTTATTATTAAATTTAAAATCTTATGAAAGTTAATGTTGCAACAGAAAACAAACATAAAATGTAAATTTTCATATTGTAATAATGTATATAGTTAAAAATAAGATAAATACTTAATGAGTTTTTTACACTTACGAGCGAGATGCGAATCTTTTTTATTTGATTTAATTTACATCGAAGTGAAAACGTGCTCCAAAAGCATAATTTATACCAACAAAACTCCAAACCCTTCAATTTAATGTTAACACAGATTTTTGTTATCACAATCTTTGTAATAACATAGTTTGTAATAAAAGAATGCATTGAATATAACAATCAAGGGGCAAGGGGGGGTTGAGTCATTGCATTGCTTTATTACTTTATGTTATGTTTTTATATCACTATAATATATAATAAAGCTTATTATATATATAGAAAGATAAATAATATATAAATTTCATATTATATATATAAGTTTTCTAATACTCAATATTCTGACTTTTACTTTTTTAAGATAAGATAAGATATAAAATGGTATATGTATAAATATACTATTAAAATAAATTAACATAATACATTGATTAAGATAAAGAAATAATTATCAATTTAAATTAATAAAAAGTTGACGCTAATAGATTGAACTTCAAAACAATTTCGAAAATGTCATGAAGTAAAAAAGAAACTATGTTTATCTCTCTCTCTCTTTCTCTCTCTGTCTAGCAGGTAAATTCTTAGGTTTACGTACATACAGCTTGAACATTGTTATTATAATAATTATCAGTCCAAGATAAGTTACGTGACTGTTATATAAATAATTATCATTTTTTATTTAATTATATAATTAAATTGCATGTAGGTTGTATCACGATAAAATTTAATTAATATTTTACGTCTTTTCACATATTGCGATATATACAGACAGATATATACGTCAATTTCATCATAAAGAAATAGTGTTATATAAATATATGTGTTCATTATATGAAAACGTGAGGAAAGCAAAATAATAAGACTAATCACATCCGCAGCCACAGCTAATGTTACTTGATTACTGTCTGTATAGTGTTGTAACCTATAGATAGATAGATAGATATAGATATAGATAGATATTAATTCTGCAATGCTATGAAGGACTTGTTATAGGAAACTCGTAGTGATGAAATATTTGTATATACTTTGAATGTCATAATTGTATTAACCAAGTTATATTACGTAGTGTAGCGAAATAGTTTGAAAGAAATGTATGTAAGTGGTTCAATTTAACCGTAACTTTAACAATGGATTTTGGTATTTTTCCACTGATTTGTTAAACATTTTAAACTAGTATAGGATTGCAACTTTGCCTTTAAATTACCATTATATTACATTACATATTATACCTCCAGCCAGCCAGCCCAGTGTATTGACTCATCGTTTCCAATTGATTTTAATGGGATATCAGTGTTTTGAAATGACATAAAAAAAAATATGTCATTTTTCGATTTTTTTTTTTAAACCATGACCTAATTTGTTTCTTTGTGATTGCAAATTTTCATAATTTTCCGTCAAGTAGTTTTCGAGCCAATTCGTGACAAAGAATGCAAAAAGTCTCCAGTAAAACGTTCCGCTCACTTCGTTCGCTTCGCTCAATAAAATGAAATATATCTATATATAATCAGAAACATTACAGAACTGATTATATTAAGATATATCTTATTACCAGATGTATGGATTGATCTTAATATTATTATAATGATCAATTTATCTAAATCTCTGATTAAAACCACAGTTATAAGATATTAAATCCCCTGTTAACTAAAACATAGTTTAGGATTACTTGGTTAAGTTAACGGATTCTCTGATATCATTATATTATATATATTAATACGGGTTTTGGTAAAGCCAAATTCCAGAATTGGATTATAACAAATCTGTAACATTAATATTCATGACTAAATAAGGATGGGAAGATTCAATCCGTATTGCGATTAACGTGTCTTAGAAGTTAATTTTGGGCATTATTCAATATCGATTTAACAGTAAACCTACCGACAATTCTTGTATACCTGTTCCTACCGCACGCCGTCAAATTGACCGGTAATTAAAAGTTATTTTATTATATATCGCAGGTAATAATGGAAATAACTAAAAGTAAAGAGTGTAGAAAATATTATATGCATATTCTAAGAATTGTCATGTAGTGTGATAACGATATTATAACGTTTAAAAATGTGTAAGTTTTACAAAAGTTTAAGAACGGTCAATTTGACCGGTACTTGGTAGGTTTAGTGTTAAATCGAATTTTAAAACATTTGGGAAATCCATAATAATTTTGAGTTGAATATTTATTAATTGTCATAAGTTTGTTATTTGTTTTTGTTTGTTTATTTATTGTTTAGAATTAGAGATTTTTATCTTGTATTTCAATTATTGTTTGTATGTGTGTATTTTTTTTACTTTACATATGTAATATATATTTCTGAATAAATAATTAAATTAAAACACAGACTGTGAGGAATAACATGTATATATATATATATATATATATATGATTTTATTTTTATATATCAAATTAATATTTGATAAAAGATTTTACGTATATATTATATTGAACGCTCAATTTACCTCATATAGTAATTAGCTTTCACTCGCCCTGTATCCATCGATTTTTACTTGGTTATTCATACCATTATACAATTCAGTGAATATATTTTATACATTAAAATAACTTTATTTTGAAAGTTTCATTATATATCTACTTATTAATAAATACTTTTTTGTAAGCGTAATCGAAGTTCTTGAACGTTTGAGAAACTTATTTTTGAAGCAACATCACATTAAAACAGCTGAACCGATTTGAATAAAAATTGGCAAAGCTGTAGAGCTTAGTAATGGGAATATAAAAAAAAATTAGAATTAAAATATCTCATTCCGTTCAGAAATGATGGTAAAAAAACTGAGGCTCAGCTCAACTCCCGCAGCACAACGGCGGATCTTAGTAATTTATGTTATATTAAATATAGTTTGATGTTTAGGTAAAGACTTTCTTAAATAAGAAGTAAATGACTAAAATAATAATTATTTATGCATTTACATGAAATTCGCTAGTATTAGTCAACAGAAAGCTACTTACGATTGTTCAAATATTACATTTGTTTAGAGTGAAATGGACACTGCGTATAATACTTAAGGAAAACTGTTTATATGTTCGCTAACTTTGATATATTACTATCATTAACTAATGTACATACATAAAGATATTTATATTCAGTCAGTATTATATATATTTCTAGGGATGGGACAAATTTAAACTAAATATTTTGACATATAAAAAAATATTATAATTTGACAGATTTTTACTTTTAAAATTGTAATACTAATTAGCAAATATTAATATTATATGAAGATATTTTCATACAACACACATACAGACGTTTATAGACGTGTTTAAACTATAAGGAATCTCGTAAACAATAATTACCTTCTAACAGTGCTAAAACTAAACTTTATGAAACAACTTATATAGACTTCACTTACAAGTTATTAATATTATCTTCACTACCTTTTGTTAAGTCGCTATTAAGGATAAATTATATATAAATAAAATTGAACTGTCCGTTTGTAATTCCATATTAACAGCTTTTCACTAAATGCATATGTATATCCGGTACTTAGAGTTTTTCCCTATTTGTTTTCTATTGACTGTATCGATTTTAATAGAACTTTTACGGATAGCTGATGTTATAAATCATTTTCGCGAACGGAATCGTTACACAGTTAATTTATTAATAAATCAAAAATATGACATACGTATGACTAAATACAATATATATATATATATATATATATATATATATATTACATTAATAAAAAAAATCATTTAAACTTGATTACTAATCCTAATAATAATTAATTTTAATCAATTATAGTATAAGTCATTAAAATCCAAAAGGATCCCATTTAATTAATACAAATTATTTGTGATCATAAAGGTTTCAATGAATTCTCTTTTATATCATTAACACTAAACCTACCGACAATTCTTGTATACCTGTTCCTACCGCACGCTGTCAAATTGACCGGTAATTAAAAGTTATTTTATTATATAACGCAAGTAATAATGGAAATAACTAAAAGTAAAGAGTGTAGAAAATATTATATGCATATTTTAAGAATTGTCATGTATTTTGATAACGATATTATAACGTTTAAAAATGTGTAAGTTTTACAAAAGTTTAAGAACGGTCAATTTGATCGGTACTTGGTAGGTTTAGTGTTAATTATATAATTAGTCGTACTTTATAAATTAACACCGTTATCTTTTTATTTCTTCCTATAAAAGTTACATCTTTTTATCATCATTGTATCGAACTTTTATTGAACAATTAAAATAATTTTAATACGTAATACGAAAACCCTATAAATAATATTCAAATGGTGTAACTTATTTCACTATATTATATTTAGTTATTCAAATTAAGTGACATTTACAAAACGCTCTTACATAATGTTATATCATATTGAGTTGTTTGATAGATCGGTTTATATATAAATAATTTAATGAGTTTGTCGATCTTGTGGATTCTTGTTAGAATCTTAACTTGAAAGAACTAGAACCTAGGTATTAAAGCCTAAGAGTACCTAGGTGTAGACGTAGTTCAGAAAACATTGTTTGTTTAATATTTTTAATTAAATAAATATTAATATTTCTTTCATATAGAGAGTTGGGGACAAACAGACGGCCACCGCTTCACTTACCCCGCGTCGCCGCTCCTCACGCAAGGTTCTGACGTGGCTCCAGAAGCCATTTGTCCTCCAGAATCCGGACAGGGAGAGGAGTGTGTTCACGTCAAGTACATCCCTCTTCACTCCACTGTTGAATTGGTGATGTTTGATCAAGGTAATTAATATATAATATAGCGTTTCTGTTTGGAAAGAAAGATCAATTAAGAAAGGTACTTACTTGATTAACACTAAACCTACCGACAATTCTTGTATACCTGTTCCTACCGCACGCGGTCAAATTAAAAGGTAATTAAAAGTTATTTTATTATATAACGCAGGTAATAATGGATATAACTAAAAGTAAAGAGTGAAGAAAATATTATATGCATATGCTAAGAATTTTCATGTAGTTTGATAACGATATTATAACTTTAAAAATGTGTAAGTTTTACAAAAGTTTGAGAACGGTAATTTGACCGGTACTTGGTAGGTTTAGTGTTAATATTAGATTTTAGATAACTTACTATGAAACTGAATCATAATAGATAAAAGACAACAGATGCAAGATCATACAGACATATTATTTACAACAAATTTATATATATTTAAAACCTGATAAATCAAGTTGAGCCCGCGGGGTTGATAAGCCCACTGTTCCACTCATTGGATTAATTCCGACACACTATCAGATAATTGCTGACGTGATAAATTATACTGTTAATGATACTACGGTATTTGATAATAGCTGTAGTCTAAGTTCGATCGAGATACTACCATTTGATAGACTTTGAAGTTACTCTTATAACTAACTTCCATTCAAAATCCCATACAAAATGATCATCCTCAGATATATTTACTTGGTATTCGTTGGGCTTTTCACATTCATACAAAGGGCTCCTTCTACCGATACATACGTAATGAGTTTGCACTTTCGATCCTAGTTCTTTTATTATTAAAGTTACTTAAACTTTCCTTGGTAAGCAAAGATACTTGTTTTAAACATGGAAGGTGTGAGTCAATATTAACAATGGCGTCACACGGGAAGTATTCAAAGGTATACATTTCCTGTACATTTAGTGTTCAAATATAACAAGACAATATATCACTTTATGCTAATAATGGAATTACCTTTCACACTATATATATATATATATATATAATGAAAAAGAATTCTGGATTTAGAACATATTGCCAACGGATACGTTGACTCAAAAATGCATTGTAATAGCATAGAGGCAGTATCTCAGTGACCTCATTCCATATTTTGGTAAGGGTATGTAGATTTTTTGGTTTACCGGTTCTTTTTTTATTTTTGGATGTCAGATTATTGAGTTATTCAACAACTTTTGGTAATCTAGGTAATAAATTTAAGTAATAAATTTAGCAGTTTTACGATTAATGATAAATGTCAATAAATAAAGGTAATAAGTAATTATTAAATAGTAAATTATATGGTATCCATCTATAGATTTCAACAATCACTTGATTGCTTCACGTGAAAGCTGAAGTAATGATAGAAATAAACCTAATACGAATTGTACTTATATGGAATGGTACCTTAATTTTCTATTTGAAAGTTTAGGTTAAAATTTAGACACAACAAGACGCTTTGAATGTCTCAAGAAAAGTGATCAAGTTGTTTATAGTACTTGTAATAAAACTTGGAAATTTTGTCCCTGTTTATATTAAACAATTATATGAAAGTAATTTTACTAATGTATTAAACTTCAAAGAGTTTCGATATCTAATCTCAAAGTTCCATAAACGGAGAGGTTACACGTTGAAAATACGTAAAATGAACACTAAAAGTATTCATTAGGTAAATTTACGTCGGGCTTTTAGTACACAGGTTTCTTAGCGACGGTAAAAATACTACAACATTAGCTAAAGCACTTTTCCAAGTTTTATACTTTATTTTTTGTTGTCTTAATGCACTTACGTTCTGTTACCGTTCCGTTATTGCTCATAATTATATATGTCGTTTATTATATGTTCACTTGTTTTAAGTGTAGATAAAAACGGAACTTGCGTTCCAATTTCTTTGCGTCACATTTAATCTTTTTGTGTCATTAATTTCGCAAACATAACTGTCAAAGTCACTGGGTGTTGCGTTTTTAAAAGTGACAGCTAATCATGGACTACGAAAGTCTATATTCAGCTTTCTCAAGACCTTCTTGCGTTATCGTAAATATAAATTACAAGCGCCCAAAGATTTGCAGGCTTGGTAGCAGTTGGACTTTGATAAGCGTTTTGATTGATTAACTTGAATGTAAGATGATTAGCGTAATTGCTGATGGTTTTGAATTGTTAAGCGTTATAAATAGAACCTGATTTGGGATTGTATTATAACCAGTTAGATATATCTCCTGTATACATTTAGTCAAAGGTGAAATCCGATTTTCAGACAAACATTCGCGCACAGATTTTTTTTTATTTACTCCTATATTTTTATCTTTTTATTTGTATATTTACAAGTCTAAATAAAACTTCTATGTTATCAAATATTCAAAGTTCTATACAAGAATTCCTTTAAAGAAAACAAGAAAATTATTTCAAGTGTAAATTCTTTTGAAGAATGTATTCAACAGTCTCGTATACTGAGAATATATTTCGCAACTGTTTGAGAAATAATATTAATTAGAGTTTCTCAAATAGCAAAAAAAAGATCCCACAACTGTATAAATAGAAATTACATATTAAAAAAAAATATCTAATAAAGATACAATTCATGTAAGTGGTATTGTATACACAGACAGCCATCTTGAAATATAATTTGAATTGATACACGCCATTGTAAAATTGAAAACGCTTCTCTAAAACGTATCAATTATCTTCCTACCCTCAAGCTATATTTCTTAACACAAGTAATAAAGATATCTATAAATTGAGATCGACACGATCTCCGACTGATTCGCTTAATCCAATATATATTTCAAAGAAACTTAACACTTGATATTTTTATCTAAACATTAAAATAAAGCTATCAGACAAATCTTACTGAATATAATATTTGATTATTTACAAGTGTTAACACTAAACCTACCGACAATTCTTGTATACCTGTTCCTACCGCACGCGGTCAAATTGACCGGTAATTAAAAGTTATTTTATTATATAACGCATTTAATAATGGAAATAACTAAAAGTAAAGAATGTAGAAAATATTATATGCATATTCTAAGAATTGTCATGTAGTTTGATAACGATAATATAACGTTTGAAAATGTGTAAGTTTTACAAAAGTTTAAGAACGGTCAATTTGACCGGTACCTGGTAAGTTTAGTGTTAAGCAATTACTATCAATAATAATATAAAAAGTAAAAGATTTGACCTAAACTATTAAGGGATTCACTTATCATATTTTGTATATACACTTGTAATATTAAAAGATATTATTCCTGTAATACTATACTTGATTTCCGCATACTCATTTTAAAGGTTATAATAATTTTCATATAACATTTTTATTACATGTTAATATAACTTATATGTCAGGGTCAAGTAAAAAACATGATTTTGTGAGATCAAATGATTAATATTGTTAACAAGCCAGTTGCTATGGATGGTATTATATGAATTGAAAACTGGTTTCGGATTATTGTTTTTTGTTCGCTTTAAGTATTCTAATTCTACATTCAGTTATTGCCTTAGCCTTGCCAAGTTTAGTATATTTAGATAATATTAACACGGTCAGGACTCGAACTGCGACTAAATAAACACTACGAATTGAGCTATCGTGTTATATTATTAAAACAAGTCCAATTCATAGATAACATGTCTCAACACGTTTATAGAATATTAATCTTATATTTCCATCATTCTTCGAACACTAAATCCTTATAAAACAAGTCCAATACATATAATCGTATCAACTAAACGCGTTTATAGAATATTAATCTTATATTTCCATTATTATTTTAACACTAAGCCTTAGTTATTATTAAAATATGATACGTAATTGTAAATAACAGCGTTGTAGAACAAGTATAATACATTTGTAAGAAGGAATGAGGAATGGATCCTGATTTATTAACGGGACACAAACGCAGCTGTCCCACTTTGTAAAAGGAATATCTGAGATATAAATTTACTTTATAAATATATTATATTTAAAATAAAATACATCGTTCATAAGAAATATAGTGTACTGTTTGAAGCTTATATTAAAATATTTAACCTTGGATTGTATAATTGTAGTAAATAGCTTGAAGAAAGCGGAGTCAGCTGTGTAACAAGTTAGTTTCTCTTGTTAATATTAAATATGAGATGGAAATTGTATAGAAAAATATGTTGAATCATTTTCTTAACGATTATCCGTATAGTAATGGAATCTGTTCGATGTAATGAATATCCATTTTGTCTGTGTGAGTTACAATATATATATATATGTATATATACGAGTATATATTTTATATGTGTGTGTTAACAATACAGAATGTTATCGGTAATTCAAGTATCAATGATTATTTAAAGCTATTGAATCGAATTACATAGATCATTTACATTTGATTTTTTTGTTATTTATATATATATATGATTTAGCAATCACTGAGTCATCACGAAATTCCGAAACTATCTGTCCGATTAACTTAAAATTTTACATAGTTACTTCTTTTGTGACGTAGACGTTCACTAAGAACGGATTTTACGGAATTTCTATCCCAACGGATTTTAACTTTTTGCATTTCGTCAATTTTTTAATCTTTAGGAGCTATACACTTAACGCGGGGTTAAGAATTACTATAGCAACGGGTACCATAGCAACGGTTACGATGACAACGGATAATATGATAAAGGTTACCATAGCAACTTAAGTTCACATCCAAATTAATAGTGTGCCCAGCGCATCGGAAGGGAATAAGCTCGTATATTAATATGTTATATTTATGTGTTGCAGGTGGTGAATCAGATCATATTTTCCATCTCCACGGTTACAGTTTCTATGTAACTGGCATACGTCAATTTAATAATAAATTAGACAAGGATGAGATAATAGAAATGAATAGAGATGGAATTCTATTTCCTACAAAGAATCTGGATGATCCAGTTATCAAAGATACGATAGTCATTCCCAAATTCGGTGTAGTTGCTCTGAGATTTAAGGCTGATAACCCCGGATATTGGATGATGAGGGACGAGAGATCAGCGCACTGGACTAGAGGATTGGATTTCGTGCTACAGGTTGGGGATAAGAGGGACTTTGTCCAAGCGCCTTCAGACTTTCCTAAATGTGGTTCATACGTTGGACCTGAGTATTTTTTGATTTAGTTTTAATTTATGCTAAATTTTATTTATTAGTGTGTGATATATTGTGATGTCAGCGGACTTGTGATAAGAGGTGTGAAATATATGGATCATTTATATTTGATATTTGTTAATTATATAAATATATTTGTTTGTTAGAATGTTTGTAACATAACTGATGGTTGGTACCACGTATATTATGTAGGTATCTCTAAAGTTAACTGTAATTGTAATAAATTATACATGTAATATACATATAAACGGGATTCGGAGGTACGTTTGTTTTATTTGACTCTAAATAATTCTAACATTCTTATAAGAAAAGATTTTTAGTTTTTCAAATCATAAATATTAAACATATGTTAATTTGACGGTCAAATGTTAGGAGCATATATATTTAACACTTTGAAACTACTTACCGTTATAATTAAGACATTTAGAACTGAATATTGGATATTATATATAAAAATACATTAACCTGATCAGGATTGGAACCTGGGAACTCGGAGAATATCGCAGTAATAAATAAACAACATGATTAACATATTTATAGACAATATCATTGAATAATATAAATATATATAAATAATAATATGTAAAATATTGAATTGTCTAACGTGTTTAAACATACTCGTATAATTATATATGTATGAGGCCATTGACACTGACACAATAATAAAAAATACTAATTGTAGGTAAATAAATAATACCGAACTAAAATTTAATATAAGAATTCACAGACTTCATTTACTATCAGTAAAAAATATACAAAATGTACATTTATTTAAATAATATTAAGAAAGACGTAAATACATTTAAATTGCTCGTAAATTTCGCCACAGTTCAGACGCGGACGTATTATTATTTGGCTGCCACTGTGGTTATTCTTTTGTTGGAATAAAATATAAAAAGTGAAGCGATCCGGTCAAAACGCCATTTAGTTCAGCGGTGAAAGCGTGGACAATCTTTTTATTTCATTTTTATCGCTTATTATTTGCTATTATATAAATAAGGTAGATATTTTAAATGATAATAAATGAGGCATTACTTATAGTATATAAAATTAAATTATGTCTTTCAATCGGTTTGTCCTGTTGTAATTTTTTGTTTGACTTTAGTTGCTAGGTGTTGTCGAGATTAAGACTACTTTTTATTGATTTTAGTGTCATTATATACATTTTTTATTTCTTTCATAAAGTTTTAACTTTAAGAACGTATTTAAAACCTCTTTGAATGATATCTTAACTTCAAAATTGATCACAAAAAGCGTATAAGGTAATAATTAGCATATAGAATATTTAGTAACTTTTATAACCACTAGTAGATTACAAAAGACTCTATTTACAATCAATCAAACTGGGGACCCTAAAACGTTTTCTTAACAGCTTAGATTCTAAATCTATTGGCCCTGAGGGTATCGAGTTATCGCACTCTCAGGTCCTTTTGGTGTAGATTTATACGTAATAATAAATACAAGACTTTAATATTCACGTAATGCTCTGTCACGGCGATAAGAAGTCACTTTATTTGATTTAATCTGGAATATATAATTTATTTTGAGTTAAAGAACACTTTAGAGGGAAAATCATATATCACTAGGGGCGCCAACAAACCCTCAATTTCGATTCCCTGCGCTCGCGAAATCTCGGGTGCCGTTTGTATATTGAGCGAAGCGAGCCCAGTGTATTGACTCATCATTTCCCATTGACTTCAATGGGATACCAGTTTTTTGATATGACAATTTTTTTTTTAAAACCGTCCCCTAATATGTGTCTTTTTGATTGCAAAGTTTCATAAATCCGTCAAGTAGTTTTCGAGCTACTTCGTGACAAAGAATGCAAAGTCTCCAGTAAAACGCTCCGCTCACTTCGTTCGCTTCGCTCAATAAAAATGGTTAAAAATATACTATTTTGTATATAATTATATATATATATATATATATATATATATGTATATAATTATTGAAAAACAAATTAAACTCAGACAAACACGTGTTAATATAGTATTTATTCTTGTTATTTATTCTGATTTAAATCATAATTTCATATCTAAACCCTGATCTGATAATGACTAATGATGAACTACTGACAATTTAATTTCATACAGAATAAAAAAATACGATCATAAGTTTTTTTTTAAATAAAAACCTAACGATCATCGGAATGAGATATAAAATCGTTTTTACAATAAACATAAAAAGCTTCTAATAAGTCGGTTTTCTTTTGACAACTTTTATTTTTATTGCTTTAACTTATTGATTATTGTGTGTGTGTGTGTGTGTGTGTGTGTGTTTGACCGTCCCAGATACAAGTGTTTCGTAAGTTTATTTTTCGGTACAAAACGGAACTTGTTTTAAAGTTGTTGCTTTCACTTTTTAAGACTATCAATATTGCATTCTTTATATTGACATTTATTAATATTTTCTAATAACTAGTTTTACAATTTTAAACATTTGATAAATTATGTATAAAAATTAAATTATTAAATTGTTCATAAGTGATTTAAAAGAATATTATGAATGGTATTCATTTATTATCTTTGTGAAATATGGCGGTAAAACACGCAATTTGTGCTAATGGCGCTTTTAGGAAAGCTTTTTTTACAAATATATTATTCATTTGATAAATACATTGTATATTTTTAAAACTCTAAACTCTGTGCTCTTCTTACTATAGGGCTTATTAGGTTTCCATTTGATAAAAGCCATATCAAAAGTAATTAGCTATGGCGAAAGATTAACACAATTTCTACCTTTAATACAGTATATACCTTAAATAGTTTAAGTTTAGCGTACAATTTGCTAACTTCGAATTGTTAACAGAATGGTTATTTGAAGAGATAATTACAGTGAGAATTCACACACGGTAACTCAGAATAGTTTGGATAGAGGGTACACAAAAGTTATTTTAATATGAATATACATATATATCCCTTATATATCTTTTAAAATGTTTTGCTTTGATTAACATTATCTGTTCGAGTTCTCTAACCTTGACATTATCGATTTAAAACGAGATTGGAGATTGGAAGGCTTGAATACTTTCACTTCAATCACAAATAAATACTTACTATATTATAAGGTTAACTGACAATTTTATCATTTTTATGCTTTTCAAAGATTATTAAATAAAAATATGAGCTTTGAGAGATGTGTTTTAATTTAAATATGAATACAATTTGGAATAAATTCAAGAATACATACAAATAATACAAATTGTATGAATAATGTGGGTTAACTTGACAAGGGTTATATACTTAATATGACACCAAGTATGTCGCGCCATTTTAGACGTCATGTTACTCTTAATATCAAAATACACATTGTCGGGACTTAAATTTAACAATTTTCGGGAGCTATCCCTTTTCCCTAAGTGCCTGTCTTTTTCTGCTATTAAAATATAAAATCTCACTAAGCAACCTTATTTTTTAAGCTAAGTAACACATTTTTAAAGAAAATAACGCTTTTTAAAAAACAAGGCACGATTTGTTTTTTCTTTGAACATTATAAAAAGCTGACTACTTACTAAGTAATTTATTAATTTTATAAGCAATTCTGCTGTAATTTTGTTTTTATATATGTTGCTTTTGCTTTGGTGAAAATATACCAATAAAATAATTCTAAACGATACATTAGAATCGATATTAATTATTTTGTATAATGTTTTACTTTACTTTTAAGGTCAATAGTTTTTTTAATTTCATTATAGAGTAAATGGTTGCACGGAGGTCTGAATTTTTTATTACTATTAGAGCTACGTACCTGGTTATAATTGTATTTTATTTGTATATTTATTTATTTACAGCCAACACTTGTATGATAGTTGGAATTGTATTTGAAACTTCTTTATTTTGATGTCATACTTATCGAAATAACTTCTATAAAGATACTTAAAATTAAGATTAGAAGGGTTTCAAAGGAACCCTGCTCTAAGAACCACACAGCAAATTAAGAACAATGTTTTGTGAGCATTTTTGTGTGAGCAACATTTTGTGAGCGATATACGAACAACTAGAACCATCGCAATCAATTAACAGGCAAACCTAATGATTAGTTAACACATCCGAGTTCGGCTAATTTTCTACGTTTCTTATTCTGAGTACCGAATAATATAATGAAATTCTGAAGCTGGTTGCCGCAAACTTAATCATCAAGGGGAAACTAAAATGTATAAAATGTGTTTGCTGGTATAGAATTTGTGATTATTGTAAAAACGTGAATTCACGTCACCGGCAGCCAGGAATATAATTTGAAATGACGTGAATTCACGTCATCGGCAACCAGTAATAGAATTTGAATATAAAAAAGTTATCTGTGGTCAGACTAGGGTTTAAATTTACTTTATCTCGGGTATCCATAGAAGAAGCATACAGTAATTATTTATGACTAGAAATATCTGTAATTTAGGTTTGGGCTCCATACCTATAATGTTGATATTCAAAATATGTTACAGCTGATTATACAATAACTATATGAGGATAACCCCTCCAATGTCCAATGATACATGTACACTCTGAACAGTTATATATATATATATATATGTGATATTGATTATGTTGATAAAGATTTTGATTATTATTTATATTATGCCTATATTTGTATATACTTTTACGCTAGAATTATTGTATTATATACAAAAACTCTGACCTAAAATACGTATAGAAGAAAAAAGTTAACTTGGAAAATGAACAACTTATTTATTAACTTAAAAAATATTAAAATATTCAAAACAAATGTATATACTTGTTGTGATTGTGTGTATATTCAACACAACATTATTTATGTATGTGTGGGTGCTCTGAATTTTGTACGTGATCTGGCTCTACAATGTTCTGGTCCAATATATGTATCTATAAAATTTCAGTACCTGCCTTTTCTATTGAAATCTCTTGTATTCTTTTGTTTGGTATACCCAAGTTTCAATACCAGTGAAATATTGATTGTACACAAAAAAATTAAACAGCTTTTCTATTAATATTGGAACTATCTAACAGATTCGTCAGAGCCCAGACGTAGTTTTATAGATAATGTTCCTGAAATTCATATTTTCATTCCATTTTCGCAAATCAAATGCAATATTTTCGATAAATAATCCAAATTTTACAAATTTTTTAAAATATGTAACTGTTTTTAAACCTAAAAAGTTATTTAGTTGTAATACATTGTAGGTCATTATATTTAAGTTTTTAATTGTATTTGTTAACATCACATGGATAGTGTGTATAATAAAATCGATATATCGTTGATAATCCGACCCAAACCCAATACGATTGATTGGGACTGATTACGCAAACAGAATCTGAGCACGATTGCTGATTGCAAAAATTATATCAGCGGTTCAGTTTGAACGTTGCTGCGGATATCCGGGATTATTTATATTTTATATATAATGTAATAAGGTAAATGAAAGTATCATTTAATATTTAATTTTTAAATATTATATTATTAATTTTTACTTAGTAATTACTTTCCGTTGTCTGATTAACGACCTGTTTTAGAAAGGAAGTCAACCAAAATTTTAAATATAAATGATCTGATTGGTGGTTATAGACCAATCAGAAAGCTTAAAACTGGATTTGCCAAACCAGTTATATTTGTGTTTTTATACAATCGCTTTCGTGAAAAAAGTTGTAAGTGTAACCTTCTTTTGAAGAGATAATTGATACTCTATATTTGGCAGATACTAGTTTTTACAAAACGATTCCATCTGACCTTTTCCTCCTACGACTTTAAAATAGCGACTGAGTAACACAAGGGTGTGTCAGATGATAATTTCCGTGCTGACTTTCTTTTATATTATTAAAATTATACATACATATATGTATACTTACATACTATACTATATATATACATTTTTGTTAAGTAGAACTAAAGTAAGTAGTCGATATAGAGTTTTTAATTTTTTTTTTGTGGAAAGTATTCCTTTCACATAACGTGTCTCTTGAACTAAATCACTCTGTGATCATAATTATTACTAAAGAAAATAAACGCGGTAGGTAATAAGAAGTTATAGTCCATCATCCATAGTTTCTTGTCGATTATTCTCTAATGACCTACCCTTTGAAATGCAACTAAAGTCTGTCTTAAAAATATATATATATATATATTTATTCTTTGTGTTAAATACACCTCCGACGTATTTATTTATCAATTAGACAAAAAATCGTTAGAAACAATTAAATTGATATTAAGTTTTAGTTTATTAGTATATTGTAAAACGTAAAGAAAATATTTTTTATAATTCATAATGTACGAGAATATAGATACTGCGATTTATATTTATTATTATACTAATATGAAGACTGACTTCTTTCTTAAATCAGATACAGCTCATTTCAAAGTTAATATACATATAATATATAAATGGTTTTCACAATCTAATTAAATCAACTACAATTATCTTATCTTATTTGTTAATTCATCCTTTCATCATATTATTTTCTTAAGCTTTTATAAAGCCTGATTACTTCTCTAGATCTGTCTTCTTTTTAAGAATTGCCTTTTGTTAATTGGTTTTAATACTGCTGTTGTTGTTCGTTTTAATAACTTTCTTATATTGTGCATAATATTGAATATTTAAAAAAGTTTTAGGAAGATAATAAGCAAGTCATCAGTGTACATGGTAACCCTACCTGGTTAGCAATGAAATAACACGCGATATGGTCGTTTAGATCCAGAAAAATGTTAGCTTGAGGCAACTTGTTACGGAAATACATACAAACTACATAACAGATGATTTTGCATGATGTTTATTGTAGATTATTTGGGATCTCCAATCCTATTAGTAGTATATAGATAGGAATTATGAAAATAAAGTTAATATGATTTAAATTCATTATATTTTATTTCAAAATATCAATAAAGTTTGTGTAGTAATGTATCAATACTATTAATATTCAACATTTCAAACGCTCTTAATTGTGACAGTATTTGAATTAAACTCCAATACCAGTTAACAGAGAAGTGGAATTTCATAATTATCGTATTGTTGTTTTGCATTCATCACTATCAGTATTGTTTGATTAATTATTTACTGGATATCAACTTATATACCTATATTTGTGTATTTTAATATTCCATAATTTATTTGATGCAAATTAGCAAAGAAATACTTGTTTATAATACGCGGAGAGAGCAAAATTACTTTACTCAAGACAAAACATAAATTACTTATACATTCAAGTGTCTGTTGTACATGACATGAATCCACAGCCTTTCATTTCCATATTAATTATTCAAATGTTCAAATATGATCGGTCGAAACACATCGCCATAGTAATTACAGGGCCAGATACTTTCTATACGATCTATCAAATGGAGCGTAAACGATTCGGTTATATTTTATTTCTTTTAGTTTATATTGACATAAACCTTTTTGAAAAAAGATATATTAATGTCTTGTGATATTTTAACATACATACACTATCACATAATGAAGTATGTTATAAAAATATATTTCATTGTAAAGATATTTAGGAATTAGGTCACTGAGGTGTTGAGTAATGTGATACTTAATCTTCATGTTTTGGTGGAATTGATCTTTCATATGATTAAAAAGCATGTCAAAATAATGATGTTAATCATGATAAGTGGTATCTGTTACCATCAGTCGTTATTCGAATCTTGTCTTGATTATATCGCATAATGACGAGTCCGTTAATAGCAATTAAATTTGCCATTGTAAATTCACAGCGGCAGTCACAGAAACGATTATTATAATAATATTTATTCATATTAAATACATTACAACAAATGACATTAAAATAATGAAGGGTCAGACGGGAAAATATAAATAATTTAACTATTATTTACAAGACAAAAAAGAAGACTTTCAAAACCTTAGTAACTATTACAATAAAAAGTATTGTGGTTGACGTTTAACAATAAGAGTATAAATGAATATCACTGATTTCTAAGAGTGATGATTACAAAGACATGATATTTGACCTTTACTTGCATAAGTTAGATTAGAAAGCTTGTATTAAAATATCGTGCGATTATCATACAAGTCCAGTCATAACAGTCCTTAGATATATTAAATGTACAACTGTTTAGTGCATTTATATTACGAGGGAAGGTCCAAAAGTTCGTGGAATGAAAGGAATCTAAATAAAATAAAACAACAAAACTATTTTTCATTTTTAATACCATCTGATCAAATTTGACCCGGACTGGTTGAAAAAAACAACATTTACGTATTTTAATACGAATCTTTATTATCGCCTTCAAAATATGCTCCTTTTAAACCAATACAAGCATGCCAACGGTTAATCCAATTTTCCATACACTTTTTATAGGCCTCGGCTGGCATGGCCTTTAGTTCCTTCAGCGAATTTCTTTTTATGGCCTCAATTGATTCATGGCGTGTTCCCCGGAGTGGATATTTAAGTTTCGGAAACAGGAAAAAATCGCAGGGAGCCAAATCTGGTGAGTACGGTGGATGAGCGATGACATTTGTTTGGTGTTTGGCCAAAAATTCAGTCACAATCAGGCTGGAATGTGACGGCGCATTATTGTGGTGAAAAATCCATAAATTGTCTGCCCACAAATCCGGCCGTTTACGACGAATTACTTCACGTAGATGCCTCAAAACGGCCAAGTAGTATTCCTTATTAATCGTTTGACCTTCTGGAACAAATTCATGGTGAACCACACCATAGTAATCGAAGAAAACGATCAGCATCACCTTGATTTTCGACCGACTTTGACGTGGTTTTTTCGGTTTTAGCTCATTTTTGGCACGCCATTCGCTAGATTGTTGGGCAGTTTCGACGTCATATTCATAAACCCACGTCTCGTCACCAGTAATAATGCGTTTGATGAATGTAGGGTCTTCAGCTACGTTGCTAAGCATTTCTTTTGCAACATCTACTCGACGTTGTTTTTGCAAAAAATTCAGTTCCTTCGTTACGAGTCTGGCATAATGTGTTGAGTCCATCCATAAGAGATGTTAAGAGCCTCTGCTATCTCTCTAATGCCAATACGACGATTTTCGAGCACAATTCTCTTTACTTTTTCGGTGTTATCGTCGTTAACAGAGGTAGATGGACGACTCGCATGAGGCAAGTTTTCAACGACCTCGCGACCCACACTAAATGCTTTATGCCACTCAAATACTTGCGTTCTCGATAGAGTAGACTCCCCAAAACACTTTTGCAACATTTTCAATGAGTCTGTAGCCGTAATTCTATTGGAAACGCAAAATTTCAAGCAAACTCGTTGTTAATTTTTTTTTTCCATAGTAATAATCGCCAGACAAACTCTTCACGTCATAAATTAATGGCTGCCAAATCCAGACTAATGAATGTATCCCGCTCAAACTTCGCATAAATGTCAAACGAGATTGAACCAACCTAGGTAAAAAAAAAATCACTGATTCGGTTTACTAGCGCAGTTTAAATTAACCAGTCGGGGCAAATTTGATCAGATGGTATAACCACCCTTAAGCTCAATACATTTATTAGACCTATGAATTATTTTTTCTAAACCACTATAAAAATATGTTTTATCTTTTTCGTCAAAATGAGCTGAAATTGCCTCCTTTACCTCATTGTCGTCGGAAAATTTCCTTCCCCTTAAGTCTTTTTTTAAATTGGCGAATAAAAAAAAGTCAATTGGGGCCAGGTCTGGACTGTAGGGTGGGTGAACTAGGGATTCGAACCCATGCGTGTGCAGAGCAGCCATTGCAATTCTGCTCTTGTGAACCGGCGCGTTGTCTTGCAAAAGCAACACACCCTTTGTCAATTTTCCTCGCCGCTTTTCCTTGATGGCATCCTTTAATTTTTCTAATATCGTTGCGTAGTATTCTCCGGTTATAGTCCTTCCTTTTTCTTTGTAATCAATCAAGATTATTCCCTCACAATCCCTAAAAACAGTCGCCATCATCTTTCCAGCCGACTCCGTCACCTTGAATTGGTTTGGCGGTTGTGTCCCCTTTTTATGCCATTGCATGGATTTTTGTTTGGACTCAGGCTTCAAAGTGATGAACCCATGATTTAACTCCAAAAAATGCTTTGACGCATCGACACGCTGCTCTTTCTGAAAAGGCGTGAGCAATCTCGGTACCCATCTTGCACTGACTTTTGTCATACCCAGGTGATCATGTAGGATTCGCAAAATGGTGGTGTCTGATACTCCAACTAATGCAAATAATTGCTTTTTCTTCAAACGGGCATCCTCTAGTACAGTTTTCTCCACTTTTTAGACGATGTCCGATGTGGAGGCCTCAACTGGCCTTCCTGAGCGGGCGTTGTCTTCAATTGACTCTCAAACACGTTTATAAAAACCATGCCACTTGTAAATCATTGATTTACTAGGGTACTGTTCCCTATAAACGACTCCCATTTCATTCAAAATGGTTTGAGCGTTCTTTCCTTGCTTGGTAAGGAATTTTATAACAGCGCGGTGTTCAAGTTTCTCCTTAATTTCTGGTTTCTCCTTAATTTCTAAGAGGAATATGTAACGAGTAAGGTTATTAGTTTGTTTGGAAATAATTGAGCTGTAAAAGAAAACAAAAAAAGATAAAAGAAAAGATTAGATATAAGATACCTATAATGACTTAAGTCAGTAAGAATCATGAATGGGCAGCGGGATAATAAATACAACATTATTTCGACATTTAAATGACATTCATTTCCACATTTAAGTGATGTACATTGAAATGATATAAATTCATCACTAATGCATTCAAGTATTAATTTAATATTATATATAGTATTATAGTTTATTTAGCTCTAATAAATTATAATAGTTCACACCACGACCAATATCTACGTAGTAACTAGGTTATGGACGATAATATTAATTTATTAGAAATTACGTTGTAAAAATGATTACTTTCATAAATAATAGTGTACTTAATACTAGTTTAGGGTCAAAACATTCATGCTTATTAAATCATTAAGTGTATTGATGTAATAAATAAAATGATAAAAACTCTAAAATTGGCCTTCATGTTAACAGCTTACCAGCGAACGTAATAACTTAATTAAGGTGTTTTAAATTGACAAAAATAGTAAACTTATAATATTGATTAATAATTCTAATCAATAATATCATTAAGTATCTAAATATATTTTTAAGATACATTTTTCTTTAAATATAAGCTGTCAAATATTTATACGTATAATACATTTAACTAAATAATCCAACAAAATATTAAGAACCTCGATTTATAAAATCAATATTGACTTCTGTTTGATTATTTATTAAATATAACCTGGGGCTTTACTCTCGTTTATAGATAATTTCTATCATTAATAAATTTAAAAGTACTATATCATTTTTCAGCCAAAATGCAAGATCACTAAACGCGTTTAAAAACATAAAAACAAATTGACATACAATGTAATACTTTCAGAAATATAAAATAACAAGTGAAATGTGAGCTAGATATAATGAAAACTTTAATTACCCCAGTGACTAATAACAGTGACTGAACCCCTCATTACACTCGAGAGCGGTGATTACTGTGCTTGTGTGTGTAACAATTTTTATCAAAATCTTGATACCTACATAGAGCTATTTACATTTTATATTTATTATTACGTACAATAATGAAACAAATTAAACAATTGCGATTTCCACTCAATTACAGAGATAACAAAGGAAATATCTACTAAAATTAGTTTTGCGTTTATTTTATTAATGCTTTTGATAAATGTGTGTCATTATCTCAACGATATTTAATATGTGTTAAATTATTAATGATACCTTTCATTTTATTTATTAAATATTATAAAAGTGAAAGTTTATAAAATGAACGCGAAATAAGGAAGACTTTTTGTAAAATCAACCGTTTCAAAGACGGTGGAATGGGATCAAAGTTTGTATGAGAATACTTTATTTTTGAGGATGTTTAAAAGTTAGTATATATACCAGATTAGAAAGGAAGGATGTTTGTGAGTACCTTGGAGTGTACCGAAACATAATTCGAGAGTGACATATGAAATAAAATTATAATGGAGATAAATAATTTTAGATTACATTTCGTTAACGTCTGTTACAAATGGTTTGTAATCCTAAATGTAATTTCTACTTTACGTATTTTTGGTTCTTATTATGAACGCGGACAAAGTCGTTAGCAAAACCTAGTATGAAAGTAAATAATCCATCCATCTTATGTTGTCTTATCTGCAGTACAAATAATATAACAGTTTCAGAGCTATTACATTCTAAGAGGTCATAGTAAATAGACAATTGGTTTGTTTGTGTATGCAATCAGTATTCCGACAGTAGAACTGCCTGAGCACCCGAACCAAGAACTAAAATAAGGTGCCATCTTCACTATTCTGGAGAGTAGACAGGATTTAGTAAAAAGGATTTACTTATGAAGATATTTCTGTTAATGATCTCTTCTCATCTCTCTCATCTCTTTTGTAATCTCTCTCAATCATCTCTAATTCTTTTGTAATAACAGTATACAATATGATTGTGTTATTTTACTTTACAAATTTTTATTTTCTAAGATTGTATTTTATTAAAATTTTTATATTTATTTCAGACAAATTTGTTAAATATTATTTTATGCCTCACACAATACTTGGTAATTTTATTATTTATTTTAGTAACAATAGTGTAAAGCACTCTTTAGATTGGCGCTGAGCCAGTCCATCCAGCCCATCCTTGTGCACATGATGTTTTATTTAAACATCTTCTATCGATGTGGTTAGTAGGTTGGAGAATTGAAGCGACCAAATCCTTTGTCTTTGATTATTAATATAAATTTGTTACCTTAATAGAAGTTTGTATTTAAATTACATGTATTTTAACTCACTCTATATGCAGTGTACGATTTATCTCTAGCCGAAATTGAACACGTTTTTTTTTTGTATTGAATAAAATTTGTATGACAATAAATTTATTTAACACGTATAAGATTATAAATGTAGCGACAAATGTGTTATAAATTGAATTATGATTGTTTCTAGAAAAGAATAATATTATTTTTCTTGTGAAAATAAAATATCGACGGTAACAAAAGAACGGAGGTCGCCTTTGAGGTAAAATATCGCTTTAGTAAATATTTAGAAGAATTTTCGTTTCTTATAACATGGTATTAGATATACTTTGCGCGATCCCCTTCTTTATTTGTGTTTTATCGGATTCCATAAGAAATAAGTGGATGTAGAATTCGTTACGGAAGTATTCGCAGTCTGCAATATTATTTTGATTCTTCTTACATTTCTTAATATGGAAAAGTGTAAATCTATGATCCTATGATTTAATTTACCTTTATTTACATTTATTTTAAGTCACTTAGAATAATGTTCTATCATTGCTCTAAACTTACTTTACAATTATAATTCTATCAAAAAAACCTTATTTTTTATATTCATTTTATACTACAATTAATATTTCGTAGGACAAAATAAACAGATACCTTTTAATTACACAGTCAGAATATTATAAGTGGCATAAATAACAAGCCCAGTAAGTTTAACGACTGTTATAGTCGTTGAGTGAAATCAACTTTTTATATCTCTTAAAATGTTTAGACTTTTGTAAATAATTGTTACGAGTATATAACAGTAATATGAAGATACAATATTTATAGGAAGGTATAATATATTATTGTTTCTTTGTTTATTTTTCATGATGTTTTTTTAGGCTGGAGTCTAGCTTCTTATATCTTATGTAAGAAGATAGTACCAAGTTTTATTAATGGCTGAAACGCATTTGTAACTTATATCTGCTAGATGTACATGATGATATCACTTCTGGGTTCATCTGTTTTTTGTCTCTTAATTGGAAAAATATTTAAATATCACTAATTCTACACAATGTTTAAAAAATATACACTATGTTATATTAATCTTGTAACAGCAAGTTTTATTTATAATCATCAACATCATCATTATCATCATCAGCTATCTAGCGTCGACTGCTGGACGTAAGCCTTCCCCATTGACCTCCACCGTGATCGGTCTAAAGCGGACCGCATCCATTGGTTTCCAGCTACTCCCTTCAGGTCGTCGGTCCACCTAGTTGGTGGTCGTCCTCTACTTCGTTTGCCAGTAAGTGGTCTCCACTCAAGGACCCTTTTTCCCCATCGGCCTTACTTGAGTGGGATATATGCGCAACCCACTAACACTTCAGCTTACAAACCTGTTGGGCTATGTCGGTTCCTTTTGTTCGCCTCTGAATCTCCTCTTTTCTGAGTCTATCTCGCAGCGAAGTTCGCAGCATAGCCCTCTCCATCGCACGCTGAGTGACTTTAAGCCTCTCTAAGAGTCCCTTAGTTAGAGGCCACGTCTCGATTCCATAGGTCATCGCTGGTAACACACACTGGTCGAAGACTTTTGACTTAAGCCACTGCAGTATTCCGGACGAAAATACGCTCCTTATGCTCCCAAACGCTGCCCATCCTAGTTGGATTCGTCGATTGACCTCTCCCTCGAAGTTGGACCTGCCCAATCGGACTTTTTGTCCCAGATAGACATATTCGTCGACAACTTCGAGAATGGAGCTCCCAACGGATAACGGGATAGGCGCGACATGGACATTCGACAGAATTTTCGCCTTGTCCATATTCATTTTAAGAACCACCTGTTGAGAGACGCCATCAAGATCACCGAGCATAATGCTGAGGTCTTCCAGGGATTCTGCCATGACTACTATATCGTCGGCAAATCGAAGGTGAGCTAAGTACTCGCCGTTTATATTGATGCCGAGTCCATGCCATTCCAAGAGCTTGAAAGTGTCTTCCAGTGCAGTGGTAAACAGTTTCGAATAGATAACGTCTCCCTGTCTCACGCCTCGCTGTAAAGGAATAGCGTTTGTGCTATAATGCTCCTGGACTCGAACCGACATGGTGGCGTTTATGTACAAATACAACACTTCGATGTACCGATAGTCAATATGGCACCTCTGAAGAGACGACAGTACCGCCCACGTTTCGATCGAATCAAAGGCTTTCTCAAAGTCCGCAAACACTAAGCATAATGGCCGATAATACTCCTCGGTCTTCTGTATAATCTGCCACAGCGTATGAATGTGGTTTATGGTACTAAAACCTTTTCAGAATCCAGCTTGTTCGTGAGGCTGGAAGTCATCAAACTTGCTCGTAAGACGGGTCGTGATAACCCTCGAAAACAGCTTATAAACATGGCTCAGAAGCGCCTGTAATTCTTCAGCAAGGTAGTATCTCCTTTTTTGAAGAACAGGGCCGCCACACTTCTGTTCCATGCTTCCAGCGTTACGCCCTTAAGCAGGACGGTATTAAAGAGCTTCGGAAGGATCCTAAGTACTGGCAATCCGCCCGATTTCAGAAGCTCTGATGTGATACCGTCTTCACCTGGTGCCATGATGTTTTAAGCTGTTTTAGGGCAACACTAATCTCGTGCAAGCTGATGTCCGGGATTTCATCGGAATAGTGCCGGGTAAGCTCCGCTCTTGGGTCTTCTGCTAAGCTATCAATAGGTTTAGCGACCGAGGTACGAGGGGAGGTCCAAAAGTTCGTGGAATGGAGAGGATGGAGCGGGGGTAGGGGCGCTCGCTTGGTATCATACGAATCGGAGACTCATCATTAGCATAAATACCGAGTTTCAACCCGATTGCGTCATTCGTTTACGAACAGTCGCCTGCTGAACAAGTCAAACCGGAAGATAACTGAAACTATGGAGAAAATTTAACACAGCGCTGTGATAAAATTCCTTACCAAGCAAGGAAAGAACGCTCAAACCATTTTGAATGAAATGGGAGTCGTTTATAGGGAACAGTGCCCTAGTAAATCAATGATTTACAAGTGGCATGGTCTTTATAAACATGGTCGAGAGTCAATTGAAGACGACCCCCGCTCAGGAAGGCCAGTTAGGGCCCCCACATCGAACATCGTCGAAAATGTGGAGAAAATTGTACTAGAGGATGCCCGTTTGAAGAAAAAACAATTATCTGCATTAGTTGGAGTATCAGATACCACCATTTTGCGAATCCTACATGATCACCTGGGTATGACAAATCTCAGTGCAAGATGAGTACCGAGAATGCTCACGCCGTTTCAGAAAGAGCAGCGCGTCGATGCGTCAAAGCATTTTTTGGAGTTGTGTGGAGATAAACCTGCATAGTTTTTGAACCGCATTGTTACGGGAGATGAAACATGGGTTCATCACTTTGAGCCTGAGTCCAAACAAAAATCCATGCAATGACATAAAAAGGGGACACAACCGCCAAAGAAATTCAAGGTGACGGAGTCGGCTGGAAAGATGATGGCTACTGTTTTTAGGGATTGTGAGGGGATAATCTTGATTGATTACAAAGAAAAGGGAAGGACTATAACCGGAGAATACTACGCAACGATATTAGAAAAAGTAAAGGATACCATCAAGGAAAAGCGGCGAGGAAAATTGACAAAGGGTGTGTTGCTCTTGCAAGACAACGCGCCGGTTCACAAGAGCAGAATTGCAATGGCTGCTCTGCACACGCATGGGTTAGAATCCCTAGTTCACCCACCCTACAGCCCGGACCTGGCCCCAAGTGACTTTTTTTTATTCCCCAATTTAAAAAAAGACTTAAGGGGAAGGAAATTTTCCAACGACAATGAGTTAAGGGAGGCAATTTCGACTCATTTTGACGGAAAAGATAAAACATATTTTTATAGTGGCTTAGAAAAATTAATTCATAGGTCTAATAAATGTATTGAGCTTAAGGGTGATTATATTGAAAAGGAAAAATAGTTTTGTTGTTTTATTTTATTTAGATCCCTTTCATTCCACGAACTTTTGGACCTCCCCTCGTATATAACTGTCCATACCTCTCGACCTCCCTCAAAATGTCGGCCCTACACGACACTGTGCTTCCATCCCCAAATTTCAACTTCGATAACCGGCTTTGCCCAATTGACGAGTCTCGCGCTAACACTTTGGAGCCTTGGTTCCGCTGTATTGTATCTTTAATACGGTTAGTATTGAAAATACGGATGTCGTGTCGCAGAGATTTCCGTATGCGTCTGTTGAGCTGCCTTTAAGTCTCGGTATCAATGAGGGACTGAAGCACCAACGAGCGTCGTTCCGCCATAAGTTTGAAAGTTTCGTCGACTACTTTTTGGGGTCTATTCTTACGGTCAGACCTCCAAAATTTTCCTCCGACTGTATGGACAGTTTCTACCAACTTGTTGTTAATTTATTCCTAGGATACGCAATCATCTAGGCAAGCGAAGCGGTTTGATAATTCGAGTTAAAAGCTTTCGACGTCTTGAATATGCGCTTTAGATAGACGGAGCGTAGACTTCACCAACCGAGATCGTTCCAGCCTGACATTGAGATTCAACGTGCTTCTTACTATTCGGTGATCGCTCTCGGTTTTTACGTTATTGATCACATAGACATCGTTGAATATCTGGCGTCTAGTGGTCAAGATGAAGTCAATCTCATTTCTAGTGGAACCATCGGGACTTAACCATGTCCACTTCCTTTGAGGCGACTTCTGGAAGAAGGAATTCATCATAAAGAGTTCCTCTTTCTCCAGAAAATCAGCAAGCCTCTGTCCGCTAGGGTTCCGCTGCCCATATCCAAATTGCCCTACTCTCTACTCATCGTCGCTTCTCTTGCCCAGTTTTGCGTTGAAGTCCCCCATAACAATATTGAAGTGAATTTTTGTAGTATGTATGGCCCGACTAATATCCTCATACGTACCCTCTACTTCATCATCTGGGTGTGCGGAGATCAATTTTAGTCTCAGAGACATTCATAAAAATATTTACACTATACACTCTTCCAACAAACAGACGATTATTTATAAAACAATTAATAAATGCTCCCATGCTTTAATGTATATAGTATAATAGAATAAAATATTGTTAACGTATAAAGAAAAACTTTATAAAAAAAATTGACTCACAAACATTGATAATTCACAATATTGTTCCATACTCCCTGATGTGATACGTAAAAACGATATTAAACTTTAAAAAAAATTTTTTTTTTTTTCTGTAGAACTTTTTTTCTTTGACATTATTAAAAACTAGGGGGGGGGGGGGGGTACGATTTCAAACCTGCCCACCCAGTAAAAATTTCGTTCCTACGCCCCTGTAAATGCTTTAAATGTTCAAATAACATTCTCAAAACCATGATTGATACATATAATAATTTAATTAGCGCCTTATATAAAAAAATAGCAATACATTTAAGTTTTATAATTGCAACCTTAATCGATGCTATTCTTTTAATATGATAGTATCAAATGTATCATATTGCGGCGTCTCTAGAGGACAATGATCTTATTATGTCCCTCGGATGTCGGACAAGAGGATCTTAAAAACAATCAAATAAATAGGATCATGATGAAAAAGGCAAGACTTTTTAAACGGGGACCGATGACTTGAGATACGTTTAATAGCGACTGGACAGATTAAGAAAAGGATAGAATGAAAATAAAATGGCGGACACCTTAATACATGAATCTATATCTATATAAAATAATATATTTCAAACTTAATAACGATTATATATAAGATAAATCTAATCACAATATGTATTACATATATGAAATATTTTGTTTTGTTAGTAGTACACCATGGCTTCACGAGGATACTTTTCTAATGTTTTAATAGACTATGTACTGGAGGTTGTCAGACTTATTAAAACAATTTCCTCAACGTTATATTTCCAAGGTAACGAAAATATTTGGATTAGGATCAATATTGGTTAAAGAGGAAAAATATTTTGCAAAAACGTATTATTTTCTATTAATTTGTAAAAGATAAAAATTGTTATTACGACCCTATTCAGGAGCGGTATCTTTTAGGGAAGATATTCCTGTTGAGAATCATAATTGTGTTTTACATTATTTCGACGTATCTTATAAGTGACTATGCCTCAGACACGCGTGAACGAAATCGCTTGATTAAAATATCGAGATTTCTCTATATTTTATTAATTTCAGTATATATAACACATTTAGAAGAAAATTTCTTAATGATAACGAAAACCGTATTGAATCTGTTGAATCTGTCCATCCGTTTAGTACTATTAAATTAATAGAACTAAACGGATGGACAAAACAGACATGTGAACAGAGTATTTGTTTTGTTTAATTATTACAGATCACTGCTTTGATCGTTGTATTAATAAATCCTATAAAAATAATGGTCCGTTGTGTCCCCCGTTATCTGTTCAATTATATGATAACATTACAAAGCACTGGATACTGGAGCTTTGTAATATTTTTCTTTAGTCGTAAAAAATAATAACAACGTTATTCCCTCAAACTCATTATTGGACCAGCGCTTTAATAAAACCTAAGCTTCCATTCTCTTTTACCCGCTCCGTAGATGTTTTTATCTTTCCTCTTTTACTAAGATGACCACAGATTATTTTTCTAAATAAATACAAATTAAAATAAACCTTATTTATGTAGAGTAGATGTCAATTCAGCTTGTCGTCAATATAACTTTTCTGAGGGTCGTGTTTGAGTGTTATTTTATCTTTAAGTATTTGTATTTTAGCATTTTAATTGGTTGGATTAAAAAGTATTTTAGTTTTTTGTTGCTGCAAAGTAAAGGTATTGGTACTGCACATTAGTAAGAGAGAATAAGAAACATTTTCTTTTACTAAAGTTTTCAACAAAAACTTTGTTCTAAAAATGTCACAAAGATGCGGTTTATGATTCGTACTATATATTTCGTAGGATGTTTATATAAATTTTGGATTTTATTTGCGTGGGTCAGAAAAAAAAGAGAAACACTTAAATCGGAGGGAAGATCTTATGGGATATAAGTTAGAAAATATGTGTATATATCCTATTATAGTATCAGATTTGCTAAAGCGATTCCGCGATAAAAGAATACGTTTATGATAAAAAAATAATCAAAATACAATTGAAGATTTGATTACTTTGTGAGACTTCAAAACACTGTTCATGCGTTAAGTTTTTTAGAATGTAAATGATAAATTATCATAAATAATTAAAATTCAATTACATCTCGTGTTATCACACACGGATAATATTAAGCCGACATATCCGATTGAAAAAAAGCAATGCGAAAGTAAACTCTTTGTAATATTTTAATTTAAATGTAAATCTCATTAAAATATTATAATTAATGTACGTATCGATTCTTTTTTCCCGAATATTATATTAAAGTCGTTGATTCATCTTACATTGTTAAATTTAATTTCAAAAGAGCAACTGTTGATCTGGATCTTCTCAGCAGAGTAGCATTCCGATGGTAGTTTACTCACGGACTGAATACACTCACCATTGACCTGTAATGATTGACGATCCAAAAGTGTCCACTTGAATAAAAGATAATTTGAATTATATTTTGGTTAAATTTCAAGAAGTCATGATGGTAGTACAAGACACATTTATATTCCTCGCCTAACGTATAGTTCGCGTGGAGTGGTGCCATACGCAGTGACTGATTGACTCACAGGTAGTTGATATTCCTTGATTTTCGGTTAAAGTTATGTGAATGTATATTGTAAAAGTTATTTCTAACGTCGATTTAGTTTTTTAATATTTGTACAATATTGCATTATACGAGGGGAGGTCCAAAAGTTCGTGGAATGAAAGGGATCTAAATAAAATAAAACAACAAAACTATTTTTCCTTATCAATATAATCATCCTTAAGCTCAATACATTTATTAGACCTATAAATTAATTTTTCTAAACCACTATAAAAAACGTTTTATCTTTTCCTTCAAAATGAGCCGAAATTGCCTCCCTTACCTCATTGTCGTCGGAAAATTTCCTTCCCCTTAAGTCTTTTTTTTAAATTGGGGAGTAAAAAAAAGTCACTCGGGGCCAGGTCTGGACTGTAGGGTGGGTGGACTAGGAATTCGAACCCATGCGTGTTCAGAGCAGCCATTCCAATTCTGCTCTTGTGAACCGGCGCGTTGTCTTGCAACAGCAACACACCGTTTGTTAATTTTCCTCGCCACTTTTCCTTGATGGCATCCTCTAATTTTTCTAATATCGTTGCGTAGTATTCTCCGGTTATAGTCCTTCCCTTTTATTTGTAATCAATCAAGATTATCCCCTCACAATCCCAAAAAACAGTAGCCATCATCTTTCCAGCCGACTCCGTCACCTTGAACTTCTTTGGCGGTTGTGTCCCCTTTTTATGCCAATGTATGGACTCTTATTTGGACTCAGGCTCTAAGTGATGAACCCATGTTTCATCTCCCGTAACAATTCGGTTCAAAATCTGTGCAGGTTTATCTCCACACAACTCCAAAAAATGCTTTGACGCATCGACGCGCTGCTCTTTCTGAAACGGCGTGAGCATTCTCGGTACTCATCTTGCACTGACTTTTGTCATACCCAGGTGATCATGTAGGATTCGCAAAATGGTGGTATCTTGTACTCCAACTAATGCAGATTATTGTTTTTTCTTCAAACGGGCATCCTCTAGCACAATTTTCTCCACTTTTTCGACGATGTCCAATGTGGTGGCCTCAACTGGCCTTCCTGAGCGGGGGTCGTCTTCAATTGACTCTCGACCATGTTTATAAAGGCCATGCCAATTGTAAATCATTGATTTACTAGGGCACTGTTCCCTATAAACGACTCCCATTTCATTCAAAATAGTTTGAGCGTTCTTTTCTTGCTTGGTAAGGAATTTTATCACAGCGCGGTGTTCAATTTTCTTCATAGTTTCAGTTTTCTTCCGGATTGACTTGTTTAACAGGCGACTGTTCGTAAACGAATGACGCAATCGGGTTGAAACTCGGTATTTATGCTAATGATGAGTCTCCAATTCGTATGACATCAAGCGAGCGCCCCTACCCCCGCTCCATCCTCTCCATTCCACGAACTTTTGGACCTCCCCTCGTAATTATTAGTTATGAAATAGTTTTATTATTTGGTTATCATGTAATACTTTATTTTGAACTTCATTGGCTGTGAGCACAGCGTTACTCGCTGATTATAAACTTTCCTCAAAATGGAGACAAAAAGACACATTTTTACATTCAAATTATTTGTAATTTAAATATACGTTTATAAACAACCCAAATTATAAATATTAAAGTTATATAATAATAAAGGCTGAAGTCCAATACGGAGCGTGTAATTGCATTAAAAATATATAAAGTAAAACATTTAAATTTATCCAGTACTCTGCCCCTAATATTGATAAACGTTAAAAACCCATTATACTTTCCCAAGGGTTATAATCTTCGTCCCTTTTTATGACTATGGAGTCTAACTGAATAAAAATATAGCAAATGTTACTATTATCGCTTTCAAAGGACGCACACCTGACGCGAGCTACATTTAAATTTTATACTAACTCCTATATAAAAATAATCACATTATACGAGTAAACACGATGATTGATTAGGGTATATGAATATGTAACAACTCTGTAATTGTGAAAGATAATTTATAAATAAATATAAAATTAAATGAAATTTAAAGAACATTTTGAGTATATTTAAGTATTGTTGTAATGTGATACTTTATATTCGTAGCGTTGCTACGAGACATCATGGTGCGGGTTGATGAATTGAAATGGATCAGTGAGGCAGTAATTTAATAAGAAACCATACCCCTAAATTGAGCGTTTCATATTATTCATTGAGACTTCAGGATTAATAGTAAATACAATTGTAGATATAATTAAATAAGTCATTATAGGTACGATAAGTAGTATCTGTTGCTATCAGTCGTCCGATGACGATTCCGTTAAAAAAAAATTAATATTGGCATTGTAAATTCACAGCGGCAGTCACAGAAACGATTATTATAATAATATTTATTTATATTAAATACATTACAACAAATGACATTAAAATAATGAAGAGTCAGACGGGCAAATATAAATAATTTAACTATAATTTACAAGACAAAAAAGAGTTATAGACTTTCAAAACCTCAGTAACTATTACAATAAAATGTATTGTGGTTGACGGTTAACAATAAGAGTATAAATGAATATCACTGATTTCTAAGAGTGATGATTACAAAGACACATGATATTTGACATTTACTTGCGTAAGTTAGGTTAGAAAGCTTGTATTAAAAAATCGTGCGATTATCATACAAGTAACAGTCCTTAGATATATTAAATGTACAACTGTTTAGTGCATCTACATTATATAGAAAAACTAAGGCATCGATTAGTCCGAGATGCACTTTGGAGAATGTTTTTTGACTAGACTTAGTGGAAATGAAATTAAAATTTAGAATCAATTGAAATGTTGGCTTAAAACTTGAATAAGAAAATATCAGTTTATTTTTTATTGTTATTGCCTAGGAAGGTTTGTCTTTACCATCTTGCTCAGGGTTTGGTTGCTCAAAGGCCCACAACGCTCTTATTACTTATCTGGTGCAGGAGATCGTTTGAGGCTCAGATATCTTACCTCCGGTGACCGGTATGCTCGTTTGTTATTCTTTAATATATAAAGAACTATGGGCATTTCCTATAAAAGTATCAGCTGTTAAACGTATGTTTAACACAAATCTTGCTTAAGATAAGATAAGATCTTGGATAAGATAGCGAAACAATAAGAAACAATATTTGTCTGGCATTTTGTTAAGCTTAAGAGTACATTTATGTAAGACCATATTTTGATCTCTAGTAAAGTCGAGGGAAAATCTTATAATATGACATAAAATACGAAGAGAAGAGGAAAATGTGACGAGTAAGTATTAACTTGTTTGGTAAAAATTGAGCTGTAAAAGAAAATAAAAAAAAGAGATTAGATATAAGATACCCAATATGACTTGACTAGTTGTAAGAATGAGGAAAGGGCAACGGGATAATAATTAACACTATTTCGCCATTTAAATGATGTACATTCAAATGATATAAATTCATCACTATAAGGGATTCAAGTATTAATATTATATTATTATTATAGTTTATTTAGCTCTAATAAATTATAACAGTTCACACCACGACCAATATCAACCTAATGACTGGGTTATGGACGATAATATTAATTTAATAGAAATTACGTTATAAAAATTATTACTTTCATAAATAATAGTGTACTTAATACTAGTTTAGGGTCAAACCATTCATGCTTATTAAATCATTACGTTTATTGATGTAATAAATAAAATAATTGAAATTCCAAAATTGGCCTTCATGTTAATAGCTTACCAGCGAACGTAATAACTTGATTAAGGTGTTTTAAATTGACAAAAATACTGAACTTATAATACTGATTAATCATTCTAATCAATAATCATTAAGTTAAGTATCTAAATATATTTTTAAGATACATTTTTCTTTAAATATGAGCTGTTAAATATTTATACGAATAATACATTTAACTAAATAATCCAATAAAAATATTAAGAACCTCGATTTATAAAATCAATATTGGCTTCGGTTTGATTTGCTATGTATAACCTGTGACTTTACTCGCTTTATAGATGATTTTTGTTATTAATAAATTGAGCCAAAAGACAAGATCGCTAAACGCGTTTAAAAGACATAAAAACAAATTGACATACAATGTAATACTTTCAGAAATATAAAATACCAAGTGAAATGTGAGCTAGATATAATGAAAACTTTAATTACCCCAGTGACTAATAACAGTGACTGAACCCCTCATTACACTCGAGAGCGGTGATTACTGTGCTTGTGTGTGTAACAATTTTTATCAAAATCTTGATACCTACATAGAGTTATTTACATTTTATATTTATTATTACGTATAATAATGAAGGAAATTAAACAATTTCGATTTTTTATACAGATAACAAAGGAAATATCTAGTTATAGTAAAATTATTTTTGCGTTCATTTTATTAATACTTTTGATAAATGCGTATCATTATCTCAACGATATTTAATATGTGTTAAATTATTATTAATACCTTTCATTTTATTTATTAAATATTATAAATGTGAAAGTTTATAAAACGAACGCGAAATAAGGAACAGTTTTTGTAAAATCAACGGTTTCAAAGACGGTGTAACGGGATCAAAGTTTGTATGAGAATACTTTATTTTTGAGGACTCTTAAAAGTTGATATATATATCAGATTAGAAAGTAAGGAAGTTTGTGAGCACCTTAGAGTGTACCGAAACAAAATTCGAGAATGACATATTAAATAAAAATTATATAAAAATTATAATTTTAAATTACATTCCGCTTACGTTTGTTACCCTAAATGTAATTTCTACTTTAAGTACTTTTGGTTCTTATTTTGAACGCGGACAAAGTCGTTAGCAAAACAAAGTATGAAAGTGATAGTGAGTGATTGATATGCTAAATTATAACATACTATACGAAAAATTAACGAGAAATGGCATTCAAGGTCCACTTTTAGAGTTAATAAAGGATTACCACAACAATAGATACACAACAGTTAAAATAGCAGACTCGTACAGCGACATGATTCCAACTTGTAAAGGCACAGCCCAAGGATCAATAAACGGTCCTACAGAGTACCTATTATATGTTAACGATATGTGTAACTTAATTACTACTGGTTCAATGTATCAATTTGCTGATGATACATGTCTGTTGATGGCTCATAAAGATCCTAAAGTTGCTCAAAATATTATGCAAAATAACTTTACTTTATTATGTAAATGGGCACATGACATGGGCCTAGTAATAAACCATCAGAAAACTAAAGCAATACATATTCACTCATCGCAAAATAAAGCTTCTACTTCACCAACTGTCATTGCTCATACTCATCAGTGTTTGCACAATATTATTTGTAACGGCTCTTGCCCGCAAATAGAACTGGTTAGTCAACATATGTATATTGGTCTTATAATTGATAACCGTTTTAACTGGAAACCCCATATAGAACATGTATGCTCAAAATTACGGTCTACTCTCAGCCAATTATTTGTACTAAAACATAAGCTGCCTTTTAGCACTAAAAGGCTAATATATATGGCTCTAGCAGATTCAGTTATCAATTATGGGTTAAGTAGTTATGGACGAACCTACAAAACTTATCTCAAAGAAATTTATAAAATTCAGCTAAGAATATTAAAATTGTTGGTTCCCAGGCAGATCCTGAGCAGATTGAAATATAACGATAAAGAACTATTTAAGTATTGTAATATCATGAACATTTATGACAAATTCTGCTACAAAATATTAAGCGAAGTTAACGATTCTTCTTTTCTTACAGAAAAAACAAGACCTAATAATCTTAGAGCTATTGAATATATGGATAATTTTTGTGTACCTAAGACTAACAATACATATGGTACAAGAATGTTAAAAACTCTTATACCAAACATTTTAAATAACGTACCAGATTGTTTACAAAAACGTTATAAATGTAAAAACAACGAATATTTCAATGCGCTCAAAAAATACTACTTAAATCAACCGTACTTTAATGAATGAAAACACTGTTGTATGATAAAATATATATTATAGATTAAAAACTTAAAATAAATTAACTTTAATGCAAACTAAAATCTATTACATAAGATAAACTACTATTAATGTACTGTACTTAAAATTAATACTTTTCTTGCGAACAATCACTTGCCCAGATAACTTCTGAGAGGTTTTTGTGGCAATTTATTTTGTATGATGTATGTATGTAATCGTTATATATTTTAAATAAATGAAAAAAAAAAAAAAAAAAAAAAAAAGTAAATAATCCATCCATCTTATATAACAGTTTCAGAGCTATTACATTTTAAGAGGTCATAGTAAATAGACAATGTGCTTGTTTGTGTATGCAATCAGTAT
Organism: Melinaea menophilus ssp. n. AW-2005; assembly: GCA_918358695.1. Lineage (NCBI taxonomy): Eukaryota > Metazoa > Arthropoda > Insecta > Lepidoptera > Nymphalidae > Melinaea > Melinaea menophilus. The sequence goes on from OU911042.1 coordinate 5,712,330, forward strand.
TCCGACAGTAAAACTGCCTGGGCACCCAACCCAAGAACTAAAATAAGGTGCCATCTTCAATATTCTTTAAAGTAGACAAAAGGATTTATTTATGAAGATATTTATGTTAATGCTCCCTTCTCATCTCTCTTATCTCTTTTGTAATCTATCTCAATCATCTCTAATTCTTTTGTAATAACAGTACACAATATGATTGTGTTATTTTACTATACCAATTTTTATTTTATAAGATTGTATTTTATTTAAATTTTTATATTTATTTCAGACAAATTTGTTAAATATTAATTTATGTCTGACACAATACTTGGTAATTTTATTATTTATTTTAGTAACAATAGTGTAAAGCACTCTTTAGATTGGCGCTGAGCCAGTCTATGCAGCCCATCCTTGTGGACATGATGTTTTATTTAAACATCTTCTTTCGATGTGGTATATAATGGAGAATAGAAGTAGTGAGCAAATCCCTTTGTTTTTGATTATTAAGATAAATTTCTTACCTTAATAGAAGTTTGTATTTAAATTACATGTATTTTATCACACTCTATTTGCAGTGTGCGATTTATCTATTGTCGAAATTGAACACGTTTTATTAAGTTTTATTGTATTAAATAATACAATTTCTATGACAGTAAATTTATTTAATACGTATAAGATTATAAGTGTAGCGACGAATGTGTTATAAATTGAATTATGATTGTTTCTAGAAAAAAATGATATTATTTTTCTTGTGAAATTAAAATATCGACGGTAACAAAAAACGGAGATCGCCTTTGAAGTAAAATATCGCTTTAGTAAGTATTTAGAAGAAGTTTGGTTTCATATAACATCATGTTGGAAATACTTTGCGCGATCCCCTTCTTTATTCGCGTTTCATCGGATTCAATAAGAATTAAGTGGAAACTGTTACGTTACGGAAGTAGTCTCATTCTGCAACATAATTTTAATTCTTGTTACATCTCTTAATATTGAAAAGTGTATATCTAAAATCCTATGATTTAATTTTCCTTTTTTGACATTTATTTTTAAGTCACTTAGAATAAAGTTCTGTCATCGCTATCAACTTGCTTTACAGTTATAATCCTAACAAAAAAACCTAATTTTTTATATTCATTATATATAATAATTAATATTTCGTAGTATAAAATAAACAAATAACTTTTAATTACACTGTCAGAATATTATAAGTGGCATAAATAACAAGCCCAGTAAGTTTAACGACTGCTACAGTCGCTGAGTGAAATCAACTTTTTATATCTCTTAAATTGTTTTGGCTTTTCTAAATTATTATATAACTGTGTATAAAGATACAATATTATAGCTAGAGATAAAAAATGATTGTGTCGTTGTTTATTTTTTACGATGGTTTTTAGGCTGGAGTGTAGCTTTAGCATAAAAGTATAATTGAGACATCTTATGTAAGAAGATAGTACCAACTACTATTAATGCATCAAGGATCGAAACGCATTTGTAACTTATATCTGCTAGATGTCCATGATGATATCACTTCTGGATTGATTTGTTTTTGTCTCTTCCAGCATTTAATTCATTTTTTTTTATTTCCATAAATTCTACACAATCTTAAAAAAATTTACACTATTTTATAGTAATCTTGCAAAAGCAATTTATTTATATTGTTTATAAATAATACGTTTTTAATTATTTTATTGTTTTTACTCTTGGTCTGTTCGTTGTTGGTTTTGGTTTGGTTATAAAATAGATATATAAAAAACCTTAGAGAATAAAAGTAAAAAAACAACTCGTATACCATTTGCTTAGGACATATAAGAATAATGTCAATATATTATTCATGCTTCAGTAGTTCAGCTTTGTATTAATGAGCTATCTAATGAGAAGTTCTCTCTTTTTATACTAATATCTAATAGAGAGAAGGTTGCCGTTTACTTCCTTTCGGAGTCTTTGAAGTTATGATTCCTTTAAGATTGCAATTTAAAGTGTACTTACTTTACTTTGTAAGTAAGTATTATATTTTAGTCTATGGTATAATTTTTGTACAACTGAAAACCTTTTTGGTAAATGTGTATGATATAATTAATATAATATTGGAAGATATTCCTTAAATTGCTAATTCTGTTATCTTTCAGTGTTATCAAATACTTATATTGAAAATTATGATTTTTTAAGTTTAAGTAAGTTTATTTTTTTTTTTAAGTTTTTTTTAATAATTATGTTTTTATAAATTTGAGATATATTTTCGTCTTAGAGACATTTATAATAATATTAATCCTATACAAGTTTTCAACAAACAGATGATCGGACAGATATTTAAAAAAAATTGCTTTAATGTTGAAATAATATGCTCAAAACTATTAATTATACATATAATGATTTAATTAGCGCCTTATATAAAAAATAGCAATACATTTAAGTTTCATAATTGCAACCTTAAACTATGATATTCTTTTAATAAGATAGTATCAAATGTATCAGATTGCGTCGTCTCTAAAGGATAATCTACGGATGAAAAGACAATGATCATATAATGTTCCTCGGTTGTCGGACAAGAGGATCTTAAAAACAATCAAATAAATAGGATCATGGTGAAAAAGGGCAAGACTTTTTAAACGGGGACCGATGACTTCAGATACGTTCCAAATAGCGACTGGACGGATTAAGAAGAGTATAGAATAAAATTAAAATGGCGGTCACCTTAATACACGAATCTATATCTACATAAAATAATATATACCAAATATAATAACGATTATATATAAGATAAGTCTAATCACAATATGTATTACATATATGAAATATTATGTTTAGTTAGTAGTACACCATGGCTTAACAAGGATACTTTTCTAATGTTTTAATAGACTATGTACTGAAGGTTGTCAGACTTATTAAGACTGTATAAAAACAATTTCCTCAACTTTATATTTCCAAGGTAACGAAAATATTTGGATTAGGATCAATATTGGTTAAAGAGGAAAAATATTTTGCTAAAACGTATTATTTTCTATTAATTTGTAAAAGATAAAAATTGTTATTACGACCCTACTCAGGAGCGGTATCTGTTAGGGCAGATATTCCTGTTGAGAATCATACCATAATTGTCTATTATATATTTCGAAGTATCTTATAAGTGTTAGTAAGCCTCAGACACGCGAGAACGAAATCGCTTGATAAAAATATCGAGATTTCTCTATATTTCATTAATTTTTAGTATATGTAACACATTTAGAAGAAATTCTCTTATTGATAAGGATCAATATGGTTTATATTGAATCTGTTGAATAATTTAATAGAACTCAACGGATGGATAGAACAGACATGCGTATTTGTTTTATTCAATTATTACAGATCACTGTTTTGATCGTAATATCCTATAAAAATAACGGTCCGTTGAGATTTTGATCCTGAAAGAATCCGTCGTCTTTATCGTGTCCCCCGTTATCTGGTGAATTATATGATAACATTACAAAGCACTGGACACTTGAGCTTTGTAATATTTTTCTTTAGTCGTAAAAAATAATAACAACGTTATTCCCTCAAACTCATTATTGGACCAGCGCTTTAATAAAACCTAAGCTTCCATTCTCTTTTACCCGCTCCGTTGATGTTATTATCTTTCCTCTTTTACTAAGATGACCACAGATTATTTTTCTAAATAAATACAAATTAAACTAAACCTTATTTATGTAAAGTAGACGTCAATTTCGCTTGTCGCCAATTTAAATTTTTGGAGGGTCGTGTTTGAGTGTTATTTTATTTTTAACTATTTGTATTTTAGCATTTTAATTGGTTGGATTAAAAATTATTTAAGTTTTTTTGTTTGGATTAACGTTATTATTATATGTCTTACTAAGAAGTATATAGGTACTGCATACACACACGGATAATATTAAGCCGATACATTCGACTGAAAAAGAAGCAAATAGACGAGAGTAAACTTTTTGTAATAATTTAATTAAAATTTAAATCCCGATTTTTATTAAAGTAGTATACTTAATTTACGTATCAATACTTTTTTCCTGAATATTATATTAATTCATTTAACATTAAAATGTTAAATTTAATTTGAAAGAGCAACTGTTGCGCTGGCTGTCTCTTCTCAGCAGAGCAGCATTCCGAGTTGGTAACTTAGTCACGGACTGAATACACTGACTTTTTTAATGTAATGATTGACGATTCAACAGTGTCTACTTGAATAAAAATAATATTTTGGCCAAATTTAAAGAAGTCATCTAATGATGGCAGTACGCGACACATGTATATTCCTCGCTTAATGCAAAGTTCGCGTGGAGTGGTGCCATACACAGTGACTGATTGACTCACAAGTAGTTGATGTTCTTTGATTTTCGGTTAAAGTTATGTGAATGTATATAATAAAAGTTATTTCTAACGTCGATATAGTTTTTTGATATTTGAACAATATTGCATTATAATTATTAGTTATGAAATAGTTTTATTATTTGGTTATCATGTAATAGTTTATTTTGAACTTCATTGGCTATGAGCACATCGCTACTCGCGGATTATAAACATTCCTCAGTATGGAGACAAACAGACACACTTTTATTTTGAATGTAAATTTAAAATATTTGTAATTTAAATGTACGTTTATGAACAACCCGAAAAATTTATATTTAAGTTTTGTAATAATAAAGGCTGAAGTCCAATACGGAGCGTATGATTGCATTAAAAATATTTAAAGTAAAACATTTCAATTTATCATATATTTTGCCCATAATATTGATAAACGTAACACCCATTATACTTTCCCAAGGGTTATAATCTTTGTCCCTCTTTTATGGCTATTGAGCCTAACTGAATAAAAATATAGCAAATGTTACTATTATCGCTTTCAAAGGACGCACACCTGACGCGAGCTACATTTAAATTTTATATTAACTCCTATATAAAAATAATCGCATGACAAACACGATGATTGATGGTCCCACGTGTATATTTATTGACAACAATTGTCTGTACTTTACCACGTATTGATGAACATACAAATATATAAATGATTTCTTCTACACTTTCATAATTTAAGAGAATATGTGACAACTCTGTAATTGTGAAAGATAATTTATATATAAATATAAAATTAAATGAAATTTAAAGAACATTTTGAGTACATTTAAGTATTGTTGTAATGTGATACTTTATATGTCGTAACGTTGCTACGAGACATCATGGTGCGGGTTGATGAATTGAAATGGATCAGTGAGGCAGTAATTTATTAAGAAAACATACCTCTATATTGAGCGTTTCATTTTATTCATTGAGAGTTCAGAATTAATAGTTAATAAAATTGTAGATATAACTAAATAAATCATTATAGGTATGATAAGTAGTATAAGTTGCTGTCGGTCATCCAATGACGAGTACGTTAATAACAATTAATTTTACCATTGTAAATTCACAGCGGCAGTCACACAAACGATTATTATAATAATATTTATTCATATTAAATACATTACGACAAATGACATTAAATTATGAAGAGTTAGACAGGAAAATATAAATAATTCAAGTATTATTTACAGGACAAAAAAGAATTATAGACTTTCAAAACCTCAGTAACTATTACTACAAAACGTATTGTGGTTGACGATTAACATAAGAGTATAAATGAATATAACTGATTTCTAAGAGTAGTGATTACAAAGACACATGATATTTGACCTTTACTTGCATATGTTAGATTAGAAAGCTTGTATTAAAATATCGTGCGATTATCATACAAGTAACAGTCCCTAAATATGTTAAATGTACAACTGTTTAGTGCATCTATACTATATAGAAAAACTAAAGCATCGAGTGGTATAAGATGCACTTTGGAGAATGTTTTTGAGGTAGTGGAAATGAAATAAAAATTCAGAATCAATTGAAGTGGATGTTGTTTTGAAACTTGCGTAAGAAAATATCGATTTATTTTCTATTATTGTTTATTGTCTAAGAAGGTTTGTAGTTACCATCTTGCACAGGGTTTGGTTGCTCAAAGGCTCACAACGCTCTTGTTACTTATCTGGTGCACGAGATCGTTTGAGGCTCAGATATCTTACCTCCGTTGACCGGTATGCTCCTTTGTTCTACTTTAATATATACAACTGGCCTACTCCTATAAAAGTATCAGCTTTTAAACGTGTGTTTAAAACAAGATGGATAAGATGGCGAAACAATGAGAAACAATATTTGTGTGGCATTTTGTTAACCTTAAGAGTAAACTTATATAAGAACATATTTTGATCTCTAGTAAAGTTGAGAGAAAATTATATAATGTGACATGAAATACGAAGCGAAGAGGAACATGTAACGAGTAAGGTTATTAGTTTGTTTGGAAATAATTGAGCTATAAAAAAAAACCAAAAAGAAATAAAAGAAAAGGTTAGACATAAGATACCTAATATGACTTCACTCTGTAAGAATCGCGAATGTACAGCGGGATAATAAATATAACATTATTTCGATATTTAAATGACATTCATTTCCACATTTAAGTGATGTACTCGTACATTGAAATGATATAAATTCATCATTAATGCATTCAAGTATTAATATTATTATTATAGTTTATTTAGCTCTAATAAATTATAACAATTCACACCACGACCAATATCTACGTAGTAACTAGGGTATGGACGATAATATTAATTTAATACAAATTACTATGAAAATGATTAGTTTCATAAATAATAGTGTACTACATACTAGTTTAGGGTCCAAACATTCATGCTTATTAAATCATTAAGTTTATTGATGTAATAAATAAAATGATCAAAACTCTAAAATTGGCCTTCGTGTTAATATGTATGTTTATAATATCATCATATCAATCATTCTAATCAATAATATCATTAAGTTAAGAATCTAAATATATTTTTATTTAAATATGAGCTGTCAAATATTTATATGAATAATACATTTAACTAAATAATCCAACAAAAATATTAAGAACCTCGATTTACAAAATCAATATTGGTTTCTGTTTGATTTGCTATGTATAACCTGTGGCTTTACTCGCTTTGTAGATGATTTTTATTATTAATAACTTAGCCCAAAGACCTAAACGCGTTTAAAAGACATAAAAACAAATTCAAATACAATGTAATACTTTCAGAAATATAAAATAACAAGTGAAATGTGAGCTAGATATAATGAAAACTTTAATTACCCCAGTGACTAATAACAGTGACTGAACCCCTCATTACACCCGAGAGCGGTGATTACTGTGTCTGTGTGTGTAACTATTTTTATAAAAATCTTGATATATACATAGAGTTATTTACATTTTATATTTTATATTACGTAAAATAATGAAGCAAATTAAACAATTTCGATTTCCACTCAATTACACAGATAACAAAGGAAATATCTACTTATAGTAAAATTATTTTTGCGTTTATTTTATTAATGCTTTTGATAAATGCGTATCATTATCTCAACGATATTTAATATGTGTTATATTATTAATGGTACCTTTCATTTTATTTATTAAATATTTTACAAAAGTGAAAGTTTATAAAAAAAACGCGAAATAAGGAAGAGTTTTTGTAAAATCATCCATTTCAAAGACGGTGTAACGGGATCAAAGTTTGTATGAGAATACTTTATTTTTGAGGACGCTTAAAGTTGGTATATATATCAGATAAGAAAGCAAGGAAGTTTGTGAGTACCTTAGAGTGTACCGAAACATAATTCGAGAGTGACATATGAAATAAAAATAATAATGGAGATACGTCATTTTAGATTACATTCCGCTTACGTCTGTTATAAATGGTTTGTAAACTAAATGTAATTTCTACTTTACGTATTTTGGTTCTTATTTTGAACGCGGACAAAGTCGTTAGCAAAACCTAGTATGAAAGCAAATAATCCATCCATCTTATGTTGTATTATCTGCAGTACAACAATATAACAGTTTCAGAGCTATTACATTCTAAGAGGTCATAGTAAATAGACAATGTGCTTGTTTGTGTATGCAATCAGTATTCCGACAGTAGAACTGCCTGAGCACCCAAACCAAGAACTAAAATAAGGTGTTATCTTCACTATTCTTCAAAGTAGACAAAGGGATTTACTTAAGAAGATATTTCTGTTAATGCTCTCTTCTCATCTCTGTCATCTCTCATTCTTTTTAAATAACAGTACACAATATGATACTAACTATACCAATTTTCATTTTATAAGACTGTATTTCATTTGAATTTTTGTATTTATTTTGGACAAATTTCTTAATAATAATGTACCTATGTCCGACACAATACTTAGTAATTTTATTATTTATTTTAGTAACAATAGTGTAAACCATTCTTTATATTGGCGCTGAGCTAGTCCATCCAGCCCATCCTTGTGGAAATGATGTTTTATTTAAACATCTTCTATCGATGTGGTTGGTATGTAGAAGCGACCAAATCCCTTTATCTTTGATTATTAATATAAATTTGTTACCTCAATAGAAGTTTATATTCAAATTACATGTATTTTACCACACTCTATATGCAGTGTACGATTTATCTATTGTCGAAATTGAACACGTTTTATTAAGTTTTATTGTATCAAATAATAAAATTTGTATGACAATAAATTTATTTAATACGTATAAGATTATATGTGTAGAGACAAATGTGTTATGAATTGAATTATGATTGTTTCTAGAAAATACTTATATTATTTTTCTTGTGAAAATAAAATATCGACGGTAACAAAGAACGGAGATCGCCTTTGAAGTAAAATATCGCTTTAGTAAGTATTTAGAAGAATTTTGGTTTCATATAACTTGGTGTTGGAAAGACTTTGCGCGATCCCCTTCTTTATTCGTGTTTTATCGGATTAAATAAGAAATAAGTGGATGTAGAATTCGTTACGGAAGTATTCGCATTCTGCAATATTATTTTGATACTTGTAACATATTTTAATATGAAAAAAGTGTAAATCTATGATCCTATGATTTAATTTTCCTTTATTTACATATTTTTAAGATACTTAGAGTCAGGTTCTATCATAGCTCTAAACTTGCTTTATTATTATAATCCTACCAAGAAACCGTATTATTTTTAAGTTCATTATATATCATAATTAATATTTGTTCGTAGTATAAAATAAACAAATAACTTTTAATTACACTGTCAGAATATTATAAGTGGCATAAATAACAAGCCCAGTAAGTTTAACGACTGCTAGAGTCGCTGAGTGAAATCAACTTTTTATATCTCTTAAATTGTTTTGACTTTTGTAAATAATTATTATATAACTGTAATATAAAGATACAATATTTATAGAAAGAGATAAATTTATTGTTTCTTTGTTTATTTTTTATGATGGTTTATTAGGCTGGAGTCTAACTTTACCACAATAGTTACTGCTCGTAGATGGTCCGTAGTCTAGTTGAGTTATGTAAGATGGTCTTATGTAGTAGTACCAACTACTATTAATGCCTCACGGGTGGAAAAGTATTTGTAACTTATATCTGCTAGATGTCCATGATGATATTAATTCTTGGTTGATCTGCTTATTTGTTTTTTCCAGAAATTAATTGAAAAAAGGATTTAAATCCACCAATTTTACACAATGTTTACTATGTTATAATAATCGTTTAAAAGCAAGTATTATTTATATTGTTTATAAATAATAAGTGTTCAATATTTTAATGTTTTTACTCTTGGTCTGTTCGTTGACGGTTTTGGTTTGGTTATAAAAAAGATATATAAAAAACCTTAAAAATAAAGAATAAAAGACACTCGTGTACCATTTATTGATTACATTTAAGAATAGAATAATGTCAATGTTTTATTCATGGTTCAGTAGTTTCCACTTTGTATTAATGAGTTATCTAATGAGAAGTTCTCTCTTTTTATACGAATATCTGATAGAGGGAAGGTTACCGTTTACTTCCGTTCGGAGTTTTTGAGATATAACTCCTTTAGGGTTGCAATATAAATTAACTACTTAGTACCTATTATATTTTAGTCTATGGTATATTTTTTGTACAACTAAAAATTTTTTTTGTAAATGTGTATGATATAATAATGATATTCAATATAATATCGGAAATTATTCTTTAAATTGGTTATTTTAAGCTTAATTTTAGTGTAATGGAATGCTTAAACATTAAACTATGTCTTATATATTATTGAAAACTGATTATAAGTATCCAGATATAAAAATATCTGTAAATCATTGTTATAATTCTTAGACATGTATTATATATATATATATATATATATATATATATATATATATATATATAATACTAGATAATACGCTTCCAAAAACAGAAGACTGGAGAGATATAAATAAAAAATTTACAACAAATAAATAAATGATTTAAAGGTTCAAAACTATTATTTATACATATAATCATTTAATTAGCGCCTTATATAAAAAATAGCAATACATTTAAGTTTCATAATTGCAACCTTAAACTATGATATTCTTTTAATAAGATAGTATCAAATGTATCAGATTGCGTCGCCTCTAAAGGATAATCTACGGATGAAAAGACAATGATCGTATTATGTTCCTCGGTTGTCGGACAAGAGGATCTTAAAAACAATCAAATAAATAGGATCATGATGAAAAAGGGCAAGACTTTTTAAACGGGGACCGATGACTTCAGATACGTTCCAAATAGCGACTGGACGGATTAAGAAGAGTATAGAATAAAATTAAAATGGCGGTCACCTTAATACACGAATCTATATCTACATAAAATAATATATACCAAATATAATAACGATTATATATAAGATAAGTCTAATCACAATATGTATTACATATATGAAATATTTTGTTTAGTTAGTAGTACACCACGGCTTAACAAGGATACTTTTCTAATGTTTTAATAGACTATGTACTGAAGGTTGTCAGACTTATTAAGACTGTATAAAAACAATTTCCTCAACTTTATATTTCCAAGGTAACGAAAATATTTGGATTAGGATCAATATTGGTTAAAGAGGAAAAATATTTTGCTAAAACGTATTATTTTCTATTAATTTGTAAAAGATAAAAATTGTTATTACGACCCTACTCAGGAGCGGTATCTGTTAGGGCAGATATTCCTGTTGAGAATCATACCATAATTGTCTATTATATATTTCGAAGTATCTTATAAGTGTTAGTAAGCCTCAGACACGCGAGAACGAAATCGCTTGATAAAAATATCGAGATTTCTCTATATTTCATTAATTTTTAGTATATGTAACACATTTAGAAGAAATTCTCTTATTGATAAGGATCAATATGGTTTATATTGAATCTGTTGAATAATTTAATAGAACTCAACGGATGGATAGAACAGACATGCGTATTTGTTTTATTCAATTATTACAGATCACTGTTTTGATCGTAATATCCTATAAAAATAACGGTCCGTTGAGATTTTGATCCTGAAAGAATCCGTCGTCTTTATCGTGTCCCCCGTTATCTGGTGAATTATATGATAACATTACAAAGCACTGGACACTTGAGCTTTGCAATATTTTTCTTTAGTCGTAAAAAATAATAACAACGTTATTCCCTCAAACTCATTATTGGACCAGCGCTTTAATAAAACCTAAGCTTCCATTCTCTTTTACCCGCTCCGTTGATGTTATTATCTTTCCTCTTTTACTAAGATGACCACAGATTATTTTTCTAAATAAATACAAATTAAACTAAACCTTATTTATGTAAAATAGACGTCAATTTCGCTTGTCGCCAATTTAAATTTTTGGAGGGTCGTGTTTGAGTGTTATTTTATTTTTAACTATTTGTATTTTAGCATTTTAATTAGTTGGATTAAAAATTATTTAAGTTTTTTTGTTTGGATTAACGTTATTATTATATGTCTTACTAAGAAGTATATAGGTACTGCATACACACACGGATAATATTAAGCCGATACATTCGACTGAAAAAGAAGCAAATAGACGAGAGTAAACTTTTTGTAATAATTTAATTAAAATTTAAATCCCGATTTTTATTAAAGTAGTATACTTAATTTACGTATCAATACTTTTTTCCTGAATATTATATTAATTCATTTAACATTAAAATGTTAAATTTAATTTGAAAGAGCAACTGTTGCGCTGGCTGTCTCTTCTCAGCAGAGCAGCATTCCGAGTTGGTAACTTAGTCACGGACTGAATACACTGACTTTTGTAATGTAATGATTGACGATTCAACAGTGTCTACTTGAATAAAAATAATATTTTGGCCAAATTTAAAGAAGTCATCTAATGATGGCAGTACGCGACACATGTATATTCCTCGCTTAATGCAAAGTTCGCGTGGAGTGGTGCCATACACAGTGACTGATTGACTCACAAGTAGTTGATGTTCTTTGATTTTCGGTTAAAGTTATGTGAATGTATATAATAAAAGTTATTTCTAACGTCGATATAGTTTTTTGATATTTGAACAATATTGCATTATAATTATTAGTTATGAAATAGTTTTATTATTTGGTTATCATGTAATAGTTTATTTTGAACTTCATTGGCTATGAGCACATCGCTACTCGCGGATTATAAACATTCCTCAGTATGGAGACAAACAGACACACTTTTATTTTGAATGTAAATTTAAAATATTTGTAATTTAAATGTACGTTTATGAACAACCCGAAAAATTTATATTTAAGTTTTGTAATAATAAAGGCTGAAGTCCAATACGGAGCGTATAATTGCATTAAAAATATTTAAAGTAAAACATTTCAATTTATCATATATTTTGCCCATAATATTGATAAACGTAACACCCATTATACTTTCCCAAGGGTTATAATCTTTGTCCCTCTTTTATGGCTATTGAGCCTAACTGAATAAAAATATAGCAAATGTTACTATTATCGCTTTCAAAGGACGCACACCTGACGCGAGCTACATTTAAATTTTATATTAACTCCTATATAAAAATAATCGCATGACAAACACGATGATTGATGGTCCCACGTGTATATTTATTGACAACAATTGTCTGTACTTTACCACGTATTGATGAACATACAAATATATAAATGATTTCTTCTACACTTTCATAATTTAAGGGGGTATTCTACTCTAGAGGCCCGAATTTCGAGCATTTTTTGACGGTGAATAAAAAAAAAGCTATTGATATTTTTACTATACATTTTTTTATCATTTATTTATTTATATATTAAGAGCACGCAAAATAAATTTTAAAAAAATAATAATAATTTTCATGGAATTATGCGTCCTTGAAGTGGAGGGGGAAAACAAAAGGCAGTGTCCTCGTGGTCACGATTTCTACCCTTGTGGTCATCTGAAAAAAAAAACGATGACAAATTCTTAATTAATATGAATGTCATTATCGCATGAAGCAGAAAAAAAAGGGAAAAATTTATTTTTTCATAAAATGGCGGCTTCTCAAAAATTGAGGTCGATTTTTCACTAATTTTTAAGCTTTCTCGAATTGTTTACACATATTAAAAAATTGAAATTTCCAGTTTATCGAGCTTCATGCGATAGTGATATATTTAAAGAATATTCATGATAAACTTCAAGCAAATCAATTCATTAGAACTTGAGATATCATGCCCACCGTATTGAAAGAAGTAGTTTCGAGAAAAACACGTTTAAAGTTTTACGTTATAGTTTCTGGCAGCATAACTGATAGAATAGTACATATAACTTACGTTCTGTTAATCTGCTATCCCAGCTTCATACAATGGACCTTCCTCTACTTCATATTGACTGTTTTCAGCAGTTCTCTCCTCATAACGAGCATAAATCTTCTTCCAGAATATGTTGATTTCCAGTAAACCTCCGTTTTCTTGATCTGTCTGGACGATATTTGCTGTTTCTCCTACTTTTTCGATCCATATTAAAAACACTAACAAAATACTCACTTGAAATTTAAATTAAAAGAGTTCACAAAGAATTTTTCACTTTTTCGTACGTCTTAACAGCTTCGAGGTTAACATGAAACTAACTCAAACTAAAAGCAAATTAAATAAAGATATTTTTAGAAATGGGCTAAATGTACTATAATGGGAAATATCATTTCTAAGAAAAAGGGACAGTTAGTCATACTCAGGTAGCCCGAGCGTGCACTTGCCTATTGTTACAGTCGTCCCCGCTCAAACCAGTCTCGCTGTCGAGCCACTAAAAGAGTTGTAACTTCGAAAATAATTCGAATTTTGAAAAATCCTTTTAGGGAGATGTTTTTGAATACTTAAACTATCGAGTTTTGAAAAAAAAAAATTTTAGATTTTTTCAAATTTCTAGACTAGAATACCCCCTTAAGAGAATATGTGACAACTCTGTAATTGTGAAAGATAATTTATATATAAATATAAAATTAAATGAAATTTAAAGAACATTTTGAGTACATTTAAGTATTGTTGTAATGTGATACTTTATATGTCGTAACGTTGCTACGAGACATCATGGTGCGGGTTGATGAATTGAAATGGATCAGTGAGGCAGTAATTTATTAAGAAAACATACCTCTATATTGAGCGTTTCATTTTATTCATTGAGAGTTCAGAATTAATAGTTAATAAAATTATCTACAATTTTATTAACTATTAATTCTGAACTAAATAAATCATTATAGGTATGATAAGTAGTATAAGTTGCTGTCGGTCATCCAATGACGAGTACGTTAATAACAATTAATTTTACCATTGTAAATTCACAGCGGCAGTCACACAAACGATTATTATAATAATATTTATTCATATTAAATACATTACGACAAATGACATTAAATTATGAAGAGTTAGACAGGAAAATATAAATAATTCAAGTATTATTTACAGGACAAAAAAGAATTATAGACTTTCAAAACCTCAGTAACTATTACTACAAAACGTATTGTGGTTGACGATTAACATAAGAGTATAAATGAATATAACTGATTTCTAAGAGTAGTGATTACAAAGACACATGATATTTGACCTTTACTTGCATATGTTAGATTAGAAAGCTTGTATTAAAATATCGTGCGATTATCATACAAGTAACAGTCCCTAAATATGTTAAATGTACAACTGTTTAGTGCATCTATACTATATAGAAAAACTAAAGCATCGAGTGGTATAAGATGCACTTTGGAGAATGTTTTTGAGGTAGTGGAAATGAAATAAAAATTCAGAATCAATTGAAGTGGATGTTGTTTTGAAACTTGCGTAAGAAAATATCGATTTATTTTCTATTATTGTTTATTGTCTAAGAAGGTTTGAACGTGCTCAGGTGGTTTGGGCACGTTGAACGAATGAGTGATGAAAGAATGGTAAAAAAGATTTATATGGGAAAAGTGAGCGGTAAGAGAGACAGGGGGAGGCCTCGAGTGACCTTCGAAAATACAGTAGCTACGATACTGGAGGAAGGTCACGTAAAAAGCATGAGGATGTATGCAGAGACCGTAGCGTTTGGCGCTCCGTCGTCTCTGGCTACCCCGCAAGGGATATGGCGTGAAGGTGAAAAAAAAAAAAAAAAAAAAAAAAAAAAAAAAAAAAAAAAAAAAAAAAAAAAAAAAAAAAGGTTTGTAGTTACCATCTTGCACAGGGTTTGGTTGCTCAAAGGCTCACAACGCTCTTGTTACTTATCTGGTGCACGAGATCGTTTGAGGCTCAGATATCTTACCTCCGTTGACCGGTATGCTCCTTTGTTCTACTTTAATATATACAACTGGCCTACTCCTATAAAAGTATCAGCTTTTAAACGTGTGTTTAAAACAAGATGGATAAGATGGCGAAACAATGAGAAACAATATTTGTGTGGCATTTTGTTAACCTTAAGAGTAAACTTATATAAGAACATATTTTGATCTCTAGTAAAGTTGAGAGAAAATTATATAATGTGACATGAAATACGAAGCGAAGAGGAACATGTAACGAGTAAGGTTATTAGTTTGTTTGGAAATAATTGAGCTATAAAAAAAAACCAAAAAGAAATAAAAGAAAAGGTTAGACATAAGATACCTAATATGACTTCACTCTGTAAGAATCGCGAATGTACAGCGGGATAATAAATATAACATTATTTCGATATTTAAATGACATTCATTTCCACATTTAAGTGATGTACTCGTACATTGAAATGATATAAATTCATCATTAATGCATTCAAGTATTAATATTATTATTATAGTTTATTTAGCTCTAATAAATTATAACAATTCACACCACGACCAATATCTACGTAGTAACTAGGGTATGGACGATAATATTAATTTAATACAAATTACTATGAAAATGATTAGTTTCATAAATAATAGTGTACTACATACTAGTTTAGGGTCAAAACATTCATGCTTATTAAATCATTAAGTTTATTGATGTAATAAATAAAATGATCAAAACTCTAAAATTGGCCTTCGTGTTAATATGTATGTTTATAATATCATCATATCAATCATTCTAATCAATAATATCATTAAGTTAAGAATCTAAATATATTTTTATTTAAATATGAGCTGTCAAATATTTATATGAATAATACATTTAACTAAATAATCCAACAAAAATATTAAGAACCTCGATTTACAAAATCAATATTGGTTTCTGTTTGATTTGCTATGTATAACCTGTGGCTTTAAATTTTAAATAACAAGTGAAATGTGAGGTAGATATAATGAAAACTTTAATTACCCCAGTGACTAATAACAGTGACTGAACCCCTCATTACACTCGAGAGCGGTGATTACTGTGTCTGTGTGTGTAACAATTTTAATCAAAATCTTGATATCTACATAGAGTTATTTACATTTAATATTTATTATTACGTATAATAATGAAGCAAATTAAACAATTGCGATTTAAAGTCAATTACACAGATGACAAAGGAAATATCTCCTTATAGTAAAACTATTTTTGTGTTTATTTTATTTATGCTTTTAATAATCTTAACGATATTCAATGTGTTATATCATTATTAATGCCTTGAATCTTTATTTATGAAATATTGTTAAATGTTAATAATGTGAAAGTTTATAAAATGAACGAGAAATAAGGAAGAGTTCTTGTAAAATCAACCGTTTTAAAGACGGTGGAATGGGATCAAAGTTTGTATGAGAATACTTTATTTTTGAGGATGTTTAAAAGTTGGTATATATATCAGATTAGGAAGCAAGGAAGTTTGTAACTTAGAGTGTACCGAAACATAATTCGAGAATGACATATGAAATAAAAATTATAATGGAGATACGTAATTTTAGATTACATTCCGTTTATGTCAGTTATAAATGGTTTGTAAATCTAAATGTAATTTCCACTTTACGTATTTTTGGTTCTTATTATGAACGCGGACAAAGTCGTTAGCAAAACCTAGTATGAAAGTAAATAATCCATCCATCTTATGTTGTCTTATCTGCAGTACAAATGATATAACAGTTTCAGAGCTATTACATTCTAAGAGGTCATAGTAAATAGACAATGTGCCTGTTTGTGTATGCAATCAGTATTCCGACAGTAGAACTGCCTGAGCACCCGAACCAAGAACTAAAATAAGGTGCCATCTACACTTTTCTAGAAAGAAGACAAACGGATTTACTTATGAAGATATTTCTGTTAATGCTCTCTTCTCATCTCTCTTATCTCGTTTGTAATCTCTCTCAATCATCTCTAATTCTTTTGTGATAACAGTACTCAATATGATTGTGTTATTTTACTATACCAATTTTTATTTTATAAGATTGTATTTTATTTAAATTTTTATATTTATTTCAGACAAATTTGTTAAATATTAATTTATGCCTCACATAATACTTGGTAATTTTATTATTTATTTTAGTAACAATAGTGTAATGCACTCTTTAGATTGGCGCTGAGCCAGTCCATCCAGCCCATCCTTGTGGACATGATGTTTTATTTAAACATCTTCTTTCGATGTGGTATATAATGGAGAATAGAAGTAGTGAGCAAATCCCTTTGTTTTTGATTATTAAGATAAATTTCTTACCTTAATAGAAGTTTATATTCAAATTACATGTATTTTATCACACTCTATTTGCAGTGTACGATTTATCTATTGTCGAAATTGTACACGTTTTATTAAGTTTTATTGTATTAAATAATACAATTTGTATGACAATAAATTTATTTAATACGTATAAGATTATAATTGTAGCGATAAATGTGTTATAAATTGAATTATGATTGTTTCTAGAAAAGAATAATATTATTATTCTTGTGAAAATAAAATATCGACAGTAACAAAGAACGGAGGTCGCCTTTGAAGTAAAATATCGCTTTAGTAAGTATTTAGAAGAATTTTGGTTTCATATAACATGGTGTTGGAAATACTTTGCGCGATCCCCTTCTTTATTCGTGTTTTATCGGATTCAATAAGAATTAAGTGGAAACTGTTACGTTACGGAAGTAGTCGTCGCATTCTGCAATGTTATTTTGATTCTTGTTACATCTCTTAATATTGAAAAGTGTATATCTAAAATACTATGATTTAATTTTTTTACATTTATTTTTAAGTCGCTTAGAATAAAGTTCTGTCATCGCTATAAACTTGCTTTACAATTATAATCCTTTTAAAAAACCTTATTATATTAATAATATTTCGTAGGACAAAATAAACAAATAACTTTTAATTACACTGTCAGAATATTATAAGTGGCATAAATAACAAGCCCAGTAAGTTTAACGACTGCTAGAGTCGCTGAGTGAAATCAACATTTTATATCTCTTAAATTGTTTTGACTTTTGTAAATAATTATTATATAACTGTAATATAAAGATACAATATTTATAGGAAGAGATAAAAAATTATTGTTTCTTTATTTTTGATGATGGTTTTTATATTCATTTATTTATATTCTTTATTGCACAACAAGGTACAAAGGGTGGGCTTAACGCTAAAGCATTTTCTGCCCGCCATTTTAGGCTGGAGTCTAACTTTAGCACAATAGTTACTGCTCGTATATGGTCCGTAGTCTAGTTGAGTTATGTAAGAGGGTCTTATGTAGTAGTACCAACTACTATTAATACCTCAAGGGTGGAAACGTATTTGTAACTTATATCTGCTAGATGTACATGATGATATTAATTCTTGGTGGATGATATTGATCTGCTTATTTGTTTGTCCAGCGTTTTATTAAAAAAAAAATCCACCAATTTTACACAATGTTCACTATGTTATAATAATCGTCTAAAAGCAAGTATTATTTATATTGTTTATAAATAATAAGTTTTAAATATTTTATTGTTTTCACTCTTGGTCTGTTTGTTGACGGTTTTGGTTTGGTTATAAAATAGATTTATAAAAAACCTTAAAATTAAAAAATTAAAAACACTCTTATACCATTTATTAAGGATGTAAGAATAATGTCAATGTATTGTTTATGCTTCAGTAGTTCAGCTTTGTATTAATGAGCTATTTAATGAGAAGTTCTCTCTTTGTATACGAATATCTAATAGAGAGAAGGTTACCGTTTACTTCCGTTCGCAGTCTTTGAGATATAACTCCGTTAGGGTTGCAATTTAAAGTAACTACAAAGTAACTACTAAGTACCTATTATATTTTAGTCTATGGTATAATTTTTGTACAACTTAAAACCTTTTTTGTAAATGTGTATGATATTATAATAATGAAATATCATTATCATTATCAAATATAATAGATGTCCAAGAATTATAATAATATTTCTCAGATATTTTTACATCTGGATACTTATAGTATAGTATAGTATAGTATAGTATAGTTTTCAATAATTTCCGATATTATATTGAATAAATATAATATCGGAAATTATTTTTTAAATTGGTTATTTTAAGCTTAATTTTAGTGTAATGGACTGCTTAAATATTAAACTACGTGTTAAATATTATTGAATTGAATTCTTAGACATCTATTAAATTTATAATAATACTAGACAATACGCTTCCAAAAAAAGAAGACTGGAGAGATATAAATAAAAAAATATTTAAAACAAATAAATAAATGCTTTAAATGTTCAAATAACATTCTCAAAACCATTAGTGATACATGTAATAATTTAATTAGCACCTTATATAAAAAAATAGCAATACATTTAAGTTTTATAATTGCAACCTTAAACTATGATATTTTTTTAATAAGATAGTATCAAATGTATCATATTGCGGCGTCTCTAGAGGACAATAATCTTATTATGTCCCTCGGTTGTCGGACGACAGGATCTTAAAAACAATCAAATAAATAGGATCATGATGAAAAAGGGCAAGACTTTTTTAAAGGGGGACCGATGACATCAGATACGTTTCAAATAGCGACTGGACAGATTTAGAAGAGGATAGAATGAAAATAAAATGGCGGAAGCTTTAGCACAAGAAGGGTTCTATATCTACATAAAATAAATATATTCCAAACTTAATAACGATTATATATGAGGTAAATCTTATCACAATATTTATTACATTATAAAATATTTTGTTTAGTTAGTAGTGGCTTGGCACCATGGCTTCACGAGGATACTTTTCTAATGTTTTAATAGACTATGTACTGGAGGTTGTCAGACTTATTAAGACTGTATAAAAACAATTTCCTAAACGTTATATTTTCAAGGTAAATAATATATTTGGATTAGGATCAATATTGGTAAAAATATTTTGCAAAAACGTATTATTTTCTATTAATTTGTAAAAGATAAAAATTGTTATTACGATCCTACTCAGGAGCGGTATCTGTTAGGGCAGATATTCCTGTTGGGAATCATAACATAATTGTCTATTACATTTTTTCGACGTATCTTATAAGTGTTAGTAAGCCTCAGACACGCGAGAACGAAGTCGCTTGATTGAAATATCGAGATTTCTCTATATATTTCTTAAAATTAATGAATAATTTTAGTATATATAACACATTTAGAAGAAATACTCGTAATCATAATGAAAATTGTATTGAATTTATTGAATAATTTAATAGAACTGATCGGATGGACAGAACAGACATGCGTATTTGTTTTATTTAATTATTACAGAGCACTGTTTTGATCGTTATATTAATATATCCTATAAAAATAATGGTCCGTTGAGATTTTGATCCTGAAAGAATCCGTCGACTTCCCCGTATCGTGTCCCCCGTTATCTGGTCAATTATATGATAACATTACAAAGCACTGGACACCGGAGCTTTTTATTATTTTTCTTTAGTCGTAAAAAATAATAACAACGTTATTCCCTCAAACTCATTATTGGACAAGCGCTTGAATAAAACCTAAGCTTCCATTCTCTTTTACCCGCTCCGTTGATGTTATTATATTTCCTCTTTTACTAAGATGACCACAGATTATTTTTCTAAATAAATACAAATTAAAATAAACCTTATTTACGTAGAGTAGATGTCAATTCAGCTTGTCGTCCATTTAACTTTTCTGAGGGTCGTGTTTGAGTGTTATTTTATTTTTAAGTATTTGTATTTTAGCATTTTAATCGGGTGAATTAAAAAGTGTTTTAGTTTTTTTTTTGTTTTTAGATTAATATTATAACGATACGTCTGACTAAGAAGGCTTTTGGTACTGCAAATAAGTAAGAGAGAATAAAAAAGTAAAGAAAAATTGAGTTTTCTACAGTTTTAAGGAAAAATTGTGTTCTAAAAATGTCACAAAAGTGCGGTTTGTGATACGTATGAGGTTATACGTATTTCGTGTGAGGTTTATAATAAATTTGGTTTTCATTTGTCGTGGGTCAGACAAAAAAAAAAACATTGATATAGGAGGGATTTTTTTTATGTTAGAGGAGGGCAAACGAGCTTGCAGGTCACAGTTGATATGTGATCACCGCCGCCCATGAACCTTTGCAACATCCGAGGATTCACATGACCGTTGCCGGCCTTGGAAATAGGAATATATGCATTTTTTGAAGGTACCTATGTCGTATGGATCTGGAAATACCGCCGAATTAAGTTCGTTCCACATTCGAGTGGAACGTAGGAAAAAAGTCCTTAAAAACCGCACAGTGGAAGACCGCAACGCATCCAGGTGGTATGGGTGGTAAAGGAGGCGGTGGCGAGCTGTGCGGTGGTGAAATTCAGCGGTAGGCATCAGAACGAATAGTTCTTCGGAACACTCCCCGTTGTAAATGCGGTAGAAGACGCACAAAGAAGCCACGTCTCTACGCAATGCAAAGAGTCCTGCCGTTCGCAGAGCACCGGGTCCCCGACAATCCGAGCGGCTCTCCGTTGTACGCGGTCAAATGGTAAAAGCTAATATTGGGGAGATCCGGACCTGCGCCTTATAGAGCGCAAGTCTCTAGCCAGGATTGACATACTGTCTCGCTCTATTGATCACTTCCAATTTCATCGATGCCAACTTGGTCTTGCTCTACAGATGACCACAAAACTGACAGTCGCTCGAAATGTCGAGACCCAGTATTCTGATACTTGGCGAGGCAATAAGAGGAGTGCTCTCAAGCAGCGGTGATACGACAAATGGGGGTTTCTTAGTGGTAAACGCGCAAACCTGTGTCTTTAGGGGATTAAACTAAACAAGGTTCGGTTCACTCTACTCAGAGACAATCCCCAGGGAGGTCTCTATTGAAGACATAAGTTTCTTTCGATACTCATCAACGTTTTCCCGAGAGAGACCTGCACGACCGGAATATACCGCATCCCCAGTGCTGTCATCCGCATAACAATGTATGTTGGGAATATCCAACATATCATTGATGTGTAGGAGGAACAGAGTTGAGGATAGCACGCAGCCTTGGGATACACCAGCGTTCACGGGCCTGGGGTCACAGCAAAAACTGTCGAGAATGACCTGTATGCTCCGCCTAGTGAGAAAACTGGTGATCCACTTGCATAAACTCTCGGGAAGCCCATAGGAAGGTAGCTTCGAAAGAAACCCCTTGTGCCATACACGATCGAACACTTTTGCCATATCCAGACTAACTGCCAGACCCTCTCCCTTGCTATCGATGGCCGCTGCCCAACGGTGCGTAAGGTATAACAGAAGATCATCAGCTGATCGACCATGGCGAAAGCCATACTGTCGGTCATTGATCAATTGGTAATCCTCGAGGTACGTTAGGACCTGTCGATTGATAATTATCTCCATAATTTTGGAGAGAAGGGAGATAATGGCGGTAGGTCTGTAGTTAGGTGAGTCCGAGCTATCACCTTTTTTAGGGATCGGATGGACAAGGGCACACTTCCATGAGACTGGGATTACGCCTTTAAGGTAGGAGTACCGAAATTGACGCGTTAGCACTGGAGTCAACTCAGGGGCACACGTTCGTAGCACCAATGGAGAAATGAAATCCGGGCCACATGACTTATGAATGTCCAAAGAAAATAGAGACTGCCTGATAGTTTTTTGCCGAAAAACTATTTCCGGCATTGAGCTCTGTCATCGACGAGTGTGCGTCTTTACCAGCTGGGATAGACCATTTACCAGAGCAAAGTCAAACACAGATCTCCCTGCGTAGTCGGTTTCACGTGACCCTAACCATTCGGTATTGTGCGCTTTGAAGTCCCCGAGGACTACGAGTTTAGCGGAGGGAGTGTGTGAAAGCAGGTCGTCAATCATCGCTTGAACGTGGCCCAACAGTTGATCCGTTTCTGCATTACCACTATGGGACCTGTAGAGGCACGCGTAGACTCTGACGTGATCGTCCATGTCCACGCGCAGTCAGAGCATGGACAAGTCCCGACCTTCAAAGATCTGAAGGCGAAGGTAACAGATATCCTCCCTTACGAACACAGATACCCCGGCGTGTGGTATAAAATGATGTTCTAGTTTATACTCGGGGTATGATAGGTACGCTGTGTCGCTAGGTTGAGATATCTGCGTCTTCGTCAAAAACAACAAGGCCGGCTGCGCCATCTCAAGGTGGTAGTGGACGGCGTTTAAGTTCGAGTGAAACCCCCGGATGTTGCAAAAGTCCACATCTAGAGTGGAGCGGGGTGCCGCTGTTTATCGTCGTTTGCCCTCAGAAAACACAAACTGCGATACTTTGCCCGCCCCAGATACGATGCGCAGCTCGAGCAAAATCCGAGAATCATTCCCCCGATTTTGCTCGGGGAGGGGTCCCCGGCTTCATGTAGCACTGTGTACATACCTTATTTTAATATCAGATTTGCTAAAGCGTTTCTGCGATAAAAAAAATTACGTTTATCTTAAAAAAACAATTAAAATTCAATAGAAGATTTGATTACTTTGTGAGACTTCAAAACACCGGTCATGCGTTTCGTTCTTTAGAATGTAAATGATAAATTATCATAAATAATTAAAATTCAATTACATCTTGTGTTACACACACACGGATGGTATTAAGGGGATAAGACAATTGAGAAAAAGCAAAATATAGGAAAGTAAACTCTTTGTAACATTTTAATTTAAATATAAATCTCCAATTTCATTAAAGTATTATAACTAATTTACGTATCGTTACCTCTTTCCCGAATATTATATTAAAATTGTTGATTCATCTTATATTATTAAATTTTATTTAAAAAGAGCAACTGTTGAGCTGGCTGGCTCTTCTCAGAGTAGCATTCCGGTGGTAGCTTACTCACGGACTGACTACACTGACTGACTTTTTTAATGTAATGATTGACGATTCAAAAGTGTCCTCTTGAATAAAGATAATTTTAATTATATTTTGGTCAAATTTAAAGAAGTCATGATGGCAATACATGACACATTTATATTCATCGCCTAATGTATAGTTCGCGTGGAGTGGTGCCATACGCAGTGACTGATTGACTCACAGGTAGTTGATGTTCCTTGATTTTCGGTTAAAGTTATGTGAATGTATATAATAAAAGTTATTTCTATCATCGATTTAGTTGTTTAATATTTGAACAACATTAGTTATGAAATAGTTTTATTATTTTGTAATCATGTAATACTTTATTACTTTACTTACTTTACTTTCTTTATTATTTTATTACTTCTTAGGCTATTGGTACTGCGTTACTCGCTGATAATAAAGTTTGCTCAGAATGGAAACAAACAGACAAACTTTTACATTCAAAATATTTGTAATTTAAATATAAGTTGATGAACAACCCGAAAAATAGATATTAAAGTTTTATAATAATACGGGTTGCAGTCCAATACGGTGCGTATAATTGCATTAAAAATATATAAAGTAAAACATTTAAATTTATCCAGTACTATGCCCATAATAAAGATATAGGAAATGTTACTATTATCACTTTCAAAGGACGCACACCTGACGCGCTCTACATTTAAAATAAAATTTTAAATTAACTCCTATATAAAAATAACCACATTATAAACACGATGATTGATTGACACATATGTGTATTTATTAACAACTATTGGCTGTACTTTACCACGTATTGATGAACATACAATTATATAAATGATTTCTTCTAAACTTTCATCCTTTTAAGAGAGTATATGAATATGTAACAACAGTGTAATTGTGAAAGATAATTTATACATAAATATAAAATTTAATTAAATATAAAAACATTTTGAGTGTAATTAAGTATTGTTGTAATGTGATACTTTATATGTCGTAGCGTTGCTACGAGACATCATGGATCGGGTTGATGAATTG
The DNA here is from genome assembly GCA_918358695.1 of Melinaea menophilus ssp. n. AW-2005. Classification (NCBI taxonomy): domain Eukaryota; kingdom Metazoa; phylum Arthropoda; class Insecta; order Lepidoptera; family Nymphalidae; genus Melinaea; species Melinaea menophilus. The sequence goes on from OU911042.1 coordinate 5,737,765, forward strand.
AAATGGATCAGTGGGGCAGTAATTTATTAAGAAATAATACTCTAAAATTTAGTGTTTCATTTTATTCATTGAGATTTCTGGTTTAATAGAAAATTGCACATATAACTAAATAAGTCATTATAGGCATGATAAGTAGTATATATTGCTATAAGTCGTCAGATGACGAATTTTGCAATTGTAAATTCACAGCGGCAGTCACACAAACGATAATTATAATAATATTTATTCATATTAAATACATTACGACAAATGACACTAAAATAATGAAGAGTCAGACAGGAAAATATAAATAATTTAACTATTATTTACAAAACTAAAAAGAATTATAGACTTTCAAAACCTCAGTAACTATTACAATAAAAAGTATTGTGGTTGACGTTTAACAATAAGAGTATAAATGAATATCACTGATTTCTAAGAGTGATGATTACAAAGACACATGATATTTGACCTTTACTTGCATAAGTTAGATTAGAAAGCTTGTATTAAAATATCGTGCGATTATCATACAAGTAACAGTCCTTAGATATATTAAATGTACAAATGTTTAGTGCATCTATTTTATATAGAAAAACTAAGACATCGAGTAGTCCAAGATGCACTTTGGAGAATGGTTTTTGAGTTAGTGGAAATGAAATTAAAATTCAGAATCAATTGAAGTGGATGTTTGCTCGAAACTTGAGTGAGAAAATATCAGTTTAATTTCTATTGTTATTCTCTAGGAAGGTTTGTCTTTACCATCTTGCACAGGGTTTGGTTCTTCAAAGGCTGGCTACTTATCTGGTGCAGGAGATCGTTTGAGGCTCAGATATCTTAACTCCGGTGATCGGTATGCTCGTTTGATCTACTTAAATATATGAAGAAACATGGGCTACTCCTATAAAAGTATTGTATATATTGTATAGTGTTAAACGTACGTTTGAAACAAGATGGATAAGATGGCGAAACAATGAGAAACAATATTTGTGTGGCATTTTGTTAACCTTAAGAATAAACTTATGTAAGAACATATTTTGATCTGTAGTAAAGTTAAGAGAAAATCATATAATGTGACATGAAATACGAAGGTAAAAGGAACATGTGACGAGTAAGGTTATTAGTTTGTTTAGAAATAGTTGAGCTGTAAAAGAAAACAAAAAATATAAAAGAACAGATTAGATATAAGATACCTAATATGACTTAACTCTGTAAGAATCGCGAATGGACATTGGGATAATAAATACAACAGTATTTCGACATTTAAATGACATCCATTTCCACATTTAAATGATGTACATTGAAATGATACAAATTCATCACTAATGCATTCAAGTATTAATATTATTATTCTAGTTTATTTAGGTCTAATAAATTATAACAGTTCACACCACGACCAATATCTTCATAATAACTAGGTTATGGACGATAATATTAATTTAACAGAAATTACGTTATAAAAATGATTACTTTCATAAATAGTATACTTAATACTAGTTTAGGATCAAAACATTCATGCTTATTAAATAATTAAGTTTATTGATGTAATAAATAAAATGATCAAAACTCTAAAATTGGCCTTCATGTTAAAAGCTTACTTACCAGCGAACGTAATAACTTAATTAAGGTGTTTTAAATTACCAAAAATACTGAACTTATAGTATTGATTAATCTATAGTCATTAAGTTAAGTATTTAAATATATTTTTAAGATACATTTTTTTTTAAATATGAGCTGTCAAATATTTATACGAATATTTGACAAAAATACTCCAACAAAAATATTAAGAACCTCGATTTATAAAATCAATAGTGGCTTCTGTTTGATTTGTTATATATAACCTACGGGTTTGCTGGCTTTATAGATGATTTTTATTATTAAATTGAAAAGTAGTACATCATTTTTGGGCCAAAAGATCTGTAAACGCTTTTAAAAAACATAAAAACAAATTGACATACAATGTAATACTTTCAGAAATATAAAATAACAAGTGAAATGTGAGCTAGATATAATGAAAACTTTAATTACCCCAGTGGCTAATAACAGTGACTGAACCCCTCATTACACTCGAGAGCGGTGATTACTGTGTTTGTGTATGTAACAATTTTTATCAAAATCATGATATCTACATAGAGGTATTTAAATTTAATTTATAATAATGAAGCAAATTAAACAATTGCGATTTCCACTCAATTACAGAGATAACAAAGGAAATATCTACTTATAGTAAAATTTTTTTTGCGTTTATTTTATTAATGCTTTTGATAAATCTGTGCCATTACCTCAACGATGTTCCATGTGTGTTATATTATTATAAATACCTTTCATTTTATTTATTAAATATTATAAATGTGAAAGTTTATAAAATTAACGCGAAATAAGGAAGACTTTTTGTAAAATCAACCGTTTCAAAGACGGTGGAATGGGATCAAAGTTTGTATGAGAATACTTTATTTTTGAGGATGTTTAAAAGTTGGTATATATATCAGATTAGGAAGCAAGGAAGTTTGTAACTTAGAGTGTACCGAAACATAATTTGAGAGTGACATATGAAATAAAAATTATAATGGAGATACGTAATTTTAGATTACATTCCGCTTACGTCTGTTTTTGTAAATTTGAATGTAATATTTTATTTTACGTACTTTTGGTTCTTATTTTGAACGGACAAAGTCGTTAGCAAAACCTAGTATGAAAGTAAATAATCCATCCATCTTTTGCTGCCTTATCTGCAGTACAAATAATATAACAGTTTCAGAGCTATTACATTCTAAGAGGTCACAGTAAATAGACAATGTGCTTGTTTGTGTATGCAATCAGTATTCCGACAGTAGAACTGCCTGAGCACCCGAACCAAGAACTAAAATAAGGTGCCATCTTCACTATTCTTGAGAGTAGACAAAAGGATATACTCATGAAGATATTTCTGTTAATGCTCTCTTCTCATCTCTTTTGTAATCTCTCTCAATCATCTCTCTCATCTCTCATTCTTTTGTAATAACAGTACACAATATAATTGTGTTAGTTTACTATACCAATTTTCATTTTATAAAACTGTATTTTATTTGAATTTTTGTATTTAGTTCAGACAAAGTAAATATATATTAATTTTGGTCTGACACAATACTTGGTAATTTTATTATTTATTTTAGTAACAATAGTGTAAACCACTCTTTATATTGGCGCTGAGCCAGTCCATCCAGCCCATCCTTGTGGACATGCTGTTTTATTTAAACATCTTCTATCGATGTGGTTGGTATGTTGGAGAATAGAGGTGACCAAATCCCTTTGTCTTTGATTATTAATATAAATTTGTTACCTGAGTAGAATTTTGTATTTAAATTACATGTATTTTATCACACTCTATTTGCAGTGTCCGATTTATCTTTTGTCAATTATTATTAATTGTACACGTTTTATTAAGTTTTATTGTATTAAATAATACAGTTTGTATGACAGTAAATTTAATACATATAAGATTATATGTGTAGCGACAAATGTGTAATGAATTGTGATTGTTTCTAGAAAATAATAATATTATTTTTCTTGTGAAAATAAAATATCGACGGTAACAAAGAACGGAGATCGCCTTTGAAGTAAAATATCGCTTTAGTAAGTATTTAGAAGAATTTTGGTTTCATATAACTTGGTGTTGGAAATACTTTGCGCGATCCCCTTTTTTATTCGTGTTTTATCGGATTCAATAAGAAATAAGTGGATGTAGAATTCGTTACGGAAGTATTCGCATTCTGCAATATTATTTTGATACTTGTAACATATTTTAATATGAAAAAAGTGTAAATCTATGATCCTATGATTTAATTTTCCTTTATTTACATATTTTTAAGATACTTAGAGTCAGGTTCTATCATAGCTCTAAACTTGCTTTATTATTATAATCCTACCAAGAAACCGTATTATTTTTAAGTTCATTTTATATCATAATTAATATTTATTCGTAGTATAAAATAAACAAATAACTTTTAATTACAATGTCAGAATATTATAAGTGGCATAAATAACAAGCCCAGTAAGTTTAACGACTGCTACAGTCGCTGAGTGAAATCAACTTTTTATATCTCTTAAATTGTTTTGACTTTTGTAAATAATTATTATATAACAGTAATATAAACATACAATATTTATAGGAAGGTATAAAAATTTATTGTTTTTTTGTTTATTTTTTTATGATGTTTTTTTTAGGCTGGAGTCTAACTTTAGCACAATAGTTACTGCTCGTTTATGGTCCGTAGTCTAGTTGAGTTATGTAAGAGGGTCTTATGTAGTAGTACCAACTACTATTAATGCCTCACAGGTGGAACCGCATTTGTAAATTATATCTGCTAGATGTCCATGATGATATCATTTCTGGGTTGATCGGCTTTTTTGTTTTTTCTAGCATTTAATTAAAAAAAAGATTAAATTCCACCAATTTTACACAATGTTCACTATGTTATAATAATCGTTTAAAAGCAAGTTTAACTTATATTGTATATAAATAATAAGTTTTAAATATTTTATTGTTTTAACTCTTGCTCTGTTTGTTGATGGTTTTGGTTTGGTTAAAAAATAGATATAAAAAAAAAATAAAAAACACTCGTATACCATTTATTTATTACATGTAAGAATGGAATAATGTCAATGTGTTATTTATGCTTCAGTAGTTTCCACTTTGTATTAATGAGTTATCTAATGAGAAGTTCTTTCTTTTTATACGAATATCTAATAGAGAAAAGGTTACCGTTTACTTCCGTTCGGAGTCTTTGAGATATATCTCCTTTCGGAATGCAATTTAAAGTAACTACAAAGTAACTACTAAGTACCTATTATATTTTAGTTTATGCTTAATTCTTGTACAACTAAAAACCTTTTTTTTGTAAGTGTGTATGATATAATAATGATATTCAATATAATATCGGAAATTATTCTTTAATTTGGTTATTTGAAGCTTAATTTTAGTGTAATGGAATGCTTAAATATTAATCTATGTCTTATATATTATTTAAAACTGATTATAAGTATCCAGATATAAAAATATCTGAAAAATATTATTATAATTCTTAGACATGTATTATATTTATAATAATATTAGATAATACGCTTCCAAAAACAGATGATTGGACAGATATAAATAAAAAAATATTTACAACAAATAAATAAATGCTTTAAATGCTCAAATAACATTATCAAAACCATTAGTGATACATATAATAATTTAATTAGCGCCTTATATAAAAAAAATAGCAATACATTTAAGTTTTATAATTGCAACCTTAAACTATGCTATTCTTTTAATAAGATAGTATCAAATATATCATATTGCGGCGTCTCTAGAGGACAATGATCTTATTATGTCCCTCGGTTGTCGGACGAGAGGATCTTAAAAACAATCAAATAAATAGGATCATGATGAAAAAAGACAAGACTTTTTAAACGGGGACCGATGACATCAGATACGTTTCAAATAGCGACGACAGATTTAGAAGAGGATAGAATGAAAATAAAATGGCGGACACCTTAATACATGAATCTATATCTATATAAAATAATATATTTCAAACTTAATAACGATTATATATGAGATAAATCTAATCACAATATGTATTACATATATGAAATATTTTGTTTTGTTAGTAGTACACCATGGCTTCACGAGGATACTTATCTAATGTTTTAATAAACTATGTACTGGAGGTTGTCAACCTTATTAAGACTGTATAAAAACAATTTCCTCAACGTTATATTTCCAAAGTAATGAAAATATTTGGATTAGGATCAATATTGGTTAAAGAGGAAAAATATTTTGCTAAAACGTATTATTTTCTATTAATTTGTAAAAGATAAAAAAATATTATTATGACCCTACTCAGGACCGGTATCTGTTAGGGCAGATATTTCTTTTTTTTTTTTTTTTGTTTTTGTTTGTCTCTGCTGTTAGCCCTACTGGCCATGACAGCGTCACCGGAGTAATGGACGGGTGCAGAGACCCGCCCTTGAAAAGGGGGGGCCTGAAGGGCCCCAGGGGAACGCGCGTCCTGAGGGCGCCTCCTGTGAGGCTCGGACCACGGCTCAGGACGCCGTTAGGTGGGAAGCGAGGGTTGGATGTGGGTTAGAATTTGACACTAACGTCCTCCGACGGCAGAACGCCGGAGCAACGTGCTTGGATGGGGGCCTCGTCTTCGCCGGTGAAGACGCTGTGTGTGTGTATGTGTAGTATTTATGTTCGCTTTGCCGCTTTTACGTAGCGTTCCCTAACGTAATCGCGTCGTCCGGGTCGAAAAGTACCGACTTGGGTCTTCTCTTTCTGACTTTAGGAGTCTTACGGGCCGTGTATCCTGTGGCCTTAACCACCAGCGGGTTTGGGTGTCCCACAGCATTGTCAAAGTAGCTTTTGGAGAGCCCCTTGAAATACTGTGCGATCGTCGGTAGATCTAAGTCTCTGTGCAAGTCGATATTACGCATATACCACGGTGCTCCAGTGGCGAGCCGCATGAATCTGTTCTGAAGCACCTGAAGGGGCTTCAGGTTCGCGTGAGCGAAGGCAACGCTTGCATAGGACATGACGGAGCGTATGCAGGCTTTGTAAAGTGTGACCTTATTTCTAAGGGACATTTTACTCCGCTTGCCTAACAGGGGATAAAGTCGCCCTAGGATAAAGGCCGCTCTGTTGCGAACGTCCTCGATATGTGAAGTGAATACTAGCTGTTTGTCCAGCGTCACTCCTAGGTACTTGGCCTTGTTTTTCCAAGGAATCGGTGTAGATATTTCTGTTGAGATTCTCAACAGATATTTCTGTTGAGAATCATACCATAACTGTCTATTAAATTTTTTCGACGTATCTTATAAGCGTTAGTAAGCCTCAGACACGCGAGAACGAAGTAGCTTGATTGAAATATCGAGATTTCTCGATATATTTCTTGTAATTATTTACTAAAATTAATGAATAATTTTAGTATATTAGCACATTTCGAAGAAATACACGTAATGATAATGAAAACCGTATTGAATTTGTTGAATAATTTAATAGAACTGAACGGATGGACAGAACAGACATGCGTATTTGTTTTATTTAATTATTACAGAGCACTGTTTTGATCGTTATATTAATATATCCTATAAAATTAACGGTCCGTTTAGATGTTGATCCTGAAAGAATCCGTCGACTTTGTCGTGTCTCACGTTATCTGGTCAATTATATGATAACATTACAAAGCACTGGACACTACAGCTTTGTAATATTTTTCTTTAGTTGTAAAAAATAATAACTTTATTCCCTCAAAGTCATTATTGGACCAGCACTTTAATAAAACCTAAGCTTCCATTCTCTTTTACCCGCTCCGTTGATGTTATTATCTTTCATCTTTTACTAAGATGACCACAGATTATTTTTCTAAATAAATACAAATTAAAACAAACCTTATTTACGTAGAGTAGATGTCAATTAAGCTTGTCGTCCATTTAACTTTTCTGAGGGTCGAGTTAGAGTGTTATTTTATTTTTAAGTATTTGTATTTTAACATTTTAATCGGGAGAATTGAAAAGTGTTTTAGGTTTTTTTTGTTTTTAGATTAATATTATAACGAAACGTCTTACTATGAAGGATATTGGTACTGCACAATAGTAAGAGAGAATAATAAATTAAAGAAAAATTGTGTTCTAAAAATGTCACAAAGGTGCGGTTTGTGATACGTACTATGTATTTCGTGTGAGGCTTATATTTATTTTGTATTTCATTTGTCGTTGGGCAGACAAAAAAGAATAACATTGATATAGGAGGAAAGATATTATCGGATATAAGTAAGAAAATCGTAGTTAGCATTGTGTACATGCCTATATTAGATTTGCTAAAGCGTTTCTGCGTTAAAAAATTACGTTTATGATAAAAAAAAAAAATCAAAAATTAATAGAAGATAGGATTACTTTGTAAGGTTTTAAGACACTGTTCATGGGTTTCGTTCTTTAGTAAGTAAATGATAAATTATCATAAATAATTAAAATTCAATTACATCTTGTGTTACACACACGGATGATATTAAGGCAATAAAACAATTGAAAAAAAGCAAAATATACGAAAGTAAACTCTTTGTAACATTTTAATTTAAATGTAAAACTCCAATTTTATTAAAGTATTATAACTAATTTACGTATCGTTACCTCTTTCCCGAACATTATATTAAAATTATTGATTCATCTTATATTGTTAAATTTTATTTAAAAAGAACAACTGTCGACCTGGCTGGCTCTTCTCACAGTAGCATTCCGCTGGTAGCTTACTCACGGACTGATTACACTGATTGACTTTTTTAATGTAATGATTGACGATTCAAAAGTGTCTACTTGAATAAAGATAATTTGAATTATATTTTGGTTAAATTTAAAGAAGTCATGATGGCCATACATGACACATTTGTATTCCTCGCCTAATGTAAAGTACGCGTGGAGTGGTGTTGGAGTTGATATTCCTTGATTTTCGGTTAAAGTTATGTGAACAATATTGCATTATAATTATTAGTTATGAAATAGTTTTATAATTTTTTTATCATGTATTACTTTATTACTTTACTTACTTTACTTTCTTTATTATTTTATTACTTCTTAGGCTATTGGTACTGCGTTACTCGCTGATTATAAACTTTGCTCAGAATGGAAACAAACAGACATACTTTTATATTCAAAATATTTGTAATTTAAATGTACATTCATGAACAACCCGAAAAATAGATATTAAAGTTTTATAATAATAAAGGTTGCAGTCCAATACGGCGCTTATAATTGCATTAAATATATTTGAAATAAAAACATTTAAATTTATCCAGTATTTTGTCCATAATATTGATAAACGTTAAAAACCCATTATAATTTCCCAAGGGTTATAATCTTCGTCCCTCTTTTATGGCTATTGAGTCTAACTGAATAAAAATATAGCAAATGTTATTATTATCGTTTTCAATGGACGCACACCTGACGCGAGCTACATTTAAATTTTATACTAACTCCTATATAAAAATAATCACATAATAAACTCGATGATTGATTGACATATATCTGTATTTATTGACTACAATTGGCTGTACTTTACCACGTATTGATGAACATACAATTATATAAATGATTTCTTCTACACTTTCATCCGTTTATATATATACTCTCTGTATATGAATATGTAACAACTCTGTAATTGTGAAAGATAATTTATACATAAATATAAAATGAAATTAAATTTAGAGATCATTTTGAGTATAATTAAGTATTGTTGTAATGTGATACTTCGTATGTCGTAGCGTTGCTACGAGACATCATGGTGCGGGTTGATAAATTGAAATGGATCAGTGAGGCAGTAATTTATTAAGAAATCATACCCCTAAATTGAGCGTTTCATTTTATTCATTGAGAGTTCAGGATTAATAGAGAATAAAATTGTAGATATAATTAAATAAGTCATTATAGGTATAATAAGTAGTATCCGTTGCTATCAGTATTCCGATGACGAGTCCGTTAAAAACAATTAAATTTGCCATTGTAAATTCACAGCGGCAGTCACACAAATGATTATTATAATAATATTTATTCATATTAAATACATTCAGATAAATGACATTAAATTATGAAGAGTCAGACAGGAAAATGTAAATAATTTAACTATTATTTACAAGACAAAAAGAATTATAGACTTTCAAAACCTCAGTAACTATTAAAATAAAAAGTATTGTCGTTAACGTTTAACAATAAGAGTATAAATGAATATCATTGATTTCTAAGAGTAGTGATTACAAAGACACATGATATTTGACCTTTACTTGCATAAGTTAGATTAGAAAGCTTGTATTAAAAAATCGTGCGATTATCATACAAGTAACAGTCCTTAGATATATTAAATGTACAACTGTTTAGTTTATCTATATTATATAGAAAAACTAAGGAATCGAGTAGTCTAAGATGCACTTTGGAAAATGTTAGTGGAAATGAAATTAAAATTCAGAATCAATTGAAGTGGATGTTGGTTTGAAACTTGCGTAAGAAAATATCGATTTATTTTCTATTGTTGTTTATTGTCTAAGAAGGTTTGTAGTTACCATCTTGCACAGGGTTTGGTACCTCAAAGGCCCACAATGCTCTTGTTACTAATCTGGTGCAGGAGATCGTTTGAGGCTCAGATATCTTACCTCCGGTGACCGGTATGCTCCTTTGTTCTACTTTAATATATACAACTGGCCTACTCCTATTAAAGTATCAGCTTTTAAACGTATGTTTAAAACAAGATGGAAAAGATGGCTAAACAATGAGAAACAATATTTGTGTGGCATTTTGTTAACTTTAAGAGTAAACTTGGATTATATTTTGATCTCTAGTAAAGTCGAGAGAAAATCATATAATGTGACATGAAATACGAAGACAAGAGGAACATGTGACGAGTAAGGTTATTAATTTGTTTGGAAATAATTGAACTGTAAAAGAAAACAAAAAAAGATAAGATTAGATATAAGATACATACTATGACTTAACTCTGTAAGAATCGCGAATGGACATTGGGATAATAAATACAACAGTATTTCGACATTTAAATGACATCCATTTCCAGATTTAAGTGATGTACATTGAAATGATATAAATTCATCACTAATGCATTCAAGTTTTAATAATATTATTCTAGTTTATTTAGGTCTAATAAATTATAACAGTTCACACCACGACCAATATCAACCTAATAACTAGGTTATGGAAAATAATATTATTTTAATAGAAATTACGTTATAAAAATGATTACTTTCATAAATAATAGTGTACTTAATACTAGTTTAGGGTCAAACCATTCATGCTTATTAAATCATTAAGTTTATTGATGTAATAAATAAAATGATAAAAACTCTAAAATTGGCCTTCATGTTAATAGCTTACTTACCAGCGAACGTAATAACTTAATTAAGGTGTTTTAAATTACCAAAAATAGTAAACTTATAGTATTGATTAAGCATTCTAATCAATAATCATTAAGTTAAGTATCTAAGTATATTTTTAAGATACATTTTTCTTTAAATATGAACTTTAAAATATTTATACTAATAAAACATTTAACTAAATAATCCAACAAAAATATTAAGTACCTCGATTTATAAAATCAATATTGGCTTCTGTTTGATTATTTGTTAAATATAAACTGGGGCTTTACTCTCGTTTATAGATAATTTCTATCAATAATAAATTTAAAAGTACTATATCATTTTTCAGCCAAAATGCAAGATCACTAAACGCGTTTAAAAACATAAAAACAAATTGACATACAATGTAATACTTTCAGAAATATAAAATAACAAGTGAAATGTGAGCTAGATATAATGAAAACTTTAATTACCCCAGTGGCTAATAACAGTGACTGAACCCCTCATTACACTCGAGAGCGGTGATTACTGTGTTTGTGTGTAACAATTTTTATCAAAATCTTGATATCTACATAGAGTTATTTACATTTTATATTTATTATTAAGTATAATAATGAAGCAAATTAAACAATTTCGATTTCCACTAAAACAAATATCTAGTTATAGTAAAATTATTTTTGCGTTTATTTTATTAATGCTTTTGATAAATGCGTATAATTATCTCAACTATATTTAACATATGTTATATTATTAATGATACTTTTCATTTTATTTATTAAATATTATAAATGTGAAAGTTTACAAAAAGAAAGCTAAATAAGGAAGATTGTTTCAAAGACGGTGGAATGGGATCAAAGTTTGTATGAGAATACTTTATTTTTGAGGATGTTTAAAGTTGGTATATATATCAGATTATAAAGTAAGGAAGTTTGTGAGTGCCTTGGAGTGTACCGAAACATAATTCGGGAATGACATATGAAATAAAAATTATAATGGAGATACGTAATTTTAGATTACATTCTGTTAACGTCTGTTACAAATGGTTTGTAATTCTAAATGTAATTTCTACTTTACGTATTTTTGGGTCTTATTTTGAACGGACAAAGTCGTTAGCAAAACCTAGTATGAAAGTAAATAATCCATCCATCTTATGTTGTCTTATCTGCAGTACAAATAATATAACAGTTTCAGAGCTATTACATTCTAAGAGGTCATTGTAAATAGACAATGTGCTTGTTTGTGTATGCAATCAGTATTCCGACAGTAGAACTGCCTGAGCACCCAAACCAAGAACTGAAATAAGGTGTTATCTTCACTATTCTTGAAAGTAGACAACCGGATTTATTTATGAAGACATTTCTGTTAATGCTCTCTTCTCACCTCTCTCATCTCTTTTGTAATCTCTCTCAATCATCTCTAATTCTTTTCTAATAATAGTGCACAATATGATTGTTTTGTTTAACTATACCAATTTTCATTTTATAAGACTGTATTTTAAATTTTTATATTTATTTCAGACAAATTTGTTAAATACTAATTTATGTCTGACACAATACTTGATAATTTTATTATTTATTTTAGTAACAGTAGTGTAAAGCACTCTTTAGATTGGCGCTGAGCCAGTCCATCCAGCCCAACCTTGTGGATATGATGTTTTATTTAAACATCTATCTATCTATATATTAAATAATAAAATTTATATGACAGTAAATTTATCTAATGCGTATAAGATTATAAGTGTAACAACAAATGTGTTATAAATTGAATGGTGATTGTTTCTAGAAAAGAATAATATTATTCGTGTGAAAATAAAATATCGACGGTAACGAAGAACGGAGATCGCCTTTGAAGTAAAATATCGCTTTAGTAAGTATTTAGAAGAATTTTGGTTTCATATAACATGGTGTTGGAAATACTTTGCGCGATCCCCTTCTTTATTCGTGTTTTATCGGATTCTGTAAGAATTAAATGGAAACTGTTACGTTACGGAAGTAGTTGCATTCTGTAGTATTATTTTGATTCTTGTTACATCTCTTAATATGAAAAAGTGTAAATCTATGTTCCTATGATTTAATTTTACTTTATTTACGTTTATTTTTAAATCACTTACAATAAAGTTCTATGATTGCTTTAAACTTGCTTTACAATTATAATCCTACCAAGAAACCTTATATTTTTTTATAATCATTATATATAATAATTAATATTTATTCGTAGTATAAAATAAAAAAAAAAATTTTAATTACAGTGTCAGAATATTATAAGTGGCATAAATAACAAGCCCAGTAAGTTTAACGACTGCTACAGTCGCCGAGTGAAATCAACTTTTTATATCTCTTAAATTGTTTTGGCTTTTGTAAATAACTATTATATAACTGTACTATAAAGATACAATATTGATAAAATGATCGTGTCTTTGTTTATTTTTTACGATGGTTTGTAGGCTGGAGTGTAGCTTTAGCATAAAAGTATAATTGAGACTCATCTTATGTAAGAAGGTAGTACCAACTACTATTAATGCATCAAGGATCGAAACGCATTTGTAACTTTGATCTGCTAGATGTCTTTGATGATATCACTTCTGGATTGATTTGTTTTGTCTCTTTCAGCCTTTAATTGATTTTTTAAAATAAATTTGACACAGTGTTAAAAAAATTTACTCTATGTTATAGTAATCTTGCAAAAGAAATTTATTTATATTGTTTATAAATAATACGTTTTTAAATAAGTTATTGATTTTAGTTTTGGTCTGATGGCAGAAGGAAATTAAACTAAAAAAAATAATTCTCATAACATTTCTTTAGGACATGTAAAAATGGAATAATGTCAATGTATTATTTATGGTTCAGTAGTTCAGCTTTATATTAATGAGCTATCTAATGGGAAGTTCTCTCTTTTTATACGAATATCTAATAGAGAGAAGGCTACCGCTTTCTTTCTTTCGGAGTATTGAGGTATAACTCCTTTATTGTTGCAATTTAAAGTGTAGTTACTTTAACTTACTTTACTTTGTAAGTTACTATTAAATTTTAGTCTATGCTATCATTTTTGTACAACTTAAACTTTTTTGGTAAATGTGTAATTAAATATATCATATTTAATATAATATCGGAAATTATTCTTTTAATTGGTTATTCTAATCTTAAAATTAGTATTATGGAGGGCTTGAATATTAAATTATGTCTTATATATTATATTAAAATGAATATAAATATCTAGATATAAAAAATCAGAAAAAAAAAATTATAATTCTTAGATATCTATCTATTATATAAAAATAATACTAGATAACACGCTTCCAAAAACAGAAGACTTCACAGATATTCATAATAAATAAATTATATGCTCTAAACCATTAATTAATTATACATATAATAATTTTATTAGCGCCTTAGATAAAAAAATAGCAATACATTTAAGTTTTACAATTACATACCTTAAATTATGCTATTCTTTTAATAAGATAGTATCAAATGTATCGTATTGCGGCGTCTCTAGAGGATAATCTACAGATGAAAAGACAATGATCATATTATGTTCCTCGTTTGTCGGACGAGAGGATCTTAAAAACAATAAAATAAATAGGATCATTATGAAAAAGGGCAAGACTTTTTAAACGGGGACCGATGACATCAGATACGTTCCAAATAGCGACTGGACGGATTAAGAAGAGTATAGAATAAATATAAAATGGCGGACATCTTAATACACGAATCTATATCTACATAAAATAATATATACCAAATATAATAACGATTATATATAAGATAAGTCTAATCACAATATGTATTACATATGTGAAATATTTTGTTTAGTTAGTAGTACACCATGGCTTAACAAGGATACTTTTCTAATGTTTTAATAGACTATGTACTGAAGGTTGTCAGACTTATTAAGACTGTATAAAAACAATTTCCTCAACTTTATATTTCCAAGGTAACGAAAATATTTGAATTAGGATCAATATTGGTTAAAGAGGTAAAATATTTTGCTAAAACGTATTATTTTCTATTAATTTGTAAAAGATAAAAATTGTTATTACGACCCTACTCAGGAGCGGTATTTGTTAGGGCAGATATTCCTGTTGAGAATCATACCATAATTGTCTATTATATATTTTCGAAGTATCTAATAAGTGTTAGTAAGCCTCAGCCACGCGAGAACGAAGTCACTTGATTAAAATATCGAGATTTATCTATATTTCATTAATTTTAGTATAAGTAACACATTTAGAAGAAATTCTCTTAATGATAATGAAAACCATATTGAATCTGTTGAGTAATTTAATAGAACTCAACGGAAGGATAGAATAGACATGCGTATTTGTTTTATTTAATCATTACAGATCACTGTTTTGATCATTATATTAATATATCCTATAAAAATAACGCCCCGTTGAGATTTTGATCTCTGAAAGAATATGTCGAATTTATCGTCTCTCACGTTATCTGGTCAATTATATGATAACATTACAAAGCACTGGATACTGGAGCTTTGTAATATAATTCTTTAGTCGTAAAAAATAATAACAACGTTTTTCCCTCAAACTCATTATTGGACCAGCGCTTTAATAAAACCTAAGCTTCCATTCTCTTTTACCCGCTCCGTTGATGTTATTATCTTTCCTCTTTTACTAAGATGACCACAGATTATTTTTCTAAATAAATACAAATTAAAATAAACCTTATTTATGTAGAGTAGATGTCAATTCAGCTTGTCGTCAATATAACTTTTCTGAGAGTCGTGTTTGAGTGTTATTTTATTTTTAAGTATTTGTAATTTAGCATTTTAATCGGGCGAATTAAGAAGTGTTTTAGTTTTTTTTTGTTTTTAGATTAATATTATAACGATATGTCTTACCAAGAAGGATATTGGTACTGCACATTAGTAAGAGAGAATAAAAAATTAAAGAAAAATTGTGTTCTAAAAATGTCACAAAGGTGCGGTTTGTGATACGTACTATATATTTCGTGTGAGGCTTATATTAATTTTGTATTTCATTTGTCGTGGGTCAGACAAAAAAGAAAAACATTCATATATAAGGGAAGATATTATGAGATATAAGATAGAAAACCGTGGTTAGCAATGTGTTAAATCTTTTTATAATATTAGATTTGCTATTTTTTTGATTTGATAAAAAATTATGTTTATGATAAAAAAAACAATCAAGAATTAATAGAAGATAGGATTACTTTGTAAGGTTTTCAGACACTGTTCATGCCTTTCGTTCTTTAGTAAGTAATGATAAATTATCATAAATAATTAATATTCAATTACATCTTGTGTTATCACACACATAGGGATGGTATTAAGGCGATAAACAATAAAAAAAGCAAAGTATACGGAAGTAAACTCTTTGTAACATTTTAAGTTAAATGTAAATCTCCAATTTTATTAAAGTATTATAACTAATTTACGTATCGTTACCTCTTTCCCGAATATTATATTAAAATTATTGATTCATCTTATATTGTTAAATTTTATTTAAAAAGAGCAACTGTTGAGCTGACTGGCTCTTCTCAGAGTAGCATTCCTGTGGTAGCTTACTCACGGACTGACTACACTGACGGACTTTTTTAATGTAATGATTGACGATCCAAAAGTGTCTACTTGAATAAAGATAATTTGAATTATATTTTGGTTAAATTTAAAGAAGTTATGATGGCAATACATGACACATTTATATTCATCGCCTAATGTACAGTTCGCGTGGAGTGGTGCCATACGCAGTGACTGATTGACTCACAAGTAGTTGATGTTCCTTGATTTTCGGTTAAAGTTATGTGAATGTATATTGTAAAAGTTATTTCCAACGTCGATTTAGTTTTACATTATTTGAACAATATTGCATTATTATTATTGGTTATGAAATAGTTTTATTATTTGGTTATCATGTAATACTTTATTTTGAACTTCATTGGCTATGAGCACAGCACAGCGCTACTCGCTGATTATAAACATTCCTCAGAATGGAGACAAACAGACACTTTTATTTTGAATGTAAATTTAAAATATTTGTAATTTAAATATACGTTCATGAACATCCCGAAAAATTTATGTTAAAGTTTTGTAATAATAAAGGCTGAAGTCCAATATGGAGCGTATAATTGCATGAAAAATATGTAAAGTAAAACATTTAAATTTATCCAGTATTGTGCCCATAATATTGATAAACGTTAAAAACCCATTATACTTTCCCAAGGGTTATAAACTTCGTCCCTCTTTTACGGCTATTGAGTCTAACTGAATAAAAATGTAACAAATGTTACTATTATCGCTTTCAAAGGACGCACACCTAAAGCGCTCTACATTTAAATTTTATATTAACTCCTATAATATCCTAATATATAATAAAAAATATATAAAATTTAACACACACACACACACACACATCTGTATTTACTGACAATAAATAGCTGTACTTCAACACGTATTGATGAACATACAATTATATAAATGATTTCTTCTAAACTTTCATCCCTTTAAGAGAGTATATGAATATGTAACAACAGTGTAATTGTGAAAGATAATTTATATATAAATATAAAATTAAATGAAATTTAAAGAACATTTTGAGTATATTTAAGTATTGTTGTAATGTGATACTTTATATGTCGTAGCGTTGCTACGAGACATCATGGTGCGGGTTGATGAATTGAAATGGATCAGTGAGGCAGTAATTTATTAAGAAATCATACCCCTAAATTGAGCGTTTCATTTTATTCATTGAGAGTTCAGGATTAATAGCAAATAAAATTGTAGATATAATTAAATAAGTCATTAAAGGTATGATAAGCAGTATAAGTTGCTATCAGTCGTCCGATGACGAGTCCGTTAAAAGCAATTATTGCCATTGTAAATTCACAGCGGCAGTCACACAAACGATTATTATAATAATATTTATTCATATTATATACATTACGACAAATGACATTAAATTATGAAGAGTCAGACAGGAAAATATAAATAATTTAACTATTATTTACAAGACAAAAAAGAATTATAGTCTTTCAAAACCTCAGTAACTATAACAATAAAAAGTATTGTGGTTGACGTTTAACAATAAGAGTATTAATGAATATCATTAATTTCTAGGAGTAGTGATTATAAAGAAATGATATTTGACCTTTACTTGCATAAGTTAGATTAGAAAGCCTGTTTTAAATATCCTGCGATTATCATACAAGTAACAGTACTTAGATACATTAAAGGTACAATTTTTAAGTGCATTTTTATTATATAGAAAAAGTAAGGCATCGAGTGGTCCAAGATGCACTTTGAGGAATGTTTTTGAGGTTTGTCTTTACCATCTTGCACAGGGTTTGGTTCCTCAAAGGCTTAAAACGCTCTTATTACTTATTTGGTGCAGGAGATCGTTTGAGGCTCAGATATCTTAACTTCGGTGATCGGTATGCTCGTTTGATCTACTTAAATATATGAAGAACCATGGGCTACTCCTATAAAAGTATCAGCTGTCAAACGTACGTTTGAACAAGATGGATAAGATGGCGAAACAATCAGAAACAATATTTGTCTGGCATTTTGTTAGCTTAAGAGTAAACTTATATAAGAACATATTTTGATCTCTAGTAAAGTTGAGAGAAAATCATATAATATGACATGAAATACGAAGAGAAGAGGAACGACGAGAAGGTGACGAGTAAGGTGATTACTTTGTTTGGAAATAATTGAGCAGTAAAAGAGAAAATAAAGATTATAATAGTTCACACAACGACCAGACGATAATATTAATTTAATAGAAATTAGGTTATAAAAATGATTACTTTCATAAATAATAGTGTACTTAATACTAGTTTAGGGTCAAAACATTCATGTTTATTAAATCATTAAGTTTATTGATGTAATAAATCAAATGATCAAAACTCTAAAATTGGCCTTCATGTTAACAGCTTACTACTTACCAGCGAACGTAATAACTTAATTAAGGTGTTTTAAATTGTCAAAAATAGTAAACTTATAGTATTGATTAATCATTCTAATCAATAATCATTAAGTTAAGTATCTAAATATATTTTTCTTTAAATATGAGCTGTCAAATATTTATACGAATAATATATTTAACTAAATAATCCGATAAAAATATTAAGAACCTCGATTTATAAAATCAATATTGGCTTCTGTTTGATTTGCTATGTATAACATAGGTTATACATATATACAAGCGATTAAACCCATAGGGGTTTACTCGCTTTGTAGATCAATTTTACCATTAACAAATTGAAAAGTAGTATATCATTTTTGAGCCGAAAGACAAGATCCCTAAACGCGTTTAAAAGACATAAAAATAAATTTACATATAATGTAATACTTTCAGAAATATAAAATAACAAGTGAAATGTGAGCTAGATATAATGAAAACTTTAATTACCCCAGTGACTAATAACAGTGACTGAACCCCTCATTACACTCGAGAGCGGTGATTACTGTGTTTGTGTGTGTAACAATTTTAATCAAAATCTTGATATCTACCTAGAGCTATTTACATTTTATATTTATTATTACGTATAATAATGAAACAAATTAAACAATTGCGATTTTTACTCAATTATACAGATAACAAAGGAAATATCTACTTATAGTAAAATTATTTTTGCGTGTATTTTATTAATGCTTTTGATAAATGCGTATCATTATCTCAACGACATTTAATATGTGTTATATTATTAATGATACCTTTCATTTTATTTATTAAATATTATAAATGTGAAAGTTTACAAAAAGAAAGCTAAATAAGGAAGAATTTTTGTGAAATCAACCGTTTCAAAGATGGCGGAATGGGATCAAAGTTTGTATGAGAATACTTTATTTTTGAAGATGCTTAAAAGTTGGTGTATATATCAGATTAGAAAGTAAAGAAGTTTGTGAGTACCTTAGAGTGTACCGAAACATAATTCAAGAATGAACTGAGAATGTACCGAAACATAAATATGAAATAAAAATTATAATGGAGATACGTAATTTTAGATTACATTCCGTTTATGTCAGTTATAAATGGTTTGTAAATCTAAATGTAATTTCTACTTTACGTTTTTGGTTCTTATTTTGAACTCGGACAAAGTCGTTAGCAAAATCTAGTATGAAAGTAAATAATCCATCCATCTTATGGTGTCTTTTCTGCAGTACAAATAATACAACAGTTTCAGAGCTATTACATTCTAAGAGGTCATAGTAAATAGACAATGTGCTTGTTTGTGTATGCAATCAGTATTCCGACAGTAGAACTGCC
Source organism: Melinaea menophilus ssp. n. AW-2005 (assembly GCA_918358695.1). Lineage (NCBI taxonomy): Eukaryota > Metazoa > Arthropoda > Insecta > Lepidoptera > Nymphalidae > Melinaea > Melinaea menophilus. Next base: position 5,757,865 of record OU911042.1, read on the forward strand.
TGAGCACCCAAACCAACAACTAAAATAAGGTTGTATCTTCACTATTCTTGAAAGTAGACAAACGGAGGTACTTAAGAAGATATTTCTGTTAATGCGCTCTTCTCATCTCTCTCAATAATCTCTGTCATCTCTCATTTTTTTTTAATAACAGTACAGAATATGATACTAACTATACCAATTTTCATTTTATAAGACTGTATTTTATTTGAATTTTTATATTTATTTTGGACAAATTGGTAAATATTAATTTATGTATGACACAATACTTGGTAATTGTATTATTTATTTTAGTAACAATAGTGTAAAGCACTCTTTAGATTGGCTCTGAGCCAGTCCATCCAGCCCATCCTTGTGGACATGATGTTTTATTTAAACATCTTCTATCGATGTGGTGGGTATGTTGTAGAATAGAAGTGACCAAATCCCTTTGTCTTTGATTATTAATATAAATTTGTTACCTTAGTAGAATTTTGTATTTAAACTACATGTATTTTATCACACTCTATTTGCAGTGTGCGATTTATCTATTGTCGAAATTGTACACGTTTTATTAAGTTTTATTGTATTAAATAATTTAATTTGTATGACAATAAATTTATTTAATACGTCTAAGATTATGTGTAGCGACAAATGTGTTATAAATTGAATTATGATTGTTTCTACAAAAGAATAATATTATTCTTGTGAAAATAAAATATCGACGGTAACAAAGAACGGAGGTCGCCTTTAAAGTAAAATATCGCTTTAGTAAGTATTTAGAAGAATTTTGGTTTCATATAACATGGTGTTGGAAATACTTTGCGCGATCCCCTTCTTTATTCGTGTTTTATCGGATTCAATAAGAATTAAGTGGAAACTGTTCCGTTACGGAATTAGTCGAATTCTGCAATATTATTTTGATTCTTGTTACATCTCTTAATATTGAAAAGTGTATATCTAAAATCCTATGATTTAATTTTCCTTTTTTGACATTTATTTTTAAGTCACTTAGAATAAAGTTCTGTCATCGCTATCAACTTGCTTTACAGTTATAATCCTAACAAAAAAACCTAATTTTTTATATTCATTATATATAATAATTAATATTTCGTAGTATAAAATAAACAAATAACTTTTAATTACACTGTCAGAATATTATAAGTGGCATAAATAACAAGCCCAGTAAGTTTAACGACTGCTACAGTCGCTGAGTGAAATCAACTTTTTATATCTCTTAAATTGTTTTGGCTTTTGTAAATAATTATTATATGACTGTAATATAAAGATACAATATTTATCTTATATCTTATGTAAGAAGATAGTACCAAGTATTATTAACGGCTGAAACGCATTTGTAACTCATATCTGCTAGATGTACATGATGACATCTTTTCCGGGTTGATTTGTTGTTTGTCTCTTCGAGCATTTATTTGGGATAATCTTTAAATTCCACCAACTCTACACAATGTTTAAAAAATATACACTATTTTATATTAATCTTGTAAAAGCAAGTTTTATTTATATTGTTTATAAATAATACGTTTTTTAAATATTTTATTATTATGTTCTGATTGTTGATGGTTTTGGTTTGGTTATAAAGTAGATATATAAAAATAATATGTACCTTAGATATTATATATAAAAAGCACCAGTATACCATTTACTTAGGACATGTGAGAATGGAATAATGTAAATGTATTATTCATGCTTCAGTAGTTCAGCTTTGTATTAATGAGCTATCTAATGAGAAGTTCTCTCTTTTTATACGAATATCTAATAGAGAGAAGGTTACCGTTTTCTTCCTTTCGCAGTCTTTGAGATATAACTCCTTTAAGGTTGCAACTTAAAGTAACTACTAATTATTATATTTTAGTCTATGGTATCATTTTTGTACAACTAAAACCTTTTTCGTAAATGTGTAATATATTTAATATTACATCGAAATTTATTCTTTAAACTGGTTATTTTAAGCTTAATTTTTGTTTTATGCAATGACTAAATATTAAATTATGTCTTATATATTATTTATATAAATATCCAGATATAAAAATATCTGAGAAATTTTACTATAATTCTTCGATATCTATTATATAAAAATAATACTAGATAATACTCTACCAAAATCAGATGACTGCACAGATATTCAAAATAAAGAAATTACTATATATTAATTATACATATAGTAATTTAATTAGTGCCTTGTACAAAAAATAGCAATACATTTAAATTTTATAATTGCAACCGTAAACGACGCTATTCTTTTCTTTAAATAAATAGTATCAAATCTGTGAGATTGCGACGTCTCTAACGGATAATCTACAGATGAAAAGACAATGATCATATTATGTCCCTCGGTTGTCGGACGAGAGGATCTTAAAAACAATCAAATGAATAGGATCATGATGAAAAAGGGTAAGACTTTTTAAACGGGGACCGATGACATCAGATACGTTCCAAATAGCGACTGGACAGATTTAGAAGAGGATAGAATGAAAATAAAATGGCGGAAACTTTAGCACAAGAAGGGTTCTATATTTAATAAATAAATAAATTCCAAACTTAATAACGATTATATATAAAATAAATCTAATCACAATATATATTACATATATGAAATATTATGTTTAGTTAGTAGTACACCATTATGTTTTAATAGACTATGTACTGGAGGTTGTCACACTTATTAAGGCTGTATAAAAACAATTTCCTCAACGTTATATTTCCAAGGTAACGAAAATATTTAGATTAGGATCAATATTGGTTTAAGAGAAAAAATATTTTGCAAAACCGTATTATTTTCTATTAATTTGTAAAAGATAAAAATTGTTATTTTGACCCTACTCAGGAGCGGTATCTGTTAGGTCAGATATTCCTGTTGAGAAACATTATTGCCTATTACGTTTTTTCGATGTATCTTATAAGTTGTTGTTAGTAAGCCTCAGACACGCGAGAACGAAGTCGCTTGATGGAAATATCGAGATTTGTCTATATTTCATTAATTTTAGTATATATAACACATTTAGAAGAAATACTCTTAATCAAAATGAAAATTGTATTGAATCTGATAAATAATTTAATAGAACTAAAGGGATAGACAGAACAGACATGCGTATTTGTTTAATTTAATCAATACAGAGCACTGTTTTGATCGTTATATTAATATATCCAATAAAAGTAATGGTCCGTTGAGATATTGATCCTGAAAGAATCCGTCGTCTTTATCGTGTCCCACGTTGACCAGATGGTCAATTATATGATAACATTACAAAGCACTGGAGCTTTGTAATATGTTTCTTTAGTCGTAAAGAATAATAACAACGTTATTCCCTCAAAGTCATTATTGGACCAGCGCTTTAATAAAACCTAAGCTTCCATTCTCTTTTACCCGCTCCGTTGATGTTATTATCTTTCCTCTTTTACTAAGATGACCACAGATTATTTTTCTAAATGAATACAAATTAAAATAAACCTTATTCATGTAGAGTAAATGTGAATTTAGCTTGTCGCCAATTTAACTTTTCTGAATAATACTTGACGGTCATGTTTGAGTGTTATTTTATTTTTAAGTATTTGTATTTTAGCATTTTAATTGGTCGGATTGAAACGTGTTTTAGTTTTTTTGTGTTTAGATTAATATTATAACGATACGTCTTACTAAGAAGGATAATGGTACTGCACATTAGTAAGAGAGATTAAAAAATCATTATCTTTTACTACAATTTTAAAGAACTGTCTTCTAAAAATGTCACAAATTTGCGGTTTGTAATACGTTCTATATATTTCGTGTGAGGTTTATATAAATTTGTAGTTTATTTGTCATGGGTCAGAAAAAAGAAAGAAACATTGACATGGGAGGGAAGATCTTATGGGATATAAGTGTGTACATGCCTTATTATAGTATCAGATTTGCTAAAGCGATTCCGCGATAAAAAGTTACGTTTATGATAAAAAAAACAATCCAAATACAATTGAAGATTTGATTACTTTGTGAGACTTCAAAACATTGTTCATTGTTCCTTCTTTAGAATATAAATGATAAATTATCATAAATAATTAAAATTCAATTACATCTTGTGTTATCACACACACGGTTAATATTAAGCCGATATATCCCATTGATACAAAGCAAAAAATTAATATTTTAATTTAAATGTAAATCTCCAATTTTATTAAAGTATTATAATTAATTTACGTATCGTTACCTCTTTCCCGAATATTATATTTAAATTATTGATTCATCTTATATTGTTAAATTTTATTTAAAAAGAGCAACTGTTGAGCTGGCTGGCTCTTCTCAGAGTAGCATTCCGGTGGTAGCTTACTCACGGACTGAATATACTCACCTTTGACCTGTAATGATTGACAATTCAAAAATGTCTACTTCATTAAAGATAATATGAATTATATTTTGGTCAAATTTAAAGAAGTCATGATGGCAGTACATGACACATTTATATTCCTTGCCTAATGTATAGTTCGCGTGGAGTGGTGCCATACGCAGTGACTGATTGACTCACAGGTAGATGATGTTCCTTGATTTTCGGTTAAAGTTACGTGAATGTATATTGTAAAAGTTATTTCCAACGTCGATTTAGTTTTATAATATATGAACAATATGGCATTATAATTATTAGTTATGAAATAGTTTTATTATTTTGTTATTATGTAATATTTTATTTTGAACTTCATTGGCTATGAGCATAGCGTTACTCGCTGATTATAAACTTTCCTCAAAATGGAGACAAAAAGACACATTTTTACATTTAAAATATTAGTAATTTAAATATACGTTTATAAGCAACCCAAAATATAAATATTAAAGTTATATAATAATAAAGGCTGAAGTCCAATACGGAGCGTGTAATTGCATTAAAAATATATAAAGTAAAACATTTAAATTTATTCAGTATTGTGCCTATAATATTGATAAACGTTAAAAACCCATTATACTTTCCCAAGGGTTATTATCTTTGTCCCTCTTTTATGACTATTGAGCCTAACTGAATAAAAATATAGCAAATGTTACTATTATCGCTTTCAAAGGACTCACACCTGACGCGAGCTACATTTAAATTTTATATTAACTCCTATAATATTCCAATATATAATAAAAAAATTATAAAAATAATCACACACACACACACACATCTGTATTTACTGACAACAATTGGCTGTACTTCAACACGTATTGATGAACATACAATTATATAAATGATTTCTTCTAAACATTCATCCTTTTAAGAGAGTATTTGAATATGTAACAACAGTGTAATTGTGAAAGATAATTTATATATAAATATAAAATTTAATCAAATTTAAAGAACATTTTGAGTATGTTTAAGTATTGTTGTAATGTGATACTTTATATGTCGTAGCGTTGCTACGAGATATCATGGTGCGGATTGATGAATTGAAATGGATCAGTGAGGCTGTAATTTATTAAGAAATCATACCCCTAAATTGAGTATTTCATTGAGAGTTCAGGATTAATAGTAAATTAAATTGTAGATATAATTAAATAAGTCGTTATAGGTATAATAAGTAGTATAAGTTGCTATCAGTCGTCCGATGACGAGTCCGTTAAAAACAATTAATTTTGCCGTTGTAAATTCACAGCGGCAGTCGCACAAACGATTATTATAATAATATTTATTCATATTAAATACATTACGATGAATGACATTAAATTATGAAGAGTCAGACAGGAAAATATAAATAATGTAACTATAATTTACAAGTCAAAAAAGAATTTCAAAACCTTAGTAACTATTACAATAAAAAGTATTGTGGTTGACGTTTAACAATAAGAGTATAAATGAATATCACTGATTTCTAAGAGTGATGATTACAAAGACACATGATATTTGACCTTTACTTGCATAAGTTAGGTTAGAAAGCTTGTATTAAAATATTGTGCGATTATCATAAAAATAACAGTCCTTAGATATATTAAATGTACAAATGTTTAGTGAATTTTTATTATATAGAAAAAGTAAGGCATCGAGAGATCCAAGATGCACTTTGGAGAATGTTTTTGAGGTAGTGGAAATGAAATTAAAATCAGAATCAATTGAAGTAGATGTTGGTTTGAAACTTAAGTAGGAAAATATCAGTTTATTTTCTATTGTTTTTGTCTAGGAAGGTACGTAGTTACTTACTATCTTGCACAGGGTTTGGTTCCTCAAAGGTCTACAACGCTCTTATTACTTATCTGGTGCAGGAGATCGTTTGAGGCTCAGATATCTTAACTCCGGTGATCGGTATGCTCGTTTGATCTACTTAAATATATGAAGAACCATGGGCTACTCCTATAAAAGTATCAACTGTTAAACGTACGTTTGAACAAGATGGATAAGATGGCGAAACAATCATAAACAATATTTGTCTGGCATTTTGTTAGCTTAAGAGTAAACTTATATAAGAACATATTTTGATCTGTAGTAAAGTTGAGAGAAAATCATATAATGTGACATGAAATACGAAGAGAAGAGGAACGACGAGGAGGTGACGAGTAAGGTGATTACTTTGTTTGGAAATAATTGAGCTGTAAAAGAGAAAAAAAAAGATTATAATAGTTCACACAACGACCAGACGATAATATTAATTTAATAGAAATTAGGTTATAAAAATGATTACTTTCATAAATAATAGTGTACTTAATACTAGTTTAGGGTCAAAACATTCATGCTTATTAAATCATTAAGTTTATTGATGTAATAAATAAAATGATCAAAACTCTAAAATTGGCCAAAGCTTACCAGCGAACGTAATAACTTAATTAAGGTGTTTTAAATTGCCAAAAATAGTAAACTTATAATACTGATTAATCATTCTAATCAATAATATCATTAAGTTAAGTATCTAAATATATTTTTAAGATACATTTTTCTTTAAATATTAGCTGTCAAATATTTATACGAATTATTATTCGTATAAATTAACTAAATAATCCAATAAAAATATTAAGTACCTCGATTTATAAAATCAATATTTTCTTCTGTTTGATTTGCTATGTATAACCTGTGACTTTACTCGCTTTGTAGATGATTTTTGTTATTAATAAATTGAGCCAAAAGACAAGATCCCTAAATGCGTTTAAAAGACATAAAAACAAATTAACATACAATGTAATACTTTCAGAAATATAAAATAACAAGTGAAATGTGAGCTAGATATAATGAGAACTTTAATTACCCCAGTGGCTAATAACAGTGACTGAACCCCTCATTACATTCGAGAGCGGTGATTACTGTGTTTGTGTGTGTAACAATTTTTATCTAAATTTTGATATCTACATAGAGTTATTTACATTTTATATTTATTATTACGTATAATAATGAAACAAATTAAACAATTCCGATTTCCACTCAATTATACAGATAACAAAGGAAATATCTAGTTATAGTAAAATTATTTTTGCGTTTATTTTATTAATGCTTTTGATAAATGTGTCATTATCTCTATGATATTTAATAAGTGTTATATTGTTAATGATTCCTTTTATTTTATTTATTAAATATTATAAATGTGAAAGTTTATAAAATGAACTCGAAATAAGGAAGACTTTTTGTAAAATCAACCGTTTCAAAGACGGTGGAATGGGATCAAAGTTTGTATGAGAATACTTTATTTTTGAGGATGCTTAAAAGTTGGTATATATATCAGATTAGAAAGTAAGGAAGTTTATAACTTAGAGTGTACCGAAACATAATTCGAGAATGATATATGAAATAAAAATTATAATGGAGATACGTCATTTTAAATTACATTCCGTTTATGTCAGTTATAAATGGTTTGTAAATCTAAATGTAATTTCTACTTTACGTATTTTTGGTTCTTATTATGAACGCGGACAAAGTCGTTAGCAAAACCTAGTATGAAAGTAAATAATCCATCCATCTTATGCTGCCTTATCTGCAGTACAAATAATGCAACAGTTTTAGAGCTAATACATTCTAAGAGGTCATAGTAAATAGACAATGTGCTTGTTTGTGTATGCAATCAGTATTCCGACAGTAACTGCCTGAGCACCCGAACCAAGAACTAAAATAAGGTGCCATCTTCACTATTCCTTAAAGTAGATTTACTTATGAAGATATTTCTGTAAATTCTCTCTTCTCATCTCTCTCATCTCTTTTGTAACCTCTCTCAATCATCTCTAATTCTTTTGTGATAACAGTACACAACATTGTGTTATTTTACTATATCAATATCATTTTATAAGACAATATATTTATTTAAATTTTTATATTTATTTCAGACAAAGTTAAATATTAATTTATGTCTGATACAATACTTGGTAATTTTATTATTTATTTTAGTAACAATAGTGTAAAGCACTCTTTAGATTGGCGCTGAGCCAGTCCATTCAGCCCATCCTTGTGGACATGATGTTTTATTTAAACATCTTCTATCGATGTGGTTGGTATGTTGGAGAATAGAAGCGACCAAATCCTTTGTCTTTGATTATTAATATAAATTTGTTACCTTAGTAGAATTTTGTATTTAAATTACATGTATTTTACCACACTCTATTTGCAGTGTGCGATTTATCTTTTGTCGAAATTGAACACGTTTTATTAAGTTTTATTGTATCAAATAATAAAATTTGTTTGACAATAAATTTATTTAATACGTATAAGATTATAAGTGTAGCGACAAATGTGTTATAAATTGAATTATGATTGTTTCTAGAAAAGAATAATATTATTTTTCTTGTGAAAATAAAATATCGACGGTAACAAAGAACGGAGGTCGCCTTTGAAGTAAAACATCGCTTTAGTAAGTATTTAGAAGAATTTTAGTTTCATATAACATGGTGTTGGAAATACTTTGCGCGATCCCCTTCTTTATTCGTGTTTTATGGGATTCAATAAGAATTAAGTGAAAACTGTTACGTTACGGAAGTAGTGGCATTCTGCAATATTATTTTGATTTTTGTTACGGAAAAGTGTATATCTAAAATCCTATGATTTTTTACATTTATTTTTAAGTCACTAAGAATAAAGTTATATCCTTACTATAATCTTGCTTTACAATTATAATCCTACCAAAAAAACCTTATTTTTTATATTCATTATATACAATAGTTAATATTTCGTAGGACAAAATATACAGATAACTTTTAATTACAGTGTCAGAATATTATAAGTGTCATAAATAACAAGCCCAGTAAGTTTAACGACTGCTACAGTCGCTGAGTGAAATCAACTTTTTATATCTCTTAAATTGTTTTGGCTTTTGTAAATAATTATTATGTAACTGTTATATAAAGATACAATATTTATAGTAAGGTATAAAACATTATTGTTTCTTTTTTTATTTTTTATGATGTTTTTTAGGCTGGAGTCTAGCTTCTTATATCTTATGTAAGAAGATAGTACCAAGTTTTATTAATGGCTCATTTGTAACTTATATCTGCTAGATGTACATGATGATATCACTTCTGGGTTGATTTATTGTTTGTCTCTTCCAACATATATTTGGCAAAATCTTTAAATTCCATTACATAATGTTTAAAAAATGTGCACTATTTTATATTAAACTTGAAAAACAAGTTTTATTTATATTGTTTATAAATAATACGTTTTTAATTATTTTATTGTTTTTACTTTTGGTCTGATCGTTGATAGTTGGTTTGTTTATAAAATAGATATATAAAATTAAAATGTACCTTAAATATTATATATAAAACACTCTAATACCATTTACTTAGGACACGTAAGAATAATGTAAATGTATTATTCATGCTTCAGTAGTTCAGCTTTGTATTAATGAGCTATCTAATGAGAAGTTCTCTTTTTTATACGAATATCTAATAAAGAGAAGATTACCGCTTTTTTCCTTTCGGAGTCTTTGAGGTATAACTTCTTTAAGGTTGCAACTTAAAGTAACTACTAATTATTATATTTTAGTCTATGGTATCATTTTTGTATAACTAAAACCTTTTTCGTAAATGTGTAATATATTTAATATTACATCGGAATTTATTATTTAAACTGGTTATTTTAAGCTTAATTTTTTGTGTTATGCAATGACTAAATATTAAATTATGTCTTACATATTATTTATATAAATATCCAGATATAAAAATAAATTATATGCTCAAAACACTGGTTTTAGGCATATATATATATATATATATATATACAATAATTTAATTAGCGCCTTATACAACAAAAATAGCAATACATTTAAATTTTATAATTGCAACCGTAAACGACGCTATTCTTTTCTTTAAATAAATAGTATCAAATCTATAAGATTGCGACGTCTGTAAAGGATAATCTACAGATGAAAAGACAATGATCATATAATGTTCCTCGGTTGTCGGACGAGAGGATCTTAAAAACAATCAAATAAATAGGATCATGACGAAAAAGGGCAAGACTTTTTAAATGCGAACCGAAGACATCAGATACGTTTAATAGCGACTGGATAGATTAAGAAGGATAGAATGAAAATAAAATAGCGGAAGCTTTAGCACAAGAAGGGTTCTATATCTACATAAAATAAATATATTCCAAACTTAATAACGATTATATATAAGATAAATTTAATCACAATATGTATTACATATATGAAATATTTTGTTTAGTTAGTAGTACATCATGGCTTCACGAGGATACTTTTCTAATGTTTTAATAGACTATGTACTGGAGGTTGTCAGACTTATTAAGACTGTTTAAAAACAATTTCCTCAACGTTATATTTCCAAGGTAACGAAAATATTTAGATTAGGATCAATATTGGTTAAAGAGGAAAAATATTTTGCTAAAACGTATTATTTTGTATTAATTTGTAAAAGATAAAAATTGTTATTACGACCCTACTCAGGAGCGGTATCTGTTAGGGCAGATATCCCTGTTGAGAATCATACCATAATTGTCTATTACATTTTTTCGACGTATCTTATACTAAGCCTCAGACACGCGAGAACGAAATCGCTTGATTAAAATATCGAGATTTCTTTATATATTTCTTCGAATTATTTACTTATATTAATCAATAATTTTAGTATATGAGACGAAGCTTCTTAGCATTCCATGGATTCACCGTGCGAGTGCCGGGCCCATCGCAATTTAGAAGAAATACTTGTAATCATAATGAAAATTATATTGAATTTGTTGAATAATTTAATAGACAGACTGAACGAACAGACATGCGTATTTGTTTTATTTAATTATTTCAGAGCACTGTTTTGATCGTTATATTAATATATCTTATAAAAATCCTTCCGTCGATATTTTGATAAATAGATAAGAATATAAGATAGAAATAGATAGATGACTTTATCGTGTCCCACGTTATCTGGTCAATTATATGATAACATTACAAAGCACTGGACACTGGAGCTTTGTAATACTTTTCTTTAGTCGTAAAAAATAATAACAACGTTATTCCCTCAAACTCATTATGGGACCAGCGCTTTAATAAAACCTAAGCTTCCATTCTCTTTTACCCGCTCCGTTGATGTTATTATCTTTCCTCTTTTACTAAGATGACCACAGATTATTTTTCTAAATAAATACAAATTAAAATAAACCTTATTTATGTAGAGTAGATGTCAATTCAGCTTGTCGTCCATTTAACTTTTCTGGGGGTCGTGTTTGAGTGTTATTTTATTTTTTAAGTATTTGCATTTTAATCAGGCGAATTAAGAAGTGTTTTAGTTTTTTTTTGTTTTTAGATTAATATTATAACGATATGTCTTACTAAGAAGGATATTGGTACTGCACAATAGTAAGAGAGAATAAAAAATTAAAGAAAAATTGTGTTCTAAAAATGTCACAAAGGTGCGGTTTGTGATACGTACTATATATTTCGTGTGAGGCTTATATTAATTTTGTATTTCATTTGTCGTGGGTCAGACAAAACAGAAAAACATTGATATAGAAGGGAAGATATTATGAGATATAAGATAGAAAACCGTAGTTAGCAATGTGTGTATAAATCTTATTATAATATTAGATTTGCTAAAGCGTTTCTGCGATAAAAAATTACGTTTATGATAAAAAAAACAATCAAAAATTTATAGAAGATAGAATTACTTTGTAAGGTTTTAAGACAATTTTATCTTGTGTTACCACACACAGGGATGGTATTAAGGCGATAAACAATTGAAAAAAAGCAAAATATACGACAGCAAACTCTTTGTACTATTTTTATTTAAATGTAAATCCCGCATTTCATTAAAGTATTATAATTAATGTACGTATCGATACCACTTTCCCGAATATTATATTAAAGTTGTTGATTCATATAACATTGTTAAATTTAATTTGAAAAAAGGCAACTGTTGAGCTGGCTGGCTCTTCTCAGAGTAGCATTCCGGTGGTAGCTTATTCACGGACTGAATACACTCATCTTTGACCTGTAATTATTAACGATTCAAAAGTGTCTACTTGAATAAAGATAATTTGAATTATATTTTGGTCAAATTTAAAGAAGTCATGATGGCAATACATGACACATTTATATTCCTCGCCTAATGTATAGTTCGCGTGGAGTGGTGCCATACGCAGTGACTGATTGACTCACAAGTAGTTGATATTCCTTGATTTTCGGTTAAAGTTATGTGAATGTATATAATGAAAGTTATTTCCAACGCCGATTTAATTTTATATTATTTGAATAATATCACATTATAATTATTAGTTATGAAATACTTTTATTTGGCTATGAGCACAGCGTTACTCGCTGATTATAAACATTCCTCAGAATGGACAAAAACAGGCACTTTTATTTTGAATGTAAACTTAAAATATTTGTAATCTAAATATCCTGAACATCCTGAAAAATGTATATTATAAATTTTATAATAATAAAAAAGCTGCGGGCTGAAGTCCAATACGGAGCGTGTAATTGCTTTAAAAATATATAAAGTAAAACATTTAAATTTATCCAGTATTGTGCCCATAATATTGATAAACGTTAAAAACCCATTATACTTTCCCAAGGGTTATAATCTTCGTCCCTCTTTTATGGCTATTGAGTCCAACTGAATAAAAATATAGCAAATGTTATTATTATCGTTTTCAATGGACGCACACCTGACGCGCTCTACATTAAAATTTTATATTAACTCCTATATAAAAGTAATCACATGATAAACACGATGATGGATTGACACACATCTGTATTTACTGACAGCAATTGGCTGTACTTTACCACGTATTGACAAACATACAATTATATAAATGATTTCTTCTAAACTTTCATCCTTTTAAGAGAGTATATGAATATGTAACAACAGTGTAATTGTGAAACATAATTTACATATAAATATAAAATTTAATTAAATATAAAAACATTTTGAGTATAATTAAGTATTGTTGTAATGTGATACTTTATATGTCGTAGCGTTGCTACGAGACATCATGGATCGGGTTGATGAATTGGAATGGATTGAGTTTGGAGTGAGGCAGTAATTTATTAAGAAATAATAGCCCAAAACTTAGTGTTTCATTTCATTCATTGAGAGTTCAGGATTAATGGAAAATAAAATTGTAGATATAACAAAACAAGTCATTATAGGTATAATGCAATTAGAACTATTTCCAAATAAACAACGCAAAAAGTAGTTTTACTTACATGGTCCAAAAAATATATTTTATCTACTTTTTATGATTTCAGATTATTCAATATTAAAAATTTAGTAACATCCACATAAACAGTCAGAAGATATAAATAAATAATAATAAGGGTCGATGATTGAGCAAGTGTTTTAATGTTGATCTTCCCTGATTTCCCCCGGGGATATGGACAGATTGATTTTAAAACATCAAAATTATATAACCATGTGCTAGTCGATGATATGAATAATTTGCTTTTTTTCAATTAGTAATGCATTATACTTAATATTTATTTAGTTAAATTATTTATTTAAAATATAAATAATATAACTATTATTTACAAGACAATAAAGAATTATAGAGTTTGATAACTTTCAAAACCTTAGTAATTATTACAATAAAAAGTATTGTGGTTGACGTTTAACAATAAGAGTATAAATGAATATCATTGATTTCTAAGAGTAGTGATTACAAAGTATTGGTATTGGTGGTATTTGACCTTTACTTGCATAAGTTAGATTAGAAAGCTTGTATTAAAATATCGTGCGATTATCATACAAGTAACAGTTCTTACATATCTTAAATGTACAAATGTTTAGTGCATATATATTATATAGAAAAACTAAGGCATCGATTAGTCCAAGATGCATTATGGAGAATGGTTTTTGAGTTAGTGGAAATGAAATTAAAATTCAGAATCAATTGAAGTGGATGTTGTTTTGAAACTTGAGTAAGAAAATATCAGTTTATTTTCTATTGTTATTGTCTAGGAAGGTGTGTAGTTACTATCATGCACAGGGTTTGGTTCCTCAAAGGCCCATAACGCTCTTATTACTTATCCGGTGCAGGAGATCGTTTGAGGCTCAGATATCTTAACTCCGGTGATCGGTATGTTCGTTTGTTCTACTTTAATATATAAAACTATGGGCTACTCTTATACAAGTATCAGCTTTTAAACGTATGTTTAAAACAAGACGGATAAGATGACGAAAGAAACAATATTTGTGTGGCATTTTGTTAACCTTAAGAATAAACTTATGTAAGATTATATTTTGATCCCTAGTAATGTCGAAAATCATATAATGTGACACGAAAAACGAAGGGTAGAAGAAAATGTGACGAGTAAGTTTATTAGTTGGTTTGGAAATAATTGAGCTGTAAATAAACAAAAAAAATTAAAAAAGATTAGATATAAGTTACCTAATATGACTTGACTAGTTGTAAGAATGAGGAAAGGACAGCTGTGTAATAAATACAACATTATATCGACATTTAAGTGACATACATATCCACATTTAAATGATGTACATTGAAATGATATAAATTCATCACTAATGCATTCAAGTATTAATATTATTATTCTAGTTTATTTAGGTCTAATAAATTATAATAGTTCACACCACGATCAATATCTACATAATAACTAGGTTATGGACGATAATATTAATTTAATAGAAATTACGTTATAAAAATGATTACTTTCATAAATAATAGTGTACTTAATACTAGTTTAGGGTCAAAACATTCATGTTTATTAAATCATTAAGTTTATTGATGTAATAAATAAAATAATCAAAATTCCTAAATTGGCCTTCATGTTAACAGCTTACCAGCGAACGTAATAACTTAATTAAGGTGTTTTAAATTGTCAAAAATAGTAAACTTATAGTATTGATTAAGCATTCTTATCAATAATCATTAAGTTAAGTATCTAAATATATTTTTAAGATACATTTTTCTTTAAATATGAGTTGTCGAATATTTATACGAATAATTCATTTAACTAAATAATCCAACAAAAATATTAAGAACCTCGATTTATAAAATCAATATTGTCTTCTGTTTGATTATTTGTTAAATATAATAACCTGGGGCTTTACTCTCGTTTATAGATAATTTCTATCATTAATAAATTTAAAAGTACTATATCATTTTTCAGCCAAAATGCAAGATCACTAAACGCGTTTAAAAACATAAAAACAAATTGACATACAATGTAATACTTTCAGAAATATAAAATAACAAGTGAAATGTGAGCTAGATATAATGAAAACTTTAATTACCCCAGTGACTAATAACAGTGACTGAACCCCTCATTACACTCGAGAGCGGTGATTACTGTGTTTGTGTGTGTAACAATTTTTATCAAAATCATGATATCTACATAGAGGTATTTACATTTTATATTTTATATGACGTATAATAATGAAGCAAATTAAACAATTGCGATTTTCACTCAATTATACAGATAACAAGGGAAATATCTAGTTATAGTAAAATTATTTTTGCGTTTTGGTGGCGCCAAAACACAATTCTTGTAACCTTCGACACGCTCACCGGGGAGCAGTAAATTGTAGAAATGTGTGACTCGCAAGGGTAATAGGAGTAAATAGGAACCATGCGTGCACCAACCTCAGAATCCAGGGCAGCTCCAGCCAGATAATCCAGGAAGGTCGACGGCGCGTGACGGTTAAAGTTCAAACACGCAGGCTAGTTCTATAGACGTCATTAACACTCGCGGTCACGATTTGGCACTACCACTTAATAGCGGGAGACTATAACAATGTCTCTTCACGATCCTGAAGTGCAATACTTAAAGATCGGGCGGTAAGCTGGAGTTGAAGACGGAGTTGTAGGGCTTCGTCCTCTGCCGATGCGATTAGTGCTGTATCCAATGCTTGAATGACCGGGCGCCGCAGTTGGCGCTGGTGTGCATGGTTTAAGGAAGAGTGAAGGAAATGGATTGCGATGTCACATATAATTGACTCATTCACTATTATAATATAAAGCCACAAGGTGGCGTTACCATTTCCGCCCGCCCTTAAAGGGTCACCTTTAAAAGACTACCATTAAGCCTAATAGCCTAATTGCTTTTAATTGAGAAATTTAAATAATATTTAACTAAAATAACTTAAGCGGAATAGTAATACTTTGAACTATATTAAATCGAGACTGGGTTTCTATATATAACAAAATACTAAATTACGGTTTAAATCTTAACCTAACCTATTAAAATATTACTTAACTATTGGCACGGTAAAGGACATAAGCGGACGACAGGACGAAGGTAAATTCCATTAGCGGTTTTAACAGTGCAGACGCGCACAATACCATCCTTAGAGGGATGAACTTTGTCTACGATCGCTAAAGGCCATGAGAGTGGCGGAGAATTATCATTCATTATTATTACGACCGTTCCTGGTGTAATAGGCGTGGAAGGAACGCTCCACTTATGTCTAGTCTGTAGTCCGTGAAGATATTCGATCCCCCACCGACGCCAAAAAGATTGGACTAACTTATCCAACAGCGAATGCCTATGGAGCAAACTATTTATACTGCAATTAACTTCTGGTGCGGGTAACGAGCACAAAGAGGCAGTGTGTAAATGTTTTATGTGATAATAATCTATCAAACGATTTATGATATGATCCTTGCAAGGTAAAATAACCGGATGCATAGTATTATACTGAAGTCCAGAATTGCCGAGACGGCCGCCTATGCGGATGAGGCCGTTTTTATCTATAAAAGGACTTAATTTATTAAAAGGTGGAGAAAAATATCTCTTTTGTAGGGCTAATATTAATTTGTTTTCAATAAACTGAAGTTCGTTAGCAGTCACTGCTAGTGAACTGCGGCGATTTAATAACCTAGCAAATTTAAAAACGTAAATAAGAATGCGAAGAATCTTGTTCCAAGACGATATGCGTAATGCGAGTTCATATATAATAGATTCCTTTGCGATTGTACAAACCGAATGCGATAGAATTTTTTGTTCCGGTATTACTTCTAACGACTGTCCGTCTAAGCTACGAAGAGGCCACTGAGTCGGATCAAGTATAGCCCAGGGAGGTCCTTGCATCCACAAAGGATGAGAGATTAATTTTTTCGGTGTTACACCTCGTGATAGACAGTCAGCTGGATTCTCAGTCCCTGCGACATGATAGAAATGATCGGCCGGAATATTTTCTGTCACCTGAACCACACGGTTTGCAACAAAGGTTTGCCATCTGTGAGGAGAACTTTTTATCCAATATAAAGCGACCTTAGAATCTAGAAACGCGTAAGTTTTTATTGGAAAGCGATTAACAAAATTATTATAAATCATGCGTAGCAGTTTAGATAGTAAAACTGCTCCACATAACTCCAGTCGTGCAATAGAGAGCGGTTTTGTTGGTGCGACCCTTGATTTCGCGCAGACCAACTTTATAGTGTTGCCATTATTTGAACTAACGTGAACGTAAACTACCCCACCATAAGCGTATTCGCTTGCGTCCGAAAATCCCACGAGAGTTACAACACAGTTTTTAATAACGCCCAGATGACGCGGAATGTGTAGCGTATTCAGAACTGGTAGCTCGTTACAAAACTGTCTCCATGTATTAACGATATGGGTCGGCGGTGTATCATCCCAATTTAGTTTAAGCTGCCAAAGACTTTTAATAAGCAACTTAGCATATATTACCACTGGAGCAACAAAACCCATAATATCCCACAGGCGAGCTATATAAGATAAGATGGATCGCTTAGTACACTTCCAATCAGTGTAAGGTGTAATTTTAAAATAAAAACTATCAGTATCTGTGGACCAATGCAAGCCTAATATTTTATGCTTTATGGATTTGTCGAATTCAACTTCGGAAGGAACTTTGTGAGACGGAGGTATATCCTTTAAAACGGAGACGAAATTACTTTTCCATTTAACTAAAGCCCATTGAGCCCCTGCAAATAATTGGATCAGCTGATTGGAAGCAGTAGCCCCTTCTTCCTCGGTCATAACAGAGTAAACTATATCATCCATGTATAAAGAAGTGTTGACTATTTCACTAGCTAGGGGGAATTTGTGGCCGTCGTCTTCGATTAATTGATGAACGGTGCGCATTGCGTGATATGGACTGGACGATAAGCCAAAGCAGACGCGATTGAAGCAGTATAATATCAGCGGATCTGTCGGCCTAAAGCGATAAAATATACATTGATATCGACGGTCACATTCTCTAACCTTAATTTGTAAAAATTGTTGGCGAAGGTCTGCAGTCATAGCAACAGCGTACAAGCGAAAATTTAATGTAATTGAAAATAAATCGCCTTGCAAGTTCGGGCCATTATGTAATATATCATTCAATGATGTTCCTGTACTAGTCTTGCAACTCGCGTCCAAAACTATGCGAAGACGCGTCGACGCTTTATCCTCGCGAATAATTCCGTGGTGCGGTATTACGTACATTGGTAATAATTTATTACCGATGTCAACGGGTGCGGGTGAAATATAATCTTTCTCTATATATTCTCTAATGACGTCATCATAAGCACTCCTTAATTTAGGTGAAGCTTCAAATTTTTTTTCGAGACACATAAAACGTCGTCGAGCGGTTTCGTAAGAATTACCCAAGGAATATGCATCTCCATTAAAAGGTAGTCCCACAACATACCTACCAGTTAAGGGTTCGCGAGTCGTTGTAGACTTATAAAATTGTTCACATTCAACATCGGCGGGATGCTGTATGGGCGTTACGGAGGGGAGCTCTTCGAGTTCCCAAAACCTCTTAATTATGTTTTCTAAAGATTCCTCTTGAACCAGGCAGCAAGTCACAGACTTGCGGGCAAATAATGTAGGTACGGAACCCATTATAACATATCCCAGTATTGTTCGTATGGCTGTTGGCACTGACGGTGAAGATACGCCTGGGACGCGAATAACTTCATCTTCTGGAAGTAATAAATGAGCGAAAAGTGGTGCGCCGATCAACGCATCTATCTTATTAGGCGCTGCAAAAGACTGATCGGCCAGCGGTAAATTATTTAAATGCGAAAGAAACGAAGTATCTATAAGAGTACTAGGAAGTGATTCTGTAATCTTATCGACTACAAGCGGTGAGATTGTATGTGTAATATTTTTATCAAAGCGGGAATAAAATTGTAAGTTAACGCAACTTGAATTTACAGTTTTTTCTACTCCACCGAAACCTTTAACAATAGTTCGCTGAACACCCTGTATAGGAATACCTAATAATTCGCATGCTTCCTTAGTAATAAAGTGACTTTGCGAAGCGCAGTCGAGTAATACACGTAACAAATGTTTATTTCCTTTACTGTCGTACGTAATAACTTGAGCTGTAGCAAGAAGTACTGTGCATTGCTTGTTATGCGTCGATTTATAGGAAACCGGTTGCTGAGACGCGGCAGTGGATGTAGTACACAAGGCTATATCTGTAGACGACGTCGCGATGGCTACGTGCGCAGGAGACGCGGTAGAGGAAGCTTGCGCTGTATCTGTGGTGCGAGCAGACGCTGAGATAGGGGATTCGACACCGACGTTAAAATGGAGGAGACTATGATGTCGAGATTTACAGATACGGCAATTTAATTCCGATTTACAATTTAAAACTTTATGTTTCGTACTAAGACAATTTACACAGGCACTATTTTCTTTAATATATTTAAATCGGTCGACGGGTGTTAATTTATGAAAATCCGGACATTTAAATAAATGTTGATGTGTAATATTTTGACACAGACACTTATGACAAGAATCTACCGTATTTACATAAGCATGATATTTTGGTGCCGTTTTATTAGAAATATTGCAATCACCTTTTGAACAAGCGCGACTTATATTTTTATTTGAGAAACTATTATTATTACTAGTAGACGGTGTACGTTCAAATACTTTACCACGGTTATTTACGAACTGCACCAATTCATCAAATGAAGGTGTGCGAGAACCAACGTTCAGCTCAAAAGCGCGGACAGTATCTGAGTCTAATTTATTTAGCGCAATATGTAGTACCATGAAATCATTTAAATTATCCAATTTTAAATTATTTAAAGCTCGAACTGCGCTTACAAACTGATCGGTAAAGTATTCGAGGCTACTTGCGGTTCCGTTAAACAAAGGTTTAAAGTCTAACAATTGCTTAAGATAAGCCGAGGCGAGCATACGCTTATCTTCATACTTGTCTATGAGCGTTTGTAACAACAAGTTGTAATTTTCTGCGCAAGGCGTAATACCCGCGTACACTGACTGTGCCTTTCCAGAGAGTTTACCTAAAAGGTAATATAATTTTTCGGCATCTGTGAGAGACAAATTATCATGGACCGTTGACTTAAAGCTAGCATAAAACAATGGCCAAGAGCGAATGTCACCTGAGAAAGGTATTAGCTCGATAGGAGGCAACCTAGGCTTACTTTTCTGCACAGCAAAACTATTATTATTCAATGTTGTCGAGAATTGCATTTGAAGTCGTTTAATACGGCTAAATAATTGTTCAAATGCAGCGAGACACTTGTAATCAGGTTTTGCAGCGGGATTGACAACAAATAAACGTGAGTTATAGTCATCTAACAACTTAAGGAATTCAACACGTAATGTGTCAATAGTAGCACTCTCCGCAAGGAAATTTTCCTTCGTCTCCTCGTTAATATTTATAGAAGAATCGTAAATATTCTGTATTAATTCAAATATAACTTCCCGTTTAGCTTGTAACATTAATAACTGGGAGTCTTGCTTATCTGTATCATATAAGTTATCATCAATCCTTTTACTTTTAGAAGCCATCTCTTCTCAATATTATTATGCGAAATAGTTATAGTAAAATAAAGTGATATAATTACGTTTTAAAGTAATATAAACGATTGAATGGTTGAATGAAAGCGAAAAGTGTAGCGAGCTAAACCGAAAACAGCCGAGCAATTCCGAAACAATTCTAACCGGCTACGTAATCGTACGATGTCCGTGCGATAATGAGAATTCAAAATGGGGGTAGATTTAACAATGCATGAGCGGTAAATTTATCGTTCGTTAACAATATCTTAATTGTAATTAATATGCGATTAGTTTAGTTTTATAATTAAGCAAACAATACGATATGCGGGATTACTTATTTTATTTTTTATTTTTTTTTTAACAATACACAAGTCGTTAACACAGTTATACGTAACGTATAGGTACGTTAAAAGATTAGCGGAAGTACACTTATTAGATCCTACTGTGGGTGTCCTAATAAGGGCGGGTTGAAATATAGTTGGAATAGGCCACAAATGATGACCATCCGTCTCGATGAGGACCACAAATGGTGGCGCCAAAACACAATTCTAGTAACCTTCGACACGCTCACCGGGGAGCAGTAAATTGTAGAAATGTGTGACTCGCAAGGGTAATAGGAGTAAATAGGAACCATGCGTGCACCAACCTCAGAATCCAGGGCAGCTCCAGCCAGATAATCCAGGAAGGTCGACGGCGCGTGACGGTTAAAGTTCAAACACGCAGGCTAGTTCTATAGACGTCATTAACACTCGCGGTCACGATTTGGCACTACCACTTAATAGCGGGAGACTATAACAATGTCTCTTCACGATCCTGAAGTGCAATACTTAAAGATCGGGCGGTAAGCTGGAGTTGAAGACGGAGTTGTAGGGCTTGGTCCTCTGCCGATGCGATTAGTGCTGTATCCAATGCTTGAATGACCGGGCGCCGCAGTTGGCGCTGGTGTGCATGGTTTAAGGAAGAGTGAAGGAAATGGATTGCGATGTCACATATAATTGACTCATTCACTATTATAATATAAAGCCACAAGGTGGCGTTACCACGTTTATTTTATTAATGCTTTTGATAAATGCGTATCATTATCTCAACGATATTTAATATGTGTTATATTATTAATGATACCTTTTATTTTATTTATTTAATATTATAACTGTTAATAATGTAAAAGTTTATAAAATGAACGTGAAATAAGGAAGACTTTTAGTAAAATCAACCGTTTCAGAGACGGTGGAATGGGATCAAAGTTGAGTTGAGTATGAGAATACTTTATTTTTGAGGATGTTTAAAAGTTGGTATATATATCAGATTAGAGAGTAAGGAAGTTTGTGAGTACCTTAGAGTGTGCCGAAACATAATTCGAGAGTGACATATGAAATAAAAATTATAATGGAGATACGTAATTTTAGATTACATTCCGCTAACGTCTGTTATAAATGGTTTGTAAATCTAAATGTAATTTCTACTTTACGTATTTTTGGTTATTATTATGAACGCGGACAAAGTCGTTAGCAAAACCTAGTATGAAAGTAAATAATCCATTCATCTTATGTTGTATTATCTGTAGTACAAATAATACAACAGTTTCAGAGCTATTACATTCTAAAAGGTCATAGTAAATAGACAATGTGCTTGTTTGTGTATGCAATCAGTATTCCGACAGTAGAACTGCCTGAGCACCCAAACCAAGAACTAAACTAAGATGCCATCTTCACTATTCTTGAGAGTAGACAAAAGGATTTACTTATGAAGATATTTCTGTTAATGCTCTCTTCTCATCTCTCTCAATAATCTCTGTCATCTCTCATTCTTTTTTAATAACAGTACACAATATGATACTAACTATACCAATTTCCATTTTATAAGACTGTATTTTATTTGAATTTTTATATTGATTTTGGACAAATTTCTTAAATATTAATGTACCTATGTCTGACATAATACTTAGTAATTTTATTATTTATTTTAGTAACAATAGTGTAAAGCACTCTTTAGATTGGCGCTGAGCCAGTCCATCCAGCCCATCCTTGTGAACATGATGTTTATTTAAACATCTTCTATCGATGTGGTTGGTATGTTGGAGAATAGAAGCGACCAAATAAATCCCTTTGTCTTTGATTATTCAAATAACTTTGTTACCTTAATAGAAGTTTATAAAATTATTATATTATAAAATTAAATTCAAATTACATGTATTTTAACACACTCTATATGCAGTGTACGACTTATCTTTTGTCGAAAATGAACACGTTTTATTAAATTTTATTGTATTAAATAATAAAATTTGTATAACAGTAAATTTATTTAATACGTATAAGATTATAAGTGTAGTGACAAATGTGTTATAAATTGAATTATGATTGTTTCTAGAAAAGAATAGTATTATTTTTCTTGTCAAAATAAAATATCAACGGTAACAAAGAACGGAGATCGCCTTTGAAGTAAAATATCGCTTTAGTAAGTATTTAGAAGAATTTTGGTTCCATATAACATGGTGTTGGAAATACTTTTCGCGATCCCCTTCTTTATTCGTGTTTCATCGGATTTGATAAGAAATAAGTGGAAACTGTTACGTTACGGAAGTAGTCGCATTCTGCAATATTATTTTAATTCTTGTTACATCTCGTAATATGGAAAAGTGTATATTTATGATCCTATGATTTAATTTTCTTTTTTTTACATTTATATTAAGTCTATCAATAAAGCTCTGTCATCGCTATAAACTTGCTTTACAATTATAATCCTACCAAAAAAACCTTATTTTTTATATTCATTTTATATTATAATTAATATTTCGTAGGAGAAAATAAACAAATGACTTTTAATTACACTGTCAGATTATTATAAGTGGCATAAATAACAAGCCCAGTAAGTTTAACGACTGCTACAGTCGCTGAGTGAAATCAACTTATTATATCTCTTAAATTATTTTGGCTTTTCTAAATTATTATATAACTGTGTATAAAGATACAATATTATAGCTAGAGATAAAAAATGATTGTGTCGTTGTTTATTTTTTACGATGGTTTTTAGGCTGGAGTGTAGCTTTAGCATAAAAGTATAATTGAGACATCTTATGTAAGAAGATAGTACCAACTACTATTAATGCATCAAGGATCGAAACGCATTTGTGACTTATATCTGCTAGATGTCCATGATGATATCACTTCTGGATTGATTTGTTTTTGTCTCTTCCAGCATTTAATTCATTTTTTTTTATTTCCATAAATTCTACACAATGTTAAAAAAATGTACACTATTTTATAGTAATCTTGCAAAAGCAATTTATTTATATTGTTTATAAATAATACGTTTTTAATTATTTTATTGTTTTTACTCTTGGTCTGTTCGTTGTTGGTTTTGGTTTGGTTATAAAATAGATATATAAAAAACCTTAGAGAATAAAAGTAAAAAAACAACTCGTATACCATTTGCTTAGGACATATAAGAATAATGTCAATATATTATTCATGCTTCAGTAGTTCAGCTTTGTATTAATGAGCTATCTAATGAGAAGTTCTCTCTTTTTATACGAATATCTTCCTACGACTTCCTTTCGGAGTCTTTGAAGTTATGATTCCTTTAAGATTGCAATTTAAAGTGTACTTACTTTACTTTGTAAGTAAGTATTATATTTTAGTCTATGGTATAATTTTTGTACAACTGAAAACCTTTTTGGTAAATGTGTATGATATAATTAATATAATATTGGAAGATATTCCTTAAATTGCTAATTTTGTTATCTTTCAGTGTTATCAAATACTTATATTGAAAATTATGATTTTTTAAGTTTAAGTAAGTTTATTTTTTTTTAAAGTTTTTTTTAATAATTATGTTTTTATAAATTTGAGATATATTTTCGTCTTAGAGACATTTATAATAATATTAATCCTATACAAGTTTTCAACAAACAGATGATCGGACAGATATTTAAAAAAAATTGCTTCAATGTTGAAATAATATGCTCAAAACTATTAATTATACATATAATAATTTAATTAGCGCCTTATATAAAAAAAATGCAATACATTTAAGTTTCATAATTGCAACCTTAAACTATGATATTCTTTTAATAAGATAGTATCAAATGTATCATATTGCGTCATCTCTATCTACAGATGAAAAGACAATGATCATAATATGTTCCTCGGTTGTCGGACGAGAGGATCTTAACAACAATCACATAAATAGGATCATGATGAAAAAGGACAAGACTTTTTAAACGGGGACCGATGTCTTCAGATACGTTTAATAGCGACTGGACAGATTAAGAAGAGGAATAGAATGAAAATAAAATGGCGGAAGCTTTAGCACAAGAAGGGTTCTATATCTACATAAAATAAATATATTCCAAACTTAATAACGATTATATGTAAGATAAATTTAATCACAATATGTATTACATATATGAAATATTTTGTTTAGTTAGTAGTACACCATGGCTTCACGAGGATACTTTTATAATGTTTTAATAGACTATGTACTGGAGGTTGTCAGACTTATTAAGACTGTATAAAAACAATTTCCTCAACGTTATATTTCCAAGGTAAAGAAAAGATTTGGATTAGGATCAATATTGGTTGAAGAGGAAAAATATTTTGCAAAAACGTATTATTTTCTATTAATTTGTAAAATAAAAATTGTTATTTTGACCTTACTCAGGAGCGGTATCTGTTAGGTCAGATATTCCTGTTGAGTATCATACCATAATTGTCTATTACATTTTTTCGACGTATCTTATAAGTAGGCCTCAGACACGAGAGAACAAAATCGCTAGATTAAAATATCGAGATTTCTCTATATTTCATAAATTTTAGTATATATAACACATTTAGAAGAAATACTCTTAATCATAATGAAAATTATATTGAATCTGATCAATAATTTAATAGAACTGAACGGATAGACAGAAAAGACATGAGTATTTGTTTTATTGAATTATTACAGATCACTGTTTTGATCGTTATATTAATATATCCTATAAAAGTAATGGTCCCTTGAGATTTGATCCTGAAAGAATCCGTCGACTTTATCGTGTCCCCCGTTATCTGGTCAATTATATGATAACATTACAAAGCACTGGACACTGGAGCTTTGTAATATTTTTCTTTTGTCGTAAACAATAATAACAACGTTATTCCCTCAAACTCATTATTGGACCAGCGCTTTAATAAAACCTAAGCTTCCATTCTCTTTTACCCGCTCCGTTGATGTTATTATCTTTGCTCTTTTACTAAGATGACCACAGATAATTTTTCTTAATAAATACAAATTAATATTAACCTTATTTATGTAGGGTAAATGTGAATTTAGCTTGTCGCCAATTTAACTTTTCTGAATAATACTTGGGGGTCGCGTTTGAGTGTTATTTTATTTAAGTATTTCTGTTTTAGTATTTTAACTGGTTGGATTAAAACGTATTTTAGTTTTTTTTTTGTGTTTAGATTAATGTTATTACGATACGTCTTACTAAGAAGGATATTGGTACTGCACATTAGTAAGAGAGAATAAAAAATCATTTTATTTTACTAGTTTTAAAGAAAAATTGTGCTCTAAAAATGTCACAGAGATGCGGTTTGTGATACGTATTATATATTTCGCGTGAGGCTTATATTAATTTTGTATTTCATTTGTCGTGGGTCAGAAAAAAATAGAAACATTGATATGGGAGGGAAGATCTTATGAGATATAAGTTAGAAAATGTGTATATATGCCTTATTATAATATCAGATTTGCTAAAACCATTCTGCGATAAAAATTACGTTTGGGATAAAAAAAGACAATCAAAATTTAATTGTACATTTTATTACTTTGTGAGATTTCAAAACACTGCTCATGCGTTTCCGTCTTTAGAATGTAAATGATAAATTATCATAAATAATTATAATTCAATTACATCTTGTGTTATCACACACACGGATGATATTAAGCCGATATATCCGATTGAAAAAAAAGCAATTCGAGAGTAAACTCTTTGTAATATTTTAATTTAAATGTAAATCACGAATATCATTAAAGTAGTATAATTAATGTACGTATCGCTATCTCTTTCTCAAATATTATATTAAAGTTGTTGATTCATTTAACATTGTTATATTTTATTTTATTTAAATAGCACCTGTTAAGCTGGCTGTCTCTTCTCAGCAGAGCAATATTCCAAATTGGTAGCTTACACACGAACTGCCTACACTGACCTTTTTAATGTAATAATTGACAATTCAAAGGTGTCTACTTGAATAAAGATAATTTAAATTATATTTTGGTCAAATTTAAAGAAGTCATTTAATGATTGCATGACACATTTATATTCCTCGCCTAAAGTACAGTGATTGATTGACTCACAAGTAGTTGATGTTCCTTGATTTTCGGTTAAAGTTATGTGAATGTATATAATAAAAGTTATTTCTAACGTCGATTTAGTTTTTTAATATTTGAACGATATTGGTTTATAATTATTAGTTATGAAATAGTTTTCTTATTTGGTTACCATGTAAAACTTTATTTTGAACTTCATTGGCTATGAGCACAGCGTTACTCGCTGATTATAATCTTTCCTTAAAATGGAGACAAAAAGACACATTTTTACATTCAAAATATTTGTAATTTAAATATACACTTATAAACAACCCAAAATATAAATGTTAAAGTTATATAATAATAAAGGTTGCAGTCCAATACGGTGCGTATAATTGCATTAAAAATATTTAAAATAAAAACATTTAAATTTATGCAGTATTTTGTCCGTAATATTGATAAACGTTAAAAACCCGTTATACTTTTCCAAGGGTCTTCGATCTTCGTCCCTCTTTTGTGGCTATTGAGCCTAGCGGAATAAAAATGTAGCAAATGTTATTATTATTACTTTCAAAGGACGCACACCTGACGCGCTCTACATTTAAAATAAAATTTTAAATTAACTCCTATATAAAAATAATCACATTATAAACTCGATGATTTATTGATACATATCTGTATTTATTGACAACAATTGGCAGTACTTCAACAATCAAAAATGATTTCTTCTAAACTCTCATCCTTTTAAGAGAGAATATGATATGTAACAACAGTGTAATTGTGAAAGATAATATATATATAAATATAAAATTAAATGAAATTTCAAGAAAATTTTGAGTACATTTAGGTATTGTTGTAATGTGATACTTTATATGTCGTAGCGTTGCTACGAGACATCATGGTGCGGGTTGATGAAATGAAATGGATCAGTAAGGCAGTAATTTATTATGAAATCATACTCCAAAATTGAGCGTTTCATTTTATTCATTGAGAGTTCAGGATTAATAGAGAATAAAATTGTAGATATAATTAAATAAGTCATTATAGGTATAATAAGTAGTATCCGTTGCTATCAGTATTCCGATGACGAGTCCGTTAAAAACAATTAAATTTGCCATTGTAAATTCACAGCTGGAGTCACACAAACGATTATTATAATAATATTTATTCATATTAAATACATTACAACAAATGACATTAAATTACGAAGAGTCAGACAGGAAAATAAAATTAATTTAACTATTATTTAACTAGTATATACAAGACAAAAAATAATTATAGACTTTCAAAACCTCAGTAACTATTACAATAAAAAATATTGTGGTTGACGTTTAACAACAAGAGTATAAATGAATATCATTAACTTCTAAGAGTAGTGATTACAAAGACATGATATTTGACCTTTACTTGAATAAGTTAGATTAGAAAGCTTGTATTAAAATATCGTGCGATTATCATACAAGTAACAGTCCTTAGATATATTAAATGTACAACTGTTTAGTGCATTTATATTATATAGAAAAACTAAGGCATCGAGTAGTCCAAGATGCACTTTGGAGATGTGTGTGTGTGTATAATGTGTTCGGAACGTTGCCAAACAAACAAACAAACAAAAAACAAACAAAAATTGCATTTTTGTTTTTATTTTATTAGATTGATCAAGGCAATTTGGTAACGTTCCGAACACATTCACATTTTTTGTGTTTGTTTATGTTTGTGGTTTGTGGTTTTTTTCGTCGCAAAATTCATATCAGGAGTTTTGTCAGTGGATTCGCTTTCGTCACTCGGTATTTACTTCGTTGAGAAGTTTTTGTTTTGTAATAAATACAACATTATTTCGACATTTAAATGACATCCATTTTCACATTTAAATGATGTACATTAAAATGATATAAATTCATAACTAATGCATTCAAGTATTAATATTATTATTATAGTTTATTTAGGTCTAATAAATTATAATAGTTCACACCACGACCAATATCTACATAATAACAAGGTTATGGACGATAATAAAATTAATTTAATAGAAATTACGTTATAAAAATAATTACTTTCATAAATAATAGTGTACTTAATGCTAGTTTAGGGTCAAAACATTCATGCTTATTAAATCATTAAGTTTATTGATTTAAAGAAAATAATCGAAATTCCAAAATTGGCCTTCATAGTTAATAGCTTACTTACCAGCGAAGCTAAGAACTTAATTAAGGTGTTTTAAATTGACAAAAATACAGAACTTATAATATTGATTAATCATTCTAATCAATAATATCATTAAGTATCTAAATATATTTTTAAGATACATTTTTCTTTAAATATGAACTGTCAGTTTATATGAATATTACATTTAACTAAATAATTCAACAAAAATATTAAGAACCTTGATTTATAAAATCAATATTGGCTTCTGTTTGATTATTTGTTAAATATAACCTGGGGTTTTACTCTCGTTTATAGGTAATTTCTATCATTAATAAATTTAAAAGTACTATATCATTTTTCAGCCAAAATGCAAGATCGCTAAACACGTTTAAAAACATAAAAACAAATTGACATACAATGTAATACTTTCAGAAATATAAAATAACAAGTGAAATGTGAGCTAGATATAATGAAAACTTTAATTACCCCAGTGACTAATAACAGTGACTGAACCCCTCATTACACTCGAGAGCGGTGATTACTGTGTTTGTGTGTGTAACAATTTTTATCAAAATCTTGATATCTACATAGAGCTATTTACATTTTATATTTATTATTACGTACAATAATGAAACAAATTAAACAATTGCGATTTCCACTCAATTACAGAGATAACAAAGGAAATATCTACTAAAATTAGTTTTGCGTTTATTTTATTAATGCTTTTGATAAATGTGTGTCATTATCTCAACGATATTTAATATGTGTTAAATTATTAATGATACCTTTCATAAATATTATAAATGTGAAAGTTTATAAAACGAACGCGAAATAAGGAACAGTTTTTGTAAAATCAACGGTTTCAAAGACGGTGTAACGGGATCAAAGTTTGTATGAGAATACTTTATTTTTGAGGACTCTTAAAAGTTGATATATATATCAGATTAGAAAGTAAGGAAGTTTGTGAGCACCTTAGAGTGTACCGAAACAAAATTCGAGAATGACATATTAAATAAAAATTATATAAAAATTATAACTTTTAATTACATTCCGCTTACGTTTGTTACCCTAAATGTAATTTCTACTTTAAGTACTTTTGGTTCTTATTTTGAACGCGGACAAAGTCGTTAGCAAAACAAAGTATGAAAGTAAATATTCCGACAGTAAAACTGCCTGGGCACCCAACCCAAGAACTAAAATAAGGTGCCATCTTCAATATTCTTTAAAGTAGACAAAAGGATTTATTTATGAAGATATTTATGTTAATGCTCCCTTCTCATCTCTCTTATCTCTTTTGTAATCTATCTCAATCATCTCTAATTCTTTTGTAATAACAGTACACAATATGATTGTGTTATTTTACTATACCAATTTTTATTTTATAAGATTGTATTTTATTTAAATTTTTATATTTATTTCAGACAAATTTGTTAAATATTAATTTATGCCTCACATAATACTTGGTAATTTTATTATTTATTTTAGTAACAATAGCGTAAAGCACTCTTTATATTGGCGCTGAGCCAGTCCATCCAGCCCATCCTTGTGGACATGATGTTTTATTTAAACATCTTCTATCGATGTGGTTGGTATGTTGGAGAATAGAAGCGACCAAATCCTTTGTCTTTGATTATTAAGATAACTTTGTTACCTTAATAGAAGTTTATATTCAAATTACATGTATCTTACCACACTCTATATGTAGTGTATGATTTATCTTTTGTCGAAATTGAATTCGTTTTATTAAGTTTTATTGTATTAAATAATAAAATTTGTATAACAGTAAATTTACTTAATACGTATAAGATTATAAGTGTAGCGACGAATGTGTTATAAATTGAATTATGATTGTTTCTAGAAAAGAATAATATTATTTTTCTTGTGAAAATAAAATATCGACGGTAACAAAGAACGGAGGTCGCCTTTGAAGTAAAACATCGCTTTAGTAAGTATTTAGAAGAATTTTAGTTTCATATAACATGGTGTTGGAAATACTTTGCGCGATCCCCTTCTTTATTCGTGTTTTATGGGATTCAATAAGAATTAAGTGAAAACTGTTACGTTACGGAAGTAGTGGCATTCTGCAATATTATTTTGATTTTTGTTACGGAAAAGTGTATATCTAAAATCCTATGATTTTTTACATTTATTTTTAAGTCACTTAGAATAAAGTTATATCCTTACTATAATCTTGCTTTACAATTATAATCCTACCAAAAAAACCTTATTTTTTATATTCATTATATACAATAGTTAATATTTCGTAGGACAAAATATACAGATAACTTTTAATTACAGTGTCAGAATATTATAAGTGTCATAAATAACAAGCCCAGTAAGTTTAACGACTGCTACAGTCGCTGAGTGAAATCAACTTTTTATATCTCTTAAATTGTTTTGGCTTTTGTAAATAATTATTATGTAACTGTTATATAAAGATACAATATTTATAGTAAGGTATAAAACATTATTGTTTCTTTTTTTATTTTTTATGATGTTTTTTAGGCTGGAGTCTAGCTTCTTATATCTTATGTAAGAAGATAGTACCAAGTTTTATTAATGGCTCATTTGTAACTTATATCTGCTAGATGTACATGATGATATCACTTCTGGGTTGATTTATTGTTTGTCTCTTCCAACATATATTTGGCAAAATCTTTAAATTCCATTACATAATGTTTAAAAAATGTGCACTATTTTATATTAAACTTGAAAAACAAGTTTTATTTATATTGTTTATAAATAATACGTTTTTAATTATTTTATTGTTTTTACTTTTGGTCTGATCGTTGATAGTTGGTTTGTTTATAAAATAGATATATAAAATTAAAATGTACCTTAAATATTATATATAAAACACTCTAATACCATTTACTTAGGACACGTAAGAATAATGTAAATGTATTATTCATGCTTCAGTAGTTCAGCTTTGTATTAATGAGCTATCTAATGAGAAGTTCTCTTTTTTATACGAATATCTAATAAAGAGAAGATTACCGCTTTTTTCCTTTCGGAGTCTTTGAGGTATAACTTCTTTAAGGTTGCAACTTAAAGTAACTACTAATTATTATATTTTAGTCTATGGTATCATTTTTGTATAACTAAAACCTTTTTCGTAAATGTGTAATATATTTAATATTACATCGGAATTTATTATTTAAACTGGTTATTTTAAGCTTAATTTTTTGTGTTATGCAATGACTAAATATTAAATTATGTCTTACATATTATTTATATAAATATCCAGATATAAAAATAAATTATATGCTCAAAACACTGGTTTTAGGCATATATATATATATATATACAATAATTTAATTAGCGCCTTATACAACAAAAATAGCAATACATTTAAATTTTATAATTGCAACCGTAAACGACGCTATTCTTTTCTTTAAATAAATAGTATCAAATCTATAAGATTGCGACGTCTGTAAAGGATAATCTACAGATGAAAAGACAATGATCATATAATGTTCCTCGGTTGTCGGACGAGAGGATCTTAAAAACAATCAAATAAATAGGATCATGACGAAAAAGGGCAAGACTTTTTAAATGCGAACCGAAGACATCAGATACGTTTAATAGCGACTGGATAGATTAAGAAGGATAGAATGAAAATAAAATAGCGGAAGCTTTAGCACAAGAAGGGTTCTATATCTACATAAAATAAATATATTCCAAACTTAATAACGATTATATGTAAGATAAATTTAATCACAATATGTATTACATATATGAAATATTTTGTTTAGTTAGTAGTACATCATGGCTTCACGAGGATACTTTTCTAATGTTTTAATAGACTATGTACTGGAGGTTGTCAGACTTATTAAGACTGTTTAAAAACAATTTCCTCAACGTTATATTTCCAAGGTAACGAAAATATTTAGATTAGGATCAATATTGGTTAAAGAGGAAAAATATTTTGCTAAAACGTATTATTTTGTATTAATTTGTAAAAGATAAAAATTGTTATTACGACCCTACTCAGGAGCGGTATCTGTTAGGGCAGATATCCCTGTTGAGAATCATACCATAATTGTCTATTACATTTTTTCGACGTATCTTATACTAAGCCTCAGACACGCGAGAACGAAATCGCTTGATTAAAATATCGAGATTTCTTTATATATTTCTTCGAATTATTTACTTATATTAATCAATAATTTTAGTATATGAGACGAAGCTTCTTAGCATTCCATGGATTCACCGTGCGAGTGCCGGGCCCATCGCAATTTAGAAGAAATACTTGTAATCATAAT
The DNA here is from genome assembly GCA_918358695.1 of Melinaea menophilus ssp. n. AW-2005. Lineage (NCBI taxonomy): Eukaryota > Metazoa > Arthropoda > Insecta > Lepidoptera > Nymphalidae > Melinaea > Melinaea menophilus. Next base: position 5,791,662 of record OU911042.1, read on the forward strand.
GAAAATTATATTGAATTTGTTGAATAATTTAATAGACAGACTGAACGAACAGACATGCGTATTTGTTTTATTTAATTATTTCAGAGCACTGTTTTGATCGTTATATTAATATATCTTATAAAAATCCTTCCGTCGATATTTTGATAAATAGATAAGAATATAAGATAGAAATAGATAGATGACTTTATCGTGTCCCACGTTATCTGGTCAATTATATGATAACATTACAAAGCACTGGACACTGGAGCTTTGTAATACTTTTCTTTAGTCGTAAAAAATAATAACAACGTTATTCCCTCAAACTCATTATGGGACCAGCGCTTTAATAAAACCTAAGCTTCCATTCTCTTTTACCCGCTCCGTTGATGTTATTATCTTTCCTCTTTTACTAAGATGACCACAGATTATTTTTCTAAATAAATACAAATTAAAATAAACCTTATTTATGTAGAGTAGATGTCAATTCAGCTTGTCGTCCATTTAACTTTTCTGGGGGTCGTGTTTGAGTGTTATTTTATTTTTTAAGTATTTGCATTTTAATCAGGCGAATTAAGAAGTGTTTTAGTTTTTTTTGTTTTTAGATTAATATTATAACGATATGTCTTACTAAGAAGGATATTGGTACTGCACAATAGTAAGAGAGAATAAAAAATTAAAGAAAAATTGTGTTCTAAAAATGTCACAAAGGTGCGGTTTGTGATACGTACTATATATTTCGTGTGAGGCTTATATTAATTTTGTATTTCATTTGTCGTGGGTCAGACAAAACAGAAAAACATTGATATAGAAGGGAAGATATTATGAGATATAAGATAGAAAACCGTAGTTAGCAATGTGTGTATAAATCTTATTATAATATTAGATTTGCTAAAGCGTTTCTGCGATAAAAAATTACGTTTATGATAAAAAAAACAATCAAAAATTTATAGAAGATAGAATTACTTTGTAAGGTTTTAAGACAATTTTATCTTGTGTTACCACACACAGGGATGGTATTAAGGCGATAAACAATTGAAAAAAAGCAAAATATACGACAGCAAACTCTTTGTACTATTTTTATTTAAATGTAAATCCCGCATTTCATTAAAGTATTATAATTAATGTACGTATCGATACCACTTTCCCGAATATTATATTAAAGTTGTTGATTCATATAACATTGTTAAATTTAATTTGAAAAAAGGCAACTGTTGAGCTGGCTGGCTCTTCTCAGAGTAGCATTCCGGTGGTAGCTTATTCACGGACTGAATACACTCATCTTTGACCTGTAATTATTAACGATTCAAAAGTGTCTACTTGAATAAAGATAATTTGAATTATATTTTGGTCAAATTTAAAGAAGTCATGATGGCAATACATGACACATTTATATTCCTCGCCTAATGTATAGTTCGCGTGGAGTGGTGCCATACGCAGTGACTGATTGACTCACAAGTAGTTGATATTCCTTGATTTTCGGTTAAAGTTATGTGAATGTATATAATGAAAGTTATTTCCAACGCCGATTTAATTTTATATTATTTGAATAATATCACATTATAATTATTAGTTATGAAATACTTTTATTTGGCTATGAGCACAGCGTTACTCGCTGATTATAAACATTCCTCAGAATGGACAAAAACAGGCACTTTTATTTTGAATGTAAACTTAAAATATTTGTAATCTAAATATCCTGAACATCCTGAAAAATGTATATTATAAATTTTATAATAATAAAAAAGCTGCGGGCTGAAGTCCAATACGGAGCGTGTAATTGCTTTAAAAATATATAAAGTAAAACATTTAAATTTATCCAGTATTGTGCCCATAATATTGATAAACGTTAAAAACCCATTATACTTTCCCAAGGGTTATAATCTTCGTCCCTCTTTTATGGCTATTGAGTCCAACTGAATAAAAATATAGCAAATGTTATTATTATCGTTTTCAATGGACGCACACCTGACGCGCTCTACATTAAAATTTTATATTAACTCCTATATAAAAGTAATCACATGATAAACACGATGATGGATTGACACACATCTGTATTTACTGACAGCAATTGGCTGTACTTTACCACGTATTGACAAACATACAATTATATAAATGATTTCTTCTAAACTTTCATCCTTTTAAGAGAGTATATGAATATGTAACAACAGTGTAATTGTGAAACATAATTTACATATAAATATAAAATTTAATTAAATATAAAAACATTTTGAGTATAATTAAGTATTGTTGTAATGTGATACTTTATATGTCGTAGCGTTGCTACGAGACATCATGGATCGGGTTGATGAATTGGAATGGATTGAGTTTGGAGTGAGGCAGTAATTTATTAAGAAATAATAGCCCAAAACTTAGTGTTTCATTTCATTCATTGAGAGTTCAGGATTAATGGAAAATAAAATTGTAGATATAACAAAACAAGTCATTATAGGTATAATGCAATTAGAACTATTTCCAAATAAACAACGCAAAAAGTAGTTTTACTTACATGGTCCAAAAAATATATTTTATCTACTTTTTATGATTTCAGATTATTCAATATTAAAAATTTAGTAACATCCACATAAACAGTCAGAAGATATAAATAAATAATAATAAGGGTCGATGATTGAGCAAGTGTTTTAATGTTGATCTTCCCTGATTTCCCCCGGGGATATGGACAGATTGATTTTAAAACATCAAAATTATATAACCATGTGCTAGTCGATGATATGAATAATTTGCTTTTTTTCAATTAGTAATGCATTATACTTAATATTTATTTAGTTAAATTATTTATTTAAAATATAAATAATATAACTATTATTTACAAGACAATAAAGAATTATAGAGTTTGATAACTTTCAAAACCTTAGTAATTATTACAATAAAAAGTATTGTGGTTGACGTTTAACAATAAGAGTATAAATGAATATCATTGATTTCTAAGAGTAGTGATTACAAAGTATTGGTATTGGTGGTATTTGACCTTTACTTGCATAAGTTAGATTAGAAAGCTTGTATTAAAATATCGTGCGATTATCATACAAGTAACAGTTCTTACATATCTTAAATGTACAAATGTTTAGTGCATATATATTATATAGAAAAACTAAGGCATCGATTAGTCCAAGATGCATTATGGAGAATGGTTTTTGAGTTAGTGGAAATGAAATTAAAATTCAGAATCAATTGAAGTGGATGTTGTTTTGAAACTTGAGTAAGAAAATATCAGTTTATTTTCTATTGTTATTGTCTAGGAAGGTGTGTAGTTACTATCATGCACAGGGTTTGGTTCCTCAAAGGCCCATAACGCTCTTATTACTTATCCGGTGCAGGAGATCGTTTGAGGCTCAGATATCTTAACTCCGGTGATCGGTATGTTCGTTTGTTCTACTTTAATATATAAAACTATGGGCTACTCTTATACAAGTATCAGCTTTTAAACGTATGTTTAAAACAAGACGGATAAGATGACGAAAGAAACAATATTTGTGTGGCATTTTGTTAACCTTAAGAATAAACTTATGTAAGATTATATTTTGATCCCTAGTAATGTCGAAAATCATATAATGTGACACGAAAAACGAAGGGTAGAAGAAAATGTGACGAGTAAGTTTATTAGTTGGTTTGGAAATAATTGAGCTGTAAATAAACAAAAAAAATTAAAAAAGATTAGATATAAGTTACCTAATATGACTTGACTAGTTGTAAGAATGAGGAAAGGACAGCTGTGTAATAAATACAACATTATATCGACATTTAAGTGACATACATATCCACATTTAAATGATGTACATTGAAATGATATAAATTCATCACTAATGCATTCAAGTATTAATATTATTATTCTAGTTTATTTAGGTCTAATAAATTATAATAGTTCACACCACGATCAATATCTACATAATAACTAGGTTATGGACGATAATATTAATTTAATAGAAATTACGTTATAAAAATGATTACTTTCATAAATAATAGTGTACTTAATACTAGTTTAGGGTCAAAACATTCATGTTTATTAAATCATTAAGTTTATTGATGTAATAAATAAAATAATCAAAATTCCTAAATTGGCCTTCATGTTAACAGCTTACCAGCGAACGTAATAACTTAATTAAGGTGTTTTAAATTGTCAAAAATAGTAAACTTATAGTATTGATTAAGCATTCTTATCAATAAGCATTAAGTTAAGTATCTAAATATATTTTTAAGATACATTTTTCTTTAAATATGAGTTGTCAAATATTTATACGAATAATTCATTTAACTAAATAATCCAACAAAAATATTAAGAACCTCGATTTATAAAATCAATATTGTCTTCTGTTTGATTATTTGTTAAATATAATAACCTGGGGCTTTACTCTCGTTTATAGATAATTTCTATCATTAATAAATTTAAAAGTACTATATCATTTTTCAGCCAAAATGCAAGATCACTAAACGCGTTTAAAAACATAAAAACAAATTGACATACAATGTAATACTTTCAGAAATATAAAATAACAAGTGAAATGTGAGCTAGATATAATGAAAACTTTAATTACCCCAGTGACTAATAACAGTGACTGAACCCCTCATTACACTCGAGAGCGGTGATTACTGTGTTTGTGTGTGTAACAATTTTTATCAAAATCATGATATCTACATAGAGGTATTTACATTTTATATTTTATATGACGTATAATAATGAAGCAAATTAAACAATTGCGATTTTCACTCAATTATACAGATAACAAGGGAAATATCTAGTTATAGTAAAATTATTTTTGCGTTTTGGTGGCGCCAAAACACAATTCTTGTAACCTTCGACACGCTCACCGGGGAGCAGTAAATTGTAGAAATGTGTGACTCGCAAGGGTAATAGGAGTAAATAGGAACCATGCGTGCACCAACCTCAGAATCCAGGGCAGCTCCAGCCAGATAATCCAGGAAGGTCGACGGCGCGTGACGGTTAAAGTTCAAACACGCAGGCTAGTTCTATAGACGTCATTAACACTCGCGGTCACGATTTGGCACTACCACTTAATAGCGGGAGACTATAACAATGTCTCTTCACGATCCTGAAGTGCAATACTTAAAGATCGGGCGGTAAGCTGGAGTTGAAGACGGAGTTGTAGGGCTTCGTCCTCTGCCGATGCGATTAGTGCTGTATCCAATGCTTGAATGACCGGGCGCCGCAGTTGGCGCTGGTGTGCATGGTTTAAGGAAGAGTGAAGGAAATGGATTGCGATGTCACATATAATTGACTCATTCACTATTATAATATAAAGCCACAAGGTGGCGTTACCATTTCCGCCCGCCCTTAAAGGGTCACCTTTAAAAGACTACCATTAAGCCTAATAGCCTAATTGCTTTTAATTGAGAAATTTAAATAATATTTAACTAAAATAACTTAAGCGGAATAGTAATACTTTGAACTATATTAAATCGAGACTGGGTTTCTATATATAACAAAATACTAAATTACGGTTTAAATCTTAACCTAACCTATTAAAATATTACTTAACTATTGGCACGGTAAAGGACATAAGCGGACGACAGGACGAAGGTAAATTCCATTAGCGGTTTTAACAGTGCAGACGCGCACAATACCATCCTTAGAGGGATGAACTTTGTCTACGATCGCTAAAGGCCATGAGAGTGGCGGAGAATTATCATTCATTATTATTACGACCGTTCCTGGTGTAATAGGCGTGGAAGGAACGCTCCACTTATGTCTAGTCTGTAGTCCGTGAAGATATTCGATCCCCCACCGACGCCAAAAAGATTGGACTAACTTATCCAACAGCGAATGCCTATGGAGCAAACTATTTATACTGCAATTAACTTCTGGTGCGGGTAACGAGCACAAAGAGGCAGTGTGTAAATGTTTTATGTGATAATAATCTATCAAACGATTTATGATATGATCCTTGCAAGGTAAAATAACCGGATGCATAGTATTATACTGAAGTCCAGAATTGCCGAGACGGCCGCCTATGCGGATGAGGCCGTTTTTATCTATAAAAGGACTTAATTTATTAAAAGGTGGAGAAAAATATCTCTTTTGTAGGGCTAATATTAATTTGTTTTCAATAAACTGAAGTTCGTTAGCAGTCACTGCTAGTGAACTGCGGCGATTTAATAACCTAGCAAATTTAAAAACGTAAATAAGAATGCGAAGAATCTTGTTCCAAGACGATATGCGTAATGCGAGTTCATATATAATAGATTCCTTTGCGATTGTACAAACCGAATGCGATAGAATTTTTTGTTCCGGTATTACTTCTAACGACTGTCCGTCTAAGCTACGAAGAGGCCACTGAGTCGGATCAAGTATAGCCCAGGGAGGTCCTTGCATCCACAAAGGATGAGAGATTAATTTTTTCGGTGTTACACCTCGTGATAGACAGTCAGCTGGATTCTCAGTCCCTGCGACATGATAGAAATGATCGGCCGGAATATTTTCTGTCACCTGAACCACACGGTTTGCAACAAAGGTTTGCCATCTGTGAGGAGAACTTTTTATCCAATATAAAGCGACCTTAGAATCTAGAAACGCGTAAGTTTTTATTGGAAAGCGATTAACAAAATTATTATAAATCATGCGTAGCAGTTTAGATAGTAAAACTGCTCCACATAACTCCAGTCGTGCAATAGAGAGCGGTTTTGTTGGTGCGACCCTTGATTTCGCGCAGACCAACTTTATAGTGTTGCCATTATTTGAACTAACGTGAACGTAAACTACCCCACCATAAGCGTATTCGCTTGCGTCCGAAAATCCCACGAGAGTTACAACACAGTTTTTAATAACGCCCAGATGACGCGGAATGTGTAGCGTATTCAGAACTGGTAGCTCGTTACAAAACTGTCTCCATGTATTAACGATATGGGTCGGCGGTGTATCATCCCAATTTAGTTTAAGCTGCCAAAGACTTTTAATAAGCAACTTGGCATATATTACCACTGGAGCAACAAAACCCATAATATCCCACAGGCGAGCTATATAAGATAAGATGGATCGCTTAGTACACTTCCAATCAGTGTAAGGTGTAATTTTAAAATAAAAACTATCAGTATCTGTGGACCAATGCAAGCCTAATATTTTATGCTTTATGGATTTGTCGAATTCAACTTCGGAAGGAACTTTGTGAGACGGAGGTATATCCTTTAAAACGGAGACGAAATTACTTTTCCATTTAACTAAAGCCCATTGAGCCCCTGCAAATAATTGGATCAGCTGATTGGAAGCAGTAGCCCCTTCTTCCTCGGTCATAACAGAGTAAACTATATCATCCATGTATAAAGAAGTGTTGACTATTTCACTAGCTAGGGGGAATTTGTGGCCGTCGTCTTCGATTAATTGATGAACGGTGCGCATTGCGTGATATGGACTGGACGATAAGCCAAAGCAGACGCGATTGAAGCAGTATAATATCAGCGGATCTGTCGGCCTAAAGCGATAAAATATACATTGATATCGACGGTCACATTCTCTAACCTTAATTTGTAAAAATTGTTGGCGAAGGTCTGCAGTCATAGCAACAGCGTACAAGCGAAAATTTAATGTAATTGAAAATAAATCGCCTTGCAAGTTCGGGCCATTATGTAATATATCATTCAATGATGTTCCTGTACTAGTCTTGCAACTCGCGTCCAAAACTATGCGAAGACGCGTCGACGCTTTATCCTCGCGAATAATTCCGTGGTGCGGTATTACGTACATTGGTAATAATTTATTACCGATGTCAACGGGTGCGGGTGAAATATAATCTTTCTCTATATATTCTCTAATGACGTCATCATAAGCACTCCTTAATTTAGGTGAAGCTTCAAATTTTTTTTCGAGACACATAAAACGTCGTCGAGCGGTTTCGTAAGAATTACCCAAGGAATATGCATCTCCATTAAAAGGTAGTCCCACAACATACCTACCAGTTAAGGGTTCGCGAGTCGTTGTAGACTTATAAAATTGTTCACATTCAACATCGGCGGGATGCTGTATGGGCGTTACGGAGGGGAGCTCTTCGAGTTCCCAAAACCTCTTAATTATGTTTTCTAAAGATTCCTCTTGAACCAGGCAGCAAGTCACAGACTTGCGGGCAAATAATGTAGGTACGGAACCCATTATAACATATCCCAGTATTGTTCGTATGGCTGTTGGCACTGACGGTGAAGATACGCCTGGGACGCGAATAACTTCATCTTCTGGAAGTAATAAATGAGCGAAAAGTGGTGCGCCGATCAACGCATCTATCTTATTAGGCGCTGCAAAAGACTGATCGGCCAGCGGTAAATTATTTAAATGCGAAAGAAACGAAGTATCTATAAGAGTACTAGGAAGTGATTCTGTAATCTTATCGACTACAAGCGGTGAGATTGTATGTGTAATATTTTTATCAAAGCGGGAATAAAATTGTAAGTTAACGCAACTTGAATTTACAGTTTTTTCTACTCCACCGAAACCTTTAACAATAGTTCGCTGAACACCCTGTATAGGAATACCTAATAATTCGCATGCTTCCTTAGTAATAAAGTGACTTTGCGAAGCGCAGTCGAGTAATACACGTAACAAATGTTTATTTCCTTTACTGTCGTACGTAATAACTTGAGCTGTAGCAAGAAGTACTGTGCATTGCTTGTTATGCGTCGATTTATAGGAAACCGGTTGCTGAGACGCGGCAGTGGATGTAGTACACAAGGCTATATCTGTAGACGACGTCGCGATGGCTACGTGCGCAGGAGACGCGGTAGAGGAAGCTTGCGCTGTATCTGTGGTGCGAGCAGACGCTGAGATAGGGGATTCGACACCGACGTTAAAATGGAGGAGACTATGATGTCGAGATTTACAGATACGGCAATTTAATTCCGATTTACAATTTAAAACTTTATGTTTCGTACTAAGACAATTTACACAGGCACTATTTTCTTTAATATATTTAAATCGGTCGACGGGTGTTAATTTATGAAAATCCGGACATTTAAATAAATGTTGATGTGTAATATTTTGACACAGACACTTATGACAAGAATCTACCGTATTTACATAAGCATGATATTTTGGTGCCGTTTTATTAGAAATATTGCAATCACCTTTTGAACAAGCGCGACTTATATTTTTATTTGAGAAACTATTATTATTACTAGTAGACGGTGTACGTTCAAATACTTTACCACGGTTATTTACGAACTGCACCAATTCATCAAATGAAGGTGTGCGAGAACCAACGTTCAGCTCAAAAGCGCGGACAGTATCTGAGTCTAATTTATTTAGCGCAATATGTAGTACCATGAAATCATTTAAATTATCCAATTTTAAATTATTTAAAGCTCGAACTGCGCTTACAAACTGATCGGTAAAGTATTCGAGGCTACTTGCGGTTCCGTTAAACAAAGGTTTAAAGTCTAACAATTGCTTAAGATAAGCCGAGGCGAGCATACGCTTATCTTCATACTTGTCTATGAGCGTTTGTAACAACAAGTTGTAATTTTCTGCGCAAGGCGTAATACCCGCGTACACTGACTGTGCCTTTCCAGAGAGTTTACCTAAAAGGTAATATAATTTTTCGGCATCTGTGAGAGACAAATTATCATGGACCGTTGACTTAAAGCTAGCATAAAACAATGGCCAAGAGCGAATGTCACCTGAGAAAGGTATTAGCTCGATAGGAGGCAACCTAGGCTTACTTTTCTGCACAGCAAAACTATTATTATTCAATGTTGTCGAGAATTGCATTTGAAGTCGTTTAATACGGCTAAATAACACAGGCACACAAAAAAAAAAAAAACGTCATGAACCAGAGGGGAGACCCCATTATTCCTAGGTTTTTGGGATCGCTGAAACCGAATTTGACAATAAAAACTAATTTTAAATGCCAGTTTTCCCGCTAGCACCCCCTTACTACCTCTTAAGGGGTGAAAATTGAAATTGTTGTAAAAAATCAAGATAGATGTGTCTTTCTACGTTTTTTGGGATTCTGAAACCGAAAATGATAACTAAAAATAAATTCATGACCACTATCACCCCCTACCATCCCTTACAGGGGGTGAAAATTTCATTTTTTTCTATAAAATCAAGACAGATGTATATTTCTACGTTTCTTGGGATGCTGAAACCGAAAATGATAACTAAAAATAAATTTATGACCACTATCACCCCCTAATACCCCTTACAGGGGGTGAAAATTTCAATTTTTCTATAAAATCAAGATAGATGTATATTTCTACGTTTTTTGGGATGCTGGAACCGAAAATGATAACTAAAAATATATTCATGACCTCTATCACCCCCTTACTACCCCTTAAAGGGGGTGAAAATTTCAATTTTTCTATAAAATCAAGATAGATGTGTATTTCTACGTTTTTTAGGATGTTGGAACCGAAAATATGTGAATTTCTATGTTTTTCAAGATGCTGAGAGAAAAAATGATTATAAAGTATATGGTAACCTTATTGTATGCATATATTTGTTATTATGATACTAAGACTGAATCATGATTTTTGTCCTATTCTTAACAAGTTGTTTCATTTTTTGTTTTTTTTTGCTTTCTATTTAATTCTGTTTATACTGTTATCCATCCGGCAGTCTTGTAAAACGCTTAAAAGATGCTGAACCTAATTCTATGCCTCCGAAATAGAAAGGTTACTATTTTTCGGCCAATTTAGGAGACTATAGTGAGGAGCAAGGTGAAAGGTTCCATCAGACAGGATCTTAAGACAATGGAACAGCGCTATCAGGGTAAATGGGATGTCAATATGTTAGCAGACTACTGTTGGAATTTAAAAAGAGATTTGCCAGAACAGAAAAGAACCAATAAAAGGCAACCACTTAGAAGAACTTTTGACAACAAGAGAGTTCGTTATCGTAGAAACAGGTAGACGCTGAATAGTGAGAGGCAAGGGGACTCACTTTAATTCAGCACCCCGGATAGTGAGAGGCAAGGGGACTCACTTTAATCCAGCACTCCAAAAGGGAACAGAAATCTACTACGTCCACGCCGTTGTTCCTGGGTTACGCTAAGAATAGAATTAAATCATGAATATATATCAGATACTTCTGATCGATAAAGCATTTGAATTTCTAATATAAGAGCTAAGAGTAACTTCAAACTAGTTTGATAAACATGTCATTTACTGTAAATCGTCAAAATTTCTTCATACATCTTGATTTTATACAAAATTGAAACTACCCCCACCCCCTCCCCCCCGTTAGGGGTAGTTAGGGGGTGGTATTGAGTAAAAGAGCTATCAAATTCACTTTTGGTTGTCATTTTCGGTTTCATTATACCAAAAAACGTAGAAATACACATCTGTCTTGATTTTATAGAAAAAAATGAAATTTTCACCCCCTGTAAGGGATGGTAGGGGGTGATAGGGGTCATGAATTTATTTTTAGTTATCATTTTCGGTTTCAGCATCCCAAAAAACGTAGAAAGACACATCTATCTTGATTTTTTACAACAATTTCAATTTTCACCCCTTAAGAGGTAGTAAGGGGGTGCTAGCGGGAAAACTGGCATTTAAAATTAGTTTTTATTGTCATATTCCATTTCAGCGATCCCAAAAACCTAGGGATAATGGGGTCTCCCCTCTGGTTCATGACGTTTTTTTTTTTTTGTGTGCCTGTGTAATTGTTCAAATGCAGCGAGACACTTGTAATCAGGTTTTGCAGCGGGATTGACAACAAATAAACGTGAGTTATAGTCATCTAACAACTTAAGGAATTCAACACGTAATGTGTCAATAGTAGCACTCTCCGCAAGGAAATTTTCCTTCGTCTCCTCGTTAATATTTATAGAAGAATCGTAAATATTCTGTATTAATTCAAATATAACTTCCCGTTTAGCTTGTAACATTAATAACTGGGAGTCTTGCTTATCTGTATCATATAAGTTATCATCAATCCTTTTACTTTTAGAAGCCATCTCTTCTCAATATTATTATGCGAAATAGTTATAGTAAAATAAAGTGATATAATTACGTTTTAAAGTAATATAAACGATTGAATGGTTGAATGAAAGCGAAAAGTGTAGCGAGCTAAACCGAAAACAGCCGAGCAATTCCGAAACAATTCTAACCGGCTACGTAATCGTACGATGTCCGTGCGATAATGAGAATTCAAAATGGGGGTAGATTTAACAATGCATGAGCGGTAAATTTATCGTTCGTTAACAATATCTTAATTGTAATTAATATGCGATTAGTTTAGTTTTATAATTAAGCAAACAATACGATATGCGGGATTACTTATTTTATTTTTTATTTTTTTTTTTAACAATACACAAGTCGTTAACACAGTTATACGTAACGTATAGGTACGTTAAAAGATTAGCGGAAGTACACTTATTAGATCCTACTGTGGGTGTCCTAATAAGGGCGGGTTGAAATATAGTTGGAATAGGCCACAAATGATGACCATCCGTCTCGATGAGGACCACAAATGGTGGCGCCAAAACACAATTCTAGTAACCTTCGACACGCTCACCGGGGAGCAGTAAATTGTAGAAATGTGTGACTCGCAAGGGTAATAGGAGTAAATAGGAACCATGCGTGCACCAACCTCAGAATCCAGGGCAGCTCCAGCCAGATAATCCAGGAAGGTCGACGGCGCGTGACGGTTAAAGTTCAAACACGCAGGCTAGTTCTATAGACGTCATTAACACTCGCGGTCACGATTTGGCACTACCACTTAATAGCGGGAGACTATAACAATGTCTCTTCACGATCCTGAAGTGCAATACTTAAAGATCGGGCGGTAAGCTGGAGTTGAAGACGGAGTTGTAGGGCTTGGTCCTCTGCCGATGCGATTAGTGCTGTATCCAATGCTTGAATGACCGGGCGCCGCAGTTGGCGCTGGTGTGCATGGTTTAAGGAAGAGTGAAGGAAATGGATTGCGATGTCACATATAATTGACTCATTCACTATTATAATATAAAGCCACAAGGTGGCGTTACCACGTTTATTTTATTAATGCTTTTGATAAATGCGTATCATTATCTCAACGATATTTAATATGTGTTATATTATTAATGATACCTTTTATTTTATTTATTTAATATTATAACTGTTAATAATGTAAAAGTTTATAAAATGAACGTGAAATAAGGAAGACTTTTAGTAAAATCAACCGTTTCAGAGACGGTGGAATGGGATCAAAGTTGAGTTGAGTATGAGAATACTTTATTTTTGAGGATGTTTAAAAGTTGGTATATATATCAGATTAGAGAGTAAGGAAGTTTGTGAGTACCTTAGAGTGTGCCGAAACATAATTCGAGAGTGACATATGAAATAAAAATTATAATGGAGATACGTAATTTTAGATTACATTCCGCTAACGTCTGTTATAAATGGTTTGTAAATCTAAATGTAATTTCTACTTTACGTATTTTTGGTTATTATTATGAACGCGGACAAAGTCGTTAGCAAAACCTAGTATGAAAGTAAATAATCCATCCATCTTATGCTGTCTTATCTGCAGTACAAATAATGCAACAGTTTCAGAGCTATTACATTCTAAAAGGTCATAGTAAATAGACAATGTGCTTGTTTGTGTATGCAATCAGTATTCCGACAGTAGAACTGCCTGAGCACCCAAACCAAGAACTAAAATAAGATGCTATCTTCACTATTCTTGAGAGTAGACAAAAGGATTTACTTATGAAGATATTTCTGTTAATGCTCTCTTCTCATCTCTCTCAATAATCTCTGTCATCTCTCATTCTTTTTTAATAACAGTACACAATATGATACTAACTATACCAATTTCCATTTTATAAGACTGTATTTTATTTGAATTTTTATATTGATTTTGGACAAATTTCTTAAATATTAATGTACCTATGTCTGACATAATACTTAGTAATTTTATTATTTATTTTAGTAACAATAGTGTAAAGCACTCTTTAGATTGGCGCTGAGCCAGTCCATCCAGCCCATCCTTGTGAACATGATGTTTATTTAAACATCTTCTATCGATGTGGTTGGTATGTTGGAGAATAGAAGCGACCAAATAAATCCCTTTGTCTTTGATTATTCAAATAACTTTGTTACCTTAATAGAAGTTTATAAAATTATTATATTATAAAATTAAATTCAAATTACATGTATTTTAACACACTCTATATGCAGTGTACGACTTATCTTTTGTCGAAAATGAACACGTTTTATTAAATTTTATTGTATTAAATAATAAAATTTGTATAACAGTAAATTTATTTAATACGTATAAGATTATAAGTGTAGCGACGAATGTGTTATAAATTGAATTATGATTGTTTCTAGAAAAGAATAATATTATTCTTGTGAAAATAAAATATCGACGGTAACAAAGAACGGAGGTCGCCTTTAAAGTAAAATATCGCTTTAGTAAGTATTTAGAAGAATTTTGGTTTCATATAACATGGTGTTGGAAATACTTTGCGCGATCCCCTTCTTTATTCGTGTTTTATCGGATTCAATAAGAATTAAGTGGAAACTGTTACGTTACGGAAATAGTCGAATTCTGCAATATTATTTTGATTCTTGTTACATCTCTTAATATTGAAAAGTGTATATCTAAAATCCTATGATTTAATTTTCCTTTTTTGACATTTATTTTTAAGTCACTTAGAATAAAGTTCTGTCATCGCTATCAACTTGCTTTACAGTTATAATCCTAACAAAAAAACCTAATTTTTTATATTCATTATATATAATAATTAATATTTCGTAGTATAAAATAAACAAATAACTTTTAATTACACTGTCAGAATATTATAAGTGGCATAAATAACAAGCCCAGTAAGTTTAACGACTGCTACAGTCGCTGAGTGAAATCAACTTTTTATATCTCTTAAATTGTTTTGGCTTTTGTAAATAATTATTATATGACTGTAATATAAAGATACAATATTTATCTTATATCTTATGTAAGAAGATAGTACCAAATATTATTAATGGCTGAAACGCATTTGTAACTCATATCTGCTAGATGTACATGATGACATCTTTTCTGGGTTGATTTGTTGTTTGTCTCTTCGAGCATTTATTTGGGATAATCTTTAAATTCCACCAACTCTACACAATGTTTAAAAAATATACACTATTTTATATTAATCTTGTAAAAGCAAGTTTTATTTATATTGTTTATAAATAATACGTTTTTTAAATATTTTATTATTATGTTCTGATTGTTGATGGTTTTGGTTTGGTTATAAAGTAGATATATAAAAATAATATGTACCTTAGATATTATATATAAAAAGCACCAGTATACCATTTACTTAGGACATGTGAGAATGGAATAATGTAAATGTATTATTCATGCTTCAGTAGTTCAGGTTTGTATTAATGAGGTACCTAATGAGAAGTTCTCTCTTTTTATACGAATATCTAATAGAGAGAAGGTTACCGTTTTTTCCTTTCGCAGTCTTTGAGGTATAACTCCTTTAAGGTTGCAACTTAAAGTAACTACAAATTATTATATTTAAGTCTATGGTATCATTTTTGTACAACTAAAAACTTTTTTGTAAATGTGTAATATATTTAATATTACATCGAAATTTATTCTTTAAACTGGTTATTTTAAGCTTAATTTTTGTGTTATGCACTGATTAAATATTAAATTATGTCTTATATATTATTTATATAAATATCCAGATATATAAGTTTTAGGCATATATATATATTAATTATATATACAATAATTTAATAAGTGCCTTATACAAAAAAATAGCAATACATTACATTTTATAATTGCAACCGTAAACGACGCTATTCTTTTCTTTAAATAAATAGTATCAAATCTATGAGATTGCGACGTCTCTAAAGGATAATCTACAGATGAAAAGACAATGATCGTATTGTTCCTCGGTTGTCGGACGAGAGGATCTTAAAAACAATAAAATAAATAGGATCATAATGAAAAAGGACAAATTGGACTTTTTAAACGGGGACCGATGACTTTAGATACGTTTCAAATAGCGACTGGACAGATTAAGAAGGATAAAATGAAAATAAAATGGCGGAAGCTTTAGCAGAGGAAGGGTTCTATATCTACATAAAATAAATATATTCCAAACTTAATAACGATTATCTATAAGATAAATCTAATCACAATATGTATTACATATATGAAATATTTTGTTTTGTTAGTAGTACACCATGGCTTCATAGTAATACTTTTCTAATGTAGTTTTAATAGACTATGTACTGGAGGTTGTCAAACTTATTAAGACTGTATAAAAACAATTTCCTCAACTTTATATTTCCAAGGTAACGAAAATATTTATATTAGGATCAATATTGGTTAAAGAGGTAAAATATTTTGCTAAAACGTATTATTTTGTATTAATTTGTAAAAGATAAAAATTGTTATTACGACCCTACTCAGGAGCGGTATCTGTTAGGGCAGATATCCCTGTTGAGAATCATACCATAATTGTCTATTACATTTTTTCGACGTATCTTATACTAAGCCTCAGACACGCGAGAACGAAATCGCTTGATTAAAATATCGAGATTTCTTTATATATTTCTTCGAATTATTTACTAATATTAATCAATAATTTTAGTATATGAGACGAAGCTTCTTAGCATTCCATGGATTCACCGTGCGGGTGCCGGGCCCATCGCAATTTAGAAGAAATACTTGTAATCATAATGAAAATTATATTGAATTTGTTGAATAATTTAATAGACAGACTGAACGAACAGACATGCGTATTTGTTTTATTTAATTATTTCAGAGCACTGTTTTGATCGTTATATTAATATATCTTATAAAAATCCTTCCGTCGAGATTTTGATAAATAGATAAGAATATAAGATAGAAATAGATAGATGACTTTATCGTGTCCCACGTTATCTGGTCAATTATATGATAACATTACAAAGCACTGGACACTGGAGCTTTGTAATACTTTTCTTTAGTCGTAAAAAATAATAACAACGTTATTCCCTCAAACTCATTATTGGACCAGCGCTTTAATAAAACCTAAGCTTCCATTCTCTTTTACCCGCTCCGTTGATGTTATTATCTTTCCTCTTTTACTAAGATGACCACAGATTATTTTTCTAAATAAATACAAATTAAAATAAACCTTATTTATGTAGAGTAGATGTCAATTCAGCTTGTCGTCCATTTAACTTTTCTGGGGGTCGTGTTTGAGTGTTATTTTATTTTTTAAGTATTTGCATTTTAATCAGGCGAATTAAGAAGTGTTTTAGTTTTTTTTTGTTTTTAGATTAATATTATAACGATATGTCTTACTAAGAAGGATATTGGTACTGCACAATAGTAAGAGAGAATAAAAAATTAAAGAAAAATTGTGTTCTAAAAATGTCACAAAGGTGCGGTTTGTGATACGTACTATATATTTCGTGTGAGGCTTATATTAATTTTGTATTTCATTTGTCGTGGGTCAGACAAAACAGAAAAACATTGATATAGAAGGGAAGATATTATGAGATATAAGATAGAAAACCGTAGTTAGCAATGTGTGTATAAATCTTATTATAATATTAGATTTGCTAAAGCGTTTCTGCGATAAAAAATTACGTTTATGATAAAAAAAACAATCAAAAATTTATAGAAGATAGAATTACTTTGTAAGGTTTTAAGACACTGTTCATGCGTTTCGTTCTTTAGAAAATAAATAATAAATTAACATAAATAATTAAAATTCAATTTTATCTTGTGTTACCACACACAGGGATGGTATTAAGGCGATAAACAATTGAAAAAAAGCAAAATATACGACAGCAAACTCTTTGTACTATTTTTATTTAAATGTAAATCCCGAATTTCATTAAAGTATTATAATTAATGTACGTATCGATACCACTTTCCCGAATATTATATTAAAGTTGTTGATTC
Source organism: Melinaea menophilus ssp. n. AW-2005 (assembly GCA_918358695.1). Lineage (NCBI taxonomy): Eukaryota > Metazoa > Arthropoda > Insecta > Lepidoptera > Nymphalidae > Melinaea > Melinaea menophilus. The sequence continues at coordinate 5,809,480 of OU911042.1, forward strand.
ATATAACATTGTTAAATTTAATTTGAAAAAAGGCAACTGTTGAGCTGGCTGGCTCTTCTCAGAGTAGCATTCCGGTGGTAGCTTATTCACGGACTGAATACACTCATCTTTGACCTGTAATTATTAACGATTCAAAAGTGTCTACTTGAATAAAGATAATTTGAATTATATTTTGGTCAAATTTAAAGAAGTCATGATGGCAATACATGACACATTTATAGTTCGCGTGCAGTGACTGATTGACTCACAAGTAGTTGATATTCCTTGATTTTCGGTTAAAGTTATGTGAATGTATATAATGAAAGTTATTTCCAACGCCGATTTAATTTTATATTATTTGAATAATATCACATTATAATTATTAGTTATGAAATACTTTTATTTGGCTATGAGCACAGCTTTACTCGCTGATTATAAACATTCCTCAGAATGGACAAAAACAGGCACTTTTATTTTGAATGTAAACTTAAAATATTTGTAATCTAAATATCCTGAACATCCCGAAAAATGTATATTATAAATTTTATAATAATAAAAAAGCTGCGGGCTGAAGTCCAATACGGAGCGTGTAATTGCTTTAAAAATATATAAAGTAAAACATTTAAATTTATCCAGTATTGTGCCCATAATATTGATAAACGTTAAAAACCCATTATACTTTCCCAAGGGTTATAATCTTCGTCCCTCTTTTATGGCTATTGAGTCCAACTGAATAAAAATATAGCAAATGTTATTATTATCGTTTTCAATGGACGCACACCTGACACGCTCTACATTAAAATTTTATATTAACTCCTATATAAAAGTAATCACATGATAAACACGATGATGGATTGACACACATCTGTATTTACTGACAGCAATTGGCTGTACTTTACCACGTATTGACAAACATACAATTATATAAATGATTTCTTCTAAACTTTCATCCTTTTAAGAGAGTATATGAATATGTAACAACAGTGTAATTGTGAAACATAATTAACATATAAATATAAAATTTAATTAAATATAAAAACATTTTGAGTGTAATTAAGTATTGTTGTAATGTGATACTTTATATGTCGTAGCGTTGCTACGAGACATCATGGATCGGGTTGATGAATTGGAATGGATTGAGTTTGGTGTGAGGCAGTAATTTATTAAGAAATAATAGCCCAAAACTTAGTGTTTCATTTCATTCATTGAGAGTTCAGGATTAATGGAAAATAAAATTGTAGATATAACAAAACAAGTCATTGTAGGTATAATGCAATTAGAACTATTTCCAAATAAACAACGCAAAAAGTAGTTTTACTTACATGGTCCAAAAAATATATTTTATCTACTTTTTATGATTTCAGATTATTCAATATTAAAAATTTAGTAACATCCACATAAACAGTCAGAAGATATAAATAAATAATAATAAGGGTCGATGATTGAGCAAGTGTTTTAATGTTGATCTTCCCTGATTTCCCCCGGGGATATGGACAGATTGATTTTAAAACATCAAAATTATATAACCATGTGCTAGTCGATGATATGAATAATTTGCTTTTTTTCAATTAGTAATGCATTATACTTAATATTTATTTAGTTAAATTATTTATTTAAAATATAAATAATATAACTATTATTTACAAGACAATAAAGAATTATAGAGTTTGATAACTTTCAAAACCTTAGTAATTATTACAATAAAAAGTATTGTGGTTGACGTTTAACAATAAGAGTATAAATGAATATCATTGATTTCTAAGAGTAGTGATTACAAAGTATTGGTATTGGTGGTATTTGACCTTTACTTGCATAAGTTAGATTAGAAAGCTTGTATTAAAATATCGTGCGATTATCATACAAGTAACAGTTCTTACATATCTTAAATGTACAAATGTTTAGTGCATATATATTATATAGAAAAACTAAGGCATCGATTAGTCCAAGATGCATTATGGAGAATGGTTTTTGAGTTAGTGGAAATGAAATTAAAATTCAGAATCAATTGAAGTGGATGTTGTTTTGAAACTTGAGTAAGAAAATATCAGTTTATTTTCTATTGTTATTGTCTAGGAAGGTGTGTAGTTACTATCATGCACAGGGTTTGGTTCCTCAAAGGCCCATAACGCTCTTATTACTTATCCGGTGCAGGAGATCGTTTGAGGCTCAGATATCTTAACTCCGGTGATCGGTATGTTCGTTTGTTCTACTTTAATATATAAAACTATGGGCTACTCTTATACAAGTATCAGCTTTTAAACGTATGTTTAAAACAAGACGGATAAGATGACGAAAGAAACAATATTTGTGTGGCATTTTGTTAACCTTAAGAATAAACTTATGTAAGATTATATTTTGATCCCTAGTAATGTCGAAAATCATATAATGCGACACGAAAAACGAAGGGAAGAAGAAAATGTGACGAGTAAGTTTATTAGTTGGTTTGGAAATAATTGAGCTGTAAATAAACAAAAAAAATTAAACAAGATTAGATATAAGTTACCTAATAAGACTTGACTAGTTGTAAGAATGAGGAAAGGACAGCTGTGTAATAAATACAACATTATATCGACATTTAAGTGACATACATATCCACATTTAAATGATGTACATTGAAATGATATAAATTCATCACTAATGCATTCAAGTATTAATATTATTATTCTAGTTTATTTAGGTCTAATAAATTATAATAGTTCACACCACGATCAATATCTACATAATAACTAGGTTATGGACGATAATATTAATTTAATAGAAATTACGTTATAAAAATGATTACTTTCATAAATAATAGTGTACTTAATACTAGTTTAGGGTCAAAACATTCATGTTTATTAAATCATTAAGTTTATTGATGTAATAAATAAAATAATCAAAATTCCTAAATTGGCCTTCATGTTAACAGCTTACCAGCGAACGTAATAACTTAATTAAGGTGTTTTAAATTGTCAAAAATAGTAAACTTATAGTATTGATTAAGCATTCTTATCAATAATCATTAAGTTAAGTATCTAAATATATTTTTAAGATACATTTTTCTTTAAATATGAGTTGTCAAATATTTATACGAATAATTCATTTAACTAAATAATCCAACAAAAATATTAAGAACCTCGATTTATAAAATCAATATTGTCTTCTGTTTGATTATTTGTTAAATATAATAACCTGGGGCTTTACTCTCGTTTATAGATAATTTCTATCATTAATAAATTTAAAAGTACTATATCATTTTCAGCCAAAATGCAAGATCACTAAACGCGTTTAAAAACATAAAAACAAATTAACATACAATGTAATACTTTCAGAAATATAAAATAACAAGTGAAATGTGAGCTAGATATAATGAAAACTTTAATTACCCCAGTGACTAATAACAGTGACTGAACCCCTCATTACACTCCAGATTCGATCGCGGTGATTACTGTGTCTGTGTGTGTAACTATTTTTATCAAAATCATGATATCTACATAGAGTTATTTACATTTTATATTTATTATTACGTATAATAATGAAACAAATTAAGCAATTGCGATTTTCACTCATTTATACAGATAACAGAGGAAATATCTACTTATAGTAAAATTATTTTTGCGTTCATTTTATTAATGCTTTTGATAAATGCGTATCATTATCTCAACGATATTTAATATGTGTTATATTATTAATGATACCTTTCATTTTATTTATTAAATATTATAAATGTGAAAGTTTATAAAATGAACGCGAAATAAGGAAGAGTTTTTGTAATATCAACCGTTTCAAAGACGGTGGAATGGGATCAAAGTTTGTATGAGAATACTTTATTTTTGAGGATGTTTAAAAGTTGGTATATATATCAGATTATAAAGCAAGGAAGTTTGTGAGTACCTTAGAGTGTACCGAGACATAATTCGAGAATGACATATTAAATAAAAATTATATAAAAATTATAATTTTAAATTAAATTCCGCTTACGTCTGTTATAAATGGTTTGTAAATCTAAATGTAATTTCTACTTTACGTTTTTGGTTCTTATTTTGAACACGGACAAAGTCGTTAGCAAAACCTAGTATGAAAGCAAATAATCCATCCATCTTATGTTGTCTTATCTGCAGTACAAATAATACAACAGTTTCAGAGCTATTACATTCTAAGAGGTCATAGTAAATAGACAATGTGCTTGTTTGTGTATGCAATCAGTATTCCGACAGTAGAACTGCCTGAGCACCCAACCCAAGAACTAAAATAAGGTGTTATCTTCACTATTCTTGAAAGAAGACAAGTGGATTTACTCATGAAGATATTTCTGTTAATGCTCTCTTCTCATCTCTTTTGTAATCTCTCTCAATCATCTCTCTCATCTCTCATTCTTTTGTAATAACAGTACACAATATAATTGTGTTAGTTTACTATACCAATTTTCATTTTATAAAACTGTATTTTATTTGAATTTTTGTATTTAGTTCAGACAAATTAAATATATAATAATTTTGGTCTGACACAATACTTGGTAATTTTATTATTTATTTTAGTAACAATAGTGTAAACCACTCTTTATATTGGCGCTGAGCCAGTCCATCCAGCCCATCCTTGTGGACATGCTGTTTTATTTAAACATCTTCTATCGATGTGGTTGGTATGTTGGAGAATAGAGGTGACCAAATCCCTTTGTCTTTGATTATTAAGATAACTTTGTTACCTCAATAGAAGTTTATATTCAAATTACATGTATTTTACCACACTCTATATGCAGTGTACGATTTATATATTGTCGAAATTGTACACGTTTCATTAAGTTTTACTGTATTAATTAATATAATTCGTATGACAATAAATTTATTTAATACGTATAAGATTATAAGTGTGGCGACAAATGTGTTATAAATTGAATTATGATTGTTTCTAGAAAAGAATAATATTATTTTTCTTGTGAAAATAAAATATCGACGGTAACAAAGAACGGAGATCGCCTTTGAAGTAAAATATCGCTTTAGTAAGTATTTAGAAGAATTTTGGTTTCATATAACATGGTGTTGGAAATACTTTGCGCGATCCCCTTCTTTATTCGTGTTTCATCTGATTCAATAAGAATTAAGTGGAAACTGTTACGTTACGGAAGTATTGGCATTTTGCAATATTATTTGGATTCTCGTTATATCTCTTAATATTGAAAAGTGTATATCTAAAATCCTATGATTTAATTTTTTTACATTTATTTTTAAGTCACTTAAAATAAAGTTCTATCATTGCTCTAAACTTGCTATACAATTAATTATAATCCTATCAAAAAACCTTATTAATTTTTATATTTATTATATATAATAATTAATATTTATTCGTAGTATAAAATAAACAAATAACTTTTAATTACACCGTCATAATATTATAAGTGGCATAAATAACAAGCCCAGTAAGTTTAACGACTGCTACAGTCGCTGAGTGAAATCAACTTTTTATATCTCTTAAATGGTTTTGGCTTTTGTAAATAATTATTATATAACTGTGTATAAAGATACAATATATATAGGAAGAGATAAAAATTATTGTTTAATTTTTACGATCTTTATGGTGGAGTCTAACTTTAGCATAGTAGTTACTGCTCGTATATGGTGCGTAGTCTAATTGAGACTTACGAGTATCTTATGTAAGAAGCAGTGCCGGCGTTAGGGGGGCGCGCGATGGGGTGACGGCCCGGAGCGCACAAATTTGGGGGGCGCTGAGGTCTGGGGCCTCGGCCTTCTGCCTTCCGCGCTGTGTACCCTCAATACTGTGCTCTATGTGCCGTATTCACAACTATGTTCAGCTGTCAGATGATTTGGTACAGCAAAAAATAAATATTCGATATTGATTTCCTTAAGTGGTAGCCTAAATATTTTTGCCCGGGGTGTCAGTTGCCGTAACGCCGCTGCTGGTAAGAAGGTAGTACCAACTACCATTAATGCCTCAAGGGTGGAAACGCATTTGTAACTTATATCTGCTAGATGTCCACAAACTTGAAAAACAAGGTTTATTTATATTGCTTATAAATAATAGGTTTTTAATTATTTTATTGGTTTTACTTTGGGTCTGATCGTTGATAGTTGGTTTGTTTATAAAATAGATATATAAAATTAATATGTACCTTAGAGATTATAAATAAAAAACACTCTTATACCATTTATTAAGGACATGTAAGAATAATGTCAATGTATTATTCATGCTTCTAATAATGAGAAGTTCTCTCTTTTTATACGAATATCTAATAGAGAGAAGGTTACCGTTTTTTTCCTTTCGCAGTCTTTAAGGTATAACTCCTTTTAAGGTTGCAACTTAAAATAATTACTAATTATTATATTTTAGTCTATGGTATCATTTTTCTTTAAATTGGTTATTTTAAGCTTAATTTTTGTGTTATGCAATGATTAAATATTAAATTATATCTTATATTTTATTTATATAAATATCCAGATATAATAAATAAATGATATGCTCAAAATACTGGTTTTAGGCATATATATATATATATATATATATATATATATATATATATATATATATATATATATATATATATATATATATATATATATATATATGTATATATATATTAATTTAAATATACAATAATTTAATTAGCGCCTTACACAACAAAAATAGCAATACATTTAAATTTTATAATTGCAACCGTAAACGACGCTATTCTTATCTTTAAATAAATAGTATCAAATCTATGAGATTGGACGCCTCTAAAGGATAATCTACGGATGAAAAGACAATGATCGTATTATGTTCCTCGGTTGTCGGACGAGAGGATCTTAAAAACAATCAAATAAATAGGATCATAATGAAAAAGGACAAATTGGACTTTTTAAACGGGGACCGATGACTTTAGATACGTTTCAAATAGCGACTGGACAGATTAAGAAGGATAAAATGAAAATAAAATGGCGGAAACTTTAGCAGAAGAAGGGTTCTATATCTACATAAAATAAATATATTCCAAACTTAATAACGATTATATGTAAGATAAATCTAATCACAATATGTATTACATATATGAAATATTTTGTTTTGTTAGTAGTACACCATGGCTTCATAGTAATACTTTTCTAATGTAGTTTTAATAGACTATGTACTGGAGGTTGTCAAACTTATTAAGACTGTATAAAAACAATTTCCTCAACGTTATATTTCCAAGGTAATGAAAATATTTGGATTGGGATCAATATTGGTTAAAGAGGAAAAATATTTTGCTAAAACGTATTATTTTTCTATTAATTTGTAAAAGATAAAAATTGTTATTATGACCCTACTCAGGAGCGGTATCTGTTAGGGCAGATATTCCTGTTGAGAATCATACCATAATTATCTATTACATTTTTTCGACGTATCTTATAAGTGACTAAGCCTCAGACAAGCGAGAAAGAAATCGCTTGATTAAAATATCGAGATTTCTCTATATTTTATTAATTTCAGTATATATAACACATTTAGAAGAAATTTTCTTAATTATAATGAAAATTGTATTGAATTTGTTAAATTATTTAATAGAACTTAACGGATAGACAGAACAGACATGCGTACTTGTTTTATTTAATTATTACAGAGCACTGTTTTGATCGTTATATTAATATATCCTATAAAAATAATGGTCCGTTGAGATTTTAATCCTGAAAGAATCCGTCATCTTTATCGTGTCCCACGTTATCTGTTCAATTATATGATAACATTACAAAGCACTGGACACTGGAGCTTTGTAATATTTTTCTTTAGTCGTAAAAAATAATAACAACGTTATTCCCTCAAAGTCATTATTGGACCAGCGCTTTAATAAAACCTAAGCTTCCATTCTCTTTTACCCGCTCCGTTGATGTTATTATCTTTCCTCTTTTACTAAGATGACCACAGATTATTTTGCTAAATAAATACAAATTAAAATAAGCCTTATTTATGTAGAGTAGATGTCAATTCAGCTTGTCGTCCATTTAACTTTTCTGAGGGTTGTGTTTGAGTGTTATTTTATTTTTAAGTATTTGTATTTTAGCATTTTAATCGGGCGAATTAAAAAGTGTTTTAGTTTTTTTTTTGTTTTTAGATTAATATTATAACGATACGTCTTACTAAGAAGGATATTGGTACTGCACAATAGTAAGAGAGAATAAAAAATTAAAGAAAAATTGTGTTCTAAAAATGTCACAAAAGTGCGGTTTGTGATACGTACTATATATTACGTGTGAGGCTTATATTTATTTTGTATTTTAATTGTCGTTGGTCAGACAAAAAGATAAACATTGATATAGGAGGAAAGATATTATCGGATATAAGTTAGAAAACCGTAGTTAGCAATGTGTACATGCCTTATTATAATATTAGATTTGCTAAAGCGTTTCTGCGATAAAAAATTACGTTTATTATAAAAAAACTATCAAAATTCAATAGAAGATTTGATTACTTTGTAAGGTTTTCAGGCACTGTTCATGCCTTTCGTTCTTTAGTAAGTAAATGATAAATTATCATAAATAATTAAAATTCAATTACATCTTGTGTTATCACACACACGGATAATACTGAGTCAATGTATCATCAAAGCTCTTTGTAATTTTTTGGGTAGACCTCGAAGAATTCGGACTGAATACACTCACCTTTGACCGTTAATGATTGACGATTCAAAAATGTCTACTTGAATAAAGATAATTTGAATTATATTTTGGTCAAATTTAAAGAAGTCATGATGGCAGTACATGACACATTTATATTCCTTGCCTAATGTATAGTTCGCGTGGAGTGGTGCCATACGCAGTGACTGATTGACTCACAAGTAGTTGATGTTCCTTGATTTTCGGTTAAAGTTATGTGAATATATGTAATAAAAGTCTATAAGTACTATGCCCATAATATTGATAAATGTTCAAAACCCATTATACTTTCCCAAGGGTTATAATCTTTGTCCCTCTTTTATGGCTATTGAGCGTAACTGAATAAAAATATAGCAAATGTTACTATTATCCCTTTCAATGGACGCACACCTGACGCGAGCTACATTTAAATTTTATAGTAACACAGATATAAAAATAATCGCATGCTAAACACGATGATTGATTGACACACAGGTGTATTTATTGACAACAATTGGCTGTACTTTAACACATATTGATGAACATACAATTATATACATTTTTGTTCTACACTCTCATACTTTTATATGAATATGTAACAATAGTGTAATTGTGAAAGATAATTGATATATAAATATAAAATTAGATTCACACTAAATCTACCAAGTACCGGTCAAATTGACCGTTCTTAAACTTTTGTTAAACTTACACTTTTTTAAACGTTATAATATCGTTATCAAACTACATGACAATTCTTGGAATATGTATATAGTATTTTCTACACTCTTTACTTTTAGTTATTTCCATTATTACCTGCGTTATATAATAAAATAACTTTTAATTACCGGTCAATTTGACCGCGTGCGGTAGGAACAGGTACACAAGAATTGTCGGTAGGTTTAGTGTTAAATTTGAAAAACATTTTGAGTATAATTAAGTATTGTTGTAATGTGACTCTTTATATGTCGTAGCGTTGCTACGAGACATCATTGTGCGGGTTGATGAATTAAAATGGATAAGGGAGGCAGTAATTTATTAAGAAATAATATCCCAAAACTTAGTGTTTCATTTTATTAATTGAGAGTTCAGGATTTATAGAAAATAAAATTGTATATATAACAAAATAAGCCATTTTAACTACAAAGCAATTGGAACCATTTCGGAATAGACATAGAAATTTACATAGTCCCAAAAATATCATCTATCTTTTATGATTTCAGATTATGCAATATCAAATATTTTGATAAATAACTCTTTAGTAAAAGGTAACCTTCACATAAACAGTCAAACGATACAAATAAATAAGGTTCGAGGGTCGATGAATGAACAAGTTTTTTAATGTTGGTCTTCCCTGATTTCCAAGGGAATTTGGACAGATTGATTTTAAAACATCAAAATTATATAACCATGTGCTAGTCAATAATATGAATAATTTACTTTTCTTCAATAAGTAATGCATTATATTTAATATTTATTTAGTTAAATTATTTATTTACCAAAATATAAATAATTTAACTATCATTTTACAAGACAAAAAATAATTATAGAGTTTGATACCTTCCAAAACCTTAGTAAATATTACAATGATAAATATTGTGGTTAATGTTTAACAATAAGAGTATAAATGAATATAATTGATTTTAAAGAGTAGTGATTGCAAAGACACATGATATTTGACCTTTACTTGCATAAGTTAGATTAGAAAGTTTGTATTAAATATCTTGCGATTATCATACAAGTAACAGTCCTTACATATATTTATAAATGTACAAATGTTTAGTGCATCTATATTATATAGAAAAACTAAGGCATCGATTAGTCCAAGATGCACTTTGGAGAATGGCTTTTGAGTAAGTGGAAATGAAATTAAAATTCATAATCAATTGAAGTGGATGTTGGTTTGAAACTTAAGTAGTAAAATATCAGTTTATTTTCTATTGTTATTGTATAGGAAAGTATGTAGTTACTATCTTGCACAGGGTTTGGTTCCTCAAAGGCCCACAAAGCTCTTATTACTTATCTGGTGCAGGAGATCGTTTGAGACTCAGATATCCTAACTCCGGTGATCGGTATGCTCGTTTAATCTACTTAAATCTATAAAGAACCATGGGCTACTCCTATAAAAGTATCAGCTGTTAAACGTATGTTTGAAACAAGATGGATAAGAGTAAACATATGTCAGACCATATTTTGATCTCTAGTAAATTCGAGAGAAAATCATATAATGTGACATGAAATACGAAGAGAAGAGGAACATGTGACGAGGAAGGTTTTTAGTTTGTTTGGAAATAATTGAACTGTAAAAGAGAAAAAAAAAAGATTATAATAGTTCACACAACGACCAGACGATAATATTAATTTAATAGAAATTAGGTTATAAAAATGATTACTTTCATAAAAAATAGTGTACTTAATACTAGTTTAGGGTCAAAATATTCATGCTTATTAAATCATTAAGTTCATTGATGTAATAAATAAAATGATCAAAACTCTAAAATTGGCCTTCATGTTAATAGCTTACCAGCGAACGTAATAACTTAATTAAGGTATTTTAAATTTCCAAAAATAGTAAACTTATAATACTGATTAATCATTCTAATCAATAATATCATTAAGTTAAGTATCTAAATATATTTTTCTTTAAATATGAGCTGTCAAATATTTATACGAATAATATATTTAACTAAATAATCCGACAAAAATATTAAGAACCTCGATTTACAAAATCAATATTGGCTTCTGTTTGATTTGCTATGTATAACCAATAGGTTTGCTCGCTTTATAGATGATTTTTATTATTGAATTGAAAAGTAGTACATCATCATTTTTTTTGGGCCAAAAGAACCCTAAACACTTTTAAAAGACATAAAAACAAATTGACATACAATGTAATACTTTCAGAAATATAAAATAACAAGTGAAATGTGAGCTAGATATAATGAAAACTTTAATTACCCCAGTGACTAATAACAGTGACTGAACCCCTCATTACACTCGAGAGCGGTGATTACTGTGTCTGTGTGTGTAACAATTTTTATCAAAATCATGATATCTACATAGAGGTATTTACATTTTATATTTTATATGACGTATAATAATGAAGCAAATTAAACAATTGCGATTTTCACTCAATTATACAGATAACAAGGGAAATATCTAGTTATAGTAAAATTATTTTTGCGTTTATTTTATTAATGTTTATGACCAATGCGTATCATTAAGTCAACGATATTAAATATGTGTTATATTATTGTTGATACCTTTCATTTTATTTATTAAATATTATAAAAGTGAAAGTTTATAAATCGAACGCGAAATAAGGAAGAATTTTTGTGAAATCAACCGTTTCAAAGATGGTGGAATGGGATCAAAGTTTGTATGAGAATACTTTATTTTTGAGGATGTTTAAAAGTTGGTATATATATCAGATTAGAAAGCAATGAAGTTTGTGAGTACCTTAGAGTGTACCGAAACATAATTCGAGAGTGACATATGAAATACATATTATAATGGAGATACGTAATTTTAGATTACATTCCGTTAACATCTGTTATAAATGGTTTGTAAATCTAAATGTAATTTTTACTTTACCTACTTTTGGTTCTTATTTTGAACGTAAATAATCCATCCATCTTATGTCCTCTTATCTGCAGTACAAATGATATAACAGTTTCAGAGCTATTACATTCTAAGAGGTCATAGTAAATAGACAATGTGCTTGTTTGTGTATGCAATCAGTATTCCGACAGTAGAACTGCCTGAGCACCCGAACCAAGAACTAAAATAAGGTGCAATCTTCATTATTCTTTAAAGTAGACAAACGGAAATACTTATGAAGATATTTCTGTTATTACTTTCTTCTCATCTCTCTCATCTCTTTTGTAATCTCTCTCAATCATCTCTAATTCTTTTGTAATAACAGTACACAATATGATTGTGTTATTTTACTATACCAATTTTTATTTTCCAACATTGTATTTTATTTAAATTTTTATATTTATTTCAGACAAATTTCTTAAATGTTAATTTATGTCTCACACAATACTTTGTAATTTTATAATTTATTTTAGCAACAATAGTGTAAAGCACTCTTTAGATTCAGCTGAGCCAGTCCATCCAGCCCATCCTTGTGGACATGATGTTTTATTTAAACATCTTCTATCAATGTGGTCGGTATGTTGGAGAATAGAAGCGACTAAATCGCTTTGTTTTTGATTATTAAAATAACTTTGTTACCTCAATAGAAGTTTTTAGTTATTATATTTATAATAATACTAGATAATACGTTTCAAAAACAGAAGACTGGATATAAATAAAAAAATATTTACAACAAATAAATAAATGCTTTAAATGTTCAAATAACATTCTCAAAACCATTAGTGATACATATAATAATATAATTAACGCCTTATATAAAAAAAATGCAATACATTTACGTTTAACAATTGCAACCTTAAACTATGCTATTTTTAATAAGATAGTATCAAATGTATCAGATTGCGTCGTCTCTAAAGGATAATCTATGGATGAAAAGACAATGATCATATTATGTTCCTCGGTTGTCGGATGAGACGATCTTAAAAACAATAAAATAAATAGGATCATTATGAAAAAGGACAAGACTTTTTAAACGGGGACGGGTGACATTAGATACGTTTTAAATAGCGACTGGATAGATTTTGAAGAGGATAGAATGAAAATAAAATGGCGGAAGCTTTAGCACAAGAAGGGTTCTATATCTAATAAATAAATAAATTCCAAACTTAATAACGATAATATATGAGATAAATCTAATCACAATATGTATTACATATATGAAATATTATGTTTTGTTAGTAGTACACCATGGCTTCACGAGGATACGTTTCTAATGTTTTAATAGACTATGTACTGGAGGTTGTTAGACTTATTAAGACTGTATAAAAACAATTTCCTCAACGTTATATTTCCAAGGTAACGAAAATATTTGGATTAGGATCAATATTGGTTAAAGAGGAAAAATATTTTGCTAAAACGTATTATTTTCTATTAATTTGTAAAAGATAAAAATTGTTATTTTGACCCTACTCAGGAGCGGAATCTTTTAGGGCAGATATTCCTGTTGAGAATCATACCATAATTGTTTATTACATTTTTTCGATGTATCTTATAAGTGACTAAGCCTCAGATACGCGAGAACGAAATCGCTTGATTAAAATATGGAGATTTCTCTATATTTTATTAATTTCAGTATATATAACACATTTAGAAGAAATTTTCTTAATGATAATGAAAACCATATTGAATCTGTTGAATAATTTAATAGAACTCAACGGATGGATAGAACAGACATGCGTATTTGTTTTATTTAATCATTACGGATCACTGTTTTGATCGTTATATTAATATATCCTATAAAAATAATGGTCCGTTGTGATTTTGATCCTGAAAGAATCCGTCGACTTTATCTTGTCTCCCGTTATCTGTTCAATTATATGATAACATTACAAAGCACTGGACACTGGAGCTTTGTAATATAATTCTTTAGTCGTAAAAAATAATAACAACGTTATTCCCTCAAACTCATTATTGGACCAGCGCTTTAATAAAACCTAAGCTTCCATTCTCTTTTACCCGCTCCGTTGATGTTATTATCTTTCCTCTTTTACTAAGATGACCACAGATTATTTTTCTAAATAAATACAAATTAAAATAAACCTTATTTACGTAGAGTAGATGTCAATTCAGCTTGTCGTCCATTTAACTTTACTGAGAGTCGTGTTTGAGTGTTATATTATTTTTAAGTATTTGTATTTTAGCATTTTAATCGGGTGAATTAAAGTGTTTTAGTTTTTTTTTGTTTTTAGATTAATATTATTACGATACGTCTTGCTAAGAAGGATATTGGTACTGCACATTAGTCATCTTCCTGCCCTTATCCCATTTTGGGATCGGCACAGTATGTTTTTTTCCTTCCATACTCTCCGTTACTCGTCATCTCTGTGCACACTCCCTTCTTCTCCATATCATCTTTAACGCAATCTATCCATCTTTTCTTCGGCCGTCCTCTACCTGTCCATCCCTCCACTACCATACTCTTTGGGTCACGTGCCTTTTATCCCTCCTCATAACATGCCCATACCATGACAGACGGCTACCTCTAATTTTTTCTGTCACTGGCGCTACTCCTAAGCTTCCCCTAATATACTCATTTCTTATTTTATCCCTTCTTGTCACCCCACATATCCATCTTAACATTCGCATCTCCGTTACATGCAAACGCTTTTCATCCATCACCTTCATCGCCCAGCACTCAGATCCATACATAACGATAGGTCTAATGATATTTTTATAAATTCTCCCCTTTAGTTAGGTACTTCACATTAGTAAGAGAGAATAAAAAATTAAAGAAAATGTCACAAAGGTGCGGTTTGTGATACGTACTATATATTTCGCGTGAGGCTTATATTAATTTTGTATTTCAATTGTCGTGGGTCAGAGAAAAAAGAAAAACATTGATATAGGAGGGAAGATCTTATGAGATATAAGATAGAAAACCGTAGTTAGCAAGGGGTGTATAAATCTTATTATAATATTAGATTTGCTAAAGCGTTTCTCCGATAATAAGTTACGTTTATGTTAAAAAAACAATCAAAATTCAATAGAAGATTTGATTACTTTGTGAGACTTCAAAAGACCGTTCATGCGTTACGTTCTTTAGAATGTAAATGACAAATTATCATAAACAATTAAAATTCAATTACATCTTGTGTTATCACACACAGGGATAATATAAAGCCGATATATCCGATTGAAAAAAAGCAATGCGAAAGTAAAGACTTTGTAATATTTTAATTTAAATGTAAATCTCAAATTTCATTAAACTATTATAATTATATTATTGCGGCGTTGGGAACCGCCAACCAACACGCCATGTTCCGAACGGCGGAAGGTGGAGGACGGAGCTTCAAATAGCTACGTGGAATGTAAGAGGAGGAATGGAACCGAAGATGAATGAATTATTATATGTGATGGATGACAAAGATCTGGATGTTATTTGTGTGTCTGAGACCAAGCGAAAAGGCAATGATACGACCGATTTGCCTGACAACCGGTTCGCTTTCTGGGCTGGGGTTCCAGAGGGTGAGCGAGGTTGCCAAGGTGTAGGCGTATTATTGTCTTCTCGAATGGTTAATGCAATGGTAGAATACAAGGCGATCAACCCGAGGCTTCTTTGGGTTCGCTTTAAGCTGGGGATAACAAGAGTATTCTTGTTAACCGTGTATGCGCCAGTATCCTCAGCTCAAATGAGCGAGCTCGAGGAGTTTTGGGAGAATGTCAGGGATGTTCTAAGTAGTGTCAGAGATAATGAAAAGTTGATAGTATGTGGAGATATGAATGGATGGGTTGGAACCGCGCGAAGCGGTTACGAAAGCGTGCTAGGCACATACGGTGATAGGAGGGTAAATGAGGCTGGAAAGCTTATTTTGGAATTTAGTAAGGAGAGAAATTTGTTTGTGGCAAACACGATGTTTGATTACAAACAAATTTACATGTACACATGGGAGCGAGTGGAAGAAAGAAGTGTGATTGATTTATTCCTAGTGGAACAGCGTATTCGAAGTCAAGTTATGGACACGCGAGTGTTCAGAGGTGCTGATCTGGGAACGGACCACTCTCTGGTCGTTGCTAGAATATGAGGTGCAAGTTGGCGCAGCCGCACGTCGTGTCCAAGCTTGGCGTCGAATTATCGCATAAGATGGTGGAAGCTTCAAGATCCACCGATTAGAGAGGAATATCAAGAAAAGGTTTCCAAGAAGCTTGAAAGCTATGATTCTGGAAATGAAAGTGTTGAAGTATGCTGGCAGAACCTTAGGAATGGTATGGTGAAAGTAGCGACAGAAGTATGTGGTCAGAGGAAAAGAGGTTTTAGTAAAAAGCGTGATGAATGGTAGGATGATCAAGTGAAAGATTAGACTAGAAGAAAGCATGGCTGGATTATAAAGCCTCGGGTAAGAATGAAAGTAAAGAAGGAAGAAAGTATGAGAGAGATAATAAAAAGAGCGTACAAGCTGCAAGAGCACAAAACGAAAACACTTATAAAGATGAAGCGTGAAAATTCTGAGAGAGAAAGGGATGAAAAGTTGACAAACAACTTCCGGGAAAACACGAAGCTTTTCTGGCGAGAAGTTAGTGGTTCCCAGGGTTGTTCGGTAACCTGTAGAATGAAAGGGGTGCTTTCGAAGAGCGATGAAATTTTAACTGAGCAAGCACACGTTTTGCAGCGGTGGGCGGAATTCTATAAGGAGATGTATGAACGTGAGGACGCCTCGGTCTTGACTACCAGCGTAATGCTGAGTCCAGATGTAGCCGATGGTGAAATCAGTTTGGAAGAATTACGTGATTCGAAGTCGGAGCAGATGAAGTTACTGCCGAGATGATCAAATATGGTGGGCCACGCGTCTGGAACTTTTTCTGGTTTTGTGCAATTTATGCTGGAAATCCGGGGAGGTCCCAGACGATTGGCGAAGTGCAGTCATCGTACCTTTGTATAAAGGCAAAGGTTCACAGATAGACTGTGCAAGCTATAGGGCTATCAGTTTGATTAGCTTGGGCGGTAAAGTTTATGCTAAAATATTGGCGAGAAGAATGCAAGAGAGATCTGAAAGGCTGTTGTGGGAGGCCCAAGGAAGTTTTAGACCTGGAAGAGGGTGTATAGATCAGATCGTTTCCCTCCGCATGATCACGGAAAAGTTTTTGGTCCTAAACCAAAAGGTTTTCTGTGCTTTTGTGGATTTGGAAAAGGCGTTTGACAGGGTTGTGAGAAAGCAGTTATGGGAGATACTGCCCCGATACAATGTGAACGGACCCTTGCTACAGGCGGTAAAGTCTCTTTACCGAGATCACCCAGCCTGTGTGCGAGTAGGAGCTGGCATGTCGCCCTAGTTTGACATCCAATCGGGTGTTAAGCAAGGTTGCGCTATGTCAGCTTGGTTGTTTAATTTGTATTTGGATAGTTGTCTCCAAGGCGTGAAAGACAGTGACATGGGAGTGAAAGTAGGTGACTTTAAGGTCAATTACTTGCTATATGCAGATGATGCAGTGCTCATTGCATCATCAGAATGCAATTTGCAGGCATTGGTCACCACTCTGAAAGATTGGTGTGAAATTAACTAAACCTGAATGTAGATAAGACGACAGTTCTAATATTTGAAAGTAATGACGAAAGAACAGAATGTAAGATCAACGTGAGTGATAAGATAATAGAACAAGTGAATGAAGTGGTATATTTGGGAAGTATGTTTAGCAGAGACGGAAGATACGAATTGAATGTGGAAAGGCGTATTGCTGCCGGTAACAGAGTCAACGGTGCTTTGACTGCATTGTTGAGACGTCAAAACGTCAGTATAGCTGAACGTTTGGCTGTACACAATGCAGTTTTGCTACCGACGCTGTTATACGGCAGCCAAACGTCGGTAACACAGAAGAAGAATGTAAGAAAGATGAATGCTGTGGAGATGCGATCTCTTCGCAGAATATGCGGAGTCAGTCTAGCTGATCGAATCCGCAATGAAGAGATCCACAGAATGGCAGGTACTAGCGAAGATGTCAGGTGGTTTGGGCACGTCGAACGAATGAGTGCTGAAAGAATGGTAAAATAGATTTATATAGGAAAAGTGAGCGGTAAGAGAGACAGGGGGAGGCCTCGAGTGACCTTCGAAAACACAGTATCAATGTTATTGGTGGAAGGTTGATGTCTGTGGCCGAGGCGAAAGAGGTATGCAGAGACCGTAGCGTTTGGCGCTCTGCCGTCTCTGGCTACCCTGCAAGGGATATGGCGTGAAGCTAAATAAATAAATATATAAATAAATATTATAATTAATGTAAGTATCGTTACCTCTTTCCCGAATATTATATTAGAATTGTTGATTCATGTTATATTGTTAAATTTCATTTAAAAAGAGCAACTGTTGAGCTGGCTGGCTCTTCTCAGAGCGGCATTCCGGTGGTAGCTTACTCACAGACTGACTACACTGACTGACTTTTTTAATGTAATGATTGACGATACAAAAGTGTCTACTTGAATAAAGATAATTTGAATTATATTTTGGTCAAATTTAAAGAAGTCATGATGGCAATACATGACACATTTGTATTCCTCGCCTAATGTATAGTTCGCGTGGAGTGGTGCCATACGCAGTGACTGATTGACTCACAAGTAGTTGATATTCCTTGATTTTCGGTTAAAGTTATGTGAATGTATATAATAAAAGTCTATAAGTACTATGCCCATAATATTGATAAATGTTCAAAACCCATTATACTTTCCCAAGGGTTATAATCTTTGTCCCTCTTTTATGGCTATTGAGCCTAACTGAATAAAAATATAGCAAATGTTACTATTATCGCATTCAAAGGACGCACACCTGACGCGAGCTACATTTAAGTTTTATATTAACTCATATAATAAAATAATCGCATGATAAACACGGTGATGGATTGACACACGTGTGTATTTATTGACAATAATTGGCTGTACCTACTTTAACACGTGTTGATGAACATACAATTTTATAAATGATTTCTTAAACTTTCATCCGTTTAAGAGAATATGTGACAACTCTGTAATTGTGAAAGATAATTTATATATAAATATAAAATTAAATTAAATTCAAAAACATTTTGAGTATTATTAAGTATTGTTGTAATGTGATACCTTTATATGTCGTAGCGTTGCTACGAGACATCATGGTGCGGGTTGATGAATTGAAATGGATCAGTGAGGCAGTAATTTATTAAAAATTATTTTATTTTTATACGTTATTTATTGAGAGTTCAGGATTAAAAGAAAAAAAAATAAAACGAAATAAGTCATTATAAGTATAATGCAATTAAAAATTTTTCCGAATAAACGACGCAAAAAGTAGTTTGACTTACACAGTCCCAAAAATATATTTTATCTACCCTTTATTTCAGATTATTCAATATCAAAATATTTATATATTTTGATAGATAACTCTTTAGTCAAAGGTAACCTTCACATAAACAGTCCGAAGATACAAATAAATAAGGTTCGAGGGTCGATGAATGAACAAGTGTTTTAATGTTGGTCTTCCCTGATTTCCGCGGGGATTTGGACAGATGGATTTTAAAACATCAAAATTATATAACCATTTTTAAGTCTATCTTATATATGAATAATTTACTTTTCTCAATTAGTAAAACGTTATACTTAATATTTACTAAATGTAAGTGTTAAATTGACATGAAAAAAACAAAAATAGTTCGGTTGTAAAATGAACGTAACATTAATCTTTACAGTATAAAATAGCCAAAAGCGTTCGCCTGTGAACAATGGTTTTGAGTGTCACAAAGGGCGCGAAGACTAAACGAATGAAAGCTTCGAGAGGGTAGGAGGGATGCTAAGAGAGAGAGGGGTGCGGCAGACCAGCGCGCGATACTGCGGCGACCGCACGTCGCGACACGACCCGTTTCTGTCCAGGACAAAAGAAATCGCGCCGGATTCATGTGTGAAACAATGCTTTTAAATAAACTGTGAAAAAAATATAAAACTTTTTAAGCTTCTTACGATAACTTCAAACAGTTTCCCGCCGTCTAAGAAGTTGTCAGCCGCGCCTTTTGTCGATAAATTTGAGGTAAGTACGATTTCTTTTGTTGTTACCAAAAAATCAGGCATCCATTCGTCAAGAGTCTTCAGTAAAATCTCTTTTTGCACGTGAAAGTTAACTTCTAAGTGAAGTCAAGGCAATATTTTTATATAAGCACCTATTTCAAAATTATTATCCAGTGCGTAACTGATTTTCGAGTTATAGGATTACTTTACTTATTAAATAATGTTGCCAGATTGAATAAGCGAACAAAAACCTTAATTCAATACTATAAAGTTGGTAAATTTATTTTCAATTTACTCGTTATTCGCCCGGATGTGGATGTCTGCGGCAGTTGTTTAAATTGAAACGGCAGTTATTTTCAAATATATATGGTAAAATAGAATTTCACATATATTTAATGTCAAAATGGCGTAATTTTTTTTTTATAAACACTACATAGCTTGTTAAAGCAAAATGAAGTGTAAAAATATCAAGCAACAATCATTACCAGTCAACATCGTCACAACTATCAAAAATTTGTCCACCATTTTGTTTTCCTTGCCTACGCCAAATTGTTTTTTTTTTTTTTTTAGAAAATCATATGCAAATAGACGCATTCAATATTTC
Organism: Melinaea menophilus ssp. n. AW-2005; assembly: GCA_918358695.1. Classification (NCBI taxonomy): domain Eukaryota; kingdom Metazoa; phylum Arthropoda; class Insecta; order Lepidoptera; family Nymphalidae; genus Melinaea; species Melinaea menophilus. Next base: position 5,830,256 of record OU911042.1, read on the forward strand.
TCTTACTATAAATTTACTTCATTTACTATTTTGAACGTAGAAAACATATTCAACTAAGAGTTGCGTGTTGCGGTTATTTTTATTTAATTCCTGTGGATATTTTCATGGCAGTAAAATAGTTAAAGTATTAGTAAGTTGACCTACTTACAAAGCTTATATAATGTCTTAATAGTGCTAAGTGCGGTAAGTAAGAGTAACACTATGATTTAACACACGATTCTAAAAGGGGAAATACATAATTCAGGCTCTCGAGAATAGACCTTTATTTAACTCGTTAAAACTTTAGGGGCGCGTTAGGAGATGCGTCGGGGATATTAAAACAAAGAAAGCTCCGCAATGTTTAATTTGTTCTGCGTTTCACTGACATATTGGATTTACTAAATCATTTTAACTTTTGTTTCTAAAAAAATGACTACCATCCGATTAAATTGCAATGTTCTGAAGAAATTGTAAGTGTGAATTGTGTGTGTGTATGTACGTGATTTTTACTCTTAAATATTAATGTAGATTCAATGATTTTAAGGATTGTAATGAAATTACGAACGTAGTTTACACATTGGTCGTACGCCATTTTTAATGTTGAAATTTGAACTGTAGAACCAGTATGTAGAGGTTTCTTTAGACTCTGTTTTAGGTACTTATAATGGTTTCATATTATGCTAAAATTTTATTATTATTAACATTAATATTTCTTACGTTATATTATGTAGCATACATGTCCCAAGGGTTAGATTATTTTGTCTTACCTTAAGAAAATATAAATATTAAGGAGACTTGATTATATTTTCGCTAAGTTGAGTTACAGCTTTAAATATTTTCGATATCTGTAAAAAGGAAAAACGTCCTAACTCTTATAATATTAAGACTGATGACCTAGCTTTTGTCTGTATCTGAATACGTCTATTTCCGGTGGATAGTGTATATTATACATATATGTGCTATCAGGTAAAATAAATTTAATTGCCAAAGAAATCTAAAAAGAAAATTCTATTTTTAATTAAATTATTCCAATCAAGGGTCCACGCGCCATCCCTCCGTTTATTATATCATAAGTAAGTAAAACTTATATATATTTTAAATCACAAATTATGTTTAAATGGGTTTTCTATATAATTGTATATTGATATCTGTTTACATTTTCATGAAAACAATAAAAGTTTGACTGCAGCTTTATCATCAAATGTCATTGTTTTATTAACTTTGACATCAAAGACATTACAGCACACACGGGCACGTGTATTCGTTAAGTTCTATTTTCTTTTAGTTCAACAAACTTTGTTTCCACAATTTATCTTGTCTAAAATAAATTCATCTCGTAATATATTTTTTTGCCTTATCGTATAAATGTGGGATTTTATCAAACCAACGTAGCGAAAGCATCTATTCCAGTAAAAAGAAAAAAAATAGTTTAAATGTAAAAAGAAAAAAAAAATATTTTTGCAATAAGTTAGAAAGGTTTAAGAGAAACGTGTTTATTGCTGTGTTACTTAGAACTCTGATCTGTTGAATTCGATTGATATTGAATATTTAATTTATCATTATTATTATTTATTTATTTATTTTTCTTTATCTTCACGCCATATCCCTTGCGGGGTAGCCAGAGACAACAGGCGCCAAACGCTACGTTAGTTTAGTTTATCAGAATATAGTATATCATCTAAAATATGGTAAACATGTTTAGGAGAAAATTATTAAATAGAATTATACATGTTTAGGAGAAAATTATTAAATAGATTTAGCTAAATTAAAGACCTCCTTTCTTCATCCATAAAGAAACCTTCGTTGTTTCTTTGATCTCAGATCTTAAACGAATCTATTAAAAAAGTTTTGTATCTTAAGTAGGTTTTAGTTTTATAGGTCACTGAAATTGGCTATATATATTATTCTAACAGTACTTAATGACTTAATCTCGGAAATAAGTACATTGCAGAACAAAGTCCACTTATATTAATGAGTTTGTTCTGAACCTGTGTCTGTAAATCGTATTCTAGATATAAAGGCTTCCTGAGACCGAGGGTTACTAACGTAATAGAGATATTTAATCTATAGTAATAGACCCAGCGTAATTAATCTGTACTTCGATTAAGGTTTATTAGTTGATTCCTAAATATCAAGTTATTTTTACGAAACATTAATGTTATAGATTAAGGATTAATCTGCTTAAACTTAAAATAAATATAGTTTTACAATGTTTAAAGCCGTCTTAAAAGAACACACACTCCTTGTTTGTTAACAAAAATAATAATTCAATTAATATTCAAACAATCTGCTATAGCTTATAAAATAATAAGAACAATTTCTGGAAAGTAATCAATAAATTATCGTTATATAAGTGATAACGCATGAAACGTGTAAGTTTTTTTGTAATATGGATACAAAAATGAATCGTTACCTGAAAATTCTTGTCTCATTTTAGTTAGATTCTATTTATTTCAGTCATTGTCATTCAGTAATATGCTGTAAAGTTGTCTTTATCTGTTATATATCGTTAAAAAAGGAAAGATATTAATTCTTAAGATCAATCCTGTAGCATTTCCATGTTAAGCAAAAATAACTTCTTTTATAAATATGTAAACATACATTATTATATAACTGGCTCACAAGAATTGAAAATATCTCAAATAAATACCTAATTTCATATTGTATATTTTCTATCGCAGACATTTAATAAATAAGCTATCTTTGAAGTATACTTCAATATCCTTCATAAAATAAATACTAATATTACCGAAATGCATGTGATGTTCTAAAACATTATATATTCCAAAGAAGACATTCAACAAACAATATTCCAAGTTGCACTTTGGTGGTTGCGGAGTTCTTTGAAACGTATTCAAATTTATACCACTGCAATTTAGCTTCTGGCTGAAACCAAAGTTTATGGTAGAGATATATTATGAAGCTTCCAGAGGGATAGTGTGAAGGTACAAGTTACGGTTGCTGTTAAAAATACTGGTCTCGTTACAAAAGTTTAAAGGAGTGGTTCCAATGCAGTTTTCACGTGTACTATTTGGTATATATCATTTTTACGATAGTAGGGGCATAGTGGTTTTATCTGAAAATATTTTATCTTTGTTGGCTGCTCTAAATTGATTTTAAAGATCGAGTGGCTTTTAGTTTATTACTAGTGCTTTTATTTCCTTTTTTAGGAAGTGCTTTTTAACGATTATACTATAAAAATTAATATAATGAAAGAATGTTACAACATCAAAAAAATTGCAAAGCTTCTTGATTACGCATTTTACTTGATTACATGTTTTAAAATTAACAAAATTGATAAAAAAAGGGAAATAATAAATGTTAGACAGTTTTTAGATCTATACAGAAACTCTGGATAATTATAACATTGTTATTCGAGGAAATACCGAGGTCCATAAGGTACAGTAACAAAGTCTATCCGACCGTGTGATGGCTCATTTCCCTTTGTAATAAAGATCCGTTCCAGGATATACGTGCGTTCATAAACGTACGTTTTGAACTGAAATAGCTATTGTTGGATTGTTATCAATACTTCATTAAAGCTATTTCTGTTATAATAAAATTTCTTCATGTATATTTACGTACCAATACAAATCGATGCCTAAATTTAAACATTATGAAAGTCAATTAATAATTCAAACTATTTTTTCACGGAAGTGTCATATAGTTTTTCATTCGTAAAATAGTTCAAAAATAGAAGACAATCAACCCAAAATCCGGATTTAAATAGACTTTTCTGCGAAAAGGAAAAACAAACGGAGCCGCTTAAACGAAACCTCAGGCGAAATCGATTCCAGGATTGTTATTTAAGGATCTTGTTTTTCACATACAATATTATTATTCTAATTTTAACTACAAACAAACGAAATGAATCTTTCATTTCCTATTAAAGATATATTATGTATTGATTGAGCATAATATATATATATATAATCGTAGTGTCTGTTTGTCATTCCAAATTAACAGCATTTCTTTAAATGCATACGTTACTTACATAAAAAATAAAAAATAAATATTTTTTTCTCTGTTTGTCTGTTTGGTCCTGGTAATCTATGAAACGCCTGGATGATTTACCAAGAGTTACACTGGCTATTTTAAAAATAATATTCTAATAAAATATAGATATTCAGTTAAAGCTATAAAGTTGGGTTATTTTATAGTTCTTAATTTATATTCTACCGATAATGTAATAAGAGATATAAAAAATATATATAAAAAATAAAAACTTATCTGGCCTTTATCATGATCTGTATTATCTAACATCTGTGTTAAGTACATCTGAACAGAGAACTCTTCTTATAACGACCCTTTTATTGAACGTCTCATTAATATCTTTGAAATATTTCTGATCGTTAAGAATTATTTTCTTCAACTTTAATTTAATATCCTATCTATTTCAGAGTCCATTTCTTTTCTTTCAAAGAAGCTCATAACACGAGCGAGACTTGAATCTGTGAATTCTGGGATTGTTTTTTTGCATATTATTTAATATTGATTTATTCTTATATTAATTTATTTTCGTTTATTTCGTCACATGACAAACACAATTATTTGTTTGAAATATCGGTTATTTGAACTTATGTCAATGTGTTTGTATTTGTTCGATAATTTAGATTATTGTGTCTGTGCTAATACAATTAATATCATTTATTGTATATATTAAATGTTATATGAAGAAAACCTTTGGTGAATAATTATTATGAACACAATTAAAGTATACTACAGTTTGTCATAATTATACATATAAATAGATATAAAATTAAAGAATATCACCAGATCTAGAGATTTAAATATTTTAGATAAATCAGATAGATAAGTATCCAAGTAGTAGTAATATAAATATCTAGTTGTAATATCTAGTCAAGTCTTGAAACAACAATCTGAATTTAATCACAAACCCAAAAACAAGCCTTAATCTACAATTTAATTAACAATTCATAAAAAAAAATACTAATTTAGTGTTTATTGAGCGAAGCGAACGAAGTGAGCGTAGCGCTTTACTGGAGACTTTTTACATTCTTTGTCACGAATTGGCTCGAAAACTACTTGACGGAAAATTATGAAAAAAGACACACATTAGGTGATGGTTTTAAAAATAAAAATAAGAAAAATGTCCCCAAAAAAAAAAAAAAAATTTTTAATATCATATTAAAAAAACTGATATCCCATTGAAGTCAATGGGAAACGATGAGTCAATACACTGGGCTCGCTTCGCTCAATATGCAAACGGCACCCGAGATTTCGCGAGCGCAGCGAGTCGAAATTGAGGGTTTGTTGGCGCCCCTAGTTATTAGTATATTCAATGAATTCAATCTGTGAAGACAACCATATAATGAAACCAATAAAACTATAAAGGAAAATTCATTTTCTTATATTATCTTGATACCTGGAAACTGTTACCACACTGTAATGATATCAATATATTCCAATAAATAACACCGAACACATCATTTTATCTCATAACCCTCGACCTAATATATAATAATAACTTGTTATATTATTTGTAGCGGAAAAAAGTAATCAACGTGCAATCGCTTCCACCTGAAGTAGCACTTACTTATGCTTAAAACTGAACGAGTATGAGTTGCATTGTTGTATTTTAATGAGGAAGCCTCCGCCACTTGCCTTCAATTGTGTACTAGATACTAATGTACTGTAAGAGACAGTACTTACATGTTATAATGTCTGTCCGTGTGTAATCAAATAAATTGATTTACATGTTTTTTTAACTACTTTTCAAATATACTTCGTTCTGATAATAACCATAAGTAAGATATATTTATTTTATTGTGCCTAATCTGTTTAAAAACTTAACAAGCAATGAGTTTTTCTTACCTAAAATAAAGATTCTAGGGAAAAATTTCTGAGCGTAGTCGCGTGCATTGCTTGTGAGTTATTATTTTACACGTCATTCCTCTGGGAAATTTAATGGGTATGGTTATCCTTTTGAAAAATAGTCGTAATATTTCCTTGTCAGTAAGTGTTTGTTCGTTCGGAGTTTATTTGTTCTGTTAAACTAAACAGTTATAATTGTATTCATTATTGGACTTTCTTTAAATGCTTTCAATATAGGTTATATATTTTTTTGTAAACAAAATTTAGATAAATAATTAAATTATAAAAATGAGAGGTGATAAAATAGTATCGTTAATAAAAATAAAGGTATAAAAAATACTAAACTTGTTAATATTGTCAGTTAAAATTAATACAATTTATAAAGTGTTATATATTTTAAAATATCGTTTTAAAATATTATGTTTGTTTTTTTTAGGATACCTCGTTATTTTTGTGACAAAAAATAAATTGAAAATAAATATTTTTTTCTTTTTATTTCTATTATACTATTTTATTTAAATCTGTTAAAATTTTTCGGATCCGAGCTTTTAAAGTATAGATATATTCGAGTCGACGGAACCTGTTCTAGACAATTCGTTTTCAAGTCTGGTAAAGTTAGATAGGAGAGCGTTCAAAGAATTTTTTATTTTACGTTCAAGAGATTTTCCCGTCTGCTGTTCTGTGTTTTGTGGTGACAAAGCATTATAATGGTGCTCTAAAGGTCATAGAATGCCTTTCATTTAAGTCATACAGAATAAAAGTACAGATAATATTACATAAAACTAACTAATGCAATATTTATGAAGGAACAAACAAAATGTTCTATTAAGCTGATTTCATACTCATGTGAATACAGCAGCGAGCATATGAGCCCGTTAAGTGAATTATTAAATATGTCGGACATTAAGGCGTGCAGATGTAACTTAAGTGATGAGCTGGAGGGTCATAACAGGGATGGGATATATCTGTTCATCCCTGTATATTTGAAACTTGTAACGCACCTAATCTTGTTTGTTACGCATAAAACTCGCTTTTATTCCCAGGGGAGACATGTTTCATGGCAGCTGCGCAAATTATTTAGTTGCTTCCTTCATAAAAGTTTCGGTCATTTTTTTATTGTCTGTCCCCTGAATAATAAATATATAACGATGTTTGCGTCTGACGATATTTTTGCTAAGTTTCCTTTGAAGAGTAATTACTTCTTTACATTTTTACGTTTTAAAACGTGGCAGAGTGAGTCAAATTGAACTTGCAGAAATTTTAAGCAAAATGTTAAAGAAGACTTTGTGTGAAGCGCAAATAAATACTTTTTCTTTTACGATTGATGCTGAAGTGTAAAAACAAAACTCCGTTATAAATTTTTTTTAGTATATATTGTAAACTATTAGTAAATGATTACTAAGAATATATGAAAAAACCTTGTCTTTGTCTTTTTTCTTTTCCATTTCCTAATAACCTTTATATTAATATTTGTTGTAATCGTATTATATATTAAATAATCAAATACTGTTTTAATAATAAAAATATTTTAAATATTTGTTCTATTATAAATTGTTAACAATTTAATAAATAAAAGAAATTATGAGACAATTTATTTCTCATTTTTCTACAAACAGCTGGATATCTTCCCGTGGGAACGATTGCTTTAAGAGATTGTCATTGTTTGTTGAAAAATATGTAGTTTTATTTGTAATATTTTTAACTTTCTTTTATTATAAAAACTTGTTGCAATTTTAACTTGACAATAGCAAAATATATTATATATAAATTATGATATTCTTTTCTTTACATATTAAAATTATATCCCGCTAATAGTATATTTTAAAGTTATTGTATTTTTGTCGGTTTATTGCTCGGGTTCAGGATTTTAATAATTTTTGGTAACGTTGTCAATAGGTATTTAATGCTGTATGCATTTATATGAAAGAAAATTTATAAGTTTTGTCTTCACATTGTATCTTTTACTTCGTAAACATGATTCGTTAATAGATCATACTAGTTTCTGTCCCGGAACCTTGTCTATGAAAGTGATTGTGATGTTTTTGATACTTAATAGTAAAATAAAACAATTAGTCAGGAAGATTTTGTTCTATAATATTAATACAATGTATAGCTTTATATTATATTCACTCTTAATTAGACATCAAAATACCTAAAGTTATGTACATTCCATTAATTAATTAAGAATTTCGAAAGTTAAAAAGCAAGGTTTGTTTTACATTTTTTTCAGTCTTCATTAGCCATTCAAACTCGTTTTAGAAAAAGATAATAATGTAGTATAATAATGTAATAAAAAAACATCTTGTATTTTTATTAAACCTGTAATTTAGGTAATAAATATGAATACTTACAATTAAACACACAAATTATAATATTAATGCTTAAATTTTTTATATATCTATATATTCTTGACATTATTAATTAATTATATTTGTATATTTATCACCTTTTCCATTCTATCCCTTAAAAACAAAACATTTTGTTTTCAAGTTTAAAAATGGTTAAGGTGAATGTGGATATATAAAAATGTTTCTTTTTTTTTGCCATACATATACGTAAGGAAAATAATAAAATAAAATAAGAATTTAAATGATGACCTTTAATACAAATAATATTTTAACAGCGTTTATTGTTGTTTATTGTTTATAATATTTATTTATTTATATGGATAACTCTCTTAATCCAGCATCTCTATTATCAAAATAATTTACTATAACAGGTGTACGAAATGTTGATAGCTTTAGAGAAATAATTCAAATAAAAACCGCTGGCACTCGTTCCGAATGAAAGCTTTGGAATTTTGTTTGGGTTCTTGTCAATTAATGATTGAACGGCAGTGGGATGAAAAAAAATGAAGAATACAATGTAGGGATTGATCCTCCAGGGATTTGTACGTTTGAATTAATAAAACACATGATTGATTTCAATTTAAGTAACCATTTTGATATGCTTCATATATATTTAGAAATACATATTGTATTAGGTTCCAGAAACAAAAAATGTTTGTACTTTTATTACGGTATCAATAAATTTATTGTTTATATTGAATTGTCAAGGAACATGAATTCGAAGATGAATTTGTTATTTACAAAATTTGGAAGAGATAGGATTTTACGATATTGCAAATACTATGTATCGAGAGAATTTATATCAAATGTAAACTATATTTACATGACCACAACAAAGTGGACGATTTAAAATATCTGGTTTCAGACATATTGATTATGTTTCTAGTACTACGAAGATAAGACAATTTATTTTATGAAAATCAGATCTAGTGAGGAATGAATTCGTTTGGATTGATGATATTCATTTATTTGTATAGTCAAATAGTTATATAAATAATAAAACCAATTTGTACTAAATATGAAAAAATAATACTAAATGGATATTATATATATATACATATATTTGTAATATGATATATACATATGTCAAAACAAAAAAAACAATTAAGAGCATTGAAACCAACGCTATCTTCAAGACATAAAAAACTAAAATTGTCAATATATTGAATGCGATTCAAATGTTCTAAATACCAACTGACTAAAGCAAAACAAAGTTTGGTGTGCCTGAGAACAATTAACCGACGTCGGTCTTAGGTGCAGGGAATGGAAAGTTAAACATTTAAAGAGTCGCTAGTCTATCATATCATATTACTTGAAGATAGTTTTTCATCTACCCTCAAAGCTTTATTTCAAAAACAGTTCACTTGATAAGGTTAAATTGTATTTTATCAATCTATATATATTGTTTGGATTTAATTACTTTTATAGTTTAATGTAATAAAGTAAACTATGCAAATTTAACCGACTAGAGCATTCGAGCAAGTTACTCGCAGTTAGACAAACAACATTTCCAGCATGACCAACCATAGTTAAAACTTGGTCCAGACATTTTGAAACTCTAACAATATGGACAAAGTGGCTCGATACTGACTTCCGGTATTGAAAGCTTTTAGTTATGTGGAAAGTAGTTTGTCGTATGTGATGTGAACTAGATATAGGATTACAGAATAATTAAATTTAACTGTTCTATATTTTGAGTTATGTAAGATATTATTAATAATTATAAAATAATCTTATCTTATACGATGTCTTTTATACTTCAGTTCGATTCAGCCTACCGGTATAAATTTAGTATCTTACTCTAGATACAAAATATCTGTTTTTGTGTAATTAAGAGGAATCCTTTAGGGAAATTAAGGAATTGTTAAGAAAATATTTCATCTTAGTCGTTTATTAAAATGATAATATTATGTATTCAAAAATATACAATAATTTAAAAGAAGAATAAAGTTGAAACAAAAAATATTTTATTTATCCAGTCTTGGGTGGATTTATTAACTATCCTATCATATGGAATTATAATAAGTTAAGAGATATAATTTATAAAATATTAGTGTTTTGATAAAAGCTTTAAGAATTATTTATTAAACATTAAAATTACTTTGAATATACTATAATAAAACTTTTATAGTGCTACTTTAGAAATAATTTTGAAGTTACAAGAAATTTCTCGTAAAAATATAAAAAGAAAAACAAAAAGTACCAAAAAATACACTGGTAATAAATAATAATTTAATGTTGATAGTCCAATGAATATTTTATGATTATTTATGATCATCAAGGACAGTAGTAATCCACCATTAACCATGTTATTATTATTACATTATAATTATATCATAACTTTATATGGGCAATCACTTATATGATTAAATAATTCCGGTCACCAGTCAATAATAACCACCAATACTTAACATTTCGATATTGTTTTAATAAAATAAACGAAATAAAATGGTCAGAACCACTTCAACCATATCAACAAGTACAGATAATGTAATTAACTTCCTGTTAAGCGTATGCTTTTTAACAAGCTATTGAATTTATTCGTAAATGTATGTTCAAATCTTCATAGGGTTGGTTAATTGTACGGTACGTCATTTGATTTTATTGACTCGATCGTCGGAGGGTCGAGGTTAGAACAAGATTCGGGTCAAAGGGTTCGTGTATCGTAAAATAAAATGGACACGACTCGCTACGAGAGTAATACACTTCTATCATCATCTGTATTGAACTTTGTTTATACATTTCAAGTGATTCTGTATCTTTTGATGTCCCTTTGATCTACAATAAGTACATAATTAATGTTTAAGTTGAATCAAATATGAAAATAATAATGTGCGTATTTAAATATAGATTGATAAATACGTACGTATTTATCAATCTATATTTGTTAATTATATATAGTATATGGTATATATTACAAATGTATTTTCATTTAACCACAAGATAGTGCAAAAGTTGATGGCTGGTAGCTTCGCTATTTATGTAGGTGGATCCCGTTGGGAATGGCTTGAATGTCAGAGGTCGATGCGGATGCAAATGGCGAAATGACTGCTCTCGTTTGATCGTGATGCTTGCGTTGATGATAATTGTCAATTCAGTTCAACAACTACAAAGTATTGTAAACGAAATTATAAATTCACTCCAAATACAAATATTTTTTAAAAATCTGGAATAATTTTGCAATCAGATGTTCCTGATTTACCGTATTGTGCTTCGATATTGACATTTGACCTCTCCCGTGCCATGGAGGTCGGTTCTAGTCACGTATGTGATTGTGATGATTACCTCGACGTGTTGCTTTCATATTTTAGTATTACAAAATTTCTCGTTGGAATACTGTTTGATTAGTTTCGGGACATGGCAAGATGTTATTAAGATTAAAATAAACCCTTGACTAACCAGCATTTAATACTATAGAGATATGTATCGTTATTTTAAAACGCACAATGATACTTAGGTTTAACAGAATATTAACCACATATTTTAAAACATCCATAACATACGGATAACTAAGCTATGAATTGACTAAATAAAATATCTTCATCATTTAATATGGACCCCAAATAATACAATAAAATAATTGTCGCGATTTATGGTATGTACGTGTAATATAAATTCGTCCTCCGTAAAGACAGGTGTATAATTACTGGATTCGACAGTTGTTATGTTGTCCGGACGACGTAACGAACATCAGAACAATTAAATATCATTTTCCTTGTAATTGGGGCAGAATATATATATATATACAAATAATAAATTATATAAGTATATAGATAAGTTATATATGCGATAAGTACACTGATCATTTTTATAATATTTAGTGATATAAATATTATAAAAATGATAGTTCACAATATTTTTACTTTTTTTATATTATTTGCCATAAAAATACTAAAAACACTTATTAAACATTAAAGTTTTGATGTTTTAAATAAAATTTAAAAACAATTTAATTTAACAAATAAATAATATAACAGGAAGGAAGAGTCTAATTTTAAACATTTACAAAGCTCAAAAAAGGGTTAGGTAGAGCGAGGTAGTACCCTTATCCAGAAGGCGTGAATTAGCTACATTTGGTTATTACCTTTCGTTCCTCAGTGAGTGAGTGAGCAGGACGCCCAAAGCCTCCCTTTCTCTCCATATGTCCTCCTATATCCCATAAAAGTGACAACTTATATACATGGTTGTAGATATCCATGCGTATCCATCACATATGATCGAATGTCTTGATATGCAAGAAATAAATTAAATATTTTTGTTTATACTTATAAAATAAAAATGGCCTCTGCATTTGACTAAGTAACGATCAATAATATTAAATCTATAAATATGAGTTTTGTGCTAAAAGTCGTAATATAAATAACCCTCCATTTAAGATAACTTTGTCTTCAAAGCTTTCAAAATTTCCATCGCATTATTCATGTTAAGTTATTCCTTATACCTTTGGTAAATAAATATCTATTTGTTATGTTATTTAACTATAACCATTCTTCATATTATAAGATAAAGTGGTATATTTTTATTTTACATTTTATTTTTAATTCTCAACTATTTCTTTTATTTGAAACAAATGATATATCTAAAAAAACATCAATGTTACAATTCGATGAACGTTAATTCAGAATAGTATTTATTCTGCTAAAGAAATACATTTCAGAATTAAATATAAAATAACTCGTTGGATTAATGTGAAACCAAACTAATCATTGGTATGTATAAACTATAAATGAAAACGAATTGCATTCCAAGTAATCTGTACCAAGTGCAGCGATGCGGGATGAGAGGCCGCCATTCTATTTACCTGCGAGAGGGAATCTTGCTTTTGCAGGAACTAACATTTCAAATTTAATGCTGAGCATCAAGTATGTATGTAAATATGTACGAATTATCATATCATGATATATTCATTTTGAATGAACCTCGTGGTATTTGCCTTTTTATTGCTTTTTTAATACCATTTTCTTGTAATTCTTCAAACATTTTTAGTTATTGATCGGTACAAATACTTAATTAAAAAAGAAGCTAGTGAAATAAGTTCACAAAGAGTATTAAATTAAGTGTAACCTAAATTTCATTAATACAAAGTACATACACCAATTTTCCTTTGGAATGTCTCACAAAATTGAGGCTCTATTTCCCCATTAGTGTAGGTGAAGTGATGTGCCTCACGTCCCGACGTTTCCGGCTCCCCGGATATTCGACTTAATTCACCCTTAGCCAATTTTCCCTACTAAGAGACAAAGAGGTTATTCCTGCTACATTGTTGGTTATTACCAATTTTCTCGTGAAATAAATAACAATACATAATGGACTGTCTTTAGATATGTCGAAATATCTACTGCAAAATCTAGAAATATAAAATCCATTCTGGACGCTAAGTTGTTAATAAAACTTTCTGCTAGTGGCATATCTATTGTGGTCAGATGTAAAGCTTGATTTTTGTTATGCGGCTGTGACAGTTTATAGTCGGAAGCTGCATCATTTGTTCTCAAAGAGTGTATTCTACAAAGCTGATAAACCGGATGACAAAGTTTTCAACGTATAGAAAGAAGACTTAAATTTGAAGTACATTAATCTTGTAGCAGCCAGTTTAAAAAGTAGTGTTAAAGTTTGAAATCTTTGCAATTTTTACTGAATAAAGGATAGATTAGTTGTAATTTTTATATTTGTTGTTACTGACTAAAATTTGACTTGACTTCATAATGTTTTCAAAGTTTTACACATTGAAATAAAGTTATTTTTATAATAAAGTCGTGATTTAAATAATTCGAGAATATTCATATTAATCATCATGAATTGAAAGCTTGAAAATTAGTTATAATATTCATGTTTTCATAGTTATACAGTAGCGGTGTGGTTTACTTTTGCCAGTTAGAGCCGTTTCCAGTTAGAGCTAGGTATGATGAAAATATATTCGCTAAAAGCGAATTTAGTTTTACTATTTCAATGTGACCAGATTTACGTAATTATTTATAATTGAAATATATAATGTTAGCTGCAATTTCATAATGGAATATAGGTTAACTAAGTAGTGGATTCGTATCGTATTTAGATTAAACCTAATGTTTATGTGCGCTTGATATGTACGTAATTTTCAAAGGTAATAATTTAGGAATCTAAATTATTGAATTGCTACGAATAACAATAATAGAACCAATAGAACAATCAATTACTTATCATAACGTGATTGAAGTTTACAAAATTTGAAGAAACATTCTCAATAATTAAACAAACATTAATTTACTTCTAATGTTTGCAAAGACCACTACTTTGGTTGATGTAATGTTATCCAATTCATGGTGTTATTTAGAAACTTCGTGCTCTATTTGCTAGCGATAAATGCTGAGAATAAACCTTTAGTAAATACGCTTTTAATCTGGTGAATAAATAAAATGAAATAGAAACTTCTAAGTTATTTAATTACGATGGTAGATTCAGTGTAATAAAGATATAGAATATAGAATATCATTATAATATAAAGATAGCAAGTAATTCCATATATATTTTATAAAATATAAAACATTAAACAATATTTGTTTTGTAATCTAGAGTAACGTGTCTCTAGGGTCCAGTGTCTTTGAAGTAATAATATTGTCTCAGTAATCACTATCAAGCGTTGTTTCAACATGCATAGGTCGGAGGCAAAGCTAAAATCATTACCGTTAAATTGTTGATCTACACACACACACATATATATATATATATATATATATATATATATATATATATATTAATATATACATAAATATATTAAAGGTAAGATATAAATACAATTTGGTTTGTTATAGTCAAACATATATATGTATATATTTTTATTTTTCAATTCGGTTTAACTCGTATTTTAAAATGGTTTCCAGAAAAAAAGATTTTTTTTCGATGTATCTGAACGTGAAACGTTGTTCATTACGGTCGTGACTTACTTTTATTCTGTTTATTAAAAGTTTGTATTTAATGATGTCGATTCAAGTATTTGTTTTAAATAATAATAAAATAAATATAAGCAATATTCATGTATGTGTTGCAAGGGACTACGAAATAAAAATAGTATTAGTAGTGTATTTACGTATAATATTTTGCTATCTCGTATCATCTCTTCCCGTGTACACGACCGCTGCAAAGTAATTGAAACATGTTAGAATATACACGATAGAGAAAACTTAAAACGAAATAGTACCTTAAAATATATATTATTATTTATAAATATACAAATTATATATATAATTATTTACAGTTAATACATAACATAATTAACTAATTGTAGCTTACAGACGGTCAACATGTTTATCGACAATCAAGACAAATCATGGCAGGGAATTAGTAATGGTTAACCCCAGTATAGAATGTATAAAATAAAAAAGTATTCTATTATAAAGGACAAATGAGATACATTTTTAAAGAAATTAGTGCAGAATATTTAATAATTTAAGCTTACTTGCATTTTGCATTCTATTATTGATGCTTAATAGAAAGAAATTTGTATACAAATTAAACAATGTTATAGCTATTCTATTCTTCTTTTTTGTCTTCTAACTTGTAGCACGATTCTTATTACCTTAATTTCAAGTTTAATATAAGTGTATGTACATTTTCTTACTTCCTTGTTGCTGCGTTGTAATTACGAAATTACTATCATCTCAGCACCTGGAGTTTCTCTAATTGGTATGGTAGTTGTATACTAAATATATGCCTGTTTGTCCGTACAGTTGTTTGACTTTAATAACTCTAATGTACTCTACTAAGACAACTTCCTCCTTTCTTATTTAGATAATTCACTCGAGCTATGCAAATTAGACTACATTATGGAGTTAACAAAGTCAGTAATATGCTATTCTCTAGTTCTGTGTAAATTCTTGAATTAATCTTTATGGTACATTTAGTGCTTCATATAATAAAGTATATAAAATGTATTTATAAACTAGTCGTGCCCATGACTATGCTTGGGCAGAATATTATTAAAATAAAAGTAGCCTGAGTGACCTTATAACATCAGCTATCCGTTAGAAAAGGTTAAGTTCTGTTAAAATCAGTCCAGCCGATTTAGAAATTAGCCGGTTCAAAAAGACAGACAGAGAAAAATTTTTAAGATAGTTTTTTTATGCTTTGACTTAAAAGCAGTTGATTTGGACTTACAAAAAAACCCTTTGATTTTATTTATTTCTATAGATACCTACCCAGTAATACAATCGAGTTAGGGTGTTAAACTCAGTATAAAGCTCAACAATTGAAGATTAAGTTAGGAGTAAAATATTCCAATAAAATGCGAATTGGCAGCTTATAAAGCGATGCGGTAATTCAGTGAAAAGACTGCATGCTTGAACGGAGTTCCGTGTCGCTATTCCAGAGATATATTGGTATAATGGTGAATAAGGTATTGTAGGGTAGTCTGAGCTTTCCATGTCGTCAGTTGTGCACCGGCGCCCACGCGGGACGGGTCTTCCTGGAGGTTGGTTATACTATATTTTTAATAAATATTTTTTAAATATAATATACTCATTGATCTGATTTTAATACATTTATTGGTATAAAGAGAAATATTTCTTTACTGCCCTTGAATAGTACTTACAATTTAGAAAACTGCGTTAGATAAATAAATAACATTAAATTGTTATTTATTTATTATAAATTTATGATTTAATGACCTGCTTTAGTCACTAAAACTTTTAGTGATTTACTCGGTACTAAAAAAACTGCCCGTCATATTCAGAGACTAGTTAACGTTATAGTTTAATTATAACACTTTTAACGATAAACTATAAACCAGTTAGTAAAATCTGATAAGCCGTACTAAAGTATTTTTTATCTGCATAAAAATATTAATTACATTTTAAACCAGCATACTAGCTCTAGATTATGCGGCTTTAACTACTTTCAGCGGTGATAAAGAATAGTTTATTGAACTGAATTTAATATAAACATCATAAATTATAATTACTTAAGTGCACTGTGAAATCGGTATCTTATATTTATTTTAACAAAGTTAACATTACATCAAAGCATTCAACCAGCCGGAAGCTTCACTTAAAGTTGTGTGTTCGTTTCAAAATACATTCCAAACTATAACTTCAAAACGGGCACATCAAAAACTATTAAAGCCGTATAGTTAAGTAAAATGTTGGAAACAAAGAAGATAACAAGTTTGTTGGACAAGTTTATGCAGCGTAGCATTTCTCTCTTACTGTCTTGGATGAAGATTTACAAACACGATTGCGAAAGTTTAGCTAAGTTGCTTGGAATTTTTGTTGAGGAGATGTACCAAGTGTCTAATTTATTATTATAGTAAACTCCCTAGAGTTCACTTCGGATATTCTAAGTTATAGTGGATGATTCTCTTGGTGCTAATGCGCATTGAACATAAACTTTTCTCATATTTCAATATTTTTAAATTCACATTCACATATCGAATATATATGATTCCCTTACATATATTATATTCATTTAAATAATTTTTATTACATGTTTTGGAACTAAACTGTTTGCTAATAAAGATAATCACTGTAATATTATTAGTTCAACAATACAAATGTATATGATTTATGAGTATTTGCTTATGATAATAGGATTTCAGTTTGAGGTGATCAATCATTTAAAGTATATCGCAAATAATGTTATATAATCAAAATAAATGTTATATACAAACGTGCGCTTTTTAATATCAAACCCACTGCCTTTTGTCATAAAACAGTATTTGTTCCACCAACGCACCGTCACTTTCTTCTTATTTATCTTCTCATCGTTTACAAAATTATCAAACTTACTTGAATATCCGGTTTTTTAATTATATAGAAAATATAAAATATTCTAAAATAATAACTTCTAATTTTGTAAAGGAAAACAATGCTATCTTTTTAATAAGTTAATACAATTGAGTAACGTTAGGCGACGCCTTATCGTAATTGAGTGTTCAATCTCCCCATCTCCTGCTCTGGAATCCTTACATCTTAACACTTTATTATCACGAACAGCTCTGAAAGCGATTACTAAGTTCGAACTTTAATCCGCTTCAACTCCGTTTTAGATTCTTTCAAGGATACCGCTAGTAAAGTTGAAAACAAATATCTTCTGACACGTCGTTTCCAATTTTCTTTAACGTCGTATCCATAAGCCATCGTTTTAAGCAAGCTAGGATATCGATTGATCCAAAATTGGCTCACTTTGTCGCTACATAGACGATTACGTAAGAAAATATAGAAGACAGATTTGACAAATTATCATATACTGGCAGAATTTAGGTATTGATTAATTTTCAAATTATTATACTATTCATAGAATGTGCAAGTATTAAACACTATATAAAATATTATTATACTTTTTTTACCACATGAATAATGTTCATAGTAAATGATTATTTAAAATGGCGGCTGTTGGTTATTATGCTAAAAGCTTTACGATGTTGCCTCTTCTAATCTCCTAGCTGACTATTGATGGTGTGACGCTAAAAACAAGAGATAACTCCATCATCCGGAGTGAACTTGCTGAGCGTTGATCAGTTTGTTTATTGTTATCTGAAAATCAATATCTAAAGCAAACATTGTTGAATGTTCATCTGTTGCCACTCACCCCACGAGCACAATCGATCAGCGTTCATATTTTTAGTCGTTTGTAGAACCCTCGGGAATCGTATGTCTATTAACTTTATAACACGTTTAGGTGAATTGGTTTTTGCTTTTACGATATACGAATATTTAATTTTCGTTATTAAATACATAAAATATCCATTTATTTTATAGATAAAATAGAACAATTTATAAAAGAGAACAATTAAATTTTTATACAGATTTGAACTTATTCTTTCTACTTTGTCTGTCAGCGTAATATATTTTTCATCATACGTCACATCCTATTATTACCTGTCAATGTTTGTTCGCTCCGTTACATGTTTTTACATCGTATTAAGACTTGTATACACACTTGACTTCACATGTCAGTAAAATCGATGTCACATTAAATATTTTTCTTGACCATCATCGAAAACTTATTTATTATAGAGACAATTTATTTATTGTCATTGTCATTTACAGACAATTGTTAAATGAAAAGTCTCTCATTATACTTAGTATTTTATATATTAAATAAAGTACACAACTTTTAATTCAATTCTATATTTCTTACTTAGAAAGTCTTTAGTTATGAAAACACTTTGTAATTTTTTTCTACCTTTCCTTCTAATTAACTTAAGTTTATACTTTTTTCTTTCTTTCTTATATCATAATTATATTTTTATATTTATTCTTTAATAAGACAAATAGTTATAAAGTATTCTTTCGTTAAATTTACTTTGTAGTACTTTTATAGTATTGTTAGCTTAAGATTTTTTTTTATCAAAAGTCCTTTTTAATATTATTCAATTCTATGTGATTGTCCAATATAAATTTCTATTATTATTATCTATAAAATTCTTTGTTCACTCATTCATCTAGATTAGAGATAATGTTTTAACACAAGCTACTATCGTGTAGTTTTCGTAAATGAAACCTAAATCCAAAACAATGCCCATCCGCAGTACATAGTAAAGGTAAGTTGGCTTAGAGCCTTCGGGGTGTACGAGTCCGTTTAACGTCGGATTTACGATTGGGGGGTTTTAATGACTTTCTTTGATATTGCCTTAACAAAGATAAATTAGATTACTGGGAATATTTACATCGATAACTTCGTTGCTATTTTAAATGGGTGTTATTTAAGTTGATTTATGAAAAGGAAGCATCAGTAGGTGTAAGTGTGGGCGGAGATTCATTGCTTTAAATTGTAATGAACAACGATGATAGATAAATGTCAAAATAATGAATTTATAACGAAAAATTATTTATGATGCTATTTCTAAACATTTTGATTTTGAAATTTATATGAAATATTCTTATTTCATTTTTTCACATTCGTTATCCCTGTCACAGTAAAACTAACGAGTTTTTAGATAAAAATCAACAGAGCATTCCGTTGTTATTTCTCCGTATGAAGTTTTGATGCGAGGTTGAGTGATTTAAAAATACATGGTAGCGGTTAAATCGCTAGGCTATCTAAATTCGGGAGTTGACAGGTATTAATATATAATGAGGCATTTTGTAATACGGCCTTGTAGAGCGATATTTAATTAGATATATTACCTATATACGTACGTCAAAACATAATATTTAAGGAAAATTACCGTATATGTAAATTTTCATATTAATGCATTAAGTTGCTACAGTAGAATAATTCTAAATTATACATTAATATTATTCATTGAACGCTTTGTTATTCGAAACTTCTGGTAAAATCTATTTGCAGAATAATAAATAATTCTATTTCAAGATGTTTTTATTTCTGGCATTTTTCAACTTTTATATCCTTTAGGGTAATATATTTTTAAGCAGTTTCGCAAGTAAAATAAAATTGAAATCTATAAAGTGCTAAGAAAAATTTTGTTGGATGATTTATTTTTAGAAAATGTTCCAAGAAAATTAGTTTGTATTTTGAGATTTTAGAACGAAGATGAAAGCGAAGGTTGTACAAATAACAAGAATGTAGCAAACAAACATGCAAATTATAATAACTCTTATTTTATTTATATATATCTTTAGTACATAATGCAATAGCTTGATAAATGTATCTTAGAAAAAATAGTAGACTTTTTTATACAATACCCTCTAAAGTTTATAAATATACTTATAAAGAATACGCTTGATCAAGTTGTTTTCAATTTCTCACGCGCCTTTGATATTGTACAGCCTTTTTTGTTAAAAGGATAAAGGCCTTGAGTTAATAGTAATAAAAATCACACCTAGGGGGTTGTAATAGATACGTAATATTTTTTAAAAACAATCCTTTGTAATTGGTGTATTTGATATATATTATTGAAACGACTATTTCAAACGTTAGGAATACTCCTGAATTTGACCAACAGGATCTTCACCTCTTATTTTATGTTAATCATATTCAAAGCAATTAAAAAAAAATGGGCCCAAATCTTTTGACTATTACAGCAAACTGTGACAAAAAAACCTATGAAAAAATAATGGAATGAAAATTTAGAATTACAGAAAGAGAACATTACAAACAAATTTCAGAATACCAAGGGAATAAAGAGTTTTTTATAATACAATAATTAGCTTTATAATGAAACAACATGTCAACTTTTTTAATATAAAGCCACAGGATACTTACTACTGAGTCTAATTAATAAGTTAAAGTTGAAATTAAGAAATGTCATAAACATAGAGACTCATATTTATATATTTTATTTTCTTATTGGATCATTGCCATATTTAATGGTTTTAAGTCTACATCATAATAAACAAATTTTTAATCCATAAGATGTTTTTATAACGATAAGAATTATATCTATTATGCAATGTAAGACAATTTTTTTATTTTACATTTTCCTTAAATGAGAATCTTAAGCTGAAATTTATATTTAAAACTAATTCATAATAGTAGCCAATATACATGTTTTTTTTATTAAATGTACCTCATTAACAATTGATAATAGCGAATTACAATCACTCCTCCCACACGTCTAGTCATTTATCATCATTTTATTGTTACAAAAGAGGGAAATTTGTATGAAAAAAAGAATAAAACATTAAAAACCTCGCAACAATCCTAGAGTGTTTAGAAAATGTAATGTCAGTTATTAATGTTAATTAAAGAACAGGAAACGATAACTTTGAAAGATATAGTTTGACGTAAAACTGTTGCTATTTAATACTCTAACCACCCATATAATTGGTTGAATATCCTTGAACTAACAATTTGCAGTTGTAATTAGTTACCATGTTGTAACTAACACTAGTTAATTTTATATCACAAGAACTACTCCATTAAAAAATACAATCTTAACGTTGATTATATCTCTAGAACTGCTAGTTACATTTTCACTAAATTAATGTTATGCTCTTTACTGATGGAGGCCTTAACAACAATTAGTACTCATAAAAAATATGTCATAAATTTAGTAATCAAGTAATCATTGACTTGTATTGTATTGATTGCTTGGTAAGGAAGTACTAATAAAAAACATGTGGATTGAGGGATTAAAACAAAAGTTCAGATTCGTTAAGATTCTAAAGCGGTACAACTGAATGTAGTACGAACCAAGTATTCCGAGTTCGTTATCGTGTCAAGTGGAGTTGTCGGGAGCGGCCATTTAAATGCGCTGTAAACTTTTATTTGAAAAAGTCTTTTGTCGTTCTAGTTCAAAATAGATTGTACGTCATTTCGTTGGTTTACTATCTAGACAATCTTAGCAATAAATTACAATTCATTGAATAATAAAACTGTTTATGTAAAATGTTTAAGGTCTACGAGTAAGTATATCTACGCTATTTGGTATAGTATTTTATATTTTTTATGTTGCCTCAATAATTTATAATACATATCTGCTCCTTGTGATTATGTACATCTAGTGTCATAAAATTTCGAAGTTTTTTCATTTTAAGTAACGTGTTCAGTGCATGCTACGGAACTCTAAAAATATATTTCGACATTTTCGTTTATACCTCATATGTTACACATAAAAATTATACGAAATTTGTTACTTATAAAATTTGAATTTCCCTTACATATTTCGCAAATATTGGAAATTCTTTATTTGTAATTATAGCCGTAACAAGATTTTCCATTTTTCCTTGAGGTCTTTTCTATACTAAACTCTCACAATAAGAATCGCCATTTAATCCGTCCAATAGTCATATGAAAGGTATATACCTACTAAATACCATAAAAGCATTAAATCGATATTGTAATCGGACTAACTCATTAGAATCAATCGTTATAATCTTGTCTTTGATGTCGTCACATCCTAATAATTTAATACGAATTGTACAATGAATCGAACAACAAACATAACCCAACGGATACTTACACGCTTCATCAACATCATCTGTTTACTTGTAAAGCCCTATTAAATTAACTTCCCACAGACGCAGTGTTCCTTTCATAAGGATATAAAAATAGATCTAGTCGTTAACTGTAATTGGATCCTGCGTCTTTATTTGTATAAAAATGTGTCATAATATTGAACAAAGCGTTACAAATTCTCTATTCATGATTGAATTAGACGCTCTCTGCCCTGTATTCCAGTTACAGCGGTAATTTGTTGGCATTGTACTTTGGAAGCTTTGGCCCCACCGCCCCAGCAGCTAATCCTCATAAGTAATTAACTTGAGTCACGTACGGAACGAACAGTGAGCGACCTTTAAATATAATAACAGGAGGGTAGAAGAACTATGTGAAAAATAACTTATTTTCTTACTAGAATTTTCTTATCAGGTTGGTTTTATTTCTCACTTGGCTTATTTTATTTTTAACCCAGACGTATCGACCGTCTTATGACTGCAGAGCTGCTTGTAAGATATTTTTTACCTTTATGTCTTTTGTAGTGGAATAAATATGTGTAAATTTTATATATATTTCAGTTATGGAGCTCCCAAGAAGAAAAGCTTGTAATATTCTTTGTGTTAAAATTCGCCCTATTAATGTGAAGTAGAGCATCAATGTAAGACGGTGGAGGTATTCGACTGAATATGGTCCCTTTGTGACTTCTCTCGAGCTTTTCTATAATGGGTTCTCATGGACTTTGAGAATAATAAATTGCCGTGATGAAATATGAGCGTGTCACTCACCTGTTGGTATTGTAGTTGTTAAAATGGAAATTTATTTAAATGTACCGCTATTAATTATAAACTATACTTTTAATGGAATGGTTCATATATAAAATTTACTAAATATGTTTATGTTTTTCAGCTTTTTATAGAATATAATTTCATAACGTTGTATATGTTCTCGAGTTTTTCCTTCGACTAATAAAATAACATTATGTTATGTAATAATGTTTCTAACTTTAAATAGACACGTACAGCCACTTCGATTAAGAAGTAAGTGAAAAGAAGAAAACTCAGTTAACAACAGCAATTTAATTTATCAAATACTTATGTCATATTTTCGTAGTTTAAGTTCGCAGGGTTTTTGTTTTGAGCTGTAAGGTCTGTGGTACTTTGCGTTGCCGGTAACTTTGGTAGTGAAAAATTTTGTAAGTAACTTATATTTAATAAATAATAATGACTTTGACTCTGTAACTGTACCCATCTGTTGGTTTATACTACAGCTACCAGGACAGGACAAATCCGTATAGTAGCTTGACATGTACAAAGGGGTTTCCTTATGTTGCTTTTGAAGGTACGAGTTACTATTCGTAAGTTCAAAATATAGTAACACTAAATGTAACAGTATTCTGTTGCAAGATTTTTAGACAGAACCGACACCAAGATAATTATAAATATTAACTTGTGTTTTGGTTAAACTTACTAAAATTATTAATTCATATTTTTCTTGTTTTTAACAAAATATATAAACATGTATTAAGTATCTATTAATATATTTAATAATAAAAAGATACACTTTCTGTACGCTTATAAAATTACAAAGAAAAAGTTTAAATTCATATTAGGAAATTACTTTATACTTTAACATAAATTTATTTATTATTTTCTTTCTAAAATTTCCCTCGCGGTGTTGTTTTTAAAGGTACATAATTGAAATTTCAATGCTTATAAAATGAGGTTGATGAAACAAAAATATTTATGTATATTTAACCTAGAAAGAGATAAAAATAACTCATCTCTTTAACTGGGCATTATTGAGATCGGCCATATTTTACTACTTTTGTCATTTTTGATTTAAATACCTTCAATAGAGAAAAAATTGATTTAATTTTCTATTTTATTATTATAATAATAAACGCAGGTATCTTTTTTGCAGCCTTTATATAGAATTATTTTATTAAAAAACTTAATTATGACCGTAATTTTTTAATGATATTTTCTAAAAGATAAATAAAATAATTCTATTATAATATATTATATAAAAAACTGGTAGGTTTCAACAACAATATAATAGACATTATGAATGCTTTATAACAAATAAAGATAGTAATAAATTACTATATTTAATAAGTTCAAGATAATAATATTAAAGTCAACTTTCAGTCGATTTGTTCTGGTTATTAACAAACATTTAATTTAGAGTTGTAAATTAGAGAATTTACTGAAATTATTATAGCACTTTGAATATATTTTTTATAGTTTTATTATAACTGTCATATAAGACTATGAGGAAATAATTGTATTGTATTATTATATGTTCGTTTTTTTTTAGTTGTTAATTTTGTTTTTATATTACTATTATTTTGTCCTTGATCGAAAATAATAAATTTCCTCCATATCTTTTAATTAATCAGTTAAAAAGTAATTTCTAATAGTTTTATGACTTATCGTAAATATTAATTTGAGGGTGATTAATGATGGATTGGCTTTTATTAAAATTTTATACTTTTTAGAATGTTAAAACTACATCTACAAGAAGTATAAGAAATACTTTTTCTATTCTTTAATTGTGTTTCAATATATTAATAAAACCATTATTTGTAAACTAATTCATATTGATTATATACTAGTTAATACCAGCGACTTCACTCTTTAAATATATTACTCTTAAATAACAAAGTCACTCCATCTTTACTTAAAGTTACTACTATCAAATAAAATATATTTTTGACTAACCAAAAATTTTTTATATACCATATA
Source organism: Melinaea menophilus ssp. n. AW-2005 (assembly GCA_918358695.1). NCBI lineage: Eukaryota > Metazoa > Arthropoda > Insecta > Lepidoptera > Nymphalidae > Melinaea > Melinaea menophilus. Next base: position 5,855,973 of record OU911042.1, read on the forward strand.
TTATTATAATTTAGGCATTCTGTTATCAATAGTAAAAAATACTAAATTTGAATTATAAGAACTCAACCCAACTGGGTTTTGTATACATTATAATTTAAAAACAAGTTTCTTTTACAAAAGCTATGCTTTTTTCAGCATCGCTTGTTGCTTCATTCCATTTAAAACTTGGCACCTGTCCAAAATAATAGATGTTTATTTAATTTCACATGTTTTTTTTTGGCATGGCCCAGTTTTTAAAGAAAAAAGTTGTATAAAATTATATTAAGTAACACATTTTGAATAATAAGCGTTTAAAAAAAATTAAAAATATGTATACACCTAATTCTGTTGTTACACGGTTTTGATATAACACGGTTTGAAAATAAAATATTTTTAATTTTTTTACACGATTTTGTTCCATTTAGCACGATTTAAAATTTGTTGGGCTTAATTTTTTTTTGTCAAATTTAATTTTTGCGAAATATGTTCATATTACAAATTTAGGGGAATTTCCTTTTTGTGCATACAAGCAAATTTACTTACTGGTCAGAGCAATTGAAATGTGTTAATATTTTGTGAATGATCTTTTTTATCTTTAATAAATATGCTTGTAAAAATAAACATTGTATATGTGATTTAATTAAATAAACATGAATACTTGTTCTTAAAAAATCCTTGTTTTTCACAAATTTTAATAAGTTTTAGAGATTAGGAACCAATCACCTATTTTTGAATACGATCAATGTCTTTTTTTACACGGTTTTTACTGAAACCAATCTACTGTGTAAAAACAGACTTAGGTGTAATATACTAACCCACATATTAAACTTTATTTCCTTCTGTCTTAATAAGAACTGTAATGAGTAAATACGCGGTCTGAATATATATATATATATATATATATATATATATATATATATATATATATATACAAGCACGCGTTCGGTTTCATAAATAATATATCACAATATATATGATAATCATAATAAATGGTCCAGGTCGAGGTGGTAAGTACGCGAGCGAATTATATTAGTAAATAATATTTAATGTAAATGATTTATTAATATTATTTTTAAATTATATCATGCAAGACCTCCATTGTTAGAGCGCCGAGAGGTGATCTCAAACATCAAGCCTACCTGTTGCTACTTCTCACGAACTACTGTATCTTTCATCTTCCAACAATGTATTCTTAAGAATATTCTTTCCTGATGTCTACAAAGTATCGAGAGAACCCTTTGTCATTTTTAGTGGCCACTTTGACGGTTTTATATATGTATGTCATTTTAAAACATTGGACTTTTTTCCTAAGTTTTGTTTTGACTAATCGTCTTACATATGTATGTAAGTCAAGTAACTATTATTTATCTTAAAAATTGTAAATACTATGAAAATATACCGGCACAAATGTTAGACTATGTAAGAAATAGATAAACCCGGTACTACTTTGTAAAAATCGGTTATTCCGTATTTCTAGTTTAGAGCGATAGGTTATTTGTAATATGGTTATAATTTTAGTATTTATGTTTATAAAATTAACTTTGTTATTAAAGTATGAAATATTAATTAGTTGATTTGTTTCATTTTATAAATATTCGAACTTTAAAAAATTTCTAATCTATTTAAGCTTGGAACTTTGATATTTATACAAATTAAAATCATAAACAACCAAATAATATTTATATTATTAATAATAAATAAATATATATATCACATTAGCAAATTAAATTATATGAAAAAGCTAATATCAATTAGGTTTCTTTGCGTCCTTCACAGCATTATTGAAACATTTTACTATGTATATAGTGTTTCCATCGTCCCACGTAATTGCGATACTTGTCAGTACCATAGCACAACGTTATTAGACAGAAAGTTTATAGGACACAAACAGTGTGAACAGATCGTGTCCTCTTGTGAGTGGAGGCGGCCGAGCGTAGATTGATTGTTCATTGTGATACAGATAGAACGAGCGCTACACTTTGATCACAAAAAGTGTTATTTAAATTTATTTTGTAACTAACCTGATAATAAGAACATTAAGAGATCTTTTATATTAAGCGTATTACCACTCACTGACTCATCACGAAATCTCCGAAACTATCTGTCCGATTAACTTAAAATTTTACATAGTTGCTTCTTTTGTGACGCAGATTGAATTTCTATCCCAACGGATTTCAACTTTTTGCATTTCGTCAAGTTTTAAACCTGTAGGAGCCATATACTTAACACGGGGGTAAGAGTTACTATAGCAACGGTAACGATGATAACGGATAATAAGACAAAGGTTACCACAGCAACCTAAGTTCACATCCAAATTAATATTGTGCCCAACGAAGCGGGAGGGAATAAGCTAGTATAGTTATATATATGGTACAATGAATAGATAAAAATGTAAAATCTTGGTAAAAAATATTGTAAGGTTTTTAAGAAGGATATTGTACAATTAAAAAAAGTAGGGTTTAAAATTACACTTGTGTTTTCTTCTTTGGAGTTTAACATCGACATTGGATATTATCATCGATTCTTCTTCAACCGAGTGTACTTGTCTTACACTAATGGGTTTTTGTGCCTTATCTATATGATACCATCCGAGGTTGCTTAGGTCAGTAAGTGTCCAAAAAAATATATTGAAAGAAAGTTTTCGACCTCATATAATATATCACAATTTAATTAAATTTCTGACTCCATTTAGACTGCAAAATTTATTCTGTTACATGTTCGGCACATTTTTTCAGTACTACAGTACTATATGTATTATTACTACAGTAGTTACTTATCGGAATCATAAAAAAACAACGTTGTCACCATTCATAATATTTTTTTCATATTTTTTACAAATCTAAGTGATTGTTTCATAGATTAATTCGATGAAATACAGTTATTCAGTTTTACTAGAATAAAGATAAACAATGTCAGCTACATTGTTTATCTTTACTATAGAAAAGAAATAAAGATTGTAAAAAGAAAAAAAAATATCTTTTATATAAAAGTAGTTTTACTTTCAAAGTAATTAAATTAAAAGGCTTTGTAATTGCATTTTGGTAATGAAGGTTGTGTAACTAAAGAGTAATTATAATTAGTACTTGTGCTTAGTTACATTGTGCAGCTAAACTACTTTAGTTTAGGAGACAGTAACTGCCTAACTTGGCAATAAACCTGATTGCATTTTCCTTGCTTCAATCAAGTCTTAACCTAAAGTGTTGTGATATTACTCACTGTATAGGTAACAATAATGATATCTTATCTTTTATCTTTTGTTACAAGATAGAAAGCAATTCTCTATTATTGTAGTTGTAAAAAATATTAATGATTGTTTATCTTTATTCTGTGGTCCTAGTTTTGACAATGAAAAATAATTGTATAAAACTTGATATCAAGAAAGATATGATTAAAAAAATCTTTATATTTTTTTTTCAAAATAATTGAATTAACGATGTTGGTTCATCTTTTATTTATTTTCATAAGTGGGTCAATGAGTTGAAATTGGGTCTAAGGCGGAGTTGAACAAGCACTGTACTGACTCACGACAGCCCTGACGAATATCAATACTTTGTTTTAAAACATCATATCAGATATAAATCTGATATGATGTTTTAATTAAAATTATACACATGTATATACTTATTTTAGTTTTTAATATATAGTTAATTCAATACCACTTGAAATTTAATCTAAGTTAATCAATGTTTGAAAACTCGATTTACTATGGTTAGAAGCTTTAATTTCTTGAATAAATTTAGCAAATTATATTATAAATAGTACAATTTTGTAATTTATGTAGAAGCTTTTTATTAATTAAATTATGTGTTCGATAGATTTTTTATAAATATGTTTGTATAATTTGAGTTTGAATATAAATAAAAACCTTTGTCGGAGAAACGAAACGATATCTAAAAACAATAAAAAAATATCATAAAAAATTAAGTAATACTGCATATTCTTTACTATTTTTATTTTTATCGTATAATTGATTAGTTTAAGTAATTTAATCTGCAATCTACAAAAATCTTCAAAAAGTTATATGTAAATGTAATGAAATAAGCAAGCAGAGAAGCAACATATTAGTACTCATACATACTATACTTATATAAACAATAACTTCCAGTATATAATGTGTGGAACCTTGGCAAATACATAGTTGTGGTTAAATGAAACAACAGACTTCAGTAAATTTCTCGCATAAATTTATGAAACTTCTCAAACTTCGTGCTGTGGAGTTGGAACTTATTTTCCCAAGTTTCGATATGACACTTGGATGCCATTTATATACTGTATATTAAATACAATATAATACTTTAATATATATAATAATGTCAATATTAAAATACAAAAAAAATATTTGACTAGGCGTCAATTTTTTTACGATGTTATGCTACGCTAAGTATACAATATCTCGAACACTGAAACGAACAAACACTAAACCTTAAAATTATGTTATCAATACAACTGAAATGATTTCAAACATTCATTTACCTATCGAAAATTACAATAATAGCATGTAAGCTCCTCTGTATCCCGATAATCCCAGGGGTTTGGGGGAAAGCAAAACATAATTTGGGGCTTAATTGCAATAATATAAATGTTTGGATATTGTATAAAGTTTGGTATAATATGTCTTACTTTAAGTACGAGGAGGAGTGAGAAGACGAAGTCACGGCAATTGCCATATTTTAAAAGTTATTTTAAAAGTTATGATAACAACTTGCCTGAAACAAACTTTTACTATTAGTTTTCTGTCAGTTTTCGTGTCATATATCAAAGTATGCACACAATATCAAAATTTGTTCGCAGTTTATTGCAGTTTATATTGCATTGGTGGTTTATGCAATACAAACAGCCCTGACGCTCTATCGCTTCAGTTATTTTAAATAAACCTGTTGAGATTACATTTTATTTGTACACCGCGATTTAAAAGATAAATTAAAAAGTTATTTTTTATTTCATAAAATATAACGATTGCATAATGTGAAGTTATGATTTACCATGTTTTTGTTATAGGTTATTTTTTATATATCTCTTTTAATAATATAAATTAACTTATTTAACATTCCATGAAAGACAGCTTTCATAGTGCCAGCTTTCATAGTGGTCAAATATGTGACTAAATACTGATCATTTGTTCATTAAACATACATTTATATAATAAATAAAACAAAAATGTAAATCTGTGCACAATACCACACTTACCAAATTCCAGTTAAAATTCCTTATTGCCGGTATATTTATAAAATATATTATTTATCAATTAAAATATCTCGGTACAGATTACAATTTTATTCATTGTATTTATAATAGTGTCCTATATATATGAGCATTATTTATTATGGAAAAATAATGTTTCATAGCTTTTTCTTTTAAGAGAAAATTCGATATACGTTATCATAGTCCTCGTTCCTGAGTGTGCTTGATTTTAATGATACCCTTAATGTCTTATCTAATATACTTATATAATGCTTAACAAGCATTTAACAAGCTTTATTATTTGACCTTCCAAACGTAAGTTTACTTTTTAATCATAGATGGAGCTGGAAGCCGAAAAGTTGGATAATATATCCCACAAACAGCCTAGCTTATAATTATAAACCTTAATAACTTGACGTTCATTTAGTAGAGGTTTAAATAGTTTTAAAAAATATGAATAAATTTGAAACTTGTCCAAGTTATTGAATCAGTTTCAGCCATTCAATAAATTTTGAAAGTTTTTATATCTCTGTTAATTGAGGTATAGAAATTTTAAGTTTCAAAAACACTATTAATTAATTAATTACTTAATTTCAAACTACGTTTTGTATTATATCAAGATTTCACCCAATATTTAAGCATTTCAACAGTAAGTAAATAAGCAGTTACATTGGTCATTATAATATAATATATATATAATTTTTTTTTTCAGTTTATATTTTTAATAATTTATATTTAAATATAAATTAATGATAATCTTTGTGATAATTTTTTATTTATTTATTTTATTATGTTTCATTATTTACGTTTATTATTGTTAAACAATAAATTTATGAGTTATGTTATGTTATTAAGCTATTTGCTGCAATTTATTTGTAACTAATCGAATAAAGTGCGTTTTAAAGTATTTACAAAAATATGAAAAATAACGTTTCCAGATAGAGGTTTCATTTATATCTGGAGTCGCACATTTCAATATATATTTCGATTCATAAAAGCTTTTGGTAACTACATTTTTCGTATATCTGGTATGTAAAATATAATAAATGAAACTCGACTCAAATAAATGTAATCAGAGTGGATACATTTATATTTTTCATATACAGGTAATTTCATTTATTACCTCAATATTGTTCAAAATTAATTCTATTACAGCTTTTGCCTTTGTCAGAGTAAAGTCGTTTGAAGTGTGTTCGAAATTGAGTGTTCATTGAAAGATTTAATAAAACACTCCTTTGTACTTACTTTGTACGTGAGGTTTGGTGTTAATTTTCAAATTATAATGTTAATATATATTTTAAAAGAAACAATTACTACAAATTCGACATAATATTATATAAATAAGATAATAAATAAGGACCGAGTTTCTAATTCTCAGATACGATTTTGTCAAGAATATTTTCCTTTTTTCAGTATAATTATCTCGAAGTACAAAAGTTATACCCTAGTTAAAAGTTATCTAAGAATTGCCTAACTATAGAAATACCCATTCTTTGATTTGTCCTAAGTCGTGTATGAAAATATCACAAAAAAAAACTAACTAGAATGTATCCTAACCTTTATACAATATTGTTAAAAGCATTAAAATTGTTATAAATATCTTAACAATTACATGACATTTACATACGTAGGTATATTAATTGCTAATTTTATAATATATTGTTATATTTATAGCTCTGATTTTTAAATATTTGATGATATATTTTTCCAGTATCCAGAAGATCGTTCTATTACGTCGTTTTCATCCTTTAGAGGTTTTTATACAAATGAATAAGCCTTATATTTTTTTGGGTATGATTTTGTTTTTATCCTGAAATTTATAAGATCAAAAATGAACAAGATATTTTTTTTCCAAAAGAGGATTCGGAGTTTAGGAAATATTTATTAATTTCAAGTTTGAAGTTCTTCTTTTTTTAGTTAAAATATACTTATTAAATTATAAGTATATCTTAAATATTTTAATTCAGTTACATATATACAAATATAATGTTATAATTAATTTAGTTGAGAAAACAAATAGTATAAAAAACGTATAGAATTAAGCTTCTATAATTCATCGTACATAGAAAAAATATGTTTTTTTTATTAAATTAAAAAACGCAAAACAAGCTTACAGCCTTTTTATTGCACATTGTAGAATGTATTCTTCGTTTTAATAGTGGAGGAAGCAAGTGTAGTAATGGAAACGACGAGCGGTGCGGGTGCAGCCGGAGATTTAATTATCGCCTACCTTTAGCGACTAACGTGGCTATTAAAAAACTACTAGAAAACCTATTTGTACTTCTAACAGACACTCCTTAAAATTGTAATATACTTTATATATACTTTGTAAATTTTAATCTATTTTGTTCAATACCAAACCATAAAGAAATATCTAAATTCATTTGCTACGAAAAAATATTTATGGGGAACCTGGTAACATTAAATAATATTTTGACAGACAAGGCCGTATGGTATTGCGAGCAATTCATTTAATAGGGTTCGTACATACGTATGAATCATTCTATTGATAAGTAGTTACACCTTTACGACCTTGTATATTATGCATTTCTTTCTATATTATTTTAACATTGTAAAGTTCTGTTTTCTTTCTTTTATATTGCAAACTTAATTTTATGGCACATTCTTAATTAACTTTTAGCATGTAACATTGCCATTTTATTGCATAACTAAATAATTACAATAGTTTTATAAATAAATAGAATTTTATAGTACCTTTTAGAAACTGCCTGTTCTAAAAGATGTTTCTAAAAATCGAGTTTGCTTGCTATGAACTCATATCGGTATACATAATATTGCTAAAGTTAGTTATAAAGTTCATATTGTGATAGTTGCTTCTAATATTGAACTTTAACAAGCTGGTGTAAATTGAAAGAATGAAGTGACATTTCTAAGGTATATACGACAATATATTTATTAGATAGTTTGGATTTTTGGTTTTCGTAAAATAAAAATCGAATTCCTGGATTAATGCACCATGTTTACCATGCAATTTATATGGTAAACTAATTAACTTGTGGCGATTTTAGTTAGGCGTTTAATTTTCCTACCTGATGCATTGAACCTTTTAGCTAGTGTATGTAAGCCTATTTCAATTTTGAAGTAAGCGTATTTGAAACGGATAGTCTGTATATATTCTTATTCCAAATATAAGGTATTATATTATTATCTCTTTTCATTTAAATCAAAGTCCTTTTAATTAGAAGAAAAGTGATATGTCAATTCATAAAAAATATGATTATTTATTATTATTTATAAAAATTATAAAAATAAATAATCGTTAATATAAAACAAGAACTAATAAAGGCTAAGAATTGATCCTTGAGGTACACCGATTATTAATAATGGACTTAAGAAAACTATATTGTTCCGTTATTTTTTTATATAACAGGAATAAAACTGCAAGATAAATAAGCCTTTAACTTCTTGAATACGGAAATGTATATTGCAAAATGTAAAAATATCAATAAATGCACAAGTAACTCATGGATCTGGTTCACGGTAGTAAATGCCTCGAAATATAAACTAAAAACAAACGTAGATAGAGATAACATCTTACAGGATCATTAAAGATACAAGAGTTGTAAATTTCATAGAATTAGCTCATTAATATTAATAATGCAATTAGTTTCAATTGGCCACCAGGGACAAGGAGGGATAACACTTTAATATTTCTAAACGTCCACTAAGGTCATAAAGTTTTAAGTTTATAAAATTAAATTTTTATGATAATGTATATGAGATTGTATTTTTTAAAATACATTTTTAATAATTTATAAATTCATATTTATTTGTATAAGTATAACGATTGATAAGAGTCGTATAATCGTATAATCGTATAATCTGTAACATCCATAATTGTAATTAGAGTTATTGTTAACATATGGGCTTGGTATTATTAAAATAATTAATAAGCAATGCGATTCGCATAATAATTAGTATATATTTATATCATCATTAATTAATTTATTCGCAATTAATTAGTATGAGTATTTAAAAGTATTAAGGTATTTTATACAATTGTATTTTGTTCTACTACTATGACTAGAGCTAATCGTGTATTTAGTTCTAGAAGACAAGAGAATAGAAAGTAGAAATTGTGTTTTTTTACTCACCATAATAAACGCAATGTTTTTGCTATTACATGAAGATTCGTGCGTTATTCGGTACAACCACATCGTTCAGTTATTACATGGGAGGATGGTACTAAGCCGTTCGAGACATTCTCTTCGTGTTGCAAGTCTATTAACTATATCTATGCTCTAAATCTATAGCTTAATGCAATAATGATTTCCAAACCAATAAACAGTATATATAATATATTCGATTAATTGTAAAATCTTTTCGTACGGACATCACGGTTGAAGAAATCTAAATATTCATAGTCAGAGACAATTTTATTTTTGTACTCAAAGTGAATCGGAGAACACGTGACGTGAATATTTAATATCTCACGGCACTTTGGGCAAGATGAGATAATATAATAATTCTAATTAAAACTTCCGCGACCACGGCAAATTAAATAACTCTATATATAACAAAGATTAAACTTTGGTAATTGTTTCAAAGTATATAGTAGGTATTATATTAAAATACATTTTACTTAGATATAGCTTATAGACTAAATATAATTTTTATCAAAGTTGAAAATATATATTTTCAAGTCTTATAATAATAATTTTTTTTTAGAAAGAAAATATTATATAAGCACTTCAGTTAAATTTAGTACAAAATTTTTAATAAAGTTGTTAGAAAAATTCTTTGAGCTAATTTTTCTACTTAAAAGTTATAATTTTCCTTGAAAAAACATTTATACAAAATCTACACTATGTCGTCGTTAGTGACGTCTTGTATGGAGGCACGAAAAATAAATCATGTCATAAATCAATCTCTTTCATTTAAAACAGAAAGCTGTGAACCACGCCATATACCCAAACATACTATAGCACGATTTTATTAACTTTAAAACATGGTTTTAATGAGAAAACGTGAAATATAAATTGGTTACTTCATTATTGGATTTTACCGAAATAACAACCAATCACAAAAATTTAATAAATAGCACGTTTATAATTATAACCAATAATTAATGCCAATTATAATACCAAAAAGACCTCCATCATATTGATTGCTAATTTATTCTCTTGGGATAAATATTTATTTAATATATTTAAATATTGTTATCGGGGATTAAACACTATTCTATACATATTAATACAATTTATAATTTGTATTAAAAGATATCGGAGTCAACGTAAGTTAATAGAAATAGTCCTATTTTCTATATTCATAACTTCAACTCCAGATGTTTAGTTTAGTTAGGCTTTCAAATAATTACTTACTTTCTTAATAAGCTGATTAAAATTGAGCAACCTTCAGTGCTTTGATGTGAGCTCGTATATAATTAAAATTCTTAAGTAGGACTTAGAGAACGCTCTAACAGCACTTATATAAATTTATATTAATACATACTTCAATGAGACATCTTCTAAAATCAATTATCTTTCAGTCCTCATTAAACGATTGACGTATTGTCGGTTATGGAACTGTCTCTGTAATCTTTTATTTGTCCCATGGGTCTAATGGGTTGAAATAGTCATCATGGGAGAACATCCTGAATATATAAACTCATATAATATATATATATATATATATATGAATTACAAATAGTTCAATTTGGAAACATGTTCGTATCAAAGTCAATTCGTCAATATTTTTGAGAGATACTCTAAAGTAGACCTAGAAAATATTTTTTTTATATAGGCCTACAAATAAGTTTACGCCGTTTGATAAAAGAAAAAGGGTGGAAACTTATGACGTATTAGGCATTATAGTTAGGCAGGAAATCTGTGAACAAGAGAACCTCAAAATTTAAGTGATTGTTTGTTACTGTAATATATTCTTTTGTATGCAAAAATGTCAAATTTTGAGCCTAATAAGCATCATTTGCGGGAACTTTTGTTTTATTTCCTTCATTTGAAGAAATCTGCAGCTGAGACCTATCAATTGCTTGTAGAAGCATATGGTGAGGCTGCCTTAAGTGAGAGCAGTTATCGTGAGTGATATCAGAAGTTTAAAAATGGTGAATTTAACATCGAAGACAAAGAACGTAGCGGAAGGCCAAAAGAATGCAGACGCGGAAAATTATTGTTCAAGATTCGTTACAAACTCAAGAAGAACTTTCACTTACATTAGGAGGTTTGGGTTCCACATGAACTGTCGGCGAGAAACATTGAACGCCGATTTTCCACATGTGAAATGCTGCTTGCCAGGCATAAAAGACAGGTCTTCTTCACCTGGTGAATGGTGATGCAAAATGGATCCATTACGATAAACCAAGAAGGAGAAAATCATGGGGACCATCTGGCCATCCTTCAACTTCTAAAGTTGGACAAAATACTCAAGGGAAAAAACTTTTGTTGTGTTGAACTAAAAGAAACCATTTCTGGGGCTAGACACGACAAAATTATCCTATTGCTTGATAATGCTCATCCACATGTTGCGGCACCGGTAAAAACTTATTTGGAAACACAAAATTGGGAAGTTCTACCCCACCCGCCTTATTCACCGGATGTGCACCATCTAATTACCATCTATTTATTCCCTTCGATGGCAAACGTTCTTTTGTGAGAAACACTTCACATCGTATGAAGAGACCAAAAATTGGGTCGATTTATGGATAGCTTTAAAAGATGAAGAATTATTCCGTATGTTGCTAGAAAGATGGAAAAAGGTCGTTGAAAGCGATGGACAATGCTTTGAATGAAATACTAGGTATGCTTTTTTGGCCATAAATGCCCTATTTTCAATATAAACCGGCGGAAACTTATTTGTAGGTTCTTACAGTAAAATGAATAAAGACATGTCCGGTACATGAAATATAAATAGCAAACTACGAGTATATAATTTATCAATCCTCGGTACATAAATATATTATTCGCTGTGAAAGCGGTCAACTAGTAACGACGATGCTAATTATAAAGATAGATAGCCGGATATTACTCCTCTACAACACAGGCTACGAAAATCGATTTGTTATTTATTCGACTATATTTTGTATAAATATATGTAATTAGTCCCCCAGCAGATCTGATTGCATTTAAATTAATTTCTTTATTCATAGCTTACATAGCTAAAATTTTTGCTTGCAATGGACTACAAAAATAAGTTTGGTTAGGACTTTTTAATAAATAGAAAATTGAAACACTGCTGTTCAACCCTTATTTAAATCCTTTGGCAATGAAATTGCTGGTCAATCATTAGTATATTATTATTTAAAGAAAATGAGTATAGGTAGAGTTAGTGAAAGTACCACTATAATTTGAAATGATTTTATGGACACTGTGTTTTGTATCAGGGGTCATATTAATATTCCTCTTGTGGAGGCTGTATCGTTGGCAAGATTTTAAAAATAGTTTTTTTTATATAAATAATATAGTGCATATTAACATCGACTTTTTAATTTTATTTATATTAAAACATATCATTTCTACTAAAGCCTTATTAAAGGGTATTCTGAAAAGAAGAGATTTATTTTCTTCAAATTACTATTATCTATATATAAGCGATTTACCACTCACTGGCTCATCACGAAATCTCCGAAACTATCTGTCCGATTAACTTAAAGTTTTACATAGTTACTTCTTTTGTGACGCAGACTTCCCCTAAGAACAGATTTTACGCTTTATTTTTACATTTTATTTTATAAGAAATGCAAAAAGTTGAAATTCGTTGGGATAGGAATTATCCTATTCCAACGAATTTCAACTTTTTGCATTTCTCCAAGTTTTAAACCTGTAGGAACTATACACTTAAAGCGGGGGTAAGAGTTACTATAGCAACGGTTACCATAGCAACGGATAATAAGACAAAGGTTACCATAGCAATCTAAGTAAATTATGTCAATTGAGCGTCAATCTTTTTTCAAAGTTGGATTTGATTATTATTTGTTTATTTTTCAGTCTACCCGAATTGTTTTGATAGATTTGTATTTTATTGGTTTAGTCCTTGAATTGAAAAACTGAAATGAAAAACTATTGTGATTTATTTGTTAGGAATATACATGAAAAATATCTAACACTTTCAATTTTACGAAAATATTAATGTTTACAGTTTTATTGTTATTGTATAGATTATTCCCTTTTCTCTTAAATACTTTTAAAACGAAAAGTTTAGGGTATATCCTATAATTCTAGTTTAAGTCTAAATTTTTATAGATTATTATTGTATTGATATTCTTGTATTCGATAAATTGCTAGCAAATCATGTACATGAAACATTTTATTTAATGTACTTGTAAAATATACACTATATATTAATTTTAACCTTCTAAAGCTTTATTTAACAAGGAAGGATACAAAGTTTTCACTTCAAGTATATGTATAAATATATACATATATATATATATACGTATAATATATACATCTTATTAAATTATAAAGAATGTATATGTTAACATAAAGATGTTATACGCTTCTATTTATTATGATTTCAAATACTTCATTCAATCTGTCATCTGTTTGTACTCGTATGTTCCATAGAGACTGCATTTCGTTTCTAATGTGAGAATTGGATATGAGTTTATGAATGTGGAGATGAGTGAGTGATCTTCTTCACTCTAATAAATTCATATATTACAAGCGTCTGTGCAATGAATACATGTTTTACAGAATTAATATACAACCCCTATTAATAATATAAATGTAAAACAGATATTTGTGGAATTTTTTATATCCCTGTAAATAAATGATTCAATTTATACATTTATATATCATATTATTATTAATATAACTTATATATATTATGAGCAAAAATATATTATATCTAAACAATAAATTAATAATGTAATAATAATACTTTATATTTCTAAAATACATTGTTATATTTTCATGTCGACAGCGGAAGTTAACGATGTTGTATTTTGAGGAGACATATTATATTTTGTGACAGGAATCCTGTTATAAGCAGTATTTTTTTTTATTTTAGGGTTTAAAGAAAGATATATGGAATAGTTTGATACTTTGATAACACTTTTGATATATCACATATATAACCTTCTTAAAGAAACTCCCCTTTTTTGAAATCAGTTAAAAAGACCAAACATTGTTTTTCTTATCTTTGTAATATTAACATTATCTTTTTTCATAATAATATATCAGATACTATGAAATTATGAAAATGTTTCGAAATTTTACATATTATGGTAAGCATCGAAATATTTATTGAGATGTTGATTATAATAAGGTAATATCGACTTTTCGACATCTTACTTAATATATACTTTGTAACTGCCGTAAAAGGTTAGAAGTATGAAAAAAGGGTTCTTTTTCAAAACTCCTTTTTAATATATAGCAGCCTTGAAATAAAGAGAAGCGTAATTTAATTTACTATGGCTTGAGTGCAAAAAATAAGTAATAAAAAATCAAGGCAACTGAATTTTCAGTTTTGCGCTGAAATCGTAAATCTAATTTGTAGCGCAGTTCAAGCTCTCAGAGGCTTTTGGGCTTAATGGTTATCATATTAATTTTGAAAAAAACATGAAAATATTTGTACTTTCTAAAAATTTAATAAGGCCTTATATAAATTTCACTCTTGAGATTTAGTTATTTTTTTAAAACTTAAAAGTTTTTTTATTTTAAAAAGTTCTAGATCTAAAAAGTTTCTAGATTTAGAATCTCTGAAATTAGTATTTAAGTTATTTATAAAGGATTTATGTAAAAGGTGAGTAACGCTTATATGAAACTGTGACATACTTTTCTCAATACATTTACTGGAGGTAAATTTTGTAGATTTCTAAGGCTTTGCTCCCAAATTGGCTTTTATAGACGGGGAGTGTTTTATCTTATTTCGTTTGGGAAGATTTCTCTTTACGACAATATACAGAATGTATTGAACTTAATTTTATTATGATATTTAAAATATATATTGGATTTTATACTTTATTACAATTAACGAAGGCTGTATTTATAATATTAAAACTATAATTCATAATACTAAAACAATATTAATGTATACACATGAGTATAGAGATTATCCTAATACCTTAATCAGTAATTATAACACGTGATATACTACATCAATATTGAAAATACTATTGACACAATTGTCAGGGCTTATGTATATCCAAATTGTTGAATGAATATTTGTCCATTAGACCGGACAGATCATCAGGGACTCAGTGTACAAGGTATAAATAATAAGCTCTACAGCTTTGTTTGGGGTCAATTCTAACAATCAAGTTAACAATCATCTTTTAATTGATAGTGTTTTATAATAGCTAGCTTAATATATAATAATGTAATATAAATATTAAATATGGTATTTATATATATTACGCGGAAGGATTTCGATAGAACAAAAATTTTACAGGTTTTGACTACTTGTTTTTGTGGCAATAACACGGGAAATCAACTGGAAAGATTTTGATTAAATTTGGTATTAAGTTAGCCTATTGTGAGTTACAGCATTCTTTTCATTAAAACCAAGTCACTGGTAAAGTCTAGTTGTAAATAAATAGTATATCTTAAACACCATTTAAACTACAGAACTTGATGGTATTAAATTTATTCTTTATCCAGTCCGTGCTCGTTGCTTGCGACCGTGTCGAATACGGAAAATGAATAAAAAGCAAGAACAAAGTAGTTATCCAGTAAATAACCTTAACTACTACAATTATAATATACTTTAACTTGTATGTAATGCGATATATAACTCGTATTAGTATAGCAGTATTATACTTGTGGATACAGTAGTTAGGAAAGTAATTACACGGCAAGTCTATGTTCCTGAAAGACACTCTCAACTAAACTTTATTTAATTATGTTCAGTATAAGCTTATATTAACTTATACAATAAGCAGTAAAGTCTTCATGATATTTTTTATCTATTTCTATGGTTAAAAACTATACCATTTATTTATTCTTCCACTTAATCTCCGAAGCTATAAATCCAGGAAACTTCGCAAACAGATATCTTATATTGCGGAGGCTTTCCATGAAAAAGGTTTTGCTAAATACCCACGGGATCACGGCATAATAGAATGAGAAGTATTTATATTGTTTTTATTTGTAAACTTGCTTGATGCGTATTATTATTTATTTTACTAATAATCTTAGTTTACATAAGACTACAACAATTTAAATGATTAATTATTAATTTAGATAATATATTATTTAAATTTATTCATAACCCTTTAATATAAACTCTTGACATTTGACATTACATTCAAAAACTATAATTACTACCTAAACTATAGACTGCAGCTGTCGCAAGTGAGACTGAGTTTTAAAACGTGTTTGGCAATTTCTCATTTTATATTATGTAACTTAATACAAAAGATTTATTATTTACTTGTGATTATGTCTGCGACTAAGACAAGATTTTAGGCAGGATGAGATAGCTTTTAGTTGGGTACAATTCTTTAATTTACTTCACACTTATTGTTACCTGGCCTATTTTTAAATATATATAGAAATTTTCTGCAATAAAGCTATATTATTGTGAAATTTCAAATAAATTTATTTTGGGAGTTATTGTGTGAATGTGGAACTTTCTTATATGTGATATAAATATACATACTTCCATTATTAATCGAAATTTCACATTTATACAGTATTATTAATAAGATACGGTATTCATCAAAAGGTTTACACACTGTATTTTAATTACGATAAAAAAAATTCTCAGGAAAGTGTTGTTGTGGAATTCCAACGACACTACAACAGTGTTTTGTTACAACCTTTGGAATCTTTTTAGAATGTTTTTAAATATATATACTTGAAAAATTATACAATGTCAGATGTTAATATTGCTCTTTCGTTACTATGTTATGATGAATAATCTAATGATTACGTATTCAGGTTAATGTCTTATAAGGTTATGTTCACATGCGCCATGGTTAAGTACGCCATTAAAGTTTTACGAACTATAAGGCGTGATTTAATTTTACAGATGCACATACTTGTACACCACTATCTTCTTTGTAATCTTAGGTTAAGAATAGATCTAAAACTACAAGAAGAATATTTACTTAAAAATTTGCTGGTTGTTTCGACTTTTCTACGAAAAAAGATTGCAGCTGCGCAAAAAACGTATTCACGCTCTGTTTCAACAACTTACTTTGCATATTTGTTCTTCTGAAAAACTCTTCGATTTAAATTGTAATATCATTATATATATATATAATGATATTACAATTTAAATATATATATATATATATATATATATATATACATATATATATATATATATATATATATATTATGATATTACTATTTAAATCGAATGAATAATTGAATGAAATCGAATGAATGAATGAATGAATGAACGAAATCGAATGAATGAATGAATGAATGAAAACTGACTATAATCCGTTTTCATTCTGAAGCTCATTTCTGAAGGGTGGTGAAAGAATTATTGAAATCGGTGGGATATTAGATAGATTAGTAGTATAGATATATTTAATTCGATAAATTGTCATCAATAATATAAGTAATGCTTCCGATAATTATTCAAAGTTTAGTTTAGATTCTATTTCAATCGTTATATTTGTGTTATCTTTTGTATTCACAAGTAATATTATTCGATTGAGTTTCAACTATTGTGAGAGTAGGACTAAAATATTATAATAGGTTGTAGGAAAAGCATTCATAGATCTTGAAATATCCTGAAAATAAAAAGTTTATTTAAAGTAATGCTGATGTATTTTAAAAATATCCTCTCAAAATATATTTGTATACAGCAATAAAAATATATAATCGCTTAACATTTAACTATAGTTTAAAATAACACGCAACGGATAAACATTTTAATAATAATAGGCAATGATAATTTGTGTCAGTTACATTAATTTATCTACAAACAGATTACAATAAATTTATATAACGATTCTGATACGCAATTAAAATTTATTTAGTATAGTTTCAAATGAAATCTATATAATTTGTTGCAAAGGATTAAAGTATCGGATTATCATCATATGAAATATATTTATATATTTGTTGTATGTAACTTTATTTTTCTATAGCAAAATTTTATCGTTATTTTAGAGTATTACAAATGAAATTGCTGTCATGTGTGGAATTGGAACGGAGCTTATTTATTATATTATTTTATTACTATTGAATTGTGATACTTCCATATAAAACATTAAATACGAGTATAAGTTGATTGTATTCAGGTTTAATCAAGAAAATAATAATCTTAGAAACAGAAAAGTTTTTGCACCGAATCTATACAGAAGTTAGGTACTTAAAGGAAAAAAGATATTCTTATTAATCCCACAGAAGAATTAACATTAAAAATATCATACGTATATATTATTACATATTTAATTTTAGATTGAATATTTTTGTATTTATGTACAATTAGTCGAGTATTAGAAAGCTGGCACATTGGTTTGTAAAGCTTACGTCTACTCAGATTATTTGCATGTGAACTTTAAAATTCTTGTTCCAAAGTCATACCACATTCAACTTAGAATGGATAGCTGTAACTTTACACTTAAGAGTACATAGAATATTCTACCTCAATATTACGTGAACAGAAACCTCAATCGATAGTTCTTGGTACTTTAACATCCAACCTGGCTTCATTCCTTTTCAATGTTGGTATTAACTCTCGTCTTGCTATTTAATATTACTTTATTAGTATTATAATTTTAATTAAGTGTTTATATATATTACAATAATAATGGATAAAATATAATTGGTTTTGTGCTATTTTTAGCAATGTATATTTGATTACTAATTGAAGACTGTTTTAGCAAATATACACAAAATTGTTTCAGGTACAAATAATATTTTTTTTACATATATTGTTTTCTCTTTAAATGTATTATGAATGTGTTTGTTGTAGCGGCACTCCGTCCATGGAATTTCGTACGGTAACGCAATATAACGGTATATAAGCTGAAATTCTAGTAGATATAGTTTACCACAGAGCCAACAACGTGTTTATTTATTGAAAAAAATTACAACGTTTGTGCCAAATGAAGTGTTCTTCGGGTAGTTTTAATGCAGGGCTTTATTTAAAAGAAATCGCAGGCTGAAGCTCCTGGAATTCTTGTTGATACATTGTCACCACACATTGCTTTGTCGACTACGACATGCATATACTGATTTAGGCTCTTTAAAAGTAATGACTTTTACCTTGAAAATAAAGATCGTTCTGGAGCAACGACAAAGTTTGAAGACGAAGAATTGTTGGTATAGCTTAAGGAAGATCCACGTCAGACGCTAATAGAGCTGGAGAAAATATTAAACTAGATGCTCCAATACTTTCAAAACTTTTAAAAGCGGTAGGAATTATCCTAAAGCAAGGACATAGGGCGTCATATGATTTGAAGCTGAGAGACGGTGAAAACGTTTTCTCATGTGTGAATTGCTGCTGCAAAAGCAGAAAGGAAAAGATATCTGTATCGTATTATCATTGGAGATGAAAAGTGGGTTCACTACGATAATCCATAATCAAAAAAAGCCGTGGGGTATGCCCGGTCACCCCTAAACATCGTGATACAAATCAAATATCAATGTTTCGAAGCTTCTATGAGACTATCACGGAAGTTCGCTATCGACTTCAGTTGTGCGTTTGAGTCGAGCTCTGATAGAAAAGCGGTCATTATTCGAGCAGAGACACGACAAAGTGATTGAAATATGTGCCCAAGCATTATCATATAATAATGATAATGCTTGGGCACATATTTCAAAACCAATCAAAATTTAAGTTCAAACGCTTCAATGGGAACTTCTATCCCACTTACCGTATTTACCGGACATAGCTCCCTTTGATTACCAGTTGTTTTGGTCGATAGCGCATGGTTTGAGTGAGCAACGCTTCCATTCTTTCAAAGAAACCGAAAAATGGGTCGATTCATGGATTGCGACAAAAGATGAATGATTTTTTTAACGGGGGATTTTTTTATTGCCAGAAAGATGGAAGAAAATGATCTCTCATAATGGACGTATTGTCCTGAGTAAAGTGATTGACAGCTTTATATTTTAAATACTTTTAAAGAAAAAAAACAGCGAGAACTTGTTTAAGGCTCTAATGTTAAAATAAAATTACATGGTTCTTTAAAAAAAAATCATATGGTAAACATTTCAATTTGTGGAAAATTTCATTAACACAAACAAGAATCGAACCTACCATATTTACCGTCCCGTAATTAGAATTTAAATTTGATATAATTATTTTAAAATGTTGAATCTATACATGTTTAGGGTTCAGCGACTTGCTATCAGTTAGAAGCCGTGAACCGTCAGTTCGTCAAAATGATATTACACCGACAATGTCGGACGGAGATGACCGATCAAATCATTATAGATGATCAACAGAGGGGCCTGGGCAGTTGATGCCAATCTGCTAACAAAACTTGTCATTTACAACGCTATATATTCAAAACCTTACCTAATTGTTATTGATAACAAGTGTTTTTAATTGATTAGGATATTTATAATATATTAGTGAAGTGTCATATAACATTGCGAAGATATTTTATCTAATTGTGTTTTCATAAATTGAAGTTATGACTGGATTTGGTGTGATATAAGATCCTTATTTTCACTACAGGTAACAAATGAGGATATCTGTTTTATATAAATTATTCTACAATGTTTTATGTAAAGTATATTACAACTATCTAGTTGATTAAATGAATAATGTTCATAGTAACAAGTTTTTGCAGATACTCCTAAATAAAGTGGATAGAGTTAACTTGTTTTTAGAAGACGCAGTATAAATAGCCTGAGAGTGTATTGTCGGTAAAATTACCTCTCAACTCTGCAATATTTATTCATACTTTAAAATGCAAAATGCTACACTTAGTTGAATATAAATAAATGGAATTAGAACGCAAATGCTATTATGATAATGTTTAACTTCTTCACTTATATTTATTGTAATCAAAAGAAAATAACTGTAACATGTAGTTTGTTATCTAATCTTTAATAAAGAGTTATAAGTTGTAAAAAACTGGAACAAAGAAAAGTTTTTTTACACAATACTTGTTTAATAATTTGATGGCAAAATATAGACAATTGGTTACATCTGGTGTGATTTTACAGAATAGTCAAAATATAATAGATAATTATATATTAAATTTATTAATGTTGTCTGTTTGTCAATAGTCATGATTAGTAATACAGATTTCCGATTAGCGATAATACAAATGAGTTATTATAGTTAGTTATATAATAAAATATTAAAGAGACAAATTATGTACATTAAATATTTTTGACAACATTTAATACTACGTGTTAATATGGCAATAGTTTGATTTTTTATCTGTTCACCTGTTCCTTTGTTTGTTTGCACACTACGACAAAAGTAAAAAAAACGATTTTGATAGAATTTGGTCTGATTTATGGTCACTATTAGGATTTGAGGGTAGCTCTTCTACACGTATAGTGGGGTTGTATTTCTTATTTCTCCATAACCACACAATGTGGGGTATCGTTACATAAGTATTTAAAAATATATTGATTTTGCCATCACCATTTTTCGATTAAGAGATTTGTTTGTGAAGCATTAAGCTTTAAAGTGCAAAAAGTTATTTTATTATATTTAAGTGACCTTCGCCCTTGCCAGATAAATGGTTGATTATGGAAGAGTGAAAATTCACGATGGTGGTACAAATAACGAATATAAAACGACTATCTAACTAACTATCACAACTAACTGGGCCTTTTAAGTTAACTAGAAGTTGTAGGTTAAATCAAAATGGATATTTTTGTGTGCTTACATTGCAAACTATGGAAGAGTATCCATGGAAATAAACAATGTAAAGATAGCCTTGTATAGATCATGCAAATGCTCTAGCAGTATGATTAGATTTTGTAGGTAATTTGTTATCGCATAACATCCCTTGCATAATTTTTGGAGATTTTATCTCTGTTGCTGCAGTACTGCGGTTTTCAAGCATGACGGTGATTTTCTAGTTTTATTACTACCGCTTGCTTCTACACACGGTCGTACTCAGGAAAATAACATTTTTTCCAACTTCCCTTCTGAAGTTGAGTTTTATAACTCTTTCTTCCGTTACACCATCGTAATATACGTATGTGGACCCTTTCAAGAGGTTATAAACTGGCTGCCGGAATCGTTAACATAAACCCTTTTGACACAAGGACAAATAAAAAATACATGTTATTTACCTTGGACAACGACGGAACCCTACATTGCAATATTGTATATTATTACAAGTTACCTAAGTGTTTTTAGCTGTAGTAGTTTCTGGTAAGTTTACAAAGTATAAGATCAAATTATGAACAAGTTAACTAGTTTAGTAAGAAGATAAAAGCTTCCCTCAAAATTGTTTTATTATGAAAGAATTTCGTCTCCCAAACGCAATATTATCTTCGCCACGTACGATGTTTTTCCATTATCGTAACCATAAAATGATTTTCCTTGTAATACTTACCTCGTGCCAGCACTTTTGTTATAGGAAATGTTATATTATTAGCTATGTAACAACATTATTACAAATTAGACGAAGGCTATTATCAGATAAACGGTTGCGAAAATATCCTTGGATATATATTGTATAAAATTACTTTATTTTTTGTTAAAATTATTTTGTTACATGAAACCTAAAACAAACTAAAACGATGAAATAAAAACTCATCCTAAATTATTGATCCATCAATGTACATAGTTATTTAATTATAATAATACTAAAAAGTTATATTTTTGACATAAGTCAAAATTATGACATAATAATGACCTAGGCATAAAGTCCATGACTATCCAATTGATGATGTTTTACTTTATTTTCATGAAAATTTAAATAAAAATGAATCCATAGAAGTCTGTAATTTGGAATATACAAAACATTTTTGAACTTTAAAATCAAACATCATATTATGGTTCTGTTAAAAATGTAACATCCCGAAAAAATAGGTGAGCAGCACCAAACATATGTCGTCGTTAAAAGTATTGCTGAATTTATAACAAGCACATGTACGACTGACTAATTAAGATACATTCGAGAATTTATAATAAATTTAAAAATGTTAACTTATTTATTTATATTTGTTGTTTACTTAATTCAGGATCATGAGAAAAATCAATAAATTTATTAGATTATATTAAGACTTGTTGGGTTGAGGATTGGTGTTTGTAAAATGTAAGTTAAAGAACTTATTATAATAATAAAATTTCCTACAATCTTCCTATTATCGGACATGTGTGTAGTGACACGATTTTTTGTAATCAGTCTAGAGTTTAAGGTGATTTAGGAGATGTTGAAAACACTATTACTACATGAAATTATCAGATTATGTACCAATAAAATTTACTTTAAATTTGTTGCAAAATAATACTGTAGTTATATATTACAAAACTCGTTCATTAATATTGGTAAGGAACAATATAAAATGCTTATTGTAATGAATTTATAACATTCTAATTAAGCAAGGCCAAGAGCTAATCTGGAACTCATTACAAATTCAAATCACCGCAACCAGCTAATGCCTTTCCATATTTTATCCGAATTTAAATTTATAGAAAGGGGCCGGGCGAAAAATCATTATTTAACAAATTATAATTAAGAATTACAAACTGTTTGTTACCTTGGACGTCAAATGAAAAATAACATTGTTTTTGATTTTAGTCTGAGTTTTTTCATTACATCTATTTTCAGTTAAAATCAATTCAGAATAAATAATTTTATATAAAGTATGATAATTAATTAATTATTGGCATCATTCTTATAATCTAATCTCATGTGTTGTTTACAGAGTAACCAGAGGATGCCTAAGAACATGACCTAGTGCCCCATGAGCGCGGCACGCCACTCGCCGTCACGCACACACACTTGTAAGTGCCCCCATTATGTATATATATATGTACACATGACTCACACATATGAATAGAACGCGGAAGTATTTTGTATATGTCGTTTCGTGACCGTAAAAAATAATTTAGTGTATTATATAATTTAAACACGGAAGTCAAATAAAATTATTATATAATTTTTTTTATTTATAAATTCAAAATGTAATACTCGTCATATTTAAATCACTAAGATATAGATATTCTTGTATATCCGTAAGTATAATATTCTGGACAATCCGAAGAGCGAAACAATAACTTTGATTATCTTCAATTATAGCATTAATAATTATAAACCTAATTTACAAGATAATCCTTTATTAATTACTAATTGTAATGTATACTGTTTGTGTTGCTAGTGGATATTGAATTTGTAACACCACATAGTTATCATTTCAAAATAATATGAATACTAATATAAATTATTTGATTTTCAATTTTGTAAGTAAGCTTTTCTTTTTAACGATGTTGTATGAGATAAAAGATTCGATAAAATTATTTTAATGTGTTTTTTGTTATGTTAAGTTCTATAGCCCCTCATAACAAAAATTTTAATATAAATATAATAATATTATAATTATTTACTAGTCTATATAAGAGTTACATTATGTTAGTCTACTGACACGAAAAATTTAAAATTTATGAACAACACAGATAAGGCTTGAAATATATATGACGTAATACCAACACCAAAAATAAAACCAAACAGTTATAAATAACACTCGATTTTGCTTTTCACACATTTCATCACCAAATAAAATCCTCGACCAGACGAAATGTATACAATT
Organism: Melinaea menophilus ssp. n. AW-2005; assembly: GCA_918358695.1. Taxonomy (NCBI): domain Eukaryota; kingdom Metazoa; phylum Arthropoda; class Insecta; order Lepidoptera; family Nymphalidae; genus Melinaea; species Melinaea menophilus. The sequence continues at coordinate 5,880,749 of OU911042.1, forward strand.
ACTCAATCAAATATTACAAAAAAATAAATATTGTATCAAAGAAAGTACACTGCAATATTCTTCTCATTTAATCGAAATTATAATTCAAATGCAAATCAATCCTTAAATGTTTTATATTTATAACAAAGGATAAAATTTGTAATATTCAAATACAACAAAAGCTTTCCTATTCAATATAAACAAAACAATTAGAAAATACAAAAGAGAATGATTGTACACTAATCTAAATGATTATGATCCAGATTAAACAGTATTTCTGGTCTGTATTCATATTTAAAATGTGGATCCCCTTTTTAATATTTACAGGTGATAAACTTAAAACAATTATCAACATCATCAGCTTTATACCTATTATATACCATTTCATGTTCGTGATTCAACTTTGGCCTTCGTGGCACAGGAAGTCGCTATCATGGGGTAAACCTATAGTAGCAAACAGTAACTTAACGTTGCTGTAAACTATTATTATTGTACAAAAAAGTCATATATTAATTAATATATACATATTCTTGAATGTTTTAACAAATTTTTACCTGTTTTATTATACACTTTCTTATTTTCTTTCGATTTTATCTTGATACACATATGCATTTACAATAGTTTTACCTATATGTTAATCGGTCTATCGATCACACAATTAAACTATATGTATGTACATATGAGGGTCAAACTGAAAGTTCTTAGAAAATCAAAAACTAAGCATTCTAGCAAGTTATTAGTTTTATTGTAACTTTTCAAAATAGCGTCCATTTACATCAATACATCGCTGCATTCGATGGAACCATTGAGAAAAGCACCTTGCCCACTCGGCCTTAGGGGTCTCTTCGACGGCGTTTTGAAACGCAGCCACTGCTTCTTCGGCGTCTATAAAATGTTTTCCTCGAAGTTTTTCTTTTATTTTCGGAAATAAATAAAAATCGCAGGGTGCGAGGTCGGGGCTATACGGCGTGTGACCCAGTAATTCCACGTCTGAGGTCACCAAATAGTCGATCGTTTGTCTGGCGGTGTGTGACGAGGCATTGTCGTGATGAAGGAGGATCCTGCTGCGAGGTCGTTTCTCTCGAACTTTTTCCAAGACAAGTGGCAAACAATTGTTAGTATACCACTCTGCATTAACCGTTTTCTGATCCTCTAAGACTACTATCGCGTAATGACCTGTCTTTCCGAAGAACGAGGCCACCATCTTTTTTCCAACACTTCGACCTCTCTTCACTTTAGTTGGCAATTCTTCGGAAGGAAACACCCACTGAGCAGACTGTCTTTTGGTTTCCGGATCATAACAGTAAATTCAGCTTTCGTCACCCGTTAGTATGTCGAACACAGCATTTGAGTCACCTCCGTTAAATTTTTGGATCATTTCTCGGCACCAATCAACACGGCGGAGTTTTTGAGCCTCGGTCAAATTATGCGGTATCCAGCGGGCACAAAGCTTCCTGACCGCTAAATGTTCATGGAGGATTTTGTGCATTTGACTCATACCTATGCCTAGACTTGTCCGAATCTGCTGATAGGTCACTCTTTTGTCAGTCTCTATCATACGCCGCACAACACTGATGTTATCTTCAGTCGTCGCTGTAGAAGGCCGTTCCTCACGCAAATCATCGGTGAGATTAGTTCGACCACGTTTGAATTCATTAAACCAGTTGTAAACTGTGGCACGAGATGGGGCTTCATCGTGAAAAGCCAATCGAAGTCTATCATAACTTTCTTGTTGACTTAAATGACATCGAAAGTCATAAAAAATCATTGCACGAAAATTTTCTCGGCTTAAATTCATTCTGACGTGCACAGACAATTTTCAATTTGCCGCCAAATCGTAAAACAAATGACAAATGAATGAAATGTACACTCAATAATATTAGTAAAGAGTTCTATTTTCAAAATTTTAACTATTTTTTTTAATATAATGCTTTTAAGTGGCCAGTTCTAAAAACTTTCAGTTTGGCCCTCGTATATCGGTTTCGCGTTTCACAGTAGTGTATAAAGTTTACAGATTATTTTTTGCGTCTATTATTAATATTAAATAATTTCATAAGGATTAGTGAATTATAAAACAAATAATTTAATTTCATTTGTGGCATCTTTATAATATTAATCAATAATGCAAGAGTTTTACTGTTCTGGGGAACCAGACAGAATAAGTAACAAGAAGTTAAATGACTACAAATAGTTTCTGCAACCCGCAGATTTATTTTTATATTAACGGAGCCTATTCGTGACAGAATTCAGACCTAAGGGATTGATTGGGAGCAGGTAAGGTGAGATAATGTCCTATGTAATAAAATATCGTATCGATAGATTGTCATATATAACGTTATTTAGACATAACAGTCTACCCGACACCTTGAGTTCATAAAACTTGTGTAACAAAATATTACTCCTTACGTTGTTTCGTAGCTTCTGACAAGGTCGAAAGAATGTAGCATTTGTTTTAATATCTTATTTCACTGGAACAGATTTTTTCCAGTATGTGCTCTCAAGAGAAATGATGTTCGGATTAAAATATTGTAATTTTGGTAAAAGATATTGCAGGCAGATAATTGTGATAGCATTATATATATATTTTTGTGCCTGGCATATATATTTATGTAGTCTATTAATTTCAAAGGTCATCTGTTCGTTGGTTTATATTATTAATATTAATCTGTTATTATAAAAGTAATAACAGATTAATATTAATAATATAAACTAATTAATTAATAATACAAAAGATGTTGTGATTGAATATAATACAAAACTGTTGAATTTATGCTTCCTGATAAATTAAAGGAAGATAGATTTTAGGGTATATAAGCACTATTTTGTATAGGTTTAAAATATATGTAAAAATAAAAAAAATATTTCCTCATTTGCCATTGATCCTTTAAAGACTTTTTTTACTTAATGTCCTAAGGCCCCCATGAGGGGCAGAGAGTATCTATAGTGCTCCGCTATCGCGTTCGGTTCTGAGTTATTCGCTTCGCCTCGGACCACGTCAATCCGATCGCCTTAAGTTCCATTGTGATTGAATGAACATGTGTTTAGGACGGCCACGCTTCCTTTTCCCTTGTGGTGTCCATTACAGAGCTTTTCTTGGAATGTGGTCAGGGGCTCTTCTTAGGGTGTGAGCAATCCTAGTCCACTAGCGGCGTTTTACTTACAGATCGATCGGCGTCTCGAAACAGTGACCCCAAAGATGGTCGTTGGAGTTCTTTTCGGTCCAGTAGATACATGACACATCGGTTAAGGAAGGCCTAGATGCGTTGCGTGATGTTTTTGGTCACCCTCCACGCCTTATACCCTTACAGCAGAACAGACTTTACGTTGGAGCGAAATATTTTTAATTTCACTCATCGAGTCAGTTTTCGGAACTGCCAGACGGGTCGTAGTTGCGCGAATCCTGGAAGCGATGTCCTCTCCCGTTCCCCCAGTCTCCGATATGATGCTATCAAAAGAGGTGAACTGTTGCACTCCTTCAATAGGGTCCGAGCCGAGTAGCAGTGAGTGACCGTCGAGTTCCTTTCCTTGGAACTCATTTCTTGGATCTTCCGCGTGTTAACTTTCAGTCTTTCTAGAACCACCTCGCTTTGTAAGTCGTCCATTTTGGCTTGCATTTCAACATGCTTATGGCTGAGCAGGCACAGGTCGTCAGCGTAGTCTAGGCTGTCCAGTGTTTCGGTCAACCCCCACTATATATCGCGTCACTTATTGCCGTTTGTACTTAGCATCATGCTATCCAGAACGATAAGGAACAACAGAGCTGAAAGAAGAGAGCCCTGCCTAACTCCCGCGTCTACCGTGATGTCTTCAGAGAGGTGGCCAGCGTGCAAAACCGTACAAGTGTAGTTCCTATAGATGGAGATTAGAATGTCCCAGATCTTAGGTGGGACACCTATCTAATCTAGACCATCGTACGGTGTCAAAAGCTTTTTCGAAGTCCTCGAAAATGACATAAGTTTCTCGCTGCTACTCTGATGCTTCCTCTATGATGATCCGGAGTGTATTAATTTGTTTAATATTATTAAAATATCAAAAAAACGCCTATCTATAATAACTATGACACAGTATAGAAACTTAATTGATTATCTAATATTTTGATTGTTTAATTAAATTAAGTGTCTTTTTTACTTCAAAATTTTATACAAAACGTTTTTCCCTACAGCGTATATTATTTAGGTACCTATGTGTTTTTATGTGTTCGAAAATTTTACTTTGAATCTGCGAAATATTCAATCCTAAAATATATTCAAAACACGAAAGGGTTTTTCGGTTAAATAACCCACAAATATGTCAGTTAGTAAAGTTTTTATCAAATTAAAATAAAAAATTCTGTACAGATATTTCAAGATGGTGCCTCGTTGGTTGCTGGTCTGCTGCGTGGTGTTATTCGCGAGGCCGGTACATCCGCAAGGCGCTCAGCAGTGTCCTCCTCCAAACACCATAACACCCTGTACATGTACTGTCAAGAAAAATGGCTTGGATATCCTCTGCGAGTTCACTGAACAGCAACACATACAGAAGGTACAAACTATAGACAACAGGAGATGAAAGAAAATAATTGAAATTATTTTTATAAGACCTGATAATAAGATCATAATATTTTAGGCTATGAATACTCTGCGATCGAAACCCATGATAATATTCTACTTGAAGCTTCGACACAATAATTTAGCTAAATTACCATCATACATATTTCTGAGCTTGGATATCCGTCACCTCACAGTACATAACAGTAGCTTAGCTGTGATTGAAGACAGCTCTCTGAGTTCAATTGGTAAGTAACTTCTCAATTGTATTTCAATTGTTAAACAAGACGATACAAGATATTCTTTGTCTCTCAACCAAGTATAAAATAATACCTGATACTCTTAACATTCATAAATTTAGTTTGTAGTATGTCTAAATCTATGCCACTAAGGGAGTTATATATCAATTTCAAATTTCAGGATGTTTTGCAAAATATAAGAAACAAAAGAAGTCACCATTTGGAGGACTATTTTCCATTTTGCATAATAATAAGAAAGCAGAATCTTTAAACGTTAGAAATAAAATATATATTAATATTTTTGTCCCTTGCATATATTTCTTTTCTATTAAATAAATTAGAGTGTAAAGTAATATCATTCACAAAAGATCGAGAACATATAATATGAAACCTTTTAAGAATATCTATTGAAAAAAACCATTAAAGATTCTCTTCACGAAATTTAACGAGGGGATCTCTTTCAGACCGGTTCAGGTTTACTCGAACAAAAAGAAAATTAAGGAAATATTGATTATAAGTATTGTAATGCAATTTAGTAGGAAGTTCTTTATAAAAGAAAAAGACAATTATTTAAATGTTTTAACACACATTTTAATAACTTTATTGTTATGTTTTTCAGTGGGTATTTTTACACTTTGGCTTGATTTTATAACAATATCGTTAAAAGGGAAAATAAGAAATAACATAAACTGCACTATAAAAATATATATTGCACGAAAACTATATTAAATATTTTTTTTGCGATATAGATAAATAAATATTAATTATTTTCAGGCAACAAGTTAACTCAACTCGACGTATCTCAGAACAATCTGGCGACGATTCCGACGTCGTCGTTCACACATCTGAATCACCTGCTTATACTAAACATGAATCACAATAAGGTAATATGAATTCTGTATAAAATTCTATACAATCGTTATAAATTGTTTGTAATAATCTCAATTCAGCTTAATCATTGGAATTTTGTTATGAACACAATATCATTTGTCTACTGTATGCTAAAATATTATTCTTGATTTATAGTGAATATATATTTTTAAGTATACTTTCCTGAAATATAAAGAAATAACCTTTATTTCGATTAAATACTTTTGCATGTGACGTCACCTTTCTCCCTCCTTATCCATGTTATAAGTAATCACATCTGACACGACAGGAAATAAGTATTTTGATTTAAATATGAAATAGTGAAATGAAAATACAATATTTTGACTCGTGGAATGAGTCCTATTTAAGTTCTTTGTGCAAAACTTTGAACAAGCTGCGCAAACAAACAAGAAATCAAAAAAATATTATAGAATGGTTACCAAGTACTTAATACGTAGTCTAATTTTCCCCATTTTTCTCTTTAAGAGAAAAAATGTTAACCTTTAGAATATACATTAATCTAAAAATAAATATATTAACTGCTTCAATAAAATATTTAAAGACAATAAAGTTATGAAATATTTAACGTGTAGTAATATTTCACTGGTTATAAGTAAACATCGCTTTTTAATCTCAATTTTCATAAATTATTAAAATGTCCGATGTTACGCTATTCATCTCAGACACTGAGTTAAAATATCTTCCCCATCAATCCCCTAAACCTCTCCCAGATGCTTGTCAAAGCCTGCTACTCTGACCCAATACAGAGACAAGATATTTCAACTTTCCCTCATCCTTTATACTTTGATAAATGTGGGTTAAGTTTACATATCAGGAGATAGTTTGTGAAGTACTTGCCTGTCTGATCGTAAATTGAGGTTTACATAAATATATTTATCAGGTACCTAATAGTAGTAATAATTTTGAAGGTGACAGCCATACACAATAAAGCGTTCCTGGGTCTGGATACTTTGGAAATTTTAACTTTATACGAGAATAAAATATCGGTGGTCGACGGCGAGGCTTTCAAGGGTTTAGAAAAGTAAGCTAAATGTATTTTTAATTAAATTCTCACCGGAGCAAAATTTCCAAGTTATTATGCGGAAACGTTTATTTAAAACAAAATAGAAATATTATTTCCGGTATAATACCTCCTCGTTTTAGTTAAAACTTACTCCATTTTACAAATAAGATATTTATTAGTTGTCATTGTAAAATTATAAGTTTCTCTATGGTAAATTGAAATAAATGTTTATCGGAACAGTTATTTCCATTTATTTCTTGTTATAAAGTTTGTCAATTTATAAAGAAAACTTCTGAATCCGAAATGTAATTTGGTTATTATTTTACATTGCTTCAGTATTGAATTCAATATAAGTTAAAACTAGAACAATGTTGAAAAATATTTCAGTCAAATATGAAACTTTTATTTTAATATTATAATTAAATTCTAGAAAACTGAAAAGGTTAAATCTTGGTGGAAATGAATTAACAGCGGTGCCACAAAAGGCTCTAGCATTGCTCGAGAATTTAAAGAAACTTGAAATGCAAGAAAACCGTATTACGTCTATTTCTGAAGGCGATTTTGCAGGTATGTTATTATATATGTTTCTTTTAGTCTCGAAACTTCTTTTCTATTTAATTTATAAATTTATTTTATGTATAAAAATATCGTTCAAATAAAAAAAAATGTCCGACCTTATTCTTGACTTGTGTGTAAATAATAGTATATTTTCAAAGTGAAAACAGAAGGTTCTAATAAATATCCGTTATACTTAGGTTTACGAAATCTGGATTCCCTCGGGCTGGCACATAACCAGTTACGTGAGGTCCCCGCAAACGTTTTTTCTCATTTGACATTCCTAAACTCTCTGGAGCTGGAAGGAAATGTTATTCAACGGATCGATGAGAAGGCTTTCGCTGGACTTGAAGGTAAAATAAAAAAAATATATATTACAAGGTTGAAATGTTACAAAACTTTAAAGGATACGATGTTTTGAAATTTTAATTAGTCTCCATGATACCTGGTGTAAGAAATATTACCAAATTAATGAATCTGAAAAGTTACGTGACAGTTAAGCAAAACTAAATATGTACTTTATTTTAAAACGTTTTTGATCTAAATAAAATAAGCGTGATATAACCCTAAACTAACGGATTGCAACGTACAAGTCTCTTTTGTAACAGAAAATTTGCAATACCTGAGACTCGGTGACAATCGTCTGCACGAGATCCCCTCGGAGGCGTTGCGACCTCTCCACCGTTTACGACACTTGGATTTGCGCTCAAACAACATCACCTACATCAGCGAAGATGCCTTCACCGGATACGGAGACTCTATTACTTTCTTGAATCTACAAAAGAATATGTAAGTGGCTAATCGTCTCTTTTCTTATTTATTATTTATATATGTGATTCGATTAGACATGTGATTTGGTGGCAAAAAGCGAACGGGTGTCCTGGTGGTAAATTATTTCTAAATAGATATTAAAAATTTACTATTAGTTATTGGATTATTATTCCAAGGCAATGCAAAAATTGCTTTATAAATAAAATCGAGTAACTTTAGTCAGAGTTAAGCAATTACTAAGTACAAGTTCTTGTAAATAAACAGCATGTAACACTTATTCAAAAGATTTAGCTTAAGTTGAGTATTACAAAGTTCTCTGTAACGACCCTTGGAAGTGTAATATTTCACGGGAAAAGTTTACGGAAAATTATATAAAAAAAAATTCTTCAAGTGTTAAAGCTGGGCAATTTATATAAATTATAAAGAACCCTTACACTGAGATCATTTAGAATTATTTAAGCCGCAATGGAATGTCAACTGAGCAGAGTATAGACAATAAAATGGACCACTCTCAGGTATATATGTACTTATTGATTTTATATATGTATGTTGTTTTTGAGTTTATTAGATCAATATTATATTTACAATCCATCGAAATCGCTACCAGTTGAAAAATTTGCAATTTCTGACCACAACTGTTTTAGTATTGTCCCAAAGTTTTATTGTGATTTGTAACATTAATGTTCTGGTGTAAATTATACAGGCTACCTCTAGGTCTTTTCTGTCACTTTTGCTACTCTTAAGCCTCTCCTAATATACTCATTTCTTATCCTATCCTTTCTTGTCATCCCACATATCCAACTTAAAATTCGCATCTCCATCACATTTAAACGCTTTTCATCCAACGCCGTCATCGCCCAGCACTCAGATCCATAAATAACGACAAATCTTATGATGGTTTTATAGATTTTCCCCTTTAGTTTAAACGGAATTCGGGGATCACATGTTGTCACCGTGACTTGTCGCCATTATATAAATCCCCTTTTTGATTCTGTACGTTACATCTCGTCAATATTGCCATATCTTTGTATGATGGTACCAAGGTAGCGAAAGTGAGATCAGGCTGGTAACGGTATTCCCTCCAACAAAATAGAAACAAAACTGGAGACACCTCCAATATCGCAGAACAACGGCTCTGTTTTGGTTCTGCTTATTTTCAAGCCAACACTCTCAAGCCTCTCTCTCAAGTCCGCCCTTATCGACAAAAACAATGTCATCAGCAAATAGCATGCACCAGGGTGCTTCTTCCTGTATGTCCGATGTCAGAGCATCCATTATCAACAAAAAGAGGTAGGGACTCAAAGCCGACCCCGGGTGCAAACCTACTGCCACATTGAACTGGTCGGTATTTCCAGCGGCCGACCAGACGTGTGTTCTAGATCGACGAACCAACTCTACATACTTCCCAGGTATTCCCTTCTCTTTCAAAGCCCACCACACCACATTACGGGGAATTCGGTCGTATGCCTTCTCGAGATCAACGAACACCATATGAAAGTTCCTGTGTGCTGGTCTGTACTTCTCGCACAACTGGCGGAGAACGAATATAGTATCTGTTGGACCCCGACCAGGCATACCTGAATGGTTCTCCGAGATATCACTCTCGTCTCGCGTCCTTTTCTCTATCACTTTCATCCACACTTTCATAGTTTGTGACAAAACTCCACTCCAATCATTTTCTTCATTCATTATGTTTCAAAATACCTATACCTTCCATCCCTCTTTTATGGCCTTATCTCCCATTAACACCTTTCCAGTAACATCTTTTATGCATTTTATATGTATCTATATTTCGTATATGTATATTTCGCTCTCTCATTACATTTTTTTATAGCATTTTCATCTCCTCTTTCATACTTTCATTATCATCCGATACTTCCTGCCATTCCATTTAACATGCCACATTTATTCGGCTTCTCTTCAACACGTCCGCAAAGAAATATAATTCTTTATCGTAGAATATGGATATAATTTTATTAAAATCTATTTAAATTTACAACGTCACCTCGTATTTATTGTTAATTTTATTGCAAAACAACAGCACAGTGTTTGATGAATTCAATTTAATTTTGATGATTCCTCTGGCGTCTGTTTAGACGTTCAAGTACTTTAAACTTTATAGAGTAATTTGAATTATTTTGAATTGAGATATTGAGATAGTTGTTTATTTGTTTGGTCAGTCTGCCATTTTTGTTGCAATATAGAATTTTATTATTGTATGATCATATATTTTTAATTTATACAACTTGAAACTAACGATTTCATCTGGAGGGAGATTTTTCATAGAACTTTCATAAAATCTTTTATGTTTGCATAATTTTAATCATTTCAAAAAGTTTTTTACAAAACATTTCGATGAAAAACTCTTTATTAAAATGAATTATTCTACAAAACAAATTATTATTGTCAAAGTTTCACCAATATTTATATATTTTAAACTTTTAAATTTATTCAAATTAAGATTTTTTTCAACGCCAAAATGTAGTTTATTTATATTTCTCGCTTGAGTCGGAACGAAACAGCGGGTGCAATACATATAAAGTGGAAATTTTTGTTACGAAATAGGTGTCAAGTAGATGTTATACCAGTGAAGGAGATCTTATTTTAGTGAAAAGTGCTTTATAGAATTCTTGTTACATTGAAATGGATACTCCAACCGTATACAATTGGAAATAGAGAAACGTAGAAACATTTTAGACGATTTCGGTATGATATATTACCAAGTTTATTAAGAAGTAAAAACTTTTTAATTTTATTTATTTTATTTTATTTTATCTTCACGCCATATCCCTTGCGGGGAAGCCAGAGACGACGGAGTGCCAAACGCTACGGTCCCTGCATACCACTTTCGCCTCGGCCACAGACATCAACCTCTTCATACATGCCCTCCGGAGGGTCTTCATGCTTTTAAAATAAAGATTTATTTATTTATAACTATTCTTAGATAACTCCTATATAAAAAACTAATAGTTACTGCCACATTCAGCCACATAGTGACGATTACAACCGCGCGTAGTCCTGTCCGTATCTATGAATTTCTCATTCTATATTTATTTCAAATTTAAAAAAGGTTTAACAATATTTAGGTATAAATAGTCCTTGATAAACCTTATTATAACAAATGAACAGTTAAAATGAAAAGCTCCTCCAGATGCAACTGAGCAAAGTAATTAATTACGCTCCAAAGCACTGTTTATTTAGGTCGGTGGTTGCAAATTCAGTTTTTCCGCCTGTTTATCATCAATATACACAATGAGCTGAAGACCTTAACAGTCCCCTTGAAGTTATTAACTACGTGTTTGTTTGTACGGAATGTATTTTATTATACCTCTCCCCTCGCTGCTTCATCAGCTTCAAGAAAGTATTGTTAATAATATATATTTCATTGTTGTTGTGACTTACATAAGTTGTTTCAAAATGACTTTGATTAGGAGAAGAATAACTTACTGGTTTAATCGTAGGATACTAATAGTAAATTATACTAAGAACATTATGTGTCAAAACACATCATGACTTTTGCTCATCTTAATCAGGGTACATCAGCTACCTACAATGGGCTTCGACAACCTGAATTCCCTAGAGACCTTAAACCTTCAGAACAACAAGTTGCAACACATTCCCGAGGAGATCATGGAGCCGATACTAGATACGCTGCGTGTTGTTGATATCATGGGTAAGTGTTAGAGCAATAATTAATATCGAAGCTTTATTTAAGCTCATTAATTTAGAAAAATAATTTCATATCGCAAGATAATTTGATGTGCTGCTTCCATGGAGTATTTTCAAATTTTTTGGAACTTTTTAATTGAACAACCGTACGACCAAATATAAAAAAAAATACACGTTTAACTTTTATACGTGTATTTTTATTTATACGTACTAAACAGCTACACCTAATATTTGTTTATAAAATATATATATATATATACGATTTTAAGTTTTAAAGTGTAAGCTTCATAGGTAGACTAATAAATAAACTAAACTAATTATTGTATAACGTTTTCTGTTTAGATAACCCACTTATATGCGACTGTGACTTGGCTTGGTACGAGTCCTGGTTGTCTGGACTCCGCGACCGCGACGACGAGATGATGCAAAAGAAACGCACAATCTGCACAATGGTCAGCGAGCATCGCGAATACAGTGTGGCTAAAATGCCATTAGAAAAAATGAGCTGCAAAAGAAAGCCCGGGTACGGCAGAACCTCCGGCGCTCCAGATAATAGTCTAACTCTTGCGTACGTTGTCGTTGCAGTCATCGCCAGATGGCTTTAGAGTTATTATTGGCCCTTTTTTACCCTTTTAAGTTTAATGAAGGGTGACCTCGAGCTAGCTGTGGCCGGATAGCTCAATGTATACTCTTCATGTATATGTTCTGTTAAAAATGTTTGCAACGTGATGAATTTGTGCAATAAAATACGAAACATATCAATTTTGGGCTGAAAACAAAATTTTGTAGTATTTGGAATGGTAACTTGTGATAAGTAAGGATTTATAGAAACGCATAAATGGAAAAATAAGTGTAATACACTGAATATTTTTTAAATTAGAAGACCTTTACGGTAGCCTTACTTTAGAATAACACCAACAGAGAAGTAGGTGATGAGCATTTGACTCTTTTTCGTAGTATATCTCGAAAATGTAATAGTAATTTCAGCATTCTGTAATGTTTCTAAGAGCTAAACTATCTCTAAACTTAAAAATCTAACATGAAATGATACTCCTGATATTTTTTATCATTTACCCCGTCTTTACTGTAATATTCTTATTACGTAGTAATAAGCTTTTGCGCATTTACCATGTTGACTATTCAATATTATGATATTTATCAAACTAATCTTAAGATATGTGGGGCTCAGCCGTAACACATGGATCCCATAATATTTCCTTGATTCTACCTCTTGTTTATTGTAGTTATGTTACTTTATGGAAATTATTATAAATGTTGAATTAGAGCCCCTTAAATGTTCGAAGTAGATTAGAAATAGGTATTGTTAGATATATTGATGGAATAAATTTTATGCAGTTAATAAATTTTTTAGCATTAAAATATTGTATGGTTTGACTCGATTTTGTATGCATGTTTACCATCGCTAAGCTTTTGAGCTCGCATGATATAAGCACTCACGGTCGAGGCCTCTTTTTTTAGTTATAAATATTTTACTAAATATTTAATACGCCCTTGAATAAGGCTTCGTTAGTTCCTTATTTTTATTTATGGCTTATATGTTATTTTCACAAATTTTATTAATATTAAATAGTGTAATAATAAATGTGACTTTAGACGCTTATAAATGTTTGCTGTTGCGCTTCATACTTTATTATTAATTGGCATTTTTTCGCAAACTCTTCTTTTAGTACGTGTTATAATTATTATTTTATATTATAAACCTATTTACGTGATATAATTGTAACCAAAAACATATCCCCTAGTCTGAATTGCGTAAGTATATATAAGAATGTTCGTATTAAGTATACACATGTTGCTGATAGATGAAGCTTTCTATGTGATATCCCTCGTAATTGGTGTACCAAGAGTTATTTCTCTATTATAAAATTCATAACTTCATATCATATAGAATATTTGTACGTTTTCGATGTTCGAATAAAAATGTTTATCGCGTGTATGACGCGAGATTGAATACTTATTTTGTATTCATTTTACACGCGTTTACATTTTATAAATCTTAACATTTTCTAGATTATATTAATATTGAATGTGTGTGAATTAATTGGTGTATTAGGAGTAGTCATTGCACCATATTTAATGACATTTATGCACATAAAATAATTACCAGTCAGAGTCAAAAAACCTGATAATTTAAGAGAAAACTATATAATCTTGGTATAGTGTAACAATATTTAGAAAATACAATTTTTCGATACATCTACGTGTTGTAAAATGAACGTGTTAATCGATTTTGTCATATTTCACTTCTGTCTAAAGTGCAGTCATTTTTATATACTGAAAGTCAATGTTTATGGACAAACAAGTATGTATAGTATGAAATGCTCAAAACTTGAAATGGTGGTTAAATATAAAAATTACTACACTTTAGAATTTTAAATGTAAAAGCTATTTTAAAATAAATCTTTCTTCATCTTTTTATGGCGCAAGTTAAATATACTTTGTACCTTTTTAAAAGGTTAATGAAATTATAACCTTTGTATTTTTAATAAAGAACCAACATCAAACATATCGGGAAGATGTCGCGTATAGTTCAGTCGCGCGTCACTTACCTACAAAATGCATATCAAATTAGTGTTAAGGCATTTATTGTATAATGTATATGTTGTAATGTTCTTACTGCTAATCATTATTGTGTACCGAATTCTCGATTTCAATGATATTTGGTGTAATATTAGTATCTAATTCATAGTGTGTTAATGGAACTAACGTATTTGGTGAGCAATAACTTTTGTCGTTTTAGTGATCCTGTTACAAATCAGAATGTTATGTTAAATAGAAATTCAGCAAAGCGTTACGTTTGATTCACGTTTATAGTCACATTTATTATTTAAGTTAACTTAAGTAATTCTAATATTGAGATTTCGCTGTAAAGATGTATCAAAATTTGATTTTAATAAAAATTTAAATATGACTAACATTGAGTTTTATTTAAGTCGTTATACAAGTTTACAATTTACATATGAAAGTTACTAAACATGAGGTATAATGTAAGATTAATTAATTATTTTTCAAGCTGCAATTAATCATCAATGCTTTTAATGGGTTGAACAAAGAAAATAGGGGATAACGTTTCTTTGAAAAAATAATGACAAAATAAATAAACCTGTGTTAACTTTTATTTTTATAGTTTATAACAATAAATGCATTAAAAAAATAAATAGCTTGTATCAAAAGAAATCTAAATAGTTTACATTAAAGATAATTTAATACATTTAATATTGAAACAAAATGATTACATAATATGAAGATACATGTGAACCAATTACCAATTGTTTATCAGAGCGGTTATCATATTTACTCGTAGTTAATTTTCAATTATTGGGACAACGTGGGATTAAAAATATTCTATATCATACGAGGTCGGTGATATATTAATAGCAATGTGAAATCTGAAAATAGAGATAGGAAAGTCGATGGGTTATTCTATAAAACATTTTTTAAGCTTTTAATTATATTACATTACAGTATGTTTACTATTGATAAGCGTTGGGGTCTTATAGTTACTGAAAGTATAATTACTAGGGGCGCCAACAGACCCTCAATTTCGACACGCTGTGCTCGCGAAATCTGGGGTGCCGTTTGCATATTGAGCGAAGCGAGCCTAGTGTAATGACCCATCGTTTCCCATTGACTTCAATGGGATATCAGTTTTATTCAAAAAAATATTTTTTTGTTCTCATTTTTCATTTTTTTAAACTGTCACCTAATGTGTATCTTTTTGATTGCAAAAGTTTATAAATTTCCGTCAAGTAGTTTTCGAGCCTATTTGTGAAAAGAAACTGAATAAGTCTCCATTTTCATAACCATTGTTATTTTTGTTTTAAAAAAATATTAATAAAATTTAATATGAGTTGCTAGCTCTTGCCCGCGACTCCATTCGAGTAAATTACAGACAACAGATTTTTTTAAAGCAACCATTCATTCCTTATTTTCGACAAGTTACGATGCAACATTTTTCTCCACTAAAAGACCTTATATTGTACACTATACCCCAAAGAAAACAGTCTTGTAGATTCTCGACTATATCTTAATTTAAAATTATCTCTAGATAACATTAATGAATATTGAGAAAGTTATTAAGTACTCGTATCTATTTGGTTTCGTTGTTATTTTTTATTATTGAGCTGAGCGTAAGCGAAGCTCTTAACCGTTTGGGAGACCTTTTTTGTCTTTAGTTGTCTCCAGAATGCGATGAAAAAATATTTAGCCATTCAAAAGTTATCAAGAAAAGAAGAAAGGAGAGGGGCTCAGCTCAACACCTGCCGCGCACGAATGGCGGATCCTAGTTATTAAATGAAAATTATTGTACCGGTTAAAAGAAAAGTAACTTTTGAAAAAGAATGGTTAATAAATTATATTAAAATAGCTCAGGTACAAACAGTGTTATAAATTTACAAAGCCTGACTTTAAGCCAATAAATGTCGACAGTTTAACTTCTTTATTACTTGGTTCAATAAAATAGTAATTTAATGGAAAGCAAAAGGAAATGTGGAAACTAACTTAAAGCAATATCGTGTTCACTTTGATTTATTATTTCATTCTTCAGTTTTGTTAATGTTTCATGTGAAGCGTTTTTGACCTAATGAATGCCTCGCAAAGACGCAAGAATTATTTAATAATAATGTCTGGATCAGTGAATTAAAAACACATATTTTTCAAGCATTAATTTCGGTAATGGTATGTTAATTATTAATGTAATAGCGTTTCTGCTATGCTAATGCTAATATGTAACAAGAAGTTAAATGGCTACAAATAGTTTCTGCGACTCTCAGATTTACTTTTATGTTAGTTGTGAAGGTAATTTATATACTTTAGGCAAGACAGAAAGTATTAGCGACAGAATTTAGACCCAGGGGATCGAGTGCGAGCGGATACGGTGAGATAATGTCCTATGCAATAAAAGATCGTATTGGCGTATATAACTTTATTTAGATATAAAAATCTATTTTGAGTTATCCACAGGAGCTAGCACTCTTTCTATGAGAAAATTCTGCATTGCCCATGGATTGTTTTAGGGTATTCAAATTATCATTTTGAGAAAACTTTACTCTCTAAAACTGATAATAAAACATAATACTGTGGATTAAGATCAAGACTAGATGACAGTCTTTAGCTCGGAACGTTCGTTTCTAAACAAAATTGGGTGGATCGAGCATTATCAACTGGCGCCGAGTCTTACTAAAAGGACTATTCTTAGTTATTGAACATGGTGTTGTTATGGTGTTATGGGCCTTAACTACTTTCCCAAAAATAGCATCTTAGTACAGTTGTGCCGATATTTTGATACCTTTTTCGTAAAAATATGACTGAGTCACTCCTTCGTAGGTAACAGCCCACCAAACCATCACTGAAGTGAGATAATGCCCACGTTGTAGGTACTCTCTTGATTAATTAGGAAGCTCCTTTAGAGCATAAATACGGTCATTTTGTTTGTTAAAATATTGCTCACTTGTAAATTTTTTCTTATGCGTAATTTTTTTTTCTGTGGCCTCCCTTTGTGTACCGTTTAAGTAGTTGTTATGATTTTACCACCCCATTCTTTTTGTAACTATTACTTAAGAAATGACCAGTGCGTCTCTTATAGGCTGTTTTTTTTTAATACGCGAACATGGTTCTAGGTGCTATGTTCATATGCTTTAATCGCGTTTTTGGTACGAACACGACGTAGACACCAGATCTTTTTCTTTCACAAACAAAGGAGGTTTCATTGTATTTGGCTTGGCTTGAGGAATTTAAAAATTGTTTTTGGCTCCATAGTTAAAACGTCTATTTTAATAAACAGCATGTAACATTTATACAAAAAATTTAGTTTAAGTTGAGTATTACGCAGTACTCTTTTCGTTATAGATAAGCACAAAATCTATTCTATAACTTCATTTCTTTATAAAAGACGAATAAAATAAGAATATAGTTGTTATTTAAAAAATATGTTTAAATTTCGAACAATCCATTGTTTAATAAACTCAAATTTATCATGATGATTCGTTTGGCTTCTGTTCGGATGTACGAGTATTTTAAACTTTATAGTGTAATTAGATTTATTTTGGATTGAATCCTTTGGGGTTTCGAGATATTGAGTTTCTGTATTAATTGTTAATTTAATTGGTAATTTTTGCTGTTTTGGTTGCAATATTGAATTTTATTATTGTACAATCATATATTTATAATTTACACAACCTGTAACTAACGATATCTTCGGGAGGGAGATATATCATAGAACATAACATTGATAAAATCTTTTCTATTTTTATAAATTTAATTATACCAATAACTTTTATTGTTTTCATCGCGAAAATTATTTTAAGCATTTTAAAGCATTATGCTATCATAAGGCAACATTTAATTGAAATCCGTCCAGTAGCTGTTGTGTAGTATACTAAAACATATAAACTAAACAATTTAATAACAAATCAAACTTTTTATTGAAATGAATTATTGTCAAAGTTTTTCCAATATCTATATATTCTGAAGTTTTAAAATTATTTAAACTAAGATTTTTCTCAACAGCAAAATGTAGTTTATTTATATTTCTCGCTTGAGTCGGAACGAAACAGCGGGTGCATACATATAAAATGGAAATGGAAATCTTTAATTTATGTAATAAACATGCACCTTTCCGTAACGTCAAATTATACACTCACTCCACAGCACCGGAGTGCCACGGATGGCTTAATGATGAATTTCGTAAAGTTACGAGTAGATTCAAAAGGGACAAAGCCTTTCGCAAATATAAAACGATCGTAATGAAGTTAATTGGACCCTATACAAATCTGCAAGAAATCGGTGTAATAGGTTATCGTCCCTTTGCCTTCCTCAATCCTAATGTTTATATACAAAGCAGCTCAACCCCACCTGCCCAGTTGGGCTTATAAGTTGAGCCGCTATTCATGTGATCCAGGTTTTACCCCGGTCACATGGATCATTGTTACGGCAGATCTGACCCCCGAAGTCATCCGACAACGGCACTATTAAGCCTAGTAAGCTCGCAAGGCTATCGGTCATAGACAAGTCCAATCGCGACCACCCTGCTACCTTTTTTCCATGAAAGGTTCCGGAGCTGTAATGCTCGCTCACTTCCCGTGTGATTTCTCACACTAGCAATAACTTGCTGAGATCGTCAGAGAGGCCAACTACCAGTTTCCTAGCTGGTGCCGGAGCTGTATTGCACGCTCACTTCCCGTGTGATTTCTCACACTAGCAATATCTTGCTTAGAACGTCAGAGAGGCTAACTACCAGTTTCCAGCTGGTGCCGGAGCTGTGGGCTCGCTCACTTCCCGACAGGCGATCGGGCCGCAAGTCTACCCTATACTACAGTCGGGTGACCGGATAGATGCTAGCTCATCCATCTAACCTCTAAGCAGGAGGCTACCCGAACTGCAGTGACCCCCGAAGGGATCTCTGCTTATGGACCGTTCCAAGCCCCGAAGAAAAAGACCGCAGCAGCCCTTCGCCTTAGGCAGGTCAATTACTTCTCGCTGCGCACGAGACCAGCGAGCCCCCGACAACTGTGGGAACCCAGACGAACAGCGCCGAATCTCTACAGCTAACCACATTACCACTACGAATCCAACACCAAAACCGGTAACCCGGCAGTTTACACGCGCAAGCGCATGCATCGCTGCCGGAGGGCTTAGGTACCGGGGTCCCGTAGTACCCTGATCTTAGCAGCTGACCCGTAGTTCAGCTGCAAACTATCTACCGCCGGGTGTCTCAGTAGATAGGGGGTGTAATAGGTTATGTGGGAATTTAAAGAGCCATATATTGATCGTTTTAATTCATTATCTTAGTCGGCAACAATTTTTTTTTTTAAGTCGTTGAAGTTGGCCAAGAAAGACTTTACCGAATCTAATATCAATATCGACATCGATTCTTTAGAAGATCATTTCTCTTCTTCTTCCAAAATAGACCTTTCGATTAAATCCCAAACGCTGGCCGATATATCCAGTTTGCCGATCTTCCTTTAGAAACGTTTTACCTTTCACCTATGGGTAAATCAGAGGTAAAAAGGAGAACACTTTTTATTACACCAAAGCTATTGGATGTAACGAAATAAGTCGTCCAATGATTGTTTTTATTTAAAATTCTCGGCCTAAGGGATTTAATATTGTACTTCCCAAAACATCAAATCCTTACCTACCCTCCCATTTTTGCCCTATTTCTATACTTCCTTTCCTTTCTAAAGTTACTGAATCTGTTGTTTATCAACAGATCTACTGTCATGTTTGGTGACAACACGACTTATTTAATTTCAAATTCCAATCAGGGTTTAGAGCTAGTCATAGCACGATAACTGCCCTACCTGAAGTCACCGAGGATATCCGTGAAACCATGGATAAAAAACATGTGTGTGTATTAGTGCTCATTGACTTTAGTAAAGACTTCAATGCAACATGGTCAAGAGACCATTATCTTCTCGTCGCTCTTCTATCCCGAATTATTACTTCAGATCATGCCTTACAGTGGTTTTCTTTCTATGTTCGAGGTGCAAGCAGTCTGTACGCTTTGGACTGAAGCAATGTGACTGGTGTGAGATTATTACTAGCGTTACTCAAGGCAAAATATTATCTCCCTTGTTGTTTTCGACCTTCATCAATTCTATTACCCTTACTTATTCACATTACCACCTCTACGCCGACAATTTCCAGCTATATCAACACACTACTATCTCCAATTTGGAACAAACTACTTCTTCCCTTAATTCTGACCTTATGTACATATATCCTCGTGGTCCGATCGATTTGGCACTTCTATAAACCCTTCAAATGTCAGGCGATTATAATTGGTAGTCGATGGCAATTAGCCAAAGTTAATGACGGTTCTTACAAACTGAAACTAAATAATATTTATATACTCGTACCTTTATGTAACCATGTTAAAAATCTTGACCTAACGATGGATTGTTATCTTGGCTGAGACTGTCAAATTAAAGATGTTGCTCGAATATTTTATGTCAATTTACATTCTCTGATGCACCTCAAACATTTTATCCCTATAAAACTAAAATACAGCTTGCCAATAATTTACCGTTACCGATAACTGATAATTTTGATGTTTGTTATGTAAACTTAAATGAAGAGTTGCTCAATAAGCTTGATCGTATGTTAAATGCTTTTTGGTAATAGTTTTCAATCTTTGCAAGATTGACAATGTTCCGAGTTATCGCTCGAAATTGAATTGGCTACCGATTCGTGAACGAAGGCGTACTAGACTGCTTTGCACCTTATATATACTTCAACACCATCAACTTGATACCTTTTTAGGTAACAACTGTAACTGGTATAAACCAGTGAGAGAGATCTTATTTGAGTGGAAAGTGCTTATTAATTTTTTATTACATTTAAATGGATTACTCCCATTATATAGAAAGCAGTGTTTATTTAGGTCGGTGGCTGCAGATTAATTTTTTCCGTCTATTTATCTTCAATATACACGTTAAGCTGGAGATCTTAACAGTGCCCTTGAAGTTATGAACTACATGTTTGTTTGTATGAATTGTGTTTTATTATACTTGCTCTTTCATCATTTAAGGAAGTATTGTAAATGAAATATATATTGTTAGAGATACAACTAATTCTAATAACATTTTATGTTAATTGATATCTATAAAGTATGCATGGATATTGAATTGCGATATATGTGATTCCTGTCATAGTACTTCTCGCTATAAGTATGTGTAATTTACAAATGTGTGACTTACATAAATTATGTTCAAAAATGTCTTTGATTAGAAGGAGAAGAACTTACTGGATAACTTTTAGGATACAAATAGTAAATTATAATAAGAAGATTATGTATCAAGGCACGTTGTGACTTTACTCATCTTAATCAGGGTACATCAGCTTATGTACCCATGACAGCTGCCTACAATGGGTTTTTACAACCTGAATTCCCTGGTGAATCGTGAATCTTCAGAACAAAAAACATTAAAAATAATTAAATAAATTAATAATGAAACAAAATGATAGCTTATTATTAAGATACATAGGATAAGTAATAGACATACATTTCACCAATTTATTATCATATTTACTCGTAGTTAATTTTCAATTATTGGGACAACGTGGGATTCAAATAATATATATCATACAAGGTCGGCGATACATTAGTAGCGGCGTGAAGCCCGAAAGTAGAGATAATGAACTTGATAGGTAATTCAGTATATATATAGTATATATATACTTTATTTTAAGCTTAAGCTATTGCTAAGTAGTATCGTTTCCTATATACTGAAAGAACGTAGTATATTCATAACTATTCTGTTTATGTTAAATTTTTTTTATATTTTATTATAAGTTGTTAAACGTTGCCCGACTCCATTCGCTTGAACTACATAAAATGAAAAGTTTTTTAAGAAACACTTTCATTCCACATTATTTTCGACAAGTTACGATGCGAAATTTTTCTCCACCAAAAGACCTTATATTTTATCAGGATAATATTGAGTATACCCAAAAAAATTAAATTTTGAAAATTTCAAAATCCTTTTTTAGGTTTTGTAGATTATCCCTTATATCTAAACTTACATACGTCCATAATTTATCTTTTTATAACATTAAATTAAATAATGTTTTAAATTAAAAATATATATAAATTTATTTGAAGAGAATCACAAAGACGTTTTTTCCATTTGATATATTAACAAAAAAGTTTATAAGCTTTTCGTTCTCTTTTAAGAAAACCTAAGACTGTTATCTTTTGTAAAATAAAAATTGAGCCTTTATCCGTCATTGGTTCCTTAGCAATATTTCAAAAATTTTTGTATATAAGTCGGTGATATGCACGGTTTCGTTCATACATATAATATATTTCCCAAACCGCTACATTATTAAAGACGAAAGTTAATTTTTTCCATTTGTTTTGCAAGATGCGTGTACAAACGGTTAAAAAACTATTGTTATAAGGTTATCAAGTACTTAATATGTAGTTACTATTTGATTTATGTCCAGATTTAACCATTTTTCTCGTTATGAGGTAAATTTTTACATTTAAAATATACATTATTTTAAAAAGAATTATATTAGATGTTTCAACAAAATCTTTACAGACTAAAAATTATGAAATATTTAATAACATAATTTAATAACTGTCTGTAATGTGTACTAACATTTGATTCGCTATTAAAAAAAATGTTTTTTCCCCTCAATTTTCAAATAAAACACCGAAAGGTCCAATTTTCAACTATTCATCTCAGAGACTGAGTCAAGATGTCTTCATTATCTATCTCCCAAATCTCTCCCAGATGCTTGTTAAAGTCTGCGACTGTGACCCGTTGGGCCTCTCGTATTGACAGATATTTCAGTGACATTTCAACTTTCCCTCATCCCTTATACTTTGATAAATGTGGGTTAAGTTTAAAAAGTAGTAGGACAGTTTTTGAAGTACTTACTTGCCTGTCTGATCATAAATTGAGCATTTACTACACAACTATTGTAAAAGGTTTTTATAACTATATTTATTAAATACTAATAAACCGCTCCTGGGTCTAGAAATATTAACTTTATATGAGAATAGAGTATGGGTGGTCCACATCGAGGCTTTCAAGAGCTTGGAAAAGTAAGCTATATGTCTTTTTAATAAAACCGGACCAAAATTTTCAAGCTATTATGCAGAAATGCGTCTTCTAATAACAAAATAAAAATGTTATTTCCGGTATAAAACTTCCTTGTTTAGGTAAAACTTTATACTAATAATATATTTTATTAGTTATCATAACAAAATTATAAAAGTTTTTATGAAGTCATGTGAAATAAATGTTTCTCGAAACAGTTCTTTCCATTTGTTTCCTTATTGCTTGTTATAAAGTTTGTCAATTTATTAAGAGAAAACTTCTGAATCCGAAATGTAATTTGGTTATTATTTCCATTGCTTTAGTATTCAATTCGATAAAAGTTTAAACTGGAACAATATTGAAAAATATTTTAGTCAAATTTATATTTGACTGACATATTTTTTCTGAAAATAAAACCTGCATTTTAATATTATAATTTAACACTAGAAAACTGAAACGGTTAAATCTTGGTGGAAATTAATTAACAGCGGTTCCACAAATGGCTCTATCGTTGCTCGAGAATTTAAAGAAGCTTGCAATACAAGAAAACCGTTTTATGTCTATTTCACAAGGCGATTTTACAGGTATGTTATTCTATATTTTTTGCTTTAGTGTTTAAACTTTTTCCTTTATACATTTGACATTCAAATAAATAAAAATGACGACCTAATTCTTGACTTGTGTTTACATATTTTTCATTTTCATTTTCATTTTTAATATATTTTTCAAAGTGAATAGAAAGCTCTAATTCCGTTATACTTAGGTTTACAAAAAACTGGATTCCCTTGGGTTAGCCCATAGCTATATGAGGTCTCAAAACCAGCTATATGAGGTCTCCACAAAGTTTTAAACTCTCTGGAGCTTGAATGAAATGATATTCAATAGATTGT
This sequence comes from Melinaea menophilus ssp. n. AW-2005, assembly GCA_918358695.1. Lineage (NCBI taxonomy): Eukaryota > Metazoa > Arthropoda > Insecta > Lepidoptera > Nymphalidae > Melinaea > Melinaea menophilus. The sequence goes on from OU911042.1 coordinate 5,904,842, forward strand.
TGAGAAGACTTTTGCTGGGCATGAAGGCAAAGTAAAATAAAAGCGTAACGTAACTTAAACTAATGGATTGCCACGTAAGAAAAAAAATTGTTTCTCAGAAACTGAAACTTTGTAATAGTTAAGCAGTTACTAATTACACGTTCTTGGAAATAAACAGTATGTAACACTTATTTATAAGATTTAGCTTAAGATGAGTATCATAAAAGTTCTCTATAACGACCCTTAGAAGTGTAATATTTCACGGCAAAAGTTTACAGAAAGTAAAATGAATCCTATTGTCTAATAGGATTTGATTTTTATATAATTTTGCGTTAAAGCTAGGCAATTTATTTAAATTATAAAAAACTCTTATACTAAGATAATTTAGTATTATTTGAGCCGCAATGGAATGTAATTTTTATCACCAATACCAGTTATCTGAGCAAAACATGGACTATAAAATGAACCACTTTCACCTAAATGTAGTTGTTTCCATTGTATATATTATTTTTTTGAGTTCATAAGATCATTTGACATTAAAATAAATCAGCTAATATAAGCGTTAATATAGGTGATATCCAATTATAACATATCTCTGTTTTTGTTTGTGTAACTGTAATTGTACTATTGGGTAGACCTCGAAGAATTCGGTCTGCCCCTTCATTTGTACCCGACTTTCGAATTTTGGAAAAATTTCTTCACAGGAGGTCTTCTTATGACCCCCTGAGTCCGAAATGACCATTGGTCAAAAAGTTTATATATATATATATATATATATGCGTGCGTGCGTCCAGATTCGACTTTTGTCAGCACGATAGCGGCCGCAGTTTCTCTCGGATCGCTTTCAAACTTTGCACAAAAATCAACCATCTAAAAATGAAGGTCAAGTTCGTTAACCAGAGAAATCCGGCTACAGGGGGCGCTAGGGCCTCACTTTTTCTGATATCATTTTTTCGACCATAACTTTTTCCCTATACAAAGAAGATCAATCGCGTTCATACCATATGATGTCTTTGATAAATACCTATAACTAATGTACATAAATCGAAAACCTAACTTCAATAACTTAGGGGTGGGGGTAAAAAAACCGAAAATTTTTGGAAAAAAATTCATAACTTTTTTCTGGTAAACATTCTTACATCACAAGTATTTTTAATAGAAAGGTTATTTTTTACTCTAAATTTGGGTACCAAAAGTTTTTTCGTAAAAGGTACCGTTTCCGAGAAAAAAAATAAAAACCACTTTTAGCTTGAAAATTTAAGGTAGGTAAAACCACGGCAACTTTTTTCGGGTAAACATTTCCTCCTTGCAAATATTTTTAGTAGAAAGGTTATTTTTTACTCTAAATTTAAGTACCAAAAGTATTTCCAAAAAAGATACCTTTTCCGAGAAAAAAAATTAAAACCGTTTTTTGCTTGAAAATTTTTGATGTAAACAACGGCATCATGTGTTATTCTTAGGTAGTGAGTTATATTTTAAACGAGTTACACACGAGGTCTACCCAGGCATGTCCCCCTGCGGGCACGGATTTTTTTTAACTTTTAAACTATTTAAAAGTTAAAAATAGTACAATTACAATGACAAAGAATAATGCTATTGTGAGACAACATCGAAATCCGTCCAATAGTTTTTGTGTAGTGTGTACTAAATCAATAACAAATCAAACGTTTTATTTATCTACAAATCTAATTTCATTGTCGATGCTTTCAACAATATTTATATATTCTGAACTGAAAATTTATTTTAATTAAGATTTTTCTCAACAGCAAAAAAGTAGTTTATTTATATTTCTCGCTTGAGTCGGAACGAAACAGCGGGTGCAATACATATAAAGTGGAAATTTTTGTTACGAAATAGGTGTCAAGAAGATGTTATACCAATGGTGGAGATCTTGTTTTAGTAAATTTTAGTGAATGTTTTATCTATAAAGAAATCACTAAAAGTCACTAGAATTTTAATTCTTGTTACATTTGAATGAAATACTCCAATTATATAAAATTAGAAATAGAGAAACGTGTTAAAATATTTGATCAATTCGCTTGTATTTATTTTTGAATAATTTTAATATTAAAATGAAGACATATTTTTTCTATTCCCAGATAATTCTATATATAATTAATTTTTTAACGTGTAGGCTTATCTTAGGTTATTTTGTATTTTTATAAAAGAGCTAATTTTGATAACTATGGTACCAAAATAGGCCTTCTTGACACTGCCATTTGACGTTCACAAGTGAGTACTCGTATTGATTCAAAGTGGAGGCGATAAAAACAAATTGTAATATATAATAGATGTCGAATCCACCTAGATAATGATGACTACGAATATGCGAAATTCTGGACTTGTCGATACACTCTATATTTATTTCAAATATAAAAAGTTTAATATCATTTAAGCGTAGATAAGCCTTGATAAACCTTATTATTATAATTGAATAGTATAAATGAAAGGCCCCTTCAGTTGCAACGCTCCAAAGCACTATTTATTTAGGCCGGTGGTTACAGATTCAGTGTTTTCGCCTGCTTATGATTATATATACGCTGAGCTCCAGCTCAGGGTTTTAGCTAAAAAGTCTTTAAAGGTTAGTTCCTTAAAAAAGTTATATTATCATAAAATTAATAATCTGATTATATAGAATATTTGTATGTTTTTGATTGAATACTTATTTTGTATTCCTTTTGCACGTGGTTACATTTTATAAATCCTAAAACTTTCTGTGTGGGAATTAATTTGTGTTTTAGAAGTAGTCACTGCAACATATTTATTGACATTTATGCATATAATATAATTACCAGTTAGGTGATCACGTAGCATCAGTGACCCACAACCTCTAAATAGGATCTAAAAGCCTGCCACAAGTACCTCTTAATACTGATCAATAAAAAAATTACAAGGCCTATGCTTTACAACACGCAACCTGAACTTTTTTGTGACAACCCGCTGATCCCCGATGGATCGTTAATTCACGTTTACAGTCACGTTTATTTTATAACTTAAGTAATACTAATATTGAGATTTCATTTTAAAGATGTATCAAAATGTAATTTTAATAAAAATTTAATATGAGTAACATTGAGTTTTATTTAAGCCATTAGTCATTATTAATAAGTTTACAATTTACATATAAAAGGTACTAAACGAAGTATAAAATAAGATTAATTAATTATTTTTAAAGCAGTAATTAATCATTAACTCATAATGGGTTGGATAAAGATAACAGGTTACAACTTTTCGTTAAAAACAAGTAACCGTAATATGGTAACTTTTATTTTTATAGTTTTTAGCAAAAATACATTTAAAAGTACACAGCATGTACAAAAATAGAACAACGTAGTTTAAATAAAAGATAGAATACAACAAAAATAAAATTAAATGATTACATAACATGCAGATACATGTGTGAAATAATAAACATACATGTTTTACTAATTGTTTAAGAGAGTGGTTATCATATTTACTCGTAGCTAATTGTCAATTATTGAGACAACGTGTGTTTAAAATAATCTATATCATACGAGGTCGGCGATCCATTATTCAGTAGCGGTGTGAAGCCTGAAAATAGAGATAATGAAGTTGATAGTAATTCAGTAAAAATAAAATTTATTTTAAGCTTTTGAGTATATTATATATCACAGTAGTTACTATTGGTATGTACTATAGTCTTATATACACTAAAGGTACGTAGTATATCCATAACCATTCTGTTTTTGTGTTAAAATATATTAATATTTTATTATAAACTGCTAGTTGTTGCCCGCGACTCCATTCGCATGGACTACATAATATATAAACGGTTTTAAGAAACACAGTTGTTCCACATTATTTTCGTCAAGTTACGATGCAACATTTTTCTCCAAAAAGACCTTATGTTTTATCAGGATAAAATACAGTGTATCCAAAATAATAAAAAAAATATATTTACAATTTTTTTTAGGTTTTGTAGATTCTCGCTTATATATACACTTACATACGTCCATATTTTTTTTTTCATTGATGTTAACAGATTATATTGACAAAGTTATTAAGTAACACTAGACATATAATTCAGAATAACACTTTACTTTCGTGGTGTAATTTTTATTAATGTGACTTTTATAAAAGATCGGTTACTAAATTTTATTAAAAAGCTCAGGAACAAACGGTGGAGTAAATTTACAGAGTCTGACTTTCAAGCTAATAAATGTCGACAGTTTGATTCCTTTATTACTTGGTTCAATAAAATAGTAATTTAATGGAAAGCAAAAGGAAATGCGAAAATTTAAAGCAATCACGTGTATACTTTGTTTTATTATTTCATTCTTCGTTTTGTTAATGTTTCTTACTATAGAATAGTTGTCATCAATATCTAAATCTAAATTTAAGCCAACGAATGGCTCATAAACAGACAAGAATTATTTAATAGTGAAATTTGGATCAGTGCCTTATACGACAAACCTTAATTTCGGTGGTCGCATCTATATCATGCGAATTATTATTGCAAGAGTGGTACTGTACCAGGGGCACCAGCCAGAATAAGTAATAAGAAGTTAAATGACTGCAAATAGTTTATGCAACTGTCAAATTTACTTTTACATTGTGAAGGCAATATATATATTTAACAAGACTGAGAGTATTAGTGACGGAATCCAGACCCAGGGGATGAACTGTGAGCGGATAAGGTAAGATTGCCCTGTGTGATAAAAGAACGTATCGACAGATTGTCATATATAACTTTATTTAGACATAACAGTCTACCCGACACTTGAGTTGATACAAGTTGTGTAACAAAATATTATTCCTTACATTGTTTTGTAGCTTTTGACTAGGTCGAGAGAATGTAGCATTTGTTTTAATACTTTATTTCACTGGAACAGAATTCTTCCAGTATGTGTTCTCATTATTGTAGTTTTAGTAAAACATATTATTGTGATAGCATAGTTTATTTGGAAGTTTATTCAAAATTTTTATAAATTACGAAGCTTGCTTCTACAAACTATGCGTGATGGTACATAGCTCATTTTTATTGAGCGAGGAGATAAATTCAAATGGCTTGTACAAGTCATTTTAAATAAATATACAAATAAATAAAGAAAATAGATTTTGAGGTAAACTCCTTCCTTAATTGTTTTCTTTTTTAGAGTTAGGTTCAGGTGTATATGTATAAGCATATCTGCCATACATAAATTCTGTTATTTATGTAATATCTATTAATTTCAAACGTCATCTGTCCGTTTGTTTTACCATGGATAGTAATATATTTAACCTTTTACTATAAGGAAGACAAATTAAAAGGTTTATAAACAATATTTTGTATATTATAATACTATGTAAAACGTAGAACTGATTCTTTCGTTTGCCATTGATACCTTAGAGACGTAATATTGTTAAATATCGTAATACAGTCTACACTGAAGGGATTAATTAATATTTTGATTGTAAAAGCGTTTAATTATAAGTGACTTTTTTCCTTTCAAAATTTAAAAAAAAAGTTTTTGCCCTACAATATATAGTAGCGATGTGTTTTGATGCAAAAATATAAATTCCTTCGAGTTATAGCTATTGAATTTATTTTTTTTAATAAGGGACAAGATATCATTTGTCTCTCTCCCAAGTATGAATTATTTATGAATGGTTAGTGTCAGATAGACACTGACCATTCATAATTTTTCAACAGTCTAAATCCACGTCGTTATTTAAAATAAATTCCAATCTGTTTATGTATCTTATCTGTATCATAAAAATATGTTTTATATTTATGAATGGTCGTGGTATGAAGGAATATTTTCCATTTCACAATAAGCTTCTTTAGTCTCACCAGCAAGTGGAATCTTTAAAAATTAAAAATAATACATATGGTAAAATGGAACTTAATATTTTATCTCTTGCATATCTTATTGTTTTATTAAATAACGTCATCCACATCAGATCGAAAATATATAATTGGAACCCTTTTAGGAATATGTTTTGAAAAAAAAACAGTAAAGATTGTTTCCGCAAAATTTAATTTCGGTTAAAGGTTTGATTTCGCCGCGGGGATCTCTTTTAGACCGGCCAGCTTTACTCGAACAAAAAGAGAATTAAGGAAATATTGATTATAAGTATTGTATTGCATTTATTAGGAAGTCCTTGATAAAAGTAAAAGGCAATTCTTTACATGTTTTTACCTTTATTGCTATTATATATTTATAATATACTATATATTTATTAAGCTTTACAGTCGGTATTTTTACACTTAGACTTGATTTTGTAACAATATCTATAATAGGGAAAATAATCATATATTGAACCAAAACTACAATAAACAAATAAAAATCTTCAATATTTTTATTTGTGCAGGTAAATAAATATTAGTTATTTTCAGGCAACAAGTTAACTCAGCTCGACGTATCTCAGAACAAGCTGGCGACGATTCTGACGTCGTCGTTCACAAATCTGAATCATTTGCTTATACTAAACATGAATCACAATAAGGTAATATGAATTCTATTCAAAATTATATACAGTGTTTATAAATTGTTAGTAATAATTTCAACGCAGTGCATTTCATTATTTTGAATATCCAATACATATTTACAAAACATAATATTGTTCTTAAAAGAATTATAGAATGTCATAAAGCTGCCATCTTGTATAACACATGAATTTATTAGTCTATCTATACAAGTCGGATGCCTGGTTCGGTTCATAGATATTTATCTTCCAAACCTACATATTGTTCTAGTCGGAAGCTACCCTATATCAAAATAACTAGCATTTTATGGACAAAATACCGTTGACTATTGTATTTGCTAAAATATTATTCTTGGTTTTAGTGAATAAATACTTTTAAGTATAAAATAATGACAAATAATATATAATAATATACATACTTCCCTGAAACATAAAGAAATACCGTATATTTTGATGTAAATATATATATATATATATATATGTATCTTGTTATTCTCCAGACTTTGTTATTTTTCTTGTTGAGAGGAAGAAAATCATAACTGAATACACATTATTCTAAAAATAAATATATTAATCGTGTAAGACGGAAAGTATGAAATATTTAATAATATTTTATTAATGTCTGTAATGTGTACTAACATTTCACTGGCGATATTCACAGTCGCTTTTAACTCGCAGTTATTAAAAAAAATCAAAAGGTCCGATTTTCAGCTACATATTTAACTCAGATGTCTTTCCTATCTATTTTCCAAATACTTGTGTTTACAACTGTGTCCCAAAACCCAGAGATGTGACATTTCAACTTTCCCTCATCCTTTATACTTTGATAAATGTGGGTTAAGTTTAAATATCAAGAGACAGTTTGTGATGTACTTGTTTGTCTGTCTGATAGTAAATTGAAAATTAACTTTACAACTATTTTAAAGGGTTTATATAACTATATTTATCAGATACCTATATATCATACAATAAAGTGTGCTTGGATCTGAATACTTTGGAAATTTTAACTTTATACGAGAATGTAAAATCGGTAGTCGACGGTGAGGCTTTCAAGGGTTTAGAAAAGTAAGCTAAATGTATTTTTAATTAAATTCCCACCCAGCAAAATTTTCAAGTTATTATGCCGAAGACGTTTTCTTATAACAAAATAGAAATGTTATTTCTGGTATAAAACTTCCCTGTTTTAGTTAAAATTTACTCTATTTTATAAATACCATATTTTTTATTTACCATAATAATATAAAAGTTTTACAGAAGAGACATGAGATAAATGTTTCACGAAACAGTTATTTTCATTTGTTTACTTATTGCCTGTTATAAAGTTTGTAAATTTATAAAGAAACCATCTGAATCCAAAATATTAAAACTGAAAAAGTATTGAAATATATTTCAGTCAGATATAAAACCTTCATGAAAACCTGAAAGGATTTAATCTTGGTGGAAATGAATTAAAAGCGGTGCCGCAAATGTTCTAGCGTTGTTCGAGAATTTAAGGAAACGTATTACGTCTATTTCTAAAGTCGATTTTACAGGTATTTTTTTATAAATGTTTCTTATAGTCTTGAAACTTCCTTTCTATTTATATTTAGTACAATTTAGTTTTAAGTAAAAATTTATAGTTCACATAAATAACAATGAGTGACCTCATTCTTGACTTCTATTTAAATAATAAATATTTTCGAACTGAATAGAAAGATCTAATAAATTTTACGTTGTAATTACGTTTTCGAAATCTGGATTCCCTCTGGCTGGCCCATAACTAGCTACATGAGGTCGTCGCAAACTTTTTTTTCATTTGACATTCCTAAACTCTCTGGAGCTGGAAGGAAAAGTTATTCAAATGGATCGATGAGAAGGCTTTTACAGAAACTGAAGGTAAAGTAAAAATTATTTATAATACATTGAAATGTATGAAACGTTAAAGGACAAATTATTTCAGTAAAATTTGTATGCTAATACTTTCTAAACTTATGATTATTCGACGACACCCATTTCACGACATTAACCAGTCAGAAAGGTACGAGTAAATGCTGTTTGACAGGATTTTTTATTTTAATTAGCGTCCATGACACCTGGTGTAAGTAATAGTACCAAATTAATTAATCTAAAAAGTTACGTGATAATAAAACTAAATAAATATACGGTTTATTTTTCAAAGGTTCTTGCTCTTCATAAAGCATGGTGTAACTTAAACTAATGGATTGCAACATGCAATTAATAAAAAATGATTTAAGTATCTTTTGTAACAGAAAACTTGCAATACCTGTGCCTCAATGACAGTGATAAAATTGTATAAAAAATGAATCCTACTAGAGTTAAAGCAGGGCAATTTATATAAATTATAAAGAAGTCTTATTATAAGATCTTTTATTTACATTCCATTTCCGCAGTTGAATTTTAAAGTTATTATTACTAATACCAATCAAGTGAGCATAAAATAATAATAAATGTTTTTGAGATTATTACTTGTAGATGATTTGAAATTAGTCTAAAGCGTCTTCAGATCAAAAGTTTGCAATGTATGGTCTCAAGTGTTTTATCTTTTCAGTTTCCAGTTTGATTTATTTAATTAAAATTTGAAGTTATTTACGCAAATATTTATTGTGATTTGCAATATATTGTTGTGATGTAAGTTATATTTATTTCTAAAAATTAAATAGACACACAAAATCTTTTATTTAAAAAATTCATATAATATATTATTTGAAAATAAATTTATCAGGGTCTTTATTAAAGGTATACAAAAAGAAGAAGATAATTTTAAAGAATCACAAAACTTGAAACATTTAAAATAAGAACAACTGTCCTACAACTTTAAACAAGAGAAATAACTTTACTTCGTTATAAAAAGATGAAGAACATATCTTTCCTTATCGTAGAATACACGTATTATATTTATAAAATCTATTTGAATTTCTAATGCAACCTGGGCTTTATTGTTAATTTATAACAAAACAATAATCCAGAGTTTTGATTAAATTAAATTAATTTTCATTATTCCTATGGTATCTGTTCGGATCTACTTTAAACTTTATACAATAATTTGATTTATTTTGAATCGAATCCTTTGGGGTTTCGAGATATGGAGTTTCTGTATTAATTGTTTATTCGGTTGGTGCTTCTGCTAGTTTGGTTACAGTGTTGAAGTTTATTATTGTACAATTACACATTTTTACGTCTAACCAATGATTTCATTTGAATGGTGATATTTAGTAATAACATTATTATGAGACAATATTTATTGTAACTATGTTCAGTAGTTTTTGTGTAGTGTGTTAACAAATATATAAATCAATAAAAATGAAACGCATTATTAAAATTACTATTATACAAATGAAATTTTTGCTGTCGAAACTTTCGTCAATATTTAAGTGTTCTGAACTTTAACGTTTACAATATTTATAAAAAGATTTTTGTTTAACAGTAAAATGTAGTTTATTTATATTTTTCGATTGAGTCGGAACGAAATAGCGGGTGCAATACATATAAAGTGGAAATTTTTGCTACGAAATAGGTGTCAAGTAGATGTTATACCAGTGGAGGAGATCTTATTTTAGTGATAAGTGATTTACAGAATTCTTGTTACGTTGAAATGGATTACTCCAGCTGTATACAATTGAAATAGAGAAACGTTGTAAAGTTTTGACGTATTCGGTATTATTTGTTACTATCTAAGAAGTAAATATTAAAGTAAAGACTTATTTTATTATTTTCAAGTAACTCCTATATATAAGTCTATTAGATGTCGCATCCATCCACATAATGACGATTATGCTTGTGCGTAGTCCTTCCCGTGTCGATAAATTTGTCATTCTATATTAAAAATGTTGAAAGGGTTAATATTATTAAGGTGAGGATTCTTTTTAATACACCTTATTATAATCATTGAACGGTTTAAATGAAGCCCCTCCAGATGCAACTGAGCAAAACAATGGATTACGCTCCAAAGCACGTTTATTTAGGTCGGTGGTTGGAGGTTCAGTGTTTCTGCCTGTTTATTATTAATGTACACGCTGAGCTGGAGATCTTAACAGTGCCCTTGAAGTTGTTAACTACGTGTTTGTTTGTACGAATTCTGTTTTATTACACCTCCACTCGTTCCTTCATCAGCTTCAAGTATTTGTAAAAGCAATATATATTGGTAAAGACACAACTAATTCTGATATTATTTTATATTTATTGACTTATAACTGACACTTTATGATTTTGCTCAATTATAAATCAGGGTACATCAGCTGTGTTCAATGAACTTCGACAACCTGAATCCCTTGAGAGCCTGAACCCTTAGAAGAACAAGTTGCTACACATTCCCGAGGAGATCTGAAACAAAATGATACTGAACTGATATTGAAATAAAAAGATTGCATAATATGAAGACATATATGTGAAATAATAAACATACATATTTTACCAACTGTTTTACAAAGCGGTCATCATATTTACTAGTAGTTAATTTTCAATTATTGGGACAATCTGGGATGAAAAATAATCTATATCCTACGAGGTCGGCGATCCATTAGTAATGATGTGAACCTGAAAATAGAGGTAATAAAGGTTATTCGATAAAACTCAATTATTAGCTTTTAATTATATTATATCACAGTACGTGAACTATTGATAACTATTATATTATAGCCTTAAAGATACTGAAAGTACGTAGTAAATATACTTATAACCATTATGTGTTATTAGAAAATATTAATAAATTTTAATATAAGTTGCTATCTGTTGCCCGGGACTCCATTCGCTTGAACTACATAAAACAGGAACCTTTTACACGATTTCGACAAGTTACCATCATTTTGCTCCAACAAAACACTTATATTTTATAAGGATACCCAGAAAATAGATTTTGAAAAATTAAAATCTTTTTCATAGGTTTGAAGATTCACACCTATATTGAAATTTAAACACATACATATTTTTTCTTTATAACATTTATATAGATAGAGTATATAGACAAAGTTTTTAAGTAACACTACAATACAATTGCTTGAGTTGTGTATTTTTAATTGGTTACTGAAAAACATTGTAATGATTGAAGAAATTTACTTTTGTGAAAGATCGGTTAATAAATTTTATTCAAATAGCTCAGAAACAAACAGTGTTATAAATTTACAATGCTGACTTTAAGCCAATAAATGTCGACAGTTTAACTTCTTTATTACTTGATTCAATAAAATAGTAATTTAATGGAAAGCAAAAGGAAATGCGAAAACTAACTTAAAGCAATGACTTGTTCACTTTTATTTATTGTTTCATTCTCAGTATTATTAATTTCTGAACCTTATAAAGATATATTACGAATAAATTTTAACGTCTGTGTATGTTTGTATTAATTTTAAGTACTTCAAGAAGGATAGTATAGTATTTGACATTGGAAAACATAAGATATAGGAAAATATTTACACACTAGGATTTACCTTTTTACTCTTAGTTTCGCAATATTAAGTTGTGTAAAAGGTTCTCATGAAATTATATAAGAGTGTAGAGTGTGTGAAAGTATGTGTGTGTGTGGTGTAGGTTTCATAAGAACCAAATAATTTTAATAAAAAATGTTCAAATGTATTTAATATCCGTTTTAAATTTTTTTATTTTAATTTCAATATTAATTGAAATGAGAAATCTATGTCTAGTAATTAGTTAACTACTTGGTAAAAGTTGCACAATTCCAAATTCTATTTTATGATAACTAAAGTTTAATAGGAATAATAACGTGGTTCATGGATAAAGTTGAGAACTACTTATTTTTAATCTAAACCCTTTAATAGTAGAAGTAATCAAACAAAAAAATATTTTTGTATGATATAATATTATCTAATGATACATATTTGTATATTGTATATATATATATTATGTTATTTATATATTACTAGCTGACACACGCGGCTTTGCCCGCGTCAATTTGTTATAAGACCTCACAGTATAAACGGCGCCATTTATTTACTAAATGTTGACTTATTAGGTTTTTCCTGGAGATATAATATTCTCCCGCTGTAAAAAGTATGTGTTACTGTAGGTCATATTCTATTTGTGTACCAAATCTTCAAAGCTGTGATTTTCCTCCCATAGACATATTGTATCAAAATAAAAACACTTCGTTATTTTATATAAATTCCAATCCGTTTATGTACTTTATCTGAATCATAAAAATGCCGTCGCCGTATGAAGGAATATTTTCCATTTCACAATAAGCTTCTTTAATCTAACCAGGAAGTGAAATCTAAAACAATAAGAAATAATACATATGTTAAATGGAACTTAATATTTTATCTTTTGCATATCTTATTGTTTTATTTAAAAACGTCATCCACATCGGATTGAAATATATAATTGGAACCCTTTTAGGAATATCTGTTTTAAAAAAAAACAGTAAAGATTGTCTCCGCAAAATTCAATTCCGGTTAAAGGTTTGATTTCGCCGCAGGGATCTCTTTCAGACCGGCCAGCTTTACTCGAACAAAAAGAGAATCAAGGAAATATTGGTTATAAGTATTGTGTAATGCATTATTAGGAAGTTGTTTATAAAAGTAAAAGGCAATTCTTTATATGTTTTTACCTTTATTGTTAAGCTTTTCAGTCGGTATTTTTACACTTAGACTTCATTTTGTATCAATATTTATATTAGGGAAAAAAATCACATATTAAAGGAAAACTACAGTAAACAAAAAAATCTTTATTATTTTTATTCGTGCAGATAAATAAATGTTAATTATTTTCAGGCAACAAGTTTATTCAGCTCGACGTAACTCAGAACAATCTGGCGACGATTCGGACGTCGTCGTTCACACATCCGAATCAACTGCTTATACTAAACATGAATAACAATAAGGTAATATGAAATCTATTCAAAATTCTCTACAGTGATTTTAAATTGTTAGTAATAATTTCAATGCAGCTTATTTTGAAACTCCAATACATATTTACAAAATATAATATTGTTCTTAAAAGTATTATAGAATGTCATAAAGCTGCCTTCTTGTATAACACATGAATTGATTACTCTATCCTATACAAGTCGGATGCCTGGTTCGGTTCATAGATATCTATCTTATCGTATCTTCCAAACTTCCACATTGTTCGATTCGAAAGCTACCCTATATCAAAATAACAGCCATTTTCTTATGGACAAAATACCGATGACTATTGAATTTGCTAAAATATTATTCTTGGTTTACAGTGAATAAACACTGTTAAATATGAAATAATTACAAATAATATATAATAATATACTCTCTTCATCTGTCACTACACGAAATGAGATTAGTATTTTGATTTAAATATATATCTTGTTTTTCTCCAGACTTTGTTATTTTTCGTGTTGTGAGGAAGAACATTATAACAACACACATATGAATACACATTATTATAAAAATAAATATATTAATAGTGTAAGACAGAAAGTATGAAATATTTAATAACATTTTATTAATGTCTGTAATGTGTACTAACATTTCACTGGCGATATTTAAAGTAGATTTTAATTAGCAGTTATTAAAAAAATATCAAAAGGTCCGATTTTCAGCTACATATTTAACTCAGATATCTTCCCTATCTATTTCCCAAATCTTTAACAGATGCTTGTTAAAATCTACAACTGTGTCCCAGAACCCAGAGACGTGACATTTCAACTTTCCCTCATCCTTTACACTTTGATAAATGTGGGTTAAGTTTATAATCAAGGGATAGTTGTTGAAGTACTTGCCTGTCGGATTGTAAATTGAAAATTAACTTTACAACTATTTTAAAGGGTTTATGTAACAATATTTATCACATACAAGAATACATTTAGCAAGAATATTTTTAAAGCTGACGGCTCTACACAAAAGTGTTCCCGGGTTTGGATACATTTGAAATGTTGACTTTATATGAGAATAGAGTATGGGTGGTCCAAGGCGAGGCTTTCAAGAGCTTGGAAAAGTAAGCTATATGTATTTTTAATAAAACCGGAGCAAAATTTTCAAGTTATTATGCGGAAATGCGTCTTCTAATAACAAAATAAAAATGTTATTTCCGGTATAAAACTTTCTTGTTTTAAGTAAAACATACTCTTTTATACTAATAATATATTTTATTAGTTATCATAATAATTTTTTTTTTTTTTATGAAGGCATGTGAAATAATTGTTTCTCGAAACAGTTATTTCCATTTGTTTCCTTATTGCTTGTTATAAAGTTTGTCAATTTATTAAGAGAAAACTTCTGAATCCGAAATGTAATTTGGTTATTATTTCCATTGCTTTAGTATTCAATTCGATAAAAGTTAAAACTGGAACGATATTGAAAAATATTTTAGTCAAATTTATATTTGACTGACATATTTTTTCTGAAAATAAAACCTGCATTTTAATATTATAATTTAACACTAGAAAACTGAAACGGTTAAATCTTGGTGGAAATTAATTAACAGCGGTTCCACAAAAGGCTCTTGGCGTTGCTCGAGAATTTAAAGAAACTTGCAATGCAAGAAAATCGTTTTATGTCTCATTCACAAGGCGATTTTGCAGGTATGTTATATTATCTTTAAACTTCTTTTCTTATTCATTTATCGTTCAAATAAATAAAAATGACCGACCTAATTCTTGACTTGTGTTTATATAGTTAATATGTTTTTTCAAAGTGAATAGAAAGCTCTAATTACGAAAACTGGATTCCCTTGGGCTGGCCCATGGCTATATGAGGTCCCATGACCAGCTATATGAGGTCTCCAAAAAGTTTTTTCTCACTTGACATTTTTAAACTCTCTGGAGCTTGAAGGAACATGAAGGCAAAGTAAAAATTATTTGCCAATATTGTCTAGATTTGTGATTGGCTGTCCGACACGCTGTTAACTAGTAAGAATGGTAAACGCGGTATTTGATAGGATTGAAAAAAAAAAATAGCCACCATGACACCCCGTGTAAATAATAGTATCAAACTGATTAATCTGCAAAGTTACGTTAAATATATAATTTATGGTATTTTAAAATATGTTTGATCTAAATGTAAGCGTAACGTAACTTAAGCTAATGGATTGCCACGTAAGGAAAAAAAAAGGTTTCTTAGTAACTGAAACTTTGTAATAGTTAAGCAGTTACACGTTCTTGGATATAAACAGTATGTAACACTTATTTATAAGATTTAGCTTAAGTTGAGTATCATAAAAGTTATCTATAACGATCCTTAGAAGTGTAATATTTCATGGCAAAAGTTTACAGAAAGTAAAATGAATCCTATTGTCTAATAGGATTTGATTTTTGTATAATTCTGCGATAAAGCTAGGCAATTTATTTAAATTATAAAGAACTGTTATACAAAGATAAATTAGAATTATTTGAGCTGCAATTGAATGCATTTTTTATCACCAATACAGTCATCTGAGCAAAACATGGACTATAAAATGAACCACTTTCGCCTATATGTAATTATTTACATTATATATGTTGTTTTTTGAGTTTATAAGATCATTTGACATTAACATAAATCAGCTAATATAAGCGTTAATAAAGGTGATATCCAATAATAAAATATATCTGTTTTTGTTTGTGTAACTATAATTGTACAATTTTTATCTTTTAAATAGTATTTGAATGTCAAAGAATAATGCTATAATGCTATTATTAAACAATATTTAATTGAAATCCGTCCAGTACTATTTGTGTAGTGTGTAATAAATCAATAACAAATCAAACGTTTTATTTATCTACTAATCTAATTTCATTGTCGATGCTTTCGACAATATTTATATATTGTAAACTGAAAATTTATTTGAATTAAGATTTTTGTCAACAGCAAAATGTAGTTTATTTATATTTCTAGTTTGAGTCGGAACGAAACAGCGGGTGCAATACATATAAAGTGGAAATTTTTGTTACGAAATAGGTGTCAAGTAGATGTTATACCAGTGAAGGAGATCATATTTTAGTAAATTTTAGTGAATGTTTTATGTATAAAGAACTCACTAAAAATCACTAGCATTCTAATTCTTGTTACATTTAAATGAAATACTCTAATTATATGAAATTAGAAATAGAGAAACGTGTTAAAATATTTGACCAATTCGCTTCTCTTTATTTTTGAATGATTTTAATATTAAAATGAAGACATATTTATTCTATTCCCAGATAATTCCTATATATAATTAATTTTTTAATGCTTATCTTAGGTTATTTTGTATCTTTATATAAGAGGTTATTTTGATAATTATTGTACCAAAATAGGCCCATACACTGACACTGCCATTTGACATTCGCAAGTGAGTACTCGTATTGATTCAAAGCGGAAAAGATAAAAATAAATTGTAATGTATACATTATATTGTATTATATAGATGTCGAATCTACCTAAATAATGACGACTACGAATATGCGAAATCCTGGACTTGTCGATACAGTTTATATTTATTTGGAATATAAAAAATTTAATATTATTTAAGCGTAGATTAGCCTTGATAAACCTTATTATAATAATTCAATAGTGTTAATGAAAGGCATCTTCAGATGCTATGCTCCAAATATACATATATATATATATATAGAGCTCAGAGTATATATATATATATATATATATATATATATATATATATATATATATATATATATATATATATATATATATATATATATATATATATATATATATATATATATATATATATATATATATATATATATATATATATATATATATATATATATATATATATATATATATATATACTCTGAGCTCCAGCTCAGAGTATATATATATATATATACTCTGAGCTCCAGCTCAGAGTTTTAGCTATATAGTCTTTAAAGGTAATTCCTTAAAAAAGTTATATTATCATAAAATTAATAACCTGATCATATAGAATATTTGAACGTTTTTGATTGAATATTTATTTTGTATTCTTTACACACGCGGTTACATTTTTTTAAATCTTAAAACTTTCTGTGTATGTGAATTAATTTGTGTTTTAGTAATAGTCACTGCAACATATTTATTATTAATTAATCACATAATATAAAACAGTAAGGTGATCACGTAGCATCAGTGACCCACAAGTTCTAAATGGGTTCTGAAAAACTTGTAACAAACACTAGGGATATTACTTATTGATTCATAAAAAAATTGCAAGGCTTATGGTTTACACGCAAACTTAACTTTTTTGTGACAAACCGCTAATCCCCGATGGATCGTTAATACACGTTTACAGTCACATTTATTATTATATTAACTGAAGTAATTTTAATACTGAGATTTCACTTTAAAGATACATCAAAAATATAAAAAAAATTATATCAGTAACATTGAGTTTTATTTAAGCCCTTATTATTTATTATTAAGTTTACAATTTACATATAAAAATTGCTAAACGCGAAGTATAACTTATCATTAATTAATTATTTTTAAAGCTGTAATTAATCATTAACTCATAAAGAGTTGGATAAAGAAAACAGGTTACAACTTTTCGTTAAAAAACAAGTAACCGTAATATGGTAACTTTTATTTTTATAGCTTTTAGCAAATAACACATTTAAAAGTATACAGCATGTATAAAAATAGAACAACGTAGTTTAAATAAAAGATAATAGAATACAACAAATACTAAAAGTAAATGATTACATAACATGCAGATACATATGTGAAATAATAAACATACATATTTTACCAATTGTTTATTAGAACGGTTATCATATTTACTCGTAATTAATTTTCAATTATTGGGACAACGTATGTTTAAAATAATCTATATCATACGAGGTCGGCGACCCATTATTCAGTAGCGGTGTGAAGCCTAAAAATAGAGATAATTAAGTTGATAGTAAGTCAGTAAAAATAAAATTTATTTTAAGCTTGTAAGTTCGTTATATATCACAGTATTTACTATTGGTAAGTTTTATAGTCTTATATACACTGAAAGTACGTAGTATATTCATAATTATTATGTATTATGTCTTAAAATATATTAATATTTTATTATAAGCTACTAGCTGTTGCCCGCGACTCCATTCGCTTGGACTACATAATATTCACACACAGTTTTAAGAAACACAGCTGTTCCACATTATTTTCGTCAAATTACAATGCAACATTTTTTTCCAAAAAGACCTTATATTTTATCAGGATAAAATACAGTGTATCCAAAATAATAAAAAAATATATTTACAATTTTTTTTAGGTTTTGTAGATTCTCGCTTATATATAAACTTACATACGTCCGTATTTTTTTTTTCATTGATGTTAACAGATTATATTGACAAAGTTATTAAGTAACAATAGATATACAATTCAGAATATTGCTTTCGTGGTGTAATTTTTATTAATGTGACTTTTATAAAAGATCGTTTAATAAATTTTATTAAAAAGCTCAGGAACAAACGGTCGCATCTTTATCATGTTAATTAATAATGCAAGAGTGACTAACCTATACGTGACGATATATTTTTATTGAGTGAGGAGAGAAATTCAGATTGCTTTTACAAGTAATTTTAATAAAGAAAACAGATTTTGAGTCAAAACCCTCCCTTTTTTTTCGTTTGACAGTTAGGCACAAGTTTATATGTATACGTATCTGCCATACATAAATTCTGTAAATTATGTAATACCTATCAATTTCAAACGTCTCCATCTATTCGTTTGTTTATACTATAGATATTAATACATTTAATCTGCTACTATAAGGAAGACAGATTAAAAAAAATTATAAACTATATCTTGTATACGCGTTACTAAAGACGTAATATTATAAGACTTAAAGATGTAGTATTATTAAAATATCAATAAAACGCCTATCTAACTGTGACACACTTAAGCGATTACATCTTATTTCTTCTTCTACTTCAAAAATCGAGAAACTTTTAATTATATTTTTATTTTTAAGAAGTTACTTTTTTACTCCCAAAATATGTAAAAAAAAATTGCAGTACAATATATTTTATCTACGTGTTTTGATGTGAAAATATAAATTCCTTCGAGAATACCTTCCGCTTATTATATTGTTCGAAAGTTTTTTCTTTGAATCAGCGAAATATGCTAACATAAAAATATATTCAAAACGCCGTTCATTTTCCATTCAATATGTCACAAATGAGGCAGTTAGTAAAAATTTTATCCAATTAAAATAACATTTCAAGATGGTTCCTCCTCGTTAGTTGCTGGTCTGCTGCGTGGTGTTATTCGCGAGGCCGGTACATCCGCAGGGGGTTCAGCAGTGTCCTCCTTCCAACACCATAATACCCTGTACATGTACTGTCAGGAAAATTGGCATAGGTATCCTCTGCGAGTTTACTGAACAGCAACACGAAAGGGAAACAACCGACGATAGGTGAAAGAAACAAATATATATTTATAAGACTTGATTATAAAATCACAATTATTTTAGGTTATGAATACTCTGCTATCAAAACCCATGATAATATTCTATCTGAAGCTTTGATACAACAATTTAGATAAATTTCCTTCATACATATTTCTTAGTTTAAATATCCGTCCCCTCACAGTACATAATAGTAGCTTTGCAGTGATTGAAAACTGCTCTCTGAGTTAAATTCCTAAAATAAGTAATTTTCCAATGATTCACTGTTATAGCTATTGAATTTAAATTTTTAAATAAGGGACAAGATATCATTTGTCTCTCCCCCAAGTATGAAATAATTATAAATGGTTAGTGTCAGGTAGACACCGACCATTCATAATTTTTCCAATAGTCCAAATCCACGTCGTTATTTTAAATAAATTGCAATCTGTTTATGTATCTTATCTGTATCATAAAAATATAAGACGTCGTGGTATGAAGAAATATTTTCCATTTCACAATAAGCTCCGTTAGTCTCACCAGGAAGTGGAATCTTTAAAAATTAAAAATAACACATATGGTGAAATGGAACTTAATATTTTATCTCTTGCATGTCTTATTGTTTTATTAAATAATGTCATCCTTAACAGATCGAAAATATATAATTGGAACCCTTTTAGGAATATTTACTGAAAAAAAAACAGTAAAGATTGTCTCCGCAAAATTCAATTTCGGTTAAAGGTGTGATTTCGCCGCGGGGATCTCTTTCAGACCGGTCAGCTTTACTCGAACAAAAAGAGAATCAACGAAATATTGATTATAAGTATTGTGTCATGCATTTATTAGGAAGTCCTTTATAAAAGTAAAAGACAATTTTTTATACGTTTTTACCTTTATTGTTATGCTTTTCAGTCGGTATTTTTACACTTAGACTTGATTTTGTAACAATATCTATAATAGGGAAAATAATTATATATTGAACGAAAACTACAGTAAACAAATAAAAATCTTCAATATTTTTATTTGTGCAAGTAAATAAATGTTAGTTATTTTCAGGCAAAAAGTTAACTCAGCTCGACGTATCTCAGAACAATCTGGCGACGATTCCGACGTCGTCGTTCACACATCTGAATCATCTGCTTATACTTAACATGAATAGCAATAAGGTAATATGAATTCTATTCAAAATTCTATACAGTGTTTATAAATATTTAGTAATAACTTCAATGTAGCTTATTTTGAATGTCCAATACATATTTACAAAACATAATATTGTTCTTAAAAGTATTATAGAATGTCATAAAGCTGCCATCTTGTATACAATTTATTACTCTATCCTATACAAGTCGGATGCCTGGTTCGGTTCATAGATATTTATCTTCCAAACCTACATATTGTTCGAGTCGAAAGCTACCCTATATCAAAATAACAGGCATTTTCTTATGGACAAAATACCGATGACTATTGTATTTTCTAAAATATTATTCTTGGTTTATAGTTAATAAATACTTTTAAGTATAAAATAATGACAAATAATGTACAATAATATACAAACTTTCCTGAAATATAAAGAAATACCGTATATTTTGATTAAATATTTTACACGAAATAAGTTTAGTATTTTGATGTAAATATATATCTTGTTATTCTCTAGACTTTGTTATTTTTCTTGTTGAGAGGAAGAATATCATAACTATACACATTATTCTAAAAATAAATATATTAATCGTGTAAGACGGAAAGTATGAAATATTTAATAATATTTTATAAATGTCTGTAATGTGTACTAACATTTCACTGGCGATATTTAAAGTCGCTTTTAACTCGCAGTTATGAAAAAAATATCAAAAGGTCCGATTTTCAGCTACATATTTAACTCTATCTCTAAGATAGCTTCCCTATCTATTTCCCAAATATTTTCCAAATGCTTGTTAAAATCTACAACTGTGTCCCAAAACCCGTGACATTCCAACTTTCCCTCATCCTTTATACTTTGATAAATGTGGGTTAAGTTTAAATATCAAGGGATAGTTTGTGAAATACTATTTTAAAGGAACGCATTTATTCCATCATATTTCGCAACATTTATATTTTATCATGATAATTGTATATTATCATGATAGAATATAAATGTTACTTCACCCCAAAAAATATAAATTTCACAGACTTGTTGTGTACTATTTTTTTAATGACCAAGTATTATTTTAATGGTTTAAAAAAAGTGACTTTTATAAAAAATCGGTTTATTAATTTTATTACAGTAACTCAGAAACAAACAGTGTTATAAAATTACAAATCCTTACTTCCAAGCTAATAATTGTCGACAGTTTAAGTCGTTTTTTACTTGGTTCAATAAAATATTAAGTTGTGGCATCTTTATCATATTAATTAATAATGCAAGAGTGGTACCGTCTCGGGGGAACCAGACAGAATGAGTAATACTGAAATGAGTAATAATAAAATAGTAATGACAGAAGTTAAATGACTACCGTACCCGAATAGTTTCCGCTACCCTTAGATTTACTTTTCTATTAACGGAGCGTATTCGTGACAGAATCCAGACCTAGGGGATTGAGTGGGAGCGGATAAGGTAACATAATGTCCTACGTAATAAAATATCGTATCGACAGATTGTTATATTTAACTTTGTTTAGACATAACAGTCTACCCGACACCTTGAGTTGATAAAACTGGTGTAACAGAATATTATTGCTTACATTGTTTCGTTTACAAGATTGAAAGAGTGTAGCACTTGTTTTAATATTTTATTTCACTGGAAGTAAGTTTCAGTATGTGTTCTTATGAAATATGATCTTCAGATTAAGACAAAAGATATAATAATTTAGGTAAAACATATTTCAGGAATACAAATGTGATAGCATTGTTATGTTTATTTTAAATTTGTGGACATTTACGGAGCTTGTAAAAAATATGTGTGATGATAAAACGCTTATTTTATTGAGTAAAGAGACGAGGAATTCAAATTGATTTTAAAAGTAAATTCAGTAATGAATATTGAATTTAGGGTAAAATCCTTTCTTTAATACATTTAATCTAATAGTATAAGAATATTTAGATGTTGTGAGTTAATGCTTCCTGATAAGACAAAGGAAGATAGATGTCAAGGTTTATGACCAATATTTTGTATGTTTAAAAATATCTATTATTTTAAATTATTAATTAATTTATAGAGAAGATTCTTCTCTACATATAAGTTTTTTCCATTACATATTTTAACAATAAAAGTTTACAAGCTTTCCTTTCTCTTTTAATAGATTTCCTTTTTTAAAAATAAAATTGTTTGTAACGTAAATATTTTAAGAAGTCCTAAGACTTTTATATTTTGTAAACAGTGAGCCTTTATCCGCAATTAATGCCTCAGCAATACTTCAAAACTCGTAAAATTGTTAAAACATAGATAAAACACCTTTCTAACTGTGAAACTGCCTACAAACTACAAAACAAAATAACTTAAGTTCGTACGTGTTTTGATGCAAAAATATAAATTCCTTAGAGAATATCCTTTGAATCGTCATCAAACTTTTCGATTCAATGTGTCACAAATGGGGCATTTAGTAAAGTTTAAATAAAATTAAAATAAAAAAAAATCTGAATAGATATTTCAAAGGTTATTCGCGAGGCCGGTACATCTGCAGGGCGCTTAGTAGTCCTTAGTCCTCCTATCACCAAAACACCCTGTACATGTACTGTCTCGAAAAACGGCTTGGATATCCTCCACGAGTTCACTGAACAGCAACACATATTTTTTTATAAGACTTGATAATAAAATGAATTTATTTTAGGCTAGACGTGATAATATTCTACTTGAAGCTTTGGCACAATAATTTCGTTTCATATGTACTTCTGAGCTAGGATATTTGCCACCTTACAGAACATAACAGTAGCTCAATTGCGATTGACGACAGTTCTCTGAGTTTAATTAGTAAGTAACTTCTTAATGATTCACTGTAATAGCTATTGAATTGCAATTATGAAATAAGAAATAGAAGATATTCTTTGTTTCTCGCCCAAGCATAAAATAATACCTGACACTCATAACATTCATAAATCTATCCCATAGTCTAAATCCATCTCGCGAAAGGTATTATATATATGTTTAAACCTTAAGGATGTCTGTTAATGTATCTTAACTACATTATACAAGATATAAGACGTCGCCGTAGGAAGGACTATTTTCCATTAATTTCCGTTCGTCTCACCAGGAAGCGGAATCTTAAAAAGTTAGAAATAATACATGTGGTAAAATAGATCTTAATATTTTCATCCCTTGCGTATCTTTACGTTCTATTAAATAACTTTAAATGTAACATCCAGGTTTTGTAACGTCGCAAGGATCTCTTTCAGACCGGTTCGCAATTACACGAACAAAAAAAATTGTGAAATATTAATTATAAATATTGTAATGCAATTTATTATTTTTTCTGTTCAATACATATTTACAACACGTAATACCGTTACTAAAACTATTATAGTAAGTAAGTAGGTGCGATTTTCAGCAATATATTTATCTCAGATATCGTCACTATCTATCTCCTAAATCTTTTCCAGATGCTTGTTAAAATCTATGACTGTGACCCAAATTCCAGAGACGTGACATTTCAACTATCCCTCATCCTTTATACTTTGATAAATGTGGGTTAAGTTTAAATATCAAGGGACAGTTTGTGAAGTACTTGTCTGTCTGATAGTTAATTGAAAATTAACCTTACAACTATTTTAAAGGGTTTATATAACTATATTTATCAGATACCTATATACAATAAAGTGTTCCTGGGTCCGGATACTTTGGAAATTTTAACTTTATACGAGAATAGAAAATCGGTGGTCGACGGCGAGGCTTTCAAGGGTTTACAAAATGTATTTTTAATTAAATTCTCACCGGAGCACAATTTTCAAGTTATTATGCCGAAAACGTTTTCTTATAACAAAATATAAATGTTGTTTCCGGTATAAAACTTCTTTGTTTTAGTTAAAACTTACTCTTTTTTATAAATATCATATTTATTGTTTATCATAATACGAGTAATATAAAAGTTTTACAGAAGGGACATGAAATAAATGTTTCACGAAACAGTTATTTCCATTTGTTTACTTATTGACAATTATAAAGTTTGTAAATTTATAAAGAAACCATCTGAATCCAAAATATTAAAACTGGAAAAGTAGTGAAAAATATTTCAGTCAGATATAAAACCTTTATGAAAACCTAAAAGGATTTAATCTTGGTGGAAATGAATTAACAGCGGTGCCACAAATGCTCTAGCGTTGCTCGAGAATTTAAGAGAACTAGAAATTCAAGAAAACCATATTACGTCTATTTCAGAAGGCGATTTTGCAGGTATGTTATTATAAATGTTTCTTTTAGTCTTGAAATTTCCTTTCTATTTATATTTCAATTTAGTTTTAAGCATAAATTTATAGTTTACATAAATAATAATGAGCGACCTAATTCTTTACTTCTATTTAAATAATTATTTATTTTTAAACTGAACAGAGAGGTCTAATAAATTTCCGTTATATACTTATGTTTGCGAAATCTGAATTCCCTCGGGCTGGCCCATAACCAGTTACTTGAGGTCCCCGCAAACCTTTTTTACTCATTTGACATTCCTAAATTCTTTGGAGCTGGAAGGAAATGTTATTCAATCGGATCGATGAGAAGGCTTTTACTGAATTTGAAGGTAAAGTAAAAATTATACATACATTCAAATGTAACAAGCTTTAAAGGAAAAATTATTTTAGTAAAATTTATATGCCAATATTTTCTAAACTTATTATTGTTCGACGACGCTCATATCACGACATTAACCAGTTAGAAAAGTACAAGTAAATGCTGTTTGACAGGATTTTTTTATTTTAATTGGCTTCCATGACACCTGGTGTAAGTAATAGTAACAAATTAATTAATGTGAAAAGTTACGTGATAATAAAACTAAATAAATATTCATCAGGCATGGTGTAACTTAAACTAATGGATTGCAACGTGCAATTAATAAAAAATGATTTAAGTATCTTTTGTAGCAGAAAACTTGCAATACCTGTGCCTTAATGACAGCCGTCTGCGCGAGATCCCCTCAGAAGCGCTGCGGCCTCCCCACCGTCTGCGACACTTAGATCTGTGCTCATACATCATATCATCAGGGATGATGCCGTCACCGGATACGCAGACTTAAAATAATATTGACTACGCCTTCTTAAGCAAAATTATTATTCCGAGGCAATGTAATAATAAATAATAAAAATAATAAAAAATAATAATATAGATAAAAATTAATATTTTTATTCATAGTTAAGTAATTACAAAGAACACAATCTTGTAAATAAGCAGAATGTTACACTTCTTAAAAAGGTTTAAGCTAAAGCTGAGTATTATAAAGCGCCCTGTAACAACCCTTAGAAGTGTAATATTTCACTAAAAAAGTTTACCGAAAATTGTATAAAAGATAAATCCTACTAGAGTTAAAGCTGGGAAATTTATATAAATTATAAAGAAGTCTTATACTAAGATCATTTAGAATTATTTGAGCTGCATTCCATTTCCGCAGTTGAATTTCAAAGTTTTTATTACTAATACCAATCAAGTGAGCAAAATATAGACAATAAAATAAACCACCTCACCTTTATGTAGTTATTTATATTACATTTGTTGTTTTTTGAGTTTATTAGATGATTTGAAATTATTCTAAAGCGTCTTCAGATCAAAAGTTTGCAATGTATGGTCTCAAGTGTTTTATCTTTTCAGTTTCCAGTTTGATTTATTTAATTCTAATATGAAGATATTTACGCGAATATTTATTGTGATTTACAATATAATGTAAGTTATATTAAAAAGATACATATACTATATTATTTCAATCTAAATTCATTAGAGTCTTTATTAAATATATATAAAAAGAAGAAACAAGATAATTTTAAAGAATCACAAATCTTGAAATGTTTAAATGGCAACTATCCTACAACGTAAACTTTCTTTATTGTAAAATACGTGTAGTATTATATTTATAAAATCTATTTGAAATTCTAATGCCTCCTGGACTTTATTGTTAATAATTTATTACAAAACAACAGTCCAGTGTTTGATTAAATGAAATTAATTTTCATTATTCCTATGGTATCCGTTCAGATGTACTTTAATCTTTATAGAATAATTTGATTTGTTTTGAATCGAAACCTTTGGGGTTTCAAGATTTTGAGTTTCTGTTTTAGTTGTTTATTCCGTTGGTGCTTCTGCTAGTTTGATTGCAGTGTTGTAGTTTATTATTGTACAATTACATACTATTACCTCTAACCGATGTTTTCATTTGAATGGTGATATCCAGTAATAACATCATTATGGGACAATATTTATTATAACTATGTCCAGTAATTTTTATGTAGTGTACTAACAAACATATAAATCAATAAAAATGAAAGGCTTTATTGAAATAATTATTCTACCCATCAAATTTTCGTTGTCGAAACTTTTGCCAATATTTACATATTCTGAACCTTAACATTTACAATATTTAAATTAATATTTTTCTCAACAGCAAAATGTAGTTTATTCATATTTCTCGCTTGATTCGGAACGAAACAGCGGGTGCAATACATATAAAGTGGAAATTTTTGTTACCAAATAGGTGTCAAGTAGATGTTATACCAGTGAAGGAGATCTTATTCTAGTGAAAAGTGCTTTATAAAATTTTTGTTACGTTGAACTGGATAACTCCAGCTGTTTGCAATTGAAATAGAGAAACGCTGTAAAGTTTTAGACGAATTGAGCATGATTTATTACTGGCTAAGTTTATTTAGAAGTAAACATTAAAGTAAAGACTTATTTATTTATTTTCAAATAACTCCTATATATAAGCCTATTAGATGTCGCATCCACCCACATAATGACGATTATGCTCGTGTGTAGTCCTTCCCGTGTCGATAAATTTGTCATTCTATATTAAAAATGTTGAAAGGGTTAATATTATTAAGGTGTAGATAAGTTTTAATACACCTTATTATAATCATTGAACGGTTTAAATGAAAAGCCCCTCCAGATGCAACTGAGCAAAACAATTGATTACGCTCCAAAGCACTGTTTATTTAGGTCGGTGGCTGCAGATTCAGTGTTTCCGCCTGTTTATAATTAATATACACGCTGAGCTGGAGATCTTAACAGTGCCCTTGAAGTTATTAACTACGTGTATGTTTGTACGAATTATGTTTTATCACACCTCTCCTCGCTCCTTTATCAGTTTCAAGTATTGTAAAAGAAATATATATTGGTAAAGACACAACTTATTCTGATATTATTTTATATTTATAGACATATATATGACGGTTTATGATTTTGCTCAATCATAAATCAGGGTACATCAGTTGCGTTCAATGAACTTCGACAACCTGAATTCCCTTGAGACCTTGAACCTTCAGAAGAACAAGTTGCAATACATTCCCGAGGAGATCATGGAGTCGATACTAGATACGCTGGGTGTTGTTGATATCATGATAATGATATGGCAGCTCTGACACTTACCCATGGGTAAATATCAAAATATCATAATATATAAATATCAAAGCTGATACAATATAATCAAGTTTATTTAGTTAAATAACTGCAGCCTGTATTAACTTTTATTCTTATAGTTCATAGCAATAAACAAATTTAAAATACTCAGCATATATAAAAAGAAATCACCGTAGTTTACATGAAGGATAATCAAATAAAATAATTACTGAAACAAAATGATTGCATGATATGAAGATACATATGTGAAATAATAAACATACATATTGTACCAACTGTTTAACAGAGCGGTTATCATATTTACTCGTAGTTAATTTTCAATTATTGGGACAATCTGGGATGAATAATAATCTATATCCTACGAGGTCGGCGATCCATTAGTAACGATATGTACCTGAAAATAGAGGTAATGAACGTTATTCGGTAAAACCCAATTTTTAGCTTTTAATTATATTATATCACAGTACGTTTTCCATTGATACCTTTTATATTATAGTCTTATAGATACTGAAAGCACGTAGTAAATATACTTATAACCATTATGTGTTATTAGAAAATATTAATAAATTTTAATATAAGTTGCTAGCTGTTGCCCGCAACTTCATTCGCTTGAACTACATAAAACAGTAATTTTTTACATGATTTTGACAATTTACGATGCAACATTTTGCTCCAACAAAAAACTTATATTTTATCAGGATGTCCAAATAAAATAGATTTTGAAAAATTTAAATCCTTTTCATAGGTTTGAAGATTCACGCCAATATTGAATTTTTTACTCATCCGTTTTTTTTTGTTTATAATATTTATATAGATACATACACTACAATTCAATTTGAAATACTATTTGCTTGAGTTCTTTTGTTTTCATTACTGAAAAACATTGTAATACATACTCGTAAAACAGGATCTTTTTACATAATTTCGACAAGTTACGATGCACCATTTTGTCCCCCTAAAAGACTTATATTTTATCAGGATATCCAAATAAAATAGATTTTGAAAAATTTAAATCCTTTTCATAGGTTTGAAGATACACGCCTATATTTAAATTTTTACACATCCGGATTTTTTCTTGTTTATAACATTTACATACACTACAATTAAATTTGGCATACTATGTGCTTGAGTCCTATATTTTTTTCATTTCTGAAAAACATTTTAAAGATTCAAGAGAAGTGACTTTTGTAAAAGAGCGGTTAATAAATTTTATTAAAATAGCTCAGGAACAAACAGTGTTTTAAATTTACAAAGCCTGACTTTAAGCCAATAAATGTCGACAGTTTAACTCTTTTATTACTTGATTCAATAAAATAGTAATTTATTGGAAAGCAAAAGGAAATGCGAAAACTGACTTAAAGCAATAACGTATTCACTTTTATTTATTGTTTCATTATCAGTATTGTAATTTCTGAACCTTATAAAGATGTATTACAAATAAATTTAACGTCTGTGTATGCTTGACATTGGAAAACAAAAAATATAAGAAAATATTTACATTACATTTACCTTTTTACTCTAAGTTTTGCAATATTAAGTTGTGTATAAGGTTATTATGAAATTATATAAGAGTGAAGAATGTAAAAGTATTTGTATGTGGTGTAGGTTTCATTAAAACCAAATATTTATAATAGATTTTAATAAAGTTTTTTTAAAAGTATTCAATGCTTATTTAAGAAAAAATAATTTAGTTTCAATATTAATAGCAATATAAAATCTACCTTTAGTAATCAGTTAACTACTTTTTCAATCCATATAAATTTAAAGTATTTCACCCTTTGGTAATGGTTTGATAGTTCGAAATCCTATTTTATGATAATTATAATTTAATTATAAAATAACTCAATTGAATTGAATCTTTTTATTACTAATACCATTTATTTATTTAAGTCAATCATTGATGATTGAGATTGATTCAATCTTGAGATTTACGAAAATATTTATTGTAATTTATAATATAATTGTTGTGGTGTAAATTATAATATTTATTTGTCAAATATATACGAAATAATTTTTTTAAATTGATACATCACAATTAGTGTATTAAATGTAAAATTATCAGGGTCTTTATTATAGATATGTGAAAAAAATACAAAGAAATCTTGCCATGAAATCTTAAAGGATCAATAATATTCAAACATTTAAAATAAAAACTTTAAACAATAGAAATAAATTTTACTTCATTATAAAAAGATTAAGAACGTATCTTTCTTTACTTTCTTTACTTAAAACAATAGTACAGTGTTTTGATTAAATCAAATTAATTTTCATTATTCCTACGGCATCTGTTCGGATATACTTTAAACTTTATACAATAAATTGATTTATTTTGGGGTTTCGGAATATTGAGTTTCTGTATTAGTTGTTTATTCGGTTGATGCTTCTGCTAGTTTGGTTGCAGTGTTGAAGTTTATTATTGTACAATTATATATTTTCACCTCTAATCAATGATTTCATTTGAATGATGATATCCAGTAATAACATTATTATGAGACAATATTTATTGTAACTATGTCCAGTAGTATTTGTGTATTGTACTAACAAACATATAAATCAATAAAAATGAAACACTTTTTTGAGATTATTATTCTACAAATCAAATTTCCGTCGTCGAATTTATTGCCAATATTTATATATTCTGAACCTTAACATTTACAATATTAAAATTAAGATTTTTCTCAACAGCAAAATGTAGTTTATTTATATCTCTCGCTTGAGTCGGAACGAAACAGCGGGTGCAATACATATAAAGTGGAAATTTTTGTTACGAAATAGGTGTCAAGTAGATGTTATACCAGTGAAGGAGATCTTATTCTAATGAAAAGTGCTTTATAGAATTGTCTGTTACTTTGAAATGGATTACTCCAACTGTATACAATTGAAATAGAGAAACGTTGTAAAGTTTTGACGTATTCGGTATTGTTTATTACTACCTAAGTTTACTTAGAAGTCAATATTATTTATTTATTTATTTTCAAATAACTCCTATATATAAACCTATTAGAAGTCGCATCCATCCACATGATGACGATTGTGCTCGTGCGTAGTCCTTCCCGTGTCGATAAATTTGTCATTCTATATTAAAAATGTTGAAAGGGTTAATATTATTAAGGTGAATATAGGTTTTAATACACCTTATTATAATCTTCCCCTCCAGATGCCACTGAGCAAAACAATTGATTACGCTCCAAAGCACTGTTTATTTAGGTCGGTGGCTGCAGATTCAGTGTTTCCGCCTGTTTATAATTAATATACACGTTGGGTTGGAGATCTTAACAGTGCCCTTGAAGTTATAACTACGTGTTTGTTTGTACGAATTGTGTTTTATTACACCTCCACTCGCTCCTTCATCAGCTTCAAGTATTGTAAAAGAAATATATATTGGTAAAGACACAACTAATTCTGATATTATTTTATATTTATTGACATATAACTGACGGTTTATGATTTTGCTCAATCATAAACTGTCAATCATAAATCAGGGTACATCAGCTGCGTGCAATGAACTTCGACAACCTAAATTCCCTTGAGACCCTGAACCTTCAGAAGAACAAGTTGCAACACATTCCCGAGGAGATCATGGATTCGATACTAGATACGCTGGGTGTTGTTGATATCATGATAATGATATGGCAGCTCTGACACTTACCCATGGGTAAATATAAAAGCTGATACAATATAATCAAGTTTATTTAGTTAAATAACCGCAGCCTGTATTAACTTTTATTTTTATAGTTCATAGCAATAAACACATTTAAAAATAATCAGCATTTATAAAAAGAAATCGCCGTAATTTACATGAAGGATAATTAAATAAAATAATTACTGAAACAAAATGATTGCATAATATGAAGATACATATGTGAAATAATAAACATACATATTTTACCAACTGTTTAACAGAGCGGTTATCATATTTACTAGTAGTTAATTTTCAATTATTAGGACAACCTGGGATGAAAAATAATCTATATCCTACGAGGTCGGCGATCCATTAGTAACGATATGAACCTGAAAATAGAGGTAATAAAGGTTATTCGGTAAAACTACATTTTTACGTAGAATACATATGTTATAGAATGTCATAAAGCTGCCATCTTGTATAACACATGAATTTATTACTCTATCCTATACAAGTCGGATGCCTGGTTCGGTTCATAGATATTTATCTTCCAAACCTACATATTGTTCCATTCGAAAGCTACCCTATATCAAAATAGCAGGCATTTTCTGATCATAACAGACAAAATACCTATGACTATTGCGTTTGCTAAAATATGATTCTTGGTTTATAGTGAATAAATACTGTTAAGTATGAAATAATGACAAATAATATATAATAATATACATACATATAATAATATTTTGATTAAATATTTTAGCTTACGATTTCACGTACCTAACTTTTTTTTTGCTTTATAAGTAATAACATCTGTCACTACACGAAATAAGTTTAGTATTTTGATGTAAATATATATCTTGTTATTCTCAAGACTTTGTTATTTTTCTTGTTGAGAAGAAGAAAATCATAACTGAATACACATTATTCTAAAAATAAATATTAAATATATTTATTTTTAATCGTGTAAAACAAAAGTATGAAATATTAAAAAAAATGTCTGTAAAGTATACTAACATTTCACTGACGATATTTAAAGTCGCTTTTAACTCGCAGTTATCAAAAAAATATCAAAAGTTCCGATTTTCAGCTACATATTTAACTCAGATATCTTCACTATCTATTTCCCAAATCTTTTCCAGATGCTTGTTAAAATCTACAACTGTGTCCCAAAACCCAGAGACGTGACATTTCAACTATCCCTCATCCTTTATACTTTGATAAATGTGGGTTAAGCTTAAATATCAAGGGATAGTTTGTGAAGGTCTTGCCTGTCGGATTGTAAATTGAAAATTAACTTTACAAATATTTTAAAGGGTTTATATAACAATATTTATCACATACAAGCAAGAATATTTTTGAAGCTGACGGCTATACACAGAAAAGTGTTCCTGGGTCTGAATACTTTGAAAATTGTGATTTTATATGAGAATAGAGTATGGGTGGTCTAAAACGAGGCTTTCAAGAGCTAAAGTAAGCTATATGTATTTTTAATAAAACCAGAGCAAAATTTTCAAGTTATTATGCGGAAATGCGTCTTCCTTGTTTTAGGTAAAACATACTCTTTTATACTAATAATATATTTTATTAGTTATAATAATAAAATTATAAAAGTTTTTATGAAGTCATGTGAAATAAATGTTTCTCGAAACAGTTCTTTCCATTTGTTTCCTTATTGCTTGTTATAAAGTTTGTCAATTTATTAAGAGAAAAACTTCTGAATAAGAAATGTAATTTGGTTATTATTTCCGTTGCTTTAGTATTCAATTCGATAAAAGTTAAAACTGGAACAATATTGAAAAATATTTTAGTCAAATTTATATTTGACTGACATATTTTTTCTGAAAATGAAACCTTCATTTTAATTTTTATCACCAATCTGAGCAAAACATCGACAATAAAATGAACCACTTTTGCCTAAATGTAGTAATTTACATTGTATATGTTGTTTTTTGAGTTTATAAGATCATTTGACATTAACATAAATCACCTAATATAAGCGTTAATAAAGGTGATATCCAATAATAACATATCTCTGTTTTTGTTTGTGTAACTGTAATTGTACTATTTTTAACTTTTAAATAGTATTATAATGACAAAGAATAATGCTATAATGCTATTATTAAACAATATTTAATTAAAATCCGTCCAGTAGTATTTGTGTAGTGTGTAATAAATCAATAACAAATCAAACGTTTTATTTATCTACTAATCTAATTTCATTATCGATGCTTTCAACAATATTTATATATTCTGAACTGAAAATTTATTTGAATTAAGATTTTTGTCAACAGCAAAATGTAGTTTATTTATATTTCTCGCTTGAGTCGGAACGAAACAGCGGGTGCAATACATATAAAGTGGAAATTTTTGTTACGAAATAGGTGTCAAGTAGATGTTATACCAGTGAAAGAGATCTTATTTTAGTAAATTTTAGTGAATGTTTTATCTATAAAGATGTCACTAAAAGTCACTAGAATTCTAATTCTTGTTACATTTAAATGAAATACTCCAAATATATAAAATTAGAAATAGAGAAACTGTATAACGTTAATACAGTTAATACATATATAATGTTAAAATATTTGACCAATTCGCTTCTATTTATTTTTTTAATAATTTTAATATTAAAATGAAGACATATTTATTTTATTCCCAGATAATTCCTATATATAAGCTTAATTTTTTATTTGTAGGCTTATCTTAGTTTATTTTGTATCTTTATATAAGAGCTTATTTTGATAACTATGGTACCAAAATAGGCCCTCCTGAAACTCCCATTTGACGTTCGCAAGTGAGTATTCGTATTGATTCAAAGTGGAAAAGATAAAAATAAATTTCTATGTATAATAGATGTCGAATCCACCTTCATAATGACGACTACGAATATGCGACATCCTGGACTTGTCGATACGCTTTATATTTATTTCGAATATAAAAATGTTTAATATTATTTAAGTCTAGATAAGCCTTGATAAACCTTATTATAATAATTGAAGTGTTAATGAAAGGCCCCTTCAGTTGCAATGCTCCAAAGCACTATTCATATAGACCGGTGGCTACAGATTCAGTGTTTTCGCTCTGTTTATGATTATATACACGCTGAGCTCCAACTCCGGGTTTTAACTAAAAAGTCTTTAAAGGTTAGTTGCTTAAAAAACTTATATTATAATAAAATTAATAACCTGATCATATAGAATATTTGTACGTTTTTGATTGAATACTTATTTTGAATTCTTTTTACATTGATTACATTTTATAAATCTTAAAACTTTCTATGTGTGTGAATTAATTTGTGTTTTAGAAGTAGTAACTGCAACATATTTATTCACATTTATGCACATAATATTATTACCAGATAAGTGATCACGTAGCATCAGTGACCCACAAGTTCTAAATAGGATCTAAAAAGCCTGCCCCAAGTACCCCTATTTACTGATCCATTAAAAAATTGCAAGGCTTATGCTTTACAGCACGCAAACTGAACTTTTTTGTAACAAAT
The DNA here is from genome assembly GCA_918358695.1 of Melinaea menophilus ssp. n. AW-2005. Classification (NCBI taxonomy): domain Eukaryota; kingdom Metazoa; phylum Arthropoda; class Insecta; order Lepidoptera; family Nymphalidae; genus Melinaea; species Melinaea menophilus. Next base: position 5,940,149 of record OU911042.1, read on the forward strand.
CGCTAATCCCCGATGAATCGTTAATTCACGACTATGGTAACATTTATTGTATAACATAACTTAAGTAATACTAATATTGAGATTGCGCTGTAAAGATGTATCAAATTTTGATTTTAATAAAAATTTTAATATGACTAACGTTGAGTTTTATTTAAGTCATTATACAAGTTTACAATTTACATATAAAAGGTACTAAACACGAGGTATAAGGTAAGATTAATTAATTATTTTTAAAGCAGTAATTAATCATTAATTCATAATGGGTTGGATAAAGAAAACAGGTTACAACTTTTCGTTAAAAAACCAGGGATAAAACAAGTAACCGAAATATGGTAATTTTTAATTTTATAGTTTTTAGCAAAAAAACACGTTTAAAAGTACACAGCATGTATAAAAATAGAATTAAATAAAAGATAATAGAATACAACAAATACATGAAACTAAATGATTACAAAACATGAAGATACATGTAAAATAATAAACATACATGTTTTACCAATTGTTGAAGAGAGTGGTTATCATATTTACTCGTAGTTAATTTTCAATAATTGGGACAACGTGTGTTTAAAATAATCTATGTCATACGAGGTCGGCGATCCATTATTCAGTAGCGGTGTGAAGCCTGAAAATAGAGATAATGAAGTTGATAGTAATTCAGTAAAAATAAAATTTATTTTAAGCTTTTGAGTATATTATATATCACAGTAGTTACTATTGGTATGTACTATAGTCTTATGTACACTAAAAGTACGTAGTATATCTATAACCATTCTGTTTTATTGCTAAAAAATATTAATTTATTTATTAGCTGTTGCCCGCGACTTCATTCACTTGGACTACATAATATATAAACAGTTTTAAGAATCACAGTTGTCCACATTATTTTCGTCAAGTTACGATGCAACATTTTTCTCCAAAAAGACCTTATATTTTATCAGGATAAAATACAGTGTATCCAAAATAATAAAAAAAAATATTTTAATTTTTTTTTTTAGGTTTTGTAGATTCTCGCTTATATATAAACTTACATACGTCCGTAATTTATTTCTTTAACATTGATGTTGACAGATTATATTGACAAAGTTATTAAGTAACACTAGATTTACAATTCAGAATAACATTTGCTTTCGTTGTGTAATTTTTATTAATGTGACTTTTATAAAAGATCGGTTAATAAATTTTATTAAAAAGCTCAGGAACAAACGGTGGAGTAAATTTACAGTCTGACTTTCAAGCTAATAAATGTCGACAGTTTAAATCTTTTATTACTTGGTTCAATAAAATAGTAATTTAATGGAAAGCAAAAGGAAATGCGAAAATTTAAAGCAATAACGTGTATACTTTGTTTTATTATTTCATTCTTCGTTTAGTTAATGTTTCTTACTATAGAATAGTTGTCATCAATATCTAAATCTAAATTTAAGCTAACGAATGACTCACAAACAGACAATAATTATTTAATAGTGAAATTTGGATCAGTGCCTTATACGACAAACCTTAATTTCGGTGGTCGCATCTTTATCATGTTAATTAATAATGCAAGAGTGACTAACCTATACGTGACGATATATTTTTATTGAGTGAGGAGAGAAATTCAGATTGCTTTTACAAGTAATTTTAATAAAGAAAACAGATTTTGAGGCAAAACCCTCCCTTTTTTTTCGTTTAACAGTTAGGCACAAGTTTATATGTATATGTATGCGTATCTGCCATACATAAATTCTGTAAATTATGTAATACCTATCAATTTCAAACGTCTCCATCTATTCGTTTGTTTATACCATAGATATTAATACATATAATCTGCTACTATAAGGAAGACAGATTTAAAAATTTATAAACTATATCTTGTATACGCGTTACTAAAGATGTAATATTATAAGACTTAAAGATGTAGTATTATTAAAATATCGATAAAACGTCTATCTAACTGTGACACAGTCTCTAAACTTAAGCGATTAAATCTTATTTCTTCTTCTACTTCAAAATTCAAGAAGCTTTTAATTATATTTTTATTTTTAATAATTTACTTTTTTCCTCCCAAAATATGTAAAAAAAATTGCACTACAATATATATTATCTACGTGTTTTGATGTAAAAATATAAATTCTTTCGAGAATATCCTTCGCTTGTTATATTGTTCGAAAGTTTTTTCTTTGAATCTGCGAAATATGCTAACATAAAAATATATTTAAAACTCCGTTCATTTCCCATTCAATTTGTCACAAATGGGGCAGTTAGTCAAGTTTTTATCCAATTAAAATAAAATTTCGAGATGGTTGCTGGTCTGCTGCGTGGTGTTAATCGCGAGGCCGGTACCTCAGGGCGCTCAGCAGTGTCCTCCTTCAAACACCATAACACCCTGTACATATACTGTCAAGAAAAATGGCTTAGATATCCTCTGCAAGTTTACTGAACAGCAACACAAACGTAGAAACAACCGACGATAGGTGAAAGAAACAATTATATATTTATAAGACTTGATTATAATATCACAATTATTTTAGGTTATGAATACTCTGCTATCAAAACCCAGGAAAATATTTTATCTGAAACTTTGACACAACAATTTACCTAAATTACCTTCTTACATATTTCTTAGCTTCAATATCCGTCCCCTCACAGTACATTACACTAGCTTTGCAGTGATTGAAAACTGCTGTCTGAGTTGAATTCTTCAAGTAAGTAATTTCTCAATGATTCACTATTATAGCTATTGAATTTAAATTTTTAAATAAGGGACAAGATATCATTTGTCTCTCCCCCAAGTATGAAATAATTATAAATGGTTAGTGTCAGGTAGATACTGACCATTAATAATTTTTCCAATAGTCTAAATCCACGTCGTTATTTTAAATAAATTCCAATCTGTTTATGTATCTTATCTGTATCATAAAAATATGTCTTATATTTTTAATATGTCTTATATTTATGAACGGTCGTGGTATGAAGGAATATTTTCCATTTCACAATAAGCTTCGTTAGTCTCACCAGGAAGTGGAACCTTTAAAAATTAAAAATAATGCATATGGTAAGATGGAACTTAATATTTTATCTCTTGCATATCTTATTGTTTTATTAAATAACGTCATCCACATGAGATCGAAAATATATAATTGGAACCCTTTTAGGAATAACTGTTTTGAAAAAAAAAACAGTAAAGATTGTCTCCGCAAAATTCAATTCCGGTTAAAGGTTTGATTTCGCCGCAGGGATCTCTTTCAGACCGGCCAGCTTTACTCGAACAAAAAGAGAATCAAGGAAATATTGGTTATAAGTATTGTGTAATGCATTATTAGGAAGTTGTTTATAAAAGTAAAAGGCAATTCTTTATATGTTTTTACCTTTATTGTTAAGCTTTTCAGCCGGTATTTTTATACTTAGACTTGATTTTGTAACAATATCTATAAAAGGGAAAATAATCATATATTGAACCAAAACTACAGTAAAGAAATAAAAATCTTCAATATTTTTATTTGTGCAGGTAAATAAATGTAAGTTATATTCAGGCAACAAGTTATCTCAGCTCGACGTATCTCAGAACAATCTGGCGACTGAATTCTGACATCGTCGTTCATACGTCTGAATCATCTGCTTATACTAAATATGAACCACAATAAGGTAATATGAATTCTATTCAAAATTCTATACAGTGTTTATAAATTGTTAGTAATAATTTCAATGCAGCTTATTTTGAACGTCCAATACATATTTACAAAACATAATATTGTTCTTAAAAGTATTATAGAATGTCATAAAGCTGCCATCTTGTATAACATGAATTTATTACTCTATTATATACAAGTCGGATGCCTGGTTCGCTTCATAGATATTTATCTTCCAAACCTACATATTGTTCGAGTCGAAAGCTACCCTATATCAAAATAACAGGCATTTTCTTATGGACAAAATACCGATGACTATTGTATTTCTTGAAATATTATTATTGGTTCATAGTGAACAAATATTTTTAAGTATAAAATAATGTCAAATAATGTACAATAATAAACATATTTGATTAAATAGTTTTGCTTTCGATTTTACCTACATCCCTTCTTTTTGGCATTGTAATTAATAAATAACATCTGTCACGACACGAAATAAGTTTAGTATTTTGATGTAAATACATATACCTTGTTATTCTGGAGAATAAAGTCTGGAGACTTTGTTATTTTTCTTGTTGAGAGGAAGAAAATCATAACTGAATACACATTATTCTAAAAATAAATATATTAATCGTGAAAGACAGAAAGTATGAAATATTTAATAATATTTTATAAATGTACACATTACAGTGTACTAACATTTCACTGGCGATATTTAAAGTCGCTTTTAACTCGCAGTTATTAAAAAAATATCAAAAGGTCCGATTTTCAGCAACATATTTAACTCAGATATCTTCACTATCTTTTTCCCAAATCTTTTCCAGATGCTTATTAAAATCTACAAATGTGTCCCAAAACCCAGAGACATGATATTTCAACTATCCCTCATCCTTTATACTTTGATAAATGTGGGTTAAGTTTAAATATCAAGGGATAGTTTGTGAAGGTCTTTCCTGTCGGATTGTAAATTGAAAATTAACTTTACAACTCTTTTAAAGGGTTTATATAACAATATTTATCACATACAAGCAAGAATATTTTTGAAGCTGGCGGCTATACACAAAAAAGTGTTCCTGGGTCTGGATACTTTGGGAATTGTGACTTTATACGAGAATAGAGTATGGGTGGTCCAAGGCGAGGCTTTCGAGAGCTTGGAAAAGTAAGCTATATGTATTTTTAATAAAACCGGAGCAAAATTTTCAAGTTATTATGCGGAAATACGTCTTCTAATAACAAAATAAAAATGTTATTTCCGGTATAAAACTTTCTTGTTTTAAGTAAAACATACTCTTTTATACTAATAATATATTTTATTAGTTATAATAAAAAAATTATAATTTTTTTTATGAAGGCATGTGAAATAATTGTTTCTCGAAACAGTTATTTCCATTTGTTTCCTTATTGCTTGTTATAAAGTTTGTCAATTTATTAAGAGAAAACTTCTGAATCCGAAATGTAATTTGGTTATTATTTCCATTGTTTTAGTATTCAATTCGATAAAAGTTAAAACTGGAACAATATTGAAAAATATTTTAGTCAAATTTATATTTGACTGACATATTTTTTCTGAAAATGAAACCTTCATTTTAATATTTTAATTTAACACTAGAAAACTGAAACGGTTAAATCTTGGTGGAAATGAATTAACAGCGGTTCCACAAAAGGCTCTTGGCGTTGCTCTAGAATTTAAAGAAGCTTGCAATGCAAGAAAACCGTTTTATGTCTATTTCACAAGGCGATTTTGCAGGTATGTTATTTTATGTTTCCTTTAATCTTTAAACTTCTTTTCTTATACAATTAATTATTCAAATAAATAAAAATTACCGACCTAATTCTTGACTTGTGTTTATATAATTCATATATTTTTTCAAAGTAAATAGAAAGCTCTAATTCCGTTATACTTAGGTTTACAAAAAACTGGATTCCCTTGGGTTAGCCCATGGCTATATGAGGTCTCAAAACCAGCTATATGAGGTCTCCACAAAGTTTTAAACTCTCTGGAGCTTGAATGAAATGATATTCAATAGACTGTTGAGAAGACCTTTGCTGGACATGAAGGCAAAGTAAAAATTATTTGCCAATATTCTCTAGATTTGTGATTGGCTGTCTGTCACGCCGCTAACCAGTAAGAACGGTAAACGCGGTATTTAATAGTACTTTTTAAAAATTTTAATCAGCCTCCATGACACCCTATGTAAGTAATAGTTTCTTAAAAAATTAAAATGGTTTCTTAGTAACTGAAACTTTGTAATAGTTAAACAGTTACTAAGTACACGTTCTTGGAAATAAACAGTATGTAAAAGTTATTTATTTGATTTAGCTTAAGTTGAGTATCACAAAAGTTCTCTATAACGAACCTTAGAAGTGTAATATTTTACGGCAAAAGTTTGCAGAAAGTAAAATGAATCCTATTGTCTAATAGGATTTGATTTTTATATAATTCTGCGTTAAATCTAGGCAATTTATTTAAATTATAAAGAACTCTTATTTTTTTCAACAATACAGTTATCTGAGCAAAACATGGACTATAAAATGAACCACTTTCGCCTAAATGTAGTTATTTACATTGTATTTGTTGTTTTTTGAGTTGATAAGATCATTTGTCATTAACATAAATCAGCTAATATAAGCGTTAATAAAGGTGATATCCAATAATAAAATATATCTGTTTTTGTTTTTGTAACTGATATTGTACTATTTTTAACTTTTATATAGTATTATAATGACAAAAAATAATGCTATAATGCTATTGTGAGACAACATCGAAATCCGTCGAGTAGTTTTTGTGTATTGTGTACTAAATCACTAACAAATCAAACGTTTTATTTATCTACAAATCTAATTTTATTGTCGATGCTTTCAACAATATTTATATATTCTGAACTGAAAATTTATTTGAATTAAGATTTTTCTCAACAGCAAAATATAGTTTCTTTATATTTCTCGCTTGAGTCGGAACGAAACAGCGGGTGCAATACATATAAAGTGGAAATTTTTGTTACGAAATAGGTGTCAAGTAGATGTTATACCAGTGAAGGAGATCTTATTTTAGTAAATTTTAGTGAATGTTTTATGTATAAAGAACTCACTAAAAATCACTGGAAATCTAATTCTTGTTACATTTAAATGAAATACTCCAATTATATACAATTAGAAATAGAGAAACGTGTTAAGGTATTTGACCAATTCGCTTCTATTTATTTTTGAAAATTTTAATATTAAAATAAAAACATATTTTATTCCCAGATAATTCCTATATATATGCTTAATTTTTTAATGTGTAGGCTTATCTTAGGTTATTTTGTATCTTTATATAAGAGCTTATTTTGATAACTATGGTACCAAAATAGGCCTCCTGACACTGCCATTTGACGTTCACAAGTGAGTACTCGTATTGATTCAAAGTGGAAAAGATAAAAATTAAGTGTAATGTATAATAGATGTCGAATCCACCTAAATAATGACGACTACGAATATGCGAAATCCTGGACTTGTCGATACACTTTATATTTATTTCGAATATAAAAAAGTTTAACATTTTTAAGCGTAGATAAGTCATGATAAACCTTATTATAATAATTGAATAGTATAAATGAAAGGCCTTTCAGATGCAACGCTCCAGAGCACTATTTATATAGGCCGGTGGTAGATTCAGTTATTTCGCCTGTTTATGATTATATACACGCTGGGTTTTAGCTATAAAGTCTTTAAAGGTTAGTTCCTTAAAAAAGGCTTATTAAAAAGTTTTATTATAAAGTTCAGAACCTGATCATATAGAATATTTGTGCGTTTTAGATCGAATACCTATTTTGCATTCCTTTTGCACGCGGTTACATTTTATAAATGCTAAAACTTTCTGTATGTGAATTAATTTGAGTTTTAGAAATAGTCACTGCAAAATATTTATTGACATTTATGCATATAATATAATTACCAGTTAGGTGATCACGTAGCATCAGTGACCCACAAGCTCTAAATGGAATCTAAAAAGCCTACAACAAACACTAGGGGTATCATTTACTGATTCATAAAAAAATTGCAAAGCTTATGCTTTATACGCAAACTGAACATTTTTATGACAACCCGCTAATCTCCGATGGATCGTTGATTCACGTTTACAGTCAATTTTATTATTATATTAAGTTAACTGAAGTAATTTTAATAATGAGATTTCACTTCAAAAATTTATTAAAATGTAATTTTAATAAAAATTTAAATATGCCTAACGTTGAGATTTATTTCAGTCATTATACAAGTTTACAATTTACATATAAAAGTTGCTAAACGCGAAGTATAACTTATCATTAATTAATTATATCTAAAGCTGTAATTAATCATTAACGCTCATAAAAGGTTGGATAAAGAAAACAGGTTACAACTTTTCGTTGAAAAACCAGTGATAAAACAAGTAACCGTAATATGGTAACTTTTATTTTTATAGTTTGTAGCAAAAAACACGTTTAAAAGTGCACAACGTGTATAAAAATAGAGCGGTTATCATATTTACTCGTAGTTAATTTTCAATTATTCAGACAACGTGTTTTTAAAATAATCTATATCATACGAGGTCGGCGATCCATTATTAAGTAGCGGTGTGAAGCCTGAAAATAGAGATAATGAAGTTGATAGTAATTCAGTAAAAATTTAATTTATTTTAAGCTTTTGAGTACATTATATATTACAGAATTTACTATTGGTAAGTATTATAGTCTTATATACACTAAAAGTACGTAGTATATGCATAATTATTATGTATTATGTGTTAAAATATATTAATATTTTATTATAAGCTACTAGCTGTTGCCCGCGACTCCATTCGTTTGGACTACATAATATATAAATGGTTTTAAGAAACACAGTTGTTCCACATTATTTTAATCAAGTTACGATGTAACATTTTTCTCCAAAAAGACCTTATATTTTATCAGGATGAAATACAGTGTATCAAAAATAATAAAAAAAAAACATTTTTTTTAAGTTCTGTAGATTCTCGCTTATATCTAAACTTACATACGTCCGTAATTTAATTTTATAACATTGATCTTGACAGATTATATCGACAAAGTTATTAAGTAACACGAGATATACAATTAAGAATACCATTTCCTTTCGTTGTGTATTTTTTATTAATGTGACTCTTGTAAAAGATCGGTTAATAAATTTTATTAAAAAGCTCAGGAACAAACGGTGGAATAAATTTACAGTCTGACTTTCAAGCCAATAAATGTCGACAGTTTAAATCTTTTATTACTTGGTTCAATAAAATAGTAATTTAATGAAAAGCAAAAGGAAATGCGAAAATTTAAAGCAATAATGTGTATACTTTGTTTTATTATTTCATTCTTCGTTTTGTTAATATTTCTTACTATAGAATAGTTGTCATCAATATCTAAATATAAATTTAAGCTAACGAATGACTCACAAACAGACAAGAATTATTTAATAGTGAAATTTGGATCAGTGCCTTATACGACAAACCTTAATCTCGGTGGTCGCATCTTTATCATGTTAATTGTTAATGCAAGAGTGGTGCTGTAGCCAGGGCACCATTCAGAACAAGTAACAAGAAGTTAAATGACTGCAAATAGTTTTTGCAACTGTCATATTTTCTTTTACAATACTTGTGAAGATAGTATATATAGGGGAGACCTGTCTAAAACCGTATAGCTAAGCGGAAATGTATATATCTCTGTAATAATACAATATAGAATTGTAAAATCAACATTTTTATTGACCAGTCTTATCAGGTACATAATTGCAAGAATAAAAATTGAAAGATGTTACTTATCTACGAAATAAAACTATTAAAACGAAAACACTTTTTATTACGGTTTTACCCCGTGTACTGTCCAAAACCGTACACAATATACGATTTTGCCCCAACATTCACACCAAACATTTAGTGCACAAAAAATCATCAAGATCATCGGAATCGTAAACTGTACAACCTTCATGGGCCCAACCGTTACAGGAAGTACACTGGACCCAACCCTCATCCATGCGACTTTGACCATATTTTTCAAGACAGTACAGGCAAAGATCTTTACTATCTCCAGTTTCACTTTCTACTTTATCTTTATTTTTTTTCTTAGTTTCTGACAGATTCAACTTCGGTTTTTTCATTTTCGACTGCGGATTACTTAGAAGCTCGTCTTTATATGGAGATGATGTAATTATTGCCGTTTTACTTCTGCGACATGTGATGCGTTTATTGTTGTTGTCTACTCGAGGCACAGGCATTATATCCGAAGGTGATACAAGATAATTTGAATTGACTGCTCGGCTACTGCCTGGTGTCGTGGGAATAATACACAGTATTTTGATTGTCGACTCTGTTTGCAATTCCATAGGTGTGGATGCAGAAGTAGCGGATGACGACAATACGGAAAAAGCTAAAATTTGTTCAAATGGCGGTTCTTGCGAAATAGATGACTTCAAAGAAGATGTAGAAGGCATAATATTTATAATTACAGATTGATTGGCATTTTCTTCTTGGAAAAACATATCCGTTGTTTCAGCGGCTGCAAAGTCTGCATCACTAAAGACATTTCTATCTGTAGGGTATACGCCTGTCTTGAAGAAACCGGAGAGAGCATTTTGCATTGAAGCCACCATGGTGTAAGCTGTACCAAAGAGTCTAGATAGCTGAAATTTCGTGACAATTCTTGCAGGATTGTTTCGCAGAAACGTGTTTACTTCCTGTGTGTAGTAAGTACTCAGTAAGTGAGGAAGTAAGTACTCAGGCCCATCAAACTTACGTCCAATGGTTGCAGTCTATGGGTACAGTGTGGGGGAAAGCTCAGCATAATAACTCCATTGTCTCGAGCTTTCTCTATCAATGGAAAGTTTTGTATGTGTGGATTGTCCATCCAGCAAGATCAAAATAGGGTTTTCTTTCGTTGGCTTTACAGATGAGATCAGATGATCTAACTATTGTACAAAGATTTCACTTTGTATCCAACCAGTTTGATGGCACACTGCTATAGTGCCCGGTGGAGCGCCATCAAGCATTTCAGCCTTCATGCGTTTTCTTGGAAATATTAGCAGTGGGGGCAGGTAATATCCAGAAGCAGACATGCAAAGCACAGCAGAAGTCAGCTAACCTCTCTCAGCAGAGCTTGCTAGACCAACTTGCTTCTTCTTTTTCAAAGCGAGAATTCTGCTCTGTGTTTTACGCATGGGAGTCAGACCGGTCTAATCAACATTGAAAATATGAGACGGCGTAAATTTGTCCTTTTTTGTTGGTCCTTCCTCAGGCCTTCAAGCAAAGCAAAAAAACTTACCCACACTAACCCTATTAAAACCCATCGCTTTTGCAATAGAGGTTGGCTCAGTAGCACGCAGTGACAATTCGGGATGTCTCTTCATAAAACAAGATAACCAAACCTCTCCAGCTTCTTTCCGATCTTTATTAAAATTATGGTGGATACCATTGGCTTCAGCGAATTGGTAAGCTAATACTCGCAGGTCCTTGTATGTTAGCCCAAACAAACGTTGCTCCATCAACAGAACGTGTTTAACTAAAGTAGCTTCTTGATCAGTTGAAAAAATTGTCTTGAATCGACCCAATCCTTTTTGTGTTGACATTGTTAGGTCATTATTTTGTCTATATTTACTAACACGATCTTGCAAGGTACTTTTTGGCACACCGTAGATCTGAGATGCTTCCTTCAGACACACTTATTATGGCCTTTTTCATTTGTTCGACATCCCAGTCCTGTCTAGTAGTCGTTCTTGAATAATTTTTTTTCTGAAAAATAAATTGTTAGCATATCGGGGTATAACCGTATACTAACTGATTTTACCCCGTACGGTTCTGCCCCAAGGTAACCTCAAATGAATATTTTGTTCACCACAACAAACACAAAAAGAAATCGGTTAAGACAAGCACTGAAAATAATAGTAGAAACACATACAATGATATCGTAAATTACGTACTTACATTGAATTCTGTTAACAGTATACACTTGTATTAGTTATTTAGTTAATAATTAGATAACAGTAGCCGAAAAACATTAAATTTATCTAATATTGTAACGAGCGTGGCAGCATTAACAAGTTTTTGTCGACAAATGGCTCTCATTGGTAAAACCACTTGCCTAAAGTTTGAGCGGCAAATTCAAACAACCAGCAGTTCTAAGGGCACCATACGGTTATACCCCGGTATACGGTTTTGGACAGGTCTCCCCTACTTAACAAGACAAATTATAAGCGACAGAATCCAGACCCAGGGGATGAAGTGTGAGCGGAAAAGATAGTATCGAAAGATTGTCATATATAACTTTATTTAGACATTCTACCCGACACTTTGCGTTGATACAACTTGTGTAACAGAATATTAATCCTTGCATTGTTTCCTAGCTTTTGACAAGATAGAAAGAATGAACCACTTGTTTTAATACTTTATTTCAATGGAACAGAAATTTTCCAGTACGTGTTCTCAAGAGAAATGATCTTCAAATTAAGATAGAAAAATATTGTAATTTTTGTAAAACATTGCAGGCATATAACTGTGATAGCATAGTTTATAAACTATATCTTGTATACGCGTTACTAAAGACTATTATAAGACTTAAAGATGTAATATTATAAATATATCAATAAAACGCCTATCTCACTGTGACACAGTCTCTAAACTTAAGCGATTAAATCTTATTTCTTCTTCTACTTCAAAAATCAAGAAGCTTTTAATTATATTTATATTTTTTAATAATTTACTTTTTTACTCCCAAAATATTTAAAAAAAAATTGCACTACAATATATATTATCTACGTGTTTTGATGTAAAAATATAAATTCCTTCGAGAATATCCTTCGCTTGTTATATTGTTCGAAAGTTTTTTCTTTGAATCTTCGAAATATGCTAACATAAAAATATATTTAAAACTCCGTTCATTTCCCATTCAATTTGTCACAAATGGGGTAGTTAGTCAAGTTTTTATCCAATTAAAATAAAATTTCGAGATGGTGCCTTGTTGGTTGCCGGTCTGCTGCGTGGTGTTATTCGCGAGGCCGGTACATCCGCAGGGCGCTCAGAAGTATCCTTCTCCAAACACCATAACACCCTGTACATGTACTGTCAAGAAAAATGGCTTGGGTATCCTCTGCAAGTTTACTGAACAACAACACGAACGTAGAAACAACCGAGGATAGGTGAAAGAAACAATTATATATTTATAAGACTTGATTATAAGTCACAATTATTTTAGGCTATGAATACTCTGCTATCAAAACCCATTATAATATTCAAATTGAAGCTTTGATACAACAATTTAGCTAAATTACCTTCAAACATATTTCTTAGCTTATATATCCGTCCCCTCACAGTACATAACTGTAGCTTTGCAGTGATTGAAAACAGCTCTCTAAGTTCAATTCATAAAGCAAGTAATTTCTCAATGATTCACTGGTTCAATTCAATAGCTATGAATTTAAATTTTAAAATAAAAGACAAGATATTATTTGTCTCTCCCTCAAGTATGAAATAATTATGAACGGTCAGTGTCAGGTAGACACTGACCATTAATAATTTTTCCAATAGTCTAAATCCATGTCGTTATTTTAAATAAATTCCAATCTGTTTATGTATCTTATCTGTATCATAAAAATATAAGACGTCGTGGTATGAAGGAATATTTTCCATTTCAATATAAGGTCCGTTAATCTCACCAGGAAGTGGAATCTTTAAAAATTTAAAATAATGCATATGGTAAAATGGAACTTAATATTTTATCTCTTGCATATCTTTTGGTTTTATTAAATAACGTCATCCATATCAGATCGAAAATATATAATTGGAACCCTTTTAAGAATATTTATTGAAAAAAAAACAGTAAAGATTGTCTCTGCAAATTTCAATTTCGGTTAAAGGTTTGATTTCGCCGCGGGGATCTCTTTCAGACCGACCAGCTTTACTCGAACAAAAAGAGAATTAAGGAAATATTGATTATAAGTATTGTGTCATGCATTTATTAGGAAGTCCTTTATAAAAGTAAAAGGCAATTCTTTATATGTTTTTACCTTTATTGTTAATCTTTTCAGTCGGTATTTTTACACTTAGACTTGATTTTGTAACAATATCTATAATAGCGCAAATATATATTGAACGAACCTACAGTAAACAAAAAATTCTTCATTATTTTTATTCGTGCAGATAAATGAATGTTAGTTATTTTCAAGCAACAATTTAACTCAGCTCGACGTACGACGAACAATCTGGTAACGATTCTGACGTCACACATCTGAATTATCTGCTTATAGTAAACATGAATAACAATAAGGTAATATGAATTATGTATAAAATTCTATAAATTGTTACTAATAATTTCAATGCAGCTTATTTTGAATGTCCAATACATATTTACAAAACATAATATTGTTCTTAAAAGTATTATAGGATGTCATAAAGCTGCCATCTTGTATAACACATGAATTTATTACTCTATCCTATACAAGTCGGATGCCTGGTTCGGTTCATAGATATTTATCTTCCAATTTTTTTCTATTTTTTTTTACATATTGTTCGAATCGAAAGCTGCCCTATATAAAAATAACAGGCATTTTCTTATGGACAAAATACCGATGACTATTGTATTTAATAACATATTATTCTTGGTTTATAGTGAATAAATACTGTTAAGTATGAAATAATGACAAATAATATATAATAATATACATACTCACCTGAAATATAAAGAAATACCGTATATATTGATTCAATATTTTGCTAACGATTTCACCTACCTCCCTTCTTTTTTGCTTTATAAGACATCTGTCACTACACGAAATAAGTTTAGTATTTTGATGTAAATATATATCTTGTTATTCTACAGACTTTGTTATTTTTCTTGTTGGGAGGAAGAAAATCATAACTGCATACACATTGTTCTGAAAATAAATACATTAATCGTGAAAGACAGAAAATATGAAATATTTAATAATATTTAATAATGTCTGTAATGTGTATTAACATTTCACTGGCGATATTCACAGTCGCTTTTGACTCGTAGCTATTAAAAAAAAATCAAAAGGTCCGATTTTCAGCTACATATTTAACTCAGATGTCTTTCCTATCTATTTCCCAAATCTTTTCCAAATACTTGTGTCTACAACTGTGTCCCAAAACCCAGAGATGTGACATTTCAACCTTCCCTCATCCTTTATACTTTGATAAATGTGGGTTAAGTTTAAATATCAAGGGACAGTTTAGGAAATACAAAAAAAAATTAAAGGTACGCATTATTCCGTCATATTTCGCAACATTTATATTATATCACGATAATTGTACATTATCATAATATAATATAAATGTTACTTCACCCCAAAGAATATAAATTTCACAGATTTGTTGTGTACTTTCTTATTAATGACCAAGCATTATTGTAATAGTTTAGAAAAGTGGCTTTTATGAAAAATGGGTTTATAAATTTTCATAAAATAGCTCAGAAACTACTAGTGTTATAAAATTACAAATCCTTACTTCCAAGCTAATAATTGTCGACAGTTTAAGTCCTTTTTTACTTGGTCCAATAAAATATTAAGTTGTGGCATCTTTATCATATTAATTAATAATGCAAGAGTGTACCGCCTCGGGGAACCAGACAGAATGAGTAATACTGAAATGAGTAATAAAAAAATAGTAAGGACAGAAGTTAAATGACTACAAATAGTTTCCGCTACCCTCAGATTTATATTAACGGAGAGTGATAGAATCCAGACCTAAGGGATTGAGTGGGAGCGGTAAGGTAACATAATGTCCTACGTAATAAAATATCGTATCGACAGATAGTTATATTTAACTATGTTTAGACATAACAGTCTACCCGACACCTTGAGCTGATAAAACTGGTGTAACAGAATATTATTGCTAACATTGTTTCGTTTACAAGATTGAAAGAGTGTAGCACTTGTTTTTATATTTTATTTCACTGGAAGTAAATTTCAGTATGTGTTCTTAAGAAATATGATCTTCAGATTAAGACAAAAGATATTATAATTTAGGTAAAACATATTTCAGGAATACAAATTTGATAGCATTGTTAAGTTTATTTTAAATTTGTGGACGTTTAAGCAGCTTGTATAAAGTATGTGTGATGATAAAACGCTTATTTTTATTGAGTAAAGACAAGAGGAATTCAAATTGATTTTACAAGTAATTTCAATAATGAAAATTGAATTTAAGGTAAAATCCTTTCTTTAACACATTATCTGATACTATAAGAATATTTGGATGTTGTGAATTAATGCTTCTTGATGAGCCAAAGGAAGATAGATGTAAAGGTTTATGACCAATAATTTGTATGTTTAAAAAATATCTAATATTTTAAATTATTAATTAATTTATAGATATGAATCACATAGAAGTTTTTTCCGTTACATATTTTAACAATAAAGCTTTCCACTTTACAAGCTTTCCTTTCTCTTTTAATAGATTTCCTTTTTTTTTAAATAATATTGTTTGTAAGGCAAATACTTTAAGAAGTCCTAAGACTGTTACACTTTGTAAAAAGTGAGCATTTATCTGCAATTGATGCCTCAGCAATACTTCAAAACTAACAAACTAATATTGTTAAAACATGGATAAAACACCTTTCTAACTGTGAAACTGCCTACAAAGTACAAAACAAAATAACTTAAGTACGTACGTGTTTTGATGCAAAAGTATAAATTCCTTAGAGAATATCCTTCGAATCGTCATCAAACTTTTCGAATCAATGTGTCACAAATGGGGCATTTAGTAAAGTTTAAATCAAATTAACATAAAATAAAATCTGAATAGATATTTCAAGGGTTATTCGCGAGGCCGGTACATCCGCAGGGCGCTTAGTAGTCCTTTTTCTTCTTTGTCGTCTCTTTGTCCAAGCACCAAAACACTCTGTACATGTACTGTCCAGAAAAACGGCTTGGATATCCTCTGCGAATTCACTGAACAGCAACACATACAGAACGAACAAACTACCGACGATAGAAGCTGAAAGAAAATAATATAATATTTTTTTGTAAGACTTCATAATAAAATCACATTCATTTTTGTCTAGACATGATAATATTCTACTTGAAGCTTTGACACAATGATTTCGTTTCATATGTACTTCTGAGCTAGGATATTCGCCATCTCACAGAACATAACAGTAGCTCAACTGCGATTGACGACAGTTCTCTGAGTTTAATGTGTAAGTAACTTATCAATGATTCACTGTTATAGCTATTACATTACAATTATTAAATAAGAGATGGAAGATATTCTTTGTTACTCGCCCAAGCATCAAATAATACCTGACACTCATAACAGTCATAAATCTATCCCGTGGTCATTCCATCTCGCGAAACGTATTATATATATGTTTCAACCTTAAGGATGTCTGTTTATGTATCTTAACTATATTATACAAGATATAAGACGTCGCCGCAGGAAGGACTATTTTCCATTGATTTCCGTTCATCTCACCAGGAGTCGGAATCTTAAAAAGTTTGAAATAATACATGTGGTAAAATAGATCTTAATATTTTTATCCCTTGCATATCTTTTCGTTCTATTAAATAACTTTAAATGTAAAATCATCCACAAAAGACCGAAAACATGTAACTGGAACCCTTTTAAGAATATCTATTGCTAAAAAAACATTAAAGATTATCTCTACGAAATACAGTTAAGGTTTTGTAACGTCACAAGGATCTCTTTTAGACCGGTTCGCAATTACACGAACAAAAAAAAATAGTGATTAAGTGAATATTAATTATAAGTATTGTAATGCAATTTATTATTTTTTCTGTTCTATACCGTTACTAAAAGTATTATAGTAAGTAAGTAGGTGTGATTTTCAGAAATATATTTATCTCAGATATCGTCACTATCTATCTCCTAAATCTTTTCCAGATGCTTGTTAAAATCTACAACTGTGACCCAAAACCCAGAGACGTGACATTTCAACTTTCCCTCATCCTTTATACTTTGATAAATGTGGGTTAAGTTTAAATATCAAGGGACAGTTTGTGAAGTACTTGTCTGTCTGATAGTAAATTGAAAATTAACTTTACAACTATTTCAAAGGATTTATATAATTATATTTATTAGATATCAATATACCATACAATAAAGTGTTCCTGGGTCCAGACCCAGATCCCAGTATCCAGATACTTTGGAAATTTTAACCTTATGCGAGAATAGAAAATCGGTGGTCGACGGCGAGGTTTTCAAGGGTTTAGAAAAGTAAGCTAAATGTATTTTTAATTAAATTCTTAACGAATAGAATTTTTAAGTTATTATGCCTAAGACGTTTTTTTTCAACAAAAGTGAAATGTTATTTCCGGTATAAAACTTCCCTGTTTTAGTTAAAACT
This sequence comes from Melinaea menophilus ssp. n. AW-2005, assembly GCA_918358695.1. Taxonomy (NCBI): domain Eukaryota; kingdom Metazoa; phylum Arthropoda; class Insecta; order Lepidoptera; family Nymphalidae; genus Melinaea; species Melinaea menophilus. The sequence goes on from OU911042.1 coordinate 5,958,093, forward strand.
TACTATATTTTATAAATATCATATTTATTATTTATCATAATAATATAAAAGTTTTACAGAAGAGACATGAGATAAATGTTACACGAAACAGTTATTTCCATTTGTTTATTTATTGCCAGTTATAAAGTTTGTAAATTTATAAATAAACCATCTGAATCCAAAATATTAAAACTGGAAAAGTATTGAAATATATTTCAATCAGATATCAAACCTTCATGAAAACCTGAAAGGATTTAATCTTGGTGGAAATGAATTAAAAGCGGTGCCACAAATGTTCTAGCGTTGTTCGAGAATTTAAGGAAATGTATTACGTCTATTTCTAAAGTCGATTTTACAGGTATTTTTTTTAAAATGTTTCTTATAGTCTTCAAACTTTCTTTCTATTTATATTTAGTACAATTTAGTTTTAAGTAAAAATTTATAGTTATATTTATAGTTTAAATAATAAATAGTTATAGTTTAAATAATAAATATTTTCGAACTGAATAGAAAGATCTAATAAATTTTTCGTTGTAATTACGTTTTTGAAATCTGGATTCCCTCGGGCAGGCCCATAACCAGTTACTTGAGGTTCCCGCAAACGTTTTTTCTCATTTGACATTCCTAAACTCTCTGGAGCTGGAAGGAAATGTTATTCAACGGATCGATGAGAAGGCCTTTGCTGGACTTGAAGGTAAAATAAAAATTATATATCAATTCTTTCTAAACTTGTGATTGTCCATATCAAGCCAATGACCAGTCAGAAAGGTACAAGTAAATGTGCTGTTTGACAGGATTTTTTTATTTTAATTAGTTCCCATGACAGCTGGTGTAAGTAATAGTAGAAAATTGGTTAATCTGAATAGTTACGTGATAAATAGTACTTACACACACACACTAAACAATATTTTAAAATATGATTCATCTAAGTAAAGCATGGTGTAACTTAAATTAATGGATTGCACCATGCAATTAATAAAAAAATATTTAAGTCTCTTTTTTTAATTTAACAGAAAACTTGCAATACCTGTGCCTCAATGACAACCGTCTGCACGAGATCCCCTCAGAAGCTCTGCGGTCTCCCCACCGCCTGCAACACTTAAATCTGTGCTCATACATCATATCATCAGCGATGATGCCGTCACCGGATACGCAGACTGAAAATAGTATTGACTACGCCTTCTCAAGCAAAACTATTATTCCGAGGCAATGTAATAACATAAAAATATTGCTTTATACACAAAATTTAATATTTTTATTCAGAGTTTAGCAATTAAAAGTACACAATCTTGTAAATAAACAGAATGTTAGACTTCCTTAAAAGATTTAAGCTAAAACTGAGTATTACAAAGTGCCTTGTAATAACCCTTAGAAGTGTAATATTTCACTGAAAAAGTTTACCGAAAATTGTATAAAAAATGAATCCTAGTAGAGTTAAAGCATGGCAATTTATATAGATTATAAAGAAGTCTTATTCTAGGATCATTTAGAATTATTTGAGCTGCATTCCATTTCCGCAGTTGAATTTCAAAGTTTTTATTACTAATACCAATCAAGTGAGCAAAATATAGACAATAAAATAAACCACCTCGTCTTTATGTAGTTATTTATATTATATATGTTGTTTTTTGAGTTTATTAGAAGATTTGAAATTAGCCTAAAGCGTCTTCAGATCAACAGTTTGCAATGTATGGTCTCAAGTATTATACCTTTACAGTTTCCAGTTTGATTTATTTAATTCTAATATGAAGATATTTACGCGAATATTTATTGTGATTTATCATATAATGTTGTTCTGTAAGTTATATTTATTTGTAAAAATTAAATAGATACACAAAACCATTTATTAAAAAGATACATATACTATATTATTTGAATCTAAATTCATCAGTCTTTATTAAATATACATAAAAAGAAGAAAGAAGATAATTTTAAAGAATCACAAATCTTGAAACCTTTAAAATAAGAACAATTGTCATACAACTTTAAACAATACAATTTCGTTATAAAAAGGTGAAGAACGTATCTTTTTTTTATCGTAGAATACACGTATTATATTTATAAAATCTATTTGAATTTCTAATGCCACCTGGGCTTTATTGTTAATTTATCACAAAACAATAGTCCAGTGTTTTGATTAAATCAAATTAATTATCATTATTCTTATGACATCTGTTCGGATCTACTTTAAATTTTATAGAATAATTAGATTTATTTTGAATCGAATACTTTGGGGTTTCGAGATATTGAGTTTCTGTATTAGTTGTTTATTCGGTTTGTGCTTTTGCTAGTTTGGTTGCAGTGTTGTAGTTCATAATTGTACAATTACATATTATTACCTCTAGCCAATGATTTTATTTGAATGGTGATATTCAGTAATAACATTATTATGAGACAATTTTTATTGTAACTATGTCCAGTAGTTTTTGTGTAGTGTACTAACAAACATATAAATCAATAAAAATGAAACGCTTTATTGAATTTATTATTCTAGAAATCAAATTTTTGTTGCCGAAACTTTTGCCAATATTAATTTAAAATATTATTTAAATTAATATTTTTCTCAACAGCAAAATGTAGTTTATTCATATTTCTCGCTTGATTCGGAACGAAACAGCGGGTGCAATACATATAAAGTGGAAATTTTTGTTACCAAATAGGTGTCAAGTAGATGTTATACCAGTGAAGGAGATCTTATTTTAGTGAAAAGTGCTTTATAGAAAGAATTCTTGTTACGTTGAAATGGATTACTCCAGCTGTATACAATTGAAATAGAGAAACATTGTAAAGTTTTGACGTATTCGGTATTGTTTATTACTGGCTAAGTTTACTTAGAAGTAAATATTAAAGTAAAGATTTATTTCTTTATTCTCAAATAACTTCTATGTATAAGCACAGTAAATGTCGCACCGCAATTTATTTTTCTATATTTAAAATTTTAAAAGTTTTAATATTATTAAGGTGTAGATAGGTTTGAATACAACTCATTATAATCATTGAACAGTTTAAATGAAGCCCCTCCAGATCCAACTGAGCAAAACAATTGATTACGCTCCAAAGCGCTGTTTATTTAGGTCGGTGGCTGCAGATTCAGTGTTTCCGCCTGTTTATAATTAATATAGACGCTGAGCTGAAGATCTTAACAGTGCCCTTGAAGTTATTAACTACGTGTTTGTTTGTACGAATTGTGTTTTATTACACCTCCACACGCTCCTTCATCAGCTTCAAGTATTTGTAAAAGCAATATATATTGGTAAAGACACAACTAATTCTGATATTATTTTATATTTATTGACTATAAGTCAATAACTGACAGTTAATGATTTTGCTCAATCATAAACTGTCAATCATAAATCAGAGTACATCAGCTGCGTTCAATGGACTTCGACAACCTGAATTCCCTTGAGAGCCTGAACCCTTAGAAAAACAAATTGCAACACATTCCCGAGGAGATCTGAAACAAAATGATACTGAACTGATACTGAATAAAATGATTGCATAATATGAAGACACATATGGTAAATAATAAACATAAATATTTTACCAGCTGTTTAACAGAGCGGTTATCATATTTACTAGTAGTTAATTTTCAATTATTGGGACAATCTGGGATGAAAAATAATCTATATGCTACGAGGTCGGCGATCCATTAGTAACGATATGAACCTGAAAATAGAGGTAATTAAGGTTATTCGGTAAAACTCAATTTTTAGCTTTTAATTATATTATATCACAGTACGTTTTCTATTGATACCTTTTATATTATAGCCTTATAGGTACGGAATATACTTATAACCATTATGTGTTATTAGAAAATATTAATAAATTTTAATATACTCGTAAGTTGCTAGCTGTTGCAAGCGACTCCATTACTTGAACTACATGAAACAGGAACTTTTTACACGACTTCAACAAGTTACCATTATTTTGCTCCAACAAAAGACTTATAATTTATCAGGATACCCAAAGAAAACAGATTTTGAAAAATTAAAATCCTTTTCACAGGTTTGAAGATTCACGCCTACATTGAATTTTAAACACATAGTTTTTTCTTTATAACATTTATATAAATATATAGACAAAGTTTTTAAGAAACACTACAATACAATTGCGAATACTATTTGCTTGAGTTGTGTATTTTTAATTGGTTACTGAGAAACATTGTAATGATTGAAGAAATTTACTTTTGTAAAAGATCGGTTGATAAATTTTATTAAAATAGCTCAGGAAGAAACAGTTTTATAAATTTACAGAGCTGACTTTAAGCCAATGAATGTCGACAGTTCAACTTCTTTATTACTTGGTTCAATAAAATAGTAATTTAATGGAAATCAAAAGGAAATGCGAAAACTAACTTAAAGCAATGACGTGTTCACTTTGATTTATTGTTTGATTCTCAGTATTGTTAATTTCTGAACCCTATAAAGATATATTACGAATAAATTTTAACGTCTGTGTATGTTTGCATTAATTTTAAGTAGTTCAAGAAGAATAGTATAATATTTGACATTGGAAAACATAAGATATAGGAAAATATTTACACAATACGATTTATCTTTTTACTCTAAGTTTCGCAATATTAAGTTGTGTATAAGGTTCTCATGAAATTATATAAGAGTGTAGAGTGTGTGAAAGTATTTGTGTGTGTGGTGTAGGTTTCATAAGAACCAAATATTTTAAATTAATTTTAATAAAAAATTTTCAAATGTATTAAATCTCCGTTTTAATTTTTTTTTATTTTAATTTCAATATTAATTGAAATGAGAAATCTATCTCTAGTAATTAGTTAACTACTTGGTAAAAGTTGCATCATTCGAAATTCTATTTTATGATAATTAATATTTTATTAGGAATAATAACGTGGTTCACGGATAAAGTTGAGAACTATTTATTTTTAATCTAAACACTTTAATAGTAGAAGTAATCAAACAAAAAAATATTTTTGTATGATTAAGTTGGAGCGGATAAGATGGCATAATGTCCTACGTAATAAAATATCGTATCGACAGATTTAAATTTGTTTAGACATTATCGTCTACCCGACACGTTGAGTTGACAAAACTGGTGTAACTGGTTTTAATATTTTATTTCACTGGAAGAAAAATTTTTCAGTATGTGTTCTTAAGAAATATGATCTTTAGATTAAGACAAAAGATATAATAATTTAGGTAAAACATATTTCAGGAATATAAATGTGGTAGCTTTGTTAAGTTTATTTTAAATTTGTGGACATGTACGGAGCTTGTATAAACTATGTGTGATGATAAAACGCTTATTTTTATTGAGTAAAGAGAAGAGGAATTCAAATTGATTTTACAATTAATTTCAGTAATGAAAATTGATTTTTTAAAAATAAAACTATTATTATATATTTGTAACGTAAATATTTTAAGAAGTCCTAAGTCTGTTATATTTTGTAAAAAAAGAGCCTTTATCCGCCATTAAAACTCGTAATATTGTTAAAACATGGATAAATCACCTTTCTAACTGTGAAACTGCCTACAAACTACAAAATAAAATAGCTTAAGTACGTACGTGTTTTGATGCAAAAATATAAATTCCTTAGAGAATATCCTTCGAATCGTCATCAAACTTTTCGAATCAATGTGTCACAAATGGGGCATTTAGTAAAGTTTAAATCAAATTAACATAAAATAAAATCTGAATAGATATTTCAAGGGAAATTCGCGAGGCCGGTACATCTCCAGGGCGCTTAGTAATCCTTAGTCCTCCTTCGAGCACCAAAACACCCTGTACATGTACTGTCAAGAAAAACGGCTTGGATATCCTCTGCGAGTGCACTGAACAGCAACACATACAGAAGGTACAAACTACCGACGATGGAAGCTGAAAGAAAGTAATTTAATATTTTTTTATAAGACTTGATAATAAAAACACATTCATTTTAGGCTAGACATGATAATATTCTACTTGTAGCTTTGGCACAATAATTTCGTTTCATATGTTTTTCTGAGCTGGGATATTCGCCACCTCACAGAACATAACAGTAGCTCAACTGCGATTGACGACAGTTCTCTGAGTTTAATTGGTAAGTGACTTCTCAATGATTCACTGTTATAGCTATTGAATTACAATTATTAAATAAGAGATTGAAAATATTCTTTGATTCTCGCCCAAACATATAATAATACCTGACACTCATAACATTCATAAATCTATTCCATAGTCTAAATCCATCTCGCGAAAGGTATTACATATATGTTTCAACCTGAAGGATGTCTGTTTATGTATTTTTACTATATCATACAATATATAAGACCTCGCCTTAGGAAGGACTGTTTTCCATTTATTTCCGTTCATCTCACCAGGAATCGGAATCTTAAAAAGTTTGAAATAATACATGTGGTAAAATAGATCTTAATATTTTTATCCTTTGCATATCTTTACGTTCTATTAAAAACTTTTAAATGTAACATCATCCATAAAATACCAAAAACATGTAACTGGAACCCTTTTAAGAATATCTATTGCTAAAAACATTAAAGATTATCTCCACGAAATACAGTTAAGTTCACAGGTTTTGTAACGTTGCAAGGATCTCTTTCAGACCGGTTCGCAATTACACAAACAAAAAAAAGTAGCGAAATATTGATTAGAACTATTGTAATGCAATTTATTATTTTTTCTGTTTAATACATATTTACAATACGTAATACCGTTACTAAAAGTATTATAGTAAGTAAGTAAGTACGTCCGATTTTCAGCAATATATTTATCTCAGATATCGTCACTATCTATCTCCTAAATCTTTTCCAGATGATTGTAAAAATCTACGACTATGACCTAAACCCAGAGACGTGACATTTCAACTATCCCTTATCCTTTATACTTTGATAAATGTGGGTTAAGTTTAAATATCAAGGGACAGTTTGTGAAGTACTTGTCTGTCTGATAGTAAATTGAAAATTAACTTTACAACTATTTTAAAGGGTTTATATAACTATATTTATCAGATATCTATATACCATATAATAAAGTGGTCCTGGGTCCGGATACTTTGGAAATTTTAACTTTATACGAGAATAGAAAATCGGTGGTCGACGGCGAGGCTTTCAAGGGTTTACAAAAGTAAGCTAAATGTATTTTTAATCAAATTCTCACCGAGCAGAATTTAATTAATTTCTTATAACAGAAAAGAAATATTATTTCCGGTATAAAACTTCCTTGTTTTAGTTAAAACTTACTCTATTTTATAAATATCATATTTATTATTTCTCATAATAATATAAAAGTTTTACAGAAGAAACATAAAATAAATGTTTCATGAAACAGTTATTTTCATTTGTTTACTTATTGCCAGTAATAAAGTTTGTGAATTTATAAAGAAACCATCTGAATCCAAAATATTAAAACTGGAAAAGTATTGAAAAATATTTCAGTCAGATAAAATACATTATGAAAACCTGAAAGGATTTAATCTTGGTGGAAATGAATTAACAGCGGTGCCACAAGTGCTCTAGCTTTGCTCGAGAATTTATAAGAACAAGAAATGCAAGAAAACCATATTACGTCTATTTCAGTATTATATTTATAAAATCTATTTGAATTTCTAATGCCACCTGGACTTTATTGTTAATTTATCACAAAACAATAGTCCAGTGTTTTGATTAAATCAAATTAATTTTCATTATTCCTATGGCATCTGTTCAGATCTACTTTAAACTACTACTACTACTTTTAACTGTAGAATAATTTGTTTTATTTTGATTATTATTTATATATTTATTTTCCTTTGGGGTTTCGGAATATTGACTTTCTGTATCAGTTGTTTATTCGGTTGGTGCTTCTGCTAGTTTGGTTGCAATGTTGAAGTTTATTATTGTACAATTATAAATTTTTAGCTGTAACTAATAAATTCATTTGGAAGGTAATCCAGTAATAACATATCTTTTAGCGTATAACTCTGATAAACTCATTTCTGTTTGTGTAACTGTAATTGTAAAAAAATGTTTAGTTGTTTTGTAATTTATTTATTTTTCATTAAAACAGCTTGGTATTGATAAAGCATTATGAGACAATATTTACTGTAACTAGGTCCAGTTCTAGTTTTTGTGTAGTGTTCTAACAAACATAAATCAATAAAAAATCAAACGCTGTATTGAAATTACTATTATACAAATGAAATTTTTAGTGTCGAAATTTTCGCCAATATTTAAAAGTTCTGAACTTTAAAATTTACAATATTTAAATTAAGATTTTCTCAACAGCAAAATGTAGTTTTTTTATATTTCTCGCTTGAGTCGGAACGAAACAGCGGGTGCAATACATATAAAGTGGAAATTTTTGTTACGAAATAGGTGTCAAGTAGATGTTATACCAGTGAAGGAGATCTTATTTTAGTAAATTTTTGTGAATGTTTTATCTAAAAAGAACTTACTAAAAATCACTAGAATTCTAATTCTTGTTACATTTACATGAAATACTTCAATTATATAAAATTAGAAATAGAGAATCGTGTTAAATATTTGACCAATTTGCTTCTATTTATTTTTGAATAATTTTAATATTAAAATGAAAACATATTTATTTTATTCCCAGATATATGCTTAATTTTTAATGTGTAGGCTTTTATTAGGTTATTTTGAATCTTTATAAAAGAGCTTATTTTAATAACTATGGTACCAAAATAGGCCCTCGTGACACTGCCATTTGATGTTCACAAGTAAGTATTCGTATTGATTCAAAGCGGAAAAGATAAAAATAAATTGCAAAGTATAATAGATGTCGAATCCACCTAGATAATGACGACTACGAATATGCGAAATCCTGGACTTGTCGATACACTTTATATTTATTTCGAATATAAAAAAGTTTAATATTATTTAAGCGTAGATAAGTCATGATAAGCCTTATTATAATAATTGAATAGTATAAATGAAACGCCTTTCAGATGCAACGTTTCAAAGCACTATTTATATAGGCTGGAGGCTAAACATTAAGTGTTTTCGCCTGTTTATGATTATATATACAGTGAGCTACAACTCCGGGTTTTAGCTATAAAGTCTTTAAAGGTTAGTTCCTTAAAAAAGTTATTTTATTATAAAATTAATAACCTGATTATATAGAATATTTGTTCGTTTTTGATTTAATACTTATTTGTATTCCTTTTGCACGTGGTTACATTTTATAAATCCTGAAAATTTCTGTGTGTGAATTAATTTGTGTTTTAGAAGTAGTCACTGCAACATATTTATTTACATTTATGCACATAATATAATTACCAGTTAGGTGATCACGTAGCATCAGTATCCCACAACCTCTAAATAGGATCTAAAAAGCCTGCCACAAGTACCCCTACACACTGATACATAAAATATTGCAAGGCTTATATGCTTTACAGCACGCAAACTGAACTTTTTGTGACAAGCCGCTAATATAGACTAAAAAAACGTAATATATTCATAATCATTATGTACCATGTGTTAAAAAATATTATTATTATTTTATTATATAGCTGTTGCCCGCGACTCCATTCGTTTGGACTACATAATATATAAACAATTTTAAGAAACACTCATTATTTTCGTCAAGTTACGATGCAACATTTTTCTCCAAAAACACCTTATATTTTATCAGGATGAAATAGTGTATCAACAACAACAAGCAGTGGAGTAAATTTACAGAATCGGACTTTAAGCTAATAAATGTCGACAGTTTAACTTCTTTATTACTTGATTCAATAAAATAGTAATTTAATGGAAAGCAAAAGGAAATGTGGAAACTAACTTAAAGGAATAACGTGTTCATTTTGATTTATTGTTTCATTCTTCGTTTTGTTAATGTTTCTTACTATAGAATAATTGTCATCAATATCTAAATCTAAATTTAAGCTAACGAATGACTCACAAACAGACAAGAATTATTTAATAGTGAAATTTGGATCAATGCCTTATACGACAAACCTTAATTTCGGTGGTCGCATCTTTATCATGTTTATTATTAATGCAAGAGTGGTACTGTACCAGGGTCACCAGCCAGAACAAATAACAAGAAGGTAAATGACTGCAAATAGTTTTTGCAACTGTCAGATTTACTTTTACGTTACTTGTGAAGATAGTATATATACTTAACAAGACAAATCATTAGCGACAGAATCCAGACCCAGGGGATGAAGTGTGTGCGGATAAGGTAAGATAATGCCCTGTGTAATAAAATATTGTATCGAAAGATTGTCATATATAACTTTATTTAGACATTCTACCCGACACTGAGTTGATACAACTTGTGTAACAGAATATTATTCCTTGCGTTGTTTCGTAGCTTTTGACAAGGTCGAAAGAATGTACCACTTGTTTTAATACTTTATTTCAATAGAATAGAAATTTTCCCATACGTGTTCTCAAGAGAAATGATCTTCAGATTAAGATAGAAAAATATTGTAATTTTTGTAAAACATATTGCAGGCATATAACTGTGATAGCATAGTTTATTTTAAGTTTATTTAAAATTTGTGTAAAGCACGAAGTTTGTATAAACTATACGTGATGATATATTTTTATTGAGTGAAAAGAGAAATTCAGATTACTTTTACTACTACTTTTAAGTCATTTTAATAAAGAAAATATATATTTGAGGCAAAACCCTTCCTTTTTTTCGTTTAAAAGTTAGGCACAAGTTTATATGTATATTATATGCATATGTATGCATATCTGCCATACATAAATTTTGTTATTTATGTAATACCTATCAATTTCAAACGTCTCCATCTGTTCGTTTGTTTATACCATACATATTAATACATTTAATCTGCTACTATAAGGAAGACAGCTTTAAAAATTTATAAACTATATCTTGTTTACGCGATACTAAAGATGTTATAAGACTTAAAGATGTAATATTATTAAAATATCAATAAAACGCCTATCTAACTGTGACAGTCTCTAAACTTAAGCGATTAAATCTTATTTCTTCTTCTACTTCAGAAATCAAGCAGCTTTTAATTATATTTTTATTTTTAATAATTTACTTTTTTACTCTCAATATGTAAAAAAAAAATTGCACTACAATATATATTATTTACGTGTTTTGATGCAAAAATATAAATTCCTTGTTGTTTTCTTTGAATCTGTGAAATATGCTACCATAAAAATATATTTAAAACTCCGTTCATTTTCCATTCAATTTGTCACAAATGGGGCAGTTAGTCAAGTTTTTATCCAATTAAAATAAAATTTCGAGATGGTGCCTCGTTAGTTGCTGGTCTGCCTCGTGGTGTTATTAGCGAGGCCGGTACATCCGCAGGGCGCTCAGCAGTGTCCTCCTCCAAACACCATAACACCCTGTACATGTACTGTCAAGAAAAATGGCTTAGATATCCTCTGCAAGTTTACTGAAAAGCAACACGAACATAGAAACAACCAATGATAGGTGAAAGAAACAATTATATGTTTATAAGACTTGATTATAAAGTCACAATTATTTTAGGCTATGAATACTCTGCTATCAAAACCCATGATAATATTCAAATTGAAGCTTTGATACAACAATTCAGCTAAATTACCTTCAAATATATTTCTTAGCTTATATATCCGTCCCCTCACAGTACATAACTGTAGCTTTGCAGTGATTGAAAACAGCTCTCTAAGTTCAATTCATAAAATAAGTAATTTCTCAACGATTCACTGTTATAGCTATTGAATTTAAATTTTTAAATAAGGGACAAGATTATGAATGGTTAGTGTCAGGTAGATACTGACCATTCATAACTTTTCCAATAGTCTAAATCCACGTCGTTATTTTATATAAATTCCAATCTGTTTATGTATCTTATCTGTATCATAAAAATATAAGACGTCGCAGTATGAAGGAATATCTTTCATTTCACAATAAGCTTCGTTAGTCTCACCAGGAAGTGGAATCTTTAAAAATTAAAAATAATACATGTGGTAAAATGGAACTTAATATTTTATCTCTTGCATATCTTTTGGTTTTATTAAATAACGTCATCCACATCAGATCGAAAATATGTAATTAGAACCCTTTTAAGAATATCTTTTGAAAGAAAAAACAGTAAAGATTGTCGCCGCAAAATTCAATTTCGGTTAAAGGTTTGATTTCGCCGCGGGGATCTCTTTCAGACCGGTCATCTTTACTCGAACAAAAAGAGAATTAAGGAAATATTGATTATAAGTATTGTATTGCATTTATTAGGAAGTTCTTTATAAAAGTAAAAGGCAATTCTTTATATGTTTTTACCTTTATTGTTAAGCTTTACAGTCGGTATTTTTACACTTAGACTTGATTTTGTAACAATATTTATAACAGGGAAAATAATTATATGTTGAAAAAAAACTACAGTAAACAAAAAAATCTTTATTATTTTTATTCGTGCTGTTAAATAAATGTTAATTATTTTCAGGCAACAAGTCTACTCAGCTCGACGTATCTCAGAACAATCTGGTAACGATTCTGACGTCGTCGTTCACACATCTGAATCATCTGCTTATATCAAACATGAATAACAATAATGTAATACGAATTCTATTCAAAATTCTATACAGTGTTTATAAATTATTAGTAATAATTTCAATGTCCAAAACATATTTACAAAACATAATATTGTTCTTAAAAGTATTATAGAATGTCATAAAGCTGCCATCTTGTATAACACATGAATTTATTACTCTATCCTATACATGCCAGATGCCTGGTTCGGTTCATAGATATTTATCTTCCAAACCTACATATTGTTCGAATCGAAAGCTGCCCTATATTGATATAGTATAACATTAACAGGCATTTTCTAATGGACAAAATACCGAAGACTATTGATTTTGCTAAAATATTATTCTTGGTTTATAGTGAATAAATACTTTTAAGTATGAAATAATGACAAATAATTTATAATAACATACATACTCACCTGAAATACAAAAAATGCCGTAGTTTTTGATTAAATACTTTTGCATACGATTTCACCTACCTCCCTTCTTTTTGCTTTATAAGTAATAACATCTGTCACTACACGAAATAAGTTTAGTATTTTGATGTAAATATATATCTTGTTATTCTCCAGACTTTGTTATTTTTCTTGTTGAGAGGAAGAAAATCATAACTATACACATTATTGTAAAAACAATCAATCAAAATATTAATCGTGTAAAACAAAACGTATAAAATATTAAATAATATTTTATAAATATACACATTACAGTGTACTAACATTTCACTGGCGATATTCACAGTCGCTTTTAACTCGCAGTTACTAAAAAAATATCAAAAGGTCCGATTTTCAGCTACATATTTGACTCAGATATCTTCACTATCTTTTTCCCAAATCTTTTGCTGATGCTTGTTAAAATCTACAAATGTGTCCCAAAACCCAGAGACGTAACATTTCAACTATCCCTCATCCTTTATACTTTGATAAATATGGGTTAAGTTTAAATATCAAGGGATAGTTTGTGAAGGCCTTGCCTGTCGGATTGTAAATTGAAAATTAACTTTACAACTATTTTGAAGGGTTTATATAACAATATTTATCACATACAAGCAAGAATATTTTTGAAGCTGACGGCTATACACAGAAAAGTGTTCCTGGGTCTGGATACTTTGGAAATTGTGATTTTATATGAGAATAGAGTATGGGTGGTCCACGACGAGGTTTTCAAGAGCTAAAGTAAGCTATATGTATTTTTAATAAAACCATAGCAAAATTTTCAAGTTATTATGCGGAAATGCGTCTTCTAATAACAAAATAAAAATGTTTTTTCCGGTATAAAACTTCCTTGTTTAGGTAAAACTTTATACTAATAATATATTTTATTAGTTATCATAACAAAATTATAAAAGTTTTTATGAAGTCATGTGAAATAAATGTTTCTCGAAACAGTTCTTTCCATTTGTTTCCTTATTGCTTGTTATAAAGTTTGTCAATTTATTAAGAGAAAACTTCTGAATCCGAAATGTAATTTGGTTATTATTTCCATTATTTTAGTATTCAATTAGATAAAAGTTAAAACTGGAACAATATTGAAAAATATTTTAGTCATATTTATATTTGACTGACATATTTTTTCTGAAAATGAAACCTTCCTTTTAATATTATAATTTAACATTAGAAAACTGAAACGGTTAAATCTTGGTGGAAATGAATTAACAGCGGTTCCACAAAAGGCTCTTGGCGTTGCTCTAGAATTTAAAGAAGCTTGCAATGCAAGAAAATCGTTTTATGTCTATTTCACAAGGCGATTTTGCAGGTATGTTATTTTATCTTTAAACTTCTTTTCTTATACATTTATCCATAGCTATATGAGGTCCCATGACCAGCTTTATGAGGTCTCCACAAAGTTTTTTCTCACTTGACATTTTTGAACTCTCTGGAGCTTAAGGGGCATGAAGGAACATGAAGGCAGAGTAAAAATTATTTGCCAATATTGTCTAGATTTGCGATTGGCTGTCCGTTACGCCATTAACTAGTAAGAATGGTAAACGCGGTATTTGATAGGATTAAAAAAAAATATTAATTAGCCCCCATGACACCCCGTGTAAGTAATAGTACCAAACTGATTAATCTGCAAAGTTACGTTAAATATATAATTTATGGTATTTTAAAATATGTTTCATCTAAATAAAAGCGTAACGTAACTTAAACTAATGGATTGCCACGTAAGTAAAAAATACCTTCTTAGTAACTGAAACTTTGTAATAGTTAAGCAGTTACTAAGTACACGGAAATAAACAGTATGTAATATTTATTTATAAGATTTAGTTTAAGTTGAGTATCATAAAAGTTATCTATAACGACCCTTAGAAGTGTAATATTTCATGGCAAAAGTTTACAGAAAGTAAAATGAATCTTATTGTCTAATAGGATTTGACTTTTATATAATTCTGCGTTAAAACTAGACAATTTATTAAAATTATAAAGAACTCTTATACAAAGATAATTTAGAATTGTTTGAGCCGCAATGGAATGCAATTTTATCACCAATACCAGTCATCTGAGCAAAACATGGACAATAAAGTGAACCACTTTCGCCTAAATGTAGTTATTTATATTGTATATGTTGTTTTTTGAGTTTATAAGATCATTTGACATTAACATAAATCAGCTAATATAAGCGTTAATAAAGGTGATATCCAATTATAACATATCTTTGTTTTTGTTTGTGTAACTGTAATTGTACTATTTTTAACTTTTAAACTATTTAAAAGTTAAAAATAGTACAATTACAATGACAAAGAATAATGCTATTGTGAGACAACATCGAAATCCGTCCAATAGTTTTTGTGTAGTGTGTACTAAATCAATAACAAATCAAACGTTTTATTTATCTACAAATCTAATTTCATTGTCGATGCTTTCAACAATATTTATATATTCTGAACTGAAAATTTATTTGAATTAAGATTTTTCTCAACAGCAAAATGTAGTTTATTTATATTTTTCGCTTGAGTCGGAACGAAACAGCGGGTGCAATACATATAAAGTGGAAGTTTTGTTACGAAATAGGTGATCAAGTAGATGTTATTCCAGTGAAGGAGATCTTATTTTAGTAAATTTTAGTGAATGTTTTATGTATAAAGAAGTCACTAATTATCACTAGAATTCTAATTCTTGTTACATTTGAATGATATACTCCAATTATATAAAATTAAAAATAGAGAAACGTGTTAAAATATTTGACAAATCGCTTCTATTTATTTTTGAATAATTTTAATTTTAAAATGAAAAGATATTTATTTTATTCCCAGATAATTCCTATATATACTCGTATATGCTTAATTTTTTTTATGTGTAGGCTTATCTTAGGTTATTTTGTATCTTTATAAAAGAGCTTATTTTAATAACTATGGTACTAAAATAACACTGCCATTTGACGTTAGCAAAGTGAGTACTCGTATTGATTCCAAGCGGAAAAAATAAAAGTAAATTGCAATGTATAATAGATGTCGCATCTACCTAGATAATGACGACTACGAATATACGAAATCCTAGACTTATCGATACACTTTATATTTATTTCGAATATAAAAAAGTTTAACATTATTTAAGCGTAGATAAGCCATGATAAACCTTATTATAATAATTGAATAGTATAAATGAAAGGCCTTTCAGACGCAACGCTTCAAAGCACTATTTATTTAGGCCGGTGGTTACAGATTCAGTGTTTTCGCCTGTTTATGATTATATATACACAGAGGTCAAGCTTAGGGTTTGGGCTATAAAGTCTTTAAAGGTTAGTTCCTTCAAAAAGTTATATTATCATAAAATTAATAACCTGATTATATAGAATATTTGTACATTTTTGATTGAATACTTATTTTGTATTCCTTTTGCACGCGGTTACATTTTATAAATCCTAAAACTTTCTGTGTGTGAATTAATTTGTGTTTTAGAAGTAGTCACTGCAACATATTTATTTACATTTATGTACATAATATAATTACCAGTTAGGTGATTTCGTAGCATCAGTAACCCACGAGCTCTAAATAGGATCTAAAAAGCCTGCCACCTCTCTCTACTTACTGATCCATAAAAAAATTGCTAGGCTAATGCTTTACAGTACGCAAACTGAACTTCTTTGTAACAAGTCGCTAATTCCCGATGAATCGTTAATTCACGACTATGGTAACATTTATTGTATAACTTAATTTAAGTAATACTAATATTGACATTTCACTTTAAAGATGTATCAAAATGTAATTTTAATAAAAAATTAATATGAGTCACATTGAGTTTTATTCAAACCATTATTCATTATTAATAAGTTAACAATTTACATATAAAAGTTGCTAAACGCGAAGTATAACTTATCATTAATTAATTATTTTTAAAGCTGTAATTAATCATTAACGCTCATAAAGGGTTGGATAAAAAAAAACAGGTTTCAACTTTTCGTTAAAAAACAAGTAACCATAATATGGTAACTTTTATTTTTATAGTTTTTAGCAAAAATCATTTAAAAGTACACAGCATGTATAAAAATAGAACAACGTAGTTGAAATAAAAGATAATAGAATACAACAAATACTAAAACTAAATGATTACAAAACATGAAGATATATGTGACATAATGAACATACAAATTTTACCAATTGTTTATTAGAACGGTTATCATATTTACTCGTAGTTAATTTTCAATTATTGGGACAACGTGTGTTTAAAATACTCTATATCATACGAGGTCGGCGATCCATTATTCAGTAGCGGTGTGAAGCCTAAAAATAGAGATAATGAAGTTGATAGTAGGTAATTCAGTAAAAATAAAATTTATTTTAAGCTTTTGAGTATATTATATATCACAGTAGTTACTATTGGTATGTACTATAGTCTTATATACACTAAAGGTACGTAGTATATCCATAACCATTTTGTTTTTGTGTTAAAATATATTAATATTTTATTATAAACTGCTAGTTGTTGCCCGCGACTCCATTCGCTTGGACTACATAATATATAAACGGTTGTAAGAAACACAGTTGTTCCACATTATTTTCGTCAAGTTACGATGCAACATTTTTCACCAAAAAGACCTTATATTTTATCAGGATAAAATACAGTGTATCCAAAATAATAAAAAAAAATATTAACAATTTTTTTTTTAGGTTTTGTAGATTCTCGCTTATATATAAACTTACATACATCCTTAATTTTTTTTTTTAACATTGATGTTGACAGATTATATTAACAAAGTTATTAAGTAACACTAGATATACAATTCAGAATAGCATTTTGCTTTCGTGTTGTAATTTTTTATTAATATGACTTTTATAAAAAATCGGTTAATAAATTTCATTAAAAAGCTCAGGAACAAACAGTGTTATAGACTTACAATGCATGACTTTAAGCCAATAAATGTCGACAGTTTAAATCCTTCATTACTTGGTTCAATGAAATAGTAATTTAATGGAAAGCAAAAGGAAATGCGAATATTTTAAGCAAGAATGTGTATACTTTGTTTTATTATTTCATTCTTGGTTTTGTTAATATTTCTTACTATAGAATAATTGTCATCAATACCTAAATCTAAATTTAAGCTAACGAATGACTCACCAGCCAGAACAAGTAATAAGAAGTTAAATGACTGCAAATAGTTTTTGCAACTGTCATATTTACTTTTACATTACTTATGAACACAGCATATATATTTAACAAAACAGGGAGTAGTAGTGACAGAATCCAGACCCAGGGAGAAGTGTGAGCGGATAAGGTGAGATAATGCCCTGTGTAATAAAAGAACGTATCGAAAGATTGTCATATATAAATTTATTTAGACTTAACCGTCTATCCGACACTTGAGTTGATACAACTTGTGTAACAGAATATTAATCCTTGCATTGTTTCGTAGCCTTTGACAAGGTTGAAAGAATGAACCACTTGTTTTAATACTTTACTTCAATGGAACAGAAATTTTCCAGTACGTGTTCTCAAGAGAAATGATTTTCAGATTAAGATAGAAAAATATTGTAATTTTTGTAAAACATATTGCAGGCATATAACTGTGATAGCATAGTTTATAAACTATATCTTGTATACGCGTTACTAAAGATGTAATATTATAAGACTTAAAGATGTAATATTATTAAAATATCAATAAAACGCCTATCTAACTGTGACACAGTCTCTAAACTAAAGCGATTAAATCTTATTTCTTCTTCTATTTCAAAAATCAAGCAAGAAGCTTTTAATTATATTTTTGTTTTAATGATTTACTTTTTTACTCCCAAAATATATAAAAAAAAAATGCACTACAATGTATATTATCTAAGTGTTTTGATGCAAAAATATAATTTCCTTTGAGAATATCCTTCGCTTGTTATATTGTTCGAAAGTTTTTTCTTTGAATCTGCGAAATATGCTAGCATAGAAATATATTCAAAACGCTCATTTTCAATTCAATATGTCACAAATGGGGCAGTTAGTAAAGTTTTTATCAAATTAATATAACATTTCAAGATGGTGCCTCGTTAGTTGCTGGTCTGCTGCGTGGTTAATTTTTTTTTTATTCGCGAGGCCGGTATATCCGCAGGACGCTCAGCAGTGTCCTCCTCCAAACACCATAATACCCTGTACATGTACTGTCAAGAAAAATGTCTTAGATATCCTCTGCAAGTTTACTGAACAGCAACACGAACATAGAAACAACCGACAATAGGTGAAAGAAACAAATATATATTTATATGACTTGATTATAAAATGGCAATTATTTTAGGCTATGAATACTCTGCTATCAAAACCCATGATAATATTCTATCTGAAGCTTTGATACAATAATTTAGATAAATTACCTTCTTACATATTTCTTAGCTTAAATATCCATCTCCTCACAGTACATAACAGTAGCTTTGCAGTGATTGAAAACTGCTCTCTGAGTTTAATTCTTAAAATAAGTAATTTCTCAATGATTCACTGTTATAGCTATTGAATTTAAATTTTTAAATAAGGGACAAGATATCATTTGTCTCTCCCCCAAGTATGAAATAATTATGAATGGTCAGTGTCAGGTAGACACTGACCATTAATAATTTTTCCAATAGTCTAAATCCACGTCGTTATTTTATATAAATTCCAATCTGTTTATGTATCTTATCTGTATCATAAAAATATAAAACGTCGTGATATGAAGGAATATTTTCCATTTCACAATAAGCTCCGTTAATCTCACCAGGAAGTGGAGTATTTAAAAATTAAAAATAATGCATATGGTAAAATGGAACTTAATATTTTATCTCTTGCATATCTTATTGTTTTATTAAATAACGTCATCCACATCAGATCGATAATATATAATTGGAACCCTTTTAGGAATATTTACTGAAAAAAAAACCAGTAAAGATTGTCACAAAATTCAATTTCGGTTAAAGGTTTGATTTCGCCGCGGGGATCTCTTTCAGACCGGTCAGCTTTACTCGACCAAAAAGAGAATCAAGGAAATATTGATTATAAGTATTGTAATGCATTTATTAGGAAGTCCTTTATAAATGTAAAAGGCAATTATTTATATGTTTTTACCTTTATTGTTAAGCTTTTCAGTCGGTATTTTTACACTTAGACTTGATTTGGTAACAATATCTATAAAAGGGAAAATAATCATATATTGAACCAAAACTACAGTAAACAAATAAAAATCTTCAATATTTTTATTCATGCAGATAAATAGATGTTAATTATCTCAGAACAATCTGGCGACGATTCTGACGTCGTCACACGTTCACACATCTGAATCATCTGCTTATAGTTAACATGAATCACAATAAGGTGATATGAAAACTATTCAAAATTCTATACAGTGTTTTTAAATATTAGTAATAATTTCAACGCAGCTTATTTTGAATGTCCAATACATATTTACAAAACATAATATTGTTCTTAAAAGTATCATAGAATGTCATAAAGCTGCCATCTTGTATAACACATGAATTAATTAGTCTATCTATACAAGTCGGATGCCTGGTTCGGTTCATAGATATTTATCTTCCAAACCTACATATTGTTCCAGTCGGAAGCTACCCTATATCAAAATAACTAGCATTTTCTTATGGACAAAATACCGTTGACTATTGTATTTGCTAAAATATTATTCTTGGTTTTAGTGAATAAATACTTTTAAGTATAAAATAATGAGAAATAATATATAATAATATACATACTTCCCTGAAATATAAAGAAATACGGTATATTTTGATTAAATACTTTTGCTTACGATTTCACGTACATCCCTTCTTTTTTGCTTTATAAGTAATAACATCTGTCACTACACGAAGTAAGTTTAGTATTTTGATGTAAATATATATCTTGTTATTCTCCAGACTTTGTTATTTTTCTTGTTGAGAGGAAGAAAATCATAACTATACACATTATTCTAAAAATAAATATATTATTCGTGTGAAACAAAAAGTATGAAATATTTAAAAAAATGTCTGTAATGTCTACTAACATTTCACTGGCGATATTTAAAGTCGCTTTTAACTCGCAATTATCAAAAAAATATCAAAAGGTCCGATTTTCAGCTACATATTTAACTCAGATATCTTCACTATCTCCCAAATCTTTTTCAGATGCTTCTTAAAATCTACGACTGTGACCCAAACCCAGAGACGTGACATTTCAACTATCCCTCATCCTTTATACTTTGATAAATGTAGGTTTAATTTAAATAACAAGGGACATTTATTCCATCATATTTCGCAACATTTATATTCTATCATGATAATTGTACATTATCATGATATAATATAAATGTTACTTCGCCCAAAAATATAAATTTCACAGATTTGTTGTGTATTTTTTTATTAATGACCAAGTATTATTGTAATGGTTTAAAAAAAGTGACTTTTATAAAAAATCGGTTTATAAATTTTATTAAAATAGCTCAGAAACAAACAGTGTTCTAAAATTACAAATCCTTACTTCCAAGCTAATAATTTTCGACAGTTTAATTCCTTTTTTACTTGGTTCAATAAAATATTAAGTTGTGGCATCTTTATCATATTAATTAATAATGCAAGAGTGTACCGCCTCGGGGAACCAGACAGAATGAGTAATACTGAAATGAGTAATAATAAAATAGTAATTTAACTTTGTTTAGAACTAGAAGAAGGCTAGACATGATAATATTCTTCTTGCAGCTTTAGCACAATAATTTCGTTTCATATGTATTTCTGAGCTGGGATATTCCCCACCTCACAGAACATAACAGTAACTCAACTGCGATTGACGACAGTTCTCTGAGTTTAATGTGTAAGTGACTTCTCAATAATTCACTGTTATAGATATTAAATTACAATTATTAAATAAGAGTTAGAAGACATTCTTTGTTTCTCGCCCAAGCACAAAATAATACCTGACACTCTTAACATTCATAAATCTATCCCATAATGTAAATCCATCTCGTGAAAGGTATTATATATGTGATGCAATCTTAAGGATGTCTGTTTATGTATCTTATCTGTATCATAAAAATATAAGACGTTGTCGTATGAAGAACTATTTTCCATTTTACAATAATCTCCGTTAATCTCATCAGGAAGTGGAATCTTTAAAAATGAAAAGTAGTTCATATGTTAAAATTGAACTTAATATTTTGTCGCTTGAATATCTTTGTTTTGTTAAATACTTCATCCATATCAGATCAAAAATATATAATTGGAACCTTTTTAAGAATATCTATTGATAAAACATTAAAGATTGTCTCCATAAAATTCAATTAAGGTCACAGGTTTTGTTTAGCCTAGGGGATCTCTTTGAAACCGGATCGGGTTGACTCGAACAAAAAAAAGTGCAGGAAATATTGATAGTATTATAATGCAATTTATTTGGAAGTCTTTTATTTATGTAAAAGACAATTCTTTACATGTTTTTACCTTTATTGTTGTTTATCAGTTGACTTTTACACTTAACACCTGATTTTGTAACAATACCGTTAATAGGGAAAATAATCATATAACATAAAAATTAATTGCGTTATACAAAAATAGAATGAACGAAAACTACAGTAAATAAAACATCTTCTTCGATACTTGTATACGTGCAAATAAATATATTTTAATTATTTTCAGGCAACAAGTTAACTCAACTCGACGTATCTCAGAACAATCTGGCGACGATTCCGACGTCGTCGTTCACACATCTGAATCATCTGCTTATACTAAACATGAACCACAATAAGGTAATAATAATAATAATTACCTTATTGTGGTGAATTTTTATTAAAATTCCATAGAATGTTTATAAATTGTTAGTAATAATTTCAATGCAACTTATTTTGAATGTTCAATACATATCTACTAAGAAACCATTTGAATCCAAAATATTAAAACTGGAAAAATATTAAAAAAATATTTTAGTCAGATATAAAACCTTTATGAAAACCTCAAAGGATTTAATCTTGGTGGAAGTGAATTAACAGCGGTGCCACAAATGAACTAGCTATGCTCGAGAATTTATAAGAACTAGAAATTCAAGAAAACCGTATAACGTCTATTTCAGAAGACAATTTTGCAGGTATGTTGTTATAAATGTTTCTTATAGTCTTGAAACTTCTTTTCTATTTATATTTCAATTTAATATTAAGTATAAATTTATAGTTCACATAAATAATAATGAGCGACCTAATTCTTTACTTCTATTTAAATAATTATATATTTTCAAACAGAGAAGAAGAATTTTCAACAGAACAGAGAGATCTAATAAATTTCCGTTATACTTATGTTTGCGAAATCTGGATTCCCTCGGGCTGGCCCATAACCAGTTATTTGAGGTTCCTGTTTTTCTTATTTGACATTCCTAAGCTCTCTGGAGCTGGAAGGAAATGTTATTCAATCGGATCGATGAGAAGGCTTTTACTAAATCTGAAGGTAAAGTAAAAATTATACATACATTCAAATGTAACAAACTTTAAAGGAAAAATTATTTCAGTACAAATTATATACCAAAACTTTCTAAACTTATGATTGTTCGACGACACCCATACCACGATATTAACCAATCAGAAAAGTACAAGTAAATGCTGTTTGACAGGATTTTTTTATTTTAATTGGCTTCCATGACACCTGGTGTAAGTAATAGTAACAAATTAATTAATGTGAAAAGTTACTTGATAATAAAACTAAATAAATATTCATCAGGCATGGTGTAACTTAAACTAATGGATTGCAACGTGCAATTAATAAAAAATGATTTAAGTATCTTTTGTAGCTTGCAATACCTGTGCCTTAATGACAGCCGTCTGCGCGAGATCCCCTCAGAAGCGCTGCGGCCTCCCCACCGTCTGCGACACTTAGATCTGTGCTCATACATCATATCATCAGGGATGATGCCGTCACCGGATACGCAGACTTAAAATAATATTGACTACGCCTTCTTAAGCAAAATTATTATTCCGAGGCAATGTAATAATAAATAATAAAAATAATAAAAAATAATAATATAGATAAAATTTAATATTTTTATTCATAGTTAAGTAATTACAAAGAACACAATCTTGTAAATAAGCAGAATGTTACACTTCTTAAAAAGGTTTAAGCTAAAGCTGAGTATTATAAAGCGCCCTGTAACAACCCTTAGAAGTGTAATATTTCACTAAAAAAGTTTACCGAAAATTGTATAAAAGATAAATCCTACTAGAGTTAAAGCTGGGAAATTTATATAAATTATAAAGAAGTCTTATACTAAGATCATTTAGAATTATTTGAGCTGCATTCCATTTCCGCAGTTGAATTTCAAAGTTTTTATTATTAAAGCCAATCAAGTGAGCAAAATATAGACAATAAAATAAACCACCTCACCTTTATGTAGTTATTTATATTACATTTGTTGTTTTTTTAGTTTATTAGATGATTTGAAATTAGTCTAAAGCGTCTTCAGATCAAAAGTTTGCAATGTATGGTCTCAAGTGTTTTATCTTTTCAGTTTCCAGTTTGATTTATTTAATTCGAATATGAAGATATTTACGTGAATATTTATTGTGATTTACAATATAATGTTGTGGTGTAAGTTATATTAAAAAGATACATATACTATATTATTTCAATCTAAATTCATTAGAGTCTTTATTAAATATATATAAAAAGAAGAAACAAGATAATTTTAAAGAATCACAAATCTTGAAACGTTTAAAATGGCAACTATCCTACAACGTAAACTTTCTTTATCGTAAAATACGTGTAGTATTATATTTATAAAATCTATTTGAAATTCTAATGCCTCCTGGATTTTATTGTTAATAATTTATTTCAAAACAACAGTCCAGTGTTTTATTTACTGAAATTAATTTTTATTATTCCTATGGTATCCGTTCGGATTTACTTTAATCTTTATAGAATAATTTGATTTATTTTGAATCGAAACCTTTGGGGTTTCGAGATATTGAGTTTCTGTATTAATTGTTTATTCGGTTAGTGCTTCTGCCAGTTTGGTTGCAGTATTGAAGTTTATTATTGTACAATTATATATTTTTACCTCTAACCAATGCTTTCATTTGAATGGTGATATTTAGTAATAACATTATTATGAGACAATATTTATTATAACTATGTCCAGTAATTTTTGTGTAGTGTACTAACAAACATATAAATCAATAAAAATGAAAGGTTTTATTGAAATTATTATTCTACACATCAAATTTTCGTTGTCGAAACTTTTGCCAATATTTACATATTCTGATCCTTAATATTTACCATATTTAAATTAAGATTTTTCTCAACAGCAAAATGTAGTTTATTTATATTTGTCGCTTGATTCGGAACGAAACAGCGGGTGCAATACATATAAAGTGGAAATTTTTGTTACGAAATAGGTGTCAAGTAGATGTTATACCAGTGAAGGAGATCTTATTCTAGTGAAAAATGCTTT
This sequence comes from Melinaea menophilus ssp. n. AW-2005, assembly GCA_918358695.1. NCBI lineage: Eukaryota > Metazoa > Arthropoda > Insecta > Lepidoptera > Nymphalidae > Melinaea > Melinaea menophilus. The sequence goes on from OU911042.1 coordinate 5,983,390, forward strand.
ATAAAATTTTCGTTACGTTGAACTGGATTACTCCAGCTGTTTGCAATTGAAATAGAGAAACGCTGTAAAGTTTTAGACGAATTGAGCATGATTTATTACTGGCTAAGTTTATTTAAAAGTAAACATTAAAGTAAAGACTTATTTATTTATTTTCAAATAACTCCTATATATAAGTCTATTAGATGTCGCATCCATCCACATAATGACGATTGTGCTCGTGCGTAGTCCTTCCCTTGTCGATAAATTTGTCATTCTATATTAAAAATGTTGAAAGGGTTAATATTATTAAGGTGCAAATTCTTTTTAATACACCTTATTATAATCATTGAACGGTTTAAATGAAACGCCCCTCCAGATGTAACTGAGCAAAACAATTGATTACGCTCCAAAGCACTGTTTATTTAGGTCGGTGGCTGCAGATTCAGTGTTTCATCTTACATCTTAACAGTGCCCTTGAAGTTATTAACTACGTGTTTATTTGTATAAATTGTATTTGATTACACTTCTGCTCGTTCCTTCATCAGCTTCAAGTATTGTAAAAGAAATATATATTGGTAGAGACACAACTAATTCTGATATTATTTTATATTTATTGACATATAACTAACAGTTTATGATTTTGCTCAATCATAAATCAGGGTACATCAGCTGCGTTCAATGAACTTCGACAACATGAATTCCCTTGAGACCGTGAACCTTCAAAACAACAAGTTGCAACACATTCTCGAGCCGATACTAGATACGCTGGGTGTTGTTGATATCATGGGTAAGTGATATAATTGCCATTAATATCGAATCTGATAGAATATAAACCAGTGTATTTAGTTAAATAACCGCAGCCTGTATTAACTTTTATTTTTATAGTTCAGAGCAATAACACATTTAAAAATACCCAGCATTTATAAAAAGAAATCACCGTAGTTCATTTACATTAAAGATAATTAAATGCAATAATACTGAAACAAAGTGCTTATATTACATATGCGATAATAAATATTCATATTTTACCACCTGTTCAACAGAGCGGTCATCATATTTACTCGTAGTTAATTTTCATTTATGGGAACAACGTGAATTTAAAAATGATCCATATGAGGTCGGCGATCCATTGGTAACGATATGAACCTCAAAATAAAGGTAATGAAGGTTATTCGGTAAACTCAATTTTTAGCTTTTAATTATATTATATCACAGTACGTTAACTATTGATAATTATTATAGTCTTATTGAGACTGAAAATACGTTGTAAATTTACTTATAATCATTATATTTTTTGTGCATATATATTGTTTAGAAAATATTGATAAAGTTTAATATGAAATTTTTACAGACATGATTTTGACAAATTAAGATGCATCATTCTGTTCCACTAAAAGTCTTATTTTATCAGGATACCAAAGAAAATAGATTTTGAAGAATTAAAATTCTTTTCATAGGTTTAAAGATTCACGCCAATATTGAAATTTTTACACATCCGTTTTTTTTTGTTTATAACATTTATATAGATACATACATTACAATTCAATTTGGTATACTATGTGCTTGAGTCCTATATTTTTTTCATTTCTGAAAAACATTTTAACGATTCAAGAGAAGTGACTTTTGTAAAAAAGCGGTTAATAAATTTTATTAAAATAGCTCAGGAACAAATAGTGTTATAAATTTACAAACCCTGACTTTAAGACAAGAAATGTCGACAGTTTAACTTCTTTATTACTTGATTCAATAAAATAGTAATTTAATGGAAAGCAAAAGGAAATGTGGAAACTAACTTAAAGCAATATCGTGTTCACTTTTATTTATTATTTCATTATCAGTATTGTTAATTTCTGAACTTTATACAGATATATTACAAATAAATTTAAACGTCTGTGTATGTTTGTGAGTATAATATTTGACATTGGAAAACAAAAGATATAGGAAAATATTAACATAACATTACCTTTTTACTCTAAGCTTTGCAATATTAAGTTGTGTAAAAGGTTCTCATGAATGTATATAAGAGTGTAGAGTGTGTGAAAGTATGTATATGTGTGGTGTAAGTTTCATAAACACCAAATATTTATAATAGATTTAAATAAAGATTTTAAATATGTGTTCAATTTCCAATTTAAATTTTGTTATTTCAATTTCAATAATAATTGATATTTGAAAATCTTCCCCTAATATTAGTTAACTACTTTTCCAATCCATTTAAATTTAAAGTTACCTGTTGGTAAAAGTTTGACAATTTGAAATCTTATTTTATGATAATTAAAATTTAATTACAAAGAAACGTGGCTCACGGATAAAGTTACTTTCAATCAAAATACTTCAATAGTAGAAGTAATCAAACAGAGCTTTTATATCTATTAATACATATAATATATATTATACTATATTATATATTTATATATTACTAGCTGACCCTCGGGGTTTGTGCCCGCGTCAACTTTTTATAAAGCCTAACAGTATAGATGGCGCTATTTATTTAACAAATCTTATTAAGTTTTTCTGGAGATAAGGTACTTTCTGTAAAAAGTAGTCTATGCTAATCTAGATCATGTAATCCATATACTATACATATGTATTACATGTACCAAATCTAATTAAGTTAAAAATAAAGTCAATGAGTTATTTTAATTCCAATAAAGAGCGATGGATGAAATGGCGATAAGTCACTGGGACGACATGTGATGCCCGAATTCCCCTTAAACTAAAGGGGAGAATTTATAAAAACATCATTAGACCTGTCGTTATGTATGGATCTGAGTGCTGATGGATGAAAAGCGTTTGCGTGTAACGGAGATGCGAATGTTAAGATGTGTGGGGTGACAAGAAGGGATAGAATAAGAAATGAGTATATTAGGAGAAGCTTAGGAGTAACGCCAGTGACAGAAACAATTAGAGGTAGCCGTCTGTCATGGTATGGGCATGTTATGAGGAGGGATGAAAGGCACGTGACCAAAAGAGTGCTAGGTATGGTAAGGGAGAGGTGGACAGGTAGAGGACGGCCGAAGAAAAGATGGATGGATTGCGTGAAAGACGATATGGAGAAGAAGAGAATGTGTACAGAGATGACGAGTAACAGGAGAGTATGGAAGGAAAAAACATACTGTGCCCACCCCAAAATGGGATAAGGGCAGGAAGATGATGATTGTATAAAAATAGTTTTAAATTTGAGTGTAGACAGAGGAGAGAACATTGCGGAGCGCGAAAAAGGTTCGCGTATGGCATTGTTAATTCTTAACTTCAAAATAAAATGTTCATAATTAAGTGATATCTGCTCGACGAATTATAATGATGTAAAGATAAAAAATATGCACCTAAAACTATCTATTCGAATTTAAAACATCACATGAAAAAATGCATCTAAATTATGTTTATTTAAAAAAAAATTATAGATAGATACTCTCTCGTTACTTCTTTGTTGATCGTTTTCAGTCGTACATCATTTCGTCTTATATGTAATTATTTAAGGTGCACACGCGAAGAAATATTTGTTTTACATCCTTGTATATCTGATATAATATTAGTAAAGATTATTGGTCTCAATTACCATTATACTTGGCATTAATAAGAGGATATTCTTCAAATATATATATATATATATATATATATATATATATATATATATATATATATATATATATATATATATATATATATATATGGTGTAATATTTAATTTTAAGTTTGCACAATTTGTTTATTTTATTATTTTGTAGATTATGTTTAATATTTTATTAGTATGGCAACCCGCCTACCGGGCTGTCAGTCGATCAGGCAAGATATAAGACGAAAGACGCTGTAGAATTGGTTAACAAAAGAATTAAAATAACTGCTAAATTAAAAGAAGTTTCACTCTCATCATATCCCACATATATATATACATTTAAGTTATTCTTATCAATCATAATAAAACAATTCTCCTTTATAAACAAAAACTGAAACAAATTAATCATATATGCAAAATTAATTTAGATCTAAATAATAAACAATGGTTTCTGCCAATCGACTCGTATTTATCTTAAATAAATATACATGTGTTGTTTATTTTATCAAATACTACATATTACAATTAATAATATGATAACATATAAAGTAGCCTTTTAATTTAAGAAATAAAAGTATCGTGAAACTCGTGCTTTTAAACTGAACTTGTTATCTTAATATGTAAATATATATAAATTGCAGTATTAAATATCATTTAAAAAGATTCAATTGCTTTTTATTGTTAGAACATATTATTTTGTTTGTTGATTTTGCAAAGTTCGTTCAGTTTTATAGTTCTACTGCCACGTTTTCATAACAACAGCATTTTCCGCATTGAAAATTAAATCAGCCAAAAGCCTGGGCGGGTGGATTGTATTATATAATAAATGTGTTGGCAGTGCCAAATACCTATATTTATTTGTTTTGTCGGTCTGCCTTATCTCTGAATTTCAGTAATCGTCCAATACCATGGCCCCCTTAATCAGTCATGTCGCAGTTGACATTTCTAATAAAAACGTCCTTGTCCATAAAATTGCCTCCTCGATCATTATTGTTTGCTAAGTTTATCCTCTCCATTAACATTATGATATACCATTATCAAAGCTTATCACGAAATCGGTTATTGGAAATATTATATCACTTGCTCTTCAAAACATTCGATTCTCAATAGTAACATCGTCATGATAGGTGTTCTTTTGACTGGACAAAAGTGAAATATCAAATTGTTATTCCATTCAATTATAATTAAGTTAATCGGTGAAGGATCGGTATGGTTTTTGATCGGCGAGGACTTCTTAAGAAAAGTGATATGGCATTATCTGCATGTGTCAGGTAAAAAGTTTTCTATCTCAATTAAAATATTTTCCGCTAATATGTAAAGAAAATTATTATGAGTAGGGATTGAAATCGATTTTATTTATTTTTTTCAAGAAATACATCCTGCAGTAAAGGTTGGCTACGTCTTGTGGTGCAAACTATTTTTGGAACTATAATTGTTTTAAGTTTCATCTTGATTGTATTGATGGCTCTAAGTAACTCAAATAAGCAATCGCCAGAACAGCAGCGCTGCATCATTCACCACTGCCGGATCGGGTGCAATGAAGTCCCTTTTTTCGATGACCATGAGGATGACATAATTAATGCTGTATTGGTGTGTTATTCCTTTTTTAGCCTTTTAAACTTTATAGAAAAAAAAAATTCATATTTACTTTCTATAATCCAATTTTAGGAAGCCGCAGCACATTGTGAAAGCATTGCAGTGGAGTTAAATAGACCTACATTTAAAGATTTAACATTACCAGAAAATTGGTTATCAAGAATGCCGTCAAATGTTCGTGAATTGGCTATAATTGGAGGAAATATTAATAACATAGCACCTGACGCATTCATGAGTCCTTTCAGTAATAATCTGCATATATTGACTTTAGAACAAATAATCCTAACTTCCTGGGACACTGAAATGTTAGTGGGACTTTCGAATTTAAGGAAGTTGTATATAAAAAATTGCATGATCGGGGAGATAAAAATAAGTGCTTTAAAACCTGTTGATGATACTTTGAAATTTTTAGATATTAAAGCAACTAATCCTTTTGATCCAAGTAACATTACTGGTTCTGCGAATAATCTTGTTTTAAGAGAAGTAGATTTTTCATCTAATAATTTTAATGATATACTAGGATCTGATAGTTTCTCTAAATTACAGAAATGCAAAGTATTATTTTTAAATTCATGTCAAATAACATTTATTGCAATTGGTACTTTTGATAATTTATATAGTATCGAAGTTTTATATTTAAATAATAACTTGTTAGTGACAGTTCCAGTTGGTTTATTTGATGCAATTCTACCCTATAGACCAAGAGTAGCGTTACAAGATAACTTTTGGCACTGCGACTGCTTAAATTTTGATTTAAGAGCAGTTCTAAGAAAAGGTCTTCTTATAATTGAACCATTATGTCATTATCCAGATGCTGTGAAAGGGTTAAGTTTTTCTGATTTTGAAGGATTCTGTGAAACTGAAACTGTGGATCGAATAAATACTTTACAAAAAAACGAGTCAACTACAATATTTTGTAATAGTGTTTGCAATAAGAGAAACTCCTCTACTTCCAATCAGTTGAAACTGTTTTCGCCATCAAATACACATAAATGCTTACTTAATAGAATTGCTAACTTGGAAATACCAGTTTTAGCTGCAAAGAGCTACAGCTTGGTTTCTACACCAAACGAATGGATTAAACCTGTATTCCGGATTGAACAAAATCCTTATACTATGGTAGAACTAATAGCTTCTGACAAACCAGGTTATGGTATACTTTGGTATCAGTCTACGTGTCATACAGATGTTTATTGTGTTAATATGCTACCAAATGTTTTAAAAGTATTTAATATTCAATCTGGGATACGATATACATTTTGCCCATTCAACGTAAGCTCTGGTGTTATTTTAAATTCTGAATGTATATCATATGATTTAGGAGAATTTCTTACAAGAGTGTCTTATTATCGCGATGTCATTGTAATCATATGTATATGTTTAGGTTCTTTGATATTTGGGGCTATTTGTGTTTATGTTTTAATACTTAAAAAACCTTCACTTTTGAAAGCTAATAAAAGAGTTTTATTTGTTAAACATAAATCAATAGAAGCTCTAATTTTACCTCCTACAGTGCCGTTAAGAAGAAATGAGATGGATGAATCAGATACTATAGTAAAGAGTGTCATAGAAAAGCAGAAAATCTTTATGTTACCTGATTTAGGGATAAAATCTAATAACTTTATACGTTCGACATCAACCACAAGAAGTATCGTAAGTAATGACGGAAGTTACATATCCGCCATACAACCCACCGAGGAACAACTTAAAGAATGGCGTTCTAATCAAATTGTGAAGCAATATGATAACGGATCCTCTTCCGACTTCAAAACGTCGCCGTTCTCAAGCTTATACGATCGAGATGCGTTTCCCCATTACACCTTAAATACACGCGAAGAAGTGTATAGATTTCCTCCAGAATATTAAACTCGATTGATTGTGTTACAGATATTACTCCTTTCCAGAATTATTAGTGTGTTTTAAGAATCATCAATCATCACTAGGAAGCGTGCAGATCATTTATTCTGGTCGTGGTCACGCCGCTCAAGTCGGTCAACCATATGAGAACGTCTGCGCCCTTTAAGTGAATCAATTTCATGCAGCTGTTCTTAATGACCTGCGCCAGCGCAGACGATGTGTATTGTCTATGCTATTGGACGACTGTTCTATTTTGAATATACTATACAAAATCAACTGTACCCTTGGTGATAGCAATCACTAGGCATTATAAAGTCACGTGTATCTCTTGGCACTTGTAATTAATCGGATTATTTTATCAAATTAACGTTTTTGATTACATTAAGACTATTTTGGTGTCGTTGCTTTTGGTTTTATTTGTATGTTTGTTTTGTAAGATAATATGAAATAAAATATGGAACTTAAAGTTTTTATTTAGTCCAAAAACTACATTCTGCAACACCTAGCCATCATAAAATATTTTATAAGATATCGAAATTCCTTACATTAGTTTCTCGTTGAGACTAAAATAATAGCATTTAAATAAATTTCAATTTTCAATATAAGAGAAAAAAGTTTTAATTACATAGACAATTTAATGCAGTAAATACCAGAATATTTATTTTATTTGTGATATTAATTTAATAATATATTTAAGGAGATTAAAATTGTATTAAATTTACAAGTTAGTTTCTACAATCTTCCGTAGTTGGAGAAAATACATTTCAACGTACAATATCCATAAATTGTGACTTTGTCAACGCTGAGCTTGGTTTATTCAAGTTTTATTTTTCTTTTGGTACGTTTTCTACAATGTACTATGCAGTATACGAGCTTTGTTTAATGCTACACAAAACTAGGATCCTGAATCTAAGCTTGGAGACATCGTCACTTAAAATAAAAAGATTTACGTGTTACTTTCCAAGATTTTCTTAGAGCAGTATTTTTATAGCCATTATTTTGATGTATATAACAATCCTGATTATTGATGGCCTGTATACCATAAAATGTTAATATTTTAAGTGATCCCTATTTACCATTGTTCCCAATTTGTGTAATTTTACCAAATCCCTTTTATTTTATACCATTTGACTTTTTAGGTATGAAGATGTATTTATTATATTCCTTTTGGTTTCTTTAGCACATTAATCAATCAATCAGTAATTTAAGATATATCATAGTCATAATAACTATTTCAATAATAACTTCCTCCCTTAGATTTTAAAAATATATTACTCCAATCAAATTAAAAAATAGAGTTCATATCAAAAGAAAATTAATTGTTACTTCCCGTATTCCCGTATATATTCCCGTATCCCGTATTCCCGTATATTCTCACCTATTTATTGCTATCTCACAAATACTAATTGATACTGTGTATATTTTTAGCTTTACATGTTTATAGGTAACCTTCAAAATATTAACATATTTATAGATCTGTATTTAGACTCAGCTATATTAATTCTTCCCACGCAAGTGCTTACATTGAGATTAAACTCCAGGTTTATTTCCAACAGGTTCGCTGCGCCTGCGCCGATGCCAAATATTATATGGGCATAAATATGGCGTTTATTTTTTTATATCTAACAACATTAAAACGTTTTTAATATATTGAAATTTGGTGTTAACATATTGGCAAAATTAAAATACAATTTAATCTCTTTAATCTTTATAATCTCTTGATCACAAATGATAGTTAAAAAACTTTCTAAAGATTATTGACACTAATATCAATGTGAAAAACCTTTGTAATAAAATATTGGTGTATAAAACATTTGTAAAAATGTATCAGATTCTTATTTAACATTTAACGAACGAGATATTCAAGTGTCGTGTTCAGAATAAAATACGTAGTTTGAAACTTTTCTGGCGCATGTGAAGTTTTACTGTTGTTTGCTATAACAACTTTTAATCATTCAATTCTTTTGATTACGAATATTTACTTTGAAAAAAGTTTTTGACGGATATCATGATCGTAAATTAATTATAATTAAAATAATTTGAATATATTCAATTTTATTTATATTTTTTTAGCATTTAAAATTTTTGTAGCTGTACACACACTATCGGAGATTCGAATTATACAAATTATATTATATTAATTAAATAAAAATATAGAATGCTTAGATAAATACTTTTAAACCTAATTTCAGCTTACACTGTCATATGAGATCCGAGAGTTAACCAAAGTATTTCTTTCCATTGGAAAACCTTGCCGTAAGTAACTTATCGCGCTATGCCGTTGCCTATCGGTGAACTATATTATATATTGTTAATAATTCTACTAATCTGTATAGATTTCCTACGTTTCTTAACAGATGACTTCCGGACTAATATTCTAGTATTTGTAAAATTCGGAAATGGAACAAAAATTTTTAATATATTATTATCCAAGGCAGAATAATAAGTGCTCTCTTATACAGTGTTCATTTCTTTATAGTTGTTTATTAAAAATGCTATACAAAATAGAACATTTCGTGCATTTGTACACAGTTGGCACGATTGGCAGAAATAAAGTACGGGGAGCGTTGCAAATATGTCACTGTCCACAATCGGAAAACCTGTCCGGATATAACTAGACTTATTTACTATGAAGCTAGGACACAGCTGATCCACACTCATTTAATTTAATAAACAACCCTATTAAGCTTTTTGTTATTATACAGAATAAATATTTTTGTAAATAATTGCTATCATGTATCAGACGGACTCTTATTGTTGCAAATAATATGAATTGGATAATCTAAGAAATAAAATAATGGGGATACATATAAGGAAGAAGACTCATTTTTATTACAACACACTGTTGCGCAATACATTGTTTCATTTAACCTGTGTTCTTAGTTTTAATTTTAGAAAGTTTGAGAGTTTTAACATACAAAGTAATACTTACGGTTAAAATTTCTTGTTTTGTTTTGGTTTTACACAACTTTCTGAATCCACATTCTGTTAATTTCTTTTTGTTTCAAATTTAGTACCTAATATGGAAGTGTTATATATTTCTTACATATCATCATGTTATATAAGTATATGAAAGAATTGTAATTGGTATAGCAGTTGTGTTGTATTAAACACACTGGACTACACTATATTTGGCAAAACCGATGGCATGCATCCAATGCACCGTTAATTAATTAACGTACTATAAATTTAAATTGAATGTATTAGTCCATATCAATTTGGCTGATTCGGACACCGGATCAACGTGCGCGGAAGATGGATAGCGGCCTTAACAATAACCATTAAAAGCGTTCGTTTCGCCAAAAAGAGAATACTCGAGGACTCGATGAACCAGCCGAGCCAACCTGGGTGAGATAGTCGCTCGTCTGAGATTAGTGTGTCAAGTTGTTCAGCTCAAAGGGCTCGTCTTTTTAGTACTCTGGTTCGCGATCGCGTACGCGCTCTTGCTGTTCTTTTGATATAGCCATGGTGAGCCGTGTTACGGATATTGTGAATGTGTTTTATTATTTACTTTGGAGTGTTTTTAATGTTTTTTTTTTTAATTTTTCAGGAAGAATTACCGAAGGAACAAGTCAACAGTAAGTTTTTTTTGTATGCAATTATAGCTTTTTGCAAATGGTTTTTTATAAACAATTGAATTTGGGATATTGCAGTTCTCAAAAAAGCTTTCGAGGCCTTCGATCATGAGAAGAAAGGATGCATTGGTACCGTGATGGTTGGGACTATACTTACAATGTTGGGACATCAGATCACAGATGATTATCTCCAGGAAATCATTAACGAGGTCGATGTTGATGGTCAGTGATTAATTATTATTATTATTATTAATGACAAAATTATAAACGAACGATTTTTTATAATGTCTAATATCGTATGCGCGTATATTCTTGATTGTGATTTTTATATCATATTAATATTTATTTTGACACTAACATTCAAATGTGTTTTTAAATTAAGTATAATATTTGTACTAATAATTATAGAGACTGCGCTGTAATAGTTTATCTAGGTAATACAAAGTTTTGCAATTAATTGAGGTACAGGTGCAGGTAATTTAATCTTTGATATATTTTTAACTTATTTTAAAAAAGGTACATCAAAATCTAATACATATATATAATAATATATAAAAATAATTCCTTAATATATACTTAGATTAACTGCATACTGATTGCATATTATACTTTTGGCATGTCGCGTGACTCTGTCATCTTAAACGCTTTGGATTCGCAATTTGTGTCCGCTGCCAAAGTTCGTCTGCCAATATCGCAATTTGTGGTTCCGTAATGTTGGGAATTTAAAAATCTTTATACTATTACGGTTATTATAAATCAAATAATATGTATCCTAAACTGTATAATTTAACACAATCTAGGGATGTTACAAACTAGTTACAATAGTTACAAATCAACCCAAATACTATATATATTATAGATACGTTACAAAAGTATGTTACTGATTGCATAATTCATTTCAATGACAGCTTGTTACCGCCAGTAATGAATGATGACTAGATCATGTAGACATAATGAAACGTATTTGACGCTCGCGTATCAGAATTTAATAGCATCTGTTAATCTTCTGACAGTACGATTTATTAGTGACAATACATTCGGATGGGAAATGAATACTGTTTTTAAATTAACATACATTTTTATTTAATTATTTTAATTATTATTTTATTAATAACAATATTATGAAAGACATTACGACTGACAGCTTAATTGGTAGAGCGACGGAATTAGTTTCTAGAGGTCGTAGGTTCAATCCTGCCCGTGCTTTATTATTTAATTAACAATACTTGTTGTTTTTATAGAAAATATCAATTATAATAAGTAAAGAACATGGTGGGACCATACCAGAAATAAATTGATTAAATATTTATAGACTTTTGGTTACACGGTCGTCCGTACACAATATACACACTGTTCAAACAATTCCACCGTAGCTTTATTCATTTTTCGATAAGCTAAAAGAATTTATATTAAAATTTTATACTGTTTTCTTTTGTAAGGTAAACACAAGTGCTATACTTTTTAAAATATATACATTATAAGTAAATTCTACATATTCATGATTTCTAAGCAATTGTTTTTTCGTTGTCTCTGTCTGTTGCTTTGTCACTGAATTTAGTATTTTTTTAACGAAAATATAAAATATATGATTATAAGGCCAGTGAAGATAATAATTTTGGTTGTTATATTGTTTGTGGATTGGGAAGTTTAATACGCTGATATAAAACTGTTTTTATCAGGATCTGGTGAGCTGGAGTTTGAGGAGTTTGTAACCTTAGCATCAAGGTTCATGGTTGAGGAAGACGCTGAAGCGATGCAACAGGAACTTAAAGAGGCATTCCGTTTATACGATAAAGAAGGTATATATATACACAGAAATAAAATCCAACCGTTTCATAAATGTATATTTATATTGAGAATTAAATATTGAATCATATATAACATAGTATTATTATAGTTTCAATGTGTGTGTGTGTATATACAGAGTATGTTTTTGTGTTGGTTGATATGTATTATATAAACATTATTCCTAATTTAGGTAACGGTTACATCACAACGCAAGTATTAAGAGAAATTCTAAGGGAACTAGATGATAAGATCAGCGCTGAAGAACTGGACATGATGATTGAGGAAATTGACTCCGACGGCTCTGGCACTGTTGATTTTGATGGTAAGATTATTATTATTTATATAAAATAATAATTTGAAACGAAATATTTTTATATTGTTGACTATTTATGCTCGCACATTACGGTTTTAATTTGTGCAATTTTTAATTTCATATAAATATCGGACAAAATTGTATTAATTTTGGTGTTGTTTTAACCTTTATCCTTCATAAGTTCAAATGCTGTTCATATCGGAAACTTCAATTATTATGACAGGAAAACCCAAAAATTAGTATGATCACAATAAAACAGTTACTGAACGGATTTTTATAATTTTGGGCATGAAGACAAAATCAAAAACTATTGTCCAATATTAAGTTTTAAATATATCTTAAAACATTATTCAGGTTATCTAAATTAAAATAAAATATTTTATACCTGTCATTTTGACATCAAATTATTATCACGAAAGTTCATCTGACAGATCTATTCTGTTATAGTGTTGACGATCTAAAAATATATAGTACGTGATATTCTAACACCTGTTAGCTTTTAAATTTCTATAAACAAATTATCTTACGAATCAACAGATAGATAAATTATTTGAGTAATTAATTAAACTATTTATATTCGTGTGTAAACATATTATTGCTTGACCTCAATTGATGAGATAAGCCACTAAACACAGATGGTAGTGATGAACCAAGGGTTGTTGGTTCGATTCTCACACAATTTATTTTATATATTCTCTAGCGGAAACTATTAAATAATTTCGTCACTCATATTTTTCTTACTAAATATAAATGTTTTCCTTCCTATTATATATACTTTAAATTTATTATTCATATTTTTTGTTACCTATATGTTTGAAATGTTATTGGTATTTTAACGATATTAACACTAAACCTACCAAGTACCGGTCAAATTGACCGTTCTTAAACTTTTGTAAAACTTACACATTTTTAAACGTTATAATACGGTTATCAAACTACATGAGAATTCTTAGAATATGCATATAATATTTTCTACACTCTTTACTTTTAGTTATTTCCATTATTACCTGCGTTATATAATAAAATAACTTTTAATTACCAGTCAATTTGACCGCGTGCGGTAGGAACATGTATGCAAGAATTGTCGGTAGGTTTAGTGTTAAATAAAACAAAGAAACCGTATTATCTTTTGATACAAATGTATCTTAAACAACAGACAGACAGTCAGATTTTGTATTATAATTAAATTATTTCAGAATTCATGGAGGTGATGACCGGTGGAGACGACTAAAGGAAACCATCTTTTTTTATTGATCAAATAACTTTAATGTGTCATATTATTTTATTATAATATTAATATAATATAGTTAAAAATCATTTATATATTGTAGTATATTTATTGTAAACCTGTGATATATAGTAAGTAAATATTAACCACATAGTAATATTTAACTCATCAATATTAACTTAAAAGGTACTGTAATAGATATTTTACAACGAAATCCTGGTAAATTAATTGTATATTTAAAATAAATTGTTAATTATTTTCAAATGTATCACAATACATAATTCACAAACGTAATAGTTGTTTTTTTATAACCTTTATATTTTAGGAACGAATTCAACAAAAGAAAATAACTTTATAATTTTCTACGCATCATTTTGCGAATGGAATATTACGAAGTGGCTGCAACTGTAATATATATATATATATAAATGTAAATGTCATTACGATAGATGCATAAACAGATACTCGATTGAGACACAAACATATTTGCTTATTACTTTATTATTATATAAAGAAATAAACGAAAGTCCTATATATATATGACCTCTGATGATGATGATATGACCTATATATGATATATGACCTCTGCAGAAAGGCATAGTATTTAGATTCTTAATAAAACATTATTCAAATTTCCTAATATGTGCAGACGACACAAAGCTATTGTCAAATTAAATCACACAGAATATAATCTATCACATTGATATTAAAATAACAAAATTATTATATCACTATATTTTAAAATACAAATAAATAAAATATAATATAAAGACAAATAGTAGGTAGTTAGTCAATAAAGTTCAACTGTACGAGATATTCCATTCAACTCGACTCCAAATTATAAATGAATATATATTATTAATCACAGATAAAACAAACAAACAACATTTATACACATATATATATATATATATATATATATATATATATAAACATGAAAATCATTTCATGATTTAGTTAAAATGCCGTATTATTTGTGGTTTATGTGCCAATTAGAAAATAATTTTGGTCATCCAATATAATATTAACAACGTTTATCATATATATATATATATATATATATATATATATATATATATATATATATATATATATATATATATATATATATATGTGTATATATGTGTGTATACGCACTTTCAATATCTTCTTTTGGGTTTGTAGTTACGTAAACTATTTAACCATAAGACCTGTAAAGATCAATAATACTTGGATTCATTTGGTGATTTAATATACACACATATATATATATATATATATATATATATATATACGATATGGATTTATATATATATATATATATATATATATATATATATATATATATATATATATATATATATAAATCCATACAAATAAAGACAGTAAGTGTGACTTAGTCATGGTACAATTACTCTCAATAAATACAGAGACATAAAATGTGTCTTATTTGGAAGAAATTACAAATGTTATGTTCCCACGACATGCAGTGAAGCAATTATAACAGGGTTGGGAAATGAAAATTTTGAAGTACATTTAAGGATTTGGAAGGGTGACACTCATTAGGAAAATAATTTACATTTTATACGAAGTAATCAAATGTTTGTGTTACGACTTTCCTTTGGTAAAAAAGATTTGAGTTCTCTGGAATATTATAAATTGCATCAAAATAGTTATAGTCTCAAATATAATTGATTTTTGAGATGATCATTATTGTTTTCTTTCCAAATGAGAGAATAAAAAAGCCTACCCAGCTTTCCTGGATCACACAAACAGCTATCCCGAGTGGAAATCGAACCCAGGACTTCTGTCTGATTCATTAGTCAATATTAACCATTTAAATTATTCATTATTATGTAAATACGAATAATGTATACAAACGTCTTCGCCCATCATAATATTATTAATAGATACTCGTATATCGATCTGAGTTCTCTTAAAATACTGTCATTCTATATTAGACATTATGTCTTTACAATAAAACCGTATTTCCAATGCTATCAATATATTTATATAAAAGTGGTGTTGGAGTGTACGTCAAGTTATTTAAAGCATCAATAGCATTTCGTTGAACGAATTGAAATCACAATTAATAGTAATTAATACGAGTACATCCGAGTATTCCTCTAGTATGTGTTATTTATAATATATATTGTCTATCTCTATATATATATAAAATTGAAGGGTCTGTATATAATTAACAGTGTTTCACTAAATGTATATATATGGAACGGTATTTACATTAAAAAACATTATAACATTTTTCTGCCTGCCTGCCTGTTTGTTCCGGCTAATGTCTAAAACGGCTGGACCGATTTTAACATAACTTTGACTGGCGGATAGCTGAT
The DNA here is from genome assembly GCA_918358695.1 of Melinaea menophilus ssp. n. AW-2005. Lineage (NCBI taxonomy): Eukaryota > Metazoa > Arthropoda > Insecta > Lepidoptera > Nymphalidae > Melinaea > Melinaea menophilus. The sequence continues at coordinate 5,999,608 of OU911042.1, forward strand.
GCTATAAACAGTAATTTAGCCTACATTTATTTTAAAAAACATACTCCCAACGAAGTCGTTTGATGATACAACTTTGATATGCAGTTTCATTTAAAATATTTTTGAACTATAAAGTTTAATTGACAGTTCATTTCGTTAATGCATTGAAACTAGATACTAATATATAAGAGCTTATTCCCTCCCGCTTCGTTGGGCACACTATTAATTTGGATGTGAACTTAGGTTGCTATGGTAACCATTGCTATAGTAACTCACACCCCCGCGTTAAGTGTATAGCTCCTACAGGTTTAAAACTTGGTGTAATGCAAAAAGTTGAAATCCGTTGGGATAGGAATTCCGTAAAATCCGTTCTTAGTGAACGTCTACGTCACAAAAGAAGTAACTATGTAAAATTTTAAGCTAATCGGACAGATAGTTTCGGAGATTTCGTGATGAGTCAGTGAGTTGTAAATCGCTTATGTATATATATATATATATATATATATATATATATCATATTTTACTATTAATTAACAGTTCAATACAAGTCTGTATATTGTGTGGTAATATATATTATTTTGTGATAATCTCATAGATATTCACAACACTTTTTCCGCGTCCTCATTCGAAACTTATATCGTCTTGATTTCACAGGATTTCTAGATTTTCTATGATTATAACTAATACTTATATATGACTAGCAGGTTACCCATGCTTCCAACGGACGGCGAAAGTGATCAAACATTTTGTTTGAATTTCCACACCACCTATTAGGTACCAAACAGGCGCATTATATTTTTTGCAGTTTTTTAGCTGTAACTTTGGAACGGTTTGGACTTTTGCAAAATCCTTTCTTATTGCACCTATTCAATATGTCAGGAGTCTTGTGTCCAAATTTCAGCTTTCTAGGTATTACGGTTTGGGCTGTAGAGCGATGAATGAGTCAGTGAGTGTCTTTGTGTTTCATATATTAAGATAAGCGAGCTCGCCTTATCAGCTATGCTATCAATGGTGTATAATGGTAATGAAATAATACAATGAGCGTGTGGACAGACATTTGTGTTATCTTAAAAGTTAAATCACTTTACGTAATCACTATTACTAAGATGAAAATTATTTATTGTTTATTTATTTAACTTCACGCCATATCCCTTGCGGCGTAGCCAGAGACGACGGAGCGCCAAACGCTGCGGTCCCTGCATACCTCTTTCGCCTCGGCCACAGACATCAACCTCTTAATACATACCCTCCGGGGGGTCCTCGTGCTTTTTACGTGACCTTCCTCCAGTATCACAGATACTATGTTTTCGAAGGTCACTCGAGGCCTCCCCCTGCCTCTCTTTCCGCTCACTTTTCCTATATAAATCTGTTTTACCATTTTTTCATCACTCATTCGTTCATTAAAATTATAATTATACCAAAATTATGGAAACGCGAAGATTATGTCACGACTACAATAATCAGAATCAGAATTTTCACAAACATTATAATACAATAATGTTCGTTAACTTGCGATCTAAGGTCAACCTAGTCTAAGGTCAACCTAAGGTCTAAGGTCAATAATAATATAATAATATAGTAATAGTCTTAAAGACTTAAGTAAGTTCATACTAAGTCCCAGTTTGTGTAACAATGGCATTTTATTCCTCGGCACTGAAGTCAAATTTAGCGGGTTAACGATACCGCCATCTCATAAATATTAATATAACACCGACGGTTGATTGGAATTTAGTTCAGTATTAATAAATTCACATTTTGTTAGAACAGGTCACATAAGTGAGTTTCCGTAAGTTAGATTTAATAATTAGGACTTCTAATAATCTGTTTTTGACTTAAACAATTATATATATATATATATCTATATTAGGTTCAAATATTAGTTTACCTAAACTTATAGTAAATATAAATGATCTAGTCAACTAGAATAAATAATCAATAAATAAATTAGTCAAAAACAAACAAAAAACAAACAAAACAAGTGATTATTCTAAATTAGAAAAAATATAATATTATATAATACATATTAATTTCCTTATTAATTATTGAAAATATCAATAAATGTTAAATTATTAATACCTAGGCGCGGAACGTTTAAGAGTTTTAATATTTTTTCGATCAAACCAATCCAGTTGGAGGAAATCAAATTATAGCGTCTGGGGTCTTGGTATTAAAAATAAAATTAATATATTTTTTAATTATTGTTATATATATTTTAGATGTTCTTAACAGACTGAACATAAAAATATACCTAAATGAGTGTGTATGTGTGTGTGTGTGTGTGTGTGTGTGTGTGTGTGTGTGTGTGTATGTGTGTGTGTGTGTGTGTTTGTGTATATGAATGGCGTTGTTACTGTGAATGCTCTTACATAGTACTAATTGACACTGATATTAACAAGATTTATTATATTTAATTAATTATTTATTAGGATTTTTGAAGTTATTTGTAGTTTTATCTTTTGTCTACCCTTTAATTTAATTATATAGTTAATATAGTAATCATATTGAAACATTATTATTCTCCACGCCACATTTCTCTGTATTTATTCCAGCTTGTTAAATTTTGCTCAAGAATAAAAAAATATAATAGTCCAAAAGGAGACTTGAATTTCTTGGAATATATTTGGTATTCAGTGCGTCTTATATAAGACAAGTTGTCGAGGATTGTCACTTAAGAATTTGATTTTATTTGTCAAGAGCAGACATCACTACGAATATCAAGGTAAGCGAAATGTCTCCCGACAGTGAGTTCACTGAATTTCTTATCCAATTAATCCATAATTAATAAAAAGCTGTAAAAAATAATAATAGCACACAAAATTTTAACACCAAAAATTTTATTAAATTATACCTACAAAAAATCTAGGTTCTTAAAAAAATGTAAGTTAAATTCTCTAGAGTTTTCTAGTTTTAATAAAAACATGTTTAATATACAGAATACCTAAAGGCAGAAAAATATAGCTATATATAAAGTTACATTTTTATTAATCTTTTTTAGTATAAAATATACAAAATATAATGTATGTATTAAAAACAATTAAATAAAACCAGCAATAAATAATCAAATGACGCATTAACAGATTACGCCTTATATATAATAAAAGCAAAATATTTAGTGGTTGTAACGCAACATTGCTTTAATTTTTTGTAAGGGGACTAAACTTTTTTAATGTACTCAACTTTTTTATGACCTAATTCCATTTCGTATTATAACTCCGAATTTGTCGAAAATAAAAATCTTTAGAACGTTTCATTCTCTTGTATGCAATGAGTAATTAATATATAATTATTTCAATTAAAAAATTCACTGACGCTATAAAGGTTTTTTATAAAAATAATAATTATATTTTTGTATAAGTCAAGAAATAATATGCAGAAGCACTTAAGTATAGTTTTATCTCACTATTTTCTTTATCTTAATATATTAAGTATGAACTTTTCTTTATCTTATTAATACTTAATAACTTTCATATTAAGTATGAACTTCAACTAAATATATGAAAATAAAATTTTCTTAAGAATTTACATATTCCTCGCATGTTCGAAAAGGCAATGACTCGAAAATAGTCCCGGAGGGAGCACCCGTAACGAGAAATAAGATCTTACCCAAAACACATTAAACAGAACAAGATTTTACATTCCGCTTTAAAAATATTGTTTCATATCTATATTATTATGAAAAATTATGAAATAATGTTTCAAACTTTTAAGAAAAGTAAAAAAAGTTTCCCAAAGTAAATTACAAATAATATTTATTATCGTCTTTTAAAAGACACGATCGTTTTTATAAATTTAAATTATATATAATATTATTTAGCCTAATCGTGTATACTTAATATAAAACTCAGGCCAATTAAGTTAAAAAATGAATAACGAAAATAAAAATTGTTCTACAAATAATTTATTAAAAGTTTACATAAAATTAATAAGAGATGGCGCTGTTAGAAATTAATAATAATCCTTCTCTATAAAGTTACACTATGTAAACATAGATGGCGCTGTAAATAATTCTAATTTACAATACATTAAAATAAGTAAAAATGAAAATAAATAACTAAATTAAAATATAAATAAAAAAATATTCAAAAGTTAAATTAAAAAAATAAGCCTCACCGTGACAATGTTTTCACATTGCCGTGACCAGGATTCGAACCTGGGTTACTACGGCCACAACGTAGGGTCCTAACCACTAGACGATCACGGCTGTAGAGGCGATACTGACAAACGCGAAATAGTGCATTGGTATGCTAAAAATCGTATACTTACACTAAAATCTTTAAAAATATATGATATAAGAATACACATACTATATTACTATTTAAATATATTTTTAACACATAAAAACAAAATAAACTTTAGATATTACAAGTTATTTATGTACCTAAATGATGAAAGTTAATTAAAATAGTGTTAAAGTTGCACCATTACATTTATTACTGTTACAGAAAGTTCCAAGTTACTTCATTAATTGTATAACTATTTGATTGCATTCCGCTCTCAGTTACCTGATTTGATTTTACAACACAATAAAACGAGATAATAAAAATAATGTCTAGGAAAACTTAATTTAAGAGTCAATTTTGTTTAAAAAGATTTAATGTTAGGTAATTTACTCAAATTAAAATTACGTTAAAACTAAATCTTACGTAATAAAATACGTTCTAAAATTTAAAAGGAAATCAGACAAAGATAAATAGTAAAGTGATATTCCCACACGTCCTTAACACTAAACCTACCAAGTACCGGTCAAATTAACCGTACTTAAACTATTGTAAAACTTACACATTTTTAAACGTTATAATATCGTTATCAAACTACATGACAATTCTTAGAATATGCATATAATATTTTCTACACTCTTTACTTTTAGTTATTTCCATTATTACATGCGTTATATAATAAAATAACTTTTAATTACCGGTCAATTTGACGGCGTGCGGTAGGAACAGGTATACAAGAATTGTCGGTAGGTTTAGTGTTAAGGAGGAAATATAATTCAAATTTATGATTTAATGAAGTTTGTTTATCTGGAACCGCGTTGGAAAGTTTAAATTGGTTATTTTCTAAGGATTATTTTGCGGTAACGGCTCTGTTAGTAATTATTGAAAATTCACATCATTTTAGTGCGGTTAAGTTATATGAAACACACGGGGAAGGAAATTATGATAATTTATCATTGCTGTTAAATACAAATTGTTTCTAAATTATCATTTTTTTATTGACAAGCGTTTGTTCGCGCCTCCGCCCGTGTTTTATTAAGAAAATCTTTAAGTTTTGTAGAAATAAATTATAGCGATACTTCCTGATAATGTAGTTTCTATTAGAGATTTTTTTGACAGAGAGACAAACAAACAAACAAATAATCTATATGATATTAGTATAGATTAAATAATACAAATATGCAATGGACATAACAACGGATTCGCTATAAAAATAATAGAATTAAATTTTCTTGACATAAAACAAAATGATCTCTCCCTAACAATCTCCATTCAAAAGTTATGCAAACAAAGCTTAAAAGAACCTAAGAAAATACATTCTTAAACATACATCTATTACCTATTTTAAAATCTAGTAACCATTTTAGATAGAGCTATCTGATTTCAAAAATAGATTAAAGTTTGCTCATAGAATAAGAAGTGAATATGGGTCGGTAATAATGGCTGGTGTGAATTTCAATTGAAGTTGTGAGTTGAATGAAAGATTGAATCGGAATTCGAAATTTAAATTATTATTATAAAATTATTTTTAACTAGCACTGCCACCGGTTTCACACGCGCAGATATCGAGCTTGTGGTAGTGGACTTTTGAATGGAATGTCCAATTTAAATAATTTAAAAAGTATTTTATAAGTGTTACAATGGTCTTTAATAAAATAGAACTTAATGGGATAAAGATTTGTGCAGAGATATGAATAGTATGGTTTGGTTATAGTCGGCACTTTTATCAACTTTAACATCTAAAAAAGTTGTTATAGTGGCATAATTACAGTTTAAAACTTTCCGCAGCGCACGCCATGACAGATTTTTTATAACAAATTTTTGCACACCTGTCACATTATTGCATTTTTATTAGGGATTCCATTTTTTTTTTTATGTAACATAGCTTATGTCACTCAGTCAAGATGCAGTTTTTTAATGGTTAAATTTTGAAATCGGTCCAGTACTTTTTATGTTAAAACATTACAAACATACATACAAAATAACAAAATTATGTTTCCTCTTTATAATATTAGTATGATATGGAATTACAGATAACAGATATATTGTATCTGTGGCGTTAAAAAACAATCTGTTTTCCCGCCTTTTTTATCTGACATCGCTATTTCTGTTTCTGTCATTGAAATTGTGTTTTATTTTCATAATACTTTATAACTTTTATTATAATATTCTCAAAAGTAGTTGAAGATGAAAGTTGAAAATAATTTATTGAATTCTTTTCAACTTTCATCTTCAACTACAGTACTTGATCAGTTTCCTACATTATAATCTAGGAGCATATAAATGAAAACTCCATATTTATTTATGTAAAATTGAAAAAGTGACGAGTTTGCACTTTCCGAGGTGTGTTTTAGTGCTGAGTGATGGGAACTTGTTTTTACTTGTTAAATAGGTATACATATTTATTATATAATTACATTTTTAACCTATAATGGTAATGGATCTTATACAACTATCGTCTATTGAGTGAGCAGTAAATTATTTATCATACTTCAGCTATTAATAAAACATAAATGTTGGTTTTTTAGTTTTGGCAACCCCACCAAGGGTTTACTTTTCCGAGAATTCAAAGCATTACCCAAAGCAAAAAGTGACTCACAAAAAATTAGATCCCAGTGATACAACACAAAGATAAAAACCATTAAATTATAAAATAGTGTTCCTAAGAGCACTTTTAGCAACAGATTAATCGCAATCGTGTTTGCGAAATTCAGATAATATCAGTGTATTGGTGTTTTGAGTAAAAAATTAACTATAAATGGCTTGTTATTTCTGTTTCCTTTAGTATTTTAATTAACGAATTAATGCAAATAGTTATAGACAGGAATTTGACAAATTATAGACGTGAATTACGAGGTAAATTGATAGCGTTGCGTTGATTTATTCTTTTTTGCGCTTTATATACATACTTTTTACTGTATCAATATATCCTTCGACTGATTTTTATTAAAAAAAAAAATCCCGCTCGTCGAAATGTCATCTGTCATTATTTTCATTTAGCCTAGAAAATACAATCTAGATATTATAATATACTCTTGTACGCTGTGTAAAACTTCATAACCCTTTAGTATGATACATTTACATCATATTTTCTTACGGATGAATAGGGTTTTCATTTCTAGGGTCAAGGGTCGATCAACCCTCTTGATAACAAGTGAGTACGAAAACTATACAGTTATTATATATTATCAAAGGGTAGAAAGTTATGTTTCCAAGTTTGTAGGAAAAGGGGTAAGTGTAAGTGGATATTTGAAACTAAGATATGATATTACGAGACGTACGCATTTTTCTTTATTTTTGAGTGAAAACAATAAAAAATACGTCTGAAAATAATTGTTTAAAAACAATATCAAATGCTAAATTTCATTTTTCTGGCTCTAAGATCTTCATCTGGATATAGATGTGTCTGAAGCGGGTTATATATATATAAACCTTCGTGTTTAGAAACAAATTGATTGATTGATTAAGTAGTCTATTAAATTCTAAAAACATTACATTCACATAAGTATTTGGTTAAAATTTTAAAAAATATATGACAGTACAAAAAAAACTATTGACTCATTTTTTCCGGAAAGTACCGGATAAATAAGAAATAAATCAGTCATGAGTCATTTTATACTCATAACATCCGGATACGATTAAACGAACTATTCTTAAATATATTAATATTTTATTATAGTTTTATAATTATTTATTTGCAAGTAATAAAAAAGATTATACGGGTACATCTTAGAGCAAGTATAATTTAAATTGCATGCGAAAATAAGTCTGATAAGATACTAAAATAGTAAAAAAACTGGGGCAGTATAATGTGAAAAGGCCTTAGACAAATTGTGACGTCACAGCACAGTTAGATACGCTTTTTATGAGAATACTGAATTTTGCAATTGATTAGACCCTACGCTTCACGGAGTATCCATGTTATCAGGTCTCCACGTAACCAGCCATTGAAGTTTTTATCCTAATTTTATAATAAAGTTATCAACTTACTGAGATTCTCAAAGTATTCTGTTAAATAAAATATATAATATATATATAATAATTATAATTTGTTTTTCCAATGAATGTATGAGTCTCACAATTTTGATAGATACTGTAAGAAAAAGACATTTATTAAAAACAAATAAGTAACGCCGGGATGTGTCTAGTAAATAATAATGAATCATATTTATTTTTAACAATAATCTATTATATTGTATATTTTGGAGGCGTTTGAATGATCTATAGACAATTTATCGCCCGAGGTTCAAACCCGCCCACAACACAAGATTACAGTAAGTTTTTGAATTTTAACAGTAGTTAAGATCATAATAAACCTGACAATAATCATATTTATTACTTTTCTTGTACTTTCCCTTTGATTATCTGTAATAAGAAATATGATTACATATTTTATATAACTGTAAATTTGTTTGTTCGTAAAGAAACATGAGTCTTGTTGCATTTACTTTAGTTTATCTTTAAACTAGCAGGTTACCCATGTTTTTCAACGGATAGCGAAAGTGATCAAACATTTTGTTTGAATATCCACACTACCTATTAACAACAATTATTATCAAACAGGCGCGTTATATTTTTTACAGTTTTTTATCTGTAACTTTGGAACGGTTTGGACCTTTGCAAAATCCTTTCTTATTGCACCTATTCAATATGTCAGGAGTCTTGTGGCCAAATTTCAGCTTTCTAGGTATTACGGTTTGAGCTGTAGAGCGATGAATGAGTCAGTGAGTCAGTGTCAGTCAGTCAGTCTTTGTGTTTTATATATTAATTTCAATATACATTTTATTGACAAAGTTTTAGAAATTGATGAAATTTTCTGTGAAAATTACTCAAAACATATTCCAGTAACATAGAAAACTTACAATTTATCTTAAAAAGTTAAATTCCTTTGAATCAATAATTACATAGTTATTTCCTGTGACCTCGTCCGCGTTTATTAAAGGAAGGACAAGTTGGAACGTTACCTGAGAATGACTGATTGCACCCGGGATACATCAACATATTTATGTTTCTCTTAATTTAATTATCCTCTATCCCTATCCTTATCCAGTTTTATAATAATACTAGCTGTTCCAGGCGACTTTCGTGTCATGTCCGTTATACTTGATCAAAACAATTATTATTAACGAAAATTAGATTAAAAGTCACCCTATTTCAGTACATACAAACAGTTCTACATATAAAAACATAATATGTAGTACATTAAAGTTATTTAGTGGTAATTACTTTATAAAGTTCGTGATATACCAGGGTTTATCAGAACATCGGGTCTTTTGGAGTGTTGAAACAATTTCTCCATTCGTGACCAATCAAATGCCCGGAAGCAAATGGCACGTTCTAAATTTAAAATAAGTTTTTTTTTATGACCATTGTAACAATTTACAAGAAATCCGTTAAGATTGGCAATCTATAATTAAATAATGCTTATATTTAGGTTAGCGTCCATTATTTAGTCACTAAAAGATTTAGAAATATGATTATTATAATATATACATTTATTTCGAAGACATAAGGCTTCATACACACAAATGAACACTTATATAAGAAAGAGTAAAAAGCTAAAAGTAATAAAGGCTTTATGAGGAAATGGAACACGTAATCGAATTTGTGCAATCCTATGATAAAACTAATGCACTAATTCCGAATGCATCCAGCATACCTGACGTCACCTTAACTAAGAATAATTTTTGATTTGATCAAAGAGCGCGGGAAATTACGTCAGGCTTACGTCATGGTACAAAATAATATTCTAGACCAAATGAAATAGTATATTTTTGGGTCAAGTATAGGACAATGGGGTATTAAGAAATAATATACTATAAATGTACGTTATAGTAACAAAACTAAAGGAATTATTCTGAAATATCTCTCTGCTGGATAATATAGTCTTTATCAGTCGATAAAGCGCTTTAAAGAACTGCAGCTGTTGACTTTCCTGAATGTATATGTACCATGTATCTTACAAGCTTTTGTTACGACGAAATATCTATTTTTAAATGATTCTGACATCAAAGAAGGGTTAGAAATACAATAAATATTTACTTTTATTTAAACGGAAATAATATTTAAACTACATATTAAATAACCGATTGATTGTTTGAAATTATCTAACCAGGCTAAATTTACGTCATTTTAAATTTATTTGTCATTAAACTTGTATCGACAAGTCAGGACTCGACGGGAGTCCAATCGTTCAGAGTCCAGTTCATATATATATGGACTGGAGTATGGAGTAATAATACTATGTATATACATTTGTATATAGTATTAGCGTAATAGTAGCATTAACGTAATAACGATCTATTTTGCCAATGGCCATTTATTACCATCATTGTATTGTACTTCGATTTAAACTATTTTATTTTATAGTTATTTTTAAATATCGATTTCTTGATAACGTATGTTAAATATAAGCTATATACTTATTACTTTACATGTAAAAAAAATAAAATCATAAAATGCAAATTCTCTATGTGGTAGAAATGTACCATACTCTGTAGTATTTAAATAATTATTTTTAATTCTGACACAGATTGTTATCACAGAATAAGATTTTTTACTTTTCTCATACTTCAAAATTTTTATTCTATAATTCTTATAAATTAATTTTTTATAATAATTTGTTTAAACAATGAAAAAATGGAGTGCACAAAAAAATATTGGGTAAACATTGCAATTTATAGTTTAAGAAACAATATCCCACATCGATCATATTAATTCATTCACTATAACTCTAATCCGAGGTTTTACGGTTTTGAATGCTCCAGGCACTCCACTAATTAGTATGACATGGAATTCCAGATAACAGATATATTGTATCTGTGGCGTTAAAAAAAAACAATCTGTTTTCCCGCCTTTTTTATCTGACATCGTTATTTCTGTTTCTGTCATTGCAATTATGTTTTATTTTCATAATACGACTTTATCGCTTTTATTCTAGTATACTCAAAGAAAAAAAAAAACAAAAAAAGTTGAAGATGAAAGTTGAAAATAATTTATTGAATTCTTTTCAACTTTCATCTTCAACTACAGTACTTGATCAATTTCCTACATTATAATCTAGGAGCATATAAATGACAACTCCATATTGATTTATGTAAAATTGAAAAACTGCGAGTTTGCACTTTACGAGGTGTGTTTTAGTGCTGAGTGATGGGAACTTGTTTTTACTTATTAAATAGGTATAACATATTTATTATATAATTCCATTTTTAACGTATAATGGTAATGGATTTAATACAACTACCATCTATTGAGTGAGCAGTAAATCATTTATCATACTTCAGCTATTAATAAAACATAAATGTTGATTTTTGAGTTTTGGCACCACTAAGGGTTTACTTTTCCGAGAATTCAAAGCATTACTCAAAGCAAAAAGTGACTCACAAAAAATGAGATCCCAGTGATACAACACAAAGATAAAAACCATTAAATTATAAAATAGTGTTCCTAAGAGCACTTTTAGCAACAGATTAAACGCAATCGTGTTTGCGAAATTCAGATAATATCAGTGTATTGGTGTTTTACGTAAAAAATTAACTATAAATGGCTTGTTATTTCTGTTTCCTTTAGTATTTTAATTAACGAATTAATGCAAATAGTTATAGACAGGAATTTGACAAATTATAGACGTGAATTACGAGGTAAATTGATAGTGTTGCGTTGATTTATTCTTTTTTGCGCTTTATATACATACTTTTTACTGTACCGATAGGTATATCCTTCGACTGATTTTTATTTATTAAAAAAAAAACCCCGCTCTTCGAAATGTCATCTGTCATTATTTTCATTTAGCCTAGAAAAAACAATCTGGATATTCTTATATACTCTTGTACGCTGTGTAAAACTTCATAACCCTTTAGTATGATACATTTACATCATATTTTCTTACGGATGAATGGGGTTTTCATTTCTAGGGTCAAGGGTCGATCAACCCTCTTGATAACAAGTGACTACGAAAACTATACAGTTATTATATATTACCAAAGGGTAGAAAGTTATGTTTCCAAATTGTAGGAAAAGGGTAAGTGTAAGTGGATATTTGAAACTAAGATATGATATTACGAGACGTACACTTTTTTCTTTATTTTTGAGTGAAAACAATAAAAAATACGTCTGAAAATAATTGTTTTAAAAAAATACCAATTGCTAAATTTCATTTCTCTGGCTCTGAGATCTTCATCTAGGTAATGATGTATCTGAAGCATATATATATATATATATGTTATAGAGCAGCAGCAGCTTAGAAACAAATTGATTGTTTGATTAAGTAGTATTTTTATTAAATTCTGAAACATTACATTCACATAAGTATTTGGTTAAAATTTTAAAAAATATATATACAGTACAAAAAAAATCAATTGACTCATTTTTTCCGGTAAGTTCCGGATAAATAAGAAATAAATCAGTCATGAGTCATTTTATTCTCATAACATCCGGATACGATTAAACGAACTATTCTTAAATATATATATTTTATTATAATTTTATAATAATTTATTTGCAAGTAATAAAAAAGATTATACGGGTACATCTTAGAGCAAGTATAATTTAAATTGCATGCGAAAATAAGTCTGATAAGACACTAAAACAGTAAAAAACTGGGGCAGTATAATGTGAAAAGGCCTTAGACAAATTGTGACGTCACAGCATAGTTAGATACGCTTTTTATGAGAATACTGAATTTTGCAATTGATTAGACCCTACGCTTCACGGAGTATCCATGTTATCAGGTCTCCACGTAACCAGCCATTGAAGTTTTTATCCTAATTTTATAATAAAATTATCAACTTACTGAGATTCTCAAAGTATTCTGTTAAATAAAATATATAATATATATATATATATAATAATTATAATTTGTTTTGTCAATGAATGTATAAATAAGTCTCACAATTTTGATAGATACTGTAAAAACACATTTATTAAAAACTAATAAGAAAAAGATGATCGAAGCTAAGCAACGCCGGGATGTGTCTAGTAAATAATAATGAATCATATTTATTTTTAACAATAATCTATTATATTGTATATTTTGGAGGCGTTTGAATGATCTATAGAAACAATTTATCGCCCGAGGTTCAAACCCGCCCACTAAGATTACAGTAAGTTTTTGAATTTTAACAGAAGTTAAGATCATAATAAACCTGACAATACACATATTTATTACTTTTCTTGTACTTTCCCTTTGATTATCGGTAATAAGAGATATGATTACATATTTTATATAACTGTAAATTTGTTTGTTCGTAAAGAAACATGAGTCTTGTTGCATTTACTTTAGTTTATCTTTAAACTAGCAGGATACCCATGCTTAGCAACGGACAGCGAAAGTGATCAAACATTTTGTTTGAATTTTCACACCACCTATTAACAACAATTATTATCAAACAGGCGCGTTATATTTTTTACTGTTTTTTAGCTGTAACTTTGGAACGGTTTGGACCTTTGCAAAATCCTTTCCTATTGCACCTATTCAATATGTCAGGAGTCTTGTGTCTAAATTTCAGCTTTCTAGGTATTACGGTTTGGGCTGTAGAGCGATGAATGAGTCAGTGAGTGAGTGAGTGTCTTTGTGTTTTATATATTAAGATATATATTTATTTTAACATACATTTTATAGACAAAGTTTTAGAAATTGATGAAATATTCTGTAAAAATTACTCAAAACATATTCCAGTACTAAGCATTTATATATAAAAGCAATTTATTTTTGTGGATCTTAAAATTCTTTAATAATCAAAATCAATGTAGTTGTTAAATTCAGACATCGTCCTAATAATATATAATAATATAGAACAAATACAACATTAACAAAGAAAACTTACAATCTATCTTAAAAAGTAAAATTCCTTTGAATCAATAATTACATAGTTATTTCCCGTGACCTCGTCCGCGTTTAATAAAGGAAGGACAAGTTGGAACGTTACTTGAGATTGACCCGGGATACATCACCATATTTCTCTCTATTTAATTATCCTCTATCCCTATCCCTATCCAGTTTTATAATAATACTAGCTGTTCCAGGCGACTTTCGTGTCATGTCCGTTGTACTTGATAAAAACAATTATTATTAATGAAAATTAGATTAAAAGTCACCCTATTTCAGTACATACAAACAGTTCTACATATAAAAACATAATATGTAGTACATTAAAGTTATTTAGTGGTAATTACTTTATAAAGTTCGTGATATACCAGGGTTTATCAGAACATCGGGTCTTTTGGAGTGTTGAAACAATTTCTCCATTCGTGACCAATCAAATGCCCGGAAGCAAATGGCACGTTCTAAATTTAAAATAAGTTTTTTTTTATGACCATTGTAACAATTTACAAGAAATCCGTTAAGATTGGCAATCTATAATTAAATAATGCTTATATTTAGGTTAGCGTCCATTATTTAGTCACTAAAAGATTTAGAAATATGATTATTATAATATATACATTTATTTCGAAGACATAAGGCTTCATACACACAAATGAACACTTATATAAGAAAGAGTAAAAAGCTAAAAGTAATAAAGGCTTTATGAGGAAATGGAACACGTAATCGAATTTGTGCAATCCTATGATAAAACTAATGCACTAATTCCGAATGCATCCAGCATACCTGACGTCACCTTAACTAAGAATAATTTTTGATTTGATCAAAGAGCGCGGGAAATTACGTCAGGCTTACGTCATGGTACAAAATAATATTCTAGACCAAATGAAATAGTATATTTTTGGGTCAAGTATAGGACAATGGGGTATTAAGAAATAATATACTATAAATGTACGTCATAGTAACAAAACTAAAGGAATTATTCTGAAATATCTCTCTGCTGGATAATATAGTCTTTATCAGTCGATAAAGCGCTTTAAAGAACTGCAGCTGTTGACTTTCCTGAATGTATATGTACCATGTATCTTACAAGCTTTTGTTACGACGAAATATCTATTTTTAAATGATTCTGACATCAAAGAAGGGTTAGAAATACAATAAATATTTACTTTTATTTAAACGGAAATAATATTTAAACTACATATTAAATAACCGATTGATTGTTTGAAATTATCTAACCAGGCTAAATTTACGTCATTTTAAATTTATTTGTCATTAAACTTGTATCGACAAGTCAGGACTCGACGGGAGTCCAATCGTTCAGAGTCCAGTTCATATATATATGGACTGGAGTATGGAGTAATAATACTATGTATATACATTTGTATATAGTATTAGCGTAATAGTAGCATTAACGTAATAACGATCTATTTTGCCAATGGCCATTTATTACCATCATTGTATTGTACTTCGATTTAAACTATTTTATTTTATAGTTATTTTTAAATATCGATTTCTTGATAACGTATGTTAAATATAAGCTATATACTTATTACTTTACATGTAAAAAAAATAAAATCATAAAATGCAAATTCTCTATGTGGTAGAAATGTACCATACTCTGTAGTATTTAAATAATTATTTTTAATTCTGACACAGATTGTTATCACAGAATAAGATTTTTTACTTTTCTCATACTTCAAAATTTTTATTCTATAATTCTTATAAATTAATTTTTTATAATAATTTGTTTAAACAATGAAAAAATGGAGTGCACAAAAAAATATTGGGTAAACATTGCAATTTATAGTTTAAGAAACAATATCCCACATCGATCATATTAATTCATTCACTATAACTCTAATCCGAGGTTTTACGGTTTTGAATGCTCCAGGCACTCCACTAATTAGTATGACATGGAATTCCAGATAACAGATATATTGTATCTGTGGCGTTAAAAAAAAACAATCTGTTTTCCCGCCTTTTTTATCTGACATCGTTATTTCTGTTTCTGTCATTGCAATTATGTTTTATTTTCATAATACGACTTTATCGCTTTTATTCTAGTATACTCAAAGAAAAAAAAAAACAAAAAAAGTTGAAGATGAAAGTTGAAAATAATTTATTGAATTCTTTTCAACTTTCATCTTCAACTACAGTACTTGATCAATTTCCTACATTATAATCTAGGAGCATATAAATGACAACTCCATATTGATTTATGTAAAATTGAAAAACTGCGAGTTTGCACTTTACGAGGTGTGTTTTAGTGCTGAGTGATGGGAACTTGTTTTTACTTATTAAATAGGTATAACATATTTATTATATAATTCCATTTTTAACGTATAATGGTAATGGATTTAATACAACTACCATCTATTGAGTGAGCAGTAAATCATTTATCATACTTCAGCTATTAATAAAACATAAATGTTGATTTTTGAGTTTTGGCACCACTAAGGGTTTACTTTTCCGAGAATTCAAAGCATTACTCAAAGCAAAAAGTGACTCACAAAAAATGAGATCCCAGTGATACAACACAAAGATAAAAACCATTAAATTATAAAATAGTGTTCCTAAGAGCACTTTTAGCAACAGATTAAACGCAATCGTGTTTGCGAAATTCAGATAATATCAGTGTATTGGTGTTTTACGTAAAAAATTAACTATAAATGGCTTGTTATTTCTGTTTCCTTTAGTATTTTAATTAACGAATTAATGCAAATAGTTATAGACAGGAATTTGACAAATTATAGACGTGAATTACGAGGTAAATTGATAGTGTTGCGTTGATTTATTCTTTTTTGCGCTTTATATACATACTTTTTACTGTACCGATAGGTATATCCTTCGACTGATTTTTATTTATTAAAAAAAAAACCCCGCTCTTCGAAATGTCATCTGTCATTATTTTCATTTAGCCTAGAAAAAACAATCTGGATATTCTTATATACTCTTGTACGCTGTGTAAAACTTCATAACCCTTTAGTATGATACATTTACATCATATTTTCTTACGGATGAATGGGGTTTTCATTTCTAGGGTCAAGGGTCGATCAACCCTCTTGATAACAAGTGACTACGAAAACTATACAGTTATTATATATTACCAAAGGGTAGAAAGTTATGTTTCCAAATTGTAGGAAAAGGGTAAGTGTAAGTGGATATTTGAAACTAAGATATGATATTACGAGACGTACACTTTTTTCTTTATTTTTGAGTGAAAACAATAAAAAATACGTCTGAAAATAATTGTTTTAAAAAAATACCAATTGCTAAATTTCATTTCTCTGGCTCTGAGATCTTCATCTAGGTAATGATGTATCTGAAGCATATATATATATATATATGTTATAGAGCAGCAGCAGCTTAGAAACAAATTGATTGTTTGATTAAGTAGTATTTTTATTAAATTCTGAAACATTACATTCACATAAGTATTTGGTTAAAATTTTAAAAAATATATATACAGTACAAAAAAAATCAATTGACTCATTTTTTCCGGTAAGTTCCGGATAAATAAGAAATAAATCAGTCATGAGTCATTTTATTCTCATAACATCCGGATACGATTAAACGAACTATTCTTAAATATATATATTTTATTATAATTTTATAATAATTTATTTGCAAGTAATAAAAAAGATTATACGGGTACATCTTAGAGCAAGTATAATTTAAATTGCATGCGAAAATAAGTCTGATAAGACACTAAAACAGTAAAAAACTGGGGCAGTATAATGTGAAAAGGCCTTAGACAAATTGTGACGTCACAGCATAGTTAGATACGCTTTTTATGAGAATACTGAATTTTGCAATTGATTAGACCCTACGCTTCACGGAGTATCCATGTTATCAGGTCTCCACGTAACCAGCCATTGAAGTTTTTATCCTAATTTTATAATAAAATTATCAACTTACTGAGATTCTCAAAGTATTCTGTTAAATAAAATATATAATATATATATATATATAATAATTATAATTTGTTTTGTCAATGAATGTATAAATAAGTCTCACAATTTTGATAGATACTGTAAAAACACATTTATTAAAAACTAATAAGAAAAAGATGATCGAAGCTAAGCAACGCCGGGATGTGTCTAGTAAATAATAATGAATCATATTTATTTTTAACAATAATCTATTATATTGTATATTTTGGAGGCGTTTGAATGATCTATAGAAACAATTTATCGCCCGAGGTTCAAACCCGCCCACTAAGATTACAGTAAGTTTTTGAATTTTAACAGAAGTTAAGATCATAATAAACCTGACAATACACATATTTATTACTTTTCTTGTACTTTCCCTTTGATTATCGGTAATAAGAGATATGATTACATATTTTATATAACTGTAAATTTGTTTGTTCGTAAAGAAACATGAGTCTTGTTGCATTTACTTTAGTTTATCTTTAAACTAGCAGGATACCCATGCTTAGCAACGGACAGCGAAAGTGATCAAACATTTTGTTTGAATTTTCACACCACCTATTAACAACAATTATTATCAAACAGGCGCGTTATATTTTTTACTGTTTTTTAGCTGTAACTTTGGAACGGTTTGGACCTTTGCAAAATCCTTTCCTATTGCACCTATTCAATATGTCAGGAGTCTTGTGTCTAAATTTCAGCTTTCTAGGTATTACGGTTTGGGCTGTAGAGCGATGAATGAGTCAGTGAGTGAGTGAGTGTCTTTGTGTTTTATATATTAAGATATATATTTATTTTAACATACATTTTATAGACAAAGTTTTAGAAATTGATGAAATATTCTGTAAAAATTACTCAAAACATATTCCAGTACTAAGCATTTATATATAAAAGCAATTTATTTTTGTGGATCTTAAAATTCTTTAATAATCAAAATCAATGTAGTTGTTAAATTCAGACATCGTCCTAATAATATATAATAATATAGAACAAATACAACATTAACAAAGAAAACTTACAATCTATCTTAAAAAGTAAAATTCCTTTGAATCAATAATTACATAGTTATTTCCCGTGACCTCGTCCGCGTTTAATAAAGGAAGGACAAGTTGGAACGTTACTTGAGATTGACCCGGGATACATCACCATATTTCTCTCTATTTAATTATCCTCTATCCCTATCCCTATCCAGTTTTATAATAATACTAGCTGTTCCAGGCGACTTTCGTGTCATGTCCGTTGTACTTGATAAAAACAATTATTATTAATGAAAATTAGATTAAAAGTCACCCTATTTCAGTACATACAAACAGTTCTACATATAAAAACATAATATGTAGTACATTAAAGTTATTTAGTGGTAATTACTTTATAAAGTTCGTGATATACCAGGGTTTATCAGAACATCGGGTCTTTTGGAGTGTTGAAACAATTTCTCCATTCGTGACCAATCAAATGCCCGGAAGCAAATGGCACGTTCTAAATTTAAAATAAGTTTTTTTTTATGACCATTGTAACAATTTACAAGAAATCCGTTAAGATTGGCAATCTATAATTAAATAATGCTTATATTTAGGTTAGCGTCCATTATTTAGTCACTAAAAGATTTAGAAATATGATTATTATAATATATACATTTATTTCGAAGACATAAGGCTTCATACACACAAATGAACACTTATATAAGAAAGAGTAAAAAGCTAAAAGTAATAAAGGCTTTATGAGGAAATGGAACACGTAATCGAATTTGTGCAATCCTATGATAAAACTAATGCACTAATTCCGAATGCATCCAGCATACCTGACGTCACCTTAACTAAGAATAATTTTTGATTTGATCAAAGAGCGCGGGAAATTACGTCAGGCTTACGTCATGGTACAAAATAATATTCTAGACCAAATGAAATAGTATATTTTTGGGTCAAGTATAGGACAATGGGGTATTAAGAAATAATATACTATAAATGTACGTCATAGTAACAAAACTAAAGGAATTATTCTGAAATATCTCTCTGCTGGATAATATAGTCTTTATCAGTCGATAAAGCGCTTTAAAGAACTGCAGCTGTTGACTTTCCTGAATGTATATGTACCATGTATCTTACAAGCTTTTGTTACGACGAAATATCTATTTTTAAATGATTCTGACATCAAAGAAGGGTTAGAAATACAATAAATATTTACTTTTATTTAAACGGAAATAATATTTAAACTACATATTAAATAACCGATTGATTGTTTGAAATTATCTAACCAGGCTAAATTTACGTCATTTTAAATTTATTTGTCATTAAACTTGTATCGACAAGTCAGGACTCGACGGGAGTCCAATCGTTCAGAGTCCAGTTCATATATATATGGACTGGAGTATGGAGTAATAATACTATGTATATACATTTGTATATAGTATTAGCGTAATAGTAGCATTAACGTAATAACGATCTATTTTGCCAATGGCCATTTATTACCATCATTGTATTGTACTTCGATTTAAACTATTTTATTTTATAGTTATTTTTAAATATCGATTTCTTGATAACGTATGTTAAATATAAGCTATATACTTATTACTTTACATGTAAAAAAAATAAAATCATAAAATGCAAATTCTCTATGTGGTAGAAATGTACCATACTCTGTAGTATTTAAATAATTACTTTTAATTCTGACACAGATTGTTATCACAGAATAAGATTTTTTACTTTTCTCATACTTCAAAATTTTTATTCTATAATTCTTATAAATTAATTTTTTATAATAATTTGTTTAAACAATGAAAAAATGGAGTGCACAAAAAAATATTGGGTAAACATTGCAATTTATAGTTTAAGAAACAATATCCCACATCGATCATATTAATTCATTCACTATAACTCTAATCCGAGGTTTTACGGTTTTGAATGCTCCAGGCACTCCACTAATTAGTATGACATGGAATTCCAGATAACAGATATATTGTATCTGTGGCGTTAAAAAAAAACAATCTGTTTTCCCGCCTTTTTTATCTGACATCGTTATTTCTGTTTCTGTCATTGCAATTATGTTTTATTTTCATAATACGACTTTATCGCTTTTATTCTAGTATACTCAAAGAAAAAAAAAAACAAAAAAAGTTGAAGATGAAAGTTGAAAATAATTTATTGAATTCTTTTCAACTTTCATCTTCAACTACAGTACTTGATCAATTTCCTACATTATAATCTAGGAGCATATAAATGACAACTCCATATTGATTTATGTAAAATTGAAAAACTGCGAGTTTGCACTTTACGAGGTGTGTTTTAGTGCTGAGTGATGGGAACTTGTTTTTACTTATTAAATAGGTATAACATATTTATTATATAATTCCATTTTTAACGTATAATGGTAATGGATTTAATACAACTACCATCTATTGAGTGAGCAGTAAATCATTTATCATACTTCAGCTATTAATAAAACATAAATGTTGATTTTTGAGTTTTGGCACCACTAAGGGTTTACTTTTCCGAGAATTCAAAGCATTACTCAAAGCAAAAAGTGACTCACAAAAAATGAGATCCCAGTGATACAACACAAAGATAAAAACCATTAAATTATAAAATAGTGTTCCTAAGAGCACTTTTAGCAACAGATTAAACGCAATCGTGTTTGCGAAATTCAGATAATATCAGTGTATTGGTGTTTTACGTAAAAAATTAACTATAAATGGCTTGTTATTTCTGTTTCCTTTAGTATTTTAATTAACGAATTAATGCAAATAGTTATAGACAGGAATTTGACAAATTATAGACGTGAATTACGAGGTAAATTGATAGTGTTGCGTTGATTTATTCTTTTTTGCGCTTTATATACATACTTTTTACTGTACCGATAGGTATATCCTTCGACTGATTTTTATTTATTAAAAAAAAAACCCCGCTCTTCGAAATGTCATCTGTCATTATTTTCATTTAGCCTAGAAAAAACAATCTGGATATTCTTATATACTCTTGTACGCTGTGTAAAACTTCATAACCCTTTAGTATGATACATTTACATCATATTTTCTTACGGATGAATGGGGTTTTCATTTCTAGGGTCAAGGGTCGATCAACCCTCTTGATAACAAGTGACTACGAAAACTATACAGTTATTATATATTACCAAAGGGTAGAAAGTTATGTTTCCAAATTGTAGGAAAAGGGTAAGTGTAAGTGGATATTTGAAACTAAGATATGATATTACGAGACGTACACTTTTTTCTTTATTTTTGAGTGAAAACAATAAAAAATACGTCTGAAAATAATTGTTTTATAAAAATACCAATGACTAAATATCATTTCTCTGGCTCTAAGATCTTCATCTGGGTAATGATGTATCTGAAGCGTATATATATATATATATATATATATATATATATATATATATATATATATATATATATATATATATATATATATATATGTTATAGAGCAGCCTTCATGTTTAGAAACAAATTGGTTGATTGATTAAGTAGTGTATTAAATTCTAAAAACATTACATTCACATAAGTATTTGGTTAAAATTTTAAAAAATATATGACAGTACAAAAAAAAAAAAACAATTGACTCATTTTTTCCGGAAAGTTCCGGATAAATAAGAAATAAATCAGTCATGAGTCATTTTATACTCATAACATCCGGATACGATTAAACGAACTATTCTTATATATATTTATATTTTATTATAGTTTTATAATTATTTATTTGCAAGTAATAAAAAAGATTATACGGGTACATCTTAGAGCAAGTATAATCTAAATTGTATGCGAAAATAAGTCTGGTAAGACACTAAAAGAGTAAAAAAAACTGGGGCAGTATAATGTGAAAAGGCCTTAGACCAATTGTGACGTCACAGCACAGTTAGATACGCTTTTTATGAGAATACTGAATTTTGCAATTGATTAGACCCTACGCTTCACGGAGTATCCATGTTATCAGGTCTCCACGTAACCAGCCATTGAAGTTTTTATCCTAATTTTATAATAAAATTATCAACTTACAGAGATTCTCAAAGTATTCTGTTAAATAAAATATATAATATATATTTAATAATTATAATTTGTTTTTTCAATGAATGTATAAGTCTCATAATTTTTATAGATACTGTAAAAAAAACTAATAAGTAAAAGTTGATCGAAGCTAAGCAACGCCAGGATGTGTCTAGTAAATAATAATTAATCATATTTATTTTTAACAATAATCTGTTATATTGTATATTTTGGAGGCGTTTGAATGATCTATAGAAACAATTTATCGCCCGAGGTTCAAACCCGCCCACTACGAGTAAGATTACAGTAAGTTTTTGAATTTTAACAGAAGTTAAGATCATAATAAACCTGACAATACACTTATTTATTACTTTTCTTGTACTTTCCCTTTGATTATCAGTAATAAGAGATATGATTACATATTTTATATAACTGTAAATTTGTTTGTTCGTAAAGAAACATGAGTCTTGTTGCATTTACTTTAGTTTATCTTTAAAATAGCAGGTTACCCATGCTTCGCAACGGATAGCGAAAGTGATCAAACATTTTGTTTGTATTTCCATACCACATTATTATCAAACAGGCGGGTTATATTTTTTACAGTTTTTTAGCTGTAACTTTGGAACAGTTTGGACATTTGCAAAATCCTTTCTTATTGCACCTATTCAATATGTCAGGAGTCTTGTGTCCAAATTTCAGCTTTCTAGGTATTACGGTTTGGGCTGTAGAGCGATGAATGAGTCAGTGAGTCAGTGAGTGTCTTTGTGTTTTATATATTAAGATATATATTTATTTTAACATACATTTTATAGACAAAGTTTTAGAAATTTATGAAATTTTCTATAAAAATTACGCAAAACATATTGCAGTACTAAGCACTTATTATTATAAAAAGCAAATTATTTTTGCGGATCTTAAAAATTCTGTAAGAATTAAAATCAATTTAATTGTTAGATTCAGACATCGTCTTAATAAAATATTACAGTATAGAACAAATACAACATTAACATAGAAAACTTACAATCTATCCTAAAAAGTAAAATTCCTTTGAATCAATAATTACATAGTTATTTCCTGTGACCTCGTCCGCGTTTATTAAAGGACGTTACAAGTTGGAATGTTACTTGAGAATGACTTTACCCGGGATACTACATCATGTTTATGTTTCTCTTAATTTAATTATCCTCTATCCCTATCCAGTTTTATAATAATACTAGCTGTTCCAGGCGACTTTCGTGTCATGTCAGTTATACCTGATCACTTTATTTCAGTACATATAAACAGTCCTACATATAAAAAGGTAATATGTTAACATTAAAGTTATTTAGTGGTAATTACTTTATAAAGTTCGTGATATACCAGGGTTTATCAGAACATCGGGTCTTTTGGAGTGTTGAAACAATTTCTCCATTCGTGACCAATCAAATGCCCGGAAGCAAATGGCACGTTCTAAATTTAAAATAAGTTTTTTTTATGACCATTGTAACAATTTACAAGAAATCCGTTAAGATTGGCAATCTATAATTAAATAATGCTTATATTTAGGTTAGCGTCCATTATTTAGTCACTAAAAGATTTAGAAATTTGATTATTAAAGATATACATTTATTTTGAAGACATAAATAAGGCTTAATACACACAAATGAACACTTATATAAGAAAGAGTAAAAAGCTAAAAGTAATAAAGGATTTATGAGGAAATGGAACACGTAATCGAATTTGTGCAATCCTATGATAAAACTAATGCACTAATTCCGAATGCATCCAGCATACCTGACGTCACCTTAACTAAGAATAATTTTTGATTTGATCAAAGAGCGCGGGAAATTACGTCAGGCTTACGTCATGGTACAAAATAATATTCTAGACCAAATGAAATAGTATATTTTTGGGTCAAGTATAGGACAATGGGGTATTAAGAAATAATATACTATAAATGTACGTCATAGTAACAAAACTAAAGGAATTATTCTGAAATATCTCTCTGCTGGATAATATAGTCTTTATCAGTCGATAAAGCGCTTTAAAGAACTGCAGCTGTTGACTTTCCTGAATGTGTGTGTACCATGTATCTTACTTACTTTGTTAAGACTAAATATCTACTTTTGAAGGGTTCAGACATCAAAGAAGGGTTAAAAATACAATAAATATTTACTTTTATTTAAACGGAAAAAATATTTAAACTACATATTAAATAACCGATTGAATGTTTGAAATTATGTAACCAGGCTAAATTTACGTCATTTTAAATTTATTTGTCATTAAACTTGTATCGACAAGTCAGGACTCGACGGGAGTCCAATCGTTCAGAGTCCAGTTCATATAAATATATGGACTGGAGTATGGAGTAATAATACTATGTATATACATTTATATACCTATAGTATTAGCGTAATAGTAGTATTAACGTAATAACGATCTATTTTGCCAATTTCTATTTATTACCATCATTATATTGTACTTCGATTTAAGCTATTTTATTGTATAGTTATTTTTAAATATTGATTTCTTGATAACGTATGTTAAATATTAGCTATATACTTATTACTTTACATGTAAAAATATAAAATCATAAAATGCAAATTCTCTATGTGGTAGAGATGTACCATACTCTGTAGTATTTAAATAATTATTTTTAATTCTGACACAGATTGTTATCACAGAATAAGATTTTTTACTTTTCTCATACTTCAAAATTTTTATTCTATAATTCTTATTATTTCAATATCTTTTTTGTCTCTCAATATCGTATCGCAGCGTGTCGCTCCGAGTCGTGTCGCGTCGTGTCGCGTCTTGTCGTGTCATGTCGTGTCGTACCATTTTTTTAGCATACAACGCGACACAAAATTTATGTTATTACACAACCATCCTTCACTTCTCACGTTAACTATTAAAGTAAAATAGTAACAAAAAATAACGAACACCATATTTGAATAAATAGTTGCGCATAAAACTTATAAAACCTTGCAATGTTGACGTTTTTATTATCGAAATAGAGTGGAATGGTAACAAGTTAAAACATAAAATATTATGACATCTTAAATACAGTAAGTAATATTTTTGTGAAATCTTAATTTTACATTATGAAATATTAAAAAAGAGTAGGTAATCTATTAGTTCTTAAATTGATTTATTGATTATAGTGTCAGGACAATTTCAATTGAGCGGTGAATAATGTTTAAATGCTTCAGCGGTGCCAAATAAAGAGATTTTGTAACCATTTGATACACTAAGCTTGACACAGAGTTCCATTCTCGATCCATTTTAGTTTCATTTTGCAATAATTTGATTTCAAATTATACGAAATAATTAGAAAATTAATTAAAAATACGATTATATATATAATTTAGTTGTTTGACTGTTTGTTTATACATAATATTAAAGTATGGATTTATTAATCACCACAATGACTCAGATCGTACATCATCGGTTACGTATCAGAATAATTTTATATTCATTAAATTTAAACACTATAATTATAAACAAGTAAATCAAACTGTACATTGTATATATGTTAAACTGGGTGACATTATTAGATTAATTATAATATAATACAATTTACATAAACATCCATTCAAATGTAACATTTTGCGCAAACAATATTAACGTTTAAGATTGTATCTATCGTCTATTTGTTGACGTTCCACCTGACTCCGGTTACAAAATATTGCGAATCGAGTCAGTTATTACACGGACACACAGACGACAATTTATATAAGTGGTCAGTAAGCAAACAACGTTTATACCTCGTTAGTATTACTGAGATCTTGTATGACCATTAGTTAGTTAGGATTGCCTTATTGATTTGTATCAGTAAATAATGGGATGGAAATAATAGATCTTTAGGATAAGAGTTGATTGTGTGTTGAAATTCGGTTTTCTTCTCCATATAATTGATTAGAAATGTAAAAACGGATCAGATTTATTTATAAATTTAATAATATCGAAATATTACGTGTGATATACCCGCGTTATGTGGGGGAGAACATGTGTTATATGAGGGACTGAAAACACGTTATAAAAGTATCGTGTTATAGGGGGGATTGCTTAAAGAACCCAAGTCTACGCGACAAACTTAAGATTTCACAGAACTTCACACTCTTATGAAATGGTGATCTTTTATGAACCTGGCCTAATCCAGGAGAGGATATTATGTGGAACTTGTCAGAATCTATAATCCACCAAATTCTATAAATTACCCTCATAGAATTTGGACATGACATTCACTATGACACCCACCATGAAACCCTCTGATTGATTGCATGATTGATTGATTGATTGATTGAGAATGCACTAAATGTCTCAATATGATTGACATTAAAACAATAATTGTCTGTTTATAGTAAAATAATTATAGATACGTTATAGATAGGATTATTAGTCTTAGTTAGGAGATGTCGGTCGTATAGCCTGGTAATTATCTAATTAGATCGATGTATGGTAACAATTTTATGGTTATAACTCAATGCGGAATATAATTCATAACAATAGAAGGAAAATATTTATTATAACGGAAATTTTAAACATAAATTCATAAAATGCTATTAATTTTATTATCCGTTTGCATGTTATTGTTAAGAAACGGAAGAATTAAGTTTTCTTATTTAATTTATTCGCAAAGAAATGTAGATCTAAATAAAGCTGATATTATAAGCAAAAGAATTTCGATTCTCGTCTCGAATTTTGTATCTGCTTTTGAAAGAGAACTTTGTGTCAAAGATTTCTGAGGAGATAACTTGAGCTGGCAGTTATTCTTTTGACTACAAAAATATTGACTTCAACTTAGTCAACGTTCCTTTAATAATAATACCAAAAATACAATAATTAAAAGAACTGAATCATATAGTTTGTTTTCTATTTCAATTTACGGTTGGTGATCGATCTTCGTCTTATAAATCTTTAATTAAATTACACTTACTATATTTGTGTTTCTATCAAGTAATAGTAAGTTCTCAAAGTATAGAGATAAGGGCGTAAATACACAGGAAATAAAAGATGACATATCATAAAATGTTAAATAACATGAATAATATCACTTTCTAATAAGATTAGTTATTCAGTTATCTATAATTACGAGTGCTTTTAAAGTGGAATGCTGTATCGGCTTCCGTGAAGTTGCAAAATTTGTGTTGATTGATTTTATTACACTAAGTCACTGCTCGAATATACGAGTATATGCCATAATACAAAAATATCTATTATAGATTAAGTAACTTTGTTGATGAATAAATTATTTAAAGTGTAAATAAAAATAATTGCAAGCAATCATAAGTGTAAATAATGATAAATAAGTGTAAAAATAATAAATGTAAATAGTAATAAGTACAAATAATAATAAGTGTAAATACTAAACTCTAAATGATATCTAAAAAAAGGGAATTCGGTAACATTATATGATTACTGGACGGTAAATATATGGTAAGGCTACGCCGCGAGCAAAAACTATAGTTATTATTAAAATTATATCATTTAATGATTATTAATAATTAAATAACTAAACCAAATAACTCATTAACGAGAATTTGGTAAACAATAGTGGTATATTAGAGTTGTTACAACATTAATTAAGGGTAGAGAATGTATGACCGCTTTTGTCCTTAAGCGGTGGATTGAGCTAATCTAGATTAAACGGCAGTTTATGTAGATGTAGATAAATTGTATCTTTCTTAAATTAAATAAATATATAATGAAAAAAAAAGATAAATCAATATAACTTTAATACACTATCAAACACGTTTCTTTATATTTTAAGATAAATATTATTGAAAAATATAGCGTAGCGTTGGGCGCTCCGTCTCTACCCGGCAAGGGATATGGCGTGAAGATAAATAAATAAATAATAAATATATAAATAAATAAATGTAAGTAGAATAATTCTGATTACACACACTCTGATTTGTTACGGACTTTCAAATAACTTAATCGCTAAAAGGATATCACGTTTGTGATCTTAATTAGATCTATCTTATGACTATGTTAATGACAGTTTTATCATGTAATATATCTACTTGTGTTTTATCTTATCTTTTATTAAAATCAAAACATTAGTGTGAAATTGTGTGACATTTAATACTAATTTATTTTAATCTAACCTGTTCAAATTCGATTTTTTTAAATTATTTAATAGTTATTGACCCCTGTTTATTTTGGTGGACCTCAAACATTTTAATTTTTTTGTAATTTTTAGTACTGAGTGTTTGAGATTTATTTTATGTTTATCTGATTGCTTGTGTGAGGAGAGATGAAAGGCATGTAAAAGAGTGCTGGGTATGGTAGTGAAGGGATGGGCAGGTAGAGGACGGCCGGAGAAAAGATGGATTGCGTGAAAGATGATATGGAGAAGAAGGGAGTTTGTACAAAGATGACGAGTAACAGGAGAGTATGGAAGGAAAAAACATACTGCGTGCTTCCCGAAATTGGGATAAGGACAAGAAAATGATGACATTTCACTTGCGTACTCGTATAATAAGATAACAGGGATAATTACTGATAATATTTCAATAAACTTATGATTAATAAAATTGTTTAAGTAGCTGTTTATTACAAACATGAATTAAAATAAATTTCCTCTTCATAAAATTTGTGTGGCAAAAATAAAACGAGTGTGAAATAAAGAATCTAACTAGGTATCCTATTCTTATATATTACAATCTAAATACCAAAGTAATTATATTTTATTATATTTAATTACTCTGGTATTGTGATTGACATGACAATTAAATATTTACCATATATTACAACGACATTAAATTATAAGAAACATTGTTAGGGGATTTATAATTGTTTAAAGAGCTAAAGTACAGCAGGTAACAATTTACTACTGAATCAGCAATTCCAGTTAGCCATATAAATTGTTTTGATTCATCAAGCTTCATCAAGCATATAATAAACTTGTTTTAAGAAATTTCACTTACAAATACACATTTAGAATTAACTATTAATATTGTATGATCAACCTAAAATATAAACCTATTTAGTATAATAGACTTTGAAGTCAAGGTTCTATCTACCAAGTGGCTTAAGATTAATGATCCCTCAAGATATATAACTTGTCATCAGACATGATATATAGAGCTTTCAAGCCAAGGTTGATATATCTCTTATAAGCATTTTACTACTTTCATTTATTAATATATATGTATATGAAGGCATTCATCTTTATAGAAATATAACCGATTTTACTCACTGATTCATCACGAAATCTCTGAAACTATCTATACGATTAACTAAAGATTTTACATAGACATTAATTACTTCTTTTGTGATTTTACAGAATTCCTATCATAACGGATAACAAACTTTTTGCATTTCGCCAAGTTTTAAACCTGTTGGAGCTATACACTTAACGCGGGGGTAAGGGTTACTATAGCAACGGTTACCATAGCAACCCAAGTTTACATCCAAATTAACAGTGTGCCGAGCCAAGCGGGAGGGAATATGTTAATGTATTAAATATATAAAATATTTTATTTATCTACATAATTGAACTTTAACCTCGAATTTTACAAGCCTCAGGCCACAGCCCAGGCCACTTGAAGAAATAGAAACGATAACTATAATTATTTTATATAAAAGTTTACCTTTTGACATAATTGCTTTCATTAAAACTATATTATTGTAATTAAGTTGATATTTAACTACGCCCAGAGGGAACGTTTAAGTGATATTAAATTCAATTTGTATACCATTCTGTACAGATGTTTTGCTTGTATTATTCATGAGCCTAACACATTAAACATGAGTAAATATATGTATCATTTATATATATTAATTCGTTGTTATCAGATAAGGCAATACACGCCATGTCCATAGTCACGTCCGGATTTATAGGGCGGGGTTACCCCAGGGACTCTAAGGAACAGTTCCCAGAATGAAGATAAAAAATTATCCAAATTTTTTTACAGGTCAGCAACTTTTACGTCTTCTCAAACATTTTTATTAAGAATACTTGCACAAACAATAATTTCTGTATTGTTTTAATAAATTTGACTTTATAATTTTATACTGCATTTTTTTAAAACTTGTCGCGTTTTTTTTAAACTTGTTAATTATTTGGAAAATAATTAATAATTAGGCCACCGCCCCTTTGTTGCACCAGAACCTCCAGACTTCCAAATCTAGCCCTGTCAAAGATATAAGGAAGGACAAAGGATAATATGACAAAATGGAGATTAATTTGGTGTTTTATTTAATGTAAACAATGCTACTCTCTGGTATTCAAGTCCCGAGTGCTGTCAACTTTGTTTATGATGAGATTCCGGAACTGAACCCACGATCCTCTTGCACAGCGGGTTGATAAGTTATTGATAATAATGTATGTTTGTGGATAAATTAAAGATTAAAAAAATATTTTGCGGATTTAAAAAGTGTAAAATATCTATGAAGAAATTTCAAATTTAACATCAATAAAAATACTGGTGGCGAATTTTATATAATTGTATACAAATAAAAAAATAAAAAAATACAATTAATTAAAATACGTGATGAATTAATTTGTTGGTCCGTGTTTCAATGAGATATCAATTGTAACTAAAACAATCCAGCATCTGGCGTTTTCAGTTCAACTTGGGATGTATTGATGATTAGTTTGTCTCGCCAACAAACACACACACACACACACATATATATATATATGTTCGTCATAACGCAGATTTTGAAATATAAATTATCTTGTTAAACCCTTGAGACCACATTATTGTATTTAATTAAAACAATACACTATACAATACATAATTATTATATTCTAACATATTAGAATCACCAACAGTTTTACAATACTCATGAGAACTCTATAAATATATATATATATATATATATATATATATATATATATATATATATATAATCGTCGGTTCGTTTGTCAGTCACGCTATGCTTATTTGAAAGTTATTTTTTATTTGCAAACCAAAATAACCCACTAGTATATGGACTTTTTTTTGATAGATGGCACAATCCAGTCCTTTATTGTTTGGATGCAGACAGAGTCGCGTGTAAAATCAAGTATCACATAACAAAAGACAATGGTATTGTCATATACCGCTAGTTCATTACCACTAGCAGATAATATCTCTGTTCTACTTATGGAGTTCTAATTAATCTAATCTAATCTAATTAATAATTAAATATATATTAACTTAAAATACCTTGATTTGAATTTGAAATGACTTTCACACGCTTCCATTTTAATTTACCACAAAATAACATATTCATTTCTATTAACTAATTAATTTTTTTATCTATATTTATAATTATTGTGTATACATAATAAAATCGCCCACATCTTAAAACACGGATAACAATACAAACGTGCGCACGCGCAGGTGACCTTGAACCGCTTATTTCACTTATAATTTATCGATTTTCGTTTCAAATATAATTTATTTAAACTTAATGTTCTGCTATCACAATCTATATACGCCCAATTAATTAAATCTATAAGCCAGTTTGTATTTAACCTTATATTAATTGCTTTTTTACCGGTAATTTTAATTAAGATATAAAGATAAAAATAATTGTTTAATTTGATAGTTTTATAACATTTAACGATTACTTTAATATTTTGAATAAAGTTTCCTATTATTATTGAGTTAAGGTGAAATTAATTTGTGTGTATGAAATAATATTCATGTAATTGTGATGAAAAGATATCATAATAACATGATATGAACTGTAACTGTCCTTTATACGACCTTCCGATAAACACGATTAAGCATTGAAGTATTATTTTAATATTATTATTATTATAAAAATACTTACAGAAGTTGGACTGTTATATTTATGTCATTGCATGCCACATCAGGCATTCACGAATTATGTTAAAATTATTGGTAATGTCTTCTGGCTACTAATTTCATCAAGTATAATTCTTTTTATTGGACACTTATAAATTAGCTGATGATTTGATGATAAGGGGTGTTATCGTCCTGGACAAATGTGGTCGACAAATCGAGATTTAGGAAGGGATGATAGAGAGTACGAAAGACAAGAGCACAGACAGGGTGGGTTTGGTTTCCAAACCTGTCAAATGTTTATTAACTAGGATCCGCCAACCATGTGCGGCGGGTGTTGAGCTGAGCCCCTCTCCTTTCTTCTTTTCTTAATAACTTTTGAATGGCTAAACATTTTTTCAATCTGTTTTCGCTATAACATTCGCGTTCGGCTCAAACATACATGTGAAAATTTTTACCTAATTATCTCGTCGCATTCTGGAGACAACTAAACACAAAAAAGGTCTCCCAAACGGTTAAGAGCTTCGCTTACGCTCAGCTCAATTAATACATTTATAGTACTTTATTATTATAGAAAATGTATTAAAACATTCTTTTAAAAAAGTTTTGGTTCTACCATCGTTTAACAAGACGCGGATAGCCGCTGCTATAATGGAACAAGTATGCAGTTAGAGGGCTTCACTCATACAATATACATAGAATTATTAACCACACCAGCTGAAAATATTATAAAACATTGTTATTATATATAAGAATACATTTAAATGTTATCCCTTTTTATTTTTACTATATTATTATTTTTTTTAATTTATAGTTTCTATATAATAGGAGCTGTATTGAATCGGTCGATAATTTTAATGTCGTGGTTGGTGTTTTTGGGCAAATCTCATCAATAGAAAACTGGAGAAATGAAAGAAATAGGAAGATGAGAAGTAATTTGGGAACCCAGTTCCGTACACGAAAGACAGTTACAACATCCCCATAATAATGGTATATCAGAGGGTGGTACTGTAAAATAACACGCATATAATGAAATGGTTTCCAAAGTAAATAATTCAAGGTTGTGTAGTTTACTGAACTTCAATGACATTGCAGTTACAATAAGATCATATTATAACAGCCATTGTATTGTTTAATATATACTTTGTTCTCACAAAATCATTAAATTTAAGTATTAACTAAAACTGATTATAACATTATATAAACAATTTTGAACCTTATCAAATTCAAATAGAGTTCATATTGAAGTATTAAAATTATATCGAAGTAGATTTCAAAGAATTGTGTTGCAATAAAAATTTTTAGTGATTGTTACAATTTTAATTTTGTAAAGTCACTGGTTGACCCTGACTGTAACCATTGCTCGATTTATTTAACCTCAGACCTTCAAACATCATATACTATATATAATTATATGTTACATTACATTATATTGCTTTAAACACGCGACCGCTGTCTCAACAACGGTTAATTAATAAAAATATTTATTATACATTTCATTATAATGCAATAAGTTTTTTTAAACGGGGTTATCAAAATTAATTAACTACTTTATCAAACAACGTAAAATTTTTGTCTAGTCGGTCTAGTTGCCAGTCTGATTGCTGAGGTAAAGATCGTGGGTTCGATTTCTAGATAATTGCTTATGTGATCCACATGAGTTCCTAAAACTCTACGTGAATATTGGTTTCTATAATGCAAGAGTTAGTTTTTTAAGGGAAAAGATAAATACAATGCATAGCTATCTAGTATTTTTCACATTTTAAAATATAACTTTGTATGCCAGAAAATATATTAATAAATTGATTTCATATCATTATGATATATACTTAGTACTTAGAAGAGGCGCCTGCGCAGGATGTACAACTCGTTTTACCAGACAGCGCGGCGACAAAGCAACATAGGGCGTAAATATATTAAGTATATGTACTATTTATGTACAATCAATATAAGTACATAATATATAAGATAACAATATAATTGGTTTGCATTTGAATCACACTTAATATTAAAAGTGATTGGAACACGTTACACGTTACACACTTATTTATTACTAACTTATTCCATCCCGCCTCTTTGGGCACACTATTAATTTGGATGTGAACTAAGGTTGCTATGGTAACCTTTGTCATATTATCCGTTGTCATCTTAACCGTTGCTATAGTACTCGTAACTCTTATCCCCGCGTTAAATGTATAGCTGAAATGCAAAAAGTTGATATCCGTTGGGATAGGAATTCCTTAAAATCCGTTCTTAGTGGACGTCTACATCACAAAAAGTATCTATGTAAATTTTAAGTTAATCGGACAGCTAGTTGCGACGATTTCGTGATGAGTCAGTGAGTGGTAAATCGCTTATATATATACAGATATATATTATAAGCAAAGCAAAGCATGATTATATATAAGAATGTAAGCACTGTATAATATGTATAACGTGCATATAAATACAATAGGTAGATTATTATGTGAGAAATCCTATAATTAAATCTCGGTCTGCCAAAGGCTACGTTTTAACGAGGTATGGGAATTGTTTTTGTTCACAAACTCGAACCGAATAGTTCACTTTTTTGTCCAGTAGAATAATTAATTTGTCTTCTATTAACATACAATGAATATTGTAAGATATTAAACTAGCTGTCTTAAAACAGTGTCGTTCACACATGTAATTAAAAGTATTCAACCCAACTTTAATTTATAACTTTCATGACACATGAAAGAATCTCGTAAAATATGGTTCCCCATCCTTTTAAGATAATTTAAAACATAAGAAATGTGACAAACTCTTTCAATTATGAATTTATATCGTCGTTGGTCTATCTTTATGTCCATGCGTCGTTCAAAGACTATTCAACGGAATGAAATCTAATTTGTAAAAAAAAACACAACGGATATTCGAAACATTACATTTCCTAGGATGTAAATAGGGAATATTGTGTAAGAAACACTTAGCAAATACTAAGTTTCAAATTTCCGTAATTTAACTTGAAAGACTAAGATATTGGCTTGTAAAAGCTAGTCCATGTTAGACTTTCAATACTTGATAGGAGTGTATTAGTGTTGAGAGTAAGTGATCTAATATTTTAGACATACTTCAACCAGTTACTTTTTACGCAATAAATAACAAATAGTAAGTACGCAATTTATTAATTTTACGTTTACAGTGTTAATTACCAGCTCAATTAAACTATTACTTTAATTAATCGATGTTAATATTATGTCAATTAAAGTCATAAAAATGTTGCTTAAAACTTATTTTTAAGTGTGTTACGTAATAACTTTTTTAAACGTAGTGTGATCATAGTACAGGTCAATCAAGATGGCCGCCATTACCCACAAATTGACAAGCTGGTTTACGAAATCCATTAATAATAGGTATTAAAAAACACAATGTTTTAGAATACAACGATTAATTTTAATCCACAAAGCACAATAACATAATTGATTTTAAAATTCTAAAATCGTTTGAATATTAGAAAAATGATTTCCAAAAGATTCGTTCACTCAAGTTTTTTGGTAACATTGCTTTACATTTTACAATAAACTTACTTAATCTTGTAATGCTTATAATATAATATATATATATATTTCTAATTTATTGCACTTAGCCACAGTGGCTTCTCTTTGTCACATATTTATTAATTTATATTATCATTTTTATTTAAATTAAAAATTACAAAACACAAATTTTTCGAAAGTTTAAGATTAGTTTGTTCTAGTATTTGATCTAAAAATTTTCTCATTTAGCAACACAATACACAGCAACACAGCAACACAGCAATCATTATTCAATGTACAATGTATAATTTACAAATACGAATCGAGTCTCAATAACTGCAGAGGTACAGTTTAGCTACTAATAAACTAAACGTGGATCGCCTGGAGCGGATCGTTCCGTAAAGCAAACATTTGGTCGTTTGTTATTACTTCTGTACTCAGGATTTTATAAAGGTTGGTATACACTGGAGGTACAATGTATTTTAAATACTTTTATAACATAACAGTACTTAGTCTTAGTGAATAAAGGTTATCTATTCAGATGCGTTTTTTACATAATTTAGTTCAGATATTAAAAGCTTAGCTTAGCTTCTTATAAAAGCGGTTATACACAGGACATATAACAAGGGGGGTTTTTGACATCTATAAACAGGTTAATATTGACGTAATGAGATTTTTTTTAAAAGATTTATAAACTGATGGTGTTTTAAAGGACGCTAGATATAAACACGTACACAAACAATGTGACAAAAAATATACGTGTTAAGGTAAATAATGTTATTCTTCAAAGGTTATCTCCATTTTTAGATTACTTTTGACAGGTGACGTAAACAAAATCGATGATAAGAAGTTTGAGTCGAGCACAATCTCGCGAGACCTGTGTCATTTTTTTTAATAACTATGTAAAATAAAAGCTTCTACATCATGTTCTCTGGTTTGTATATAATTATTATATTATACATAATATAAAAAAGTAGTAGTGAGATTTTACGCTTTTAATATGCTTTTGTATATCTAAGTATTTAGAACATATGTTACACGAATTGTACAATTTAAGCGCTTTATTTAAGCAGCTTAAAACGCCACCATAACTGTTCTTTGTAACGAATAGGCTTAATAACTAAAGCGATTTTTGAAATTCTATCTTTCATTATAATCCGATATTTCCGAGAGATTTGGACCTACACTAATAAAATGGAGAAAAGCGCACCAAACAAAATAAATTCATACAAGACATTTTCAATGAACTTAAAATAAAGACACAAAACGAAGTACACACGATTCAGTCGTTATAAACATTGTTGTAAACATTTAGTCTAACACTGCCCTTACAGCATGCATGCTCGATGAAGATATAAATGATAAAATTGCAAAACATACCGTG
Source organism: Melinaea menophilus ssp. n. AW-2005 (assembly GCA_918358695.1). NCBI lineage: Eukaryota > Metazoa > Arthropoda > Insecta > Lepidoptera > Nymphalidae > Melinaea > Melinaea menophilus. The sequence continues at coordinate 6,037,161 of OU911042.1, forward strand.
TCATGTCAATTGCGCTCACATTTATGTCATGGGCGTTTTAAAAACCGGATATATCATATTTTGTAACACCATAGTATTTAAATCGTGTTATATCATTTAGAAATAATGATAATCAGTTCTATAAAATGCGCTAAACCTGGTTCTGCCTTACATGGTGGCTAATTAAAACATGTCACTCAAAATTATTTCAAAAAAATCTATTAAACCATGATAGGCTGGGCCACGCCATATGTAAGAGCAAGTTTCACTTTTTATTTTTAATATATATACATAGATACCGATAAAACGGTTCACCCTTGACATAATTGATGTGGGCGTGGTGTTAGTATCTAGACTTGCATGATTTGTTCATATGTAATTAGATTTATTGGTAAATAATTAATTAGAATTCGATTTATTTGTAAACTAGGCAGCTAATTTATTTAAATAAATCTTGTAACGTCGTTTTCGTAACTTTTTTTTACCTAAAACACTATCATGTCAGATTCGATTTAGTTTTAGAAATACCTACTACATTGCAACTTTTTAAACCAACGGATTTGAGTTTGGTAATGTCTAATTGTACATTTGTAATTATATAATCAGACTAGCTTATTCCCTCCCGCTTCGCTGGGCACACTATTAATTTGGATGTGAACTTAGGTTGCTATGGTAACATTTATCATATTATCAGTTGTCATCTTAACCGTTGCTATAGTAACTGTTACCTCGCGTTTAGTGTATAGCTCCTACAAATTTCAAACTTGGCGAAATGCAAAAAGTTCAAATCCGTTGGAATAGGAATTTCCTAAAATCCGTTCTTAGTGGACGTCTACGTCACAAAAGAAGTAACTATGTAAAAAACTTAAGTTAATCGGACAAATAGTATCGGATATTTCGTGATGAGTCAGTGAGTGGTAAATCGCTATATATATATATATATATATATATATATATATTATTATGTTAATAACACACCACATCATAGGCATATTTAATTCTAAATTATAACTTAAAATCAAACATCATAAATTGCAAATTTATTACAATTATTATCGCTCGTGACGAGAGTCAACATGATATTATATCTAAATCATATACAAATTCATTTAATTTGATTGTGAGTAAAAAAATAACAGTAAATTCAAAATCTACTTTCAAAACCATTTATGTAATTCGAGTTAAATATCCTGCGCCCACGCAAACCAGCACCGGTGGTTCTGATCGATCTTTGGTTTTAATGAACGCCTCGGGATACTATCTGTCTGTATTACTAACAAATTACCATAATACTGCTACTTTTATTATATTGGAAACATTTATTCATTGTTTATTGAAAAATCTCTTAATACTCGTTAATATTTATTGATTATGATATGAATTGTCATAAAATCCCTCCTATAAATCCTCCTCAGAATATACTTATTACATATTATTAACTTTATTTACTTTATTACATTTATAATGAAACGATTACAATCATTGAATTATAATGAAATGAATCATTATTTGAGAACATTAATTCGTTTATCATTATACATGTAACAGACATAATTATAGGGTATTATGTAATTTGTAATCAAATTCAATATTGTTTGAATAGTTATATAAATACCTATACGTATAGTATAATGAATGCAGTTTAAATGAAATGAATAGTTTTTTTTTATATAAATTAGAAGTTACATTAAAAAATGTATATAAAATTGCATGTAATTACAAATCCGTATTGCGCAGGCGCAGCCGTACATGGCACAATTATTGTAGGTTTATTAACGACTACGCAACGAATTTAAATATACCTATATCAATGAAATGTCTCTGCTATTACGTGAAAATTTAGCTCACTGTTTAGCAACTGCCATTGGAAGTTGCTAAACAGTGAGGTATGCGGAAAAAAATATTTACAATTTGAGTTTGATATAGTTTTTTGTGTAACTTTTTAAGGAAATCGCATGAAAATTTAACATAATAATTCGTAAACGCAGGTTGGGTTAAGTAAATTTTTTTTTGATTGGACAATATTGTAAAAAAACATTAATTTCAACAACTCGTCAATATGAAATATTTTATCCAAGACTATATATGAAATGAAATTCTTAAGTTTATTCAAAGTTTTTGTCACAGGTTAAATTAGAAACTAACAATTCAACATTTCAATAATCGTATAGGAAGTGACAAGTCAAAAACTGGCTTTTACGTAACTATTTATGTATTACAGAATTAAAATAAAGTATAAATATTTTGGAAATTATATAAACATTATTCTCACGGGTCACTTCTGGTTTATGAGTATCAGATACATGCGATATCGAAAATTATTTTTATATAGAAATGTCGAACACTTTTATTAATGGTAAGACTATCAGACCCTCAATTTCGACTCGCTGCGCTCGCGACATCTCGGGTGCCGTTTGCATTGAGCGAAGAAAGCCCGGTGTAATAACTCATCGTTTCCCATTCACCACTTCAATGGGATATCAGTTTTTTTACGATTATTCCTCAATGATATAACATTTTTCAAAAAACCATCACCTAATGTGTGTCTTTTTGATTGCAAAATTTCATAATTTTTCGTCAAGTTTTTGAGCCTATTCATGTCAAAGAATGTAAAAAAGTTTACAGTAGAGCGCTCCGCTCGCTTCGCTCAAAAACTAATTACTAATTCAAAACTTTTATTAGAATGAAAAAAAATATTAACCTTTACATTAGTAATAGGCTTATACTTGTGAAATCTCAAAAATAAGTAACTTTAGTCGACAAGAAAGTTGTCGAAATTAACACATTTTATTGATATTAAGAATTAGTATTAAATAAGTAGCATCACTTTCAAAAATAACTTACATAAATATGATATACATTTCTTTTTCAAACTTATAACATTACAACAATATAAATATATATTAATAGTTAATTATTATATACAATACATACGAGTACCTAAATACGAGGGTCAAACTGAAAGTTCTTAGAAAATCAAAAACTAAGCATTCTAGCAAGTTATTAGTTTTATTGTAACTTTTCAAAATAGCGTCCTTTTACAGCAATACATCGCTGCATTCGATGGAACCATTGAGAAAAGCACCTTGCCCATTCGGCCTTAGGGGTCTCTTCGACGGCGTTTTGAAACGCAGCCACTTCTTCTTCGGCGTCTATAAAACGTTTTCCTCGAAGTTTTTCCTTTATTTTTGGAAATAAATAAAAATCGCAGGGTGTGAGGTCGGGGCTATACGGCGGGTGACCCAGTAATTCCACGTCTGAGGTCATCAAATAGTCGATCGTTTGCCTGGCGGTGTGCGACGAGGCATTGTCGTGATGAAGGAGGATCCTGCGGCGAGGTCGTTTCTCTCGAACTTTTTCCAAGACAAGTGGCAAACAATTGTTAGTATACCACTCTGCATTAACCGTTTTCTGATCTTCTAAGACTACTGTCGCGTAATGACCTGTCTTTCCGAAGAACGAGGCCACCATCTTTTTTCCAACACTTCGACCTCTCTTCACTTTAGTTGGCAACTCTTCGGAAGGAAACACCCACTGAGCAGACTGTCTTTTGGTTTCCGGATCATAACAATAAATCCAGCTTTCGTCACCCGTTAGTATGTCGAACACAGCATTTGAGTCACCTCCGTTAAATTTTTGGATCATTTCTCGGCACCAATCAACACGGCGGAGTTTTTGAGCCTCGGTCAAATTATGCGGTATCCAGCGGGCACAAAGCTTCCTGACCGCTAAATGTTCATGGAGGATTTTGTGCACTTGACTCATACCTATGCCTAGACTTGTCCGAATCTGCTGATAGGTCACTCTTTTGTCAGTCTCTATCATACGCCGCATAACACTGATGTTATCTTCAGTCGTCGCTGTAGAAGGCCGTCCCTCACGCAAATCATCGGTGAGATTAGTTCGACCACGTTTGAATTCATTAAACCAGTTGTAAACTGTGGCACGAGATGGGGCTTCATCGTGAAAAGCCAATCGAAGTCTATCATAACTTTCTTGTTGACTTAAATGACATCGAAAGTCATAAAAAATCATTGCACGAAAATTTTCGCGGCTTAAATTCATTCTGACGTGCACAGACAATTTTCAATTTGCCGCCAAATCGTAAAACAAATGACAAATGAATGAAATGTACACTCAATAATATTGGTAAAGAGTTCTATTTTCAAAATTTAAACTATTTTTTTTAATATAATGCTTTTAAGTGGCCAGTTCTAAAAACTTTCAGTTTGGCCCTCGTATAACTCGAGAAATGAAGCTTTTTGAACAAAATATAGCAAACCTAAGACAAGCATAACATAACTAATCAGTTAGTAACTTAAATGGTGATTAAATTATTTACGTATTCTTGATGAAAAATGCCCAATAATATGCAAGGTTTTATAATTTCACAAAAACACCTCCTCATAACCTTTATGTAATGTCTTAATACAGTTGGAGTTGTGGGCCTTAACTTAGATCATTTATTAAATCCCACTTAAACATAATAAATAGGTTCGTTATAACAAATTTATATTATTTATCTTATTCTATTATATTTTAAATATATGACGTCAAATTTACAGGTCTTAATTTGTTGATTTTGAGATATATTTGTTCATAAATTTAGTATTACAATGTTTTATTTGGTGTTATTATTTTTCGAGTTTTTCTGACAGAAATATTACCTTTGAAACATTATCAAGTGCCTGATATTCCTGATTTATATAATAATCAATATAATCAACACTAAACCTACTGACAATTCTTGTATACCTGTTCCTACCGCACCCCGTCAAATTAACCGGTAATTAAAAGTTATTTTATTATATAACGCAGGTAATAATGGAAATAACTAAAAGTAAAGAGTTAAGAAAATATTATATGCACATTCTAAGAATTGTCATGTAGTTTGATAACGATATTATAACGTTTAAAAATGTGTAAGTTTTACAATAGTTTAAGAACGGTCAATTTGATCGGTACTTGGTAGGTTTAGTGTTAAGCAATTACAATCACGTAGGGCGTTCAAATAACACTATTTTGAACATTCTGGTATATTTAATTTACTTTTTTATTTAATTTTTCTGGGTTTTATAATCTGTAATGAATATTAACTATCCGTATTGATTTAAACCTCACTTGGACTGATTTTTTTAAAATTCTTAAAAGGTTAATTACCACGTGATCAACGTCAAAAGCTATGATATGTAAAAGGGAGTTCCCGGCTTCCGTTCAGGAAGAGGAAGAATGAAGGAACCATGAATAAACCTCCAGTAAGGAAATAAAAAGTAGGGACACAAGACTTTTGTCTCCCATACGAATAAATTTATAGCAACTACATGAGTATCTTCTTTACTGATTCAATAGGTCGAGCCAAATGTACCAAGAGTCAAATGTCTACAGTTAGGCTTCCAAAAAAAATCTCTCAAGAAAACTTAATTTTAATCTTTGTTATCTTATTTCCTTTTGACCCAATTAATGTAGACTTTAAGATTTATTCCGTAACAAAACAGTGCATAAATACAAAATGGAATGTACGTACAATACATGAATTATTTATTTAGATCCCAGACGCTAGACGGTGAGTCGTGCTTGTAACATACAGAATAAATCACAACTAGGGTTGCCATGCCAAGTCAAAACACACGAATATTCATCGTCAAACAAACCGGAGTTAAAGAAACATAACACAATAAGGAAGTCATTATATTTTTTACGGTGCACCTTAATTATAAATACAAACTGACACATTGGTTCAAAAAACCCAGAGGGAAACCAAAGGTAATTTGTTTACTACCTTCCGTTAATAAAATTTTTAGTGATAACCCTAGAAACTTCATATGTCTCGCACTAATCATTCAGAGTAATTAGTTCCATATATGTATTGAATGTCATATTTACGATCTTGACGTACACACATCCATACACACACCCACTCACACAAACACACACACACACACAAAATCAGGTAACACCAGTAAACTTTTTAGTGATAATACACCCAATAATGATAAGAAAATTGTTTTGGATATCAAAATGAAGGGCTCTAGAGGCTTAAGCGCTTTTCTCTCAATACTACGACTATTTAATAAATTTATATAATATATAAACCAAATGAAGTTAAGTAATGTATATAATGTAATTACTTTACTCGTAACTATTCCAAGTTTTCTAGTTATTGTTACATATATAGTATGCGCTTATTGTAATCTTTTTAATAGGCCATGAGAAACCATTTGATTGTAAACTTTCCCGCTGTCACCGGGAAATAAATTATATATAATACGTCTCTATTATTGTTATACAGTTGTTATATAAAAGAAAAATATAATAACGTGGTATTGTACGTATCCAAAGACATTATTCTCTTTTCACTTTAGCTTCACATTATATAGCTTCGATTAATTAGATACTGAGGCAGTACTTTTTAAGAAACTCTGATATAAATAGTAATTTGATCCTGTTATTAAAAATTTATAGATAAGTTTCGTAAATAACTTATTAACGGATTGTTTCACACACATCTCGCGAACAGAAGCGCTATAAAGCAGTAAAATTGAAAATATTATAATAATATTTGAAATAATTGGCTTGGATTTGGACACAAACAAAGTTCTAGTATAGACTTAATTCCACTATATAGACAGCCAGTTAATCAGGTGTCTTTTTCCACCTAATAGCAATCATAAGGCGATAAAACCTGACATACGAGTAGCAGATATGAAAACAATATAAACATTATTTGAATTATAAAATATAAACGGAACCCCAAAACACATCGTGACTCACAAAACAACAATATCGGCGCCAAAACGCAATAATTGTTTAAGAAATAGTATAATTTGTTTGGTATCAATCAATACGACCAAGGTCCTTAATGACTGCGTGGGTTGTGTGATCATTAATAATTGGTTTTGAAATTTCAATTTAACTTTAATTTAATAATAGTGTGCAAGAGCACCTCATTATTTACACATAACTTTAGATTTCTTATTGCTTCCTACTCGTTTTCATTTGTGTTATCATTGCTTAAGTGAAAAAACGCGCTATTTAGTACATAGTGACAAAGTTATCTTCATAAAAGAATTGCGAAAATTGAGATCATGTTTTATCATATTTATCTTCTTTAAAGATATCCTACTCTTGGAAAATCTATACATACAGACACACGCAGTGTATATAAGTTGATGTCTGTCTATCATACGAGCGTTTATAATTGAACTGAGCGGAAGCGAACCTCTTAACCGTTTGGGAGAGCTTTTTTGTGTTTAGTTGTCTCCAGAATGCGACGAGATAATTAGCTAAAAATTTTCTCATGTAAGAGAATAAGCTAGTATATATGTATAACCGTTTCATGTTTTCATACGGACAGAACATATTTTTATGACGGATCGCTTAAAACAATAGAACCTTTAAGTATCATTAAGTGTAATTACATTTGACCTATGGTACAATGTAAGGTTAATAATTTCGTCATGGTGTAATATGATTTATCTATGAAATTGACTATTACTTCCTTTAGGTGTGACTTGTCCTTGGTACATTGAGTTATTATTTGTTACAATTGAATAATGTGATCACAATGTGGGTACAATGAGTGCGGTTAAAATTATATTTGCAAATACATTCATTCACCTTTTATGGTTAGACGGATATTGTATTTGAATATGATTAAAATTGATAACGGATGTTAAAATTAAATAGAATCGTGTCGTAGTCGGGACGTATAAATATTAATTAAAATGAGTATTTTTTTTCCATTTTTATATATTAATGCATATATTTATGGTATTAAATTCGGGCGCCAAGTCTAGATTTAATAAATTCATTACATGATGTCTTCTATAAACTTGTTTAACTATGTTATGATTATTGAAATTTCAAAAATTGTGGTCCAGATATTACAGGTTTGAGTCCTATCTATGTTAATTCATTTTTCATTCTGAAATTATTAAAATAAAAAAAATATTTAGTATGATTATTATTAGATACAATAAAGACCTAACCTAACATATATATATTACTCGTAGTGCTAAATACGAAAGCTAACATTCCAATGCCCATGGTTTATCTTCCGATTATTCCTCATCTCTTCCTTAATCTATTTTAAACCCATCTATCAAGTCTCCCAAGAGATATAATCACTTACAAATGGATCGTCTGCTCGGTAATTGTAATACATAAAAGAAACATGCTGTTGCAAACGATAGTATATTTTGTTTTAAGCTTGTCATAATAATATACTTAAAGTAATTTGAGCATTAAAACATTATTATTATCAAAATGAACTAAATATCTACAACACATTAAGGTAATCGAAATCAATTTAAGAATGCTACCGTTTTGATCCAAATAAGGTAAATGTTTCGATCTTTGTAATAACAGAACAACTCACGATCGGTAATTTTGTGTCTATTTACTTGAATAAGTACGTACACTGGAATTTTCTGTACCATTTTAGTTCAAGGGCAATTAATTAGACATAGTTGCCTTCACATAGTGGTATTACCTTAATATGTATAATTATCGAGTTTTATATTAATAAAATCGATTAAATATCGAAATTAACAAGATAAAACCCAAAAATAAATTATTAACATAAAAAAATATTATATATTTTTTCCATCAATAGCAATGATCTTTTGTGTATATAAAATGGGAGTATCAAGAGGGCTTATTTTATTACAATACTTATCGAAATAAGCCCATCTGTAAACACTCTTCAACTTAAAATAAGACTATGTGGTTCCAATCGCCCTGGTCTGAGAAGAACTACACAACAAACTCATCCACGTATTTCTATATTCTGATTCTCTCCTTTCTTCTTTTCTTGATAACTTTTGAATGGCTAAACATTTTTTCAATCTGTTTATATCGCTATAACATCCGCGTTCGGCTCAAACATACATGAGAAAATTTTTAGCTAATTATCTCATCGCATTCTGGAGACAACTAAACACAAAAAAAGGGTCTCCCAAAAGATTAAGAGCTTCGCTTACGTTCAGCTCAATTAAATTTTTGTTAGCAAAATAATCATGAATATACATTATTGTATTAAATAGTACAGTTTAAATAAACTTAAGCTAGTGAATAGTAAATAAATACAATTAAGACATGATTCGTATCGACGGTGCCCTTACACGGTCCTATTGAACAAATATCATTGAGTAACTTTTAACGGATTGGAATATAACTTTCAAAACATTGTTTTACAAAATGTATCATAGAAATAAAGTGACGTATATACAGTAATATAAACACAGTGGCATTGAAATAGCTGAACTGATTTTGATCGAACAAGAACAATCACGATCAAACTAACTTTCAAATTTAATTATATATCCGATTGGAACCGATGATGTCATAATAGCGGAAAACAAACAAAAGTCCTTATATTTTGATTTTATAAAAAAAAAAAAAAAGATTTTATTATTTATATTTAACTAGCAAGTCCGTCAGCTTCGTATGCTTCATACAGTGTTACAAGTTAAAAGTTACATCCTAAGGTTTACAAAAAATGTACATATTATAGTTTAACTCCAGCAAATGTTTGTTTTCCCCCAATCCATTATCGGAATAAAACGTAAATATTCCCTGATAAACTTTCATTGGTGAATATTTTTTTATAATCGCTAGTTATTTTACTTATTCGTTATAAACAAACAAACGAATCTTTCCTCTTTATAATATTAATGTGTGTTTTCATTATCAAAGAGACAAATAAACTCTTCTTTTAACACAAATGTGTATTTTGCTTTCTTTATCAAATAAAAGTAAATTCTCTACATTTCACACATGTTAACGATAAATAAACGTCACATTATGGAAGTGTATACAAGTGTTAATTGGATTATTATGTACAGTAACAGTAACAGTAACAGCAACAGTAACAGCAACAGCAACAGTAACAGCAACAGCAACAGCAACAGCAATAGCAACAGTAACAGTAACAGTAACAGTAACAGTTAATGCCAAAATATTTTTGTAACATTTCACTTGTATTCATGTAATCGGCCATTAAATGTATAATAATATCATCAATAATGCAACTTTAGTTCAGTTTTACGTCTTGTAAATTTCCTGTTTACGTAAAGTTTTATATTGAAAGACATTTATTGCATTTACGATAATTTCTATTAAACATTAATATTTAATCTGTATTGTGTATCGTAATTAAATAATATAAATATAATTATATATATAATATATATTATTATAGCACTTTATTATTGTTTGTATAAAGTAATAGTCAAATTACTATTATCAAAACAATTTGAGTTATTTAGGTAATTTATATTATGTAATTTCCGGGCAATTTGTATATGTTTTATTAGACAGGTACCAGATAAGTTTTGTTATTAATGATTTTTGGCCTTGTCCTCGAGATATTTATTACTTCATAGCACTTACTTTTATAGACAATATTCTAAAATACTTTAAAATCCACTTCATTTGACATTATCAACGGTGTTTTATCAATACTTGTATGTATATGTATCATTAAAAAATCAACATAATTTCTTCAGGTAATCTCAGTGATGGCTGTTAAAAACTAAAAAAATATTAAAATATCGCTTACCAATACTTTTATACAAAAATACAATGCAATAATGAACTGAAATTCACCGTTCAATTAACAAATGAATAATAGTTAACACTTAAACGTAGATTGTATTCAATACTCCGAGATATTTAAATTAACTTCCAGCAATAAACAACAATTAAAACAGTAAATATTTGCAATACAGTTCGTAAAACTATGAGACATATCCTAATAAATAGAGTGTTGATTGTATGAAGGTCGTTACTAACAAACAGAATCCGTTTCAAATTTTATGATAGTTTTTATTACTACTTATTAAAATATTTTGGTTTTTATGTTTGTTTAATATGTAACCAAATTAATAACTTGACAAAATCTTAATTCTAAATAATTATATATATATTTAGCTTCACGCCATATCCCTTTCGGGGTAGCCACAGACGACGGAGCGCCAGACGCTACGGTCCCTACATACCTTTCGCCTCGGCCACAGACATCAACCTCTTCATACATGCCCTCCGAGGGGTCCTCATGCTTTTTACGTGACCTTCCTCCAGTATCATAGATACTGTAGAAATAAATAAATAATAATTAATATAATAATAATAAATAATTATAAACTAGATATTATAGTTAATATCCTTTAATTGTAACGAATTGTTATATTATAGAATAATTTGTAGGTATATTATAATGGCTGCAAAAACCACAAACAAAACTAATGTTCCCATACAACATTCATATAACACAAATCAGCAATATGTCAATAGTTACGCAATCTCCGGAACAAATATCAAACCACGCAACGTTCCCATAGAATAAGTAAATTAGTAAAAACTAAATTAATGGTTATGTTATCTGTAACCTCCTGGTGTTGAAGAATAACATTATTAAGAATAGTGTTCCGTATTAGCAACTTTTATTCAGTTATATTAAATATTTACTTAATTTTGAGAGGGTTTTGCGATATATACACTCAACCCTATTTTTACGCATATCCAATTAAAAATTCACTTCTAATTTTAGCATGTCATACATAATGAAATTGGTATTTTTGTTTATTGTCAAAGTGATAATATTATATCAGATCACCTGTTAACAGTACCTTTCAATTGTTTGTGTAATTAGACCAAGGACATTCGTGATAAGATTCTAGATACTGGTGTTGTAGGCTTTAAAAATATATATTTGTAACAAGACTTGGGTGACATTCACTTTTATAAACATTAGTCCTTTTTAAAACTAATGTATTTTATATTATAATTAATGATACTGATAACGGTTTTTTAATGTTTGTTCACAAAAATAAAATGATTATGATAAATGAGATTATATTTTTATATTTTCATGTTTATTATCTTAAATTTTTAGGGTAGGTGTCTAATTTTATTCACTGATAAAATTAATTTCAAAAATGGAGTCGTTAACAGAGTTAATGATATTTTTGAACTTCAATGCGGTTTTTGTTATATTATTATTTTAGCAATCAGTAGTGTAATAAAATACAGGTCGACTAATTGAATAAAATATCATTCATTAAGTTTGATATCTTGGCATTTCCTTATAAAGTATTTGTTAAAAATAACAAGTATATGTCCCATAGTTTCTATTTCAGATAACTCGCATTGACACCGGATTACGGAAGTCATAATTAATTAATCAAAAACAACATGAACACAATTTTTAGACGTGCATAGGAATAACAGGATACATATTTAACATATAAAAATATATTATGTAGATAATTTCAACATTTTTCGTTAAACTTTCTACAATTTGATATTATTTGACGTTTAAAACATTCATTTGTTTCATGCTTATTACATCGAGACTCACTTTAAATTCTACATTCAGATGTAGAATTACATGTAGTATATAATATTAATATAATTACATAATAAATATAATTTAATAATTGTACTCGTACATACGTAACAAAACAAGCAGAACAAATCAAGAGCAACACACAAATCCATGCATAATTTTGAATCTTAATATAATATTACAGGGAAATTCTAGTTATAATGTAATTTTATCTTACAACACTTATCGTGGCATATTAAAGTAAATCAGATCAGATAAAACGTGATTTTTCACAAGTCACGAGAGAACTTAAACTATTCTTTGTTAGTTGTTAGAGAAATAACAGAATTTGAAGATTGGAGATATTGGCTATTGTTCGATCTGAATAGTTTATGAGCTATAGTCGATCGAACAGAAATTTAGTCATTAAAAATGATATACAGCATTTCAGTTCACCACACCCTTAAACTGGACAGTTTACTGTCATATTTTGGTATATATTTCTTATGTAAGTGTAATGAATCATTGTATAACCAATAATATATATTATATAAAAAATTAATTTCTAACATAATGTATAAAATGCAGTAGGTCACTTGAATTCTTAACTTATTCTACCACAACTAAAGTACAAAAATTGACAGAAGTTCCGTCGTTTTATATGTATCGGAGTGTTTAGGGTTATAATAATGTGTATAGGAGGAGAATGCTAAAAGGAATTTGTGAAACCCCACCACTCTTTACAAAAAGTAAATAAGGTTAAAAAAGTAGGAGAGTGGTCTGAGTTACAGAAGATGTAAAATTCGTATTTGTTATATAAACATTAAAATTGGTTTTAAACAATGTTCTAAATTAAAAAAAGCTAAAATAAAAGAGACGAAAAATATGTTTATTAAAAGTAATTTCCATTATTAAAAGTTATCTATCAAGGTATACTTACAATCTGTCCCCATAATCTCTAGATTCCATAAACAATTATCCCGTATGGGAATCGAAACCACGTCTGACTGAGCAGGATCACTAACCACTAACGATTAGATCAACAGACCATCAATATATGGACAGATAATCAGACTATTATATTGTATTATATAACTAGACTTAAATTAATAGATGGTATAATTAATCAGAACATGACTCTCAGTTATCAGACGTATGAATAAAGGGGGCTGACCAAGCAAATTGGGATACAGCCAGAGAGAAGATTATTATTTTTATTAAATTGTTCTTATTATTATTTATAAAACAATTAATAAGTTAAAAGGATATTCTCAGAATTTACAAATCTTCTCCTTGTCTCATCCTTTAAAACCTTAAAAATAAAGTTATGAATTATAAACAATTCTCTTGTTGTCTTGTCTCAACAAAAAAACGAAATGAAAAACTTTTAACCTTGATTTTCCTTTTATAATAAGATGTTTTTTTTAAAATATTACTTTTAAGAAAACCTATTGAAATATGGAATAATATTCAGACCTAAAATCCAAACTGAATTACTTCATAAATCAACAAAACCAGAACGTGAGATCGACGTAAAATAGTTATTTGCAAATATACTCAATAATACTCTCTTCAATAACATTAATAAATAAATCAATGCAATTTAGTATTATGTAACAACTTCTGTATTGTAAGATTAATAAGTATAAAATACAATTGATTTATTACTTTTATTATTGTTGAGCTTTAAATAATACAGGAATTTGATTAGAATCAGAAATAAATTTGATATTGTATCTTAATTAAGATTGTTTCAAATACTCCAATATAAAAATACAATACTATTTATAAATAATTTAAACTGAGTGCAGCAATGCGAGTCAACGCCATATTTTATGTAGAAAAAACTCGATCGATTCGATCTGAAATATTTAGTGAGTCACTTAAGATCCGTTTTTAGACGCAGATATCAATTAAAACACGTTCTTACAGTATGTCAGCGTTTAAACACGTTGTACATTTAAATATATATTTCAATACACTTTTAAAACTATAAAAAGTTTTAATCTGATAGGTATTATTTAAATATATAAAAAACACACCTCTAATTCACATGGAAAAAATCTTGTTTCAAAACACCGTCAAACTAAACATTACATGACAAGTTTTTGAACAAATCTTTACATTTGTTTTTCACTAATAACAATGACACTATTCTTATTTATATATCTATCTATCTGTATGGATTACATTAGCGTTGTTAACACATAATAACACATGTACATATATAAGACGTGGAAATTTTTTGAAATTTGTCAACAAAAATAACATACTTTATCGCCCGTATCCACTTATTTTGGTTTTTTAGACTATACCTGTTTAACTAATTAATATTAATCACCAGTTACTAGAAAATGCAAATTGCAATAAAATGTTAGTCGTATAAACCATCTTTTTAGTTAATTGGAAAATTACAAAAATGACAACTAGAAAAATTACAATTATATCCGTATACTTGTATGAAAGATGTAAGTTCTTCTTCACGATGTAAGTTCTTCTTCACGATGTAATATCCAGCACCTATGTAATGTCCATCCGACAATCAACTTCCGTTGCAATTACAGTTGAACTCTTTTTAAATAAGTAAATAAATAAAACTATTCTATAATTAACAAGGATTTTTTATTGTATCATTATTGGCTGTCTAATTATAACTTGTTAATACAAATCTTTCAACACACGATCAATCAACTGGGTTTGGTACAAGATTTATTGTTAACGTGACTTGTTGTGAAATTAGTATGTGTATGCGAACTCGGCGCGATACATTATCACAAAACATAATAATGTTTCTTGTGAATGTTTCGCCAGTGTTAACTTGTTGTAAGGTAATTCATACAGAAGACACACCTCGTTACTAGCCCTCAGTTGACAAGAAATATACATCTCAGATGAAAGCCTGATGATAATGATTAAAACTATTACAATTTTATATGATAGTAATATAAAGATGTAAATAGAATACTAAACTCATCGAAGGGAGTGTTACATAGTAGCTCAAACGGTCTTCCAGAGGTAGCAGCTTCGAATCCTGGCACTGGATGTATTTTTATTCAAATTTAAAGAAAGTATATATATATATTACATATTTTGTCCAACTTCTTCCCGTCAGAGCAGCATTCCGAGCCGGTGTAGCTTACTCACGGACTGACTATACTGACCTTTTTATTGTAATAATTGACGATTCAAAAGTTCATGTAAGTGCCTACTTAAATAAAGATATTTTTAGTTTGAATTTGAATAATAAAATCTGGTCTTATATACCATTATGACCATATCAATACAAATGCAGAATGCATTTGGTGTTATTTCCTACGAGATAAACATTACGAGTTACTTCTGGATTCGTATTTGAAACTTAGCCAATATGTTACTATATATTTGTTAATTCCTTAGGCGTCTTCGATAATATGGATACTATTTGAATTAGATCAATTTGTATAATGTCCGCGTTATATATCCGGCACTTTCATTCACCATCGGAATGTTGATCACGACCGATAGATTAGAAACTGTCTCTTCACACGTGATGTGATGTCACTGATCAATCTCAGATATGTGTTTTAGAATTACAATTTAGATTTACTTTCTTCATATTTTACTAACATAACATTAAAATTAAAGATATTTACAGTATAGATAATGTGTCATCATCTGTACTAGTAATCAAATAATTTTATTTTTATTTTTTGTTGATGTAGTTTCTGAATGTTTATTTCTGATTAAAATACAATTTTTTTAAATAAGTTTTCAGTTTCAACCGTCTGAAAATCGCGGCCAAAGAATAAGCGTAGCTTAGCTACAGTCAGGGTCAGTGAAGTCAAAATGTAAAATATATAAAATGAAATGCGTAAAAAAGGATTAGAAGAAGACAATTGAGTCCATCCACCTAATTTTAATATATTTAATATCCTCAATGTCGCAATTTAACTTTTGATATTTATTATTTATTATAAGTGAAGAAATGTAAAAGTAGAGCAAATCACACTAAGATTAATATTTTAAGTGACTTATTTATATTAATATTTAAATTGA
Source organism: Melinaea menophilus ssp. n. AW-2005 (assembly GCA_918358695.1). Lineage (NCBI taxonomy): Eukaryota > Metazoa > Arthropoda > Insecta > Lepidoptera > Nymphalidae > Melinaea > Melinaea menophilus. Next base: position 6,053,503 of record OU911042.1, read on the forward strand.
CATAACCACCGAAGTGATTGCGATCCGAATGATATATTGACAAACACAGATATATATATATATATATATATATATTAGTCTTTCATTTAAATGAACATCGCTAGTTTATCGAATATCAACTTTCTAGAATCTTAATAGCATTCAAAAAAAATCTAAATTTTTAAAATAAGTCCTAAATTTTTTAAATTATAATCATCCGAAATTGAGATGATATCAAGAAATCGATACAAGTTAATTGAATTCAATATTAATTTATTTTAATTTCGTATAATTTGAAAACATTTCAAAATGGCCTCCACAAACTTCCTATACTTTCAAATTTTCTATTACCGTAAATTACGTAACCTGTCAGGTTATCTGTTGTATATTGTGGAGTAATTAGCATAATTCTGTGTTCGCACCTTCAGTTTGTATCCCTGGAGGCAATTAATTATATGTCGCTATGAAATACTATTATTATTATCGGAATTTTAAGTGCTGGTTAACTTGGGTACGTATTATAAGTATTGACGTGTCTTACAACATAATACGAGTATTTAGTGTGGTATTTTTATTTAACATAAATCATTATTTCATGGTCTCTGTACAATTTATTTATTAGAGCTCTATTAACATAAATGGGGTTTAGAGAAAATTAGAGAAAATTGCTTTTGATAAGATTTTATATATTTTTAAATATTTATATTTTTTTTTCTACACAAACCCCTTAAAAGAAGACAATGTTACAATAACATTAAATTATTTATTAGTTTAAATTGAATCATATTTGAATAAGCAAAGATAATATTAAATCTATACAATATATATATATATATATATATATATATATATATATACAATGAATGCTTTTTCTTTCGTACCGAAACTACCAGAAATATTAATGAGTTGCACTAGCTAGTTATTTAGAACTGTAACCTTATAAGGAAAATAAATGTAGAATTAGGCGAATGAATTGGTGACACAATTTAATAATAAAAAATAAACAAATCCGCTCTAAACAAAAATGAAATAAATTGTAACAATTATATTATACTCTAATATTTATTTTTTACTAACTCGTGTCTACTTCAGTGTCAGACATATTTACTTGAAATAAAACTTTTTCGTGGTTTTTTATTTAGTGGTTAGAATTAGATATGGCTGCTTATTTTATTGTGTGTGCTTTATTAATATATATAACTTATTTTCAATCCTAAATCCCGATCCCATATCATTGTAGGGATAAGAAATAGCACATGTTACTCGCTCGTAACTTTCCACAGATGTAAGAATTTTTTATATCGGGTTTGTAGTTGTTGGGGGTCTTTGTTAATAAACAAACATAAAAAGTTGTCTTTGTTATATTAACATAGATAATACATTGAAAAACACATTTAGTTTATTTTAAAATAGATACGATCAATGTGTTAGAGATAATGTAAAGAGATTAAAAAACCAACACTTCAAGGTCGTGGTTCCTGAAAGGCATATCCGTGACTGACGCATACAAATATAAACTAAACAATTTAATTAATTAGTTAAAATAAAAACATTTGATGTAGAAGGTTGGGTTAACTCATATAACGTAAAACACTTCACCTTTCTTGTATAAACCAAAAGTGGTCTTAGTAGTAGTCTTACACTAAAATTTTTGTAGTATTTACTGTAGTTTATTTCTTAATATATAATAAAATGCAGTGATTGTAACATACTATTTAATGGTATAGTAATACTATAATCTATGCGTTATATTTTTTTGACTGTTTGTTTGCACTTTGTTTTCATACTAATATCATAATCATTTTTCTGATTTGATATGTTAATATTAATATTATTTTCAAGTATTTTTCCCAAGTAATTAGATACATAACCATCAAATAACATTCTTAAAACGTCCGTTATATTTTCATAGTCGTTAAATGTTAATTAAAATAATACCAAGCGGTTGCAGTAATATCCGTGATCATATAAAACTTTGTAGGAAGTTGTTATGAAATCAAACATTTTTGGAAATTTAAAACTCTTTATCTATTAACATAGTTTAATATATATTTTAAATAATCTATATTAATTTAAAATTCTAATTCTAAAGTGCTATTTGAATTAGTTTTTCGCCATCTTTTTTTTTATTACATTTCCGGTTTCTTGTTGCAAGACAACCTGATAACCTGTTTTAAATTTTCATTTAACTAATATTATTGTTATTTTTATATAATGTTTATTCTAAAAATCCTCTATCTATATCTGTAAGGTCGCTCTGTAGTACATTCTTTCCGTGATTTACTGAACCTTTTTTTTGTGTCTGTCTTTATATTCATCTACAACTCCAAAAAGTGACTAAGCATGATAAAACATGCAAATAACAAGAGTAGGTGAGTTTGCAATGAAAGTATTATAAAATATTTTCATATAAAACATTAAACTACCGTTGGTGTCCTGAAAACTCAATTCAAAAATACATTGACTATTTTTACTAATTACAATATATATATATATATATATATATATATATATATAGATATATATATACAAGATTGTTTTTATGTTTATTTTCAGGTATTTATCCTGGCTGTTAATTATATATATTATCTGAGCAAATAAAGACATTTAGAAGTACATACAAAATAATAGGCCTAATCTATTATTCTTATTCAATCTATCACACGCCTTCCGGCTGTAACGATGTGATACAGGGTCAAAACAATTTAGAAAATACTCAATCATTCCATGCTTTCGGCTTTCGGCCAAAATGGAGTATAATCTGACCTTACTCTAGTTTCGACTTGTTACAGATTACCCAAAACGTTAAACTGGATTTAATACAACTTTCGTAGCTCGAGTTAATGACACATTAGTGAGAGGTACACGAGAAATGTTTTAAATTTGCAAAATAACATTATTAAGTGTTTAAATATATCGATAAATGTTTTATTATTTATTGTATTTGATAGAAATCTGTATTAAGTAATAGTTCTATTTACAGTTAGTTAAAGTGCTTGCGTGGGTTACAATAAGCTGAGTTTGTTTAGATTCACTCGATATTTCGTTCAAATTACTTGGCAAATTCAGACTCTAGATCTTTTATTTTGACGAGAAAATATACTTGCATCCTTTAAATCCCACTGTAAATAATGATGAAATATATTACTAGGATCCGCCAACCTTGTTGGTGTTGAGCTGAGCCCCTCTCCTTTCTTCTTTTCTTGATAATTTTTGGATGCCTTAACATTTTTTCAATCTGTTGTCGCTATAACATTCGCGTTCGGCTCAAACATACATGAGAAAATTTTTAGCTAATTATCTCGTCGCATGCTGGAGACAACTAAACACAAAAAAGGTCTCCCAAACGGTTAAGAGCTTCACTTACGCTCAGCTCAATTAGATCGTATGGATAGTTTAAAAAAAACTCACAAACTTTAGCTCTTTTGAGTATATATCGTACTATTGGTATATAACACAAATGTGTACAACTATCACAGTGAAGCAATAACTATACATTGAAGATCGTCATTCGGTCTGTTAATAATTACAAAGTAACATTAATTAATTTAATTGGTTTAACTTTAATTCGCAACTTTTAGAAACAACTTATAAAATATGTAAGGAATTCGAAAGAAACTCAAACGTTATCTACGATCGTGATAAAATATTTATCCTACTTTTATTAAAACTATTTTTATATTTGTTACAAATATAATATAATATAAATTTTATACATTTTTCTAATTTATCTTCAAAAGTAATCTCAACTAACGCTCCGTTTCATATATTTCATAATACGTTTCGTAATCGGTTAATATAATCAATCACAACTTTATTATTATTCATAAAAGAAACGATGATAAAACAATAATTATTCTAATACAAGTGATAATATTTAATAAACAGTTAGCTGGCGGTGACATATTTGAAATACAATGCTGATAGTATCTGTTCTTCCAAAACCATAGAAGACAACACCTGCATTCAGCTTTATTTACACAATATGAGCTTTTGGTGCCCCAATGAATACTGTTCAACATATTTTGACATTCCGTGGGAAAGTCAACGTTATGGCGAATATTACTCTAAATATTACAATGGATGGATCATTTGAAATGCGACTCTATTGTGTGATAATAGAATATAAATTGACGTGGCTATCAATTCTAAACCCGTGGTCAGACGTCACGTAGTTTAGTTATATTACACTCAACAACATTAAGATCACGAATTTATATGACACTGTTGTAATAGTAATATGTCGTAATTTATATTTATATATAACGTTCAGGTTTTTTATGCTTAAATGTTCTAAATAAATTGTATGGAAAATAAATTCTTTTAGCACTTCGCACCTGATCCGCTGTCTCGTTCCTGAGTGCAGTCACTCAACCTTATGAATACCTAATTGATAATAAAGCCTTAGACGTAAAATTTAAACTAAAAACTAACTAACTTACTAATTTACTTTCTTATGTATAAGGAACTTTGTAACACTTTGACATACATACATTCTAAGTTTTGTAATGTTTCTACAGATTATTAGCAAAAAACTAACTACACATGTGGGTGTTAGATTCAAAACATTATATGTATGTTAAATATAAGTACACTTTGATTGACACATAATGATAAATCATTTCCTAATAGTTAAATGTTGACCGTATTATGGAACATTATATATATATTATTTGTTTTAATAATAATTAAAAAGGAGTAAGAGAAACGATTACAATCACTTTAACCAACCTTCGAAATAATTGTAAAAGTAATTTTTACTCAACACTTAATAATAAAAGCAATTACCTAACTTTAGGCAATTGGATTCTGTACCACTTTAGAGACATAAAGAGATTGAAATACTAAAAACTTTATTCGATTTGAATCCAACAAGTGAGCAGAGTCGCAGTCCCAAACTAGTGAATAACAGATCAGTTTACATGGTTATATATTGTAATGATAAATGATTTTCAATACATTAATATATTACCGTGTCATATATGATTGATCCTTAAGTTTAACAAGTGAATGTTATAAATTAAATAATAACTAGTGTTTGTTATTTGATAAAGTATTCAGCAAGTGCATCAAGATCTTTCTTGATCATATTACTGAGTTATTTAGTACTATATTATGTGCATGGTCTGCTTGTGGTGTGGTTCTCTAAGCAGCGTTCATTAGGCCTTTTATAATATAGGTAGAGGTAGTTAGAGGTAATTAGTTCAGAAAAATATTTCTAATTACGGGTTTTTAAATATATATTTACTTGAAAAATGTTTTATTCTTAACTTACGTCAGTAGTAATTGATTTAAGACAAATTTCTTTATAGATATTTCATACGTACATCACTGAAGAAGTACCGTGAAATGTGAAATAGCTTTATTAGTATTTGTTATGTTGATAGAAAAACCCCCATTGCCTTCCCATCCTGAATCCCAATCCGCTTCTGCCCCCTAACCTCGCATTCCCTGGATGGCAAATCATTAGGAAATTCTATGGAGCATTAATTAAAATTAATTGCCTTACCCATTCGTTTGCTTTAGATACTATCTTCGGCTTAACATTTAATAGACATATATGTCCAAGTTTATAATAACAATAGTATACCAATAATATACGAGTATGCTGAATAGATCGCATTGTTGATTGAAGCCTTTTGTCTCGGAATCTAAATATATATTTATATATATATATATATATATATATATATATATATATATATTTGGGCTATATATATATATATATATATATATATATATTTGGGCTATATATATATATATATATATATATATAGCCCATGTCTTATTATTAGAGGACATCACGTTACTTTTAATTGCGTATAAATGAAAAACTCCCTAAATAATAAACCATTGTCTGTAAAAATTAGAAAAATAAGTTAAATTTAAATATTTATAATAATTAGTTATTTGGACCTTAAATAAAAATGTCTGTTAGTTAATTAAGAAATATTATCAATTAATTTTGTTTCAATTATTATTCATATAAATGATTTTATTTCAATAATACCTTGAAGTAATTTTAACATTGATCTGTTAGTGTGATATTATGAATTAGACGCGTATTAAATCGATAGAAACATGTTCCGGATTTTATTAAGAACAAATCGTAATGCAATATTAATACAATAGGTCTTATATGTTAAATTTTTCTTTATTTTCTTATTCTTTAGACTTTGGGAACAGCTGGACGTAGAGAGAGAAGGCTGAAGAAGGTAGAAGTGAAAAATAGAAATAGAAAATGTTTATATAATATTAATCTTCGGAATAAAGTTGGTTAGTTATTATGTTTTTTTCCTTAAAAGTAATTTATTATGTAATTATTAGGTAAATAATAAAATTATGTCGATTACAAAACTTTCTTATTTAAAAGTTCTATTTATCACAATACGTAACAACGTTCACTTTATTTGCTTAATATAATGTCTCTTTTGACAGCGGTGGTTCATAAAAAAAATATATCTGGTCCGAAAAAATATCCGGCTGACCTCCAAATGGCCTTGCACTGTTGACTTTCTATCAAACTTACGTAGCAGTAGGGTGACCATTGGTTATAATAGGACTGTTTCTAACTTAATTTATCAAAGCAATAACCAATAATTTTTTCTTACCTTATTTATTGTGTTTAAAAAAGCATTCGCGACAAAATAGTCAGTTCATTTTATATATTTTTTATCATTTTCTTAAATAAAACAGTATATAAATACACTGTAACTGTTTTACAAAAAAAAAATATATATATATATTAATAATACAATAAATAATAAAAAATATATAAATTACTAAGCAATATATAGTTTACAATTTATCACAAATCATAGTAACTCTACGTGTCAATAACAACAGGTAACAAATTAAATAATATAAAGGCTACAACCGCCTATTAATCACATGTGGAATTTAAACGACAGTTATACGCAATACTTTGATATGTATAAGAACCTTGGATAAGAACTGTAGAAAATAAAAAAGTTCATTCCGGTTCAAATTTTAAGGCTTTTGACCTTACCGACTACTTCCACTACTGGTATATCGTAATATTTTCTATATTAAAGAAATAATATAGAAAATATTACGATTAATGATTGAAGTGAATATAAAAAGTTAAATACTTTATTGATTTATCCTATACTAGTAAGTTTATCAGAAATATAACACCGTAAAATATGTTTCGTCGTAAATTCTTTTTTACGAGGTGTATTAATTGTTATGTACCACATAAAAAAACTATTACAATGTTTAAATTTTATTGTCTTGACTGAAATTTGAAATATTTATTATATTTTTAAGTATACTTTTGTTTGTTATTCAAAAACGTTCATACGCTTTTTGGGTTTGAACTTAATTATTTCGGATAAACCCACTCAAATAAATCTCGTTTGTCAATGTCACTATCAAGTTTCTAAGTATTGCAAAGGCACTACAAATCGATTGATACAATATTGACAGAAAAAAAAAAGTTATTTAAAGACATTACGAAAATACGAAAGGGTAGTTATTTTAGATATCTTTTAATAAAAAGAATTAATTCAATATAATTTCGCGCTTCGATGTCGCATAAATCGGCACAAATTACGCCAAGGCTATTATAACAGGGTTCGTTTAAATGTAGCAATAGTTACGTGAGCGTGCGAGAAAGTTACAAGTAAAATTGAGATATGATCCAAACATCCACCACCTCATTGATCGTCCGACTGGAACACTGCTTAAACTGAATACTGCCCCGTCAAATTGTGCATCTGTATACGATAGGGTGACCACGTATTCAAATTCTTGAAGGATTTTTTTTAACAAACGTAAATGTAAGCAAAAAGTAGTATAAATACCATACATGAAATAAAATTCCGTTCTCATGATGACAGGATATACTAGAACTAAAAACTGAAAAGTAATGTATATATATATATATATATATATATAATCGATTTACCACCCATTGACTCATCACGAAATCTCCGAAACTATCTGTCCGATTAACTTGAAATTTTACATTGTTTCTTCTTTTGTGACGTAGACGTCCACTAAGAACGAATTTTACGGAATCCCTATCCCGACGGATTTCAACTTTTTACATTACGTCAAGTTTTAAAACTGTGGGAGCTATACACTTAACGCGGCGCGGGGGGTAAGAGTTACTATAGCGACGGTTACGATGACAACGGATAATATGACAAAGATTACCATAGCAACCCAAGTTCACATCCAAATTAATAGTGTACTCAGCGAAAAGAGACGGAATAAGCTAATATATTATAAAATAACAATAAAATGGTAACCCTAGTCGTGATCATGATACGGAACTAATAAATCCGTCACTATTAACTGAATAATACACACTCAAATAATTCTAAAACATGTCCATTATCTGTGAAGTGTTGTATCAAATTGCAAATAGCAATGAATCATGCAATGGGTGCTAATGACATCTTCTTGATATGTGACACTCGCACGACGATTATTTATGTCCATCGATAATCATTATATAAAACATAATACTTGGCAGGTTTTGTTAAGATTCATGTACGTAAAGTTAATTTTAAATTTACAAAATGATATTATTTATCTTCATAAAGAGACAAGTTGAGTTTGTGTTTGTGATTTGAATGATGTTACAGTAATATATTGAATGATTGATTGATTGATTAATATTATTGTCATTATTACTCGTAACGATCGCAGTGTAATACGTAGCCTATATCCTATACATTACCAGATACTACCCTCCACAGACAAGCATACAAAATCTAATCCCTTTATAACATGTATATGAACATTATATAGATCGTATTACAAGCAGTTAACCACACCATAATTTAAGCATATAATTACTGCTTGTAAATATTTTCCGTTTCTTATTAGCAATATATTATATAAAATAAAACCCTACGCCGTTAGGAAAGGTATAATTTTCTTGCAAAACTCGATTAGTCCAATAGTTTGACTAAATAAATACATACATTTAAGTTAAGATAAGATAATTAAGTTTTCTCAGCGAGTTTCATCACTCCATAACTAAACCATGCCAGTTATGTTAAGTGTTTGAAGTGTTAATTTGCCTTGACACAGGTGGAAAATTAACTAACTTTTGACTTAATTAGAAATGACATACCATTATAACAATTGAGAATTATTTCGCTTATAAACTTTACTTATATTTTCATACTATAATAAACAATTAAGAAGCGACACATTCAAAAAAATTTTTTTTAAATATTTTTTTATTTGGTCAAAATGTGTGTGATTCATGTTCATACATTCATACAACACTGATTTTATTTTAATGACAATTGTTTTTTTACTATTGAAAAGATTTACGTTTCCGTAATCTAAAATGACAAATTAACATACATTTTTATAATTTTATTATATATAACATTATCTTAATGATTTATTTGGTACAGTGATTGTAATTCAACCATTACCATAAAATGTGACCTTATTCTTAAATTTAAAAGCCTAATTGATTTAGTGGACACATTACTATTCTGATTTTAACAAAATAAGTTTGAGTTTTAGTTTTGAGTTAATTTTTTTTTGTCTTTAAATAATGGTTTTCTTGAGTTCGTTATATTCCTACTATATATAATGTTAAAAAAATAGTATGATCAAAAATATAATTTTAAAAAATTTTACTCAGTTTTCAGTAAAAGCTACAAAAACATCTTACATATTACAAATAGTTTGTTAAAATGTAATAAAATATGTTATTTTTTTAATTAATGATCTCAAAATATAATTACGTAAGATCGTTAAGATTATTATGAAATATTTTTATGATTACTCGGTTACTGCAATATAAAATTAAGAATACCAAAATATGTTACATAATTATCTTAATGGATTATATATGTCCCCCCCGCTCCCCTCTCGTGGCTTAATACATACTAGGGGGTAAAAAGTTTTTTTAACCATGCCCATTGTAAGTGCATTTCATAAAATCCGTTCTTACTACTTTTTAACCTGCCAAGAACAATATTGTGGTCAAGTTTTATATTTATACCATGCAGGTGAAATTTTGGGAAATCCATTCTAAGCTAACCTCTGCTACAGGCGTTACCTTCATATTTTTATATATATATACATATACTTCTAAATTTATTTTATTTATATATATTAAAAACTTCATCGACACGGTCAAAATACGAACCTGCGATCTTTGAAACCACCATCCCGCGTTTTAAGAAAAATATTAAATGAATTTAACATGACTAAATCCTTATCATTGATTATATATTTAATGAAATAATTGCTTATTTGTTTACATTATTCTTGAAATTAAATACAATACAAGCATATTTGAATTGACAATTTAATATTGTAAAATATGAAAGTCAAAATTACTTACATCCGAGCGTTGACGGCACGTCGTTGACAGGTTATTGATTATATATTAAAAAAAATATAATGATACCAAATTAATCAAGTAATCAAGTAATATAGGAAATGATTAATAAAGCTTCCGATAGCTATTAATATTGAACTTTCCTATCAAATATTTGTTATAATTTAATTGCTAAAACAAGTTTACAGGTTATAAGAAATATTTTACAGAAACATTATATTGATGTATCAATGGTGGATTGGATTTGATTTGATTTGATTTGAAGTTCCAGTTGTTGTTCCAGAAGTTGATGTTAATATTCCAACCATCTTCTCTTCTAAAGGAATATGTTTGTACCACGAGCATGGCGTATTCGTTTTATGTAATTATATTTCTAACTTCAAAGTTTATTTTTAATATCTAAGATAACCTATAACCTACCAATGCTTTATCATTTCTTAGTTTGTTTATTAACACTAAACCTACCGACAATTCTTGTATACCTGTCCCTACCGCACGCCGTCAAATTGACCGGTAATTAAAAGTTATTTTATTATATAACGTAGGCAATAATGGAAATAACTAAAAGTAAAGAGTGAAAAAAATATTATATGCATATTCTAAGAATTATCATATAGTTTCATAACAATAATATAACGTTTAAAAATGTGTAAGTTTTACAAAAGTTTAAGAACGGTCAATTTGACCGGTACTTGGTAGGTTTAGTGTTAATGAAAAGTCACAAGTTCAATAGTTTTTACACGCATTTTTACAATATTCTGTATGCATCCTGAAATAATGGAACCGGTACAAAAAAAACTAACTCAACCTCAGCACTGTGAAAGTATTCTCACTAAAACAATACATTTTTGATTAATTTAGACAACAATGCATTAATTTGAAGCTTTCTTTTTAAGATTCTAATACGTATTATTCATTTCTCACAATTATTACTTACATTTTTTTTGTTTTAACATATACTTTTATCTAAAGTTTCATTAAAAGTTGAGGTTAATTAGTCTATAAAACTAATAAAAGCTGTATATATATAGATAGAATAGCTGACAACAGTTAGTTATGTAGATTAAAATCGTAATGATGTCTTAAGTACAAATTTCTTTTAATTTTATGTATCATAACAGCAATGATACATTGAAATTATAATAAATGATAAATTATTCAGTATTAATGTGTATGGTAATTTAGATACCCGGATAATTACCAAAGGAATATTACACTAACACGTGTACTCAGTTACCAAAACTCAACGAGCCACGAAATGTGTTATGGTTTTTTTTATATTTTAAGTTACATAACTTAAACAAACATACACAAGAATTCTTAGAACCAATTTAACAGGAAATATTGCTGTGACAATCTGTTATTCTTAATAAAAATCAATAAATTTTGTCGCTTTTATTGTTATGAAGTATTGTCATGTTTTCATATTGTTTAAATCGCTGAGAATCGTGAAGAAAGAATCATTATTCCAAACCTGTCTCTACCATCGCTGTTTTTTTCTAAATTAAAAAAAGAACGATGCGTAGGTTACATTTAAATGATGGTTACAAATTATTGTAGAGTGCAATTCTTTAATCACGAAACAAAGTCAGAGAGCAATGTCTGTTCATTTTGAATTGAATCTTTAAAAATTACTATTTTGAGAAATCTATTCCAAAAACAATTAAATTTTAAGTATTTTCTTTAAGACATTAGAAACACTCTTCCGAGTAGCAAAAATACTCATGATACTGATTCTTTAATTATTATTAACAAATAAAATCAAATGTTATTATTAATAATAAAAATAAAACTAAAGAATATTTGGCAATGCATTCAGTATAGTAAAATAAAAAAGTGCAATCTTCAGATTTTGCTAACTATCTATCTGTGATAACACAAATGTTACATTAATATTTTTTCTTGACATTTCTTGAGATTATTTAGAATTATAAAATATGTAAAGAAAAAATATTAATGTAACATTAGTGTTATCACATATAGATAGTTAGCAAAATCTTAATATATATATATATATTAAGATATATATATATTAATAAACCTAATATATTAATCAATACTTTATTATCATACTTATTATAATTTTTTCGGAAGTTCATTCCAGTTACGTAATGTTGATTGTTCTTATCTAAAACCTTTAATATTAATTATTTAAATTATATTATAATTATTATTGTATATTAAATCAAGGTTGTATCGTATAATAATACAAACACTAAATTCTTATCCATATGTATCTTAATTATATGTTATTTCTTAATTTTGGTAAAGTTCCTTTTAAGCTACATGGGATTATTTATAATTCAAACTCGCTGTTTATAATTCTGTAATGTCAATATTACTAGGATCCCCCAAACGTGCGCGGCGGGTGTTCAGCTGAGCCCCTCTCCTTTCTTCTTTTCTTGATAACTTTTGAATGGCTAAACATTTTTTCATTCTGTTTTCGCTATAACATCCGCGTTCGGCTCAAACATACATGAGAAAATTTTTAGGTAATTATCTCGTCGCATTCTGGAGACAACTAAACACAAAAAAGGTCTCCCAAACGGTTAAGAGCTTCGTTTACGCTCAGCTAATTAAACAATACATATTGCAATACTACTTAAATAAAATATTTGTGCTTCCATTTTCGACATATCCCTAAACTAAATTTGTTTTTAAATGACAATTTAGAAATCTTCAAGAAACTGCCTACAAAACTCACCTAAACATTGTAAATTACCTTCCAACTTAGAATCTCATAAATAAACAAACATTAGTTAGTATACATAAAGTTATACTACGTTACTATAGATATATCCGTTATAATTTATGTCTGCCCTTAGAAAATTCGAAACCAACTAGAACTTCTAACAACACTAGTTTACTCGAAGTTGGAAGCAAGTTATCTCTAACATAATCTTGAAATACTCTTATGTTTGTTAAATTTGGTTAAACAAGATTTACTTTGCACTTATCCTCTTGAGCTAACATGTAAAAGACTGGTTATATAAAGAACATAAGTTCTGTTAAATACTACATATAAAATAAATTGAATGAACGTAACAGGAACATCGACATTCATTTATTAAAAAGGTTTTCTTAATTCACAAATAAAAAAGTTAATTAGAAAGCTATTATTATTTTCTTTCATTAAATGAAAGAAGAAAAAAATCTCGAAGTATTAAGAGTGTGAAAGTGAGTCTGTAACAATAATATGCGTATAATAACTTTACATATAACTTTCTCAAAAAAACTCCGAAGCTCATACAGTTATTGTTTTGGTGAAACAATAAACACGACGCGTTTATAGGTTTACTTTAGCATTGACGCCATGAGACCGTATCGACATTTATGTTATATATATAAACAGTGTTTGTATTTGTTAACTTATGTCTGTTCAAAACAAACAATATAATTATAATAAAACTAATATTTTATTTCGATAGAATTATTAAATAATAGTACAAATATATATATAGGATCAGTTGTCATATCTAGAAAATAAAACGTTCCTAGCAACATACATGCCTTCGATGCCCCTAGCCCCTATTCTTTATCTTTGCGTATATGAACCGTATTGTATAGTGGTTCCATGTCCTTTAAGAATCATAATTGGGACGACTATATTTTATATTTTACAAGGGTCTGCTTAAAAACAGTTAAAACTTACATATGGAACGAAATTATGGCATATTGGAATAGGGCTTATGCATGAGACATATAATGTAATATGTTTTTTAATATACTACTATTGCTAATATATTATAAACTAAAATAGGTCAAAAGTCATGACAACAGATTAGAGAAACACGCCAAATTGCGTGCGTTATACAAACCTTGAGCAACTCAGGAAGTTACACATTTACCATTTCAAATACATCTTCACTTTATTTTAATTAAACGCCCACTTCATTGAAATCAACATTAACTGTGAGAAAAATATTGCGATACGTACATGTAATTGATATTGTTTTGTTCTTATTGCCATCATTGCATTCACATTTATGATATTTTAATATATAGAATTAGGCAAATCCAATTATTAGTTTTTAACTAATATCCTAACAATAAATAAAATATATTACTTACGTCTAGTATCATGTTAATTAAACCTGTTTTTTTTACTAGTTTCGAAGTCATTTAGGATTCTATGTCATAAGCTCAGAGCCGCTCCCGGTGCACTGTGAATAGGATAATGTGTCGCCAGCTCTTAGACAGTCTTTTTAATGAGTTGAGTACACTATACTTTTTAATTTTCGGCGTAGTAATTGTTGATCTTTACAATATTGATGACGAAGACAGTACTAAAATCCTCCTTCAGCAACCACGTGGTGCCCCCAAAATCTTCAACCCGTAGTTCTCGTCGTGGTTCCGACATGCTCCGAGCTGATAATTAGGGATCCTGTATGGGTTAAAAAATAGTTGGACGAATTTTGAATTAATTAACTCTGTTACAATCGAATAAAAATATATAATAGTAACAAGGAAACATGAAAGTTTAAATTAAAAAGAATACTTTAAAAAATCAATTTCAGATTACAATAGCTTAATAAAGCATTTGGTTAAATTGACTTTTTTAATTAAAGGTTTTGATTAAAATTGACACAGCGATATCGTAGATATCAGTATAATTTTAAAACAGAGCATTTATACTCGTATTATTTTACTCGTTTCTTTTCATCTTAAATACATAATTTCGTTTGAACGCATAAAATAGAGCAGGTTGGACCACAACTAGGATGTTAACACTAAACCTACCGACAATTCTTGTATACCTGTTCCTACTGCACGCCTTCAAAATGACCGGTAATTAAAAGTTATTTTATTATATAACGCAGGTAATAATGGAAATAACTAAAAGTAAAGAGTGTAGAAAATATTATATGCATATTCCAAGAATTGTCATGTAGTTTGTTAACAATATTATAACGTTTAAAAATGAGTAAGTTTTACAAAAGTTTAAGAACGGTCAATTTGACTGGTACTTGGTAGGTTTGTTTAGTGTTAAGCCCTATAGCCTCACCCAATACTACAATTAACTGTTTAAGAAAAGAAAAAGTACACTAGCATGTCTATAGCAGTTTTATGTAAATAAGAACCTTTTATTGTTATGACGTAATTTAATTTAAGGTATAATTTAGTTAAAAAATTTATATTTTATTTTTTTAAACTGAATGTAATAAAGCACGACGCAATTGGAGTTGGCCAAATTTTATTGAAAAAAAACAAACAAAGTGCTATATTTCCTGGTTATTAAGTTATTAGTGAAATATTTAGTATTTTGTATTATTTATCAAGATTAGTCAAGCGATAACCCTTTATAATCTAGATTTTCCTTCAAGTGAATTTTCGATGACAAGTTTCTGGTGTTATTTCAGTTATAACTATACAGGTTTTAATATAGATGTGTCGATATAAACCAGATTCATAAGGAAACCCCACATAAAAATCCGAGATCGTTAAGCCGCAAGGCCTTGGCGGACTTTGACGTCATGGCAAATACGACCTCTGAAGTTTTCAAGCCAAATATTCAACATTGCTCGAAGTAGCATGTTGCAGTCTTGCGGAAACTATTCGTTTTATCCAAAAATACTATCTCATACCGCTCACATATTATTTACGAGTGATATACGTTATTTAAGTAGATTGACCTTAACTAACTACGCAGTAAGTTTTGGAAACTTGTTTAAAAAAAACCAGAGAATACAGAAAAGAGTTTTTATTTCAAGCAGGATAAATTTATGTGTCCTACAGAAGAACCAGATTTTTGTATTTACAGCTATTTGGTATGTAAGAAATGAGAATTCGATTTAATCATGGCACGAATAGCAGAATAATTTATGACATTATTAGAAAAAAATAACTAATATATACAAAATTGTTATAGAACTTAACAAATCAATATTTACAATTAGAAAATGCGATATTTAAAAAATTATATGTAACTCGATAAAATAGAATTAAAAAATTGTTTGAAATTCAAAATGAATGTTTTTTAATAAGTAAAACAAAAAATTAGTTCTATTACTTATGTAAATAAATAATAAGCTAATTTGTATCTATAATTATAACTGAATTAGAATCAAATGAACCGCTCGATCCATTAAAATACTTCCCCGCTATGTAATTCATCAGTTATATTTGGTTATATCACTAGAAAAATCTATTTGCACTTTCACGCCACACCTTAAAACATTATATACTCATAATGGATAAAAATTAAACTAAATTTATATCAAATAAAACATTATATATTATTGTTATTTCCATTATTAATTTATCCAAATTAATTGTTTTATTTGATCACAATATTATTGATATATTTAATAGATCTAGTGTATGTTTTTTAATATATTTTATAGAGTTTTAATTATAACCTTTATTGAAGATATCACTATACATAAAAATGTAATTAGTTTAATAGCATTAACGAAATATTGTAATATTATTTTATAACTTACACCAGATAATATTATCTTCAACGCACTGATGGTTATGAGATATTTTTTGTACATTTACAAACAATGTAAGTGTACTAAAAAAATTATGCGTAAGAAATAACATATTCTTACACTGTACTCAGATCTGTTCAAGTAACTTACTTTAAAAAATCATGTTATTCATATATCAATGTTTATGAAATATGTCAATTAAATGAAAAATATTATAAATTTTATTTTAAATATTAGATAGCTTGTAGAAAACCTTAATGTTATTTAACATTTATAGCATAAAGGAAAGCAAGTTTGATATAACTTCACAGCAGGCGACGAGCTAGGGGTATGTAATCTTAGTTATTAAGGATTAACTGTGGGTGGTCAGATGTGCTTGAATTTAACTGCTGTTCGCAATTTCTGAAGTATAATTTGTCATAATTCTATATATAGTTTAATAAAAAACTCTTATGTTAAGAAGACAAATTAAAACTTAAGATATGTACTACTTATTACTTACAGTAACTAGAAAGTAATATTGAATAATGTTATCATTGAGTTTGACATTTATAAATACCACCGGCCAATTTAATCGACCTCCATACAAGGTATTGTACTTTTACGGATTAGCATTTCATTTTATATATTCACAACTTGAGATTAGCTGCTAAATTATTTATAAAAAAATATTTTTTTTTTTACAATTGTATCTGCATCGGAAATATTTCGATTTAAAAACATCGAATCGAATCGAATTGTGGTCGTTCGCCAGTAATGAAGTAGACGCTAGAAGAAAATTGGCTGTTATAATTTTTTTTCTTATTTCTCTATTATTATTTTTTTTTATTTAAGATATATCAAAGAAGAAACCCTTAAAGGTATCAAATTAAGCTTTAAACTGTGGACAGCTTCCAGCGGTTAAATAAATGGACCATGTAAGGCAACATGCGTTAATCACACGTTAATTAATAGTTTATAAATGGCCTTTGTTCTAAACCATTAGTACTGTTCCAAACCATTCACACGTAAAACGGTAACCTTAACGAAATTAAGATCACGACATTCGTGTACTTGAACTGTGTCCATTGTTACTGAATTCAAAAGAAAGTAACTCAATACATTTTTGTTATCTAATATTAAATTTGGTTTAAGGATAATCTATTAATAAAAAAAGATATATAAATTTATGGAAACATGCAATTAGATCCGCGGTCAACTACGAGTATCAGCGTGAGATCAAGCATAGTTATTTACCTTGAATGTAGATAGAATGCGGTGGACGTGTCTGTAGTAGTTACAATACATACACCGTGATTAGAACTGATCTTTTATCTATCTTAATATTTACTTTACATGAGAGTTTGTTTTTATTACCATTATAGTAGCGGTTCAGTTAGAAGATAATTATTTAGAAACCTCTCAGCATACAATGTTGACTTTAGAAACGATGTTCTTCTATAATATAACTTGAGTGTCTTTTACATCTAATGTGTGTTAAAGTACATTTTATTTTTAACTAGCTATGCCCACGACTCCGTATGCCTTAATTTTTTATGGTATTTATTGACCAATTCAAATATAATTTAGTGTTTGTTTTTGTAACTTTTAATGTTAAACCAAAGAATCAGAATTCGTTCCAGAACACACAAAAACTGACAACAATTCTGAAAATAATTGTTTTGGGTTCTGACGAACAGAACTAAGGACCCCTAATAAAGCGATCAGTTACATATTTATTATACGTATAAATGGTATTTTAATTAAAGTGTATTCAATTACAACGTTATTGATCACTCAATGTGACATGACAGTTCTTTTTCAAACACGTAATACAACACCGTGTTAGGAACCAAACGAGCATGTCAATATTATTTTAAGGTAATACTTGCAGCAGTCACTTTGAAATATGGTACGCGTTTTCCACAATAAAGTCACGAACACACGAATTATACGAATTATAGTCCAAGTAAGAGTTAATACACGACACAGGGTCATGAAAATAACCTATAGATTTGTTGTATAACATTCTTGGCTTCGCTGGGCACACTATTAATTTGAGTGTGAACTTAGGTTGCTATGGTAACCGTTGTCATCGTACCATAGCAACCGTTGTCATCGTAACCGTTGCTACGGTAATCGCGTTAAGTGTATAGCTCCTACAGGTTTAAATCTTGGCGAAATACGAAAAGTTGAAATCCGTTGGGATAGGAATTCCATAAAATCTGTTCTTAGTGGACGTTCACGTCACAAAAGAAGTAACTATGTAAAATTTTCAGTTAATAGGAGAGATGGTTTTGGAGATTTCGTGATGAGTCAGTGAGTGGTAAATCGCTTATATATATACAGATGATCATATTTATATTTTTTCTAATAATATATTATTTAGTTGCATTTGTGTGAATTCGCCCTTACTCGGCGTGTTGTTACGGTCGCTTCTTCTTGTAATTAGAGAAAGTAATCTAGATTTTACTATTAATACTATCTTAACCAGATTTAGATTTTATAAATTTAAAATATTATATATATTTTTCTACAATCAAATATTATTAAAAAAATCTATGATTCTCAACTTAAATTTGATACTATCCTTGGCATGTATATTTAAAGAAATTTAACATCGTCCTAATCAAAGTTTACTTATAGTAATAATATAATATTTGATTAATATTTGTTTAATATTTATTATTAAACATACTCTGATATATAGCGATGTAAACAAAGATCCCTGTAAAGTGGATCATTGGGTCAGTCTAAACCTGTTACTTAAAAAGGCAACTCTTAAAATGTAAAACAGGTCTAATGTAGACTTAATTAAAAAATCGTATTGATTGAAATATATAATTTTATTAACTGTAGATAATATACGAATATAAATTTTCCTATATAACTGGATTGACTTGTTATCTTTTATCTGTTATTATCTTAATTATTGCCTTGATAAGACTACTGCATTGACTACTACTGATAAGACTAAGTTATAAATTTCAACCCGAATACGTATGTATTATATAGTTATTATTGTATTTATTTTGATACAACCATAATATATTTAATTGGGATATTACAACAATTTTTTATATTATTTTATTTACCTGAGCAGCTACTTTAGATATTTGATATAAAATTATTTTCAAATTTTTATATGCCTTAAAATAGGATATATCAAAAAGTTAATATATTCTGTCTTTGTTTGATTTTATTATAAATAATACAATATATAAATATTATTGTTATTTATATATAATATTAAATCTTTTAAAACATTGACGTCATATCACCAGACCGACACTTTACAATTCATTATAAAATTATTATTAGGTAATAAAAAACTGATTTAACTATAGGTACATTTCAAGTTTCTGTTCAAAGGTATATTTTTATATCTTACACAAGGATATTTATATGCATTCATTAATTAATTAAATGAATAAATATTTTCTAAACAAACATTAATGATAGTTACATTTTTTAACCAAACTTTTAATTGCTTTAAATGAAAAAACATATTAATTAAATTAATTAAAGACATTAATTATATTTTGACACCAATTTATAGTGCGACAAAAAAACCACACCGACAAGATAATAAATAACTGTTCTACATACAACACAAATCCGGCTGAGAAATGGTAAACTCCATAATACGTATTTCCTGTGACATTGTATTTAGGCTTTAGTAGGTTCTATGATATGTGGTTAGGTAGGGAGAGGAGCGTGAACAGTGAAGGTGAGCGTGTATGCGCATAGTAAAGAGGCCCCTTAAACTGACACCTGGGTCGCAAGTCCCATTCATTGTTTGCTCTCCTCTTCTTGCAACGCGATGATCCCGGCACCCACACGGTGAATCCATGGAATGGAACAGGCAGTTGTAAATTAATATCAAAAAACCAAAAAGGGGAGAAAAAACAACCCCATTAAGTAACACAACATAAAGTTGACATCTTATTAGATTCAAAATTTTATGGAAATGAACGAAAAATGTAAGAATTATTGTGTGGCTTCTGTTAAAAGAATTTTATATTATTAAGTTATAAATACTATTAGGTAATTTGATACATAAATATATCGTAAAGTTACCGTATAGTTAAACCAACTTTAATTTATGTCCTGGTGAAAGGTGTTTTAAAAATATATCTTACATAATCAGATAATTACAAGGTCCAAATTAACAATTAAGAATTAAACCATTTTAAGCCGAATAAAATTTGACTTTTAACTGATTTAATATGTTGAAAAATTAAAAAAAAACTGTAAAACATACTAGAAAGTAGAAAATGCATATATTACTATCTGTCAATGTCATCTTTGACGTGATGATTTTTTAAGACGTTAACACTCGGTTTCTTGATGACTTAAATCCAATGATATTGTCTGATTGATGTCGTGATGAAAGACAATAATAACTATTAAAATCATATAACTTCACTCATTTATTGAAGGGACTTTAATAATAATATAAAATTAAGGTTATTTTTTTTATTTCCGACATATTATTAATAGCATTGAAAAGTAATAATTAAATGATATTTTTGGTATATTTTGCAATTAGTTACCAGCAAAAAGTAATATAATTAAAATTGGAATGATCACAAAAAATAAAAGTTGCCAAAACATGCACTTATACAGTTAGCTTAAAATAAAGCTTAATATAAAAAGAAGTTTATTTTAGGTTGAGGTCAATTCGTTTATTGCTTATTTATATTTAGTTGTATTTGCGTATGTGAGTTTAAAGAAATAACTGTTGCCCTCAAAAATATAGAGATAAAGTTTGTGGGTTTGTGTGTTTATCTTTAAAACCACGGATGTGATTCTAAATATTTTATTATTAAATTGCTGATGAAGTTAAAAATTTAGGACTGACATTTGACATTTTTTTATAGTGAACGGCGCTGGTTATACAAACACATACACATGTCAGTTCATGCCTTAAACGTATGCAGAATTTAATACCAATGACTAAAACCCTCCTAGCGCAATCTCTTTTAATATCTCTTTGCTGTCTGGATGTATCTGAAGATGTGCTTAATAAATTAGATCGTTCAAAACTTGTATCTGATCTATTTTCGGTCTACGTCGGTTTGACCATGGTTTAATTTTCCGACATCAACATCCATCATCATTTAGTGTTCCGTCATCCGCCTTCGCTGGAATATGCATGTCCAAATCGCTCTGTATAACCTCTTCTCTAACTCAGCCCTTTCTTATTTAAATAAACAATTCCAACTTTCATTACCCAGTAGTCGCCTTAAAGCTCCTGCGGTTTAGTAAAAGCTTTTGATATTTCCTCTTATAAATCGAACTTTTATTACAAATCTCTTACTGAACAAGCAGCTAGAATTCCTTACAAACCTATGTAACAACTCTTCCATCCTGGTATTAAAACTAAGTTTAAAAATCGTGATGGAAGATGAAATACTCTCTGACACAGGAATAAATTATTATAATGTATGTAAATCAATTGTATATGTACTTCTGAGTTTATGTAAATATAAATTTATATATTATATTTTATATATGATTATTACTATTATATATCTGCGTAATATTATAAAATATCTATGTACCTTTCTCTGCCCTCTTAAACCTTCTGTCCAACACTAAGGGTAACCGGAAGAGATCTCTTTGTAAGCGCATCCTGTCTTCTATAACTGTTGTTTGTAACTCATTGTGGTGCACAAACAAATAAATAATTTAGTTTTGTTTTTGTTTTAAACGCGTTACTCAGCTGGTTGGATTATTTGTTTGTATTAAATTAGTAAAAGTTTATATATAAAGAATGGAGGATTGAAATTGGGAAGATTCCACAAAATGGTCTATTTTCTTCTATATATAAACCATATATATAAACCAACATAATATAACTCTGAGAATATTATTGGATATACGTTATTCTCTTATTAATTCTCTTTATTAATATAATACAATTTTTTTCTCAATTTCAATGATTTTAATAATGATAAGTTAAAAGTTAACTGATTTCATGATTTAATTTAAATCAGTCTAAAATATATGTTATCAAAAAAAAAACTAATTTTAAAGCATTGTCTCGATTAATTAGGTTAATCTAACAATGGATTAATTAAATCAACACTTACCCACGACAGATTGTACCAAATTATACACTTTTGGTGTTTTTTCACACAAATATACTGTTTTATCTGTATTTATGTTATTAAATCTAAACAGGTATTATAATCAAACCTACCAAGGTATAACACGGGTGTAGATTTCATAATTAACATAATTAATTAATACAGAGCGGAAGTTCACATCAAACTGAATATTAATTAACTGTGACATTATATTTTTTGTTTGTACATCGACTGTGTATTTGCAAGCAAAAAACAACATCTCAATTTCAGAATTAAGATATATATATACCTAAGTCTGTTTTTACACGGTAGATTGGTTCCAGAAAAAACCCGTGTAAAAAAAACCGTGTAAAAAAAGACGTTGATCGTATGCAAAAATAGGTGATTGGTTCCTAATCTCTAAAACTTATTAAAATTAGTTATAAACAAGGATTTTTTAAGAACAAGTATTCATGTTTATTTAATTAAATCACATATACAATGTTAATTTTTAAAAGCATAGTTATTGAAGATTATTCACAAAATATTAATACATTTCAATTGCTCTGACCAGTAAATTTCCTTGTATGTACAAAAATCTCCTAAATTTGTGATATGAACATATTTCGCAGAAATAAAATTTGACAAAAAAAAATTAAGCCCAAAAAATGTTATCGTGCTAAATGGAATAAAATCGTGTAAAAAAATTAAAAATATTTTATTTTCAAACCGTGTTATATCAAAACCGTGTAAAAACAGACTTAGGTGTATATATATATATTTGCTTTCAAATCCTTTTATGGTTTGTTATAGTTATGGTACCAAGGTATAATGATGTAAGTATCCCATCCCAATTCTCGTCGTCTGCATCTGACGTCACGGGATGTATCATATGTATCATAGACCTCAATTTAAGTTTTATCGATTATAATATCTCAACATTTGAAAGTTTTAAAAAATTTACGTTATTTAACAGTAAAAATAACAGTAACAGATCGCATTTTACAATTTAAATATAGAATATGGAACATATAAATATGCAGTTAATAAATGAAAGCAAATCGAAAGCCGTTAATACGTAACATATATATAACTATAACGATATTTAAATAAAACTAAACCAGTTAATAAAGGGCTCACTTTACGTAATTCTAATTAATATGCCGTGTTTCTAAAATATCTCTTATTTTGAGAAATCAGTGTGTCTTTTGTCGACATTGACCAATAAAACGATATCGCTTACATTATAAGAAAACTATATTTAGTATTAAAGGGCTATTAAGTAATTTCCTGAGTTGAAAGTAAATTCAAACAACTACATTAAATGTATAATACGCAATACGTTTCATAATACTTCATGTCCTGTGATCTGACAAAAACCCCGCTCCAGACACATTCATATCGCATTTGTCTTAATTATCAAGATCGTACCCATTATGTAAAGTGTGTGTGTGTGTGTGTGTGTGACTTTATGTATTTACATATTTGTATATATATGTATATATAGTTCTTCTCTTCAACGAATAAAGTTTTTTATGTTAGAGAAGAACAAATGAGCATGCGGGTCACTAACTATAAGTGGTCACCGCCGCCCACAAATTTAGCAGAAAATGATTTACTTAATGTTACAATTTGGCTAAAGGAAAACTGTTATTTTTACTATAGCCAAATTATAGGTAGTCCTGGTCCAAATTTGGAACTTAGGATATTAATCCTTAATATACACGAAATATATTCTATAAGTAAAACCTTACACTACATGATCCATGTTTCTGCAAATTATTGTCTACATAATTTACTTAGAGTAATGAAAGTTTTTTTATTCTTAACAACTTTACAGATACCCTATACAAACAGTATACAAAAAACAAAAGTTAAACAGTGCAAAAATTTACCATTTACTGAGTTCTAAGAAAAATTAAATTATCCGGTACTTCCATCCGTCAGAAAAGATATTAGACCGTTGTCCAAGACATGGATATATGAGCCTAAGTTTACGGAAGTCTATATAATAAATTAATCAATTGTTAATTACAAGAATAACGATTCAAAAAAGGTATCATATGATTTCTAAAATATCTTATAACCGTAATTTTAAAAGATAAATTATGATGAAATAAGAAACTATAATAATAAACAAAAATTATAAAATAAATAAATTAAAACTAGAATATCTACCTTTATTCATATAAAGAGAATTTCTATACAAATTATTTCTAAGTTTCCAACTTGCTTTCTAAGTTCAATGGTTTGGACTTGACGTTAAAGAGCGAGTCAAAGGTCCTCCCTCCCATATCGGATGACGATAATTCTTGTAATTTCAAGACTAATTCACTAACAGACAACATCATTGGTTATATTATGTATTAAACAAATATATGTATATATTATATAACGGTAGATATTTATGCTATTGGATACATTATTAAAAACAGCTGGTCAGAGATGACGCAAAAGACCGATAAACTATAAAGACATACATGTTTTTCATAAATTGTTGTTTATTTAATTATAATTATAAATTCAGTGCAATGTCATTAAACAAATGTATGCTAAGGTGGTATTAATATTATTCAAATGTGAATTACCTTGTAGTGCATATATTTACATTATAAACATATTTCTTAAATGCATGTAAAGATATTCTTAAATTTTAAAAGATTAATAAGATTAACTCAAACAGAAACTTATAATTGTTTAACTATGCCTAGTAGAATTTAATAAAAACATAGTAGACACACACTTCATTCGTATTAACCGTCCAAAACTATAAATTTTTCTGTTATCCCATCATTTATCGATAAATTAATCCAATAAAATACATAAGAATAATATATTATAATAGGTCTTTTATTCAGCTTTTTTATGTTTTAAAATTACTTTAAAAATACACTTTATCAAAGTAATTAATAGCAAGAAAAGAAAAGAAAGAAATTCTTTCAATGTCATCCTTGAAGCAGATTTGAATCATCAGGTGACGTACAAAATCAGAATATTAAAATAGAAGAAAATTTTAAATAAACATATTATGTAATACAAAATATTATACAAAAATATTTTATTTGAAAAAAAAAAGTATTTTTTTTAAATATTAGAACTTTAACAGCGACACAATTAAAATTGCATTTATGTGATATTGTAGAAAATTTTTGATGAGGGTTTTTAAGTTGCTTTCATTACGCCTAATGGTTGTAAAATGGTTAGCAATTTAATAACATGATTGCCTTTAATGTCGATAAAGCTTTCCCATTTGAGTCAGAAAATTGTTTTCATACTGAAGACTATCCCATCGAAATGACAGACCCAAATATAAAAAAAACTGACGGTAAATTCAAATCGTTCAATGATACGTTCCCGCATTGTGCATTTGCGTTGGCCATAGCAATGATTTACCCAAACCGAGATAACATAAAAACACGATACAAAGTTATCGCTGGAGTCATTGCAGCCCATAGTATAATGATAATTTGGTTTCTGATCTATCTATGGAAGTGTATTTACAATAATGATATGTACAACGTATCGAGAAATCTTACTATCGGTATTCTCCTTGGCCTATTCTTATTTAAATCTTTCTACGTTACCAAAAAAACAAATAAATTTGCTAAACTTTTGGAAAAAATTAGCGACGATCTATTGAAGGGTAATACAATGGATGATGATTACCAAGAAATCTACGAACACTATATAAAATTAGGAAAACTCGGTCAAACATGCTGGATCTTAATTCCAATTATGTTAACTTCCCAATTTCCTATTTATGCTGGTGTTTCGACTATATACGAGAGCTTGAAAACTGATGTGGGCAAAAGATACATGATGCACGAGATGGAATTAAAATATTTAGAAGACAAACAATACGATTCACCAGTTTATGAAATAATTTTTGCGTATCATTTGTTCATGTGTCTAACATTGTCTCCGAATTTTGTTGGCTTTGACGGTTCCTTCTGCATTGCGACAAATCACCTACGACTAAAATTGAAACTGCTCGCGCAAAAGCTAAAGAGAGTGTTTAAAGATTCTAAAACTAGAAATGAATTGGAAATAAAGACAAAAGAAACTATTAGAGACCACCAAGACGCATTGATATTTTATAATTATTTGCAAGATGTCTATGGAGATTGGCTATTCGTTGTGTTTTTGGTAACCTCAATAGTGATTTCACTGAATATTTATACAACATATCTCAGCGATCGTGTGGATCCAAAGTATACAATATTTGCTATAAGCGGCGTCATCCACATGTTGACACCTTGCTATTTCGCTAGCAGTTTGATACAGGTAAGCGTTGCACGATATGAAAAACAATATGATAAAATTATCATATTCTTTTACATATCTTGTAACTAATATTAACCAATGATACTAGTTACATATTTAAATTTCGACCAGCCAGGAAAGTGGGTAAGATATAATAATAAAGCCAAACCATTAATTCCATATTTGTAGAGGACGTGTGATATGATGTTGACTGAATAACATATGCCAATAAATACATATTCTGATGTCTATAAACTTTACAATATAAACTGTTCAGTTGTACTACAAATAATAGAAAGCAATTGTATTTAAACTCTTGAATACTCAGAAGGAAAGACTGTCTTATAGAGTTTTAAATAAAGCCTCAAAGAAGCCTTCAAAGTACACAAAAGTAATACATTGTAAATATTCATTTTAGAATAGATTTCCGATCGATGATGGATTTAAGTTTCTACTAAGTGTTGGCTTCCTACAGTTAGAAGCAAAAAAAATGTATAATTAAATTACAGATATTAAGCAGCTATTGTATTTTTTGCATTAAAAAATAGCAACACTTAGAAATGTGTTTATGTATTAATTTTAAAAATTAATATAATTGTTTTTATTCCAGACAAGCGAAGAATTGTGCTGGGATTTGTACAGTGTTGATTGGGAGACGTGGGCGGACCCAGCAGTGACCAAGCTACTCATATTCATGATAGCAAAGTCACAACAAACACTTATACTCACCGGGAAGGGAATGGTGTATTTCAACATGCAACTATTTATATCTGTGTTACAAACATCTTATTCCCTATTTACCCTAATTTCGAGTTAAAAAATCTAACATTTCCACAAAATTTTACGAATTGCAGCATAATTAGTGCACATTATTTCACAAAGTGCAAAAAAGTAATAAAGCTACAACACTGTAATTTATACCTCTTTTGTAGAATATATATATATTCATATATAAAATTTAAGTATCTGTTTGTAATTCTAAATTAACAGCTTTTCACTAACATAAAAAAATCTTTTTTTTCTCTGTCTATCTCTCTATCTGTTTGTCCTGGCTAATCTTTGATACGGCTGGACAGATTTTAACATGAATTTTACTGGCAGATAGCTGATGTTTTAATAAGTAACTTAGGATACTTTTATAAAAAAAAATATTCCACGCAAACAAAGTCGTGGACACAGCTTGTTTAGCTATATAACGTTAAGTAATCTATCAATTATTTACAATAGAATTACAATGTTTCACTGAACCGCTTTTTACTATCGTGATACGAACATGTTTGTTACCGACATGGTACCTGATACCTCATATTTCAAATGATATTACGGTAATGAGATCAAAAATATACTTAATTTCCTTAATCTTCTGTCAAAGAAACTATCAAAACGTCAACAATTTTAAAATCACGTAAAAATTAATATAATATTTTCGTGGTCTTAAATGTTAAAATTATAAATAATAATAATAAATATAACATTCGGAAGATTGCAAAAAAACAACGCCAATAAAAATGTGAACATCGTAAAATGTAAAAGTAATATTAATTACGTGCGCGCACGCATCTTTACGCTTCCACTTATTGCGTAAGAGACGAGATAATTTCCTCCTTATTTTTCTATACACTTAATTCGCGATAGTCATCTTAAAACGTTCTCATAACATCGTTATGGTTATGTAGACTTATGCCTGCTTTAAGTAATAAAGATTTTCACACGTAATTAATTTTTTTTATAGATGTATTTTACGTTTATAGGAAAATATACTTAATTATAAAATCACGTCAATGGATAATAAATTATCTAGGTCCAGTGAATTGCTTAGGTTTGTAATATTTGGTGTTCCTGTTGTCAATTGGTAGTTATTCTCAGATCACGACAAGGTTATGTCTTAATCACGATAAATATTAAGTAACTTAGCCAAAGGCGGATCAAGCGGTTCACCCTTGGCCCTCTGATAACATTAAATTTACTTTGATCGCTTTATGGAGATATCAACAGTGGTAAATACACACTGACATTAGTTGTCAGAGTGTATAAAGTTGATCTTTAAAGTTAATCAATAACTTCTTAATGCTATTCAAAGTAGTAATATTAATTAATAAAGGATCACAAATTAAATGATTTTAAGGAACGTTTTGTTTTATTTTAATGATGTTATAAGCTTCTCCTGTTATGCAATTAGCAGTTAAGTATTGTAACTTGGTTTGATAAGAAACATGTACCTAAAAGTGAAACAGATCGTAAGCTTGTGACGTGATTAAGGCCAAACGGTTAACCTGAGCACGATAGCTATCGCCAACGACAGCAAAAGTGTCTACCGACCGTGGCGTGCCCCCTCCCTGCCGGCGCGTGGGGGGTTCCACCTCCAGCTCCCTTCACCTTCGCACGCTGTTCTGCACAACCAATGACCGCCCGCCCCGAGCCGGCGAAAGGTTTTATATACAAGTGGAATTCGCACTGCCAAATTGCTATAAGTCAAAATATAGGGTAGTCGGGCGGTTCAGTCGTCCGTTGTCGGCGTGCATCGGCTTCGATTATTTTTTTTAAGTTGTGCGTTCGCGCGTGTTATCACAATAACTGTTAGACCAACTGTTATCACGAGTCGGGCAAATGCGCGGTACTATAGTGTCTTTATCATAATATCTGTAAAGGCAATAAGACTGTGACAAAATGGGGTGCAGTGCCAGATACTATTTACTGACTTTATCCTTGTGCCTAGTGACCGAACTTGCGTTTGGTGTAAGAGTGATGCCCAAACGGAAGAAAGGTAATCTTTTTAAACATTATTCAATACTAACTTTAAATTTGTATTGATGTCATATGTACATCATGTTGTGATATAAATATGACATTTTTTTATTACTTATTTTCACACAAGTCCACATATATTGCATTTAACAATCCTTTGACCTGATTAAACTCGATACATCTGTAAGTTATGTCCGCGGCGAACCACGTTCAGTACGTCACAATCCGATCATATGATATCCACCGAGCCAGTGCACTCACACACGCAGACCATTCATAATTGCATAATACACTGCAATAAAAAGTAAAAGGACAATAAAGAACACAGCGATTGAATAATTTTTATCATATTAATCAATAAGTGAATATATATTTTTTTTAATTAAAATTTACGTCATATTAGAAAAAATCTCATTAATTTGCTAAAATATCGAGGTCAAGCGTGAAAATGTATATCATTAAATAATTATAACTATCCTATTATTTTTGCACGAATATAATTAAAATTTAGATAGACATATATATAGGCGTAATAAATATAATAATTATACTATTTAAATTATTTACCGCTTTAAAGTAATTAATATTACTTTAAATTTAAAAAAATAATGATTTGTGATAAGCCTATATCATAATTATTAAAAAAAAAGTATTATGTGCTAAAAACTTATCAGAAGCTTGAGTCTGCAACTTACAGTTATCAAAATTGATATAAAAAAAATTTAGAACTTTATGTTATATAGAAAGTTTTAAGTTTAAATAGTATTTATTTATGTTTCTAGGTCAAGACGCGTTCATAAATTTTTCAATCATTAATCTCTAATATCCAACGGTAAAATGTCCACTGAACTAAATTCATGTCTGATTGATAAGGAAAGACATCTAATAAATAAACGTGAGGAAGGAAATATTTTTTTAAGGAAATATATTATTTTACATAATTTTTTTTCGAAGGCTTTTCTGAATAAAGACCTATTTATAGAAGTAAATATTTAATGAGAATTTTTAATGCACATTTGATATCTTATAAGTACTAGAACTAAAGGGGGGGGGGGGGAGAATAACATTTCGAACCAAATATCTGATCACGCAAAACTTAACTTACCATCACTAATTCATCCATATTTACCTATTATTCAGTAACTAGCAAATCATATGATATTAAAATCATGATTTTTGCCACATTATTTAAGATCTTACATTCAAAATTGTCATCAAGAACACTATATATAACGTCTACAAATCTGGCTTGGTGTCTCAATTTCCACGTTAACTCCGACAAATCTTAAGAACATGGATATTGCGATACGCTCAGCATCCGCACTTAATCAACTACCAGTGTACAGATACGATTTTAATTAATATATTATTTTATAGCTATTTAATTAACTTTTCAACTTTCTACTTTTTATTGTGACAATTTCATTTCTTTAATTACAAAAACCCGGAGAAACGCGTGTCGGACTCGCCCACCGAGGTTTGTACAAATTTGTAGATAAATTGTTCTGGGATTGAATCTCGAAGTATAATTATTTTAGATTTTTCATTTTACATGATATAATTTTTTAATATATTTTTATATTCTTCTAAGAATTAATAAATAGTAAAAAATAAATAAAATATATTTTGAAATATCCACATCAAGACATTTCAATTTTTAATTTCAATCCTTATAAGACCATTTATTTAGGATTTATTAAAAAAAATCTTTGAATACGAAACATTACTTGCAAAATTTCATAGTTTAAGTAACTTTGATTCACTCGAGAATATCAAGATATGCCTTTGTGCCATAGCCTCTTTTTTAGGTTGTTTAGAAATTTAATTACTCACTTTTTCAAAGTGCTGTAAACCTTATCTAATTTTAATTACAACTCGATATTTCTACGCGTTCCTGAAAGTAAAGAAGGATAAAAGGACAACAAAGTGATCCTATAAGGGTCCCAATTTTTTAAGAGAATCCTCAAAAATGACGGAAATGGTTAAAATTAAAAGATTAATTGATTTTTTAATGTGAAGAGAATCACAGCATAAAAAAAGATTAAATTTTCAACAAGATATCATCCGGTCTGATCGCATGTTTGTTTGATATTAATTAATTCCAATTCGAATACTATATCAATACTAGTCGCCTTCCCGCGACTCCGCCTGGATTAAAAGTATTAAATTCTATACTGCCTGTATGTATGACATTTTTAATCTGTATATATTGTGACTATCATTATTAATAGATTAAATTAAGAATTTAAAATCATTTAATTTTGAATTATCTTTTATATCAGAAATCTGAATATTACCTAAAAATCAATTATCCCTTGGAAGAAAAAAGAACTGTGTTCAAACACATTTGATATAAAAATATTTTATTAATCTAGTGTCCAAAAATATAGTTACATTAATGGTTAGTTAAAAAAAGCTATTAGAAATATATTATTTCGTAATATTTGAAAGTTAAAATTAAACTATTATCTTGATTGATTGGTTTAAAAATATTTATTCATATATTGTGTATATATTATACAATAAAGTATAATTTTGCGTGTTAGTTTGTTTTAATCTGGTTTATAATTATTGTATCAAGTGTGGTCGAGTAACTAGTCTTGATAGCGAAACGACACGCCCCGATTGTTCGCTTTTTTATGAATGATAAAATTAGGACGAATATAACAGTTATTTAGAACTATTACGAAATAATTTACTTATTTAATTAATCTAATAATATTTTGCTATATATTTACTTTGTTATACATTTTGTTAAACAATTTTCTAAACCGTCATTAACTACATGGATTTAGACACACATATTTGTGTTTTGTTTTTTATAAATCTTAAATTAGGACATAATCAGTGTAAGAAATACTTCAAAAACGATAAAACCATATACAGTATATATTTTTTATACGAACAAGTACCTACTTATAAATGCTCCAAATTTTTTTTTCCATAATAGCATTAATGGTATTAATTAAATCAATTTGTAAATAAATTTAAATCTGATAAAATACCGTTAAACATTTTTTAAACTTTAACAATTTTAAGTAACATTGCTACAACATACTATGGTGTTGAGAAATATACGAGTACATATAATATGTCATTGGAAATATAATTGATGTTATAAATAACATATATTATAAACAAATATAATAATGATGGCTCAAGGAGAGCGTCGCGCTAGAAACGAGAGCGAAGCGAGAAAACTTTTATATCAAAATAGAAATCGAAAGTATAAATTTTAATCACGCTTATTCTAATGACATTCACGTATTTTTTAAAATTTCACCAAAACAAAAAATCTAAATTGTTATCTTATTCACGTCACAAATACTTATTCATTGAAATTCATGTCTGTTTTAAAATAATTTAGAGTTGAATTAAAAATTAAATAATTTGTTATTTATTTTAATGTTTGTTGTAGATTATTGTATTATATTTTAATGTACAAATATAAATAAAAAATTGTTTTAAGAATAAGTTCACTCCCAAGAAAGAATTTACAGACCAACCGTATAGGAAGGAGAGAAGGTTATAAAAATAAATATTAGTTTATATAAAATTTCAAAATGTTACATATCTTTCAGAATAATTATATCTTGCTTACTTCTAATGTATCCATAACATGTTAAAAAATGCCAAGTTAATTACCAAATATGTTAATATATTTACTCTTATAACTTATAAAACGTGATACACTTACAATTCTAACGACCTCAAGCTATGTGACTGTGTGACCTTAAAGGTGAACCACGCATTAGCGAAATGTCTGAGAATGTCACTCCACAGGAGCTGCCCGTATAGTTTCTAAATTATTTACATAATAATTATTAACTTTTCATATAATTAGGCAATGAAAGGGGTATAACTTGTGAACAAGAGATCCTTTTAGATGTACTCTTTCATTTCATTCATTCACAAATGTACGATAATTAGTCTGTATCAAATGAGAACTAGGTTACAACTTGGTAAGGAATGTAAATTATTCCACTTCGGACATTTACATTCAGATAAAGTTATTTAATTATCTAGGTTTATAGAGTCATCTGGCGTATAACAAGATCACTTTTGGCATAACTAGTTAACGCATATAAGGTTATGTTATCTATATATAAATAAAATTGAAATGTCTGTTTGTTTGATCCGACTAATCTCAGAAAGTGTTGGACAGACTTTAACAGGACTGTCACGTATAGCTAATGTTGTTTAATAAAACATATTCGAAGTCGTGGGTAAAGCTATACAAGAAACGTAAAGAAATATACCTTAAATGTTGAATATAGTATTAGCTATATATTGCATAACATTATTATGTAGGATAATTTCAAAGAGCATCCGCGGGTCTGCGACGCGACGTCTAAACGCGATGTCAGTATTACCAGTTTACTTACGGTCTATAATTTAAAACTTTCTCTAAACTCCGATCGGAATGGTATTGGTCAGATTTCCCTTCTCATGGAGATGCCTCATTGAACTTATTACTTTAAATATTTAATTATTTTTAAGGATTATTTCGTATAACCGTCACTTAAAAGTTCAAAAAATTAAACAAATTTTTCACTTAATATTCTAATGAATTCAAATTCTTGTAGTGTCATATTTAATATTTTCTTAATAAAACAGAAAATAATGTGAAACAAAGCCAATGTCTGTTATCTATTTGTTCGTTTAGTTACACCTAAACTAAAAACAATGGATCTTAACTCAAACATTTACAGACTTGTTTAAAGAGTTTAGTTTACATTACAACTATGAATAATTCAGAAAAGTTAATATTGTGTATATATAATATAATATTCAATTGCCAACATGGCCAGCGCTGGCCCAATAATCATATTCGTCAAATTAATGTTCTAGACTATTGTTATTTTTAGAACCTTTAGACAAGGAAGGTAATAGATAATGTTACCGTCTTTGTCTAAAGGTTCTAAAGGTCGATTTATAATAACTATTTTACTTACGAATTAATAAAAAAATAGTTATTAACGAATCACTTATCACTTGTATTATCTTTACTTTTTCTAGTTTAATTATATTTATTATATAAGTAAAGTTACTCAGTTTCGTTGTTTCTTTAAAGAATAAAATATGGAAACAGCTTTTCGATAAATGTTTGTAGAATTGTGTTATAATTTGCACTTCCAACGATGAGTATCAGATTAAATAAAAACTATTTTTTACGGTTTTATTTTTAACTTTTTAAGAAATATATAAAATATGATTACAGATTAAAAATATTATTGTAAAGAACTTTGCATAACAACCTTTACTTAGCTTTGAACTGTCAATAAAAAATGCGCTGTCAAATGAAGAACCATATGACAGCGCTTTTATATTGACAGTTGGATTTAATGTTGACAGATAGACAGATATCTATATATATATATATATATATGTAAGCGATTACCACTCACTGAGTCATCACGAAATCTCCGAAACTATTTGTCCGATTAACTTTAAATTTTACATAGTTACCTCTTTTGTGACGTAGACGTCCACTCAGAACGGATTTTACGGAACTCCTACTTCAAAGGAATTCAACTTTTTGCATTTCGCCAAGTTTTAAACCTGTAGGAGCTTTACACTTAACGCGGTTACCATAGCAACGGATGCTATGAGAACGGTTACCATGGCAACCTAAGTTCACATCCAAATTAACAGTGTGCCCAGCAAAGCGGACGGGAATCAGTTAGTATGTATATAATTTTGTCCAAATGTACAGGTCATTACCATGTAGATACGTAATTCTGTATAAATGATTTTCCCACTCTAAAGGGCATATTAAAGGAATAACTTTTAGGTAAAACCGTTGTAGTCTGAGTCACACAGAATCCAAAATTGCCCACTCACTTTACGGACATAAAATTCTTACTTTTCTTCATGAATCAGCACTTAAAAGAAACTTTAAATTAAAAGTTTTTATAATTTTTAATATAAATTACATAAACATTTTTCAAATTAAAAATTTCTATTTTATTTAATAATTTTCTCTTTTCGTTATATGAACGCATGGAAAATCGAGTTTGGTTTCGAGAAACTTATTAACATTGTTAAATCACGGACTAGTTTAGTGAATTACGCAATTCATTCCGAAACATTACACATGAAATATATTTAGAAAGCGTATCGAAAAATCAAAATTTGTTACGCGTTCATTTTTATCGATTATAAATCTGAATTGATTAACATCTCTCCGTCTTTCACTTGGCGGCCTAGGTCAAGAGCATCACCGCCATCTTAACTGTCATCGGAGTGGCTTAACGGCGGTACTAATGATAAAACAAAAAGATATACAGTTATACATTTATATAAAAACTGGTCTGACTGCGTATAAATGACGTGATTCTGTTTTTACAACTGACCCACCCAAAAACGGTAATGTGTACTCAACATTAGCATAATATTGTTTGATTCTGAACCGGTTTAAAATAATGAGGTTATCAATTCAACTGGTAACTGGAAAAAAAATTGAATTCAATTATAATCGTATATGATCTTTTGAATTTCTAATACACACTATTATATTAATTAGCAGATGAATTGCAATAAATCTTAGTTTCCGTCCGTTCGAGGTATTTGAATATGCGTATGTAGCTTGACTTGCATAATTATTTATTAAGTAATTAATTACGAAGTATGCAGGGACCGTAGCGTTTGGCGCTCCGTCGTCTCTGGCTACGCCGCAAGGGATATGACGTGAAGATAAATAAATAAATAAATAATAAATTAATTAATTAATTAATTACTGGAAATCATGATATACTTTTATTTAGTGCATATAAAATGAAAATAAAGTACATTTTTTTAAACATTTATGTTAATCACACCAGCAACTAGACTTCAATGGAGGAATACTTATTGCCAACGATCTCAGGCTCAAGAATCAAGGTCTCAAATTGTCATTTATAAACGTGGGAACTAAATTGTTTTCTTGATATTTATGTAAATCAAACGACGTATAAGAATAGTGCTTTTCTTAATCGGACGAAATTTTTTCAATCAAATTG
The DNA here is from genome assembly GCA_918358695.1 of Melinaea menophilus ssp. n. AW-2005. NCBI lineage: Eukaryota > Metazoa > Arthropoda > Insecta > Lepidoptera > Nymphalidae > Melinaea > Melinaea menophilus. The sequence goes on from OU911042.1 coordinate 6,090,320, forward strand.
AACACAAGCAATACGTGGGATTAAAAATTATTAATATTTAACACAAAGTTCAAATATTATTGCAACATTCAAAAGATATTTATTGGATTTTTAACGAACTCTGGTATGTAGGTAGTATATACATAAATAATTATAAGTATGAAAATTAATAAACAATAATTTATATGAATTAATCGTTGTTATAAGTTAAAGTATCAAAAAAAAATTTTTTTTACCAAAAAAAACACATGAATTCACATTAAGATGTTGACTGAATAAAAGAATTACAGCGAGACCTCACTTCTATGACATACATGTTAAATTAAATAATAGAAATAAAATCCTTATTACATAGACAATAAAGATGATAATGCAATAATAATGTTATAGATCCTATGAGTGATAAGAATAATATACCAGCCGTATATCACTTTCACTGATCCGTGGTTTATGTTAATATATAAGTAACGTGTAAAATATTAATCGTTTGGTTAGAAATCTATGCGTGTACTGAAATAGAAATTGATGATTTTTATAGTTACTCGACGGGTTCTTACATATAATCCTGTATGGTTAACAATTTACATTTTGACCACCTCTCCATGTATATATATATAAGAAACGTCAAGTAATTGTGACCAAAAACTGATTTTCACTCAACACTTTCTTAATTTTTTCTCGTAATATGTTTAAAACAATTTTTAACATTTCAGTGAATTATTATCACCGGTTAAATATTTAAATATTGTTGAATTGTGTATTAGTTTATTTTCATTTAATTTTAACATTTTCACAATAGGAGATTAAAACTGAAAACCATTTTTAAAAATAAGGTGCCATTATTAGATTCGGATTGTTTTATTTAAGCGTTTATAGATTTTATCTGAGGTTGGTCTGAAGGTGTCTTTTATATAGTTATAGTCTAGATTATAATCTAAACTATAACTATATATCTATAACTTATAAGTTTAACTTAAGATCATAAAAGACCGCGACTTTGCGATGACTTCATCATATGTTATAACTATTGCAATTACTACTGTACTACCTAATAATATGTTTATAGAATAAACCAAGTTTAATACAATTGCATAAATATTTTAATATAAAGGACGTAATTATTAAGAAAAAGTTTATGATAAACGATACTTGTATTAAAATTATCAAATTATAACTTATTTGACGAGACAGCTTTTCATTCTATTAAGGGATATCCGTCCGCGGTTTCTATTAAATGTCAGTAAAAGCTGATCGGTTTGACAACATTTTTTAACGAGACCCAACTATTAATCATAGTGTCACAACTTTCATGTAATTTGACTGCAGTGCAATCCTGTCCAACACCAACTATCCATCATAATAAAAACACTTAATTGTTTTAATATTCATTTACTTAACCAACCTGTGCAGTTTGTTTGAGAGCTTGTTTTTAACTGCTAAAATATACTAATTATATCAATTCAACCGTCATAATTACTTATATATACACGTTATTAACGAATCAGTGGATGGGATTCCTGTGAGGGAACATCATTTTTAAGGCTTCCCACGGAATACCACTTATACTGTCGCTCCAATATTGTTAATTTTAAACAAAACAATAGAATACGTACCTATTCTCAAATATAAATCCGCCAACGGTACTGTGGGAACTAATTAATAAAAAACAGTATCACATTACTTCTATAACAGGTGGTTACTTTTACTTTCGCCAAACTAGTGCATTTATGCATCTAGTGGATTAACGGGTTTCTCACTGGAGCAACGGTGACAAGGTTGAGAAATAACTTGATCCAGTCTACGCACTGTTACGATACCAATGAATTCTCCTCTACGCAATGAACAAACTAAATCGCTCTCAATAAACACTCTTACGCAATATAAAAGCTGATACAAGAATTCGTAGATAGTAAATAAATTTAGATTGTGTAAGTTTATTAAACGGCCACTCGACATGGAATTGTCAAACTTATTAAGAAATAATATAGGTAATGAATGGTAGACAAAAAATATAATCAAGATATTCAAACGTTTGCAACGAGGCTGCGTTATTGCAAAAGGTTATAATAAACGCGTAGTGAGTTCCATTTTCTAAATAACCACAGAACTTTAATTATATTTTGCCAAATCAGCATCTATTCACGACACCATCGTAATTTCCGGCCCATTAAAGGTGCACCTCATTCTACACAAGGCCAATACTCGTGAATGGACAATTGCATTCTTACTTCTGTTCCCGCGCTACAGAATTGTAAAGGAATTTAGTAACTCCATCATTGTTATAGAGTATAAATTGTTACGCAACAATCATGACACTTTTTAAAAGCGGATCCAATTGATTTTAAACACAGACAGACGGATGTCGACAACGCCCTTGTCACGATCGGTCCTAGATATCAACCTATTTATACATTTTAATAAATACTTTATATAAATAATTATTCGTATGAAATATATACAAGAACTACTTTATAATTTTCTGCTAAACAAATACTGACAGAGTAATAAAAGTATATTAGTTTTACATAACAACATATAAATCTCATTCCAATACTAATAACAGCAAAAAAGAAACTGACTTAAATCTAAACTGACACATAATATTGCGGTTGCCGACCCCAGTGCACCATTAGAGTAACTATAAACTCATTACAAATAAATGATTGAACACCGACAACATTTATTAAATATATACAGGACCTGTTTATTTATAATCTTAGTCATTTTAACATAATCAATAAACGAATATAATTTATAACTTTGTTAGGAAATAACACGAAATCCATAACAATTAATTATGTAAACGGATTGTTTGATTGAAACGTGATCTAACTAGACTAATTTATTTTCTATATCACTTAGTTATTTGTCAGAAGAAGAGCAAAAATTACAATTAATCGACACACTTAAATATTTGTCAGAACTAAAATACAGTAAACCAGAAGTTATTATAGATTTTTAATAAAAAAATAATATAATGGAATCTGGAGTTTAACCTTGATAAACAACGAATCAAACTGCCAACAATAACAATTGCACATCGGATGTGCCTTCCTCTTATAATGATCTATTATAATATCGTTAAAGTGCTACCGTTGCTGCAACACAAATCACACACGACACACACTGACATTCAGATGACATTAAGTTGACAGAAGAATTGCGTGAACGCCAAAACTACTCAAGATTAAATCATGTGGCTACTTTCTAAGACGCCGTGGAAAAAGATAATGCATCTACCATAAATGTGGTTCACACAAAACAATTAAGTGTATGTGTGTATTTGTATGTGTAATGTAAACACATTAAATGTAAATGCATTCCAATGTATGTACATGCAACTGTATTAAAATAAACGTTGAAACCACTTATTAGTTATAATAAACTGGGTTGGAGGTTGTCAAGTCACAAGTCATCCACTTTTACTGTAAAGAAATTATTGATAAACTCGTTATACACCATCCGAGATGAGAATCTTGTAAGAAATCTTTTGAATAACAATATTAAATTTCATATTTTTTGAGGTCAAAAAGTAATATAACAAAAAGTAAATCTACAAGTTTTAAACATTATTTTAAAGTGTCCTATAAAGAATGTTAGACGAAAGTAAACAATAATACATAATTAAAGTTAAACATACAAACAGAATCGCTTCCGAGATTTCGTATTAGTGATATTATGTAATGTGTTATGACGGCAAAAAGCGTGTGAAATTTTGATATTCATTATAACAGGTAATTACGAATCAATAGGTAATATAAGAATTAGAAGTGTTTGAGGAGAATAAAACCAGATTGTGAGAAGTTTTAGTTTTTACTGAATAGAAACTTTAAAGAATTAATTCCAAAAATATCATACATTAAAAACCTTATAGTGATTTTTATTATTGAAATGTAGACAACCTTAAACATGTACTTTAGTATTATATATATTATAACATGTAATTTATTTAGTATAAATTGAGAACTATAATTAACAAGATAGTCAAAGATTAATTACAATGATTTTACAGTTTTCTCCTCAACAATTTTCTCGACAGCTGCAAAAAACAAATAAAAGTCCTAACTCCTAATATACTTTCACTCAATTAAAATTTTCTCTCTTATTATTCATTCGTTTTTTTTCATGGTATGCGGACTATTTTTAATATAACATTAACCAGTCAATAGATTACGCCTACAGCCCATTACGTTGATAGGGCCACCGATTTTATGATAATTTAAAATGTGTATAAACTTTAAATGACGTTGGAAAAACCGTTAATTGAAAACGTTTTATAAACGAGCGTATTTTGAGCGAAGCTTAGAAATTATATAAATCAATAAATCAACATATATTACCATCGAAGACCCCACGGCGTCCACTTAGATGTTTCTCATAATCAACTAATTTAAATTCCTCCATTTCCGTAACGCAACCCGTCCGACTTTCCTTCCTCTTTTCTAATATTAAAACATTGGTTAAGCAGTTTTACTTGTCGGTTTGCAAGTCATAAAAATAACAAGATTTTAAAATCTACTCATATACTTGCTAATTGAGAGACGATATTACAATTTTTTTCAAACAAATGAAAGCTGATAACAAATTATCAAACAGAGATCTATAGTTAAAAAATAAAACAAAAAAAACTCACAATAAAGCGAAAGTAACCACTTGCTCCAGTTACAAATGTAATCTATTTCAATTAAATAGTGAAACTAGTAGGAGCACTGGCGACCAAAAGAGTCCAGTCACGTCGGCGTGTTCTTGAAAGTATGAGTTCAAAATAAACAATGACCAATACTGACAATGGAATCTTAAAATTTCAATAACGTTACATCTATAATAATCAATAGTTTTAAATAAGTTTGGAATGCATTTAAAGTTTTCATAAGTTCTGAAGTTCTGATAAGTTCTTAAGTTCTGAAGAATCCTAGATTATTAAATCAACATACTAATTATACGCACTAAAATGCAAAAAGACAAGCATTAAAAATGCATGCAAAAAACGCATAACAAGAAGAAAAGCAAGACTGTTCGTTGCAATGAAGACATATGAACTTAGTCGATATAGTATAGTAACTGAACCGTGAAACATTTATTATCAAGTTAAGCAAGATTAATTGCCAGCAATCTTCACAATTAAAAAAATAGATTACTTGCCGATTAATCAGATACTCGTTAAGCCCTGATGCAACTAATGTTATATTATAATAAGAATGTACGAAAACCAATTGTTAAATTCAAAACACCATTTTGATTGATTGATTGATTGTGATGATTCTCAATGCAACTGGCTTAAAGAAGCTATTATACGTGTAAGTTATTACTTTTATTATGATTTTCTAATTAGTCTTATCTAGTGGGTAATTAAAAAGATGTAAATCTTGTGTGTTATTATTATATAGTAATATTTTATAGCATGTGTGTGTGTGTGTGTGTGTGTGTGTGTGTGTGTGTGTGTGTGTATTACTACTAATGTTTAAGAAGCCATTAAGAGTTATGATGATAATTTCAATAAGTCCAAGGGAAACATGTGTTAGACAGTGAGCTTGACTCAAATCTCCTTTTTACCAGAGAACAAATTATCAATGATCAATGAAAACTTGAACTAGTCAGAAACAGTCCATATTGGAAGTTAATATACTTTAAACATTTGGTTATATAACTTACCTTAAAGGGCTTTGCTACTTCATATTATACGGTCTCTGTAAAATGTTAGAAGAAAAATATAAATAAAATACTTTTTCATGCTGAAATTGGCCAAACATTCTTAAATATATAAAATAGTATCGGTTTCTACGGCATATATATATTTTTAACAATTCACCCACCCATTTGGTGTCTATACTAGAATAAAGGTTCAGTTTTGGTCATACTGTATATAAAATATTAATAAAATATATATTATACTATACATAGCATTAATATTTTTAACAAATGACCTCGATAGGCGACCTCGTGTTATATTAGTTCAATGTCGCGAACATTATTTCATAAAAAAAAAAAAATTTACTCGTACACAATCACGTTGTAAAACAATAGTTCAAAACTATTTTAATTATAATGTATTAAAGCAAATTGTTAAAAAAGTGACAGGAATGACATTGACATAAAAAAAATTGTATTTTAATTCGATTAGTTATTAAAACATACATATATATGTATATATATTGATATTGTCTGTACATATGTGTATACTAAATAAAAGGGTATAAATTAAAAAGTTGTAAAACAACTAATATAGATAATGTTAACGATGGACGGTGAAAGCCAGGAACACTAACGAGATAACCTGCATTTCATATTTACAGTTGTAAGTAGTTAGTTACTTAAAACGTAATGATCCCCAATTATTGATTAATAGTTTAATTCAAATACAAATTCACTATTAATATTAAAGTCAAAACGACTAGTTAGTTTTTTATACCCTAAATCACTTGAAATAAACTAACCTAACTAGGGGCGCCAACAGGCCCTCAATTTTGACTCGCTGCGCCCGCGAAACCTCGGGTGCCGTTTGCATATTGAGCGAAGCGAGCCCAGTGTAATGGCTCATCGTTTCCCATTTACTTCATTGGGATTTTTTTTTTTGACGATTTTTTCAATTATTTTTTTTTAACTATAACCTAATGTGTGTCTTTTTGATTGAAAAATTTCCAAATTTTCCGTCGAATAATATTCGAGTCCAATCGTGACAAAGAATGTGAAAAAGTCTCCAGTAAAACGCTAAGCTCGCTACGCTCGCTTCGCTCAACTAAACTAAACTAACCTATCGTTGCGTTACCCCTACCATTGTTTAAACATAATTAAATGTCATTAACGTCATGTCTTCATCGTCATTAATTATCGTTCCACGGCCACCGGTCACAGTGTGCGCTTTATTGTGCCATGTCAAGACTGTATCTGATTTCCGCCGTGACAAAACACAACGGTAATCTCGTTTTTACTTTTGTGTAATAAGCTTTACAATTTCGTGTATATTTTAATGATATTCATACTATTTAAACATTACATATATAACTTCTAACGAAACAATTCTGGGCATACAAATTGTCTTAATATTAATATTTGTTCTATTAAATTAACAAAGAAATGATTCTCTCACTATCTTTCTATCTCTCTCTCTCTCTCACTCACTATCTCTCTCTCTTTCTCTCCATCTATCTAAAACCAAGTGATATTTCTTAAAGCCATGAATAAATCGACAATAAAAAGCCTATTAGCGTGATAGTTCCGGACACATACGGAAGTTCCATAATAATATTACATAACCATATCCATCACTTTGATGGTTACAAATTAGCAATTTCTCCTAATAGTTATAGTTATTTATTTATTTTATATAAATTTATGTATTTGTAAGAGAAAATCCACCTCCATTTAGGTTTGAACACTAATTCGTCTAGTCTACCAGTGACGTCATGAATATGACTCACTACAGCAGTGTTTACTAACAACTGCAGCCATAATTGTGTGAATCGAGTCCTACGCGGGCGAACCCGCATACTATTACGTTGTTATACCGGCTATAGATATCTTATTATTATATTAACGTTTATACTCTGTAATTTTGTATGCACACTACAGATATGACTTGTGTTAAATTAAGTATTTACAAGGCTAGTGCATATTAATATTGATTATGTCATTTAAATAATAAATGTTTGGAAATCTGCCGTTTATATAATAACTTGATTCTACCAAAATATATTTAATATATACTTCAAGAAGAGCTACTTTTCTCTATATTTTGTTAACAAACCAAAATCATTAATCTTATAAAGATCATTAAATATATTGATTGTAACACACAAACACACACACAACTTTCTTTTATTATATCAGAACAGCAGTCGATTATAGATATTACCATCCAAAATCAATTTATAATATATTAAAATCATGGCATTACAAACAGCAGAGAATTGATATTTACCATACCATTATATTGACTTTATCTGTGAATTATTATATAATTTTATTAAACTACAATTTAATATTTAACTTATAAGTGAATAAGTGATAATATAAATTTATAATTTAACATTAATCTAACCTTACCAAAGTTTGAGTGTAAATATGTTAATAACAGTATTATACTTGTGCAAAATAAATGATAATTACCCTTTAAAGGTTAGAGACCTAAGAAATTGATAATACAATCACAATATCTCACAAGATAACATTTGTTGAGGTCTTGTTTATCATAAATCTTTTATGTTAGCCTCGCCCACGACGACAGGCACGACTCTTACAAAACTAGCCTATTTGAATTATCTATTCCGGTCCAGCACCTCTTTTATCTATTTTCAATCGATTTCGATCTTATATAATACATATATGGGTTGTATGTATGTATAATATGTTATGTAATACATACCAAAAACTTAAATTCATTATTGATAAGATCGATACTCCATGATATTAACACTAAACCTACCGACAATTCTTGTATACCTGTTCCTACCGCACGCCGTCAAATTGACCGATAATTAAAAGTTATTTTATTATATAACGCAGGTAATAATGGGAATAACTAAAAGTAAAGAGTGATGAAAATATTATATGCATATTCTAAGAATTGTCATGTAGTTTCATAACGATATTATAACATTTAAAAATGTGTAAGTTTAGTGTTAATAATAAGTCTACTTTACCACAAAGTTTAAAAACAATCATGGGGCCTCATTGTCTTATTGTCTTATTAGTCTAGCCCTCTAATACTTCACAGACAACCTCAATATTGTTTTGATTAGGCGCTCCTATGTTACATAATAAAATTAAAATTGATATAAAATTATAACTATATCATAAAACGCAAACATTCCACTGGTTTTATAGTGATCATATTTTATTATTATAACACCTAATAATAATAACGTCTATGGAGTATAACGACCATGAGTTCCGAAAGCGTAAGTAACAGCTGATGTCAAGGTATCCAAGATATAAAGAATTTTCTTATCTATATATTATTTTACGAGTTATCAATAAACTTCATCCATAGATTTAAGTATATAATAATGTACAAAATCTGTATTTATACAGACACCCAGCATTTTTTTATTTCTTGCAAAAAATGAGACCAAAATCAAATTAGGGTTGAGGACAAAATTGCGAAATTATTTATAAAAAGTTGACCTTACTATCGCTTTGTACTCAATATCATTTCACTCACTGTTTATTGTATCAGTGATTACGACATTCCATGTAATATATCTGTCACTGTATACAAGGAGCTGGATAACAACCTATTTAAAGCCTCAGGTAACACGATCGTTAGTTCTTTGTAGTTTAAATATGACAGGAAATATTAGAATTATAATTTATATCTGAATATCAAGTTTATTTATTTTGATAATATCTTAATAAAAGATTAACAAGAAACATCATATATTTTAAGCCAAATACTATAGTGTTGTTGAGCAACTTTTCATACATTTGCAAACAGTTTCATTTGCTCCATTGTTGTATTGCATTCAAAGCGTTTTATAAATGTGTATTTAGTTCAAGATACGGTTCAAAGCTTTTTCCTCTTCCAGATCAGACAATTAAGTACTTATTTAGAACTTTTTATACTACAGTAACGTTAATATTATGACAATAAAGATAAATAAAAAAAGATTATGAGAATCTACCATATAACAACCATAGCTATCCCTTCAGATGCATATGGTAGAAAAATATACTTTAAAAGTAAAATATAGCATTCGATAATTCTGATACCACCCTAGAACTAACTTTGGGCGAAAACTATAATGTTTTTCAAATTAAAGACTTTTAAACATGAATTTAAAGTTTCATACAAACACACTTATTTCAAATACACAAATGTAGTACATATTCAAATTTCTAATTGATCTAAATGTAACAGTTTATTTAGTGTTATGTAACAATTCGGCAATATTTAAACGTTCACGCAATATTCAGTGGGACAAAAAAGTTATATAGTATTATACGGACATTACACTTGTACGTAAACTTACGCTCAACATGTCGCTAAGTGTTGCGTATTTTATACTTGAAATACTTCACTAACGACTCTTGAGTTCCCATTATCTTGACATTTTGTAATAGGATTTTTATTCCAAACAGTAATTACTATATACTTATTTATACGTATTGTATTGTTACAAATATTTGTTATGTACAAATATTCTTTAAGTTCAACTACCTACAGTTCAATAACTTACTATCTCCTTAAATCTTAATCTTCTTCCCACCTCGGCCACTCATCATTTTCTCAATTCACCCTTCACTTTTAGATCTTTTGATTGTATCATCACCTTATGTTCTTACACATGGCCAATATACAGCATCCTTTTCTTATGACGACTTAATCTATCTGTCATATCGCAATCGACCACCAAAGCATACATCACTGATCTTCGAAATTTTAAGAGTATAAACTGGATTTCACTACAGCGAGACGCGATTATTATTGATTGGAGTACTATTTTTGATACTTCTTGCATTCACTCAAAGGTGAGTTAATTCAACTTTTTTATTATTATACTTTATGATTGGTATGCCCCTATAAAATGTGATAAAATAAAACAGATCCCTGCTCTATAGCTAACACAAGAGTTTAAAGATTTGATGTTACAAAAGGACAAAACAAAAAGAAGGTATAAACGATCTCCTTTCGAAAATAATTTAATAGCTTTTAAGTTCCTACGCAACCGCTGCAACTGTATGTACAGAATCGCGCAAAAACGTGATTAACATGAATCTCTCACTAAGAGTAATTGCAGTAAGACATGGAAATTTCTTAAATTAATAGGTATTGATTGGTAAAATGCCAGTCAGTGATTGTAAGGACATAGATTTAGATTGTCTTAATGATCATTTCTCCCTTCCACCAGCAAGAAAGCTACCACTCTTTTTGACTTGTCTGCGTTGCCAATGTCGAATTGTTGTTCATGTCATTTATATATCGTTTAAGAACTTTATGTCATACTCTCAATTTGATCTTTGAATAATATGTGCTCAAAATTATAACTTTTATTCTCCCCATAACTTTTCCAGTTTTGTCGCAGATTTTTAACTACTCTCTTTCTTGAACTTAGAAAATAGAGCATATCTTCCCTCTCAGGTTAAAACCCAATTTGTGTTTCTTCTTTTGACCCATTTCTATATTATCTTTTCTCTCTAACGTTCTATAACATATTTTTCCATAAACAGCTATCTTCATTCGTTGTTTCTAATTCTCTTCTCTCTCCTTATCAGTCTAGCTTTCGTCCTGGACATAGTACAGGAAAAATTCTTTTAATGTTTAAAGCTTAAGTGGCTCCCAATTCGTTTTCGCCGAAATACTTGCATGTGTGTTTTCGGCGTTTTACACTTTTACATCTTCTTTCTTCATACAACATTCGCTATAATCCAATTTTCCTGCATTATTGGCGCAATGGCTTCTCTTTAGTACATCATTCTGATTCTCCGTGTAGACCACATCTAAGAACGAACCTAAAGTTCCCAACACATAAAAGTAAGAACATTACTAAGTTAAATGTTTCACGAAAATTGTCTTAATTGCATCTATTCTTACTAAAAAAAATATCGTAAGGATAAAACAAATACAATTTAAATAAAATCTGTGAGACTAGCAGCTGTTTGATAATAAAATTTAATTAAAAATGTAAGAAGCCTTGTTTGGCGAGATTGTTATTTAAGTTGAAATTAGCCCATTATTTCAAAGCTAGGTAAGAACAACGTAAATAGTCGGCACCATGTTAATGAAACAGCTTCATAAGAAATCTACTATTAATAAAACGTGGGAACAGTTCGTAAAAGTATAATCAATCAATGGTATTGTTCTTAGGTATATATACAATATCAAAGAGTAATAAATATTTTTTTATGTTAATAAAAGAGTATATTCAGACAAACTGGACAATGTCACTTTTAATTATTTAATTATTATCTACAGATTAAGTAGTAAATGTAAGTAATGCGTTTCCTCAGCCTTGTTTCAGTAATTACAGTAAATTGCCATACCATGTACATATACACTTTGCGGTTTTTCACACCTTTGTTACGAAAATGTTACATTTAAAAACTCTTTTATTTTAAACATTTTAATAGCTCTTACTGAGTATATTGAATACAAAAGTTGCCTAACCCTAAAGTGGTAAGATTGCCTTAACTCAAAACTACATAAAGTCGAAATATATTTTGTATATTACAAACAAACAAACTTACACAACATTTTGAAGTCTGCGGTTGTTTTAATGCATGTCTTTGTTAAAATAGGAACACATTTCACAATCCAGATCGTGCGTGCGTCAAACTAATCTTAATATATTTAGCAACGATTATCAAAATAAGGTCTCGCACAAACAATACGCAATAAGTGAAATCGCATTAGTTGATAACTTAATCTTCTAAACAGATCAATCATTTAATGCGACAATACTGTCGCAGTGTCGCAGTATCATGTCTTGACTTTGTAGGCTTTGTAATATTAATATTATATACAATTTTCATTAATGTTATGCAATATTGTTTTTAATTTTTTATATCAGATATTATGGAGTAAAATGATTTGATTATGTAAAAGAGAACCATCTGCAGCTATAACCTAGATTACAAACATTACATGTGTTTTGTAAACATTTATTATTAATTAAATTTAATCCGGTTTAAGAAGAAGATTTATTAACATGTGTAATAGAAGATTTATATTCTTTAATATATGATCTTCGTATATTCTTGATGATTTTTTTTTTTGTAAGAAAATTATAATTTATGCAAGAGTGAGTCAAGTTTATTTAATGACATTTTAATGTATACATTTTGCGAAAGTGTTGATTTAAAATGTAACCAATATGTATTAGATAACTAATGTCGCATAAGAATTTAAATATATTCGTAACTATTTATTGCTTTTTTATGAAATACTAGTTAAAACTGTTCCTAGATGCATAATAATTAGCTTAAATAGATAATACATTCAAAATAATATAGAACGAAAAATTCAGCAGGACTCGAATCTGCGACCTCTAGGAAACTGTGTCGTCTTTATAAATTGAGCTACCGTGTCCACCTGAAATAATTTAACTACAAAACCAATTTATAACAAAAGTTACATCAATAAATGTAAAATAATTAACTGATATCTATACCAGGAGCTTGTCAGATTCGCAACAAAATAATTATAATTTATTAGTTATAGGATTTCCGAACGAAAATATATATATATATATGGCGATATTCAATAAAAAAATAGCTAATAATAATATTAAAGTAATTGTAGTGTCATAAAAAATATAATGAAATTTAAATTAATTTTTTTACAAGTACACCATAAATGCTTACAAAATCATTCGCAATAGCACACTTAGTTGCCGGTTAAGTTGACATAAGATTAATTTTATGTCAACGTCAAGTCGGTTAACTTGTTTTTAATAACTATTGCATGATACCAGATATTCAAACGAGTGCTCGATATCTACTTGTATTCAAAGTATGTGATTTCAATTATATTTAGGATTGTTTGTTATGAGGTTTCGTTGTGTTTATAAAATTTAAGATTATCATTTTTTTTCACAAGACTTTATATACATATATTGACGTTTGTGAAACAGTGTTTATAATAAAAAAAAACCGTCTGAGTTTGTTGTGTGGTTCTTTTTAGACCAGGACGCGTTTGAAATCGAAGTCTTATTTTAAGTTGAAAAGAGTTGTTACAGAAAGGGTTATTTTGATAAGTATAGTATCAAAATAGGGTTCCTGCCACTCCCATTTGATACACAAGTGATCTGAACCATATATATATGTATATGTATATATATATATATATATAACCTCTCTGTATACCCAAAACAGCATATCATAATCACTTAAAATTTAATTCCAAAGAACTGAAAAGCAAGTGACAACAATATATTAAATAACTATTAACGCCATGTAATCGATGTTTCAAGTGAAAAGTGTCAATAAACATATAATATAACAGATGTGAACATCACAAGTCACTTAGCAGAATCGAGTTTAGAGCATCAGTCAACCAACTTTCACTCTTCACGCTCGAACAAACGCAATTGTCTGGTCCGATAAGTAAAAGCTTCAATTTAATGTAACAATCAATAACATTTTATTATATTTATTTATTTATATTTATTTAAATATTTTCCACTTTGAATCCATACCAGTGATCACTTGTGTACGTCAAATGGAAGTGACATGTGGGCCTATTTTGATATCGTATGTATCAAAATAAGCTCTGCAAAGACACTCCAACTTAAAATAAGTCTACGAGGGTTCCAAACGCACTAGTCAGTGGAGAACCACACAACAAACTCGGATTTTTTTTTATTGTATTGTATTGTATACATAATATATATATTAATAATAAATAATTTATAATGAAATATATGAAAAATATTATAACCTTCATTTCATTAGAGGGCATTATTCTAACTAATGATCTAAGATAAATGATATATGTAGTTATTGTTTAAAATAGCGATATATAAACGTTATCATTAGTTAACCTCCGCCCAAATGGGTTTTTACTCAAAATTAATTGGTCTCTATTTAAAAATGAAAGTGACGACCTTACTGTTTACGATTGGCTTTTAATTAAAGGTTTTATATTTATGATATACATTTTAATGACATGACTAATAAAATAACTTCCTCCTGTGTTTCATTTAATAATAAATATATTAATAAACCATGACTGTCAAAATTGGTTCACTACAAACTGAAACATACAAACATACTTTAGTAAATATATATATATATATATATATATATATATACAATATTATTTAATGTCAAAATCATTATGATGGTTCTAGTCGTTCGTACATTGCTCACTAAATATATTGACGTTTGTGAAACAGTGATCTCAATAAAAAAAAAACCCGTCTGAGTTTGTTGTGTGGTTCTTCTCAGACCAGGGTGCGTTTGGAATCCTCGTAGCCTTTTTTTAAGTTGGAAAGTGTCTTTACAGAAGGGCTTATTTTAATGCATACGATATCAAAATAGGCCTTCCTGTCACTTCCATTTGACGTACACAATTGATCACTGGTATGGATTAAAAGTGGAACATATATAAATAAATAAATTGCCTTGCATTTGCGTAGTGGGGTAAAAAGATAAATTTATTTTTTAAACACGTAAGCCGCTCGGTATTTTATTAAAACCAATTCTTAAACTCGGTAATCAGTTGCTTGTTAATTATAAGAAAATTTTCCTTGTATCTGAAGGTAATAATTAAAATACTTCAGGGCGTTCACGTTTTATTCATTGAAACGGAACGTGAAATAAGAAGGTTCCGCTTATTATAAGCATTGGTTTATTTAAACTGTGAATTTTAAGAAATCACGTTTCATAATATTATGTAATCTTTATATATATATACAATTTATTATTCTTAGAGAAACTATTATGCAAATGACCTTAATGAAGGTCTATCTGTTATAAGTATATCCGGTAGAAACATGCAGATTATAAATTACAACATTAAAATTTATAAAAGTAATATTTTAACACTATCTAACAGCAGAAATGTTAGCTCAATTATCCATAACAATATTTCTCCTTTTCAGTAGGAAGTCTAGATTACCTAGATTATCTAAAACCGCAAACAATTTTGTAGATTAGATGTAATTGAATGTAATCCGTAATACCTTTAGTTATAAATTTTCATCAACTATCAACAATGTTTTCGTTTATTGACAACATTAAAGTCATTTGCAATTCAAAATAATAATTGACGTTAACTGACACGGTTTGTAACCCAATTAAAGCTGGGCTATAATAATATATTTGCAGTTACAATGTATGTAATATTCAGAACGTTGATTCTTACCAGTATTATAAATGTAGTTTTAGTATGAATTGACTGACAATGTTGCTTATATTTTGATTTTCGTTCAAACCCAGTAACCTTTAAAACTACTTCGGATTACCCAGTAGTTGGGGATAATTTTGGATTCTTAAAATTCCTTACAAAATTTAAATAACATTATAATTGGACTCAACATATATATGGGGAACATGGATAATGCTTCCTTCCTGAATTCTAATAGCTCTGACATAATGTTCATGATGTATAACGAACTTATAATCTCATCGCGTGGGAAGTCGCAGACAACAGCATATATTAAGTAGGTAGAGAATTAGAGTAACATTATTTTTTTATATAAAAAATCGAAACCACGGATAAATGTGACAGAATTGAACAGATTATTAAAAAAAATAATAACATTACAAATTCTATAATAATCAATATAATAATGTCAATTATATAAATTGTAACACAATAAAGAATACAAAAATGTATTATATTTTATTTTATAGAAATCAAATTTAAATGCTTTTAAACGGTTCTTTAAGAATGAAATAAATTTCTAATAATAATGTTTGAAAAATCTCGACTTATTATTATTGTGAAATAAAAAAATGCTGTATCATTATTTACTAGACCTTGAAAATATTATATCATTTAAAATCAATCAATCATGTTTCAATTATCGAAATTAAATAAAAAACACAACAAAGTTAATAGAACAAGGAAGTAAAAGTGAAGTCGGTTCAGGGCCGTGGATCCTAAACATCGTGCTATAAATAAAAACGGCCAGCAACAAAGTAGCCCAATGTTGAGTAATAATCGTACGACGTTGAAATATCTAACAAAATGTTCAATTAAGTGTAAACTTAGATAAAATATATCGCGACATAGCGTAGCAACCAGGAAGTAAAAGTCCTTAGCAATAGTTACGAGACCGAAAACCCTAAATGATTTAAATCAATTGACTACATTTATATATTTATCCACTCGAGTCTATATATATTATTTTAGTAATTGTAAATAATCAGAGAAGAAAGAATTCAGAGGATATAATTATGACATCGCAATAGATAAAATATTTTGCATAACACTTAATCGAATTTTATACTATTTGTTACTGCAACATTTAATTTAAATTTTATTTACTTTTAAATTATTTGATTGATTGTGAATAGGTTTTCATTGTTATTAATACAATACCCAATATAAAGTAATGTTTATTTCTTAAATAAATAGATGTATTCGCAATATTATCTCGATAGTTAAGATAAGAATAAAAATTTTGACATATTTTTTTCTTATTTACAGAAGCCATTAGCTCAGCGGACGACCAATCAACTTCAGCATCATGGTGGCAGGCAGGGACGGCAACACCTTTCCGTGACAGCAGTAACTCGTTCGCCTCAACCCACGGTCTCGTGCAAACCCACCCTACCGGCAGTGATCCATTCAATTCATTCGCTGCAATTGACAGCACTATTGGTCCATCTCCAAATCCCTTCGTGCAAACAAGCGGCAGCGGTCCGTTTAGCGGCAGCTTTAGGAATAATCCATTACCACCGCTAGCGAAGACGGCTAACGGCAAGCTTTCATTAAAACATTTGGATTTCACAAGCAGTGCTACAGCTGAATTAAGGAGAAACCCTGCACTATCAGCTCCCGATGAGTGTGCAAGAGCTTGCAGAGAAAATGAACCACCAAGAATATGTTATTACCACTTCACTTTGGAATTTTACACTGTTTTGGGAGCGTAAGTGGTTTTCTTATTGATTTTCATAATGAAAACATAAATTTTGTTCAATCTTGTTGGACAGAAATAAATCGTTCTTAAGACCGATATTGTAATTTATGAAACATATATTAAGTAAATATATACTAAATATATGTAGAGAATATATATGTACTACTAAAAAATAATAATTATGTCATATTTTTATTAATTTCACACAATATGTAGTTAATATTATAAGTTTTAAATCTAATGTCCTGTTAGAAACTTATGAAAAAGGCGTATTTTATAAATAGGTTTGTTCCAGTTGGTTTCCGCCGTCAATTATAAACGTTATCGTCTGAATAACCACTACTCTATTTCAATTTAATTTAAAAACGCTATTACACTGTAATCGCTGTTTCCTTTCTTAAATTAATTGCATAGTCTTGGCCTTTATGCATATGAAGGTTTAAATGAATATTTTTTATAAGGATTACGTAAATTACTGTATAATATAAAATGTATTGCAGGGCTTGTCAAGTGTGCACACCGAACGCCACAAACGTAGTATGGTCTCACTGCCAGTGCGTTTTAGCCGATGGGGTGGAACGAGGTATCCTAACAGTAAACAGAATGTTACCTGGACCGTCTATTCAAGTGTGTGAGAACGATAAAGTAGTGATTGACGTTGAAAACCATATGGAAGGTATGGAGGTTACCATTCATTGGCACGGAATCTGGCAGCGAGGCTCTCAATATTACGATGGTGTACCGTTTGTGACTCAATGTCCCATTCAACAAGGAAATACGTTTAGGTGAGTACAAATTTAATCCTTTTACAATACAAAATTTTAATAATGTAAATGAAAATAATGTTCAAAATTATTCTAAAACATATTTTGGTACCTGAAAATGAAATTAAAAATGTTTGTTCACAATTGCAGATATCAATGGCAAGGAAACGCAGGAACCCACTTCTGGCACGCACACACCGGTCTTCAGAAATTAGATGGTCTTTATGGAAGCATTGTAGTCCGTCAGCCACCTTCCAAAGATCCTAACAGTCATTTGTACGATTATGATTTGACCACACACGTTATGTTAATCAGTGACTGGCTCCATGAGGACGCTGCCGAGAGATACCCCGGTCGTCTTGCCGTAAACACTGGTCAAGATCCCGAAAGTGTTTTGATTAACGGAAAGGGACAGTTCCGAGACCCTAATACTGGATTTATGACCAACACCCCACTTGAAGTTTTCACTATTACCCCCGGAAGAAGATATCGATTCAGAATGATAAACGCTTTTGCGTCAGTGTGTCCCGCCCAAGTTACGTTTGAAGGTCATAATTTGACGGTTATAGCAACAGATGGTGAACCAGTACAGCCCGTTCAAGTTAACACTATCATCTCATTTTCTGGTATATATATTAAATATTTGTATTTTTTATAACAACATTAAAACAACTATTTTATCAATTATGATATTTGGAGAATTGATAAAATAATTTTAATCGTGAATTTAATGCGTAGCTATTTGTTTAAATTTTCATTAGAAATTAACTTTCATATAATCAATACTTCGGATCATAAATTAGGTAGACTAATATGTTTGGTATTTCTACGGTATGAATAAAATGATAATTACCTATTTTAATAGACACGCCCTGGTATCGTAATCTATATCTATTGTTAACTAGTGCATTAACTCAAGCGAGGAGAATTGAATAACGTTGCCCACAACTTCCTTGATTGCGATGTTTAATTTCTAATTAGGCTCTAATAATATCATGAAGCAAGAGATTTTAATGTTAATCTGGTATTTTAGGCGAACGATACGATTTCGTCATCGAAGCCAATAATGTCCCTGGTGCGTACTGGATTCAAGTACGAGGACTGGGTGAATGTGGTATTAAAAGATCCCAACAGCTGGCTATTCTGCGATACGCGAGAGGACCTTACCAACCCTCATCCGCTGCTCCGACATACGATGTAGGAGTCCCACAAGGAGTGGTAAGTACCGATTTGATTTCTGTAAATATATTACTTTGTAGAACAAAACTTGTGTATATATTTATATTGCAATAATCGTCAATGGCGTGAATGAATTACCTTTCCGCTATATTTAAATCTAAAGCTCATGACACGAGCAGGTCTCTCACTTATAAATTGCCGGATATTGCATACTGGATTCTTGCAGACACGTCAACCTCGATAAAATAAGATTATTTGTTGCAAATAATTTCTTAAACATAATCATTGCTTACATATGAATATAGTTATTTTATGTATTAATTTATAAGCCAGTATGCATTTGTATAGAATGCTGTTATTAAGTGAGAACTGTAAATACCGTTATAAGTATTGTTGGATCACTTATTGGAATGTATTGAGTTGCCTGAAAGTAGAAACGGTGCCAAGAATTTAGTTTTTCCTGCACCTTCAGTAAGGGTGTCAAATATAACTACCTCATATAGTTTTAAACAGATGCCATTCCAAATATATGACTTCACATTTTAATTGTCTCGAGTTACATCCAAATATTCGCTAATACAAAAATAAAAATGGTATCTATTTAAAACATACATCTTTTCAATATTTCAATACTTTTCTATTAATTATAATAATGTAGTTTAATAAAGTGTAGAGACTTAAGTAGAAGTAGTTCTTGCACGTATTATTAGTAATTGCACGTACCTTTTTCCTCACTAACTATTCAGGTTATGAACCCCTTGGATGCGAGATGTAATGTTCCCAGAAATGACGCTATTTGCGTCAGTCAACTGAAAAATGCACGACACATCGACCCCGCGATTCTTCAACCAAGACCCGACGTCAAAATATTCTTGCCTTTCCGTTTCTTCGTGTACAGGCCAGAAATGTTATTCCAACCTAACACCTACAACAGATATTTAGGTAAGAATTTTTTTTTTTTTTTTTTTTTTTTTTTTTTTTTTTTTTTTATACCCTCTGGGTTAGTGCTTGACTACATTCCACCTGATGGAAAGTGGAAATGTAGTCATAGATGGTAAGGCGCATTAACCCAGTAACCTATTCACCCTTTTCTTGAAGACACCTACATCGTATTGGGACGGAAATACCGACGCAGGCAAGCTGTTCCAGTCCTTCGCTGTACGAACTAAGAAAGACGAAGCAAAGCGCTTTGTTCGGACAGGGGGAATGTCCACAACGTAAGGATGGATATCTGCCGTGCGTCGGAACGTCCTGTGATGGAAGGGGGATGGAGGAATTAAATCATGTAATTCCTGCGCACACTCACCAAAATGTATCCTATAGAAAACTGAGAGGCTAGCAATTCTACGCCTGTGTTCAAGGCTGTGGAGGTTGGCTTCAACCAATTCAGGGTCGCCTATAAGCCTCTTTGCTCGCCTCTCAATTGAGTCCAGAACCGCAAGATGAGACTTAGCGGCACCAGCGAATATATGCCCACAGTACTCTACACACGACCGGATTTGTGCTTTGTATAATACAAGTAGCTGTCCCGGTGTAAAGTACTGACGGACCTTCGCAAGAATGGCAAGCTTTCCTGCAGCTGCTCTTGCTCTGGACTCAATACACCGACCAAAGTTAAGGTTCGAGGAAATCTCTAAGCCTAACAACTGAAGCCGGTCACTGTATTCCAAAGATACACTCTGGAAAGTAGGAGCCAAGGTGAAAGGGCTCCTTTTGGCGGTGAACAGACACGTCTGCGTTTTGGTGGCGTTGAATTTGACAAGATTGGCTTTGCCCCATGCGGAGACTGCCTGAAGCTTGTCATTCAAACGTTGCACCATGGCTTCTCTTTCAGACTGTACTTGATCTCTACTAGCCCGACTACTCGGCAGGTATCTTTCTACAACTGTGCTGTCGTCTGCATACCCATAGATACCGGGCTCCAGCAGATCGTTAATGTGCAGCAGAAATAGAGTTGCAGAAAGAACGGACCCCTGAGGCACTCCGGCGTTTATTGTCAAAGGTTCCGAGGAACACCCGTCGACAACTACTCGGAGAGATCTTTGGTTCAGAAAGTCCGTTACCCAACCGATCAGACCAGGAGATATACCGTATGTTGAAAGCTTGCTTATAAGGCTCGCATGCCAGACCCTGTCAAATGCCTTCGAGACGTCAAGAGAGACGGCGACCGCTTCTCCGTTCTTCTCGATGGCCTCGCCTAAAATGTGCGTAGCGTACACTAGAAGGTCCCCAGTGGACCTATTTCGGCGAAACCCGTACTGTCGGTCACTGAGGAGATCGTTACCTTCAAGGTACGCTAAAAGGCGCGAGTTCAATACACGCTCCATAATCTTGCAGAGTATGGAGGTGATTGAAATCGGTCTATAATTGGCAGGATCGGCACGACTGCCTTTTTTGGGCACTGGTTGCACGTTAGCAAGCTTCCAAGATTTCGGCACTATTCCAGACTTGAAAGAGAGACGATACAGACGTGTCAATACAGGAGACAACTCAGCTGCGCATGTCTTGAGCAGAATGGCTGGTATACCATCAGGGCCACTGGCTTTATTCACATCAAGACGACACAATGCTCTCCATACCTCTTTGTTAGTGATGCGGATTTCAGGCATCGAAATACCGCAGTGAGGAAGATGCGCTGGAGAAGCATTGCCAGTGTCTAGATATGAATTATCAGCGAACAGAGAAGCAAATACATTCGCTTTCTCTGTCGCTGTATGGGCCAGAGATCCATCCGGCTTCAGCAGAGCAGGTAGTGAGGGTTGGCAGAAGTTCGACTCGATCGCTTTGGCAAGAGACCAGAAAGCTCGACTGCCAGTAGGTCTGACAGAGAGCTTTTCGCCATTCTTAGCGATACGATCGCGACGAGCCTTCCGTAATGCCTTTTTATAGGACTTGGCAGCTTGGTTAAAGGCTCTCTTCTTTAAACTTACATCCGGAGCTTT
The DNA here is from genome assembly GCA_918358695.1 of Melinaea menophilus ssp. n. AW-2005. Classification (NCBI taxonomy): domain Eukaryota; kingdom Metazoa; phylum Arthropoda; class Insecta; order Lepidoptera; family Nymphalidae; genus Melinaea; species Melinaea menophilus. Next base: position 6,112,709 of record OU911042.1, read on the forward strand.
GCAGCTTCTAGCATCAGCCCAAATTAGGTATGCCGAATGTTTTCGGTCTTCAGCATGACCACATTCGGCATTAAACCATGGGCGAGCTTTGCCACCGATGGGTACGTCAGCAAAAGGAATGAAGTACTCCATTGCCTGATGTACCACATCGGTTATAGCATCCGCGCAACTCGACGGATCCAAAGAAGAGAAGCAGACCTGCCGCCAAGGATAAGACGCAAAGAAGTGCCGCATCTCATCCCAATCTGCTGACTTGTATTTCCATACTCGCCTAACACCAGGTGGTTCGAAAGCTGGTGGAGAATATGTAAATACAGATTTCACCAAACAGTGATCGGAGGTTCCCAAGGGGGAGGTCACCTCAACACGATACCTGTCCGGATCAGTTGCCAGCAAAAGGTCCAGGCAATTGGCTGTATGGCCAACTACATCTGGTACCCTTGTCGCTTGCCTCACCAGCTGAAAGAGGTCGAAAGACAACGCAAAATTCCGCGCTTCTCTTCCAGCATGGTCGGTCTTCTGGTACGGGAACAGCCAGTCCTGATGACAGGCATTAAAGTCCCCCAGAAAGACGAGCTGCACAGAAGGGTACTGATGCAGAGCCATATCAGCAGCCTCACCGAGATACTCAAATAATTTTGTTGTCTCCTGATCACCGCTGTGCGAACGGTAGACACAGCAATACAGGATTTTTTCGTTTCCTGTGTCTACTAAAATCCATAAGGAAGAAAAAGTAGGGTCTTCAAGATGACGGAGACGCAGGATACAGAGGTCGTTCCGTGCGTATACACAGACCCCGGCACGTGAGCGAAAGTTGTACTCTAACGAGTAACCGGGATGATCCAGGTACGCAGCGCTTAGAGGACATTGTATCTGTGTCTCCGTCAAAAAGAGCAAGTGCGGTTGCTCTGTCTCCAGGTGGTGGTGGACAGGTAAGAGATTAGAGTGCAAGCCCCTGATGTTAGTGAGGTGCACTTTAAATGAGGAGGAGTGCAACCGCTGTAAAAACTTCTTCTTTTTATTGGACTTTTTCATAATAAAAATAAAATAAAAGAGTGAATAGGATGAGAAATGGCAGTTGAACGAGGCGGTACGTATCAAACCCGGCGCCGAAATTGGTGATGTCATGCCACTGGGAGACTAGTCTGGAGACTGCGGGGACGCCCGAACCCCCCCAGGGATCGCCATCGGGCCTCCTCATCTGGTCGCCAACCAGCACGATGGAGCCACCCTGGGATTTTACGCAGTTGGCGGGGCAGCCTTTCGTGGGTGGCTGGCCCACTAATTGGGCCCCCAACTATCTGCGGGCGGCCAGCGGAAAGCCGTCGCTTCGGATCCCGCTACCCTCCTCGACTAGACACCCGACACAATAAGCACCAACTCAACGCCGAACCGGTTCGCCAACGCAACGCAACTGTTCAGACCCATTTCCCATATATACGGCTTCATCGAACAACGTGCCGGAACACGACTAGGTCGCTTTGCGGCACGACTTTGCCCGATGGGTGGTAACCTTGCCGGCGACTCGATGTTATGGTCTACCACCGAATGGTTATTGGTTTACTTTATATACGAAATGATCGACCGAAACTAATTGTATATATGTTACAGTTGCACCGCAGGGAGATCACGTTATTAGTTTAATCGATGAAATTTCCTACATGGCTCCACCAGCACCTCTTATCAGTCAGTATGACGACATAAACCCTGATCAGTTTTGTAACGGAGATAACCGACCTGCGGATTGTGGACAAAACTGCATGTGTACCCACAAAGTCGATATTCCATTAAACGCCGTTGTTGAAATAGTTTTGGTAGATGAAGGTATATTACAGAAACTTTTACATAATCAGTTCATTCGTATCTTATTTACATGCAAATAACTAACTTTTTTTCTTGCAGTACAAATTGCCAACTTATCTCATCCGTTCCACTTGCATGGATATGCTTACAACGTTATCGGTATTGGCCGATCGCCAGACCAGAACGTTAAAAAGATTAACTTGAAACACGCTCTCGATTTAGATAGAAGGGGATTGTTAGAGCGTCACTTGAAACAAGGGGATCTTCCTCCAGCGAAGGATACGATAGCTGTTCCAAACAATGGTTACGTTATCTTAAGATTCAGAGCTACCAACCCAGGATTCTGGCTTCTCCATTGTCACTTCTTATTCCACATTGTCATCGGAATGAACGTAGTCCTACAAGTCGGCACCCATGCAGACCTTCCTCCCGTACCTCCCAACTTCCCAACTTGCGGAGACCACCTCCCTCCTATCAACTAATTCGGTTCCTAGAAACATAATTCAGGCACGTGCAACAATTGGTATAGCAGTTGATTTTTGTGTTAACTATGTGTAATTTTATGTTTGTGTTGTGTGATGTGTCGGTAGATTCGAAGTGCTCGACTCTGCCCTTTGTGTTTCTTTGTATTCGAATGTTTCAACTGGAGTAATTCATGCTGGTTTGTGATTTTATTTAAAGGTGATAATGAGTGAATTTCGATTTAATCTTACGCATATTTCGGTGATACCCGCTTAATACTATTGTATCACCTAAAATATCGCAAAGTTGAGGCTCTTACTTGTATGACATCATATTTTTGTACATTTTTTTTACATATTATTACGAACGCGTTTGTTCTGTAACTAACGACTTGCCATTTAATTCTTCACCAAGGATATTTATTGCATGTTTATTTTTATATGTTACTTAGATGGACCCTTAAAAAATAAGCCACTCCAAAAATTTAAGCTAAGATTATGTATAAAAGCTGATATTTTTAATTTGAAATTATTTTATTGAAATGAAAACAATTGCAGAGTGGCTTAATTTTGTCGGTTGCCTTTTATATACAAATCTTTAGATATTTAAGGTACTTCCTCAATTACTAACCCCAAATTTGCATGTAACAAGAGAACGTAGATGTAAATAGATATCGGAAATGCAATACCTACTTGTAAATACACGTAAAATGAATGTAGAAAAAAATCCCACACCCCCAAACGATAAAGACTGTTAATAACCATATTAATATACAATAGTTACCATACAAGTTACCATATTAATTTAAGAAAAAAAAACAACAATTATCGAATTAGAACTATCGAAAAATTTCTCTAAATAAATTTTAAACGTATATTATTTTTTAATTTTAAGATAAATGGCTATCATAAACATGCAGATTTTCGTATTTACTTTTAAGAAAATTGTAAATTTTTTGTACCACTTAATAAAATTTATTAAACATTTTACATTTTTATTACCTTTTAATAATATAAAACGTTAAAAATCGATTTTTTTTACCTAAAATGTACACTACAGAACTATAAATTGTATTTTGATTTACAACAACATGCACATATAGTAGTGTTGTAGTACATGCACTTGTAGTTAGTGTATCAAAATTATAATTACATTTCAACCCCCTCTTTGGATATTGCACGAGAATCATCCATAGCAGGTTGTATAATAATTGATATTATAAAAATTATGTATTTCTAATATGGTGGTTATAATTCTGTATTATTTTTAAGGTAATGAATCCGTTAGATGCAATTTGCGACGTAAAACGTAACGACGCAGTGTGTGTCAGTAATCTTAAATCAGCTAAACCGGTGGACAAAGCCATCTTGCAAGAACGACCCGACATCAAAATCTTCCTGCCTTTCAGATTTCATTTCTACAAACCCAAAGATCTTTTTATTGAAAACACATATAGAAACTATTTAGGTAGATATTTGACATACTTTTTTAAATTTTATAATTCTTATAAATTGCAAATTGTAATATTTCATTTCTATTTTCAGTGGCTGTCGGAGGTGATCATGTACTCAGCTTAGTAGACGAAATCTCATACAGAGCACCACCAGCGCCCCCTCTCTCACAGATGCATGAACTTCCACCGGAACTTTTCTGCAACGGAGACAACCGACCGGCTGACTGCGCCGTCGACTGCAGATGCACACATATGATTGATGTGCCCTTAAACTCTATTGTCGAGATAGTTTTAGTAGATGAAGGTAACATTAAAAAAAATATGGTTTTCTTTAAACAAAATATTATTTCTAAAATGCTAGTTGAAACTATGCTTGATCATTTAAGTAATATATAATATATTTATAAATATTATTAATCAATCAATTAAGTAATCAAAAAAAGATGACTAGAACTTTGAAGCAACTATGCACTTTTCCGTAATGAGATAAAAGGTCAGCGTTATTATAATATTCATCTGTCTTATTTCAGTTCAATCCCCTAATCTCTCTCATCCCTTCCACCTCCACGGGACGCCGTACAACGTGGTCGGTATGGGCCGGTCTCCAGACAAGAATATAAAGAAGATCAATTTGAAGCACGCGCTGGACCTGGACAGGAAGGGTCTCTTACATAGGCAGTACAATTTACCACCTTTCAAGGACACCATAGCTGTTCCCAATAACGGATACGTTGTACTGAGGCTGAAAGCTGATAATCCAGGTAAAATCATGCAATCTTGGACTGCTTGACTTAAGTGTGAAAATGAAAACAAAACTGAAGATTTTTTGGTGTTATTAATTATAATTTTATGTTTTCAGGCTACTGGCTATTCCACTGTCACTTCATCTATCATATTGTCATAGGGATGAACCTCATATTACATGTTGGGACACAAAGAGATCTGCCGCCAGTGCCACCTAACTTCCCAAGATGTGGTCATCATTTACCGTCAATAACTCCTCCTTATTATCCAATACACTAAGTAAATATAAGAGGCAAATCGATCTCTATAAGGTATTTAACCTATGGAGTTTAACATCCACACGTACTGCCATATTTTATAATATCGTCAAAAATATGAAAAAAGTACGTACGAGAATATTATATAGGATTTATATCCGAGCCTTCTTAAACTAGGAGACCAAAGTTAACGATTACAATCGTTCAATCATTTTTAAATATGTAATCTTTTTATATATTGCTTTCTATGTTTCTTTTGTAATGAATGTAAGTAACCTATTATGTGGACTTCGAAGATATTAATTTATTTATTTACTTTCGTAACGATTTGTGTGTGTCAATATTAGAAAATACGTTTCGTTAAAAATGTTTACCTCAGTGTGTTTTGTTACTTGTTTTAGTATTGTACATAAAATATAGTTAAGCAAACTCGCATAATAACATAGTGATTATAGTCATATATATAGATTATAGTCATGTGTATGCTATTTACGTACAATTTAATATGTTCAATGGAGAGTAACAATTTGTGCTTTTCGAATTGACAGCTTTCTAGATATTTAATTGTTTATACATGTTTTTTTTGTTTAGAAAACATTTCTATTTAGATCAATGCTTTTATAATAACTCAGCAATAATTATTAGTTATTTAAAACACGTTGACATTTCATTAATTTAATATTTGCTATAAAACACAGGAGTACCAACCACAACACAATAAAGTTTCAAAGAAAGTGTAAGATTCTGTTAAATTTTCAAACACTTTTATTTAAATATTTCTTATTAGGTTTTAAGTATATGATAAAAACTATCTAGCTTTCACTTTAATCCTTTTAAAACAAATAAATAACTATAAATATATAATAATTAGTACACGCATATATTTTCTAAATATTATTTTTTATCCTTTTCTAATCTTATACAATAAAAGCGTTAGAGCAATATGTATTAACAAGTCATCAGAGACTTGAAACCGTAACAAGGTTTACGGTAGATCCTAATTTCATTATGAGCACATGTCATATGATATTTCTTTATTTGTTATTGTTATTATTTTCATTGAGGACTTTGTTATATTACACCACATAAAGATCTGATGGACAATGACTATTTAAGTAAGAAGTGTGAAATATAGACTGAATAATATTAGTTTAAATTAAAATAAATATTAAATTAATTTGAAAAAGAAAATAAAAATATATCAAATAATTGAAAAGTCCATATTTTTTAAAATATTTTACACTTCTTACTTAAATCATCATAATACAGGAACGTATTATTTTGAAATTTTGACATAGTGTGGTATTTTCTGTGTAAAATACACATCTGTGGTTGGTTTGCAACATTATATTTTATAAACTTCAACTATTGTTGTCATCAAATTTTTAGTATTATTAAGTAAATTAAGCAATTCTGTGCCGTTATACTGTTATATGTAAAAGAAAGTCAAAATGCTTTTTCTGTTATAAATGTAAAAAAAATACAATAAAAAATGTAATTTTAGAATATTTGTAAAAAAAACATATTTTAACTAAAAATCTTTTTTATTTATCGTAATTATCCTTGAGTTAGTTCAAACCTACATAATATACAATAATTATATGACGAGTCATCAAAACTTTAAACATGGGGTGTAAGATTAATAGCTAAGTATTCAACATAATAATAGATAGTGAAATTTTAAACAGAGTGTGTTACCTATTATTTAATTATACAGCCTTATTCCTAATAAGTATTTGATGTTACATACTTTTGTGAAGTATCGACATTTGGTTCCCTGATGAAAAAATATTTGAGCTGCCACTAAGATAAAATTTTTTGTATTAATGAAAAGCTTTTCAAAAATATTTTTTTTAATATAACAATTACATATATTTTAACGTGGTTTAAAGATTCATAACATCTATTCTTTTACGACGATTTTATAAATTTATATGTATCTTTTTATTGCATCAAAAACTTTGAAATAATATTTTCACTATCATTAACTCAACGTAATATAGATAAATCAATTTAAAGAATTAAATAATTAAATATATACTATATTTTGGTGGTAGTATTAAAAAAAGGTATTAAAATTGTACTTATATGACAGTATATAATTTGAAAGGTGTATGAAAATTATATTATAAAAAATTCATTTAAAAATCATGGGCGTCACAGTTACAGTAATAATTATACTATTCACACCTAATTCATACCTTATTTCAAATAAAAGTTTCATTTTATTCATTCGATATATTCTTTTTCTTGAGTAAACTTATATTTGATATTAAAAAAAATGAATTCAATCTATAATTTTAAGGATTCGTTAATTGAAATAAAACATCTTCTTCAAAACAATAGCCTGGAAAGTATAATATGGCTCGTAAACTTAGTTCCTTCTCGAGCTGGATTCTCTATTTTAAAACATAAAATTTCAGGTAAAGTATTATATTCTATATTATTTCTTACATTAAAGTTGCATTTTTATTAAAAACATACATATAAAATACTGGCTTTATATATCAATTTATTCATTTGCAGCGCCATTTTGGATTTTACATTTCTCTCTCCTACTATATGTGTATGGGGTTGGTAGTGTCGTCTATCAACTGCAAGTAGCTGAGAGTGCGAGTGACTTTATTAAGAGCTACGTAAACATCACACTCGTAATATTAATCGTTAATAATAGTTGCTGGTTTTTAATGAAAAGGTAAAAAAAATATTACTGTCTTTAAAAATATGTGTACCTTTATCCAAACCGCACCAAAAACTGATTTAATGCTTGTTTTTACCTGTAAGTATATTTCAATGTACCCTTGCTGCTATTAAACGGATTAACCGATTTTGATGAGTTTATAATGTCTCATTGCATGAAGTTTCAGTTCATTGTTACGAAAACTGATTTTAGTCGCCATAAAGTAGACATTATTAAGTATTAAAACATTTTTTATATCATTGCTTATTCTTTTTATTGTTAAACATAACGTTTTCTGCTTTCTAATGTTTTATAATATTTTAAGACCTCTACTTAGGACGGTACTGGACCAAGTGAGCAAAAACGATAATCTTTCAAAAGAGTCGGACTTTTTGCAAGTAAAACACAAGAAGCTGCTATCTGTTATAAAGAAGATTCTATTCATATTTTATGGCTTCAACGTTTTCGACGCTTTCTTCATCTACATTCCTCACCGTACTGATGTTTCCAATGACCACTATTCAATGTCTTCTTGTGTCGGTAATTTTATATGTATTGTAAATATTTAGGTATGTATGATTGCGTAAAGTGAAAGGATGAAAAGAATGTAACGAAAATAAGTATAAATGTGAAGTTGTAAGAGAAGAGATATTGTGCAATCAAGTCTCCATTGAGATGACGTGTCAGATGAACGTGAAAGAATTGATATATTGGGACGATCCCTAATAATTGGTTTAAGAGCAGATTGATGATTTATTATTAGAATTATTACACAGTTACCTTTAAAACAATGTTGACTATTAGTTGACTATTTAGTGTCTTATCTTTATTTTCTTTTCAATATTTATGCCATTTTTTGGCGAAAACTATCATATTTACCTTACATTAACTTTATTATGAATATAATTTATATAAACTTAATTACTTTTACAGGTTTAGAGCCTCTCACAGCCACGCCTAACCAACAAATTTGTCGAGTAATACTTTGCTTGCAAGAGCTAACTATAATGGTTGCAGTTCTGAATTATCAAGCTCTTTTATTATTTCTTATTGCCCACACAGCTGCAATGTATAGAATGCTGTCTGAAGAATTTTTAGCATTTGATAAATATGAAGACAGTCTGGAAAATATTATGATTGTAAAAAAACGTTTGCCATATCTGATTCGTCGTCACGCTCTGACCTTGGATACTATAAAAAATTTGAAGGCATTGTACAGTATGCCTATGGGAGTTAATTTTGGTTCAAATGCTGTTTGTATTTGTTTATTCTTCTATCTTCCATTACAGGGATGGATAACATTTTCACCAGTGCTTATATATTGCTTCCTCACATTCTTTCTCTATTGCTTTTTATGTCAGAAACTGATAAATGCGTCTGAGGAGTTTGAGAACGCAGTATACAGCTGCGGATGGGAGAGGTTTGATGTGAAGGAGAAGAAGACAGTGTACGTGATACTGTTGCAAGCTCAGAAACCAGTGGAACTGTTAGCTGCGGATATCGTACCAATTAATATTTATACATTCGCTACAACTCTACAGGCTATGTTTAAATTTATAACTGTGGTTAAATTTTGATTTATTTCTGTTTTATCATAAGTACCATTTCAAACTAAATTCATTGCTTTGCGTGTACAATTTAAAGAACATACAATAATACACACACATGCACACACCGATGCAATAAAAAATATTTTTCTTAATCAACAAACGTTAACTAAGAATGTTGTACTTTTGCCTTATTTATGTAATATATTATAACGTATAAGAGTATCGTTCGTACTGCAGATTATTTAAATGCATTTTATGTTTTATATTTACAGCATATTTCAGCTGCAAAAATAATTATAGGCCACGTTTTATGATTTAAATATATTTAATGATTACTAAAAAAGAAATCTTTAATGTTTTCTCTTCATTTATTTGAAATAAAAAATTATGAGGTTTTAACATGAGCGATTATAAAATCCATATATTGTGAAACATTAGTGTACACTGTTGGAGCACCCTTAGATCCACAGGGTGCCATCCCCCAGGACACAATACCAAGAATAACAGGTATTCTTTCCCCATCTATATCTGGGACAGCTTTTTCGTCATAATTCATCAGTCTTTTATCATTATAGAATTCGTCGTAATCTGTATTAAAAATGTCAGAAATTTGGTTATCATCACGATTGTCAATTGATTCCCTTGATATCATTTGTATAAGAGGTCCTCCTGAATCACCACTACAAGCAGCTATACCTCCAGACAGAGGGCCAGTACATATATTAGCGTATTTGTCTAGAGGATTATATTCATTCTTATCTTTTATATCTTCAATAGCGTCGTAGCATTCTTAAATCATATTAAAAAACCTTAATAACCTATACTTTTATAAAGCCTTAAGGGTAAAAGATATCTAAATTATTATTAACACTAAACCTACCAAGTACCGGTCGAATTGACCGTTCTTAAACTTTTGTAAAACTTACACATTTTTAAACGTTATTATATCGTTATCAAACTACAAAACAATTCTTAGAATATGCATATAATATTTTCTACACTCTTTACTTTTAGTTCTATCCATTATTACCTGCGTTATATAATAAAATAACTTTTAATTACCGGTCAATTTGACGGCGCGCGGTAGGAACGGGTGTACAAGAATTGTCGGTAGGTTTAGTGTTAATATAAATTACAGATTATTTATATAAAATCCAAAATATTATTTCATATCTTATAAAACATTGTTTAATATAACGAACTGGATACTTATACTAGCCATGTTCTATCAACCAAGGCAAGGCGAGGGATAAAATACAGAATAAATTTCAAAACTTACGTTGGTACGGAATATACGTGACTTTAACTTCCTGTAAATTACTCGGGAGATCGGGTATGAAGTAGGTTGTCCTCAACGCACCCCATCCGACAAGACTTAGAGATTCATTTGTTACTTTGAAAGCATAAGGCAGGTTAATTGGCTGGACTATATCATTAAAGGTAAATGGCGTCTTCAGTCCAAGCACAGCGATATCATATGGACCAATACTTCTAAAAATATTAAACAAAACCACAGATTCTAATACAATAACATTTATACTTTACGGTTATAAAAAATGTAAAAATAAATAAATGTAAATGTAAATATGTATGTAAAATACCCTTCATATAAAGGATGTGGTATTCGTTGTTCCACTGCATTAATTTGGGCTCCCCTGTCTAAATAATCGACATTGTGGACTCCAGCAATTGCATCCATCGGCAGCCAACTCAGTAACCATGATTCTGGTACGCAATGAGCTGCTGATAACACCTTTCAAACACATGGTATTATTCAATTGTATAACCTTTCAAATATGACAATATAACTTATTTATCGAATATACAAAATATGCAAGAAATTTAGACTGCAGACGTAATCAATTTGTGTTAGCTAGTTATCTTCATAGCTATCAAAATTGCCATGATCGTTATTAGGTCATTAATTGGCACAATTTTACTTGTGGTCTGTAGGTTCTCCCAATAATTATTGTTTTTTTATTCTTCTAGAAACTAGACAACTTACCAGACATTACATTATACAATTAACAACAACAACTAAGCGCTAGCTTAACTTAACTAGTATCGCTTTGTGAAAAGACTCTTAAAGAGCTGTTAGTAAGTAAGTACGAGCATATTTATGGGCACTCTTAATTCGCAATTTTTAGGAAAAATGGGCCCACTATTAATATATTTATTTTTATACTTACCCATTTCTCATTAATTATACTTCCTCCACATATATGAGTGCGGAGCCAAAGGAATCGCATTTGAAGAGAGACCAGGTAGGGATGGTTGTATGGTTTGGCTTCATGGCCTCCTACAATCTTGACCTCTCCTGGAAAACTTGATGCTGCTACAAGATTACTGAGTTTAACATTGAATAACTATAACAAATACAATATTAAATTGAAATATAAAATAATCGTACCAGTTAAGATCGCAACTCTGTTAAGTATTACAAAAATGAATGCCCAAAGAAACATCATGGTGTTTTCTGTTATGCTATCATAACTTTGCAATTTGTTTATATAATATCACCGAGGCTTTAGTTATAAGGTGTCAGAAGTCCTCAACCTAAGAAACTGGTGTTAAGGTTTTAAAATATTTATCACAAAATAGATCACAATATACCTATATTAAACTGAATATGGTGTTGACGGCATTTAGATTTTTTTATTATAAATTATATTTTGCAATCACAAATAGAAGCTGAAAAAGCTAAACCACAATCCTTCCTTGGCATCCCTCTACATTTCTCATGGCCAACATATTGTTACTATCAATATTTGGAACACTTTATGAGCAATGGGACCGTTTACCATCTATTTAGTTATTTATTAATTTAAATAATTTCCACTTTGAATTCATATCAGTGATAACTTGTGTACGTCAAATGGAAGTAACAGGAAGGCCTATTTTGGTATCCACGTGGGATAGATCTTAAAAGACACTCTTCAACTTTAAAAAAGGCTACGAGGGTTCCAAGAGCGCCCTGCTCTGAGAAGAACCACACAACAACAACCGGGGTTTCTAATTATTATATTTTTTCTTTTTTTCATTTCATCACATAGATCGCCTGTTCGTCTACCACTCTGTCTCGTAAAAAATATATATCATTAGCCAATACTCGTATGGTAGCCTAGAATTACTCGTATTTAATATTACATTATAAACCAAGGGACATCTGTTAGGTTCAACATTATATCCGATTATAAAATGTTGACTACTCCTGTCTAAAATTAGATTAAAGTGAATAACACTTATCAGTACGGGTGTTTATAATAACGGAGTAGGTCAAGTATTTAGATTTTTACGCCCACGACTATTTTTTACAGAATTATTGATAAGGATACGTGTTATGTGAAAATTATGAAAACATAAACAAATGAAGAATTTAAAGTTTAAGGTCACTGACAACTAATTATTCTGTTTAAGATTTCCACTGCTTTATTTTTTACTGATTGAAATAAACTAACATACATATGCTCCCATCTGTCTCCTAGCAGAAGTCTCAGGACCGCCAACCTCCATAAAGGTAGCGCATAAAATAAAAGGAAAACACAATAAATTTAACTAACTGCGATCTCAAATCTCTTAAAAATCTCAAAATTATTTTCGTAACATTGATTATCTCCTCATAAGAGGATAATTTATTAACTTATAATTTTATCAGATTTCCTTAATGACTGACAGCAGGAAAAGATATTAAATAAGAAGAAAATTCAATTACCTCCCGCTACAACTTTTTTATATTCCCTAATTTTCTTGAATTTCTTTAAGATTAATTTAAATTTAAATAATAAATCCCTTTTGAAAGATGAATTAAAATTCTAAAAGAAATTTAAAAACTAATTCTTATACTAATGGTTAACATGAAGTTATATTAATTTATTTAAATATTTTTATAATTCATTATTCTTATGTTGTCTAGGAATCTGAAATTTTGCATATAAATTAAAGTAAGTCTAGAACATTATATATGTTTTTGCAATATTACATATAATTTACATATAACAATGTGAGTAAAGTACCCAAACAAGAGATACGTAGCCGAAGGCTTTGTAGACAAACATTATATAGACATAAAATACAGGCTTAGAAAATATACTTTATCAGAATAACAAACTCTAAAACTGCATACAGTTTTCTGGAAATATATTTTCCATAACCCCAGTAAAACAACATTAAATATACTTTTAAATTTTATTATTATTAATAAATAAATATATCTAACTTTATATTTACAAAAATCACATCACACATAATTCACCTATATTAAGATCACGAATTATCTTAAATCTAAAATTTTATTGTTTTGTACATCTTGTAGGTATGTATTAGCAAGAAATATTGATTTGTCATTAAATCTCCGCTGGTTATCCACATTTGAGCAGGTTTATTAAATATTATTCACCCAAATTTTTTTATCTAATTCAGCAGAACATCAGGTGGCCTGTAATTGCCGCAGGTTGGTAACGAATCGCTAACCAACTTTGGGATGGAGAGAGGAACACTAATCAGCACAGCGACGGGTAATGAGAGAGAACATGACCTGCATTCCAAAAGCCAACTTCCACCAAATGTTGGCGTAAATTGGACGATTGTCAATCCTTTATTTGGTACGTGTATTGTGTTCTTTATTGGTGGGTTTAGTTCGTTTCTAAAAATATATTAGGATATTTATTAGTTATAAATAAAAAATTGTTTATACGTAATTTAAATTTGCTTTAGTTCTTTCATCATACCTTTTTATTAAACCCTTTTTGACGAATGTTTTAAAATCCTTTTTCGAAAAGGGTGTATGGTCTGGATTCTTCCACGTCGAAATAACCTGCATACTATAACCATGCATGTGAAATGTAAAGGAGTCGTTAGTGCCAAAACCTGAAAAGACGGAAAATATTGTGTTTTTTATTTTATTATATTTGTTGATTAGTTTTTTTTAAGGACCATCGAATTTAGAAAAAATATATGATATTAACTCTTAATTATATATTAAAAAAAAACTTTATGCCGATTACATAAATGAAAGTTTCAGACTATGGCACACGTTGACAACGATTTTTATGTCATTTTTAAACTTGTTTTTATTTAATATTATGTATTGACAAATAACATAAATTTCAGAATTTTTATATATATTTTTTGATATTTATATATTTTTTTACCTTCATTAGCCAATATCAGCTCCAATGGTTCATTAATTTGAGCTTTCAAAATTTGAAGACATTGCGGTTCCTTGTGGTTTTCTTCCTCTTCCACGTTACAAATAATGTCAGGACGCACATCACGTGGTTTTAGTAGATATGGTGCATTGGGATATAAAAAGTTTTTACCGTTTATTTGAACTGCACCATCTTGGACAACTGGAAAATTAAGAAAAATTTCAAAACTCTGATGAAAACAGAAACAAAACAACTCTTGTGAAATTTTATTTCTATAAAAACTTAAAGCCAAATGACGCCTCTGTTTAAGCCTTATTTACAAAAAAAGCGTTTAAAACTAATATGATATATACTCATCACTATATAAAAGAAAAGGCAATTGAAGGTCATGGCACAGTCATGATCTTGACATTACTTACACAACGCCGCGGGGTAAAACGGCTTTTTCTTCATCGCATCGCTTAAGTACCTAAAATCTATATCACTGTCTTTAATCTTCTGCTTATTTCTATCAATACGCAAATAAACTGATTTAACTTTAGTGATTGGATTTAAATCTTTTAACGATCTTAATTGTTGACTATCTATCACATTCTCGATTTCTGTATCTGACTCCATATTCTGTAAACAGAAAGACTGATTAAGTGTTTGATAAAAAGAAAGTTACAATAAATAAAAACACGTTTTTGACGATTTATAAGAACTGATGGGTAAATAGTTTAACAAAAATTACCGGTCCTTCTTCCAACATGGATGTATAATTGAAACCAGAGTATAATAGCATGACATGAGAGTTGAGGCCGTCACAGACACCCTCTCCAGACACACGAAGCCAATAACCACCGCTGGGCTGATCCGTTCGTATGACCACATCCATTCGTTCACCTGAAATATATTTATAATATAATTTAATTTCAACTTATTCTTTTAAATAAATTATAAATAAATAGGAATACATAGAAATTAAACTTGAAATAAATATAGAATAACGCTACTCTCCTCGATCAATTAAACGACGCTGACCACATCTATTGGTATTCTTATGACAACCCTAACCAATGTTTTAAACTTTATTACATAGAATAACATTGAAGAGATGCCTCAACTGACAAACAACCAACAAAATTAATGTTTTAAAATGCTTAAGCACATAAAGCTTATTTAAATTAAAAATAAAAACAGAATAGCTGATTGATTAAATAATAAATCATGCCATTGAACTTTTTAATAAAAACATGGTAGTTTCATTGACAATTATCGGTCCCAGGTTCGAATCCTTTCGTGACTTTTAAACCTAACACGTTTATATTTTAAATTACAAGTAATTTCAAGAGATCATTAGTACAATGAAAATTTTATTACCAACATTTTAATTTACATAATAATGAAATTGAGTCATTTAAGTCTCGCAACCAGGACTGCAGAACTTCCTGATTTGATGAAATATGTTGTTAGACTAATGTGTTTCTAATTTAAACTATCACTGGCCTAAGAAGATCTGCGTTTATCTCACTAACACATGCTCATCATCTATTTACTCACACTAATTTTTTAGAAGTACGAGTCCACACTTTTCAGACAATACAAAAAAATCATCATTTTTTTGTATATTTGCATCCAACTTCTGATTATAATCTAGTATAATAATGTAAAAATTGTATAAAATTCTAACTTTAACGTGATGCCGTTATACAGATAAACAGACTTTAACTATTTGAGCAATAATATTATTAACAGTGAGAATTCAATAAAATAAAATAAAAACTATAGATAATGTTATAATAATAATCAAAACCATCCAGTCATAATATAAATTTTATATAGAGAACAAAGTTAAAGGAACGCGAATGTGACTGTGTCATAAAGGACTCGTAGGTGAGGATTAAATCCTTCTAGCTTTACTCAAACAATCTATACACGTTATATACTTCTTATTTATCAAAAAGTTATTATTACAGAAAGATAATTAAAGAGGCGCTATCCAATTATTATTATAGAAAGATAATTAAAAAGGTGCTATCCAATTGTTATTACAGAAAGATAATTAAAAAGGCGCTATCCCATTAATATTACAGAAAGATAATTAAAAAGGCGCTATCCAATTATTATTATAGAAAGATAATTAAAAAGGTGCTATCCAATTGTTATTACAGAGAGATAATTAAAAAGGCGCTATCCCATTATTATTACAGAAAGATAATTAAAAAGGCGCTATCCCATTAATATTACAGAAAGATAATTAAAAAGGCGCTATCCAATTATTATTATAGAATGATAATTAAAAAGGTGCTACCCAATTGTTATTACAGAAAGATAATTAAAAAGGTGCTATCCAATTCAAAACAATATCAATAACTAAATAGATATTTTGAAGGTGTATCGTAAAATTAGTTATGCAAGATATCATTAAGCGTTATTAGGAAGCAAATAAAAACGACACACGCACATACATTTAATATTTTATCATACTATCACCATACACTACGCAACTTTCGTTTAAACCATAAAAGAGAATGCACTTATTGCGAAACATGTAAGTACTCGTAATTTATAATTATATACTTAATAATCAATAAAGTGCAGTTGTCAATTAATGTTTTTGCATATTGTATACATTTTTTGAGTGGTTAACAACAAAATTAAATTTTCAATGAATATATTTTAATATTTATTACATATTATAAACTAATCGCAGGATTTCATTAGAATGTAAAAGCGAAGGTATTATCGCAATAATAATATTAATAATGAAAATGATTTACTTTGGAGGAGGTAATTGCGTAGAAAGCGAAATGGAAACAGCGAAACCGGTTCGGCGACCTTAAACTCTGAAATGGAACGGACCTTTCTCCGCTCAAGATGATAGTAATCATGGTATAACCGTCAACAATAGTACTAATCACACTAGTTTATCTCCGCAGCTTTGTCTGCGATGACTAAAATAGTATTCCCTCCTATTTTTTCTCATCTACTTTGCATATTGTCAAAGAAAAACACTTTTAATTAACAACCTATATCTTGGTTTTCTAAATGTCGTTTCTAAATCTAAATATTAAAATTTGTTGAATGGTTTGAATATCTGTAAACACTACCTCCCACACGCAAACTTGCCATGTTTTTTTGTTATATCATTTGATGCATTATTCTCAAATTTAAGGGGACCCGGTGGTCTAGCGGCCTAAAATTTAGCCTATTTTTAAAAATTTTTTTTGATATGACAGAAATGACTAAGGGTTTTAAATTTTTTTAGGCTTATTTTATTACTTATTAACAATACAAAAATGATGGTAAACACAAAAAAATTTTTTTTTTTAAATTCCAAAAGTGGCGCTGAAGTTCCCCTCTCAAAAAAAAAGGACCTGGCTGCTGAAGGAGGTTTTATCTCTCCCTTTGATCTGAAATTAAATAATAAGATGGATTTTTAATTAGTATAAGTATAGTTATGGCGGGGACTAGAATAAAAAAAAAAAAAAAAAATTTGACAAAATGGCGCGTAATTGAAAGTATGAGTCTGAAAACGACTCTTTTTTTGCAATGTTTTTTTAATAAAAAAAATAGAAATACTCAACAGAAAATATTTTTTCTAGGTCCGGCGAGAGCCAGTACTATTTAGAATGACCTGTTAAAATTTCAGACGAATCGGTCGAACCGTTTTTTTTTTTTTAGCTTCAGTAGACCAAAAAAAGTAGTTTCGAGATAAACGCGTTTAAAGTTTTAAGTAACTATATTCTCAAGAAATTGTATTGAAATATGCACTTACGATTAATCGGCGATCCCAGCACCATAAAGGATTCCCTCTGTTCTCTCATAGTCTTCATTTTCTTGACTCTTGGATTTTTTACGAGCAGTTCTTGCCTCTTTGGAGTCACTTGTGCTTTGACGATCAGCCTTATAGATTCTTCGCTCATCACGATCTCGGGCTAGTTGATCGGCGTATGGGCCGATTTTAATACCCATTACGTCCATCATCTTTAAAATAGCTTTAAAACCTTCGTTAAATGTACAAGCAGCACAACATGCAGCGATGTCCACAATTTTTTTTCCAGAAAATTGATGCTTCGGTGCAAGTTGCCAGACGCAAGAGTTGAAGCTTTCATTGTTATTTTGAGTGTTATTTCCGAGACATCTTTCTAACAGGCTTTCATCCGTTAAGCTCTCGTAAACTGGCTTTAAAATAGCTTGAGCATCATCATCCAGAGCAGGGGAATGCTCATAGCTGTCCAAAGTACCCGCAGCTTCACTTTTACGCCATTTACACCAAGACTCAGGACCTATTGGACAATAGGAGTGTTGCGGATTTTCGTTTGTTGAAATATTGTGATAATACCCCGCTAAAACTTCTTTCTTCATATCTTCAAGAGAATCAGGGTGCCGACGAATTGCTAAACCGTAAAATATAGAAAGTTCCTGTAATAATTTATTTGTTAATTTTTTCGTTTTGACAGCATCTTTACCGACAGAATTTTTTCGAGTTTTCTTGGGTTTTGCATCTTCACCAGCGTTCTCATCTTTACTAGCTGCTTTCGACATTTGTAATTTCGCTTTTTTCAATTGTTCATATTTTTTTTTAGCTTCGAGTCCACGTTTATACAAACGTTTTTTAACATGTAAGACACACTCTTTCTTTTGAACAGTAAAGTCATCACCGTAGGGCTTTATTTCCAATAAAGATTTATACGTCTTGGTGTCGCCGTCTCCAATGTAATTAGCATACTTGACGCCATACAATTCCTCCGATCTTTGAAATATTTCTACTATACCGTCGACCTCCATTTTTCCTGAACTTCCCTCATGATTAGCATCGCAATCATCTTTATGATCCTCATACCACAGCGCATATTCATCAGTGTTTTTTTTTCCGACCCAATTCGAACATCCTTGACAAATCTTGCTTTTAACTACAACATCCAGAATTTTATTTGAATACTTTCCAATGATTGATACTAATCCGAGAAGAGAAGAAAAACCACGTTTCGCCCATGAACCATCGCCAGATATAGAAAGTTCATTAGCTGGATGTCCTTGCTCTTCATTCATTTTTATTTCTTCAGAGACGGCTTTTTCGAAAACAATTTTGGTAACGGCTTCTGCAGCAATTTTTATGTTATTTACTATACTATAATAAGTACTGTTACAGAGGCCGTGTCCTAAATCCATCAATCCGCAAAAATTGTTAATTCCTTGGAAACCAACTCCGAGCATCCTCATAGCAAAAACAAGCCTGCGATTGATCTCAAATGCCTTATCGATGAACGGCGAAGATGGAATTAAGCTTTCTTTGCACTGACATTGGACAGAAAGCTTGAACCCTAAACCACGTTGCGAATTTTTGCTAAAAACGATATCACCATTGCAGTCCTTACACTTAACTATCTGCTGTAATGTTAGAAAAACAGTGGTGAATTGAATTATACAATAATTCATGCCTGGATCCATGTTATATTCTAATTCCTCAGTGGTTTTGATTTTTTTAGCTGAAGTGCTTGTATAATTAGTATCATTCTCACTTGTATAACGATTACCTTTAAAATATCTTTTTTTGCCTTTTTGTCCAGGTCTTCTGCTACTAGTTTGGCCCTGCTTACGATCCATTGGTTTTATAAAATTATTTCACTCGATATCACTATAAAATTATTGATGTTATTATAAAATTATTTCTGTAATATTATTACACTCGATGTTGCTGTCGCTGAGGAACACGTTAAACTAACTGAACAACTCTTAAAACTAAAATATTTCCCGTTAAACTTATACAATAGTATAAGTCAGGTATACGGACCCGAGCAGCTGCAATTAGCGAACAATGGAGCCCAACTCACCGATCGTCTACCTGACATTGTTATGGGTTTTAAATATAGAAATACTCGGAATTTTGTCACCAAATTTTAACAGTATATTTTTGAAATACTATACTTTCGAAATATGTAAAAAAAAAAAATCGATTTTTCGAAAATTTTAGACCACCGGGTCCCCTTAAATTCATAAAACTTTGACAATTTAGTAGAAATTGTTCGAATCGAGTTTTATTTTTAAGTGATATCTCATTCATATTTAAAAGTGAAAGTATTGTGAGAAAGTTTAAAAAGTAATGCACGAGTAAAATTCTGACCGGTTTTTCCAATAGTGTCTAAAGAAAAAAAGATATTTCAACAAATATTTAATTTCGCATAAAACCAGTTCTCCTACAAATAAGCACAAGTACTTAATTATAAATACATCATTAATTAATTGAGCTCCTACTATAAGAACAGTGTTGTGTAAGTAATTTGTTGTTCTCGAACAACATACAATTTTTTACTGATATCTTACAAGTTCATTCATTTATAAAAGTTTGATCGTACTGTTCTTTAAAAATATTGTCTTATATGCGGTTTGAATTAAGAATTTCTTCATCTCTTTGTAGAATAATAAGGAAGTTACTTTTAAAAAAATAATCTAACAAAACAAGCAGAGCAACATATGTTTAATAAAATGATATTCTGAAAGTTGTCTCACCTGGATATATCTTAAAGGCTCCATTAGTAATCGGCTTAACAGGCTTGCCGTCGGTTGCAATAACTACCATCACATGCCGATATACGTTTACAACCAGAGGACATTCTACAGCGATTGCGTTTATCAAACGCAAGCGGTACGAATATCCCGGCATCACAAATATCCTGGAAATAACAAACACACAATAGATTTAGATATATTTTTAAAGCCTCAAAGCAGACATAAAAAACTCTTCCTTATTCCAAGATGGAGCAACTTACTTTGGACTATTTGTTTCACCATTAATCAGAAGGTTCTCAGGTCGTATCTGACTGATGTCTTCTAACTTTGCGGTCAATAAATCGGAAAATCTTGCCGCTATTAGTAGAGTGTGTTCCTCGTTCCTATCATAGTCGTATAGAACTCCATTTGGCTCCATGGGCTGTGGCTGATCCACAATGAAACTTCCATAAATGCCATCACTTTGATGGGAAACTAAAAAATATGGTCTTTGTTATCTTACGCTGCGTAGATACCGGTCTTTCGGTTTATTTAGATTGTTGTTAAATGTATTTAATATTTTTCAATGTTTAACTAAATTCTTAACTCGATTTAATTGTTAATTTAAGCCAAGAGGCCAATGAGGTTAAGATCGTATTTTTATATATATTTATAAAAACATTTAGACGCATAATTTACATATTTTTAAAAACCCCAACGCTAATATCTTTTTTTCTATTATATATGTTTTGTTGTACTGGATGTCTGTAATGTAACCTTGAGACATTAACTATTTCTTCATACACTAGTCATGCTGTAAGTACTTTACAATTTATATCGCAAAGGAAAATCATAAATCAGTGTTAACAATCTAATGAACTTCCACTTTTATTACAAATTTTATTACTGCGTTTATATAAAATACCTGAATCCGAATGATAGAAGAAAGTTCCAGGTGATGAGGCGATGAACGCATACTCATAAACTGAACCATATCCAATGGGACATTGAGTCACCATGGGCACACCATCCATGTATGGGGTGCTTTTTTGCTCCACCCCATGCCAGTGTAATGTTAGATCCTGATTGGGAACCTCATTCTTCACTTTCACTATCACAATATCGTTCAAACAGACGTGAATAGCTGGTCCAGGACTTTGGTTGTTGATTGTGAGGGCTGGCCTTCCATCTTCAGCCAAGAGTGGCCGAATTTTGAAATCGTACCGACACTGTCGCGGTTTTACATTGAATTTGCAAGGTCTACTGCACGATTTGTCTGAAATGTTATTGTGTAACATCCTCGAAATAAATTCATACTATATAATAAGTATTAGTAATACGAATAATAAAACAGGTGCCTTTTCTTGTGGAGTTATTGAATATTAATGTTTTTATGACTAAGATTGCAGTAATTAAGCTGATACGTGTTTGACCTACAGTAATGTTGTTGCTTAAACTAAGCATACACAAGTCGGATTTTAATGTTAATAACAAATTATTCGTACTTAAAAATACATTTACCAATCGCTTTGTTACTTAATAAAAATATGACTTTGTTTTTAGTTTAAATATTTTTAACTTTGAACTCACCTGAACTTTTTGTTGTATCCGCCAATAAAACTTGATCTTTAGTCGGCAAGAAACTGTCCAAAGACGCCCTTGTGTTTATACTAACATTAGCAATAATAAACAAACAAAAATATAAGAGCTTCATTTTAAAAGCACATATAAAACGATTTAATTATAAAGGTCCATTAATTCATAGTTTTATTTAATAAAAAAAAACAGTTCACAATAATTTAATATATTTTATAACAGAAATACGGCCCGCTTGGTATGGTCTTGGAAGTGAAACTGGCGGAACAAGGCGGAGTAGCGTAGAAATAAATGTAGAGTTCCTTCGTGATAGTAAAAAGAACCTTATATTGTAAAGACAAGGTTGAAATTAGAATAGCATTAAATTTGGAATCAGTTTCAATTCTTAGCTAAAATTTGAGCGACTTGTCACTGGATAGAAAATGAAATAAGAAGCTTTAAGCCCACAAATGTAGATTAAAAATTATAAATACATTTCGGGTAAATAATATTATTTTTATGCATATGCTAAATTTTAAGTTCCTATTACAGGAGATGTAATTTTAAACGGTTTTGAACATTTCTTTTGTTTACGTTTGCGTGGATGGAGCTGCCACCGATTTTTTTTTCAAACATAATGTAACCGGACCCGCAATGTAAAATACACATTTTCAATAAATCAAACTAAAATTTTAACTTAATCTAATCTTATTTAAAGTAATAAACCGTTTGACATACTTTAAGTAAAACAAAATCACCTAATTTGCCTTAATACGAGTTTTTTTTCTGTCTTTGCTTCCATATCTCGGGCGGTAATAATGTTGTTTTCAATGAGTTGTTCATACGCATAGTAGTTTACACAACAACACATTTGTTAATGCAATAATAACTGATACTAAATATAGTGTTATAATTTAAAATTAATCATATTTCATTATAGTTCTCTTTCTATCTCATAAACATATAGAAAAACATTCATATGTTGGTATTAGAGTTTTAGACTCGTTTCTCTTGCGAACTGATATGCTTATGACTGACTGACAGTTTGTGACTATCATTCAGTCAATCAATCAATCAAACATAAGCACTAGTATTATTTATAATTGAGATATATATATAAAAATTGAAACTATCCTACCCTGAACCAAATTTGTACACCGTCCCGATTTTTTTTATTCTTTATAAATCTATAATAAGATTAGTTTTAATTGAACCCAATAATGCAATCCCATATTATATTGATATTTCCTATAATTGCTGCCATCTGTTGTGCTCTACTAAGTGCACTGCAAAAACCTTACACATTTTTCCTTATACCTGATATAATTTATTATCAAGACGATTGCTTAACATAAGCCATGTTAGTTTTATAAGTATCAAATTACATTTAAAACAATTTTTTACTTACCTTTTATTTTTAATTGTATACCAATTCATTGTTTCTATTAATTTAATTTGTTAAATTAAAAATAGTAATAGAAAATTCTTAATTTTAGCTTTCAAAATATTACTCTACAACCTTTGCATTTCTACATTCGGGTAAGCCAGCTTTCAAAACATTTAAAAAACCTCTCTTGCGTTAGATGAAAAGGTAGCCGTCGAAATTCTTCAACCGTCTCGTCTGCATTGTTATATTTTTGCCCACGAAAATTTTTTTTAACTATGGGAAATGAAAAGAAATCGCATGAACCTAAATGTGGCTTTTTTGGAAGATAGGGTATCATTTGTAACCCTGAAGATGTCAAATAGTCAATGGTTTTAACAGCTGTTTGAACGGACGCCACTCCTTGGACGCGCTTTTTAACTCCCCAAAAGCTTGAGGCAGACATCTCAATAACGCTCACTACTAACTGTTTTACGATCTTCTAATGGAATTAATGCTGAGTAGAAAAAAAACTGCTATCATCTTTCTGTTAAAGTTTTGTGGGCAACTCGTTATCTTCAAACATTCCGCGGATTCTTGCTTCATTAGAACATCATAGCTGTAGATCCAAGATTCATCAATTGTAAGAATAGGATACGTTTTGCGAAGAACCTCCTTCAAAATTTCCATAAATTTGCTCCAATTAACACTACGGGTTTTTTGCTTCTTAGTAAGAAAATGAGACATCCATAGCGAAGCAAGCTTCCTAAATTTCAGATGTTCATACAGAATGGAAACCTGTGATCCATTCTTTATTTTAGCCTGAATCTCCCAATGTTAATGTTTTTATCCCCCCTCTAATAACCCCTCCATCCTGATGGCGTTATCACAGGTTACTGCAGTCGTTTTGGGGTCATCGTTTAGAATCGAACACATGGAACCAATAAGTAGCAGCAGTAGCAGGAGCAGACTCCCCAAAAGCATCATGTAAATTTTCATAAGATTTCTTGAAGGTTAACCCTCGTTTATAATCATAAAAAAATCATAGCAAGAAAAGCTTATTACAAACTGACAGAGTTTAAAAATATAAAATAAAACAACTATAAATAAGTAGTCGATGATTCTCACCGAAGTGTTTTGAAATGAAATGCAAAAATGCAATTCAAAATAGTTTCAGGAAAATAGAAATTTGTCTCACGACTTTTCGGAACAGCCTACAAAATTTTGGTTGATTAATTAATTGATTCACAATTTTTCACCCCTAATACTTTTATTAAAAATTAAACTAGGTTTTAAACATAAGTTTACTGGAAGTACTGATTCACAACCGCACTTTAATAATACTCATTTTATTTATAATAATAATATTATCTAAAAAATTCAGATTGAATCGAAAGTAGAATATTTAAACGATATCACACAACACAACGCACATAACTTAATAAAAGATTTTCTCCCTAGGTTACTTATGAAAATATTTCTGTCTATTTTACTATTACGGTTGGCGTAAATAATTTTTTTAATACTTTGACGTCCAAAACAAGTTGTTATAACATATGAAAGGCAATTTATTAATAATATAACAAAAAAATATTGAAATATAAATCTTTATTGTGCATACATAAAAAGGCGTAATAATCGATCAAGATAATTGTGACAATCAATTAATTGAAGTAAAGCTGTAGGTGCATTGAAATTGAATAAATTTATATTTTAAAAACAGTTATAAATTTAAACATAGCCTGTAGAGTTGTAGCGAATGTATAAATATTAATTGGTACAATATCCGCAGCTAACAGTTCCACTGGTTTTTGAGCTTGTAACAGAATCACATACACTGTCTTCTTCTCCTTCACATCAAACCTCTCCCATCCGCAGCTGTATACTGCGTTCTCAAACTCCTCAGACGCATTTATCATATTCTGACATAAAAAGCAATAGAGAAAGAACGTGAGGAAGCTATATGTCAGTAAAGGTAAAAACGTTACCCACTCCTGCAAGGGAAGATAGAAAAAAAAACAAATACACATAGCGTTTGTCCCAAAATTCAGTCCAGTAGCTATACTGTATAGGCCCTTTAAGTCATTAGTTATCTCCAGAATCAGGGAGTGGCGGCGTATCAGGAATGGCAGACGTTTTTTTATACTAATATTACTTTCCTCATTGTCTTCATATCGATCGAAAGCCAAAAATTCTTCAGATAACATCCGATACATTGCTGCCGTGTGAGCGATTAAGAAAAAAAATAGGGCTTGATAATTGAGACCCACATTGGTTATAGTCACTTCCGCGACTCCTAAAATAAATTTACAGATTTCTCGTTTAGGGCTCACATTCAG
Source organism: Melinaea menophilus ssp. n. AW-2005 (assembly GCA_918358695.1). Taxonomy (NCBI): domain Eukaryota; kingdom Metazoa; phylum Arthropoda; class Insecta; order Lepidoptera; family Nymphalidae; genus Melinaea; species Melinaea menophilus. The sequence goes on from OU911042.1 coordinate 6,138,556, forward strand.
AGGCTCGATACCTGTAATGCGTTAAACATTAATATATATAATAAATATAATTATATAGGACATTAAAAATCATAATTACCAGGGCAAGGTACTGTTGAATAATATTTATTGTTGAGATCAGTCCTTTGTGGGAAATATACTAACGTTATTTCAACAAGCATGGAGCCGTAGAAAACAAATAAAATTCTTTTAATCATCCTCACCATCTTGAAGTGTTTATCTTTTAAGAATTCAGTATCCCTTGCAAGTTTATCGCTTTTGTTAACTTTTTCAATAACTTTGTTCAGCTCACCTCTAAACATAAATAATTAAAATAGGTATAATATATATAAATTATATAATATGTGATTTTTTTTTTTTTTACCTTTTCATCATAAACCAATAACTGACATTATTAATCAAAATCCACAAGGTCAGATTAAGGTTACTCTTAATATACTCAAATTTTGAATCAGCGACTCTCACTTGGTACATAATACTACCCATCCCATACACATATGTGACCAGGAACAGGTGCAACGTCCAGAAGGGCACTGAAAATATATAAAACTAGCTTATTCCCTCCCATTTCGCTTGGCACACTATTAATTTGGATGTAAACTTAGGTTGCTATGGTAATCTTTGTCATATTATCCGTTGTCATCTTAACCGTTGCTATAATATAACTCTTACCCCAGCGGTTAAGTGTATAGCTCCTACATGTTTAAAACTTGTGGAAATGCAAAAAGTTGAAATCCGTTGGAATAGGATTTTCGTAAAATCCGTTCTTAGTGGACGTCTACGTCACAAAAGAAGTAACTATGTAAAATTTTAAGTTAATCGGACAAATAGTTTCAGAGATTTCGTAATGAGTCAGTGAGTAAATCGCTTATATATATATATAGATTATAACAATTTGAAACATAGTTTAAAATAAAATAAACTTACCACTAAATTTATTGTGTAATATTGAGAAACCAGCTCGAGATGGAGCGTAGTCTAAAAGCCGTATAATACTGTCAAAACTGTAATTTAATAGTTCATTTTTACTTTTATTTAAAGAGCTTTTAATATTATTAATAAGAGTCATTCTTATAATATATGTATTAACTTTAATTTGAACAAAATGAAAAATGTCTTTCAGTATTCCTATTTTCAAAAATGTAATAGAAAATGCCTTGTCCGGCATTCTTATAAAGATATCGAATGAAAATTATTAATTAAAACGTTAATTATTTACAATCATTTCTTTAATACAATATATCTTCATGTTTTGTTCATATTAAATATAAAAATACACCTTTAATTGCAGTTTATTTATTATATTTGAAAATTGACCAAAAATATGTTAAACTATGTTAATCTTATAAAGACCATTAAATATAGAATGTTGTACTGGACACGATAGCTCAATTGTCAGAGTGACGGGGCGGTTACCTGGAAGTCGCAAGTTCGAATCCTGTATCTATAAAAACAATGATTATAATGAGTTCTGCAATCTATATTTATTTTAAATTAAAAATAAGCTTTATTTTTATAACATGAGCCGCTAAGATGGGACTATGACAATGACATCCTAAAGGGGTTTCAGTAGGAGATGAAAGTTAGTATGAAACTCTGTTATTTTTGAAATTATGTTCATGAGAAATGTTATTGGAACTTACAACTTAAAGATAATAAAAAGTTATTTCATGAATATTTGAAAATTGCATTAGAAAGTCATAAATTACACCAGGCCAAAGGGGCGAGACAGATAGTGACACTAAAGTTAATCACACAATACAATATAATTTTATTTTGTTCCCTTAGTATTTTGATTTTATTTTACATGTACAATGCAACAACATGAGCTAAAAACGATATTACTATTTAATAAATAAAAACTTAGGCTCCACAGTGTATAAAATTTTAATAACATATCATCATATCAAACAATTAACACTTTTTTTAATGTAAATTATAAAAAAGTGGTAATTAAATGTCAGACGGAGTTACTTTTTAATGAAACGTAATTATCTTCTGGAAAATGTTGAAAAATGTATCTATATTTTTTATCATAGCATTGAATTGACCATAAAAAATAAATATTTATTAAGGAGTAAATATAAACGGATTTCTTAGTTACCCCAGCGGAGATATAAAACCTTTAATAAAAAAATATGGATGCGCCCTTATACAACGCCATCTAGTGAAATAATCTCATACTTGAATGATACTTTAGAAAAAAGAAATTAACCTGTTTTGTGGTGAGTTAGATAGATGGCACTGTTTCACAATTTTGAAGGCCTATTTCAATAATGAAATTGAAAGTAAAATAATGTAAAAAACTCTCGAAAGAAATATATATTTTTTGAGTACCGATAACGATAATACATCAATTCTTTTTATTTGCGTGACAAACACCTGTATTGTATTATTTTTGGTTCCAAAATCGCAATCAATACCACTGTTTTGTTCTGAGAAACTGAAATATATCTGCTACAGCTTGTTGTCGAGTGATCACATGACTTGTAAGGTCACCACAACATCGAGTATAAATAAATTTTGCGTCGCTTTAGTTGTGAACTAATATTTACTATTTGAGATATCTTTGTTTACTATGAACTTTTCAAGAAACCTACTTCATTTACCCACGTTATCATGTCATTGTATCTGGCTTCCATTTTTAGTAGTTTATAAATATAATGTAGATGTTACAACTGTTTTGTATGAATAATAGCAATTTGTATAAAATATTAGTCATCATTCCGATTGTAACATGAAAAATATGTTGAAAAGTAACATATAGATAGTATATTTTTATAGATGTGATCTATCTATTGCCTTTCTGTAGACTTCAAAGTAATGACAGGATAAACATTAATTATTTATTCATTATTTGTTCTTCATAGTAAAAAAAATGCTTTAATAGTTGTTTTTAAGATTTTATTTCTTATCACATATAACAAGCACATCAATAAATATTCTCAACATTAATTTAAAATCTCTCAAAATGTTTAAAACACGGACTACTAGAGTAGAATATATAATATATTAAACATCTTTAAGTTAATATAAATAAAATATTCTTAAAAAAATAATTAAAGCTTCCTACGCCACACTAAGCCGACGGCACCCGGCTTTCTTCATGTCAACTGGGTTCCGAACTCACGCTTCGAACTCGGCGGATGAACTCTTCGACTTTCTTATATGGGCTCTGACTTCCCGGGCTGGGCTCTATGAGATACGGTCCATTGCTGCCTTCTCTGCCATCTGGAGCGTGTCTCCTTGCTGATCCATCTTTTGTAACTTTAGCTAGAAACGGTTCTAAATCTGGGTTACTCATATTTTTGTTGGTTTTAGTTTTTTCCTCATTCTCCGCCATTTCAGCCTCCCTCTGTCGTAACCAAACCGGCGAATTGACATATACTCTAGGCCTCTCCCTTAAAGCGTTACAACGTTCCAGGGCCGGTCTCCTAATCGGTACAGGAGGCCTATACGCCGCCGGCAAGGGCACTCCTCTCCCGAAAATCGTTAAAATCAGACCCTTCAGCGCGGAGCGGAAATCCTTCAAGTGGTATGCATATAATAATGGATTTATAGCGGAATTCAGATGAGAGAATATGATACAGAAATAGGTAAGTGGATTAGGAATGTCCAATTCGGGTTTAAATGCTTTAATAGCGTTCATTGTATACAGTGGTATCCAGCAGACTATGAAGAAGAAGACGATAATTGACAAGTTTTGGGTCGCCTTCACTTCCCGTTTCTGGGCTGCTCCCAAAACCCTCAACATGGTTCCCCTCTGACCTTGTCCTGCTTCCACCGTAACGACCGCACTCATCTGTAATTAAGAAGAATTATCCTTAAATGTTTACATTTTCATGGTTAAGTTAGAATAAAACCTTGATTCACCAACCGACTTTAAAACAAAGGAAAAGGTTCTTAACCTCGACATAAGTGTGTACTGAATGTTTCACAGCGCTAGAATATCTACTAAATTACACAATTAAAAAGCATTCTACACTAATAGTGTTATAAGGTATCATATATGTATATAATAGCAGTATTAGGTTTCAAGGTATCTATCATAGATAGGGTGAATATGAGTTTGATCTTGTATTATTAGTTATCACTTTTATTTCTCCTCCCCCTCGCATGTGTTTATAGAAGAATAAAATATTAAATTATTGTAAAAGTAACAAATAACATCAATGTTACAAAGTTGTTAATATTTATATAGTTTAAGAGTTTAAATGTCCTTTCCTTATTATATACTAGATACTATCTATTTATGTGTACTTAAATCCTCAATCGTATTAAATTAGTCAACAAAAAAGCACACCTTAAAAAATCATATAATGAAAAACACGAATTACTTTTTGTTGAATCATTGATATTTTTATACAAAAAAAAATTATGCTGATTAGTAGAGAGTAAACGGATAGTATTTTCCTACTTTCTTTTTATAAACTCGTGCCATTACGGTTTCATGAATCGATAATAACTTTTTCTGATATAAAATAACATTTCTATCTGTCATTAAACATACCGGTTTTCAAACAATGTTATATCTATCAGTCATTAAACATGCCTATTTTCAAACAATATCAAACTTGTCAGTAATGTTATCAAAAGTGTCAGTTTTGTTTGAAAACAGGTATGTTTAACGACAGATAATAAAAGAGGACAGGGTTTTTTTATTCAATTATTTTTATATATTGTGAAATAATTTGAAAGTATTCAGTTTATATTATTAGCATTAAACAATGATCACGTATATTTTTTACTGATAGACAGAGATAGATAGAGGATAATGTAACAAGGATATGAAACAAAAAAACAGGTTTTACAATTGTACATCACTATCTGTATGCATGAGTATTAAATTATTTTATTAAATCAATGATTTAAAAAAAAATACATTTATGTCACTGCGTGTTGGAATCCATAGCAATATCATATTATTAAACACGCAAATAAATTATAAAGTACATACAATATTATATAATCGTATTAGTTTCTCGTTTGCCGTTTGTTTATACGTTCACAAAAAATTCTAATGAAGTAAATATTATTTAGTTCAATTTAAATGAAAGAAAAAGAAGCCCAAATTTTTGTCTCTTTCTCTCATATAATAAGTTTGTTACGGTTAAAACTAATTCTAAACTGTGCGGCAATTCTTAAGCGAATGAGAATAACCTCTAACTAATTAAGAGACAACTTTCTAAAATTATTATGTATAATAGAATAAAACTTTATCAAAAATTATATTATCCTATTATAAGACTGAATATTTGGGTGACACTTGATGTGTCTATTGGCTCTAGCGTTATTGTGGAATGAATACATGTGTAAAGTTAACGAACTGTATCCAAAACGACAATAGCTCAAAACACATATGACCTTGCTTCATAACTTTAAATACCTAACATGTAATATCATTTCCACACATCTCTTATTACTTATTTCAAATAATAATACTAATTTAAAATGTTTATATTAAACATTATATCTTCATCATATAAGAAACGTTCTCGAAATTGGGTCCAATTGTAAACAGTTGAAATCTATGACCTTGAGATGTTTTTTAATTGACTGCCCACATGTCATTTGTCACTGTAAATTTATGTTGTCTTGTAATGTATTAAATAAATATATAATTTATTAATTCTACGTTAATTTAAAGAATTTACCGCGGCTTTCCCCACGGCGACGTGTTGTAAGATTGGTTATTCAGCAAATTTCGGTATTTCCTAAAAGTTATGTAATATCGAAGCATTTATAGAAATATTTTTTATATTCGCAATGTTATTCGTACTGACTTTGACAGCGATGGAAGAGACAAAAGTAAAAGTAAGTAAAGTATCTTAAAAAAAAACGCACAATGATAACACAATTTACTTTAAATGCGAAATGTATTAATTAATGAGGTAACGCACCTTATAAATAATTAGAAGGCCCTTGGGATTAACATGACGTCAATGACCTCACCGCCTAGTAGCTAAGTAAAAACGAAAGTAAGTGAAACCGTTCGAAACTTAGTATTCGTATTTTACTAGTCCATTATAACCTTTTATCCACCAAAAAAAAGTTATACTTATACTTAAAAGACTATACAGGTACCTGGCTAATAACAACTCGGTAGATATGAGCATAGAAGGCCGCGAGAAGAACGCTGGGGGTGACAATGGTCGCGAAATACAGGAACAGGAGGTAGTTGTAGTCCATAACTTCCACGAAGTAGCACCCAGGTTCTGAATCCTCAGCTGAATGCCATCCGAAGAGTGGCAGCAGACCCACACCAGCCCCAGCCACCCAGCAGACTGAGATGATCACTGCAACAAGAATTGTCATGACCTTTAAAGAAATATTGATATACTGATTTTCTTTTAAGAAGATTAATATTAACGGATATAAACCATTTTGATAAGAGATAATTTTTATTAGACAATCTTTATAGATATTTTTCTTCAATATATGCTAGATGAAAAATAACGCTATCACTTCACAGTTTCTATTCAGCCCATTTTGTATATAAAATAAAACTATAATATTAATATTTACTGTGATAACATAATTAGTACACACTGGGTTGCATCACGAACAAGCAACTACTCAATTTCCTCTTAGTCATCATGACGTCTCTTGTAATTCCCGTTATTCATAATGTTTTAAAACGTCAGTAGCAACGAACAATTTAAAACAATATTTTACTAATACTCTACTACTGCACTGACTCATCGAGTCCGATCAGGTACAAAGGTGACACCGTTTGACACATTGCATTAAAAACGCAGATGCAGTGTGTGAGCGTAATTAAAATTATTTGTATCATAAATGAATATACCATGTATAGTTTCAAGAATCTTTTTTTTAAATCCTTATTCGTATTGTCGGATTCGTATCGGACGCTGTGCAAAAACACTTAGTCTTCATAACTTCAAAGTTCCTATCGCTTGTCAACTATCTTTTGATATAAAAGAGTTCGAAATACAAAGAAATATTGTTTATGTTTTATGTATTTTGTTATGTTTATTCTAATTAGCATGGAATAGATAAGATCTGTAGTTGGTAGATAAAGTATAGCTAACTTAGCAAAATTATTTCCTTCTATGAGTAATGATGATAATAATTTTAAATTACTCTCACTAGTTACTTAGTTACTATAAAATTACCTTCATTTTAAGGAAGATAATAATTTATTTTATTTTTTCCTTTATTAGTAAAATTAAAATTTTATATGCACCTTCGATATGATTACAGAACGTTTAAAAAAAATTGTTTACGTCAAAACTGTTCAATGACATTTATAGCGCTAAAGTAAATTGTAAAATTAAACGTTTTGGAATAAATGAAATTACATTTTAAAACAAGACACCTGTTTAATCAGATACCTATTGTCTTGTTTACAATACGCAATTTACACAGTTGGATTGAAGTGTTAACTATTGACAAGGAGAAACGATGAAATGTTTAAATCGAATAGATATTTAACGTAAATGTACACTAACTACGTCATACGACCCTAAAGGTGCAAGAGAGAAAATGAATTGCCAAGTTTTTGTAATTGTTTTTTGCACGAAATAAATGCAGTTTCAAGTAGCTTCTAGAAAATTCTTGTTATGTAATGGATTGTCAGAAATTGAGACAAGAAACAAAATCTATAGGCTTCTCTCTTTAATTTATGTCAGTATTGTACAAATACTTAAACATTTACATTAACATAATTGATTATTAGTCGCTGATAACGTGAGATATGTTCTAAAACATTATATTTCATCTTCATACACTTGATAGTTCAAAATCTAATACTTTGAGAGCAACAGTTGTGGCTGCCAATATCATTCTAATATTATGTAAATAGCACGAAGTCAAATTCAAACTGCCAGAAGTCACTTCAATATCACAAATAGAAGTAGTTATTATTAAAAATAAAAAATATTATATATATATTTTCTACTTGTTTGAATTGCAGGTGAGATCGTGATAATTCATATCGAGACTGCAATTAAATAAATACGTAACTTAATTGCGTTGTAAAAAATAATATGAGGTATATTTACAATTGTACATAAACATCTCAAACTGGAAACTGTTTCTTATAAATACCTAAAATAAATATTTGTATATATGTTAAATTTTATAACATCAAAGTGATCACACAATATATTGATGAAGTTGGCGAATCAATGATCAAACTGCGCCAAGATTTTTCTTTATATTTTTGCTGAAATGTAGACATTATACTAAAATGCATATCACGAAATCCCATATACATACATATTTATAAATCACAGCCCGCTGAGATGCTGACTTATATAGACACTAGCTGATTCCCGCCCGCTTTGCTGGGCAAATAATAACAAAGAATCACAAATTGTATGTGGGTAAATTTAAAATAATCATATAATGACAAATTGTATGTGGGTAATTTGAAAATAATCACAAATAATTACATACTGTATGTAGGTAAATAGAAAATTATCACAAATAATCACAAACTGTGGGTAAATAGAAAATAATCACAAATAATCACCAAATGTTTGTGGGTAAATTTAAAATAATCACAAATAATCACCAAATGTTTGTGGGTAAATTGAAAATAATCACAAATAATCACCAAATGTTTGTGGGTAAATTGAAAATAATCACAAATAATCACCGAATATTTGTGGGTAAATTGAAAATAATCACAAATAATCACCAAATGTTTGTGGGTAAATTGAAAATAATCACAAATAATCTTAAACTAGATGTGGGTAAATTGAAATAATCACAAATAATCATTAACTAGATGTGGGTAAATTGAAAATAATCACATATAATCACAAACTGTATATGGGTAAATTGAAAATAATCACAAATAATCACATACTGTATGTAGGCAAATAGAAAATAATCACAAATAATCACAAACTGTATTTGAGTTACGGAACCCTAATCCTACGAATAAACATAGTGAGATGCCAAATAATTTTAATTTCTACTGCAATGCAATAGCAGAAGAGAGGGAGCGGGGAGGTAAACTTTGCAGTTTTTAGCTGTAACTTTGAAACGGTTTGGACCTTTGCAAAATCCTTTCTTATTGCACCTATTCAATATGTCAGGAGTATTGTGTCCAAATTTCAGCTTTCTAGGTATTACGGTTTGGGCTGTAGAGCGATGAATGAGTCAGTGAGTCAGTGAGTGTCTTTGTGTTTTATATATTGTTACCTGCGACCTGCATCGGAAGTATCTGTTATATCCGCCCGCGGTGCGCTCGATCGCCTTACTCAAACTAAAAAAACCGGTTAAAAATATCCTTACTACATACTAATTTTATCAAGGTCGGTCAAATGGTTCTCGAGTTATAAAAGGATACAGAGAAAAACAGACAAAACAGGCTCATACGATTTATCACAAAAGTTATAAACAAAATCAAATGTAGTCAGAATCAAAAATCCACGTTATAGGCATCATGGCTATATATTAATTTATGACAAATAATGCAATTTAGAGAAATAAATTATAGCGATTATATTTTCGGTATTACCCGCAATATTTATACATACAAACAAAATTAAGTGTCTGTTTGTAATTCCAAATTTACTAAATGTATATGAAAGTATATATATTACATAAAAATATATTTAAAAAATGGTAAAAAACTCTGAGACGGCTGGACCGATTTTGAAAAGACTTCGATCGATGCTGATGTTATGAAATATATATAATATATGAAATATATATGATAATATGAAAATATATATTTCTCGCGAACGAAGTCAGGCACAGCTAGTTATCAAATAAATAAACTGAAATGATTTTCAACAACGACCTTTATGTATAGATTTACGTCAACACACTCGGTAGTTACCACTACCCATATACATATAAATTTATTTACATGAAGGCAAACTAAGTATAACTTGAAATGAGTTTACAAGTTGACATTGTTTAAACTGGTTATCACTTCGCCACAACAGTGTCTACCGAAATTAATTATCAATCTACTATCCGAGATTAAAATTAATTGATGTATAATGGTATTTGAGTCCACAAGACTATTATTAGAACTGATAACTCAAACACAGAAAGTTTATCAATTCTGAGACAATGTTTTAGAATAGTTTGGGATCCTGACTGCGTAAGTTAAAGGTGGGTTTATGATTCAAGGACTGTCGAGACATTCAAGCGCTATCTGACCCTAAAGATGGTAAATTAAGTTTCCTCTAATACCCATGCTAACTATACATGTTCACTAACAGCTTCACTGCAATGTTGGTATGCTAGTTAGCCTAACGTTTGGTAGATTTGATACAGATGTTTACATAACAAAAAGCGCTAAATACATCAAGGCTATACTCATTATGACTAAGTTGGCAAAGACAGAGACACTCAGATGTCGCAGATTGGATTCCAGATCGTGTTATTTTTATTCCATTTCAAAATTGAACGTTACACTTATGTTTATAGATTTTAAACGTATTATTCCATTAATTTCAAAATTGAGTGTAACATTTATGTTTATAAATAATTGAAAATATATTACGAAGTCAAAAAAATGTCTAGTTTTCATGACGATTTTTTTATCTTGGTTACTATATTTAAAATCATTATTTAAAAAGAAATAAAATGCCATATTGAAATGTAATAAAATTTAATAAAATAGACAAATATCTTATATAAAATATCACATAGAAAATTGTCGAGAAAAATATGATACATAATAATATTAATGTTTTCTCTCAAATTAGTGGTGATTTGGGAATGCAATGCGGGGAGAGCAGATGTCTGATGATGTAAATTGAGCGGGATACTGCAAGATCCTCTTGAATACAGGAGGATCAAACGAGAGACGAGTCTTATATAATCAGGTGTAAGTTGTTAAATTAAAAATTAAGCATTCGCTGCTAAAAGGTACCTGAAAAATATTTAAGCATGTATCTTTTAAGATAAGAGAGCGAGATATCTAAAATGACTATGTTAGAACTTAAACAGTCATTGCTACCTCTTACCGTCTCAATTTGGGTAGTTTTTTTCAAACCAGAGGTAATTGTTTCTTTTTCCAAGAATTATGGCCTAATTAAATATGACAACCACTCAACACAACACACACTGTGACAACACAAACTGTGGATTGTGCCGATAACTCCAACTCTAATACCTGGTTTGAATTATTCAGCAAGATTGCATTCCCTATCTAAAGGTACTTCAAAGTTTTTTAAAGCTTACTCTACAATATATGGATTTGTACCCAATGAGTAATTAAGGACGGCTTACCAAAAGGCTTTAAATCTTATTATAAAACTAATTATATATTGTAAATTGGAAGATATCAAAGACAGTGATATAATTGTTAGATACGTGAAAATTTTTTAAAGTTATCATTACAAATATACACAAATTAGTATCACAGCATGAATAAGTTGATCATTATATTTGCAAGATATTTTTCAATTCTTTAAATAAATGTAATGTTAGCTGCATAGCAAATCTAATAATTTAATAATTGATTCCTGTGAATTGTGGAATCAATTAACATATATATAAAATGCAAATTAATTTATCTACTTATTCATGCATATGTAAACATACATTATAGTCTAGGTTTATGGCATATTAATATACCATAAATGCTGCCAAAACCACACTAAGCACTACCATTACTGGCATGTTTCTAGTTGCAGAATTTTTCTTTAATGATTGCTCTGCGTACGACTGTAACAAGCCACAGGGCACAGCTTTCCTCATATTTGAAGACGGAGTGTGCCGTATGACATAACACTTCATTCCAGATGTCACTTCAATCGGTTTTCCTTTAACATCCAGAGCATTTGACACTGTTGTGGTATTGGTTGTTGTAACTGTAACCGATGATGTCATTGACCCATCCTGTTGAGTAGCATTATTAGCAGTTGTATTAGCTGTAATGTTTACCGGCACCAAGGTTCCATTTGGTAACATTTCATAATAAGGATTAGGGTTTACTGGTGTTGGAGCCGAATCTGAACCATTTGTTGTGTTAACCGTAGTTACATTTGTTACTGTTGTGACGACTGTAGTATTTGTACCACCGCCTTGTGTTTTGGCCTCTTCTTGGAATATGAAACTTGTTATTAATTGACAGTCTATTTTAGTTTCCTCATAGTCTCCATTGTCTTTCTTCAAACCAAATTTACATACTTCACCCGGCTGTGGTTTGTAATTTGAGTGACTTTTGCTTAAGGCATATGCACTAACACCAAGTGTACCAAGGTTGAGAAGCGCTAAGCCAGCCAATAATGTGCCATATTTACTTCCAGAATCCTTATATTGATAGACATATGTTGGAGGAGCTTGATGATAAACAGGATAATTCATAGGCGGTCCACCGTGTGTCGGGGTATATCTTATTTGCTGAGGGGGATTGTAGTTGTAATGATGATGTATGTTGGTTGTGTGGCTGGTGCTTGTATGGCTTGGCGAGTTACCAGACAATCCTTTTCCATTTGGATATTGATGGTTATTGCTTGATGAAGGATAACCGTGATTCATACCTCCTGATGATGGATATGAATGGGATCCACCCGAAGAGGGATATGAATGAGATCCACCCGATGAAGGATATCCATGGCTATTTCCTGATAACCCACCAGATTGAGGATAACCGTGGCTATTTCCTGATGGATATCCATGACTACCACCCGAAAGGCCTCCTGATGGATAGGAATGACTGCCACCTCCAGATAAACCACCCGATTTAGGATATGTATGTCTTCCCCCTCCAAAAGTTCTCTTCGTTAATATGGGTGATATATTGCAAAGTATTAGAGTAACGCAAAATAATGCAAAAAATAAACGACTCATTTTGTTAAAATGTTAAATTCACAGTTACACACAAGATATGAAAGTTAACACATTTATCACAAAAATAAGCGTCTTCACATTTCAGTCTTGCACATTACGCATCAATATATTTATATAAATTAGTTTATAGTTACTTGAACGTTGCGCACTACACTAGAAAGCATCAAATATGAATTGGAAAATGGAAATTCTTGATTAGACTTCAGATTCGCGGTTGTCAGTTGTCAATGTCACAACAGAGTACAAACAATTTAACTCGATCTATGATCGATTTGTTTTTATTCGATTGGTATCGAAAGATTATCACAATTCAATTCAATTTAAAACCGCTTCAGTTGTCAGTACCAGGGAAATATTGCGATGAAAATATGGCAATCTGAGAATGTCCCACATATTTTAAATTTCTGCTAGCCTTGACATTTTTTATTTATACTTTTACATTTGGTTTCGCTCGCATTGTGTAAGATTCTTTCTTTTACCTCGGGACTTCCTGTTTGATTCTTATTGTTTTATTTTTCAATCTATAATATCAAATTTACTACTCGCCTGCGAAACGCTAACTCGCGGACCGAATAATTTTTTGGTAGCGTATTCAATCTTTAATATCCTGTCAAGTATTCATTTTGATTTAGTGTAAAGAACAATTTCTATCTATATTAAATAGCGCAGCTAAGCAACTTTTATTTGGATGAGAATTCTACAGAAGAAACCAGTCTCGAAAAAAAACTAAAATTTTAATTTGAAATTTTCAAAACTTTTTTAGAAATCGTTAGATTTCCGTCAATTCACATAAAACCGCAAAATTATTCATCTAAACTTTCTACAAGAATTGAACTATCTTTTAGTAAACACTGTTCAAAATTCCTTTCAGTAGTTGAAAAATTTAATTACATACAGGCAGATAGTTTTTGACTTTGTTCTGTAATGTGTAGTTGTAGTAGATATAATGAACACTAGCTATTCTTCTCTGGAAAGTCGTTATATGTTTGGAATATAAGTTTAGATCTATTTATCAATCGGAGAATACAATGCTACCTTTTGAGGTAAAATTATAATGAAAAAATGCGTTTCATAATCAGAAAAAAATTATAATACTCAGAATTAGGCAACGAGTAATATAGCCAACATCCTGTATATTGGCTATCCCACTCGCACGTTACTTATATATATTTTTATATTATCGATTTTATATAAAAGTCGATTTAACTATTTGATCAGTCGATTGTTCGAAATCGAATGATATTGTATTTCTTCCTGACAATAAATGTAGACATAGACAATATGTCATAAGCTAGATTGCTTTTTAAATAAGCGTCTATTTTATAGAAAAATCTAATAGCTACTAGGGGCGCCAACAAACCCTCAATTTTGACTCGCTACACTCGCAAAATCTCGGGTGCCGTTTGCATATTGAGCGAAGCGAGCCCAGTGTATTGACTCATCGTTTCCCATTGACCTCAATGGGATATCAGTTTTTTGAGATGACTATAAAAAAATAAATTTTTTTTTGAGGACATTTTTCAATTTTTTTTTTAATTATCATCTTATGTGTGTCTTTTTGATTGCAAAGTTTCATAATTTTCCGTCGAGTAGTTTTTAAGCCAATTCGTGACAAAAAATGCAGTCTCCAGTAAAACGCTCGGCTCACTTCGTTCGCTTCGCTCAATTAAAGGAGGGATATTTCAAAATTATTAATATAATAATATTAATAATTTTCTCATATAAGTGATATGTTTTAGTGGAAAATAAATAAAACCTATTTTCTTCTAGAAACGATAATGCATAGGGCATTTTTTTATTGACTCCGATTATTATTACAGACAGTTATGGTAGATGTGTAGGTGGCGTAATATTTTCATGATACTATCATCTTTATTTACAGGTGTATATATATATATTTATTTAAATGATTTTATTTCTCGAAAATATATGTATTTTTCTACATTTCAATATATGTAGAACATTTGTGTCAACCTCTTTTCCAACTTTCACTTATTGTAGTAGTGTTAGTTAGACTTAAAAGCACAGAGTATGACGTGTGCGAATGATCATACTACATTACAATTTCCATGACTTGTGGTTCCAAAATTCATATGAATATATATTATTAGCACTGTTCCCGGTTAATCACTGCAGACACGAATTCAGCCTATTTTACTATAAAGTTTAGTTTTAATGATGGTACTAGTAAAGTAATCACAATTATTATTATTTTTTTTATTCATAGTGTTCTAATTACTGAGTCTTAAAATATAAAATCATGAGATTAAATCTTAAATCTTGTTGCCATAATATTACTGTATAACAGTATTAATAAAAGCAGACATACGCTTTTCGTTGGAACTTATTAACACAACTTTAAAACGGGTCTTATATTTTTTACGATAAAGTTACTTTTTAACAAATTTCGAAATATAAGAATATTCTTATTTCTTTTTAATGTTAATTTGGAAAAAATAAAGATACTTTTCATCGTTTTTATATCATTATATATTTTGTATTTATTTAATATTTAAATTGAAGATAAAATTAAAGTTATACGGTCACAAGTACAAACGGCTTTAACCTTAATTTGATAATTTGTAAATAAATATTTTTTATTATTTATGAGTATCATAAAAATAAAAAAAATGTTAAAAAATAAGCTGTTTATTGAACACCGATTTCCGACCTACCAAATACAATATTTCCAAACTAGTCTCAGAATATTATTAAGCAAAATAAACTAAAATAAATTTATGAACAGTAATACTTTGTTGTCAGTAGTATAGATTATTGTTTATGCTTCTGACAACAAATTAATGTCTTAATTACTTAATTATAAACAAATTATCAAAGTTATTGTCAACAGTGCCCCTGCTTGCGAGATCTTTATTTCTTCGCTACAGATCATGTCTGCTAAGTTCCTCAATGTTCAAGACGATAGACAAAATACTCTGAAAACATAACTGTTCAAAAAGTGTGTATTACAATATTTATTATTTAAGGCCTTGAACACTATATTAGTTACACATTAAAGATTGAAATACGTCTTAAATATAAGGTTAACGGTCAGGAACAAACAGATAACTACTGTTTATCTTTACTCAGATATACTTATTTACTTTAAAGTTTATAAGCTGGTTTTGTATCAGCCCCTTCTCTATCCGAAAAGATAAGCTATTTATTATTACATAATATTATTATATCACAACAATATGTGCTCATTACTAATTTAATTTTAATTATAACCCACTTTGCTTTATTATTGACACAATATTGTTCACATGAATGTTATGTTAATTCAAAGAAAGCAATTGCATTATGGACCATATAACTTATAACAATTATTTTTTGTATTATAATTTTAAGGGCACAATGCATATTTGTCTTATGACTATAAAATTATGTGTGTAGATATTTTCTCAAATCCTGTTGATTTATTTACATTCAATTTTAATCACAAATAAATTTATAGACAAATAAAAAATATATCTTCCATTTATTTTCATGTAAATATATTACATAATGAAATAGTTTGTGTATATTATTAATATTACATAAACTTAACTAGCCTAAGTATTATTGAGTATTAATATATTTTTGTATTAAGTCTTCTTTTTAATTACATTCTGGCAATTTGGTATCTGAAATAATGTATGAAAGTCTTTAATAACTAACACAATTATGCAAAAAAAAACATTTGAGGTATAAGGTAACATAAATAACTAATGGTTATTATCAATTATACAGCAATTAACATTGACAACCACCATGGCGGGTTTGAGATCCATGATTTTAACTTGCTCCTAGAAGGAAGTATTGAATTCGAGCTTTCCTTTTTAGGTTCTGGCATTTTTGCATACTGTAATAAGGTTTTACAATTGACTTTATTTCTAAAATGACTCTCTTTAGTCACAATGTCTATCTCACACTCCATATCAGAGGCTTTAATAGGAGGACCTTTAACACTTAAGGGATCATTTGTGACGGTGCAATTAGTGGTGTTCATGGTCATTACTTGGGATGTTATAAATGTTTTTTGTGTGTTATTTGTTGTTGATATGATAATTGTTTTGTTGGGTTCAATGAAGGGGATGGTGGAAATGTTAGTGATGGGTGTAGGTGATGTATTTTGGATTGTGGTTGCAATAGTATCAAGTGGAATAACTGTATCTAATTGTGAAGATACATTTGTTATATTATTAGAGTCTTTCAAAGGTGTTGCAGTCGTATTAAATACAGTAGTGTTGGAATTTTCTGTTGTATTGAGTTGAACTGTGAAATTAGATTGAGTTGTTGAATTAGACAGCATTACGGTTGTAGTGGTCGATGAAATAGAAGCATTTTCAGCTGGGTTTAAGCTAACTTTTGGCAGTATTGAAGAAGGTGTTGATAAAGAATAGTTATCGGGCACACTCATGTTTACTGGTGCAACGGTAGTGGTTAATGGCATAGTATTATTAATTACTGTATAATTTGTAACACATACAGTTTGAGTAACGGTATCCTGGGATAATTTCTGGCTACCGTCTGTGAATGTTGATACAATTTCACAAGGAATATTAAGTTCTTCTATTTTACCATTTTGTTTTATTCTCAACATACACCGAGCTTCGTCTTTGGGTTTATCATTTGATGAATAGCTGCTTCCAGAAGAATGATACCTTCGTCTATAATAATCATCATAGTAATAATGATCATTGACATGATTGTGTGATCGACCTAAATTATACAACGCTAAGCCAGTTAGGAGATCTGAATATCGGCTACCTGATTGTCTATATTCTGATATGTATACATGCTGTGGTGCGGTATAATATGTCGGAGGATTATAGTAGGTGTTATGAGTTCCGTAACTATAACTAGGTGTTTTATACGCATTGCCACTATTTGTATTATATGTATTAGTCGAATGGTATGGATTGGAAGGTCTTGAGTTGGTATTACTTGTGGGATAGTAATTATTCTGATAGGGATTTCGACTTCCTGATCCCGATAAACCGGTTGTGGGATATTTATTGCTTCCTGACCCCGATCCTGATAGGCCTGTTGATGACGGGTAATTGAATGTTGGCAATTTAAAACCTCCAGAAGATCCAGATCCTGATAGCGATGGAAAAGTATTTCCGCCCGATCCTGACAAACCTGTAGACGAGGGGTAACTGATGGAAGGTTGCTTATTACTTCCCCAACCCGACCCCGATAGTCCTGGTGATGATGGGTAACTGAATGTTGGTAATTTAAAACCTCCAGAAGATCCAGATCCTGATTGCGATGGGAAAGTATTTCCTCCCGAACCTGACAAACCTGTAGACGAGGGGTAAGTGATGGATGGTTGCTTATTAATTCCCGATCCCGATCCCGATAATCCTGTTGATGATGGGTAACTGAATGTTGGTAATTTAAAACCTCCAGAAGATCCAAATCCTGACAGCGATGGAAAAGTATTGCCTCCCGAGCCTGACAAACCGGTAGACGACGGGTAACTGACAGATGGCTTCTTATTGCTCCCTGAACCCCACCCCGATAATCCTGATGTTCCAGATGACGAGGGATATTTATATGAACTGCTCCCAGATCCTGAGAGCCCAGAGGATGATGATGGATAACTGTGACTTGAACTCCAGCTTGAGGATGGCTTACTACGCGATCCCGAAAACCACCCCCCTCCTCCCCGTGAACTAGAACTTGAACGGGAACTAGAACTTGAACGGGAACTAGAACTTGAACGGGAACCAGAACTACCTCTTCCTCCTTTACATTCTGAATAGTCCGTCACTAAACACACTAACACTAGACACAACAATAATTTGTTGCGCATATTAACGTTGTCCGTCTCGCGTCCACACACAACTGACTCGGATTCCAATCAAACAAGTTATAAAGTATTAAAGGAATGACGTCAACAAATTACTCGGGAAATATCATATTGTATATTACGAGAACGAAGATTGATAAACCAGGCTAAAGGTTAATAAATATTTTGTTTGTGTTAGGTGTTAGAAAATTTTAAATAAAAATATTAATAAGCCTATAATACACTGATTTGAGTATCAATTCGTAATTGCCTGTAATATTAAAAGGTAATTAATTGAAGTCACTAGATGACTCGTATCTTAGCGGTTATGAGGGTAAAAATCAACCTCACTATTAAGATATTTATTAAATTGCTATTTAACTGGTTTTCCATACGTGTTTTAATTTCGTTTCTTATCCTGGTGTTATTAATAGTATTATATTCTTAACTTTACCTATGACGTCAGTATTTTATCTATACAAATGTCTTGGTACTATGCTTGTGGTGCTATGCTAAGAGAAGAAAGAAAATAATCTAAAAATAAGTACTACTCGTAAAAATTTAGAAATAACTGATTGAAACTGAAATAGAAAGATCAAATGTAACTGAGAGCCGGTTTGATGAAATTAGTTTTTAAGTAAAACATCATATAGTGATCTGTCCATTCATTTGGGATTCACGATGAAATAGATATATATATATAAAATAATTTACAGAAACTTAGTTGGGCTATAAATACTGTTTCGTAATGATTTCGGCATTTCACACACACACAAATCTGAATTTATGGAGTGAGGATCTGGATCTCATCCTTTCTTTTACAAAGGTTTCCAGTCCCTTTTTACCATCCCAGTACAGTCCAATTTCAATATTACCGTTTTTATCTAAAGTCATAGAATCCATCGTTTACCACCAGCTGGACTGGACATATCATAACTACAGTATTATTAAAGGATGATCAGGCAAGGTATGGAATCCTAGCGTGTAAACTGTAATAATTCTTGTACTGACTTTAGTAAGGCATTTCATGCTGTTGACTATGAGATTTTACTTATTTTGTTGTTGCGGTTTAATATCTCGGCTTCTGCTAACGGGTGGTTTTCCTCATATCTTTGAAGGCATCAACAGGCTATTCTAGCTTATGAAAGATCTCCTTAGTGGTGCGATGTGCATGCTGGTGTACCTTAAGGCAATATTTTATCTCCTTTATTTTTATAAACTCAATTACTTGCCACTTAAATTGTCGTTACCATCTGTACGCCGACGACTTCCAACTTTATATTGACACTGAAGTAAATACCATTGCATCGGCAATTTCTTCTGTAAATACTACGCTAGAAAAGATACTAATCTGATTCGAGAATTTTGACATTAAAGTTACCATACATTTTTTATTCTAAAAAACTTTCTTCCATATAATGCCAAATTAAGTTAGTGAATTTGATATTACTACCCACTATTAACTATGGCGATGTGTGCTATTAGCTATTGCTAATGAAAATTGCATTAGAGTTATTTTCAGCCTGCGTAAATTCGATCACGTCTTCACCAGATTTAGGTCCCAACTAAATTGGCTTCCAATACGAGAACGCAGAAATCTTAGAATTCTGTGCCTTTTATATTCTCCCTTGTTTAATCCTTCTACTCTGGCATTTCTTAAATGTAATATCTCTTTTTTATCCCATATACATATATGACAGAATTCGCCGTTCTTCTTTAGCGCTCTGTACTCATTTTAATCGGTCTGGTTTCTTGTCCAACTCGTTCACTGTAACTGCAATTCGACTTTGGAATTCCATTGGCTGGTAGAGAATGCCTTTTTAGTATTAAATCCGCCTTTTGTACATTTCTTATATTAAATATGTGCAATAAAGTATAAAGATAAATAAATAAAATAAATTATGATTCCCCGAAAGTCGCAAAGTGAAAAATTACAAACTTATATGTGTTATCTCTGTCGTTGAAATAATTTAAATATGTTTTATAATAGACTAAAAGATTGTTTAAACTATAATTGAACAGAAATGGTATTAGATCTAAATCAAACACATTTTCTGCAGCATTTGACACGGTAACCAAAATAAAGATAAATATCGAATCTAAAAAGTTTTTGTTAGATATATACCTTAATAAAAAAAAAACCTTTGACCTTTCAGTCATTCAGTCACCAAAGCTATTACAAAAGCTGAGCAAATTAGGAATGGAAGAGACGGCTTTAGATATATTAACATCTTACGTTACTAACAGTCAACAGATCGTCCAATTTTCTCATTACAAAAGTAACTACCAGGTAGTATCTGTGGTATTCCACAAGACTCAATCTTAGGACAATGACTCTTCTTGAAATACATAATTAATAAAATGAATTTTAAAATATATAATAAATGAATGGTTCCTACATAAACTTTTGACAGGAACTACTTTATATATAGTTTTTTTATATACAAAAATACCCAATTACATAACACTGACTGAATAAATAACCTGAACAATGTAAAAAAATAAAAATATTTAGGTCATCTTCAATATGAAAAACTTACATAGGTTTTCATATTGACCAAACCACATCAAATTTATTATCTTTGACGAGAGCAATGAGATAAGTTTCTAATTGCATTTCTCACCACAATGCCCTAGCTAAGCCTCACTTGCAGTATTTAATAGAGATTTGGTGATGAGCTGTACCAAAACTATCTTAATAAACTGCATCGAACACATGAATAAACCAATGAAGACATTATTCTCTTATAATTTTTTCTTATTGAAAATAATGCTACGAATGATATACATTTGTAGTGAACATTACCAAAGAAACAAAAACAAGATGGAAACATTGGACGAAAACGCATAGTAATTAAAATGTAATATATTTACAATAATATATATGCATAAAAATAGTTTGCATGCGAAATTGCCTTAATGTATATAATTAATCTCTGTATAAGTGAACTGAATGTTCTTCGTAAAAAATAAATATATTTTAAATTAAATGGTTAGGTAACAAATGACGATAACTAATCGTCTGTAACAAAGAATCGTAAATTGCAAACTTGTAATCTCATAGTATACTCACTGTCTGTGAAGGTAATTTATACACTTCATCGCTTCACTTTTTTCGCCCTACAGAGTCATGACATTCAGTTGCAATCATGACTTTGGAATAACTGCACTTTAAAAATGTTATTTTTGTTAGTTTTTATGCACTTATTGTTGGTTTTGGTTACTAGTGAAGATTATAAAGAAAATAAACCGTACCTTGTTGTTCCTCTGCCTTTGGATTTTCCAAATCGCAACGACCGAGCAGACCAATGTTGGTTGAGGATAGAAGACGTCGAAATTATAGAAACTATTACCGTAGTCTGTCACAGGGCCAATGCTTTTCTACACAACTTTATCCAAGAATATAACTCTCGGAAAATTATTGAAGATAAGGTCGATGTCACCAGATGGGATGAAGAACCTTATCAGGATGTAAAACCATTTTCTACGGAAACCAATCGAAATGGCAGGATCAATTGGAAGCTGGTGACTGTGTTGGATCCTTTAACTAACCATAGATTGTATGTCACCAAAAACGCAGATTGTAAACTTATTATGTACAGTCGAGAAGGAATGACGAGCTACAAAGTGAAATGTGATGAGATTTTGTATTTTATAAATACTAACGGCGGTCTGACGTCACTCGGTTGTGCTACAGTTTGGAACAGTTTAATAATTATTGTATTTTTGGTCATAAATTTCATAATTTAGCTTTAAGTACGTAATTCTGCGTTTGGATCTAAGTAGGTAGGTTATGTGAGTAATGTGTATTGCATCCACTTTAATCTACATATATTTAATTTAATTTACATTGTTAATTGTTGATCGTTAGCTATACGTTACCACATTTTACATACATTTTCTTGTTCAAACAGTTTTAAACATCCATGGATTAGAAAAAACAAGAAACCCTATTCATACTCTTTTAACTCCTCTATGTCAGGATAACAATTATAACCATATTGATGAGAGTGTTTAATTTGTAGATAGTTCCAAAATTTATATTGTTAATTTTGAAGAAAAATTTCGTTCTCAGAAAAAACTGCAGTGTGGCTTTAGTTCATTTACACTATTTTACGAGAATTTCGAATGTTTATTTTTCGAGATCTGTTTACTTAGATTTATTGGTAATTTAAGTAATTTTTTCTATGTTATTCTTAAAATATAACTACGTATATAAGAAATATCTCAATTTAAGATATAATTCCATATGAAATGACTTTAACTTTTATATAAGCATTAAACCTGAAATTAATGATTTACATAAATAATATGGAAATCATCCATTTCAGGCAAATAATGTCTTTAATCATTTTACATTTTATTCTTTGAATTATCATAAACATTTAAACATAACGACATAGTAAAATATTTCTTATGTAACTATCAATTGTCTTAAAAAACATAAAGAAAACCATAAACAACTTTATTATGTGACTTTACGTGTATGTACTTTAACACATTTATTTTAAGACTAGCTTTTGCCCGCGACTTCGTCCGCGTTTCCGTCGTTTTTCGAAAAAAAATTAGCAGATGTCCTCCCTCATAGTTTTGACGTAACAGGTAGATTCACTTTCGTATTTTAGAAGGGCAATAGTAATATAATATGCCAATCCACAAAACTGTTGAAAAATATAAGTAACCGCAGAATATTATAATATACCCACGCTATACCCACGACTCGGTCAGCGTGTAACTCCTTGTTTTTTATTAAGATAATATATTGCTAATATTTTTAGATCAAATTAAAATGTTTCAGCGCAAAGCTTCTGGGTAGACTATGTTAAGAGTCGACCCGTCCGGCACGTGAACGTAAAGATTCCTAGAATTGCTAACCCGGGAAAGAGCGACGTATAATTGACCATGCGAGAAACAGCTAACACCGAGATCTACTCCAGCAACACGAAAAGTCTGCCCTTGAGCTTTATTGATAGTCATGGCATAGCACACCGATACTGGGAATTGCGTTCTTTTAAATTGGAATGGAAAATTATTTGGTATTATGGGAATTCTGGGAATAAAGACAGTTTCTCCTGCACCGCAACCTGTTAAAATTTGAGCCTCGATTACATTTTGTTGCAACTGGGTTACTTTTAGCCGAGTTCCATTGCAAAGTTGAGGTGGTCTTAAATTTCGGAGCAGAATTATCGGTATGCCAATTTTTAAACAAATTATATGAGAAGGTAGTCCAGGCATACTTAAAGAATTTAAAAATTCTATCGGGTAATTAGTGGCTTCTTGTTCATCAACCATTCTATCTATTGAACTATAAACTTTGCTTTCTCCCTGTATATTAGACAGTATTTTATTATTAATTTCAGATGCCTGGTCATTGCGAGGAGTCAAAATGGACCTTTCGCAAAGCCAGGAATTGTCCCTATTTAATATAATTGTTATGTCACCGTAAACCGAAGATATAAGATGTTGTTGGGATTGCACTATACAACATAACTCAGGTGTCAGAATAAGTTTTCCTTGGTGTAGTTGTGGATAGGTACCTTCACCAATCTTCAATAATGTATCAGAAAATTCACGATTATCTGCGTTGTCTCCAGTTCTCACTCGCATATTTATAGTCAAATGCACCGATTGTATATCACGCCACAAATAAGAGCTTTTCAGGCAAGCCCTAATCTCATCAGCTCGGGTTCCCCGTGGTATTACCGGTAAGGTTTGTCGGAAATCACCACAAAATAAAACCGTAATACCGCCCATTGGTCGATCATTTTGTCTTATGTCCCTTAGAGTTCTGTCTACTGCTTCTACTCCTTTTCGATGGGCCATCGTACATTCATCCCATACGATTAAATTACACTCACGCAATACCTTAGCTTTGTCGCTATTTCTTGAAATACTACAGGTTGGACTTTCCGTGCGATCTAAATTAATTGGTATTTTAAACATAGTGTGAGCAGTCTTACCTCCTGGTAGCAATGTTACAGCTATACCTGATGAAGCCACGGCAAGAGCGATTTTACGCTGATTTCGAACATAAGCTAATATTAATTTAGTCAAAAAAGTTTTCCCAGTTCCTCCAGGTGCATCTAAAAACCATATTGTCCCTAAATTATTCTGCACACTCTCGCACACGCGATCATAGACTAAGCGTTGTTCTGCAGTCATCATTGGGACACCGTTTTCTAATGTTACCAGCAGTTCCATTGGGTTGTAACCAATCTCTGCGGAATATTCCCTATTGGTAACCTCTCCGACTGAGGTTGGCGTTGGCAAACCATATTCACAAAGTGATTTACCGCCTACTGCTGTTAAGTCTTCCTGAAGAGCTAATAAGCACTGATTTATAGCCAGATCTCGAAAATTATCATTAGTTGCGCCTTCATTATTGTGAGATAAATTCCGAAGAAAGTCTTCTGCAAATTTTTCTTTATATTTTTCCCATAATTGGACAGGATCAGATAAATTACAAAATGTGAGTAATGTTACAAATAAATGGCGTAACCGTCGTGGATTATCACTAACACAGGATTCTGCTAAAGCGTCATCCCAATGTTGATCATTTTCAAGCAAATGACGCGCTTGGCAAGCTGCATGATAAGTTGGATAAACAACATCGTCTACTTTTCTCAAATCTATAAATGATGTTGGTCCTCGCACTGTATGTAATAATAATCTCAAATAAAAACACTCTGCGTTGTTAGGATGAACAGTATACACTCTACCAAGAACATGTTCTTTGAAAATACCTGTCTCGCCATCTACAGGCCTGCCTCGGCGTCTACGGTTAAAGACACCTCGTTGTTTATCGTAGGTATAATACGATGGAACTTCTTCATACAAAAGAGACTTTGCGAAATTATCAGTTTGGCAAAGTCGAAAGAATGCCAATAAAGTTGTTTGTCTAGGGTTCTCTAATCGTTCTGTAACATTTTCGGCGTTAAAATATATACGTTGACCGCCTTCCAGATGAACATCCAGATGGGTCACAGGTGGATATCTTTCGTGAATATTAAAACTTAAGATCCGCCACACAGCTTCTGAAGAGCTGATATATCTGCCTGACTGAAATCTAGTAACTTCATCATGTTCATTTCTTAACGCAAACGTAGCTTGGTCACTGCCCTTGTTAATGTACTTACAAATATATTTAATTGACTCTACACTATTACACATTTCTACATTTATGTGAGCTTGAAATGCTCTGGACAATACAGGCGAATACGGAACGACCCACCTATTATCTAAAGTAACCTGTTGTCCAGACATTCGCTTTTCAACAGTAAAACCACCATTGTCTCTTGAACGGCGACGATATAATGGGTATTCATCATGTCCTGTTACAGTTTCATCCACTAATGCTTTTGGATACCTTTTAGTGCAACGACCGTCTTGCATGCAAGGAGCATTTGCGTTAAATGCACCACATGGACCATGTATCATATGAGTTTTAACAATGTCGTATAACAGGGGATCTGCAGTCGGATCTGGAATTTCAGCACTGATTAATCTGTCTACATCATTAGGTCGAACCTTATCTTTTAACCAAAGCAAGATATGTGCGTGAGGTAAGCCGCGTTTTTGCCACTCAACACTATACATATAACACAATACTTCTCCAAAAATGTTATCTTTGGTAAGAAGATCTATCATTGATTTTAATTTTAAATGAAACACTCTTGCAATAATATCATGGCGGTCATGCGGTGACTGACCCTCAAGAAGCTCCCGAGTGATTTCATCCCACTTGGGATTGGTAGTTACAGTAACAAATAAGTCGGGACGTCCATATTTTCTTACGTAACAAAAAGCGTCTTGAGTACGTTCATGCATGTAGCGTGGACCACCAGTAAAAGAAGAGGGTAAAATAACTAAACGACCCATATTCACAGTATCGTTATCTTGCTGCATGGCATCGCGAAGGTGCACGTATTCTTCAGCGCGCAGCTGCCTTTGATTAGATCGTATATAAACTAATCTTTCGGTTTCAATTTTTGCGTACATGTCAACAATAAACTGATTAAATAAGCCACGAAAACGTTGAAAGTATACCAATCTATTCCGTCTCACTTGCAGGTGGTAACAATAAAATTGAAGGCATGACACCTTTTTATTATAATTAGGTGCGCCTGTGCGCGGATCGGTTTGGTATACAGCGAAATTATAACCATCTTCCCCTCGACAGTATATCATAGGATATTGCAAACTGTCGTAAGCCCTGTGGGTTTCGAAAATACGTTGCAAACGATTGTCTCTGGAACGTATAACGATATCACGCCTATCACATTCCTGGTCGACCAGTACTACAGCAACTTCATTCGTGGATGGAACGTTATGACGCCCAGGGTGTTCCTGAGTTGGACGCTTATCGGCATTTATAACAATTTTATAATTGTTATTACCATCTTGAGAAAGGGCTTCTAATGCCGATTTAAAACTGCATACGTACGAATTAACCTGATGTAATATGTTAACATGAAGTTGTGAAATGAGTTCAGTATTTAAATTCGGAAAATATTGATTTCTTATATTCGACTGTTCGTTGTAATCGGATACAAAATATATTTGAAGAAATTTAGGTTGTTCTTCAGGCAAAAGGGACCCTATCAAATGGTAAACCTGACCTTGTACCTTAAAAGTAGGCATGAAAGGGCCTTCTGAGATTTGTTTAGCACCAAAGGATGTCATTTGGAATGCACTATTATAAGTGCGAATATTATCTAAAAACTGTTTGGATTGCAAATGTTCCCCTAAAAGTAGTGATTTTAAAGGTTCCGGTGGGTCTTCGAACGAAGGCAAATTTATTTTACCTCCAGAACAACAGAAACCAGCAGACTCCTTCCTCCACTTCGAAGCATTACAAAAGGAACATACTACGTTCATATCGCCTATTTCAGAAGATGATCTGTAATCAATTGTGAGGTTATAAGCAAACCCACTTTTATATTTATCGGACCACGCCACCGAATTTGTAGATTGATCTACCACGTGTATATCTAAGTCATTAAGACCATGTCGAAATCTATCTGCAGTAAGACGGGCCTCTCGCTGTTCTTCTGTTTCAAGCGACCGAATATTTTCAATTCTTAATCTTTCATTAGATAAAGTAATCAATTGTTCTTGTCTCAAAGAATTGTAATAATCGCGTCCCGACTCTAGTCGTTGTTCATGCTCATGTTCATCTTCAAGAGATCGAATCATGTTATGGTGCGCCCTATCATTTGTCAAACGGTCTTGATATTGAGTAAAAGTTTCAGATTCTCGAGACAAAATATGACGTTCGCGATCAGCTGTAAGCCGTAATTCCCTCTCAGTGAAGGTTTCGGACTCGCGAGATAAAATATGACGTTCGTGGTCAGCTGTAAGCCGTAATTCCCTCTCAGTGAAGGTTTCGGACTCGCGAGATAAAATATGACGTTCGCGATCAGCTGTAAGCCGTAATTCCCTCTCAGTGAAGGTTTCAGACTCGCGAGATAATGTATGCCGTTCGCGGTCAGCTGTGAGTCGCAATTCTCGTTGTAAAGCAGTTTCAGCTTCTCGGGATAACGCATGTTGTTCCCGGTCAATGGAACGCCTTAGCTCTCGTTGAGAAGAGCTTTGAGAAGCCCGTGTTGTAGCTCGTCTCGCTCTTTCAGCTGCTAATCGCATCTCTCTTTCTGGAGAGCTTTCATTAGCTCGAGATGTTGAGGCACTAACTCTCATAGAGTTTAACCGATGTGCTCTTTCCTCTTCCGATTCTTGAGAACGCGTCATTCTCATTCTCCTAGCTTGACTCGAAGTTCGAGATAAAGATGGTCGTTTTTTAGGTGGCATCGTTTATTTTATTTTTAATCGACGGTAACTTAAATTCTATTTAGTTACCCAACAAAAAACTTACGTCAGAGGTCCTAACTATAGCTAAGTATATAATAAATAGAATATAAATCTAAGTGCCTATTAAAACTAAAATAATATTCTAATCGAATTATAAATATGTACGTAGGTACCTACAAATTACAAAAGAATAAAAAATGAAAATAAAGCTATACTTAATGCGTGTGCAATACTATCTACACTTACCTACTTCACTTAAAAATGAATAATAAGAAATACCTACAACTACTGTAATTAATCAAAGTACCTATGCTAATACAAAAAAAACCTTAGATGTTCTAAGTACAGCTGCTATATAATAAAAAAATATAAATCTAAGTGCCTATTTAAACTTAAATACCTAATATTCTAATAGAATTAAACTAAGAAATATGTACCTACCTACCTACAACTTAAATAAAAAATACCTATGAATACTATAATTAATAAAAGTACCTACCTACGCTTTTATCTACTCAATACAAAAAAAACTAAACATAAAATGCCCAAAACTAACCTATCAGTAACTAAAAATCTAACAATAATCTAATCTATCTATCTATTATCTAATCTAAAAATCGAATCTAAATCTACTTAAAAAGAAATAAAATAGGAACTATTAATAGTTAAGAATTTAAACAAAACTAAAACTAATTTAGAAAATAACAACAAAAGAAATTAAAATAAAGTATTTAAAGACAAAAAGTCGCGCTGATAAGCACGGTTTATAAAATAACAATTATTGTCTGTCAATAAAGTTCAACACTCTGAACGCATCAACAGCCAAATATTGAATGACGCTTGCGCTTGCCTCCCGCCCCTTTTATACTCTGCCGCCGCGAGCCCCGTCGAGCGCGGCAACCGTTACGCAAAAATAATCCTTATAGCTTGATTCACTATTCACGCGCGATGTCTTGTTGGCGTATTTCATGTAAGTAAGTATAAGTTTGGTGTTTCTATACCGATTTCAATGATTCTTTTTTTATTGAATTGGTGCTAATGTTTATTTTTTTTTTAATTAGGAATGATGGTGAGCATTATTGGTTTTATAAACGTAAAAGTAAACAAATATAATAAGAAATCTCCGAACTGCTAAGCTATCGAGAGTTATGCGTGTTATTGTGAGTTAACTATAAAAGGTAGATATATGCTGTCTTGGAATATTTTTCGTGTATTTTTATGTAGAATATTTCCGTTATACATAGTTTCTATGTAGCTCTAACCATTAAGGCTGCACACGCGACGGAAGCTTAAAAAATCAAGCAACTTCTCCCATTTTCTCAACATTTCCTTTCACTGCTCTGCTCCTATTCATTGTAGTGTGATGAAAAGTATACTATTACCTGCCCAGGAGTATAAAGAATAATTGTACTAAGTTTCGTTAAAATCCGTCGAATAGTTTTTTTTTCTATAAATAACATACAAACAGACAGACAGACAGACAGACAGACAAAAATTTTTTTAACTGCATTTTTGGCATCAGTATCGAACACTAATCACCCCCTGCTACTTATTTTGTAAATATATTTCATGTACAGAATTGACCTTTCTACAGATTTATTATAAGTATAGATATCTTTATCTTTTGTTTTTTCTTAAATTTTCTTAAATAGTTATAAGTATTGTTAATGCTGATATTATTATTTGAAACGTGATCTGAGTTAGTGTGTTTTTAAGTATTGAAATATAATCAGTGACGCCTGCCTTAAATATATAGCAATTTTTTTAAATACAATAAACAGATAGATAGCAGGCTCTACTTCAAGAATGTAACTAGTATTTCGGCGTGTTTAGTTTTAGTAATGAATAAAGGACGCGAATTGTAGAGGTAGAAAACAAAACAATTTCTTTATTAATAAGACTAGCATACCCATACTTCGCAACGGACGGCGAAAGTGATCAAACATTTTGTTTGAATTTCCACACCACCTGTTAGGTATCAAACAGGCGCGTAATATTTTTTGCAGTTTTTTAGCTGTACCTTTGGAACGGTTTGGACCTTTGTAAAATCCTTTCTTATTGCACCTATTCAATATGTCAGGAGTCTTGTAGTCAGGGTTGTAGAGCAATGAATGAGTTAGTGAGTCAGTGAGTGTCTTTGTGTTTTATATATTAAGATATCAGACATGTTTATACAGTGTGATTATGACGCATTTAAGAAAATATGTATTGGAAGCGATTTAATTCCACGAGTTCTCATAATTGTTTACTTTTTAATTGATACTCTGCGTCGAAGATCATTAAGTAATTGCTATCGGTTAAGTTCATTACAAACTGTTAAGGTGCAATCGATGTGAAAAATAAAATGAATTTCACGACCTCGATGGCTTCACTGTAAGTAATTAACTTGCTTCCGCTAAGTACTAGGTGACACCCTTGTACAAAAATATATAGATTACTAAAAGAAATAACTTTGTTTTTAATATCGAATATGACCTATTGTAAAAGACAGTCAGTCAGTCGATGTCTTAGAGTTAATGATTAGAGTTGCCAAGTTTAGATTGATAGTAAAAGTAAAAGTCAAAGATAATTTCAATGAGGCATAATGAAATTTATGAAATATCAAATTCTGGTTGAACTATCTTATAAAACAATATTTAGAGTCTGTTTAGACTGCAATCTTATGTAGTTTTTGTGATAATCAAAAATAATTATCAATTGTCAAAATTATTATTTGCTGAAGTGGCCCTTTACCTATGACTTATAGGGAGACACAAGAATCTATTTTGGATCTCTTGCTCCTTGTCCTATATAATTAAAAACTTAGATTTAAATCAAGTTCAATCAACGGCACCGGTCATGATACATCAAAAATGGATTAGCTATGTAAATATAGTACATAGCTAACACAATTGATAATAAAGTGCCAACTTTTAATATTCTACTTATGGTACCAACTTGTATGACCATCACGCTCCTAATAAATATGTTTGAGTAAAATACCTTGTGACTTGGCATACTCCGACAATACAAGCGCCGCAAGAAATATCTGTCAATTTACAAATAATTGCGCAATCTTTGCAATAAAACGTGTAAAGCGTCGTTCCATATTTTCCTCAATTTATAACTCAACTTCATCTCACATGTGGAGATATTTCAAATCAGTGTTTGGGGAAAACATCTGAAACTATCGATCAATATGCTGATTTAAATTTTCTTAATAAACATATTTCTACATCTCATGTTATTTTGCATGATACGAACATATAGACTTTATCAACTATTTAATGTTCCCAAATCGGAATGTAATCCGTTGTTATTCCGTGAGATCACGGACTGTGATGTTAAGAAGAGCTTGAAATCCTTTACATCAAAAGATGTTGGTAACAATGGTAACAATCGCGATATGCTCTTATCAGTTTTTGGCAGTGTACTTGAAGTGATTACACACATTATAATCTTTTCTCTTATTTCCAATAACTTTCCTACAGCCTGGCAAGTGATCTATGTTATTCCTTTACCTAAGAATAAATGGAGAGATCTCCACAACAATGCACTTCCGCCCTATATCTATTTTAAAATTCTTTAAAATGTTGTCTGCACGCAATTTTTTAGACATCAATAACCTAACTAGTCTTTACCACGACAGCACTACTTAAAATTACTGAATACATAAGGCTTGCTATGGATAATAAATAACCCACTATTCTAGTTTTATTAGAGTCTAGCAGGCTAGATTAGAGGTAATGAAATGATTTCAATCTTATCTTCATGGTCGCACGTAAATGGTTTGCTCTAAGAATTCCCATGATTAGGCTGATCTGTAAGCTGATATTCCATAAGGCGACGTTTTATCTCCACTTCTTTTCTATATATTCATAAATATAATCACTAAAGTTATATCTTCTCGCGACCACATCTATGCAGAGGATTTGCTATTGTATAGACAAGCCATTTAGAGGCCTTGACATTGACACTTGACTAAAAAATTGAAATAATTAATGAAGATATGAAGAGCATTCATAAATTCACCTCTCCTTTTAGCCTCTAATTTAATCCAAGTAAAGCTCAAGCTATACCATCCCACATTATATATGATACAACTATTATAACTGTGAAAAATCTGAGTTTGACAAAGGACTGCAATTTGTCTTGATAAATGTAAGTAAAGTAAGTAAACGCTTTCATTAATTCTTTTCACTTTCTGTGACATCTTTAGAATTTGCTTTCCTTAAAATCAAAGATACTATTAGCTCAAACCCCGATACTTCCTTCCTTCCTTCCTTCCTTCGAACTTCCTCTCCTTGGTTATGCTGACGTTTGCTACCTAGATGCTCCAGATAAACTCAGAGAGTCTATCTATCTAAGTAATCTACCCTTAGGGCCATTTTAAAAGAGACTTGCGAAGAGCTCAAAAATAGGCTTTCAAAGATGCGACTAAACACGAATAAAAGTTTTGAACAGGGAAAATATCATCATCCCGGTTTGATCAACGATCATATATCGAATGAGATAAAGGAGCTACATGCGACACCACAATCCGAAGAAACAGAAGAGCAATGTACCGCACCTTGGCGTCTTAAACCACGATTGTCTATCTAATGAGGTGTAACGTGGCCACCACCACCAATCTAGATTGTTTTACAATCACTTATCAAACGACACACCTGAAACTCGTTCATTTCGACTTAGTAGAATGCGACAAACTATCATATTATTTTTCTAGGGATATTACAAAAGACAATCTTTTGAAGGGAATATGCCGTTTACCCAAAAATTCCAAAAGGTACATGGTACTGCTATGGTATTTATCTTAAATAGCGTTCCAATTTAGAAGCATACATGTTTAGTACGCTATTAACTGAAGAATTGATTACTTTAGCTACCATTACTATATAATTATGGTACCCAGAGAACATGCTCTGGTTGTTACAAAATAATAGGTATTAGAAAAAGGTTTTTAAGTCTCATTACATCGTTTTTAAAGATAGTTACATTTAATACTCAGTCAAAATTGGTGTAAAGGCCAGGGTTTATTTGCAAAAGGATGTTGTGGAAATAGTTGAACAGTTATTACTGTTATCAGATCAAAGTGGTTTAGTTTCGGTAGTGGAAAGTCTCGAGAACCTTTCATTTTAAACAAAAAAAAATACAGTCGAATTGCGAACCTCCTCCTGAGGTCGAAGTCCTTTTGAAGTCGATTTAATATCAAAATTATTTATTTTTGTGTTTTTTAAAAGTGAAAAAGTAATTTAACTTTATAATTACTTTATCAGCCTTCCCGTTCGTCATTTGGAATTATTTAACGCGTTCCATTTTTGAACGCCACCAAGTCATAGACAATGTGGACAAATTTAAAAAAAAGAACACCTTCATTACGTTTGACTATTGCATTAAATATATACATCACAGTAATATTTATTACTTCTTTTTAAACACTAATATAACAACCTAATATCGTTAATTATAATTCCCTTCCACTCAAGGGTAGCTGGAAGTGAACTCTTCATATAAGCTGTCCCATGTACATATTTTATCTTTTAACTGTTCTTGTAAAGATTACCTACATAATTATTTTTCATTAATTTATTGCAATGTAATTTTTGAACCATTGATATTTAAAACAAATAAAACATATTTTATGAAATAAATAAAAAACTACCACCAAATGAGCCACTTACCAACAAAAACCTCATAGAAGTATCTCATACGTATAAGCACCAAATGCATTACATAGAGCGAAATGTCATACGTTATTTCTAGTAATCCCCTCGTTGAACCACAGCTCTATTTAATTGAAGTTATAATCTTCAAATTACTCAAAATATAGTAATAAAAATGTAATTCAGTCATCTACTACTAAAATCTACTGTGAAACAAAGATGAAACGAATACTAAGCAATTATTTGCAATGAAATTCACATGCATCTTTCAAGGAAAACACTACAAAAAATATACTGTGTATATACACACAATCATAAGTTTTAGTCATAATAAATTTAGCTAACGTCGTGTTCCTTCCTTCCTCGTTAACTAAAGTAAAAACTAATTATTATGGAAAATTGTAACCTTTGAGAAATGTTTTAATATAATCCCATTTATTTTAAATTAAAATGCATTACTATCATTCTATATATATATATATATATCTTTGTTGTCGACTGTTATTCTGATAGAAGTGACTAGTTAAGTTTTAGTTGCGATTAAAGAATGTTAAATCCAAATTTGTAATTATATTTTGTATGAGTGTAGTTGTTTTAGCATCTTTAATCTTTGTTTCTCTGTGTGCTTTTGTCAGGGCTTAAAGTTTAGCTTTAAGTTCGTTTGAAGTTGCTGCCTAAAGAAATATTTATTTAATAAATTTTATAAGTAATTATTCCTGCATCTGCCTATTATTTATTCCAAGTAATAAGTTAGCTATTGTTACAAAATATTACTATAACTCACAACAATAATCTGAATCTGTATCAAATTTCATTTTCGTTTTAGCAAAAATAGTTGGTTGTATTTTTATGTAACAAGTTAATGTCAAATTAAATTATTTTTGTTTACGTAAACAATAAAGAAACACAAAGAGAATCTCACTTTAAATACCTTTTTGGGAACTGTATTTTGTAATACATGACACATAACAATCAAAATTTACTTTAGAAAAAAATTAAATCCCACTATATCGCTGTGGCTAATATGTATGTTAATGCCAAATTACATCTTTCTAGTACTACTCGTACTCGTAGTTAGACGGAGGAACGGACATGCTACTATAAGGGTGCCTAGTGAACTACGGAACCCTAAAAAGGATGGTTAATTAGGAACATACTATTGGTAAGACGTCCTTGTCACTAATCACTTACATGCTACCTACAATTAAAAATATATTATTTTAAAGAGGACCTAGTTGAGGCATCATTTACGAGTTTGAAGTAAAACAAAATATATAACTACACATCGTTTTTCAATATTACATACATACAAACTAACTCCACAAGTAGTAATTTCATATTTTGTATACCTACTGTTACATACTATAAACATTAAGATGAGATGAGAGTATTGAAGTGTTTTTGAACTTTCTCTTTTTATTCTTACAATAATTATATTCCTAAAAATCTTGTATAAAATAAAGCATTAACCGTAAAACAACTAACATTATAAAATAACAATTAAATAAATAAATTATAATTAAATAAATCTTTAGTCACAATTTCTATATCACAATCGAAACCTGAAGCCTCAATAGTCCTATAACATTTAAGGGACCATTTCCGACGCAATTAGTGGAGTTCATGGTCATTGTTTGGGATGATTGATGTTACGATAATTGTCTCTTTAAAATCAATGAAAGGGAACGTGGAGATGGCACTGATTAGTGAATGGTGAATTGTGGAATTTGATTGCATTGATTGATTGGAAAGATAATACTCTAATAATAAATAATGTTTCAAAGGTGTTACAGTCGTATTAAATGTAATAAATTAAACATCATTACGGTCATACGGTTAGTGGTAGATGAAATGGAAGCATTTTCAGCTGGGTTTAAGCTAACTTTTAGTAGTATTGAAGGAGGTGTTGATAAAGAATAGTTATCGGGCACACTCATGTTTACTGGTGCAATGGCAGTGGTCAATGGTATAGCATTATTAATTACTGTATAATTTGTAACACACACAGTTTGAGACCCCTGGGATAATGGCTACCGTCTGTAACGATCTCCCTCTTTTGATTTATTATTTGATAAATATCTGATTTCAGAAGATTAATTCGTCTGTATTAATCATTATAATAAGAAGGGTCCTGAATTTGATTTACGACTTCCTGAACCTGATAGGTCTGTTGATGGAGTGAAATTGAATATCACTAACTTAAAACTTCGGAATGGTTGCGTCCACACAAATGACTCGGGTTCTAATCAAACAATTTATGTAGTACAGAAATAATATTAGTAAATTATTCAAAAAATACTGATAAAGTAAAAGGTTAGTATATATATGTCTGTAACTCCAAGTAAAGATAAGTTATTTTATTTATATTAGATTACATATTATATGAATCAATATATCAAATAATAAAACATACAAAACTTTATTACGACGTTTGTTAATGTATAATTAACATCCGATGATAGGAACATCAATTTGTATTTACCTGTAATATTATACGGTATTTAATCGGAGGAACTCGATGACTTGAATTATTTATGAGGATAAAAATCAACATATGAAATAAAATATTTATAATTTTATAGGATTTTTCATACGTGTTTGAATTCGTCTATCCCGTTTTTATTAACAATGTTATCCTAACTATGCCTGTGACGTCACGAGTATCTGTTCAAGAAAATAAATAAATAACTAAACTAACTAAATAACAAAAAAAAACTAACATAGGTTATCATTAAATATTTAATTAAATTAGATTTCAGTTAATAACACGGCAATCTTTTCATTCGTTTAAGAGCTGTGATGACAAACAGACAAAATGACTAAAAGAGTTGTCATAGTTTATTTATGACCCCATAATTCATTTATTTTGGTAGAAAAATATATATATATACAAAATGAAAGTGAGGCCTCTAATTCCTTTTTCACTGTTTTCACATAAAATAATTATTAAATATTTACTATATTTTTAAATAAGCATTGCTTATTGTACATTGTTACAAGGATAAATTGCTGTATTGCTAAGTACGAGTAGGTATACCTACTGCATAGGTAGGTAGTATATCGGAAATAAGGATTTGTGATTTGTTAAAAGCATGAGGACCCCCCCGAGGGCATGTATGAAGAGATTAATGTCTGTGGCCGAGGCGAAAGAGGTATGCAAGGACCGTAGCGTTTGGCGCTCCGTCGTCTCTGGCTACCGCGAAAGGGATATGGCGTGAAGATAAATAAATAAATAAATAAAATAATAGGATTTGTAAAAACGACAAAACTGTTTTCCTAAAAATTGTTTGCTCATTTTTTTTTTGTACAGAATGAAAACTAGACATTTATTATAATGGTAACAATATATATTTAAGTTTATAAATACATAAACAAAACATGATATGGTAAAATGGAGCTGAAGATAAAAGCCGTAAAGATCGTTTAAAACTAATAATTCCGTAATATAAATATACTTTATATAATTTTATTTATTAACGCATACCACTAAAAGTCGCCATTATTATTTCATCGTCTTTAGTATTGCCATAATTGAACTCATAGAAACCCGTAAGGAATATATCTTAAGAATTACCTCATCAGTGAAAACCGCATGCAAATTCGTCCCGTAACATTATAGTTCATTACATTCGATGACGGACAAATAGAAAACTGACCTTGATTATACATAATAATAGTGATAATAGGTAATTATTACGATCTTATCTATTATGTCTTAAGACTTTCCTGTATTTTTGTTTGTGTTTGATTTAATTAAACAATATATTATTATAAATTGCTCAATAAATATGAACGTTTATAAAACAGTGATCACATTGAACAAATATCCGGCGGAATTTGTTGTGTGGTTCCTCTCAGAGCAGGCTGCGTTTGGAACCCTGGTAGCCATAATTTTAAGTTAGAGTGTCTTTACAGAAGGGCTTATTTCAATAATGGTATCAAAATAGACATCCTGACTCTTCCATTTGACCTACAAAAGTAATCATTAGTATTGATACAAAATTGAAAAGATATAAATAAATAAATATAAGGAAAAAAATGGTTAGGTAATAAATGAGGATGACAAATCGACTGTTACAAACTATCTTAAACTGCAAACTTGTAATCTCATAGTATAATCACTGTCTGTGAAGGTAATTTATACACTTCATCGCTTCACTTTTTCCGCCCTACAGTCATGACATTCAGTTGCAGTCATGACTTTGAACTAACTGTACTTAAAAGATGTTATTTTTATTATTATTAATGCACATAATGCTAGTTTTGGTCAATGGTGAAGGTTATAAGGAAAATAAGCCGTACATAGTGGTTCCGGTGCCTCTGGACTTTCCAAATCGCAACGACCGATCAGAACAATGCTGGTTGAGGATAGAAGACGTTGAAATAATAGACACTATTACAGTATACTGTTACATGGCCCAGGATTTTTTACATAACTTCATCCAAGATTACAATACTCGGAAAATGATTGAAGATAAGGTCGATGTCACCAGCTGGGATGAAGAACCTTATCAGGATGTAAAACCAGTTTCTACGGAAAACAATCGAAATGGTAGGACAAGTTGGAAGCTGGTGACTGTGATGGATCCTTTAACTAACCACAGGTTGTACATCACCAAAAACGCAGATTGTAAACTTATTATGTACAGTCGAGAAGGGATGACGAGCTACAAAGTGAAATGTGATGAGATTTTGTATTTTATAAATACTAACGACGGTGTGAAGTCACTCGGTTGTGTAAGAGTTTGGAACAGTTTAATAATTGTTTTATTTTTGGTAATAAATATCATAATTTAGCTTTAATACGTAATTCTGTGTTTGGATCTAAGTAGGTACGTCATGTGAGTAGTATAATGCATCCAATTTAATCGTCATATATTTAATTTAATTTACATTGTTAATTGTTCTTTTCTTATAAATTTTCTTATTTAAACGGCTTAAAACGTAAAAAGATAAAAACTTTCCACTCTTTTAATTTATTTGTCCATGTTAAAAAATAGAAAAGAATATTGAATGTTGTTGTATTGTTGATAATTTTAAAATATGTATTGTTAATATATAACTCGTGTCACTTCATTTACTTGACAATTCGAGATTAGTATAAACTTTAATTACTTTTATAAATGTAAAGTCTTATAAAAATATATTTCAAATATATAAAAATATTGGATTTATAATATTATTTGTTAATAAATTCATATTTTTCCTCTATTGAAACGTCAGTTATGCAATTAACTGACTGAAATGAAGCTTAGGTATATAATAAACTAATTAAAACGTGATATAACTGACATTTTCTTGTCCTCGGATTTAGAGAAATAAAAAATAATATACCTAATTATAATTAACTTTTTGAATTGTCATAAACATTTAAACATAACGACATAGTAAAATATTTCTTTTTTAACAGTCAATTGTCTTGAAAAACATAAAGAAAACCATAAACAACTTTATTATGTGACTTCGTGTGTTTACTTTAATATATATTTATTTTAAAGATATAACATTTTGTATTATTTATATTTTTAGGATCACTGTTTTTAACATGTTTAAACAGTTATTTGGAAATACATTACTGTTTACTTTCTTATGTGTCAAAATATATTCAGAGGCGCCTGTCTTAAAAAAATAGCTAATTTTTAAAATATATCAAACATTAGAAATTACTGCCGGTTCCAATCAGTAAATAAAAACTAAGTTAATTCGTTATTATTTATTTTGTACTATAAAATGAATGGGAATTGTTATTAATTGTGAGTTATGAATGACATGACAATCATAAGATAAGATAAACAATTTTTTTTTAAGATATCAAAAATCATTATATTAATACGGAAATCAAAAACTTTGTATACCTTTTAACGAAAATTACGCGGACGGAGGAGTATGAAGTTTGATATAGTTAATGTTTATATAGTATTTATTGCTTAACACTAAACCTACCAGTACCGGTCAAATTGACCGTTCTTAAACTTTTGTAAAACTTACACATTTTTAAACGTTATAATATCGTTATCAAACTACATGACAATTCTTAGAATATGCATATAATATTTTCTTCACTCTTTACTTTTAGTTATTTCCATTATTACCTACGTTATATAATAAAATATCTTTTAATTACCGGTCAATTAGACGGCGTGCGGTAGGAACAGGTATACAAGAATTGTAGGTAGGTTTAGTGTTAAAGTTACACTGTCAGTGTCAGTCAGTGTCAAATAGTCGTAAAGAGTTGATTGTCGTCTGATGTAATATAATATAAAACTAAATATAAGCAGACAATAGAGGTGTATAGTTGTCTAAACCCTCGTATTAAAAATTATAGTCGTATTTCGGATCGAACGACCCCTGTAAACATTATAATTGTGACGCATTTAAGAAAATGCAACTCCGAAGCGATTTAATCGCACGAGTTCTCATGATTGTTTACTTTTTAATTGATACGCTGCGACGAAGATCATTAAGTAATTGGTATCGGTTAAGTTCATTACAAACTGTTAAGGTGCAGTCGATGTGAAAACATGAAATGAATTTCACGACCTCGATGGCTTCACTGTAAGTAATTAACTTGCTTCCGCTAAATACTAACACCCTTAGGACATTATATAGACTACTAAAAGAAATTACTTTGCTTTTAATATTGCATAGCCATTTTAGAAGTCATATACAGTAAGTAATACCCCGCTTTATGCGACCCCGTTATACGCGGTTTCACTATTACGCGGATGCAAATTTCGCGCTCAAATGCCTCGAATTACGCAAAAGAGTGTGTATAAATATAATGTAGTCATCAACAATAGATGTATTTTTCCGTAAAAAAATAAGAGCATGTATTGCATAAAGTGTTCCTAGAATTAAAGTGATTGATTAAAATGATTTGTTTTTTTTTTGTAACAATTTTTTACTATGTTTAATCATAAACCTTTCGCGAATTTCAGTTAAAGCGATTTTTTTTTTGGAACATATTCGCCTAAAGCGGGGTATTACTGTATTATAAAACTTTACCACTGAGTGAGTAACAGAGGGGACGGTAAGTAAAAATACTTCAAAGTTTTTAAACTACCAAAATCGGTTTGATAGTGATAATCAAAAATTATTTCAATTAGGCATTCTTATAAAATAATATTTATAATTTATTTTGTAATTTCTGTAAAAGAACAGATTTTGATCAAAAAATATGAGTATATCAAAGCAACATGCTTTATCGTAACGTTATCTAGAGTATACATATATTTTCAAACTTGGTATTTTATAGATGTTTTTATGGAAGGTTATTTGAGAGAGAGAGAAGTGGTCTAATAATTAAAGAAACAGTATTTGTTACATAGTTTTAGTGAAATATTTGAAAGGGTAGAATTAATGTTACGTGATGTTGTTGATATAAATATGGTTGATACCATTTCTTATTGTATCAACTCAGCTGAGTTGTAATAAAGTTGTAAGACCCAAGAAATAATACGCAGGACTTGACCCTGTTAATCCTACCAAGGTCCTTGCCTGTCCTGCCTAATCCTTACAAGTTATAGAAGTCCATATTTTCCTACTAGGGAAAATTGTATATTTTTTTCTTTACTGTTTGATGGCTTGAAATGAGTAATAATGTAAGGCGTAAATTATTATTATTATTATTAGGAGCAGTGACCCAAAGCCAGTAATGTGAATTAAATAATAAGATTATCTTATAATATTAGAATGTTTACATTCACTATCCAAATTCGGTAAATATTATGAAGACCATCAAACCCACGACCGTAAATACAAAGGTAAAATTAAACTGCTACTCTAAACAAAACTACTAATTCAGGTTATTTCATCTATTTTAGATCTAAAGTTGATTTACGACAAAAAAAAATAACCTGGTTATAGGTATTTGGATCAATTTATCACAACTAATATTACATACTAATTCATATACTTATGTAAAGTTTACAAAAGCGACATAAACAAGTACAAATGGGACGTTCGATATAGGAGGAACGTAATGACGTTATCAAGGTCTCAAGTTAAGGGATGCTGAGGGGGGTTTCAGATAACACTCAGATTACACGCAGGGAAGGGTATGGAGAACCGATAAACTTCGTTTTATACAAAATTATATGTTGTTTATAATGAAATACATTTATTTTGAAAATTTTTGAAATTATTTCGGTGCCAAAATGTATTTCTAAATAAAATTACTGTAGAAAAAGCTAAATATTATGTAAGTTTTCTGAATCCATCTGACTTGATTACCTACTTTTATAGTTACCCGTTATTCCTTAAAATGCATTTATTTATTTCTATCCAAAAACCAAAACCCTTATAATAATTGAACATAGTGAATTAAAAAAAATATTTTATATATATTTTCAACCCATACTTAACCCCCGCCTTCTAAATGTAAGGGTTCGACAGGGTGTAGTTTATTTAAATGTAGGTGTAACGGTTGATAACCTTCGAGGGTTGAAGGGTAGACGTAGTTTATTTAAAGTTGTCTCTTTAAAACAAAGTTACTGTAATTACAACCGTACTATCGTATTTCTAAATAAAGAACCGTTCTTAATTATTTCAAAACACTGTAAAACTCATAATCCAATGGTGCCAGAGGAATCCAATTTACGACGGCAAAGTTTTTAATTACAATAAAATACCACCTGCTCACAAACACATTCCGAACTGTATTAACACTTTCACTTTGAATTGTATTTTACTTTATGTAGTTATTTTTACTATTAACTTTAATTGTCTACATTATATTTTAATACTATAATTATCTGTATATATAATACGTCATTCAGCATTCTGATGAAATTAAAACGATTTTCTTTTGATTTTTTAGCCTTAATTACAAGTAAATAATAAAAATTATATAATTTTGTTGGTTCGTAATAAATCATTTGAAAGCTTTATTTTTTCAATTTTGTGAAGTATTCATACAAATCTCATGAAAAAATTCCGTTGAAAAAATTTACCGGAGATATTTTACTTTTTCCTTAGGTTAGAAAGTGTCATGGTCAGATAGTAATAGCTTCATATTAGAATATATTTTTATTTAAGTCGTAGCTACCTTCCTATGCTTCCTAGATGTCCTAGGCTTCCCAAGGTTTTTGAAAATAGTCACAAGCTTTAACGTACTTCTTTCTTCTTAGGTTCTTCTCGACGGTTTTTTCCTGAATCCCAAGCCCGTAAAAGCTAATGTACTCCGTGGCTGCGTGCTATCACCAACTCTATTCCTACACATCAACGATATGTTGGATATATCCAATATACATTGTTATGCGGATAACAGCACTGCAGATGTGGTATATTCCTGCCGTGCAGGTCTCTTTCGGGAAAACGTTGACGAGTACAGAAAGAAACTTGTATATTCTATAGAGACCCCCTAAAGACACAAGTTTGCGCGTTTACCACTAAGAAAACCCCATTTGTCGTATCACCGCTCTTCGAGAGCACTCTTCTCAGTGCCTCGCCAAGTATCACACTACTGAGTCTCGACATTTCGAGCGATTGTCGGTTTCGTGGCCATCCAGAGA
This sequence comes from Melinaea menophilus ssp. n. AW-2005, assembly GCA_918358695.1. Taxonomy (NCBI): domain Eukaryota; kingdom Metazoa; phylum Arthropoda; class Insecta; order Lepidoptera; family Nymphalidae; genus Melinaea; species Melinaea menophilus. Next base: position 6,182,085 of record OU911042.1, read on the forward strand.
GCAAGGCCAAGTTGGCCTCGATGAAATTGGAAGTGATCAATAGAGCGAGGCAGTATTTCAGGCCTAGCCAAAGACTAGCGTTCTATAAGGCGCAGGTCCGGCCACACATGGAGTATTATTCTCGTCTCTGGTCTGGATCACAACAATACGGGCTTCGATCATTTGATCGCGTACAACAGAGAGCCGTTCGAATTGTTGGGAACTCGGTGCTCTGCAAACGGCTGGACTCTTCGGCATTACGTAGAGACATTGCTTTTCTCTGCTTCTTCTACCGCATTTACCATGGGTAGTAGATGCTGTAGAATCTATTCGATCTATTCGATCGAAGATCTATTCGATCTGATACCTGTCGTCGAATTTCATTACCGCACAGCGAGTCATCGCTTCCAATACCATCCGTACCACCTGGATGCGATTTTCCACTGTGCGGTTCTCAAGTACTTTTCATCCACGTACCACTCGAATGTGGAACGAACTCCCTTCGGCGGTATTTCCAGATCGTTACGACATGTGTACCTTCAAAAAAGGCGTTTACTCCTACCTCCAAGGCCGGCAGCGCTCTTATGAATCCTCGGCTATTGCAAAAGTTCAAAGGCGACGATGATCATGTATCATCTGTCACACGCAAGCTCGTTTGCCCTCCTCTTACATAAAAAAAAGCTTTAAGTAACGTAATATTTTTTTACACTTTTTTACACCATCACCATTACTTTAAGGAAATTAAAGAATTCCAACTTAAAACATAATAAATTGAAGTAATGATATAATGCCTTACTTTTGAACCAAGAATAGACAATACAATAGAAAGTATTACAGTGAGGCACCGCCATTTTAAAATAGTTTATTGCATTTAATATATTGATATTAAATATTCGATAACAGCTATGTTGTTATCTCGTAACTGTTCTGTTGTATGAAAGAATCTCTCTTTCGCAAACTTACAATGTAACCCTCGATGTCTATTTTTATAGTTTTCTACTTTATTGAAAAAGAAATTGCTTGGTCTAGTATGGTAAGAACAATACCGAATTTTAGTTTGTTCTATGTTATTACTTTCATCGATTGCCTGCGACTTTCTCTGAACTGCAGAAATGAATAGCATATTTGGAACTATTGATTGTATCCAATGAGAAACATTAACCACACATGCTTTTATTATCGCCACTTATATTACTGTTTATTAAAAGTAATTTTCGTAGCTAATGGTATCTGATAGTTGTAAGTCATACTTTTAAATCAAAGTCTAAAGTTAGTTAATAAGCTTTTTGTGTTTACACGTAAAGTTGACGATATACCGCGATTAAAAATATCCTAAATATTATGTTGCATAATAATAATTTCATTAATGGTTGTCGAGTTATTTTTAATAGAGGCGTGACATATTTATATAATTATTTCAAAAGCTATTATTTCGAGCTCTGTATTTACGTAAGAAATATTTTCTAATCTGTAATACAAGGTGACTCAAAGAAAAACACATTTAAAAAAAATATTGAGAAAAAAGTTAAAAGTTTATTGAAAAAAATGTTTATTATATATTGAAATACAGTATTTGGGAATTTATTTTATTGATTTAATTGCCTATGACGGCTCAGCGGATATTCTTCGTGATGGCTGCCACTTTGTGGCGGACATTCTCTTTTAATTGTGCCAGAGAAGTCGGTTTGTTGGCATAAACTCTGGATTTGACATAACCCCACAGGAAAAAGTCCATAGGTATTAAATCGGGACTACGTGGAGGCCAACTTACATCACATTTCCTAGAGATCAATTTGTAAGGAAAAATTTCACGAAACTTTCGAACGAAAGTTTTATACAAAATACGGCATAATTACTATCTGTGCACTTTTAGGTCCACAGCAAACCTTGAATCGAAAGGTTCGGATCGTCCAGAATAGACTGGGTAACATTGTCTACGTTTTCGACGGTTTTTGGAGATCTTGGAAGCTCTAATTTTGGTTTTTCCAGTGTTGAGCCGGTCTCTTCAAACTTCTTGTCCCATTTTGCATTTTGGGTCGAGTACTTGGTGCATCATTCAAGTGACGAATTTATTGAATGTTGCTGAATTTTTTTGGCGCTACAGTTCTCGAATTGCCGTTTTTAGCGTCGGTTAGCTCCTAAAAAACGCTCCATAGCGACTAAATTGACAAGAGCCAGGCTACCGATTGACATAACCCCCGACATCTCTCGAAATAGTTGCATTCACGCACTAACCAAACCAAAAATGTAAACTTTCTTTTGAGACACCTTGTATAATGTATATAGACTAGAAAATAAACGTTAATTTCTTCCACGTAAAAATGTGTTATTATTCCTTTTAATTAAATAAAAACATTTGGAAAGTATTCAGATTTCACTCATTTATTCTTACTACTCAATATTTGTTTACAACACACTATTAAGAACTATTCTAAGCTAAGTCTATTGTAGTTGTCTCAGATATCATAAACATTTCGGCACCGATTTAGATTGATGTTTCCAGTAGAAATAAAACAAGCAACAGAAGCAAACAACAACAACAACAAACAATATAATTAAAATATATCAGAAATCATTTGTGTATGAAATTTGGTATAGCCAAAGTTTATATGGCGATGGAGTGCTTAAAGCAATATTTTTATATAGTAATACATTAGAAATAAATTATATTAATAAAATAAAATATTACATACGCTATTAGTGATGTAATCGTATAAAAAAACATATAAGTAGTTAATAGAGATGTATTCCTGTCTAAGCTCTCGTAAACATTGACGATTAAGACTATCAAAGCCACGGCCGTTAATACAAAGGCAAAATTAAATATTAACTTCATTATAAACATAATTTGCATTACTTACTATAAACTGCTAGAGCGGTTAAAATACAAATTAATTCATATAGTTATGAAAAATTTACGTAAACGTAAACAAGTACATAAGGGACCTTCCATGTAAGAGGAACGTAATGACGTTCTCCGGGTTTCAAGTTAAGGGATGATGAGGGGGGTTTCAGATTACACGCAGGGAAGGGTACGGAGAAACGATAAACTTCGCTGCGTGTTGAATATTTTTTACAAAAACATGTGTTTTTTTTAATAATATGAATTTTGAAAATAGTTGGACTTTATTTTGGTACCAAAATGTATTTCTAAATACTTAAGAATATTACCTAAAAAGGATACACATATTAGAAAACGTATGTCAAGTCATCTGATTTGAATGTCAACTTTAGAGTTATATCAGCTTTTATCTTATTAAATACATTTATTTATTTGTAAACAATTAAAAAAATATCTATTTCAACCCATATTTAACCTCCGCCCTCCAGGTAAGGGTTGTATAAGGTGTCGTATTTCTTAATAAAGGGCCCGTTCTTAACTATTTCAAAACACTGTAAAACTCGTAACCCAATGGTACTAAAGGAATCCAATTTACGATGACATAGTTTTTACTTAGAATAAAATAACTATATGTATATATATATATATAAATCACAAATAAATGTATGAAACACAATACTCTTAGATTTACATTTAGAGGATTCTAATTTTCAATATAAAAATTTTTGGTAAAATTATGATTACCAAATTACTTTTGAACAAAGAAAAGATATCTTACGAAGGTATTACAGTAAAACATCATCATTTTATTGATATTGCATTTAATATAATCATTAATATCATCAAATTCTATAACAGCTATGTTGTTATATATCTCCTGTTTATAACTGTTACATATCCTGTTTATAACTATTTTGTTTTATGAAAGATTTCTCTTCCACAAACTAATAATATAACCCTCGATGCCCATTTTTATAGTTATCTACTTAACTGCAAGTAACCGAATATTAGTGTGTTCTATGTTATTATACTTTTAGTAGCTTTTGTCTCTAACTTCGTCAACTGCAGAAATGAGAACCATCTTCGAAAATATAGACTGTATCCAAGAAAGAAACATTAACCACACATGCTTTTATTATACCCACTTATACTAGGGGCGCCAACAAACCCTAAATTTATATTCGCTGCGCTCGCGAAATCTCGGGTGCCGTTTGCATTTTGAGCGAAGTGAGCCCAGTGTATTGACTCATCGTTTCCCATTGACTTCAATGGGATATAAAATTTTTGACACGATAAAAAAAAAATTATGAGGACATTTTTCAATTTTTTTTTTAACTATCACCTAATCTGTGTCTTTTTGATAATTTTCATAATTTTCCGTGAAGTATTTTTCGAGCCAATTCGTGACAAAGAATTTAAAAAGTCTCCAGTAAAACGCTCCGCTCACTTCATTCGTTTCGCTCAATAACTTTGTATTAAAAGTAACTTTCCTAATGGTATGTGATAGTTGTAAGTCATATTTCTAACTCAATAAATATGGTTATTGAGTAGCAATTACTTAGTAGTTCAGTTAGTTAATAAGCAGTTCTGTGTTTTCACGTAAATAATAGAATAATCCGCAATTAAAAATATTCTTAACATTATATTGCACAATAAACAAATTTTCATTAATTGCCGTCGAGTTAGGATTCGTTAGCGTTATCAATGGGGTTTTTAAACGGAGTGACGAATTTATAAAAATATTTCAAAAACTGTTATCTAGAGCTCCATCATCGTACCATTTAATTGAACAATCTGATAGGATTCAGAATTCAGACATTTATTTTTATTACTCAATGTTTGTTAACATCACTCTATTAAGAGGTATTCACAACTCAGATTAATTAAAAGCCATCTAATCTAATAAAAGAGTGCGACGTATAAAAATCCACTGGAATTCATTTCATACAATAGTGGTATGATTAATTTATTCCAACGAGATTTATATAAATATTACTCATATTTCGTACCAAAAGAATATTCCGGGCGAAAGATGGATAATTATTATTCCGAATAAATCGTATTCTCGTTTTCTGAATGTAACAAATAAGTTTCATAATACGAACAGCTGTGGGCGGTGGAACAAAAGTTGTGTTATAACTAGTGTTGTAGTTCTTTCATCTCCAAATAATACGCTAGCAATAGGAACATTTATTTAGCACAGAATAGTTTGAGACGGGAAGTGTTAAAATTGTTGTTACATTTTCATATATATTAGACAAAGTATCATTGTAATGTATATATAGACTCACCGAGGACTACAATGTCGTAAACCGAAAATAAAACGGAAAGCTGTTTCATGTAGGTCTATTAACTTTATAAGATCCATTTGATAGCATTATTCATTAGGAAGTTAAGGTAAAAAAAAATATTTCATTATTTTTCAGTATTAATGAATACTCTTAGCATTATTTAAGTTTATTAGTTTTTATTTATATTAATTAGGGGCGCCAACAGACCCTCTATTTCGACTCGCTCGCTCACGTAATCTCGGGTGCCGTTTGCATATTGAGCGAAGAGAGCCCAGTGTAATGACTCATCGTTTCCCATTGACTTCAATGGGATATCAGTTTTTTGTCATAACATTTAATTTTTTTTTAAAACCGCCACTTAATTTGTGTCTTTTTGATTGCAAAATTTAATAATTTTCTGTCAAGTAGTTTTCGAGCCTATTAGTAACAAAGAATGTGAAAAAGTCTCTAGTAGAACGCTCCGCTCGCTACGTCCGCTTCACTCAATTACAAATTATCAGTTCCGTTTAAAGCAACCTTTAAAAAAGATAATGTCATAATGTATACTAGGGCCGCCAACAGACCCTCAATTCCGACTCGCTGCGCTCGCAAAGTCTCAGGTGCCGTTTTCATATTGAGCGAAGCGAGCCCAGTGTAATGACTCATTGTTTCCCATTGACTTCAATGGGACGATTATTCCTCAACGACATGACGTTGTTAATTTTTTTTAAAACCATCACCTAATACGTGTCTTTTTGATTGCAAAATTTCATAATTTTCCGTCATGTAGTTTTCGAGCCTATTCATGACAAAGAATGTGAAAAGGTTTCCAGTAAAACGCTCCGCTCGCTACGCTCGTTTCGCTCAATTATATTTTCTTGATAAGATTGCTTTACTATAATAAAGTTGAGGAGTACAAATTAATTAAGTACAGCTGTTGTTTTCTTTCGATGTCACGTCAGAAGTAATAATTTTTTTATGAGTTTCTTTCGTGACTTATGAACCTCCATACAATATAAGTACGATCGCCACTTACAGAGCATTTAATAAGAAATACACAAATTAAGTAGCTTACACCGGGGTTCGTTAACCAGTGTATTGTTTCACTTTCCCCATCTTTATATTTCAAAACTAATATTATTATTTAAGTAAAATCGTTGAAATGTATATTTCTCCCCTTTATAGACACTAGGAATAATGTCTCAAAATACTACAAAAACAAATTTGTTGTTGTTGATTCAGATGCCACATACATTTCGGAACACCCATTCAAATGAATGTTTTCAGTAGAAAACAAAACAATTATATAATTAAGATATTTACGAAATTTATTAATACGTGAAACCAAAACTTTGCATACTATCTTCGAAAATTTCGTGGACGGAGGAGTATGAAATTTACATTCAATTAATGAAATACATTACAAATACATTCAATTAATAAAAGAAATATTACACTAGTGTGTGTATGATGTAATAGTAAAAAACAAGCTATAAGTAGTTAATAGAGATGTTTTCTTGTGTAAACTATCTTAAATATTGACAATTAAAATTTCGGATGGTTTCGGGAACCGGGCGACCGACCACTGGTATTTGTAAACACTATTGTAGTGACGAATGTAACATAATATATCTTGTAAGCGATTTAATTACACGAGTTCTCATAATTGTTTACTTTTTAATTGATACTCTGCGGCGGAGATCATTAAGTAATTGGTATCGGTTAAGTCCAATACAAACTGTTAAGGTGTAGTCGATGAGAAAACATGAAATGAAATTTCACGACCTCAATATCTTAACTGTAAGTAATTAACTTGCTTCAGCTAAATACTACCTAACACCCTTATACAACAATATATACATAAATATAAGCTATTGCAGAAGTCATATATGTATTAATAAAACTTTATAACTGAGTAAACAACAGAGGGGTGGCTCTCGAGTGGAGGACTGTACCCCAAAGTTGGTAAACTGCCAAAATGGGGTTGAGAGTGAAAATAAAAGTAAAAGATTATTTCATTTAGGCTTTCATTGAATTTATTAAATATCGAATTCGGGTTGCACAACTATCTTATAAAACAGTATTTATGATTTCTTTTCTAATTTTGAGAAAAGGGAAAAATATCAAATGAATTGGAGATATAACACAGCTTGCAGTTTTTGTAACAATATCTGGAGTATAAATATATTTAAAAACTGAGTAAATATTAGGTATTTAAATATAAGATGATTGTTGGAAATTTAATAATAGGTCCAATAATGAAAGTAAAAGGAATTAGGTACATAGTTTTTGTGAAATATTTAAAAGATGTGAAGGAGTAGAATTGATGATTACTTGATATCGTGGATATAAGTGTGGTTGATACAAAAACAGTTGAAGAGGGTGTAATAAAGTTGTAAGACTCAAGAAATAATAAAAATGATTTGAACTTGTTAATCCTAACAAGGTCCTGGCCTGCTCTCATCCTCTTCCTTACAAATTTTGGAACACTGCAGTTCCTACAAGGAAACACAAATTCGGTAAATATTATTAAAACGATCAAACCCATGACCGTAAATACAAAGGTAAAATTAAACTGCTACTCTAATCAAAACTTTAATAGTTTAGTTGTTTTAAGGTAATTTCATCCATTGTAGTTCTAAAGTTAGTTTACACAATTATAATAGTTAATATTACAAATAAATTCATATACTAAACTTACATACGAGAAGTTTTACTACACCGACATAAACAAGTACATGTTTTATAATATTGTGTATAAACGGTATATATTTTCTAGTTTTTCGAAGACTTGAATATCTACTTTTATAGTAAGCCGTTATCCTGAAAACTACATTTATTTATTTCTATCAAAAAGCAAAATACTAATAATTCAAAATGACTGAAAAAAATTACATTTAGATATAATTTCAACCCACATTTAACCCCCGTCTTCCAGGTGTTAGGACTCGACTGGGGGTTGATATAGGCGTAGTTTATTTAAAGTTGTCTCTTTAAAACAAAGTTACTGTAATTACAACCGTACTATCGTATTTCTAAATAAGCTGCTCGTTCTTAATTATTTAAAAACACTGTAAAACTCATAATCCAATGGTGCTAGAGGAATCCAATTTACGGTGGCAAAGTTTTTAATTAGAATAAAATACCACCTGCTCACAAACACATTCCGAACTGTATTAACACTTTCATTTTGAATTGTATTTTACTTTATATAGTTATTTTTACTATTAACTTTAATTGTCTACAAAACAATCTATAGGGGAGACCGGGCCTGGTTGACTATAGGGGCAGGTAGACTAATTGTCAAAAACGCGAGTTAGGCAAACTTTTTGCAAAGATCGACTAGGTGAGCGTATCCATTATTCCCCCGCGCACAATCATCAGAAAAACCGCGGAGCAGACCCAAACCGTTTGTCAGCTAGAGCCTATTGTTAAAAAACAAGACACTTAAGTAACTATTTTTGCCTTAATTCTATTTGTTATAACTCTTTTCATTTTGTTTTGATTGCTTGTCAAACTGTTTAATACGAATATTTGATTTCCGAACTTTGTACGCTTCTTTATTATTTTTAATTACGACACCATTTTAAGGTTTTGGCACGTAGTTAAAAATTACTAGGTCGTTTGGGGCTGGTTGACTCATTTATAAAGAGGTTGGTTGAATATGTAGTCAACCTGCCCCATACAATTTTGGATATACTAGGTATAAATTGGTATAAAAATTATTGTTCTTAACCGAACATTTCCAGTTTAGAACGATGCGAATCTATAAACGAAAGTCAAATCGACGTAAAGACATACTGGAGAGAGTATGTCGACAAGTTATTTTCGTCGAAGTATCAATTCCAGCAAAAGAATTTGCTATACCATATAAAATATCGCCATGTAGTAAATATGAAAAAAAAAGAATGCAATCCCAGACTGTCTAGATCTCAATTAACCTTGGAAAGCGTTGGCTACATAAAAAACAGACAAATATTTAGTGACGAGGAAGAAATTCATCAGAAAATTGCCCATAAGGGAGCTGATGATGTTTATTATGGATTAACGCCTTACGAGTCCCGAAAATTAACACATGAAATTGCAAAAAAAAAAATCTATTCCTGAATCATGGGATAAAAAGCTGATTGCTGATGAAGATTGGGTAGGGAGTTTGCTTAAACGTCATCCTATTCTCTCTATTCGATCTCCTCAAGCTACTATTTCGAGCCACTTCTTTCAACAAAAACAACGTACAGTTGTTCTTTGATTACCTAAGAACCGTTTACCTACGTTTAAATGTAAGCCCTGGGTATATTTAGAATGTAGATGAAACAGGACTGACAACGGTTCACATTCCTGATAGAGTAGTAGCTCATCTGGGCATCAAATAATTGGGAAAAATGACGTCTGCTGACCGAGGTTTCCCTGGTAAGAGTCGCAGTTGCTATCTCGGCCTCGGCAATATAGTCTTTCCGTTCTTCGTTTTCCCACGTGTTCACTATAAATACTATTTTGACAATTTTAGACTAAAGGACTATCAAAGACTATTTTAGACTGGAGGTGGACCGATAGGTTCTTAACGGTATTTAATGTTGTTGAAGATGTTCTTAAAAATGATGATTGCATTTACTTTAGTATTTAAATCTTGTTCCTTCGTAGTCTTGGTATTCATTACTTCTTAGGTCAACTTACCCCTAGTGACAAGTCAACCTGCCCCAGGCACGGGGTAGGTTGACTCGTTTTTCCCGTTCTATAAAATCAAGCCTATATACTATGTTTTAATAGGTATCGAGCTTATTGAAATTTCTTTCTAGAGCTGAATAGTGTCACCAATGTCATCAATGGAATTGCTTTTCACAAAAATAATCATTAAAGCAATAAAAATATTAACTTTTAAACTGAAAATTGGTCAACCAGCCCCGGTCTCCCCTAACTTTAAATGTATGTATGTAAAAAATTTCATTCGACATTCTGATGAAATAGAAATTATTTTTTTTATAAATTATGTCTTGTAGTTGTTTCGTCATAAATCGTTAATTTGTTAAATTAAATTAAGTTAATTTGTTAAATTGAATTAAATCTCCAATAAATTTATGAAACAATTCGCTTGAAAACGATGACCGATGATATTTTACTTTTTCCCTTAGATAGAAAGTGTTTTTTTCATGGTCGTCTGTCAATATTTTCATATTAGAGAATTTATATTTAATTCATACCTAAAAATAATATTACTTTGCAAGAAGCTCTTGATGAAGAGCTTCTTGCAAAGTAATATTGTTTTTTTTGATACCCTATCACTATTAATTCTACAATTGTCTTACATTTATAATCAAAAGATTCTAACTTTACATATAAAAAATGTAATTATTGAATACCTTATAATTGTTCTCATTTCTGCAGTCCGGACGAAGTTGAAGACATAAAAAGTAAAGTTGTAAAAGTATAATGACATAGAACATACTAATATTTGGTTTCATTCCTACCATACCAAAAAGAGCATTTCTTTTTCAATAAAGTAGACAACTATCAAAAGAGGCATCGAGAATTGCATTATTAGTTTGCGGAAATGAAATATTTGCATAAAACCGAACTGTTACGAGATATATATCATATCGAATTTGAACAGTGATATTAGAACTGTACAATATTTTTATCAATAAATCAAATATAGTAAAATGTTTTAAAGTCGAGGTGTCTTCTTAGGTTGTCTACTCCTAGTTCAAAAGTAAGGCGTTCTATAATTACATTTTTTATATGTAAAGTTAGAATCTTTTAAATATAAATGAAAGGGAATTGTAGAAATGGTGGTGGCGTGACTTTGCTGTAAACTCTTGATGAAAGCTATAAATTAAATAAAAATACTCTAATATGAAACTATTGACAAAACAGCATGCAAAAACATTTTCCATCTAAGAGAGCAAGTAAAATATCATCGGTCATAGTTTTAAACCAAATTGTTTCATAAATTTATTTGATATGAATATCTGTACTTACGTATCAATAATGTGAAAACATAAAGCTTACAAATTAATGATTCATTACGAAGAAACGAAATGACATAATTTATAAAAAAAATAATTTCTATTTTATCAGAATACCGAATGTAATTTTTATATACGGACAAATATAGTAGGAAATTGTTTTGTAGACAATTAAAGTTAATAGTAAAAATAACTATATAAAGTAAAATACAATTCAAAGTGAAAATGTTAATACAGTTCGGAATGTGTTTGTGAGCAGGTGGTATTTTATTCTAATTAAAAACTTTGCCGTCGTAAATTGGATTCCTCTAGCACCATTGGATTATGAGTTTTACAGTGTTTCGAAATAATTAAGAACGGACCTTTTATTTAGAAATACGATAGTACGGTTGTAATTACAGTAACTTTGTTTTAAAGAGACAACTTTAAATAAACTACGCCTATATCAACCCCCAGTCGAGTCCTAACACCTGGAAGACGGGGGTTAAATGTGGGTTGAAATTATATCTAAATGTAATTTTTTTCAGTCATTTTGAATTATTAGTATTTTGCTTTTTGATAGAAATAAATAAATGTAGTTTTCAGGATAACGGCTTACTATAAAAGTAGATATTCAAGTCTTCGAAAAACTAGAAAATATATACCGTTTATACACAATATTATAAAACATGTACTTGTTTATGTCGGTGTAGTAAAACTTCTCGTATGTAAGTTTAGTATATGAATTTATTTGTAATATTAACTATTATAATTGTGTAAACTAACTTTAGAACTACAATGGATGAAATTACCTTAAAACAACTAAACTATTAAAGTTTTGATTAGAGTAGCAGTTTAATTTTACCTTTGTATTTACGGTCATGGGTTTGATCGTTTTAATAATATTTACCGAATTTGTGTTTCCTTGTAGGAACTACAGTGTTCCAAAATTTGTAAGGAAGAGGATGAGAGCAGGCCAGGACCTTGTTAGGATTAACAAGTTCAAATCATTTTTATTATTTCTTGAGTCTTACAACTTTATTACACCCTCTTCAACTGTTTTTGTATCAACCACACTTATATCCACGATATCAAGTAATCATCAATTCTACTCCTTCACATCTTTTAAATATTTCACAAAAACTATGTACCTAATTCCTTTTACTTTCATTATTGGACCTATTATTAAATTTCCAACAATCATCTTATATTTAAATACCTAATATTTACTCAGTTTTTAAATATATTTATACACCAGATTTTTTTTTTTTTTTTTTCTTTTTTTTTTTCTTTTTTTTTTTTTTTTTCTTTTTTTTTTTCACCTTCACGCCCTATCCCTTGCGGGGTAGCCAGAGACGACGGAGCGCCAAACGCTACGGTCTCTGCATACCTCTTTCGCCTCGGCCACAGACATCAACTTCTTCATACATGCCCTCCGGGGGGTCCTCATGCTTTTTACGTGACCTTCCTCCAGTATCGTAGCTACTGTATTTTCGAAGGTCACTCGAGGCCTCCCCTGTCTCTCTTACCGCTCACTTTTCCCATATAAATCTTTTTTACCATTCTTTCATCACTCATTCGTTCAACGTGCCCAAACCACCTGAGCACGTTCTTCTTCATTCTCACCGTGACATCTTCGCTAGTACCTGCCATTCTGTGGATCTCTTCATTGCGGATTCGATCAGCTAGACTGACTCCGCATATTCTGCGAAGAGATCGCATCTCCACAGCATTCATCTTTCTTACATTCTTCTTCTGTGTTACCCACGTTTGGCTGCCGTATAACAGTGTCGGTAGCAAAACTGCATTGTGTACAGCCAAACGTGCAGCTATACTGACGTTTTGCCGTCTCAACAATGCAGTCAAAGCACCATTGACTCTGTTACCAGCAGCAATACGCCTTTCCACATCCATTTCGTATCTTCCGTTTCTGCTAAACATACTTCCCAAATATACCACTTCATTCACTTGTTCTATTATCTTATCATTCACGTTGATCTTACATTCTGTTCTTTCTTCATTTCTTTCAAATATCAGAACCTTCGTCTTATCTACATTCAGGTTAAGACCATTAATTTCACACCCATCTTTCAGAGTGGTGACCAATGCCTGCAAATTGCATTCTGATGATGCAATGAGCACTGCATCATCTGCATATAGTAAGCAATTGACCTTAAGGTCACCTACTTTCACTCCCATGTCACTATCTTTCACTCCTTGGAGACAACTATCCAAATACAAATTGAACAACCAAGCTGACATAGCGCAACCTTGCTTAACACCCGATTGGATGTCAAACCAGGGCGACATGCCAGCTCCTACTCGCACACAGGCTGAGTGATCTCGGTAAAGAGACCTTACAGCCTGTAGCAAGGGTCCGTTCACATTGTATCGGGGCAGTATCTCCCATAACTTCTTTCTCACAACCCTGTCAAACGCCTTTTCCAAATCCACAAAAGCACAGAAAACCTTTTGGTTTAGGGCCAAAAACTTTTCCGTGATCATGCGGAGGGAAAAGATCTGATCTATACACCCTCTTCCAGGTCTAAAACCTCCTTGTGCCTCCCACAACATCTTTTCAGATCTCTCTTGCATTCTTCTCGCTAAAATTTTAGCATAAACTTTACCGCCCAAGCTAATCAAACTGATGGCCCTATAGCTTGCACAGTCTATCTGTGAACCTTTGCCTTTATACAAGGTACGATGACTGCACTTCGCCAATCGTCTGGGACCTCCCCAGATTTCCAGCATAAATTGCATAAAAACCAGAAAAAGTCCCAGACGCGTGGCCCACCATATTTGATCATCTCGGCAGTAACTTCATCTGCTCCCGCAGCCTTACCACATTTCAGACTTCGAATCACGTTCTCTACTTCTTCTAAACTGATTTCACCATCGGCTACATCTTGACTCAGCATTACGCTGGTAGTCAAGACCGAGGCGTCCTCACGTTCATACATCTCCTTATAGAATTCCGCCCACCGCTGCAAAACGTGTGCTTGCTCAGTTAAAATTTCACCGCTTTTCGAAAGCACCCCTTTCATTCTACAGGTTACCGAACAACCCCGGGAACCACTAACTTCTCGCCAGAAAAGCTTCGTGTTTTCCCGGAAGTTGTTCGTCAACCTTTCATCCCTTTCTCTCTCAGAATTTTCACGCTTCATCTTTATAAGTGCTTTCGTTTTGTGCTTTTGCAGCTTGTACGCTCTTTTTCTTATCTCTCTCATACTTTTATCCTTACCAGAGGCTTTATAATCCAGCCATGCTTTCTTCTTTAACTCTACAGCGTCTTTCACTTCATCATCCCACCATTCATCGCGCTTTTTACTAAAACCTCTTTTCCTTTTACCACATACTTCTGTCGCTACTTTCACCATACCATTCCTAAGGTTCTGCCAGCATAGTTCAACACTTTCATTTCCAGAATCATAGCTTTCAAGCTTCTTGGAAACCCTCTCTTGATATTCCTCTCTGATCGGTGGATCCTGAAGCTTCCAGCTTCTTATGCGATAATTCGACGCCAAGCTTGGACACGTCGTGCGGCTGCGCCAACCTGCGAACAAACCTCTTATTCTAGCAACGACTAGATAGTGGTCCGTTCCCAGATCAGCACCTCTGAACACTCGCGTGTCCACAACTTGACTTCGAATACGCTGGTCCACTAGGAATAAATCAATCATACTTCTTTCTTCCGCTCGCTCCCATGTGTACATGTGAATTTGTTTGGGATCAAACATCGTGTTTGCCACAAACAAATTTTTCTCCTTACAAAATTCCAAAATAAGCTTTCCAGCCTCATTTACCCTCTTATCACCATATTTGCCTAGCACGCTTTCGTAACCGCTTCGCGCGGTTCCAACCCATCCATTCATATCTCCACATACTATCAACTTTTCATTATCTCTGACACTACTTATAACATCCCTGACATTCTCCCAAAACTCCTCGAGCTCGCTCATTTGAGCTGAGGATACTGGCGCATACATGGCTAACAAGAATACTCTTGTTATCCCCAGCTTAAAGCGAACCCAAAGAAGCCTCGGGTTAATCGCCTTGTATTCTACCATTGCATTAACCATTCGAGAGGACAATAATACGCCTACACCTTGGCAACCTCGCTCACCCTCTGGAACCCCAGCCCAGAAAGCGACCCGGTTGCCAGGCAAATCGGTCGTATCATTGCCTTTTCGCTTGGTCTCAGACACACAAATAACATCCAGATCTTTGTCATCCATCACATCTAATAATTCATTCATCTTCTGTTCCATTCCTCCCCTTACATTCCACGTAGCTATTTGTAGCTCCGTCCTCCACCTTCCGCCGTTCGGAACATGGCGTGTTGGTTGGCGGTTCCCAACGCCGCATTTGTTCATATTATATTACATATTATAAATATACATTTTATTTCAACATACAATTATAATTTTAATTCTAAATACAAAATACAAAAATATTAATATTTTAAATTATTTACATAAATATATATATATATATATATATATATATATATATATATATATATATATATATATATATATATATAATAAAGTAAAGTAATAAAGTACTTTTTAAATTACAATAACTAAGTTTATAATATTTTACACATGAACATTTCGGCTTTTATTCTGCAGTTATCATAAAGCTTATCTTCTTGTTACATTCACAATATGAAAAAAACGTTATAAGAAAGTTGTTTTTACAGTTTATAATTTTATTCATATCAACAAGTACTGATACTAATAACTTCGGTTAGTGATAAACATATCAGTAATAAAATATTCAGTTTGATCATCATAATCATAATATATATTCTTTTCTTTCTTGTCCAAGGTTTCTTTTTTTTTTGTCCAAGGGAGGCCCTTAGACAAAATATTCAATTTCACTATTTACACTTTAACAATACAATTCAACGTCTCGAGATAGGTATTATGTGGAATATTACTTTGCAAGGATAGGTATTATGTGGAATATTACTTTGCAAAAAAAACAATATTACTTTGCAAGAAGCTCTTCATCAAGAGCTTCTTGCAAAGTAATATTATTTTTAGGTATGAATTAAATATAAATTCTCTAATATGAAAATATTGACAGACGACCATGAAAAAAACACTTTCTATCTAAGGGAAAAAGTAAAATATCATCGGTCATCGTTTTCAAGCGAATTGTTTCATAAATTTATTGGAGATTTAATTCAATTTAACAAATTAACTTAATTTAATTTAACAAATTAACGATTTATGACGAAACAACTACAAGACATAATTTATAAAAAAAATAATTTCTATTTCATCAGAATGTCGAATGAAATTTTTTACATACATACATTTAAAGTTAGGGGAGACCGGGGCTGGTTGACCAATTTTCAGTTTAAAAGTTAATATTTTTATTGCTTTAATGATTATTTTTGTGAAAAGCAATTCCATTGATGACATTGGTGACACTATTCAGCTCTAGAAAGAAATTTCAATAAGCTCGATACCTATTAAAACATAGTATATAGGCTTGATTTTATAGAACGGGAAAAACGAGTCAACCTACCCCGTGCCTGGGGCAGGTTGACTTGTCACTAGGGGTAAGTTGACCTAAGAAGTAATGAATACCAAGACTACGAAGGAACAAGATTTAAATACTAAAGTAAATGCAATCATCATTTTTAAGAACATCTTCAACAACATTAAATACCGTTAAGAACCTATCGGTCCACCTCCAGTCTAAAATAGTCTTTGATAGTCCTTTAGTCTAAAATTGTCAAAATAGTATTTATAGTGAACACGTGGGAAAACGAAGAACGGAAAGACTATATTGCCGAGGCCGAGATAGCAACTGCGACTCTTACCAGGGAAACCTCGGTCAGCAGACGTCATTTTTCCCAATTATTTGATGCCCAGATGAGCTACTACTCTATCAGGAATGTGAACCGTTGTCAGTCCTGTTTCATCTACATTCTAAATATACCCAGGGCTTACATTTAAACGTAGGTAAACGGTTCTTAGGTAATCAAAGAACAACTGTACGTTGTTTTTGTTGAAAGAAGTGGCTCGAAATAGTAGCTTGAGGAGATCGAATAGAGAGAATAGGATGACGTTTAAGCAAACTCCCTACCCAATCTTCATCAGCAATCAGCTTTTTATCCCATGATTCAGGAATAGATTTTTTTTTTTGCAATTTCATGTGTTAATTTTCGGTACTCGTAAGGCGTTAATCCATAATAAACATCATCAGCTCCCTTATGGGCAATTTTCTGATGAATTTCTTCCTCGTCACTAAATATTTGTCTGTTTTTTATGTAGCCAACGCTTTCCAAGGTTAATTGAGATCTAGACAGTCTGGGATTGCATTCTTTTTTTTTCATATTTACTACATGGCGATATTTTATATGGTATAGCAAATTCTTTTGCTGGAATTGATACTTCGACGAAAATAACTTGTCGACATACTCTCTCCAGTATGTCTTTACGTCGATTTGACTTTCGTTTATAGATTCGCATCGTTCTAAACTGGAAATGTTCGGTTAAGAACAATAATTTTTATACCAATTTATACCTAGTATATCCAAAATTGTATGGGGCAGGTTGACTACATAGTCAACCAACCCCTTTATAAATGAGTCAACCAGCCCCAAACGACCTAGTAATTTTTAACTACGTGCCAAAACCTTAAAATGGTGTCGTAATTAAAAATAATAAAGAAGCGTACAAAGTTCGGAAATCAAACATTCGTATTAAACAGTTTGACAAGCAATCAAAACAAAATGAAAAGAGTTATAACAAATAGAATTAAGGCAAAAATAGTTACTTAAGTGTCTTGTTTTTTAACAATAGGCTCTAGCTGACAAACGGTTTGGGTCTGCTCCGCGGTTTTTCTGATGATTGTGCGCGGGGGAATAATGGATACGCTCACCTAGTCGATCTTTGCAAAAAGTTTGCCTAACTCGCGTTTTTGACAATTAGTCTACCTGCCCCTATAGTCAACCAGGCCCGGTCTCCCCTATAGATTGTTTTGTAGACAATTAAAGTTAATAGTAAAAATAACTATATAAAGTAAAATACAATTCAAAATGAAAGTGTTAATACAGTTCGGAATGTGTTTGTGAGCAGGTGGTATTTTATTCTAATTAAAAACTTTGCCACCGTAAATTGGATTCCTCTAGCACCATTGGATTATGAGTTTTACAGTGTTTTGAAATAATTAAGAACGAGCAGCTTATTTAGAAATACGATAGTACGGTTGTAATTACAGTAACTTTGTTTTAAAGAGACAACTTTAAATAAACTACGCCCACCCATCAACCCCCAGTCGAGCCCTAACACCTGGAAGACGAGGGTTAAATGTAGGTTGAAATTATATATAAATGTAAATTTTTTCAGTCATTTTGAATTAATAGTATTTTGCATTTTGGATAGAAATAAATAAATGTAGTTTTCGGGATAACAACTAACTATAAAAATAGATATTCAAGTCTTAGAAAACCTAGAAAATATGTATCGTTTATACACAATATTACTATAACATGCACTTGTTTATGTCGGTTTAGTAAAACTTTTCATTTGTAAACGTAGTATATGAATTAATTTGTAATATTAATTATTATAAATTACTCCAAATGGCTGTAATGTTTGTTTTATCTCGTAAACTAAATTTAAAACTATAATAGATGAAATTAACTGAAAACAACTAAAATATTAAAGTTTTGTTTTGAGTAGCAGTTTAATTTTACGTTTGTATTTACGGTGATGGGTTTGATCGATTTAATAATATTTACCGAATTTCGGTAGTGAATATAGTATTGCAAGATAATATAATATTTTAAAATTCATATTACTGGCTTTGGTCCCTTCTCCTAATAATGATAATAAATAATTTACGCCTTAAATTAGTGACTATTCTCAAGGTTTATTTTGTTACGAAACCATGAAGCAGTAGAGAACATAAAATATTGTGTTTCCTAGTAGGAAAATATGAACTTCTATAGTTTGTTTAATGTTCTATAATTAAGGATTAGGCAGGGGCAGGCAAGGATTGGCAAATGGTTTGTCCCACTTGGTCAAGACACACACTCGCCTACCGGACGTAGACAGCCACGTATCGCCTTTGTTGGGTTTTCTGCTGAATACGCATCGCGGAAAGTACCAGGTCATTGTCGAGGCTACCCTAGGGTCTTCTGATCATGCCTTGGTACAGAATGTAATGGTCATTCAACGTCCAGCCCGCACAAGACATGCGACCCGACGTGTTTGAGTGACTGACTTTGACTTTGACTGAACGACTGTGAATGAATGACTGACATGTAGTGCGTCAGCGGATTAGCATTTAATACGCTCTTTTATTGCATCCTACCCATGGGGACCGGTTTGATTTTCCTCCAATGATCTCAGTGAGTGCGCCGATGCGGCTGTCGGTAATGACATACTACAGGGAATGGAATTATATGTTACCAAACTCTGTGATATCACTTTGTGGCAGTTCGCGGCTTTGGTTCGATGCATCTGTCAGGGCTGGCACGTGGCAGGCGTGGTTGGTATTTCTCCAATTGTGCTACGAACATGTGCCCCAAAGTTGACACCGGTGCTAACTCGTCTATTTCGGTATTCCTACCTTAAAGGCGTAGTCATGGTCCATGGAAGTGTGCAGTTGTTCACCTAATCCATAAAAAAGGTAACAGCTCGGACCCAGCTAACTACAGACCTAACGCCATTATCTCTCTTTTCTAATGGAGTAATGGAGAGCATCATCAATCAACAACTCCTAACGTATCTCGGGGATCAGCAATTGAAAAATGACCGGCAACATGGCTTTTGTCATGGTCAATCGGCGGGTAATCTTTGTCATATCTTACGCACCGTTGGGTAGCTGTTATTGAAAGCAAAAGAAAAGGGTCTGGCAGTTAGTCTGGATATACCGGAAGTCTTCGATCGTGTAGGTCACGAGGGGCTTCTTTCAAAGCTAACTTTCCTTTTTTTTAGCTGTCTCACTGGACGGAGCATACAGGTCCATAATATAATTGCCAAAAGACACAACTTTGCACATTTACATCTAAAAACACCATTTCCTGCATCTCGGGTCTTCGAGAGTACTCCTCTCAATGCCTTGCCAAGTATCAGAATACTGAGTCTTGACATTTCGAGCGACTGTCGATTTCGTGGTCATCTGAAGAGCAAGGCCAAGTTGGCTTCAATGAAATTGGGAATGATCAATAGAGCGAGGCAGTATTTCAAACCTGGCCAAAGAGTTTCGCTCTATAAGGTTAAAGTCCGGCCACACATGGAGTACTGTTCATGGAGTACTCATCTCTTGTCCGGATCACCCCAATATCAGCTTCTACCTTTGGACTGCGTAAAACAAACAACTGTTGGGATTGTTAGGGACTGTGCTCTGTGAACGGCTGGTGCTCTGGCATTGCGTAGAGATGTGGCCTCTTTGTGTGTCTTCTATCGTATTTACAAAGGGGAGTGTTCCGAGGAGATATTTGATCTGATGCCTGCCACCGAATTTCATCACCGCACAGCACGTCATCGCCTGCAATACACCGTACCACCTGGATGCTTGGCGATCCTCTACTGTGCGGTTTTCAAGGGCCTTTCTTTCAGATACAACTAAAATGTGGAACAAACTTCCTTCGGCTGTATTTACGGATCGGTTTAAGGGAGAAAGGGTTTAAGGGTAGTAAGGAGTTTACTCCCACTTCCATAGTCGTCAACGCTCTTGTGATTCCCCGGTCATTGCAGGAGTTCGTAGGTGGCAGTGAACATCTGTCATCAGTGACCTGCACATCGTTTGCCCTCCTCTTACTTAAAAAAGAAAAAAATATATTTCTTGAATTTTATTACACTTTTCTCAACTGTTCTTATTGTATCAAGTAAACTTATATCAACGATATCAAGTAACATTAATTCTACTACTTCAAATCTTTCAAATATTTCACTAAAACCTTTTACCTAATTACCTAAACCACGTTATTTCCTTCCACGTACCAATTAAGTATTATTTCATTAAACAAAAACATTGGAATATGATACAGACTTCACTCATATATTTTTATTACCCAATGTTTGTTTATAACACACTGTTAAGAGCTATTCACAACTCAGAATAATTAAAATCTAATAAAAGAGCGCGATGTATAAAAGTTAACTCGAATTCATTTCACACAATAGTGTTAGGGTTAATTTATTCTTATTTATTAAATATTACTTATATTTCGAACCAAAAAGATAATTTGGACGAAAGTTGGATAATTATTATTCCGAATAAATCGTATTCTCGTTTTTTGAATATAACAAATAATTTTCATAATACGAACAGCTGTGGGCCGTGGAACAAAAGTTGTGTTATAACTAGTGTTGTAGTTCTTTCATCTCTAAATATTACGCTAGCAATAGGAACATTTATTTGGCGCAGAATAGTTAGAGACGGGAAGTGTTAAAATTGTTGTTACATTTTCATATATATTTAAGACAAAGTATCATTGTAATGTATATATAGACTCACCGAGGACTACAATGTCGTAAACCGAAAATAAAACGAAAAGCTGTTTCATGTTGGTCTATTAACTTTATAAGAGTCATTTGATAGCATTATTCAGGAAGGTAAGGTAAAAACATTTCTTAATTTTTTCAGTATTAATAAATGAATATTCATTTTTATTTGTATTAATTACAAAATATCACCTCCGTGTGAAGTTACCTTTATCATAATACATTATATTACATATATACTATATATTATATATTATATATAATAAAGTAGAGGAGTACCGATTAACTAAGTGCAGCTTTTGTTTTCTTTCAACATCACGTCAAAGGTAATAATTTTTTTATGAGTTTCATTCATGACTTATGAACTTTTATACAATCTAAGTATGATTGCCACTTAGAGAGCTTTTAATAAATTGTATTGTTTTGTATTGTTTAATTTTCCCCATCGTCTATTAATGAATGAATTTAACATAACTTCGTCATAAAAAAAAGAGATGATAATGACGAATTTAAGTTCAGACCACAGTGGTCAAAAATTTTCTCTATTAAATAATCATTAAAATGTTTTTTAATTTTTTATTAAATGTATAAATAATAAATTTAAGTCAAAAACGATAAAAAGTTACCTCAATCTTAAATTTTGTGACTGGACAATAGCGAGAATACATAGAGTAAATATAATACTAATGCTACGAAAACTAAATACATAGTTCAATACAATACAATTCCTGTTATGAAAAGTCATCTGTAACTTACTCCTTAACAATGAAATGTTTTAGCTGACTGACTCAATAATTCTCTTAGCTATAAATTTGTATAAAATGTTCCCCCAACCCCCATCTCTCAACACTCGCAGACAAACTCAGCTCCACCGTCTTTGCAATTAAAAAAGTAAGACAACGGACGTTAATACGACTCGACTTATTTATTTTAGTTATTTTCATAGTATTTCATCTTATGGTGTTTTATTGTAAAAAATAGCTGTGCAGTTAAAAAGAGTTATAACTTAATAGCTTAAAGAATTTGACTTCTATTCTTACTTACAGTAGTCTCTCAATACATATTTAAGAATATAATATATATATTTATATAATATATTTATATTTATATTATAATATTTATACTCCAAAATATAAAAGCTGTGAGCGATATTTTAGAACTTTATTTTCTTATTTTAAAATCTATTATATAATTAAAAGTGAATTATTAATTAAATCTTATTATAACATTCAATAGTTTTTAGCTGATGGAAATGTGTGGAACTTAGGTTGTTAACTCATTAAAATAATATATTTAAAAAAGAGCTATTGATTTTCTGGGCGATTCATCTCAGCAGAGCAGCATTCCGAAGCGGTGGTAGCTTGCTCAAGGATCTAAACTAACATTTTTAATAATTAACGATTCGAATTAGAATGATTGAAAAAATATGTATTATCGTTGAGTCGTTAAATGATATTCTAAAGAAAAAACAAGACAACAATGTCTCTAGTATTTTTAGTTATAGCGCCACAACAAAGAGTGTCAGAAAGGCGTCACCCTGTTCTTCTTCACGGCATAGAAAGATGTTGAAATATTTTAAATCAAAATAACCTAATTGTAAAAATTGAAATTATTAAAAATATGGTTAACCTTTGTAACGCCATTTGCTTGATACAAATCAAAATATAAATAAAATTATAATCAAAATATTCAGTTTAGAATTCAAATCTATTTTGTCATTAATCTATAAAATATATCTATCCATAGCTACATATAATGTGAATGTGTTAAATATACATCTTTTACGTTATTAAGAAAATTGTGTACAGACAGAAAAAATAAGGTACAACAAATATGATATTGTATCAATAAAGCAATCCTCGATTGTGTTAGAACTTTTTTTGTCTGTGTATGTATGCAGCAATGTATACCTTACATTCGTTCCTGGTAGTGCAGAAACGTTTGACTAACCTTAATAAATATACTATTTTTTTGTATGAATAAGTTGTCATAAGTTCCTGCCTTTATAAAGTTGAGCAGCCACCCCCCCAACAAAAGCGAACAAAGACTTTTCTTAACTTTAAACAGTAGCGTCAATCATGAATAAAACATTTCTTTCTTAACCAATATAAATTGCCAAACAATAGGATATTTCTGACTCGTGTCAAAAACAAGGTCTTTTGATAATTAGGCAGGAAGCCGTTCCAGTCACAGACATAATATTAATGACTTTCTCTGGTATTGATTTGAAATGTTTTATGCCTAGCCTTTTATTATATTTTCATTTTGAACCCAAAAACCAAATTCTTTATAAATGTTTTTTAACTTTATATATTCTTTAAAAAGGTGATGTTTCTATGGCTACCTCTGTCTATCATGACATACAATATATCCAGCTAGCAAAAGCTACCATTCATGTTACCTTTTAATATATGTAAGATATTTATGTTGCAGATGGTTTCTTGATATAAAAATAATATTAATAATCGTGTATTCAATTTAAAAAATGATTACACGTGATCTTTCACGACACCTCCTACCCTGCACCCATCTATTCCGATATTTAGTTATTGTACTGCACCCTCTTTAGAGTCTCACATGAACGACGACCTAGGGCTAAAATAAACATTAAATAAATTCTAAGCACTCGATACTAAGAATCATTAAAATATTTTAATCCCAAGTAGACACGGTCAGTTAGATAGATATATATAGATTTATATAGCTATAGATCTATAATTGTGTAAATAGAACCTTTTATTTGATTGTAAAATAAAACATTCAGTACTTCTTATTATTCAAGTATAAATTGATAAATAAATAAATAATTGTACAACAACTTTTAGAATCATTCTGTGGTAGAGTCCGTTTTCAATTAATGGAAAAGCCTTAGCAATAATTGAAACCATAAAAATATCGTACAAAATTAATTTGAAATAACTACTTATAACTCTAGTGTTGTCAATCTAGCAATGTCTTTAACAATACAAAAATACTTAGAAAAAAATAAATTTTGACTTGGAAAACGAAATCTTTTATAATACTAAAATAATTATAAATAACAAAATAAAAATTTAAAACAAGATATGTAAAATACAATCAAAGGAAAGATAATAATTAGCAAAACATTTTTTTGTATTTTGACGTAATAACGTGAAACTGAGTTATAACGAAAAAAATTAAGTCACTTGGTTTTTAAAGGTTATTGTTATGGTGCTCAACTTTTTTAAATATTTTATTATTTTGATAATTAGGTAATTTAAATCTATTGACAATTTTTGATTATTTAAAATTAACACTAATATAAAAATATTACATTTAATTGGCTTAATTTTATTAACTCTTAAGCATTTCTATTTACAGTGTTCCTTTTTTATATAAGTACTATAATAAATAATAAATATTTTGTAATACGTTACATAATATCTATGGATTCGTTTTTTTATAAAAATGTTGATTTGAGAAAAAAATACATAATTACAATTAAAATCTCTCAAAATTTTGTTATGGGAGACCTTATTACGTTTGAAAAATAACATTAGACAATTGGCAAAAAAATACTGCGAATGAATATTATTAATTATTCTTATTATTTTTTGCATAACTAATAATGAAAAATGGCGGCCCATAGGAATTAAAATAAATCTTTATTAAGGGGATAAACCTACCATAAAACATAACGGTAATAGGGTACCATTACTGAATCTTCAAAAGGATTTCATTTTATTTCTTGTATTAGGTAAAATTTTTAAGTTTTTATGTTATACTAGCTTTGCCCAGGACTTCGCTCGTGGTTAATATGTTTTTAAATAAAAGTAGCCTAAGTTACTCTTTATAAAATCAGCTATCCGCCCGTAAAATTCCTATTAAAATCGGTTCAGCCGTTTCAGTGATTAGCTGGACCAAACAGAAAAACAGACAGTCAAATCTATTTTTTTTTATATTTAAAGTTTTATGTAAGTAACGTTACTTACATAAAACATTAAATATTAAAATATACGATATACGTACATACTTTCATATGAATTTAGTGAAATACGGTTATTTGGAATTACCAACATACATTTTTATTTATATGTACAAATGTATAGATTATTATTAATATTAATTATTAATCTAAATCTAATGATTAAATTAAATATTAATTGCATTTACATTGAAACAAAATTAACACATAACAAATTGTTTATTTGCACCCATCTTGCCCTTGCCATAAAATATATGCCATAGTTCAATGAAAAATCTTCCTTAACCTACTTTTTTACATATAAGAAGTAATTTTAAACCCTTTTAATATTAATTTATATAAAAAACTGCAATTTTCACATTGCAATATTAATTAATATAACTATTCCAGCGACTCAGTCCACAAGGAATACTCAAGGGCATACTCGGAATCGTTAGTTAACTAATCAAACCCGAGACACAATACAAATATTTATCTATATCTATTTATACAATCTACGACTATACATTAGTATGCCTACGGAAGTTCAAAATATAGGTATGTTAGTTAAGTATTTGATTTCATACAAAAATTCCCTACAGAACCCTTTTGAATCCCCTACAAAACCCATTTTTTCTGTAATGAACATATAGAACTAACGTCAATAGGTCTCTTCAGTACGAAAAACAATAACCTATACAAATTGTAATAAAAAGAGAACAATCTGGCATACTTTCGTTTTTTTTCTTTTTTTTTTTGTAATTGTATGATTTATATATTTTTTGGTTTTGTTTTGGCCTTATTTTATGTCGGAAATAAATAAATAGTTTATTTTACAATACCATTTAGAAAACAATGTGTATTCTTAAATCTTAGTAGGTACATAATGACTGAATACTATATTCACTACCTGAAAGAATAAAATAGAACATTGAAAGTTTTAAAGGTTGCAGCTTAAAATTATTTAAAAAAAAATGTTATGCTAATATTTATATTTAAATAAAATAAATAATACCAATTAATATTAGCAGACAAATTTAATGTGTGCCCTGGGAGGTAATGAAAAATAATCTTTAACTAAAATAAATTTGAATAGACACTAAAATTTACGACTTTAACCGGCGCCAAGTGTATTATTTCAGACCATTATCACATGCGTTAACTACAAACTAGTGTTACTGTAATAACAGTTATTATAAAGAAAATAAAATACTATTAAAACTACAACTAGACTGACTATATACAGTAATACCCCGCTTTACGCGAGGGATACGTTCCAAAAAAAATCGCGTTAACTGAAATTCGCGTATAACGAGGTTTATGATTAAACATAGTCAAAAATTATTACAAAAAAATACAAATTATTTTAATCAATCACTTTAATTCTAGAAACACTTTATGCAATACATACTCTTATTTTTTACGGAAATATACATCTATTGTTGATGACTACATTATATTTATACACACTCTTTCGCGTAATTCGAGGCATTTGAGCGCGAAATTTGCATCCGCGTTATAGTGAAACCGCGTGTAACGGGGTCGCGTAAAGCGGGGTATCACTGAACTGTTAAAAATTAAATGTTCTTATTAAATTACAATATATAATAGATTGGAATGTTAAAATACAATTGCAAAGAATACTCTACGCAAAGTGACCGCTAGGGTTGAGCCTGGAGGTCGTTGCGTATCGTCAATATACAGGACATGCCCTTTAGTTAAAGAGAGTGGATCGATCAAAACATCTCTTATCTCGATGCACAGTTGAAAGGCACAGAAATATCCTCTTTCCAGATGAATAAGTTTTCTCGATTGAAATTCAATGTAAAAAATATCCGTAAAGGTGAGCATATGGTCAATGCGATGGATTCGTCTCTGTTTGATTGATTTGTGATTTGATCATGAGTGTATAGTACCCAAAACATTATTTTAATGAAGAAAGAGTTACTTCGGCAATGATATCATTAGTATCAGTACCACTGTGGATCGTGTTGTAATACCAATCATTAATGTGAACCGTATACATGACAGCAGCATTAACTAGTCTGAAGGGATGAACTGCTTAAGTCTGGCTCAAAGCCAACTTTCAGGAGTTAATAACATCTGAAAACTGACCTTCTAGGAGAGATCTGTACAACTTGGACTGCAAATTATAATCAGTTTTGGAGAAGCAATGGTTAAATTTCAGATTGAAACAATATCAAACCAAAAACATTCGTTGACAGAAATTAAAAGCATGTATGTTTATATATATTTATCTTATTTTTCTTGTGATTTCAGTAATATGTAGGTAAAAATTGTATTAATTTAAATAATTTTATAAAAAATATATATACATAACCATAACTAGTAGCTGGACTATGTATATACAGACAACATTACTTTATAGAATCATTTCTATTATCACAGATATATATTAGTAAGTATTATGGTCTCAACTGGCACTCAGCACACAAAAGGCTCCTTTATTAATATCCCACGAGTGGGTGAAAGCCTCTTATTGTATAAATGCATTCACCCTTACTTTTTTCTTATAGATAATTTAATAGAATTTTTAGTATTGACCAAATATAGACATGATTTGGTTGTACTAAATATAGCCTGCGTTATTGAGACAGAACTACGTCAGAACCCAACTCGCACTCGTACTAATAATATGAACAAAATTCAAACGTAATATGAGAATATGGTAATAGATCTAATATCATTTCACAAACACACATACACGCACACACACACGCACACGCACACTCACACGCACACGCACACACGGCAAATTTTATAATATAGTTTTGAGGTTTTTTTTGCGTTTTCTTTTAAGTTACTTCTACGTGCATGACATGTTGCAGACCTCTAAGCACTGAACTATAGTTTACGAAAAGTGTCTGTTCACGTATTATGAAAAATCTACTTATTACTACTGAGACAATAAAAATTGATAGTCAGTGTAGTTATAGTTAATTGTCCCAGTCATTTATACTATAGTTTTGTGAAAAAATAAAGAATTTATAACATACTTTTCATATGATTGTAGAAGGCTTGTTATTGAAGGGGAGGTGAAGTCGCTGACAATAGCTTATCTAGCAACAATCCTATTGATATTGAAGTATAAACAATAAAATAATGCATATCCTCTTTACATCCATACTTTTGTGACAACTATTTAAGAAAGGTAATTATATGTAATACCATTTGATGTGTATTTTTAAAATATAATACCAAAAATTTTTAACAAATACTTGTTTGTCTAGACTGATGTTATTTCTACTTAAAGACAAAATAATAATAAAATACTTCTAAGCTATATATATACATATAAATAAATATATTATAAATTTGTTTTAGTAATTTATTATATGTAATTTGGTAAATTTTAGAAATATTATACAAAAATACGTACAATACAATCAAATAGAAACATGTTTTTCTAGACCTTAAATAATTTGGTAAAATCCAAAAATACGTACAATATAATAGATGTTTTTCAAGACCTTAAAGAACATTTTACTTCAAAGGTGCTTTAATTTTTTTCCTATAATGTCCAGCAGGTGTCTCTAATTACGAAAAACAGTGGTCACCTAGCGCGCTGTTCTCGTGCAGCTATGGTAATAACGCTAATTAGAAGTACGAAGGACGAGGACGACTTACGAGAAATTGTATCCAATTTCTAGATTGTGTTACACGGATTATTAATTTTAATTATAAATTAAGAATGTTTAGTTGTTTATTTTATTAATGGAGTTAAATTAAAATGTATTTTTAATCGTCAATTATTACATTTTGTAGGTGGTAGAGCCTAGCTGTAGTTATCTGACTGCAGCTCGTATTGGGCTGGCTCGACCGGGGAAGGACCACCCTCTCACAGAAGACCGACGTGTAGTAACCAAATTCATTTGGTTATGTTCTGTCGGTGAGTGAGAGAATCCGGAAGCCCAACCCCCCCCCCCCCCCTCCTCCGCCAAACATGAACGCGATGCATAAAAGAAAAATACCCCAGGAGGGTACCGGCTTTGATGAAGCCGGGGACCCCCTCCCCGAGCAAAATCGGGGGAATGATCGTCGGATTTTGCTCGGGCTGCCCGTCGTATCTGGGGCGGGCAAAGTATCGCACTTTGTGTTTTCTGAGGGCAAACGACGGCAAACAGCGGCACCCCGCTCCACTCTAGATGTGGACTTTTGTAACATGGGGGGGTTTCATTCGAACCTAAACGCCGTCCACTACCACCTTGAGACGGCGCAGCCGGCCTTGTTGTTTTTGAAGGAGACGCAGATATCTCAACCTAGCGACACAGCGTACCTATCATACCCCGGGTATAAACTAGAACATCATTTTATACCACACGCCGGGGTATCTGTGTTCGTAAGGGAGGATATCTGCTACCGTCGCCTTCAGATTTTTGAAGGTCGGGACCTGTCCGTGCTCTGGCTGCGCGTGGACATGGACGATCACGTCAGATTCTACGCGTGCCTCTACAGGTCCCATAGTGGTACTGCACAAACAGATCAACTGTTGGGCCACGTTCAAGCGAAGATTGACGACCTGCTTTCTCAGACTCCCTCCGTCGAAGTCGTAGTCCTCGGGGACTTCAACGCGCACAATACCGAATGGTTAGGGTCACGTGCAACCGACTACGCGGGGAGATCTGTGTTTAACTTTGCTCTGGCAAATGGTCTGTCCCTGCTGGTAAAGACGCACACTCGTCTACCGGATGTGGACAGCCACACGCCCTCTTTGTTGGATCTTCTGCTGACTACACATCCCGGAAAGTACCAAGTCACTGTCGAGGCTCCCTTAGGGTCCTCTGATCATTGCTTGGTACGGAGTGTAGTGCCCATTGAACGCCCAGCTCGCACAAGACCTGCGACTCGACGCGTTTGGCACTACAAGTCAGCGGATTGGGATGGAATGCGGTCTTTTTTTGCATCCTACCCATGGAGGCCGATTTGTTTCCCTTCCAACGATCCTAGTGACTGCGCTGCGGCTGTAGCTGATGTGATACTTCAGGGCATGGAACTTTTTGTACCAAGCTCTGTGGTACCACTTGGTGGCAGATCGCGGCCTTGGTTTGATGCGTCTGTCAGGGCTGCAGCAGCTGGCAAACGGCAGGCTTATCAAGCTTGGGCCAATGCGTTAGTCACTAAGGATCCGAACTCTAGAGTTCTGAAGAGGAAATACAACCGTGCCTCCAGATTCTTTAAACGGCAAATCGCTAGAGCAAAGTTCAAGCATGTCGTCAAAATTGGGGATCAGCTGGCAAAGTACCCGCCTGGAACGCGCAAATTCTGGGCGCTTTCAAAGGCCAGTCTAGGCAACTTTAGCCAGCCGTCCCTACCGCCGTTGCACATGGGGAATGACTCTCTGGCCCACACGGCAAAAGAGAAAGCCGATCTCTTGGGCACTCTTTTCGCCTCCAACTCGACTTTGGACGACCAAGGGAAGACACCGCCTACCATCCCGCGGTGTCAGAGTTCAATGCCGGAAATAGTTTTTCGCCAAAAAACTATCAGGCAGTCTCTATTTTCCTTGGACGTTCATAAGTCGAGTGGGCCGGATGGCATTTCTCCATTAGTGCTACGAACGTGTGCCCCTGAGTTGACTCCAGTGCTAACGCGTCTATTTCGGTACTCCTACCTTAGAGGCGTAGCCCCGGTCTGATGGAAGCGTGCCCTTGTCCATCCGATCCCTAAAAAAGGTGATAGCTCGGACCCAGCTAACTACAGACCTATCGCCATTACCTCCCTTCTCTCCAAAATAATGGAGATTATCAAAAACCGACAGCTCCTAACGTACCTAGAGGATCACCAGTTGATCAATGACCGGCAGTATGGCTTTCGCCATGGTCGATCAGCTGGTGATCTTCTGTTATACCTCACTCACCGTTGGGCAACGGTTATTGAAAGCAAGGGACAGGGTCTGGCAGTTAGTCTGGATATGGCGAAAGCCTTCGATCGTGTATGGCACAAGGGGATTCTTTCGAAGCTACCTTCCTATGGGCTTCCCGAGAGTTTATGCAAGTGGATCACTAGCTTCCTCACTGGGCGGAGCATACAGGTCGTTCTCGACGGTTTTTGCTCGGACCCCAAGCCCGTGAACGCTGGTGTACCCCAAGGCTGCGTGCTATCCCCAACTCTGTTCCTCCTGCACATCAATGATATGTTGGATATCTCCAACATACATTGTTATGCGGATGACAGCACTGGGGATGCGGTATATTCCGGCCGTGCAGGTCTCTCTCGGGAAAACGTCGACGAGTGCCGAAAGAAACTTGTGTCTTCTATAGAGACTTCCTTGGGGATGGTCTCTGAGTGGGGTGAACTGAACCACGTTCAGTTCAATCCCCTAAAGACACAAGTTTGCGC
Organism: Melinaea menophilus ssp. n. AW-2005; assembly: GCA_918358695.1. Classification (NCBI taxonomy): domain Eukaryota; kingdom Metazoa; phylum Arthropoda; class Insecta; order Lepidoptera; family Nymphalidae; genus Melinaea; species Melinaea menophilus. Next base: position 6,213,878 of record OU911042.1, read on the forward strand.
GTTTACCACAAAGAAAACCCCATTTGTTGTATCACCGCTCTTCGAGAGCACCCCCCTCATTGCCTCGCCAAGTATCAGAATACTGGGTCTCGACATTTCGAGCGATTGTCAGTTTCGTGGTCATCTGGAGAGCAAGGCCAAGTTGGCCTCGAAGAAATTGGGAGTGATTAATAGAGCGAGGCAGTATTTCAAACCTGGCCAAAGACTTGCGCTCTATAAGGCGCAGGTCCGGCCACACATGGAGTACTGTTCTCATCTCTGGTCCGGATCACCCCAATATCAGCTTCTACCATTTGACCGTGTACAACGGAGAGCCGCTCGGATTGTCGGGGACCCGGTGCTCTGTGAACGGCTGGACTCTTTGGCATTGCGTAGAGACGTGGCTTCTTTGTGCGTCTTCTACCGCATTTACAACGGGGAGTGTTCCGAAGAGCTATACGATCTGATGCCTACCGCCGAATTTCATCACCGCACAGCGCGCCATCGACTTCTTTACCATCCCTACCACCTGGATGCGTGGCGATCCTCCACTGTGCGGTTCTCAAGGACCTTTTTTCCACGTTCCACTCGCTTGTGGAACGAACTCCCTTCGGCGGTATTTCCAGATCGGTACGACATGGGTACCTTCAAAAAAGGCGTCTACTTCTACCTACAAGGCCGGCAACACTCTTGTAAATCCTCGGATGTTGCAAGAGTTCATGGGCGGCGGTGATCACAAGTCATCTGTGACCCGCCAGCTCGTTTGCCCTCCTCTTCCATAAAAAAAAAAAAAAAAAAAATCTATATACGAATATTTAAAAGTCAATATTATGTAAAATGTTATAAATTAAGTAGATAAGCTTATTTTTATTTATAATTAAGTAATATTTTGATTTTATTTTATGGAAGAATTTTATATCGGTGACGAAGATTGTTTGATGTGCTAATATTTTTTTTGTTAGGTACTCTAAATCAATTCTTTCTGATTTTTATTTTAAAGTACCCTTTGGTTTTAGGTACATATTGTCAATTTGACAATATTAGAATATTTGTACAGCGTAATAAGTAAATGTATATATATATATTATCTAATGTATATATATATATATATATATATATATATATATTTATATATATATATATATATATATATATATATATATATATATATATATATATATATATACATCTCAATATTTACTTATAAAATAGTAAGAGAAATTACAACGATATGATTTTGAAAATAATCACTTATGAAACTATAAACTATGTGTAAGGACCTACAGCAGACAGACGAAAAAGATATATCAGAATAATAATAATTCTCGTTAACTTTTGCCTTCTGATATCCAATTAACGTTATCTCTTTGCTCCACAATATATAATATATACAGGGAGAAGTGTCTTTATTTGATTAATGGCACTTTTTATCAATTTATTATTACGTATGACAGTATTTTTATTACAATCAAGTGTGATGTACTACATGATGCAACGCAGATAATTATTGTTCGTTCATTATTTGAGTGTGCTCAGGCCATTAGCCCTTCAGCCTGAAACTGTCAAAACCAACAACTATAGGTGCTTATGAGTATAATGAAAACATTAAAAAAATTTGAATCATCGAATATTTAAACAAAACAGCTTTGATGCACTAAACTAAAATAATAAGAAAAGAAATAAAATAATATAAAAAAAATAATGTTTTTAATTAACTGTATCTTTTAAGACATTTTTTATATTTTTCCAATATTATCTCCTTTGAGGTGTAAATAGAATATGAGTTAAATTTAATTCTTCAATATATAATTTAAAACAAAAGACTAGTAAGTATAAGGTTTTATTTAAAAAAACATACACACAAATACATGACACTTCAAACATTTCATACATATCTAATTCACAAAGCAAGCAACAATTCCATTTTAAGTCATAAAGTTGGTAAAATTATAGACATTTGACGTATGAATCAAATTATTATAGCTAGGAACGTTTTATAAGTTCAACAAACTTTCCAGCAGAACCTTTTATAATGTCACACTATACAAATTTTATTTCCATTGCGTCTATTGAAACAAACTGCTTAAAAATCACAAACAATTTTATCAAAGTACGAAGAGCAAATTTTATCAAAGAGCAGTCTTATATTATTTTGGCAAAATAGTTATCTTTATATAACTGTATTGAAATCACCCAACAATAAGTCTTAGAGGCCTAAATTTGATTCTAACAAAACAGTCGATGAAGAATAAAAATAATACGTACACAAATTTGATGATATTAAGAAAGCTCCAAAGCATATAAGAACTAGGATACATAGTTTAAAATTAATTAATAATGATTAGTGCAGTACCCAATAACAACACCCTGATTGAAAGGCTGCGTTTCCTTTTTAATTTTTCTTCTAAAACAACACTGACAACAAATATATATTGTTATAACTATGGCTATGGTTGATGGAAGCCACACGTATACTGGTATTCCTGATGGCTTCATGGTATCAGAATATGTTTTTAACAAGGAACATGGTACTATATTTTTTTCTTTGTTCAATGTTACATTGTGCCACAGAACACATTCCTGATCTCTTGTTATTTTTAACGTGGATCCGTTGTGGTACAGATACGGTCTGATGTCTATCTGAGGTGATGTTATGTCCAGAGCGTTTGGGTCAGGTAACAAGCTTTCAGGGGTTCGTTCCAGGAAGGAAGACATTATGAAACATGGAACTGGAACTTCTTCGGAATGCTTGCGATCAATAACTTGCAAGGAACACTTCTCCTCTGGGCGCACTTTGTAGTAGTGTGTGTACTGCCAGTGTTCCGTCGAAGCTCTTCCCAAATTGTACAGAGCCAGCCCTGTTAACAAATCACTAAATCTTCCTCCAGACTCTCGATACTTATACACGTAGGTCGGTGGCAATCCATGGAAAACTGGGAACGTAGCAAAATTGGAACAGTGTCGGCACATGAAGTAGATCTCTCTGGGCGGATGATACGAATAATGGGCGTGGTGAGCACTAACATGATGATTTGGTTTTATTTGTGTGTGTTTATCGAACCGTCCTCGCGGTCCTCCATTTATTTTAGCGTCCGCGTATTTAATCAATATGAAAATGGCCGTAATGTGAGTAATGTTCATTGTGCAACGAGGACGGGTCCCGGCACGATACTGCGGTCGTTCAGCAAGGCGGCTTGGCGCCGGGGTGCTGGCGCCGGCCAGGCGCGCCAGCCCCGGTTAATGAATGGAAGTCGGAAAACCATCGTATAGATATCTATACACTATAAAAAATACTATACTCGAAAATAATAATAATACTCATTGATAACTTAAAACATTTTGCATGTTTATGTTATATTTTTTAGAAGGAAAACAAATGGAATATGGAATATTTACAGTAGCAAAAGTTATTCAGTAAAGTATGTTATGTTTATGAAATGTAACACGAAGCATACATTATATATAGATATAAAAATGAAATCTCATGTTAAAAAAGTAAGATTAGAAAAATTTTATTTACAGCGGGAATATCTACAAAAACCTTTAAAAATCGAATTTGTAATAATATTTTCTGTTAAAATTTTGCATTTATATTAAGTTTATTAAAATATAAAATTAATTTAACGTTAAAATGTTGTCCTACAAAGTATTTTATTTCCGATAACTTCCTATTACTCACCATTCTTGAACAATGTCTGACTTACGTTGTTTAATTCGTTCCTGTCATTAAATAGGGATCCCACCGGATACACGCTGTACTCTGCATTTATTACCATATAACATTAATAGCTTTAAATGAAGATTTAAATGAAGCCATTAAAATATATATGTAATAAACGTCCTTGAATAATCTTGATCAATTATTTCGATTTTAAATGAAGTTTTATAAGAGAAGGTTGTCAGATATTAAAATGTGAATGTTATTTTGGTGATAAGGTCAGTTTGATAAAGTACCAAGATGTGATGACAATGCTCGCCTCCACAAGTCCACATCGCAAACATCCTGTGATATCCAGATGAACTATTTCCTGAGCATTGTACTCAGATAGGCAATCCTTGAGATCATGAACGGACATAATTGAGCAACATTTACGATGTGTTAGACTTTATCTGTTTCCTTAGTAGATTATTTTCCAAATTTCCTATTCATTATATATCACAACACAATTATAATATCAAAACTTATGTTTTATTTTAAAATGTTACTATAATTTTAACGTATATTTTTACCTCTCTGTATGTTGAATTAAATAAAATCCTACAAACTTTAAAATTATGATCCCATAGACAACCCTTACCACGGAGAAATGAAAACAGAAATAAAAGGATAAATATGACTGTCAAACTTTTTCCATACATACATATTACCATTAGTAGCTACTATCTCTAATTATAAGCTTTACATAGGAAGCGTTATTAACATCATCTATTTTCTTTTCCCAATCCGACTCGACCGGGATACGTCACGTTTGGTATTGAGAGTTTGTGTGACATGTGAAAATAAATATTGATAATTAATTTTTGTATTTATCACTCAGTTTCCCGTTACTACGTTGACATAAGGCGGCGTTCATTTAGATATTTTTTTTTATTATTTTAACTGCACATGTCCCATAAAGGTCCATTCTAATAGTCCATACAAAATAAAAGAGTAAATCCTTATTCATACAAACTCTCATACACATTATTTTTATATTATTTGCACTAACGAGATATTTACTTGAAGGAATAAATTATTCATCAATGATTCAGACATAGAGATTACCATAGCACTAAATGTATTCGAATTCAGAGATTTTACATATATATATATATATTGTATTTCTTGTATAATTCAGTTATATATATATATATATATAACTGAATTATACAAGAAATACATTATATATTTAAATTCATAATCGGTTTATAAACTAATAATTAAAATCTGACGCTGAATTATTTGTTTATGTATAAAAAACAGAACAGTTAAAATTCGCTACATATTTTCGTTTGTAATTTGAATTCGTACCAAGCAATAACGTACCAAATAGCATTCTTTGAATGACACATTTTGACCTTCATTTTACGCATCCTATCTTCATGGAAGATCCTTCCGGGTGAGGGTGGGAGACGCTCTCTCGAGCGCCTTCCCCAGTTTGGCAGATGTCCCACAGGGCAGCATCCTCTCCCCGATCCTTTACTCCATTTATACCAACGACATCCCATCACCCCCGGGTACGATGTTGGCGCTATACGCGGACGACGTCGCCTTAATGGTCTCATCCAGGTCGCACCTCTTGGCGGCCAAGAAGCTACAGGGATCCCTCGACCTGCTGCCGAGTTGGCTGGCGGAGTGGAGGCTGACCTTGAACGTGGGGAAGACCCAGGCGGTGGTCTTCGGACCCCGCAACAAGCAGCCTCCTCCGCTTGTCCTATTCGGCCAGGAGGTTAAGTGGACCACCCAGGCTACGTATCTCGGCGTAGTTCTGGACCGAAGGCTCGTTGGTACCCAACAGGTGCGTAAGGCGAATCGGGCTGCGCGTATAGCCCTTCACTTCCTCCAACCCCTATTCCGATCCCGACTTCCATTGCGTACGAAGGTCTCACTTTACAAGACCTTCGTACGCCCACATCTGACCTACGCCTCCCCGGCGTGGGTCCAACTCTTATCGGCGTGCCAACGCAATGTGTTACAGGTGGTGCAGAACATTGCTCTTAGGCGTGTCACCCAGGCTCCCTTTTACGTGAGGAATGCGACCCTGCATAAAGACCTCCGTATGGAGAGCCTGGTAGATCACGTCGTGCGGCTGTCGACCAACGTCTTCAGTCGCACTGACGCCTCGAGCCTGCACCACCTGCGCGGCATTGCGCCGTGGCACGCCCGTCTCCCGGACGCTCGGCGGTTTCCCCGCGACCTCCTCATCCCTCCCGATTCCTGAGCTGCTGCCTCGGTCGCTGGTCGTCTAAGCCGGGCCTCCCACACGGGTCTCACCCGGCTGGACAGACCGCCCAGGCAGCCGAAAGCTCACGTCCCATTTCTTCGTCCCTTTTTTAACCCCATTTGATGTTTTATTTAATACCTAATATAAGATGTATTTAGTACCTAATTTAAGATTTACTGTCAGTGCTGTCCTAGTTTTAAGTGTATTATATATATGTAGTATATCTAGTTGTAAGTAGTTTATAGTATAAAAAAAAAAAAAAAAAAAAAAAAACATAAAAGAAAAAAAAACCATAAAAGAAATCATAAAAAAAAAAAAATACAAAAACAATATAAAATAAATCTAAAAAATACAAAAAGAACAGTAGTTAATAGTAGTTAAGATAATATGTATTAGTATATTTTAGTTGTAGTTTGTTTATGGTATTGTTATATTATTTTGTTATTTTATATTATAGTGTTTTATTGTATAGTATTATAGTATTAAGTTGATCTGTATTTAGTGTATGTAAATAGTGTTCAAGTTTAAGTCATTGATTGTGCACGTCCAACCTCCAGAGGCTCCACAAGAGTTTTTAATTGTAAGAATTAATTATATATTGTGGAGCAGTATGTTTAAGTATGTTTAAGTATTTATTGTATTGTTTAAAATCATTAGTTTATTGTTTATTGTATTGTATTTTATTAAATTTTATTAATTGGCTAAGAAATTGTGTTAAATATATTGTAAATACTGTTTTATTATGTAATAATAGTTTTTAAGTGATTTTGCGTGTATAAATTTATTATTATCTTGTTTTATTATGTTTTTATCATGTCAGTTTATATTGTTGTTTTGTTGTTTTGTTTTGTTTAATTTGCTTGTGAACTTAATTTTTATTTTACGTTGTAAATATTTTAAAAACCTTGTAAATACTATTAAGACTAGAAGACAGCAGCTGAAAACCGATGACCGGGTGGACCTTAAGCCACCCGCGAGGGACACTCTGCTATGGGGCAAGGCCCCGAAAGCAGCACCCCGCACAAGAATGCGGGACGGGGATTTACATACATACATACATACCTTCATTTTACTGTTGCTATTATTATTATTACCAGGAAATTAATTAATAAATTTTTTTACTGCCCTCTTTATTGTATTGTTATTTGGGCACATCTTAATTCTTAGCCCGTATACCGGAAGATATCTAAAAGATATTTTTTAATATCTCAAAATTAATGCTTTTTTTCGATCGAAAACTAATTAACATCCTTTTTTGTACTTTGATAATATCTGTTTAAAAATTAATAAATTAGTGAAACAGTGATCACAATGAAAACGCTGACTGAGTTTGCTGTGTGGTGCTTCTCAGAGCAGAGCGAGTTTGAAATCCTCGTAGCCTTATTTCAAGTTGGAGAGTGTCAAAGTGGAAATGTAATAATAATAAAATAAATATGAAAAAACAAACAAACAATCGCATATATATTTACAAGGATAATGGTATAATAAATATATATTAGAAAGAAGATCTACCAATCAGTTCCATATATCAGTACGAGTCTCAGAATTCAAACTAACGTCGTACGTGACATGCTATCAACTATGAGTTTCATGAAACTACGTATCGTGTTTTAAACATTACAGGACTGTTTGAAAAACAAAATGGTATTTGTTTTTAAACAGAACTTTCACTTTTGTAGTATTAGTTTCTATCTATACATATTATAAAATGTCCTCAAAGACTGTTTGTTTATATATAATTGATTTTCTAAAGTATAGAACCGATTTTTGTACGGTTTTTACTAAAAGATAGTGCAACTCTTGAGAATGCTTAAGATAAATAGCACATTACATTACTATTTATATTAATTAAAATATAACAATTACTGTTAAAGAGGTCGCGTGGTCGCGAAAAATCTCAATAAAATATTCTACTACAGAATAGATCTACAAAAATACTGCAAAGAAGTCTGTGATAACATATCTCTTATGATGAACTTACAATAACAAATAAATTAAAAATATCAATAAAAATATTACGTTATTTTCGAGGCTCTTTCTTCTGTTCACTATTAATTCTTATATAAATAAATTTTGTTTTTACGTTTGTCATTTAATATAATATATATATTAAATAAATACTTTTAAAAATCTTATACATTCAAAATTATACAACAAATTATTAGCGCGAGCCATCGCTCCTACCATAACATACCGGGTACAAAGTCTAAGAATCAAATCAAAAGTTCCGAAGTAAAAGAAACTTATACAACTCGAGCGAAGCTGCGGGTAAACACTAGATAATGAGAACAACACAGTTTTTATCGGGTATCCCCTTTATAACATGGAACTCAATTAAGTATCGCAAATATTACTATAAAGAAATTAAGTAATTCAATTAATAAAAGTGATTGTATTGGGTGGGCGCTGTATTGCCGCAAGCAATGGGTGATTATCTGGTATATATTGTTGAAACGTGATTTGACTACTCAGTAGTAGCATTATAGTAGTAGAATTTTATTTGATGAATAGTTTATTAATGAATTTAGTTTTGGGCACGTCGAGCGAATGAGTGATGAAAGAATGGTAAAAAAGAATTATACAGGCAAAGTGAGCGGTAAGAGATACAGGGGAAGGCCTCGAGTGACCTTCAAAAAAATAGTATCTATGATACTGGAGGAAGGTCACATAAAAAACAGGAGGACCCCCCGGAGGGCATGTATGAAGAGGTTGATGTCTGTGGCCGAGGCGAAAGAGGTATGCAGGGACCGTAGCGTTTGGCGCTCCGTCGTCTCTGGCTACCCCGCAAGGGATATGGCGTGAAGGTAAGTAAGTAAGTAAGAATTTAGTTTGTATTATCGTTATGCTGTATACGATAATTTTATTTGATTTATGTTATAGATATAGAAAAGATTTTTTTTATGAATTAGTAAGTAGTAAGTTCTCTAATCCCTTGCACTTAGAACTTTACTGGTAGTAACATTTTAAGGTAGAAAACTTAGTTAGATACCTAGATCTTATAGTCCATGCAATTAGATGCAGTGAGGATACTAATTATGCAAATAATGCTAACTAGTGTTTCAGTTTGAGGTGTGCTGATATGACAAATCAGTACCAACTATCATATGTTTTATACATTGTGATAACGTTCATATCTTTTTGATAATAATTATCAAATAACCAAAATTTGATCAATTTAAAACTGGAATGCTTAGAAAAAAACACTATAAAGTTTGTATAAAAAAAAATCGAATATATATATTTTTGACAATTTTTTAATTTAATATATTTATAATGCAATAATCAAAAAAATTATTATCTTTTTGCAATCTTCCTCAATATAAAATGTGCCAAATTTCATTACTTCTTATTAAGGTGTAAAACAGATTGATGCTAATTGACAGAATTTTATTAACATTTTCATATAATTTTCAGATGAAATTTTGTTTACGGAGTAATGTTCTTATAATACTTTATGTATATATGGTAGATGTTAAAAATATGACAATAATAACTATAACGTTAATGATTCATCATATAACTATGGATAAACATATAAAATCGATTAAATATCATATTAATAATATCGCAGTAAGATAACAATAAAAGGTTTGTTATCCTTATCAATATAACTAAATATAATTATAGTCAAATAGGAACTTAATTTCTACTAATGTTACAGATAACTGAAAAAGCTCATAAAACCTTTTAGAAAATATAAATCAAATATTTCTTAAATCTACTCAAAGTCTTAGTACAACTCAATTTATTGAGCTGAGCGTAACCGAAGCTCTTAACCGTTTGGGAGACCTTTTTTTGGGTTTAGTTCTCTCCAGAATGCGTCGAGTAATTAGCTAAAATTTTTCTCATGTATGTTTGAGCCGAACGCGGATGCTATAGCAAAAACAGATTGAAAAAATGTTTAGCCATTCAAAAGTTATCAAGAAAAGAAGAAAGGAGAGGGGCTCAGCTCAACACCAAGCGCGCACGGTGGCGGATCCTAGTATTATATAGTTTAATTATAACTTCAAAATACATACATATATATATATATATATATATATATATATATATATATATATATATAACATATATAAATTAATTATCTATTTATACTTTATTTTATAAAAGATCAGAAATAACTAATACAAAGTACACCCAGTAGTCGGAATAAATAAATAGTTGAACAATCCATTAAGATACACAAATAATGTAAAAATCTGAAAACTAATCTTAACAAATCATTAATATGTATTGAAAATTAAATTGCTGAAAATACTTCATATATATGTTCTAAGATACTCGTGTTACTTTAAATAAACACCCAAAATTTTCTCATGTATGTTTGAGCCGAACGCGGATGTTATAGCGAAAACAGATTGAAAAAATGTTTAGCCATTCAAAAGTTATCAAGAAAACAAGAAAGGAGAGGGGCTCGGCTCAACACCCGCCGAGCACGGTTGGCGGATCCTAGTTATTACAATAATTGTAATTCATATAATTTATCTGTTTATACAGATTGTGTAACCAAGCTTTTCTTTAGGCATAAAAATGACACATATATTACCCTCTGATATAAAATAATGTTTCATTTGTTGAGAAGTCCAAAGTCCAATGGAATACAGAATTTGGGATACGCAAGTTGAATATTAATGGACGAAGGTTGCAAACTAGATATAAATTAAAATATCTTTGTAATATAAAGCGAAATATTATTTCAATGAGTATTTCATTAAACTACGAGTAACTAGGGGCGCGAACCACACCTCGATTTTGACTTGCTGCGCTCGCTAAATCTCGGTAGAGTTCAGCGGATTGAGCGAAGCGAGTAACCCATTTTCAATTTAGCATAGCAAAGCTGAAACTAACAGGAAAAAAATATAGAACAATCAAATATCACATAGCGAATTTTTTTAACATTAAAGTCTATGGGACTGTCATTTATGGTGATTATTCCTCAACGACATGAGTTTTTTTTTTCACTTTTTTTTATAAACCATTGCAATAACCATCGCTATAAATATGCGAAATTTCATGAAGATCGGTAAAGCTGTTTTCATGCCAGCCCCGGACATGGGATACAAAAAGTCTCATATAGAGCGCTACGCTCGCTTCGCTCAACAATTAATATTTTAATATACAAAGTAAAACAATTTTAAATATAAAAAAAATGCATCGCGAACAAATGCTCACTAGCAGTTTCCTGATTTTAGTTTGGTAGCAAGTAAATGTTTAGTCTTAGTCAAGATCACATTGGGTACGCAATATTTCTATAATCAATATTAGATCCAATAATGTATATATCAAGAAACTTATAAGTATTTATAACGGACCATAGATTTTTCATGATAACTTCTAATAAACTAAAAAATCATGATAAAGATGGCTGCTGATGATTTTTTATAAGGTAATTCAGTATCTTTCCTACTCCTAATTATTTGGACAGAGGCAAGTATGTGTATAGAATTAGTATGATTTATTAAACCTGCTATATCCTGTAATAAATAATCCAACTTCAGCGCGGACTGACACATACATTATATTAGATTAGATTAAAGAAAAACATTAATATCTATTGGGATATAAATTTTAACGAAATATGTAATCTGTTACTACAATATTAGTACGAAATGAGTTTTTTTTTATTCTCAAACAAAAAGTTATTTAATAAATACTTCTTGCTCGAGCGGCGCTAACGAATGTTTGGTGTCTGAACCGATTTCGATAGAACTACAGAAATTTAAGTTTTCTATTACACTGGCCTACTGAATATAATATTTTGTTTAAACAATTGAATTATATTAAACTTAGAAAATATTATACACAGTTTATTTTTTAATAAAAGGAAAATTTTTATATTAAAATGTAAATATCTGTGTAATCTTAATAACGATTGATTTACGCAATCACGTCACTTTAAACTGTTAAACTATCTAATCTTATTATAATACCAACTATAAAAAATCTGAATAAGTGGACCATTAAAACCATATCGAAAGATTTATTATAACACAATAATTATTTTATAGTACCCATCATCAAACATGTAAGGTATTCGTATCCATTGTCTGCCAATCGTGACAGACATAAAACTATTCTGACCTCACGTAAAAATAATCAAAAAGACTACATGTCTTAAAAAATATAAAATTTTAAAAGTACTCACGTATCGCCGTCTGCGTTCGTACATTACGCGAGTAACACATGGGGTGGAGAATCGCCCAATAGCGATCCACAGACACGGCCACCAGACAGAAAATACTGATGGTACACAGCATCACCAACACTGATGTCGTAAATAAACACGCGTAAAGATTCCTCGGTAATCCCACTGAAGCTAGAATTGCGAATGGAATCCCTAGAAGTCCGACTAACAAGTCTGCTATTGCTAAGGACACTATGTAATAGTTTGTTCGCCGTCTCAACCTCCTGTCACGACGAAACACATGTATCACCATAGAATTACCGATAATCGCAACAACAGCCACCAATATTTCTAAGGAGGTGTACGTGGCGTGCAGTTCAGGAGTTGGAGACCTATGAGGCGCAGAGTCCACTGTCCCCGTGGTCACTGGTGCTTCGGTCATCCTTGATTGTTATTTTAAACCGCATCAACGTTGATAATTTATTTTATGACCACACAGACATTATTTGATTTTAGTTTCAAACATTAGTTCAAAAGTTTTTGGTATGCGAAATCTTTTTGTTTTTAAAATAATTTCGTTGCACATATTGCGAATATAATCTTGTCTGGGTTTATTGTTATTTAATTTTAAATAAAATGTTGCCTATATAACAATTATCGTATGAAATCGAGAATCGCGTTTATCCGGCCATGTCCCGTCGGCACGGAGCTGTTCCCGCCACTGCGGCCGCAAATTGGCGCGAAATCATACACTGGGACTACGCCGACGCACACTTGTTGCGGTCACAAACTACACTTACCCTTGAAAGCGAATAGACATCTTTCACACAAAGGAAACATGCAATCTTCTACAAAATATATGTAATTGTATTATTTTATCGCAAACCCTAAAAAATATTTTACGTTTATCGGTCTTGAAAGCAATAATACACATTTAACAATAACATTATTCACGTAATTATTTTTTATTATTTGCAATTTTTAACGATTTTTCACTATATTAGAGATATTTTTTTCTCTTTTACTTTGAATTTACCTCAAATCACGTTTAACTAACGGACAATTAAAATAATTCTTACGAACATCGATATTTTGGCCACCCCATATCTATTTATATACAGGTAGTTTAAAATATAGTGTATACAGTAGTAGTCAACTACTATTTTTAAAATAGATAAACAAACATTGCATCCTAAATTATTCTCCTTTGAATGCTTAGTTTGAGTACTGACTAGGACCCTTCTGTTTAGTTTTGCTTTAGACGGGTGAATTACGTTGAGTAAAAAAAATATAAGTCCTAAATGTAGCTTGCACGTATTTCGCCACAACTATCATTTCCAGGAACGAAGTAAGAAAAAAAAACAATAATTAGTATGAGAAATCAACATAGCCAATCACGATATTGGGTATAAAAAATACATTTAATATATAACATTATATATAATAAAAAGTAAAATATTTTTTACAAAGCTGTTTTAAACCTTAGAGTACTTATTACCAATAGGTAATAGACCGATACTCAATAACCAGTCCTGTGCGTGTCAAAGGAATATAGGGTTCCATAGTTGCCTGTAACGGATAGATAGATATGAACTTAGGGACTTTTGTAGATCTTTTTAAGATACACAATTTAATAGTACATTATTTTCATCTTTTACGATATTACCCGACTATTACTTGTAAACTTGTAAAGCCTTAGTTATGATAGTTTTTATTTTAAATTCGTTATATGTACTACTGTCGTGAATTATTTTTCACATCTACAAAATAAATTAGCCGGCAAGGAGAAGGGACTCTTGAATCTACCAAATTTGCTCTTTAATGCTTAATATTTTACAAACCTATTCCTTGGTTCGACGAATCTCTGAACTAGACTGTGGACAAACTAGCGATGATTTTATAAATAATATTCATCTACAAAGATTTTGAAAACGCATTAGATCGGGTCAATCACATGATTTTATTATCAAAACTTCAAGCACTTGGCATTCATGGTGACCTATTACGAATGTTTAAGTCGTACGTTAGAATGAGAAAGAAAGTAGTTGGTGTAGGAACTACACGTAGTACTTTCACTGAAGCATCTTCTGGTGTACCGCAGGGATCTGTTTTAGGTCCCTTACCCTATAAGTCGTATATTTATGATATTGTAACCTGTCTTGAACAATCGCGATGTTTAATGATAACTGGTGATAAAAAATTATTTCTTGCAATAAGATCTCTACATTACTGTAAATACTACAAACGCAACAGCATAACTACTAATATCAAAAAGTGCCATAGAATAATTTTAGCCAAAAATTATAAAATTAAATTTATATATCAAATTGACGGCAACTCGTTAAAATAACTGAGTACATAGACTTATTAATGAACAAGGGATACGAGCAGCTCGGTTTTGTAAAACTTACATGCCATACATTTTTGGTGACGCAAATTGCATTAAAATTATCTATTTTGATTACGTTTGAAGCATTTTAGAATATGTTTGCGACATTAAATCACTTAGAAAAATTAGAGACTTTTCAAAAAAAATTTATAATATTATTAAGCTTCGTAGATTTCAGATCATCATATTCTGCTGCATGCAATTATTACAAAATTGATCCTTTATGTACGTCGCCGAAGCATTGTTATTGCATGCTATATTGTCCTGTGGGACTGATTGTACTGATTTGTTACCTGCATTAAATTTTAGTGTACCTAGGCAACGTACACGGCACACCGAATTATTTGATATACCATGAGAAAACAGGTTATGGCCGAATAATGAAATTAATTATAAAATCTCAAATACACACAATCAGATATTTACACATGGAACACTTCCATTACAGCTTTTTGTCCTAAAATGTTGTCATTTTACCTTTAAAATTTTTCTTTTTACTTATCAATTGTTGATAACAAATAAAGTTTTTTTGTTCAGATATTAATATATAAGAAATATTGTTATATGGTGTAGTACTGTTTTATGTAAATTTTATTTATTGTATCTTTAACTAAGAATGCACTGTTGCATTACCTAATAAAGTAAATAAATACATAACGACAGAGCCTTAAGGGCCCCCAGTGGACTACGGGACCCTAAATCGTCTTTATCATGGTAGCAAAAATTTTGTATACTGCTGAAATGTTCACATTTTCACCAATATTTAATTCAAAATGAAACTACAGTCTGTTTATTAAAAGTTTATTTTATGCAGACAATAAATAAAGATAAATCTATTGCATACAGTGTTACCAGTACATCTGGTAAATTAATACATAAATTTTTAACACAAACACACTACTATAACTGTTTTAACATTACAAAAAAAATATTTTATATATGCTTAATTTTATATTAATAACTCATTTAAAAAATAATTTAACTTTTGTCCTAACCATCAATATCATACAATTATTGCTCCGACGGTTTAAAAATATGTGTACAAAGGAACTTGATAATAATATTATGCAAATTATAAAAATTATTATTCAAATGTACTTGTAACTTACAATATTGTAATTTACAGTTATTTATTAGCAATCAATTTAATAATAAAACATTTTTTTTTTTACATTTTACAGCGGATGTAGGCGGTCTACAAAATGTCTGGGAATACCTAAATTTAGCAATAACGGCCTGTCCAATTGATCGAGGCTAGGATTAAAACTTAACAAAGCCTCCCAACAGATCTCGCTTAATTTTGGAATACATAGCCACGCTTTATACAATGTATTTGTTCTTCGTGTCTCGTTATCTTTTGGTTCGATACCACCAAATATATACATACAGCCGTATGATGTCACTGCTGCGGAATGAAAATACAATGAATGAGGAAGAACAGTCTTTTGCATGAGGTGCCATTGCATTTGGGACACATCCAATCTCCAAATATCATCAAAAACACTGTGTCCGTCCGTGCCGCCAGCAACAAACACTTGCACACCACTATCAGTATTTATTTGCACTGCACTGTGACATTTCCTAGCTAGGGGTGCAATGGTATCTTTCATTGAATCGTCAGCTCTTGGTGTTAATTTAGACCACGTGTTATTTTCCAGATCGTACATCGGAATTTCCATAAGCTCTGATGCCCATTCACCTGTGCCTCCTCCAATAATATACAGTTTGTTTCCTACTCTAATTACTTCATGTCGGTATCTGCCTTGAGGTTCACCTTCCTGACCGGTACCAATAAAAACAGGCTCCCACACCATTGTTCGTAAGTCTAACCTGAAAAGTAGAAAAGAAAAGCATTGAAATAACTCCAAAAAAAAAATCAATGATTAAATATTTAAGATAAACAAATTTAAATTGATACAAACTTGTATATATCACAGTTATACGCAAATCCATTGGTGCCTCCCACACTGTAGAAATTACCATTATGGCATAATATTGCCTGACCATACTGTCCAGGTGGCCTAAACCCTGTTACATCCAAAATCTGTAACCTTGCATCACCATTACATGTCCTCCAAGTAATAACATCATTACTACATTTATTACCAAAAGGTGCTCCTGTGCCACCAAATATCTAAAAATTCAAATTTCAATTTCAAAATTCAAAATATCTATCCAGGTAGGCATTTTTCCAGACTTGAATTATTAATTATTACATAAAAAGGTCTGTCTAGTCAGTTTGTGGGTAAGCTCACAAACAGCCCACAGGCTCGGAATGCTGCTCTACTAAGAAGAGCACTACAAAAGAGTCTACAACCTAAGTTCCACACATTTAGGTCAACTTAAGATTCTTGAATGCAAATAATCTAACTAAACAACTAAATATATATTGAAAGTTATACAAATTATATTTATTAACAATAAAATGAAAGATTTATACTAAAACACAGTTCATATTTTCTCTTTCCATTTAAATATTTTTCTATAATAATACACACCATTAAGTATCTACCACTCATACACATAGCATTAGATGCTAATTCCTCTGGCATATTTTCAACAACAATGTGTTGTTTCCATTTTTTAGTAGCCAATGAAAAACTCCAAAGTTCTTTGAACAGTGGCATTCCTGGTGTCCATGTGGGATTGTTCCTCTGTATTATATTGAGAGGTAAATGTGGATTGTAGCCTCCAAAACAATATATCTTAACATCATCGCAAGTAATCCGATGTCCACTTCTAGGCCGAGGACTCGCAAAACCCCGGTATTTTACCTCAGTTATTTTAAAGGGCTCAAAGAAAAAATCCTTTTTTGAGGAAGTCATGACTTTATCTAATTTTCTATCTGTGAAGTCAGCACTCCCAATTCTCTTTTTATTAGTATACTTTTCATTTATTGTAATTGTAATATTGTCATTTTTCCAATTCGAGCATGAGAACAGATGTCAAATTTGGCAATACAGACAGCTGAAACAATATAGCTGCAGATTAAACAGATCGTGGAAGAGTAACCAATAACATAACTGTATCCTTTGAATTGTTAATGTGCTTTAAATTCCAATTTTACAGAATTTTTATTTCTGTTCTAACTATCCGAATGTCTGTTCAATGTACGTGGTCATATGGTAGAAGCTACTAGCGGGGTGATCCGACCATACATGAAACAGTGCATGGTATACCATGTGAGGTGTGAACTTTGTTATATAATGTTGCTAATATAACTCGCTGTTTCGAACTGAAGTACTGTCTCGCTCTGTTGTTCACTCCCAATTTCATCGAAACTAGCTTAGCCTTGCTTTCCAGATGACCGCAAAACTGACCATCGCTCGAAATATAGAGAAATATAGAGATACCCGGTAGAGAGAGCGGTTATATGTCGAATGTGTTTTTTTTTGTGAACGCCCTTGAATGTCGATGGAATTACACAGAATATATTGCATTCTCAGTGTTTTCATCTGCATAACAATAAATGTCTGGACTGTCCAACATATCCTTTATTAGCAGAAAAAAGTGATGTGGAGATAGCACACAACCTTAGCGTTCCCGGCCGTAGACTAAATCGGTCAAAAACAACCTGTAAGCTTTGCCTAGTGAGATAGCAGGTTGCCGCACTTGCACAAACTATCGGGAAGTCTGTAGAAAAGTTACTTCACGAAAATCGCTTTGAACCATACACGATCGAAGGCTTTTGCAATATTCTAAGTTCCATGCACTTTGCCTTACTTTTTAAAGCCACCGTCTATCCCACCGATTAGGTACACTGGAAGATCAGCTGACCAACCATGGCGGATGTAATACTTCCGGCCTTTGATTAGTTGGCGATCCTCAAGGTAAACCAAGTGTGCTAACGGTTTATAATACTCTCCAATATTTTAGATGATAGGCAAATGTCAATTAGCAATAGGCCTGTAGTTAGCTGGGCTGATCACTTGCCTGTTTTAGGGTTCAATGGATAATAAAGGTTACCCGTAAATTCGGGACTACGCTTTTTAAATAGAAACGCCGAAAAAGACGTGTTAGCAAAGAAATCAATTTTAGATTAGAGAAATGTCATCCACTCGACTTATGATTATCTAATGAATCGTAATCATTTATCGTTTTTTCTAATTATTAATCATATTAATTGTATTTTTTTTTATGGGGTCGAAAGTGACCTTTATTTAAAAGTTACTAGGATCCGCCAAGCGTGCGCGGCGGTTGTTTGCGGTTAACTTTTGAATGGCTAAACATTATTCAATCTGTTTTCGATATAACATCCGCGTTCGGCTCAAATATACAAGAGAAAAATTTTATCTAATTATCTCGTCGCATTCTGGAGGCAACAAAACACAAAAAAGGTAAATAAAAGGTAAAAAGGTAATAAAGTTTACCAACTTTTTAACCACTTTCTTATAATTACAACAAATAAACAAAAACGTTTGTTATAACAAACTTCGTTCTATCGAGAAATTGGAATTAAGGACTACTTGAGGATGGATAGATTAATTTTAATCGTAACTGTCACTGCTGTTTTCACTCATTTTAGAATTCTGAAATAATGCTGATATTACGTTGCAACTACTCTTCATTACCCAATCTATTTCTATACCTTCTTCCTCTTTATTCAAAACGTTTATAGCATTTTGTGTCATATTATTGACCTGTTGCCAGTAGTTTGAAAATTTAAATAGATATTAAACAGTAACATTAAACAAATCAACACAAAATAATATAACTTCTGATCACTCACAAACAAATAAGGCAGACTTTACTTGTCATATGGAGAAAATACTAAATCAAATATACAACAATAATAAAATACAATACATTTATTCTTTAATAATCCACTCAAGTGTCATACATAATTTAGAGTAACAACTACTTTGTCAGTACATATTCTACTAAACATGAAATATATTAAACACATTTTAACAAGCAAATACAATATTTATTTTGTTTAATTTGGGCTCACAATTAAGTTAAGATAAAAGGAATATGTAGTTAGAAATGTGAATGAACTAATATTTTTATATATGAAATAAATTTTAATTCCATTAAGCAGCCCTATGCATGCCGGTAGCAAACAGAACTTTCTGTTTGTTTCTCTTCTTCTTGCCGTTAGGTTGTGGGCTGGTGGCTTGGAGTGCCGCCTCGATGGCGTCGCTGAGGACGAGCGTTCGCGGGCCGGAGCCCTCCTCCTGCGGTGGCGGCGGTGCCGGTGCTGCTGTCTTACGAACGCTCCACGTTCCACCCGCTCCCGCCATCTGGAACCCGTAGTGAGTATTCAAACGACATTCAGACACATAGTGAACATTCAAACAATATTTACTACATAAACTTTTAAGACATCTTCAAACTGATTGTTATAAAAAATAAAGCGATTATTTTACCTTTGCAAAAGAAAGTCCAGATGGCGTCGTCACACTTGTGGATGGGCTCGCGTGATCCACTTGTGATAATGATGGCGATACTTGATCATGATATATCGAAGAGACTTCCACTTGTGGCGGAGAGCCATAGGATATAGAAGCGGGTGGAAATACAAGTTCAGAGGAGAAGTCTGGTTTTGGAGGACCCTCCATGGCTCGACGGTAGGCCCGCTCGCGACGACGCTCGTCGCGTTGGTTTTTAGCACGTATGCGTGCACGTTTTTCTAATTCAGCTACAAAAAAGGAATAAATGATATTTGAACATGAATGATATAGAAAGACAGAAATATAACGTTTGATGTACGAAAATAACAATAGAAAAAAATATTTTTGGGAGTATTAACTCACCGGAAAAGTTATTGAGAGCTTCTTCGGTAACAAAAGGTGGTTTTAGATCGAGTTCCACAATATCAAACGAACAGTGCAGTGGTAAGTGGGCGGTATGGGGCATGTGTTTTCTTGTCTGAAAAGATGCGTTTATTAAAATATACTTTTAAGTGGCTCACGAGTTAAATAACAATTCCTATGATGCAAGGAGGATATAAATTATATTGTCTTTGCACCTGTTCGCACAGAGGCAGCGTCTCTCGATGCAGCACTCGTCCCCGTATGACGCTGGGCGCGGCTGCGAGGACCCCCCACGACGCGCTCAGTACACGCACATTCAGACTGTTAAGGAACACTTGTTGGCCATCCTCAGCTGGAATTAAATATAGTCTTAGTCTTATGTGTATGACAGCCAAAGACAGATTTGGAAAAATTTGAGAATATTTTTTTAATATAAATCCAGCCCTGATTACAACACACCCTAAATAAAAAGTTACAAACAAAATATTGACCAGGGCATCTTAGCAATTATTAGCATAATCAAATTCTCTATTTATAATAATTATCTGTACATTTAGTTACCTTGGTAAAAATAGAAGTATTTAGCTTGATTTTGTTTATCAATAGAAATGAAATCAGTTTCTTCAATAGGATCTTCTGGAACACAATCGATAAGAGGAAACTCAACATCAATATTTTCATTCAGATCACATTTAAAAGCTGCAGCCTCAGGGTTTAAATTGGATTGTATGTTAACATCCAAAACTGCCATTTTACTTTCAATGGTTTCAGGGCAAGCCCCCTCATCTGTGACATCAAACCAGTCTAGTTTTGTTGTGGATACTTCCTGTTTTTCATACACTATCGGTACTAAAGATGTTTCAGTTACATTATTGTTTTTAGGTTCTTCATATTGCATTTTGATCTTTTCCTCTTCCATCTTAAGCATTTGTAATGCCTGTTCCAGGTACACTATTTCAGTGGTATCTATCTCTGCTAGTATTTGAGTTTCAATCTGTTGTCTGTCTCTTTGTAAAATGTCCATAACCTAATGAGAATTTATGGTATAAATAAGAGTTAAGTTAGACTTAATAATATTTTAAAATTATTGATTTTTTGTTTTGAGTTTTTTAATATTAAAAACTGTATCATTACCTCTTGTTTAGTAGCCGAGAATATTTTGGCAAAAGGGAACTTGTCAAGTTCTTTGAGAGGCAGTACATGTGTTTCAGGAGCATTCTTAACTTGTCCCCTGGGAGGTGATACCTCCACAATTGTAGACCCACGAAGACGTCTCACAAGTCGCATTGTTACCTAGAACCATATTTAATTAAGTATCTACACATTTATTCCCTTTAAATTAATTCTTTTAATGTATTTTTAATATAAAACTTAATTTATAATATATTCATTTATTTAATTTATTTATTTAATAAAATTATTGATACCTCCTCGGACGTCGGCTCCCACTGTACCATCCGAGTCGGCTTCATGTGTGACACTTGTAATGCCATGGCACACACCGGGCATGGAGGAGGCTGCTTCTCGTGAGCTGTGCTATAGTGTAGGATGCATGCCCAGCAGTACACATGCCCACAGTGACCCACCCGACCGGCCACGGGTGCTCCGAGACATATTGGACATTCAGATTTACCTGTGCTTCTAACTACCTGGAACATTTATATGGATTATAAGTACATATACATATATATATATTTATGTGGCATGATGATTGATAATATACATATTACTATTGATATATTTGTATTTAGAGTATTTAACTGACTATATTTTAATAAGTAAGTAGTAAAGTCAGTTTTGGGTAGATAGATCAAACTTACAATTTCCTCAATTTGCTCCCACTTCAGAGGCAAGTCAGGGTCCATTAAATTGACCTTGTAGTCACCATCTTCCTTGACTACAAACTGGCAACTATAAAATAAAATTATCCATAATTAAAATTCAATACATAGAATTCAAATTTGTTTTAAGTTTGGAAGAAAGATTAAGAAAGATTAAATTACTTGGTAAAGAATCGACTGATTATTTTTATCAACAAATTCAGATATTTGTTGCAATTACTTACTAGGCCCGAAGATAAAGATCATGTTCGTGTCTGTAAGAGACACGCTGGGCTTGCCGACGTGGTCCTAGAACTCTGTTATCTGTACCACTACGAGAAGGGTACATGAAGTTCAACAAATGGTTCAAATTCTGTTTCTTGCTTCCAGGTGTAAACACTGAGCCTATTTCAGGCTCTTCCTCGTCTTCTATCCTGTAATACATAAAACAAATAAACGTATAAACTTTTTTTTTGGTTATTTAATGTGTAGGTTGTACAAGTATTCGTACCCGGTGTTCGGCGTTCCACCCACAACGAAATTGGGGGTAGCACGAGCGCGTGGTCTCTTGTCCATTTGACCTCTACCTCTTTGTGATGGAATATTCTTTCGGTAAGGCTCATTTTTGGGTGTATTTCCTGATCCTTCACGCTTTTTATTGTTTCGTGGCCAAGGTTTATGCGTCAATTCTACATTAAAAGTTCTAAATTAAGTACTAATTTAACTTAATTATGACCTAGAAAATCGACACGTTTATTTTGCATTACTGCGATGTTTGTAAACATGGGAGTTGTAAAATAATATTCACATTATGTAATATTGTGTTGACAGTGCTTCAATAGTTTAATATTACGAAACAACTAAACAAATTTTTTATTGACATGACGTGACTAATCAAGAATGATCTTTTGAAACTCACCTGTATTTTTTTTACAGTCGATGGCTGATGCCCTCGACTGTGGTAAAGATGAACGATTTAAGGATTTCTTGTCCATTCTGGATTCTTCTAACATTCACAATTGAGCGGGATACTCCGCAAGGAGACGAAAATGTTACGTTCAGGGCCGACATTTTAGAAAGCCATGTTTATAATTCAAAAGAATAAGAAAAATATACTTCCCTCACTACTTATTTGCAAAATACGAGTTAAACGCGAAAACAATAAATCTATAACACAAAAAGGGAGTATTTAATACCCCCTTTCGTCGATTACGACGACAATTTTTAACGAAAACTTATTATTTTAATCCGCCACCAATATGGCGACCAGCTCACCAGCCGGCAGCCTCTCAGATAAAACCAAAATGCGCACTTCCTGTAGTCCTTAAAATTATTGATTAGAAATGTTTAAATATGAAACATATAATAATTTGTGTTAAATATTTTTTTATGATTTATTACTTATTTAATGGAAATGTTGAAAGTTTTTACAATAAAAGTAATGCAAATGACTTATATTTTTAAAAGGTTGTTTTATATGACTAATATTGATTACGTAATTTACATATATATACCATAAAAACTAAACTAATTGTTTTCTACTGACTATATATGTACATATATAAGGGTAATTCTTATAATGATAATCTAACAAAACAATTTAATATACAAGTTTTTTTAAAAGATAACATTTTATAAAATTAGTACTTATAACGGTAAATAAAACAGGATATATGTTTCAGATATATTTTTTTATTTTTTTTTATTTTATTATTGTAGACACTATAAAGAGCCATATTTTTAAATTTAGCGGGAAAATGGGTGAGACAATTTCGCGGGTTTTTATTGAAAAGACTAAGAATTTTTTGGCCTTACATAAAATATCTATAATTGTTATAAACAATGGACCATAAGGAAAAGGGTAATTTAGCTATAGGAAAAGCACACGAGCCATTAGAAAATGCTTGTCAACCATTGGTAAGTATAGCTATACGGTTTTTATTATTGAGTAAATGAAAAATGCAGTACAATAATAAAAAGTAACCTTTGAATATTAGTATTTTTCGAAATCCGTTGTTGTTTAAGCTATTCTACATAATTAATCGAAAGTTTTCAAACTAAAATATAATTATATTTCCTTTGTTTTATTCTTCGATGATTTAATATGTTAGTACAATGAAAATTAAAGATATTATCCATAATATGTAAATGTCTAGTTATAATGTAATTATTTATAGACGCATGATATGCCTCCCTCACAAAATAAAGAAAAGAAACAAACTATAACCTTCACGGACAGTAAAATTGCTGATTCTCAAACGAGCAAGTAAGTTATACCAATCTGTCGGTTATTTTATCATAGGTGGTAGAGAAATATGTACTTTGTTGAATACTAAAAGTCTTAATTATGTGAAAAAGAAGTATCAATGTGAATTAATGATAACAAATTAGTCTATATATGATATATAACTTTTCTAAATCATACAACGAAAATATTAAATGTTATAATTTATAGCTATTGTTTAGATTCGAGAAGTGTTGCCATTGTACAATGCCGTAATAAAGTATGCAAAATTTATTAAAAAAAACTTTAACATGAATATATACATTAGGAATATTTTAATTTTTTTATAATTTACAGCACATACAAATCAGTCCTCAGTCAACCGGCCCCGGGCCTGTCCCACTTACAAAAGTTATTGTGGCTGCAAAACAAACGTACTACAGGGCTATGGGCACAATGCGATGAATGTGATCGCTGGCGCTATCTACCGGACATTCTAGATAGACACGAACTACCCAGAAAATGGTTCTGCTGGATGAATCCAGGTAAGACCTAAATAAAAAATCTATTTTGCTCAACTAAAAAACCACACATTTTTCAGATACATCGTTAGCTAAGTGTTCCGATGATGAGACGCCAATCCACCTCCATGATGAAGAGGACCTCATCCACAATGAATATGGAGCAGGGTCTCTGGTGGTGGCCAGTCTGGGAGGCTGGCCGTGGTGGCCGGCCATGGTTGATGACTGTCCAGACACGGAACAGTTCTACTGGCTGGACGGATTCTCTGATATACCAGTAAGTTCCTTGCTGATGTGGTTTGATCATTTGCCGATATCATATAAAATAAACTTTAATATTTGAGTTTTTTTTATGTATTGTCTCTGCTGTTAGCCCTACTGGTCATGACAGATTTATTCAAATGTTTCAGACCCATTACAATGTTGTGTTCTTCGATCAATGCGAGGTGACACGAGCCTGGATAGATCCCACTCATCTTAAACCTTATTTGAAATACAAAAGTATGTTAAAAACTTCATTAAAAAATAAAACATATAGACACCGCTTAGAAGTAGCAAAATCACAGATTGATAACGCCGAAACGTTGTCTCTCGTGGATCGATTAAAAAAGTACAGTTTCATAAATAGATATAAAGGACCAATTGTGAAGCCGAAAAAAATAACTAAAAGATATCATCAAAATTATCGCAGACAATTTAAAAGAAAGTATAACATCGAACTACCGATTGATATTTCAGACTCCGATTATGAAGATATCGATGATAGAGAGAATAATAAGAAAAAAATTAAACCAAACGAAGGAAAGAATACTTTAAATAAAAATAACCTTTTTATTGATAATAGTTCGTTACTTGCTGAAGTAGACACAGAGTCGGCTTTGGTTAAAGATTTTACGAATGGTAAGATATTTTTTTTAATGATTTTCTTCCTTTGCTAGATATAATATTACATGTAAATATTTTACAGATACTTCATCCAACGTTCCCGATACAAACGGACAAATAAATCGTACTCGATCTCCTGGTAGTGACGATTTTGATTTTAATTATAATTGATATTAAAAACTTTATTTACATAGATTTAGATTAAATAATATATTGTTTGTTCAACATTGTTTCTCACTATTAAAATAATTATAATAATATTCTAGTTTATTTTATTTAAGTGACCACTAGTTCAAAAGTAATTATATCCATAGCCAACTTTACTAATAACCGTAAACAAATCATTGATCAGATATATTTTTACTTTGATTATATTTAATTTTTTTTATTATACCTCCCATATATTTTTTAATATTTTCATGTATTAATACGCCGTAGGGTTCCAATAAAAGGCCATTAATTATATTTTATAATTTAAGATTATTGATGTAATTATATCTTAAAACATTATTCTACATTTTTCTAAAGTATCCTACATATTATACTTGGTGAAAAAGACGTATAGGACTCTTGCGAATAAACATTTACAATAAATTTGAGGCCAAAAAAAACTTTTTTTTAAAGATTTAATAACAAATATCAAAGTTTTAGCATATTCAACTTTTTAGACCACTAAGAAAAAAATATATATATAATTGACGCATTTTGTGACCGTATAATGTATGCCGTCGCTTAAGATTTAAAAGCAATAGACTATACGTAATTAAATTATGGTTGAAACGTCTATGATTTTAGATAAAATAAGAAATCCATACCTATAAATTATCGGTGTGGTCTTATTGCGAAATCTTTACAAGAAATATATGAATTAGTTGAAAAGTTGTAGCGGTCAATTATATATTAAAGTCTATTTAAACAATTGGTGTGGTTAGCCTTTAATATGGCGACTATATCATTTGCAAAAAATTTGGTTAACCCGGGTAAGCTGTCGCATTAAAATTGTTATATTTCTTCATATTTATTATTATTTTTTTTATATCTAAGTATAGGCTAAAAAATTTTCATTCTATTTAATTATTACATTTGTTATGATTAATTTCTAACCTTTTACTATTATGTAAAGACCCTTCTAAAAAGACTAGCAATACAAAATGTTTAGAACTAGACAGTGAAAATGTATGTTGTAATTTATTTGAATACTTGCAGCTCTTAAATTAGTGTTAAAACAAAATCAATGTTCACATTTACGATGCACCAGCTTACCGTCTTTGACACCATTAAGTGTTTTACTGCGGAGGAATTACGCTGAAAAGGTAGTGTTTGAGCGCACGAAACCGCATTGCAATGTAGGTACCATTGGACATGTGGATCATGGAAAAACTACTCTTACTGCAGCCATCACCAAAGGTAAATTGTAATATAAATTTTATGGAAGAGTTTTCATTTTTATTCCCAGTATTTTTTGTTTTTTAAAGTTTGAATTGAGCTATCTTTTTCAAATAAAATCTAAGAATAATGATTGTTATATTTATAATTAACATTATTCTACTAGTTTATAATATACCAAATTAATTTGCAGTATTAGCCGATCTTAATTTGGCTCAAAAGAAAGGTTACTCCGACATTGACAATGCTCCAGAAGAAAAAGCCAGAGGTATTACTATAAATGTGGCACATGTTGAATATCAGACAGAGAATAGGCATTATGGACATACAGACTGTCCAGGTCACGCTGACTACATTAAGGTGTGAATAATTACATTAAACAATATAGTTTGCTCATTACAAAATATAAACTAAAAAATATTTACACAGTAATTGGAAATAAAATAACAAAGTTATTTAAAGTACTGGATTATTTATGTTTTAAGTATGAATTATATTATTACAGAATATGATCACTGGTACAGCTCAAATGGATGGTGCAATACTAGTGGTCGCTGCAACAGATGGTGTCATGCCTCAAACTAGAGAGCATTTGCTGCTAGCGAAGCAAATTGGCATCCAACACATTGTTGTTTTTATTAATAAAGTAGATGCTGCCGATCAGGAAATGGTTGAACTTGTGGAAATGGAAATTCGTGAACTCATGACAGAAATGGGTTACGATGGTGATCACGTCCCTGTCATAAAAGGTTACAATATGCAAATTTGTGTCTATTAAATTTCAGTTCTGTGTTTATAAATTTGAGTATATTTTAGGTTCAGCATTATGTGCTTTGGATGGTAAAAGCCCTGAAATTGGATCAGAAGCCATTACGAAACTGTTGGAGGAAGTAGATGCTTTTATTCCAACTCCTGTACGTGAACTAGACAAGCCATTCCTCTTGCCTGTTGAGTCGGTACATTCAATCCCTGGTCGAGGAACTGTTGTCACTGGCCGTTTATACAGGGGTATTTATTGTAGAATTTTCTATTAAACTTCAATTATTTGCTACATTTGATGCCTTAATAAAACTATTTTAAAAAAGTTTTCTTAAGTTTTTATACATAAAATTTTACAGGTTTGTTAAAGAAAGGAACTGAGTGTGAAATAGTTGGTCATGGCAAAGTAATGAAAACCACTGTAACTGGAGTTGAGATGTTCCATAAGACATTGGAAGAGGCGCAAGCTGGTGACCAACTTGGGGCTTTGGTGCGATCAATTAAAAGAGAACAAATCAAACGTGGCATGGTTATGGCTAAACCGGGCACTGTGAAGGCACATGACAGCTTTGATGCAGCTGTTTACATTTTGAGCAAGGAAGAAGGTGGCCGTGCCAAGCCTTTCACATCATTTATTCAATTGCAGATGTTTTCTATGACATGGGATTGTGCTACACAAGTCACAATTCCGGATAAGGAGATGGTCATGCCTGGAGAGGATGCTACGTCAGTATTACATTAATATTGAATTAATATTATTATTGATTAATGATATTTATTTTGTTACTTTTTCTTCCAGCTTACAACTTAGGCTACTAAAACCTATGGTGTGTGAACCTGGTCAAAGATTCACTTTGCGTCTTGGCGATTTGACTCTGGGTACCGGTGTTATCACTAAAATCAACAAAAACCTATCCGAAGAAGATAGATTGAAACTCATGGAAGGAAAGAAAGCAAGGGAAAAGGCTTTAGCTAAGAAGTAAACTGTAAATATTTTAAGATTAGGCCTGTAGTAATATTGTACGCATTTAAATAATACAAATAAAAAAACTGAACAAGTATTTTATTAGAGGTATCTATCACCTTTGATATGCAACTAATTTACCAAGATATTTATATTTCTTTTAAATGTTATATATTAATACCAAATATTTATTTAAAAAATATAGAAATCAAGTAAAGGAATCAAATAAAATTACAAAGATCAGAGGGGATGAAGCTAGAAGTAGAAAATACAATTGCAGTAATGATAAATAATAAAAATGAACGCGATTAAATTAGTACAGGAGCTTCTAGGAGTAATTTTTCGTATAGATATTTGTTATCAAAATTATCTTGCAATCTAAAATACTATGTACTAATAGATGTAGACCAAATATTTTTTAAGAGTTGAATACTATTTTCAATTTCAATAAAAACTTGTCATAAAAAGAGGAACTGGCCAAAGGTCTTGGGAGACGTGCTGTAAGTTGCCCATGATGGATAGATAGCCAGAAATATACACTTATGAAGATATACAATTCTAGAGTACATTATTTTGATCATATTTGATTGAGCCAGCGATTACAATGTAAGCGCTTAAAAGTTAAAAATATATTCGAAATCAACCGACTATTGCTCCTAAACTTTTTAAACCTACTTAGTTGATATTTTCTCTTTAATTAATTATACGTATGTACTGTTTTTTCATACTTTCAAAATGAACTATTTACCTGGCAGGAGGAGGAAACAATTTAATCTAATAAAAATTTGCAATTTAAGCTTAAATTTCACAAACGAATTGCTTAATCGCAAAAATGTTTTTACAAACCAATTATTTATAAAAACCTATCTTGGAGTAATAGACAAGAAAAAATGCAAACCCACTATATACATGTAAAAGACGTGCTATTGGATAGCTATATATTAAAACACTTCATTTATTTTGTAACTTTATTCAAAAAAGTATCACCACAATTTTAGAGTGAAATATTGTCAGTTCTTAAGTATCAAATGAGAATATTTTGTGATAAATAAATTACGACCTCGCCTGCTTATGTTAAATAGGAATACATTAATTAAAGCAAAATTAATGTTTTACATTAGTTTTAAAAGCCTGAGCATCAAAAAACCTCCTCTAATGATACCTAAGTGTACATTAATAATACTATACAAAAGATCAAAATGAAACATTAACAGTAGCTGCATATAGGATGCAGTTTTGAAATACCATACATAATTAATTTGATGCCTGTATAAAAATGAGATTTTTGTTTGCTGTAACATTTGTATGTAAACATATCAGAATTGTGAGGAGTAACAAAATGAACACGAGACTAACAATTTAAACATGCACTGAATAAAGCAATGATTTTTTTTTGTAAAAATATACTGCACTTATGAACCAATTGCAACCTAATGGAATGAAATTAATTGAAGACATCTCCGTGTAAGCCGAGTGCGCTTATCACATTAGAGGGCACTGGGAATTTTATTTATTTCTCTATATTTACAAGTCTTCATCTTCTTCGGGTAAAGCGGTGTCTTGGGCCTCTTTAAGATCCTTCTCAATTTGGTTCTGCCATTGTGGATCCATAGTGACTTCTGGAGGAACAAGAGCGGGCATGGCAACAAACTCTAGGTTTCCATCACCAATCAGCTTTCTTGCTAACCATAAGAATGGTTTCTCAAAATTGTAATTAGACTTGGCAGAAATGTCATAGTACTGAAACAAAACATTTTGTTAGATTTACAGTATAGTTTAAAATGAAAGAATTAAAAGTGTGTGTATGATGTATTTATACATTAAAATAGTAAATAAAATATAGTACCTGAAGGTTTTTTTTTCTGTGGAATACAATTGTTTTTGCTTTAACTTTCCTATCCTTGATATCTACTTTGTTGCCACAAAGTACTATTGGTATTCCTTCACATACTCTCACTAGATCTCTGTGCCAATTGGGAACATTTTTGTACGTCACACGTGAGGTTACATCAAACATGATGATAGCACATTGACCTTGAATATAATATCCATCTCGAAGTCCTCCGAACTTCTCCTGGCCGGCTGTATCCCATACGTTAAATCTGATGGGGCCACGGTTTGTATGGAACACTAAAGGATGCACTTCAACACCAAGCGTAGCGACGTATCTTTTCTCGAACTCTCCGGTCAAGTGTCGCTTTACAAATGTGGTTTTGCCAGTACCACCATCTCCTACCAGCACGCATTTGAATGTGGGCATATCATCTGCCATTTTCTAAGTTTTTGCTTATTACCACCTGAAAATAAAAGTTACAAACTTGAGTTTTATTTTTTCATGACGCATCATGACTAGGTATACAATTAAAGCCGGTGTTGATTCCGCAAATAATCAAAGTATATTCGTAAATAATTAGTTACGTCTTGAATTTATATAAATAGTTTTAAACGGGTACTTTTCACATTGGCAAGTTAAATTTGTTTTAAGTTTTGGCCGAATGGCGCCCAACTGTCCTCACAGGAATTTAGCTCCTCAGTACCGAAGTTAATCACAATTTACACTTAAACTACGTATTTTTATAACAAAATATTATACGAAACAGAAAGCGCGTTACACATACAACATTCTCACTATATATAAAAACACAATTTACCAAGATTATTAAAAAAAATCGAGATTAAACTCCGTGCTCTTAAAAGTCGTTACGGCTCACAATGGCGTCACTTGACTAAACGGAAGAATTCTGTGACAGCCACAGGCGCAATGTCTACATTAGTCAAAACAAAATCTTTTATTTTAAGTTAAATCGAATATTTTTGCTATTTTCTTTATTTACTTTATGTTATAAAAAAATACTACTATATTTATGATTTTTAATTTATCTATTTTTTATATTTATGAGAATTATTGATTTTTAATTTATAAAAAGCTTTTGCTTGAAATCTTGCAGTACTGTTTTACCGACTGCGCCTATTCTGACGTCATTTTCTTTAGCGACTTTCACGCCATCTACAACTTTTTGAGACCTGTCTTCATCAGACTGACGGATGGAAGTTTCGTTCGTTCGTTGTATCGATTTTTTGAGTGAAGTGAACTAGTGTTCGTGTCCTTTAGTATAGTGACGTTTGTTAGAAAAATATCTGTGAATGGGATTGTGTAATAAGATAAAACGTTTATTTGGTGTGTGATTTTCTATTAAGGATGACGAAGGACAGGTTAGCGGCGCTCCAAGCGGTAAGCCCCCCATTATTCTTCAGCTCCTAATATAACTACTGGTTTTCAATGACCTCGAATCCACAAAGAAGTAGGAGTATAACTATGCCTATACTATGCCTTGTGAACTGTTCTAGGTTCCGGGTTTAAACGCTAGTATCCTTACGAGATCCTTAGGCAAGATTTCATTTTTGATCGCCCCACCCGTAACTTCTCTTCTTAATGAATGTTCGGCCTGTCATTGAAGCGAGACAATTTGTTGCGTTCACAGTCTTCAAAGACAATGCTTATCTACTGTTTGTTTTTATAAAAACCTTGCCAACTATTATCAACTGGATTTTAATATTCTCTGCCTATAATTATTACAATTTGTACATTTCAGTAAAATGTAATAATTATATATTGTAATTCCTTATCAAGGTATCAAGTTCAAGGGATACACATTAATACATTCTGTGGGCAAATTTCAACTATTAGTCATGAGATTGTATGTGGGTGAACAGGAAAAAATTTATGTTAAAAGCTTATAACTTATTGGGCAACTGCAAAATTTTAATTCTAAACAATAAATTAATATGATAAATATTATTCTATTAATTTAAATTTAAAACAAGAAAAAATGATTTAATACATTTAATATAATATAGCACAGTTTTTTGAATAATATAATATAGTATAATATATATATATATATATATATATTAAATAAATTGCAGAAAAAACCTCCCCTGAGAGACATTTATATCATTATATATAAATGTTATGCAATGAAGTAATATATTTTAACAACGGAATATCATTTTTTGAGTAATCTTTCTTAAGGTCATATTATTCTTATAATGTTCTGAGTGTTATAAATGTATATATACGTATATATAATTTAATAACACAATAATAACAATGAAACAATAGAAAATATAATAAATTATCTCGGAAGCTGTTAAAGCATAGATAAGAATATGATTAAGATATTTTCCAATTAGAGTAATAAAAAAACATAAAAATGATGTAATCACATTACTGAATTATGATGCATTTATATTATTAATAATAACACATTCAATATATTTTAACAGATGAATGCTTAGTTGAATTGGTTAGGTTAGTTTCAAGGTTAGGTTGAGTTAGGTCTGTGAATTCTAAAGTACAAATTGTATTCTAAAGTACAAATACTATTTTTTATATAAAAAAAAAAATCTATGTTAAACAGTTAACATATATAACCAAATTAGTTAACTATATTTAACACTAAACCTATTAAGTACCGGTCAAATTGACCTTTCTTAAACTTTTGTAAAACTTACACATTTTTAAATGTTATAATATCGTTGTCAAACTACACAACAATTCTTAGAATATACATATAATATAATATAATG
The DNA here is from genome assembly GCA_918358695.1 of Melinaea menophilus ssp. n. AW-2005. Classification (NCBI taxonomy): domain Eukaryota; kingdom Metazoa; phylum Arthropoda; class Insecta; order Lepidoptera; family Nymphalidae; genus Melinaea; species Melinaea menophilus. The sequence goes on from OU911042.1 coordinate 6,247,199, forward strand.
AAATAACTAAAAGTAAAGAGTGAAGAAAATCACTCTTTACTTTTAGTTATTTCCATTGTTACCTGCATTATATAATAAAATAATTTTTAATAACCGGTCAGTTTAACGGTGTGCGGTAGGAACAGGTATACAAGAATTGTCGGCAGGTTTAGTGTTATTGTTTGTCGAAGATAATCTTATTATTATAATTAGTAATTCCTAAGATACTTATCTCTTGATAGATTAAGATTATGATTCTAATATGAAATTGTTTCTAACAGATTTTATACATATTGGAACTTGATATAAATTCTGTCTCTTATTTTAGTCGTATATATATTTCTTATATTAAATACTGAAATTGTTATTATGTAATATAACTATGTTAAGGTTATTATTTCCTTTTCCTTTAAAGATATTTATTAAATGAAAAAGAAAATTAATAAATTTTATTTAATTAACTGTATAAGTTATTGGATTGCTGTTTAAGAAGTTATATTTTCCACAATCACGATAACCAACTAAAATAACAATGTCCTATTGTAACATAATTTCCCTTTTCCCTCGGACCGTGTTACGCCCCTCTGCCCCTCTGAGGGCTGATGTGAAACTTTTCAAGGCCCATGGCATTGTTGGTAAATTTACTTTTTTTACGTAATATAATATTAGAAAAGGTTATATTTAATTTAAAAATTGTTTGCTAATATTTCCCCCCCCCCTTTTTTATTATAAAAAAAATACTTTTTTTTTTGTGTGATAGTTATATCTAGTAGGTAAATATTTTTTTTTCTCGTCGTTCAATTTACTTTTATTGCACGTAATTTTATATTAAAAAAGGTTGTGTAATTTAATATTTAATTTAAAAATTGTTTGCTAATATTTTTCCCCCCCATTGTTTTTTCTATTATAAAGAAAAAGCGACTAATTTTATTTTGTGTGATATATATATAAATAAGTAGGTAAATGTGTTTTTATTGTCGTTCAAAACATTGTACACATAAACGGCTGACATTTTTTTACAGCATATTTCTGTAACGACATTCCTAAACGTTAATAAGTGTTTTTTTTTCGAAACAATTAGGTCAAACGTCTAAAGGAATTCCAATTGCCTCCCGTGTTATATATACAAGTAAAACCGCGTGTTATTATAATAGTTTGATACATCACAATATATTAAATAATTAATTCGTTTTCTATTATTGTTATTGGAAAATTGGAATGTGATTTAACATACGTTTTTAATTTTCAACTTTTAATGAGACAACAAGCGGATACAAATGATAATTTTTAATCTGTTCCAATTTTAAGTTTATTTTTTTATTTGACCTATAAAAATGTATGTCAAACAAAATAAATACATTTATGTAGTAAATACATATAAATAAAATAAAAGTGTCCTGTTGTAATTCCAAAATTAATACCTTTTAATACATATACCGTATTCATAAAAAAATCATTTTTATTTTTTTTCTGTCGGTCTGTTTGATCAGGCTACTGTGACGGCTGGACCAATTTTAATGATACTTGGATACTCTTATATTAAATAACATTCAGCGTGCACAAAGTCGCGTGCACACCTTGTATATAAAGATCTAACGTACCAAATTATCAATTTTAAACCTGTTTCAATGTAATGATAATTGAGATCGATCTCGCGAGGCTGTATATGTATAATTAACATAGTTCTTGATACACTTATCAGCTGACGATGTGTTTCCTGTGCGCGACCTTCGACGTTGAGTCACAAACATCAAGTTTGCATCATCGATCTAGGTTTAATCATTCTCATAATTTACTCACTACATTATGTATATTTAAATTGCTTTAAGATTAGTTTGTTTATGGTACACCCATAACTCACATTGCGTTGGTTACGTTGAAAAACACGACGTAAAGTGAAACTACGCAAAGTGAATTATATTTTTCTATAGCTATGTAAAGATGGAAAATAGGTTCCAGGGTTACGAATATAATAACGCTATATATATATATATACTCAATTCTTAAAAACATTAAGCCCTGTAATGCGACGAAATTTCCCTAAAACCAATATAAGTTTATTAAATTTATAATTTAACAATAACACAGTCTGTTTTAGTTAATGTGTTATCACCCTTATCTTTGCAATATAAATTTAATTTGTATACTTTGATTTAATGAGATTTTAGCGCTTATAAATTTATATAAAATTGTATTCAGATTATAGTGTAGTGTCGGACATAAATCATCTGTTTTTTGTATCGGTTAGATAAAATGCGATAACTTTTTAACATGTTACCGTATTTTTAATCACAAATGTGAACTAAAATATACACTATCGCGACCGCGACTCCGAAGTCGAAATCTACGAGTCACGGAGGGATTTAAAAATATAAATACTGTAAGAAACGTCAGAAAAAGTCAGTAAATGCCAAAACAGTACCAATATTAAGCATTACTTCCTCCATCTTGAAAAATACAATAAAAATAATTTTCTTAATAATTATTTATGTTAAAACGTTTAAGGTCGCTATTAGTGAAAGTGTAGATGACCCTGAGTGCTGTTAGTGAGACTAAAGGCCAAAGATCGTGGGTTCGAATCCCGATCGCGAAAGCTGATTTTCTCAGTCTGGGTGTACCTTATCTCTTATGTAAAACTTATTTTTTTATTACAAGCATATAACTATTATTGTCTACTAAATCTTAATACAAGCTATTAATTTGGTTATTAAAGTTATATGGGGATGGGGGTTGTACGAGTACGAGTATGTTAATGTTACATAATCTGAAAACCCATTAAAAGAGTACAAGGGTTACAAGGGTTGGTTCTGAATAGCCTCATTGTCCGATCGACCTCACTCCTCAGTCGTGCACTCTACATCAGCTGATTCACTGCTTACGTAGCGTCTAATTTAAGATATTGTCTCTCGTAAAGTCTAACTTACTATGACTTATAGATTCTTACTTTTCTAACATTATTAATGTCCATAATTTGTAGACCTTTGTTTTTTTTTTCTTCGTCTTTTTTTTTTTTTTTTCTTTTTCTTTTTTTTGTGAATGTCTCTCCTGTTAGCCCTACTGGCCACTGGCCATGACAGGTGGTAGGAATACTCCTCTGTCTATATTAATGTCCATAATTTCTAGTCCTTTTTTTTTCTTTTTTTTTTTTGCCTTTTCAGCGTCAAAGGTGGGAATACTCCTCTATCAATACTGTATCTAATACAAATGTACTTGTAAATAGTAAATAGCTATAAAATAAAACAAGGACAATGATTTTATTACCAATTCGTCGGTTTATATCCGATCTGTAGCTAACTATTTTACGAGGTCGCCCTTACCGAGCCGCTCGAAGAGCAGATAACCGTTCGCTATAGTCTATATAAATACGAGCAAGGCATTTAAGAATAGATATACTATTATGTGGCATTTTGAAATTCGGTTATAGAGTGCTTATAATTACGAGTTAGTTTAAAAAATTATCAAAGCAAAATCTTTATACAAAATTGATAAGTTTCACAAGATCAGACAGTTATTTACAACTGACCTGACCTGTCTTTTTTTTTTTTTTTTTTTTTTTTTTTTTTTTTTTTTTTTTTTTTTTTTTAATCCTGTTTTCAACCAAAAGATCTTTATATAAAGATATAAATACTTCTCCGCCAGTATCATTATTGTTTATCGAAGGGGCTCCAGTTGCTTCAGTGCTCCCGCCTCTCGGCTTAATTCGATTACACCGATGACTATATCGGTCATGTTACGAACGTGATATCGATTATTTGTTAATAAAACAATATTAACACTAAACCTACCAAGTACCGGTCAAATTGACCGTTCTTAAACTTTTCTAAAACTTACACATTTTTAAACGTTATAATATCGTTATCCAACTACATGACAATTCTTGGAATATGCATATAATATTTTCTTCACTCTTTACTTTTAGTTATATCCATTGTTACCTGCGTTATAGAATAATTAACTTTTAATTACCGGTCCATTTGACCGCGTGCGGTAGGAACAGGTATACAAGAATTGTCGGTAGGTTTAGTGTTAATTATTATGTAAAAGTGTAATTACATTATCGTAATCATTTCAATAAAGAAAATTCTTTATACCGAAATTAATTTTACAGACAGACATTATTGTGATATATATATATGTAATAATTTTAAAGCAATTGGCTTATTTTTGTATTTGGTCCAACTTAACAGAATGTGTGTTAATAATTTTGGCTGTTCACCAAAAAGCCTCCAGTCCTAGCGTCTCCACTAGACAATCGATTTATATGTAACAGTTGATGTAAATAAAATTTTGCTACATGTCTTGAATGTACGAGGTTTTTTTCTATTGATATTATTTAATCACTAGTCGTTAAACGCGATTCCGTCCGTGTATTACCAAATAATACACTCTAATACGGAGAATAAGTTTGTAAGTTTTTGTTTTATAAACACAAAATAGAAATGCCCCATTCAAATTATATATTTTTTTTAATTTTAATTTTATAAATATGTTACAATGAAGTTGTGATGCTATGAAGCTTTATTACAATAAACGGAATATGAAATTAAATCCCATTGTAGTTCCAGGGATTAACGCGTTTGAACAAACAAAAAACTTCGCCCTATAACTGTCATTCATAATAATAATAAATAATATATCCAATGTGTTTAACGAAGTAAAAATTAATGTAATATATATATATATATATATATATATATATACGTAAACTTGAGTTCCGATGAATGCCAACTCTCAGTATCCAGTATCGAATGCACGTGCTGGCATTTATTATCTAATAGCACTGTTGTAGCTTGGTATGTCTGTCGCAATGGTAGATTGCGCGATATGAATTTAGTTTTATTTAATTTTGTTATGTATTTATTAAAATTTATCAAGTTATTGTAAGGGTTTTTACTATATTACATTCGAGTCCGGCTATGTTTTTTTTTTTTATTTTGTCTACCGGCTAATATAATGAAGTTCTGAAGCCGGTTGCCTCAAACTCGTATCGTCAAATGGAGGATAAAAAGTATATAATTAACGTATAAGTATAAAATTATGTATAAATTTCACGTCAGTGGCAACCAGGAATAGAATTTGAAGTGACGTGAATTCACGTCAGCGGCAACCAAGAATAGAATTTTAAATGACGTGAATTCACGTCAGCGATCGCGAATGTTTTAATTATTTGATTTTTTTTAAAATCCCGTAAAGAAATAATACCATTAAAATTGGCAGTAAAACTACGTGAATATGCTAATAAGCAAACAGTTACGTACAGACAATGTCTGTTACACTGTAGTGGTTTAATTAGAAATTTAACAATGAATATATATATATATATTACTTTGATGAAAATACTTTCTCTCATTATGAATAAACATAGCAATTTAATTATGTGATTATCTACTTAAGTGCATTAAATTATATATAGAACACTGTTGGTTTTTCGCGTTTATATGTTTTTAAAAACTCCCAAGTTACTCCTTGTAACATCAGCTATCCAATCTTGAAAGTTCTTCTAAAATCGGTCCAACCGTATCACAGATTAGACCTATAGACAGACAGGCAAAGTTTATATAAAAAAATTGTTTTTTCATGTTAGTAGTTAGTAGTAAGTACCGTATATACATATGCGTTTAGTGAAAAAAAAAAATTTTGAATTACAAACATACACTTTAATTGTATTTATAGATATAGATATAGATCTATCATGATATCTTAATATATAAAGCACTCACTCACTGACTCATTCATCGCTCTACAGCCCAAACCGTAATACCAAGAAAGCTGAAATTTGGACACAAGACTCCTGACATATTGAATAGGTGCAATAAGAAAGGATTTTGCAAAGGTCCAAACCGTTCCAAAGTTACAGCTAAAAAACTGCAAAAAATATAACGCGCCTGTTTGATACCTCCTAGATGGTGTGGAAATTCAAACAAAATGTTTGATCACTTTCGCCTTCCGTTGCGAAGCATGGGTAACCTGTTAGTATTATATAAATAATATTCTTTAGACTTAAATTTATAAATATACATACATACCAACAAACAAACTATATATAATCAATTATTCCGCTGATCAAATACTAAATGAAAGAACTAAGAACACGTTAGGATAAAGAATTAGTATAACATGTTATTATGTACGTATTGTGTTAAATTACTTATATATATATATATATATATATATATATATATATATATATATATATATATATATATATATATATTTTTTACTTTACATTTTAGATTTAATTCAAACTTTAAGAGAGATTACAAATAATTTGAGTTAGTTTTGTAATCAAATATTTGTCTTAGACGTTGTTTTTTATGTTAATTTTATGTTCAAAATAAATATTTACAGTATAACTCTTACATTAGCTTAGCTCACAGCTACTTAAATCCATATGGTCAAGTTGTGAAGGTAGTAAGATCAAGCACTCCCTCCTAATGTTCCAGATATAGAGATCTAATTTATTTTTTCGTGTAGGTAAGAAAGTATATAACAAATTGTCTTGTGAGCACGGTTTGATCATTTCGCCTTTAAGGGGAGGGCGCTAAACATTTTTCTGAGATTTGGGGGATACTACTGTATATACTTATACTAGGTTACTGACTGTGACTCCACTTTTGTTAATGTATATATATATTTTGTAATAAAAATCCTTTTATTCTATTGTAATCATACCTTAAACCAGTTCTACTATTTCTATTGGTAATTAATGATTTAATCAAAACTACTGGATCTAGGAACCTTATGCTCTTGGACTATATTACTCTTGGACTATAGTACTCTTGGACTATATTACTCTTGGACTAATGCTCTTGGATTATATTTCTCTCCTAAGGAGGCTTGACAGGAAATTATACTGACTATGAATCTCGGTTATTTTTCACACCTATACCTCCGATTTGATAAGCAAAAACCCTGTCAGGAATTCAACTTTTAATATTTATAAAAGGGAAATAATAAATTGCTTTTTAAAGAAAATTATTATGAAAATAAATATTTAAAAGTAATCATTAAAGATAACACAGACTACACAAAAATCAATTGTAAAAAAATTACATTAATTTTTATACACACTAATTAAAAAAATAACATTTTACAAAAAAAATAAAAAATAAACTCAGCAAGACCCAGTAGATGTTTTTCGATTATATAAAAAAAAATCCCTACAATTTTTTTACAAATTGAGAACAGTGAAAACAATACAGAACGAACAGAAGTTCGTTCGTGAAAATATATTGTTCTACTAAGATATATATTCACATATACTATATATTTGGATTTTGACTCCGTTATAGTCTACATCATAATATATAACATAATACACTTGTTTCGCTGCTACGTCGCTGTAAAATAAGATTGAGAATATAGGGAATTTATTACGATCGTTTGGTGGTATGTAAAATATGTGTGGAACGGGAACTCTGTCCTCACCATTTATAAACCCCATATAGACCCCAACCCGATTTTGACTGGCTGCCATCAATCAATTGTGTCCTTTTTACATTTAATTATCGTTATTACAATAATAATTAGCTAAATTTATGTTACAATAAAATATTTTTTTTCTGGGAGGTCGAAAATGTAGATCCTAAAAATATTCATATGTTATATATAGTCTTGAAGTGCTGTGCAAATTCGTATACGAACGATGTATAAATATTGTACAAAAATGCAATATAACACGGGCAGGCTTAGCTGGCCGTTCGGGGGGTGTGAAGGTGGGTGGGGGGAGGGGGGGGGTTGGAATTACGTAAGGGTTGCGGCAACGCTCAGTTTACAATACCTTCGATACAAATTGTTCAAATTTTGATAGCTTCGGGGCCGTCGCGAAGTTTAGAGTGTTAACAAAATATTATGACTCTTAATTGGCACATTTTGTTGATTTTTTGTTTTAGGTTTCGTTTTACATATAATAAAAAAAATGTAAAAAAAAAAAAATACTTTTTTTTTTGGTAAATATATCAAATTATTTTATTTATATATAACTTAATGAAATTAAAAATATAGTTCATATTTTTTATATTATATGTTTATGATAATATAAATGGTTCAGGAAAAAATTTGTTTATGGTTTTGAAAAGTGTCCGAACTCGACGCCCGGCTTTGGTAGCTCGTAGCTTTTACGATTTCATGCAAATGACTACAAAAAAACATAATGTCGGCTTTCGGAACTCTCGAGTTTATGCATTTTTGATAGGGTTTATTTGCAAGTAGGTACCTATTACGTTAAGTGCAAACCCGGATCTCGTATGACTTGTGTGAATATTTTTTTATATCATTAATTATATAACGTAAAATATGTTAATAAAAATATACCCTATATATTATAATAACATTGTGAATATTCACGTTTGTAAGCGGAAATGAGTATCTTTTTACAAGTCTATCTTTTTTTAAGTTTTACTTAACCAAGTATGATATTTACATTAATTATATTTAAAAAAATATTATAATGCAGTGTGAAAATACCCTCTGGATAAAGTAATCTGCAAATCGGTCGCTATCGGCCTTTTAAAGACTCTTCTTTCCCAGGCGACTTATATAACTGTAAACCTCTTTATCTAACACTACTCTGATAACATTTCAAATATATTGACACTGATAAATATGTTTCCTGGTTAAATTTAATAAAAAGAATCTGTTTATAAATTTTTTATATGAGAATTGATGAAGTAAAGATGTTTAAAAACATGTTGTATCCTTTTCGTTAGGTCTTTATATATATATATATATATATATATATATATATATATATATATATATATACGTTAGGTTTGTCTGTATTGTTGTATAGTGTATATTTATATGTGATGACTCTGATATTTGAGTATATCTTGCTAATATAAACAAGTAAGTGTAATTTATTATTATTTTTAAGTTATAAGTCATTTTCCTGTTCACAAAAAATTATTCCACATTTTTACTATACACTAAAATTTTCTTGATAGCAACCGAAGTGAAAAATTTTCGGCATTTTAACAAAGACAATGTAGATATTAAATGTCTTAGGTATAATTAAATACTGTATTAATCAGTTCCGGAATATTACGGATTTTAATACTTCAGTTCCGTAAGTTGTAATTTCATCAAAATTTGTATGTATGCTTAAAGTCTGAAAAAACTAATCTGAATGACTTAGCATCTAATATTATTCTGATTCAGTGTACGGAATTACTATGCGCTTACGGATAATATTACTTTGATTTAGCTTTCGCCTCTTATTTTACGGACATATTTCCAACGAGCGTGACTGTCACAACACTGAAGCGATATTCTTCCGGAGGCGTCCGGAATTGAATGTCATTGTGTGGTTTTTTTTTTTAACTACACACAGAAAGAAATGATTTAATATTATTATTATTCTTTTATATCATGTAAATAATACATATTATTTTCATATTAAGACTTATTTTGCAAGTGCTCGCTCAAGTTACTTTTCATATTTCACTAATATTAATTCCCGATGTCATAAGTGAAGTAATAAATAACATCCCGAGGGTAAAGCGGGCGAGGGCGAGGGATGGGACTTCTTGAAAATTCTTTCGAAATGTCGCATTTCATTAAAATAACTCACAAAAGAGTCATCCTAAGTGTATTAGGTAATATTTTAGGCAAGTCGGGACCCCCCCCCCCCCACCCCCCGTTGTAACAGACGGCGTTGTTACACAATCTTTGAAGACGTGACTTGTTCTATCGGAAATTTCAGTTTCTTTACTATTTCGTATATAACTTGCTGGATTTATTTTGAAATTCTTAACACTTTATCGATGATAGCTAAGAAATGATGTAAATGTTAAAATATAATTTATCCTTGTGCAATTTTTTGGAGTAGCGATAGAGTGAAGTAAATATAAATGAGTTTCACATAACTTTGGTTGGTATCTCCTACTTTAACTGCTACTACTTAACCAACACTCCCCTGAACTTATCCCAATCATCGGTCGTAGCTGCTACTACGTAACCAACACTCCCTGCATTTATCCCAATCCATCGATCGACCTATCCTCATATAAGAATCCAAGTTAAAACATATTACTTGCCCTTCATTTCTCCTCATTACGTGATTACTTCCCAGCTACTAAATCTAAAACTTTATGAAGCTCCTTCTCTAATCCAATCTAACAGAATTCATTACAATAGCTGTGGTAGTTGTAGCCAACCGTTACATAATTTAGTATATTTGCTAAGGTCTAGTTGATAATCAGATATTAAATAGTAATGGGTCGCTCCGACCTCCCGACCTTCTTTATCTGTCTGTCAAAAATAAGCCTCCTGGGCAATAAGCAGACTCTAAATTTTGAGTTAACAGTATTAAGTCAGTTTTACTAATGAGTAATGATATTTGTATGTTTGTGACAGAAAGAGGTTGTGTTTTATTCAAATATACCATTCATACTACGTACGCGCGGAATGTGGTTTTTAAAACAAAATTAGCCAAGTTACTCCTTATAAAATCACCTATCCGCGAGTGGAAGTCCGGTTAAAATCGGTCCAGCCACTTCAGAGATTAGGGGAAACAAATGGACAAATTTAAAAATTGTTTTTTTATGTATGCATTTGTAAAAGCTGTTAATTTAGATTTACCAACAGACACTTCATTTTTATTATTTTTATATATATGTAAGTATGTACATTTATTAATTCTATTAAGAAATGTTAAAATTTATTTAACTTCACCGTCAGAGGTCTAACAAAATTTATCTTATTATAACTTTTGTATTATCCATGGATTTTCGTCCTGGAGCTCCTCCATCCCCACTTTGGTTGAATTAAAAACCGGCCCCGTCTATATAACCGCAATCTATTATTTTTAATTCTTATCAACGTTTTCGAACGTTTAAAAATTTTAAATAATGCTTTCACTTCTACCCGCTTAATATAATTATTCTACCAAAAAAAAAAAAAGATTTTAAACGGACCTAAATAAAAATTCAATTACAAGTAAACTTTGTTTAATGCTACTGAATAATTAACTCCGACACCACTGTTTGTTCGTGAATCCCGGTAAAAGAAAAGGGTTAAGGTTAAGGCAAAGGTCACTCCATTTAGTCGAACGGTCGCCGTACACGCGTAAACATAAAAGACTGTTGATATAATGTCCTAATAAAATAGCGATTCATATAATAACATACTTGATAATGTTATTTCTTTGTACATGATACAGAACTGACTGGTTCGTCGGTTCGTTTGTTGTATCATCAGATTATATTATGGCGTTATTATGAGTAGGTATTGTATGGTGTTTCATGGGATAGCGGAAGGTATAGGTTTTATGTTATATTAAACGATCCCTCACTAGCCTTATTGAGGAGGAGACGGGCAAGGGCTAGTCTTTTTTTTTTTTTTTTTTTTTTTTGTAATAAGTTTTTACCATATTAAATTAGGATTTTTAAATGGCGATTCGCGGCTTTAAGTTTCTTTGGTAGAATGACAGTACTTATGTTAACGTTAAGACAAGATTCGTAGACAGACAAATAAGACTGTTGAATAATTTTTAATATTTTTTTAATCTTAATTTATACCGAGTGTATTAGGTTAAATGATAATAAACTGTTGTACTGAATCCATTAAATTACAGCGAGATTCGTCCCACTTAATTGTGATAATAAATTAGTTAAATAAGAATTAATTCAATTAATTATTTATAGTGTGTATCCCGCCTTATTTATATTATAAAGCCCTATACATAATTCTGTAATATAACTTTTGTATTACGACCCCAGTAGGTAAGGGTAATGTCGGCTATAATATTTTATATTTGTTATACGGCACAATGGAACCTGTGACAATAGTGCTAGGTTATAACATGCGTGACTAAAATAAACCACCTCACATATTAAGTGTCCTTCAGGATAATGGTCATCTAAAAGTTAATAATATCAGGGAATAAAAAAAGTTCGTTAACTACCCTCCCTATAATCGCCAGTGTTATAAGAAACTAAACTAAATTTTCGTATAAGAATATAATTGAAAAGAAAAGTAGTGATATCCAAGTAATTTACGTCATAGTTTCAAAAGCTTTAGAGTTGGATCCAATGATCCGATTTGTCCGATTGAAATACGTGTCCGGAGTTACAATATTTCCACACTAGCACACCCCTCGCATACATAAACTAAATTAATTTACTACTGAAATTTATATATATGAAGTATAAGCTAGGTCACTTGTCCTTCTAACTCCCATCCGATTCCCGTTCATAAATTCTTTTATTGAAAGTACGAATCTCATAGCGAGGCTCAAAGCGAGCTTTTATTCATCCCAAATAAATGTACCATTCCAAAGTTGAATTGACTTAAATGATTTCTTTTCGTTAATCGTAATAACATCGACGAATCTGATACGGATTTAATGTTATATATATACAGTAATACCCCGCTTTACGCGACCCCGTTATACGCGGTTTCACTATAACGCGGATGCAAATTTCGCACTCAAATGCCTCGAATTACGCGAAAGAGTGTGTATAAATATAATGTAGTCATCAACAATAGATGTATATTTTTTTATGTATTGCATAAAGTGTTCCTAGAAATTAAAATGATTTGTATTTTTTTGTAATAATTTTTGACTATGTTTAATCATAAACCTCGTTATACGCGAATTTCAGTTAACGCGATTTTTTTTGGAACGTATTACTCGCGTAAAGCGGGGTATTACTGTATATATATATATATACAGTAATATTTGAACATTTATATATAACAAATTGTTATATCATAATAGTAAAATCCTTGTACAAGTCCATTAAGTTTTATTTTCACATCGCCGATAAAAAGATGCGAATCGCTGTGATATTGTTGTTTTTATAGCCTTTGTGCCTTTGTGATAATAATTTTAGATATTAAAAATAGAATGGGGATATTTTTAATATAACGTAGGTAGGTGGGTGATAGGTCAGAGTGCAACACGTGTGCCCTCCGTGAGGTCATTATGGATACACTATATATACAAATGAAATTGAAGTGTCCGTTTGTTATTCCAAATTAACGTTTCACTGAATGCGTATGAAAGTATGTATATATGTACGTTAAAAAGTTTTTTTTTATTAAATTGTTCTTTGTTCGTCTGTCTGAAAGCTGGACCGATTTTAACAAGACTTTCACTTGAAGATAGCTGATATTATAAAGAGTAACGTAAACTAATTTAATAAAAAGAAAATCCACGCGAAGAAAGTCGTGGACAAAAGCTAGTGAAACACTAACAATTTTAGTATAAAAGCTAAAAATATTTAAGTAATTAGTCCTGTTGCTTTCAAAGCGGAGACGAAATTAGATACACAAAATTGAATAAGGCCCGTCAACTTGGCACTCTCTATATTAGGAGAATGTTGTTTTCTTGGAAATTATGAGTTTGCTAAATTGAGTCAGTGTGAGTGTGAGTGTGTCGGTCGGTCCCCCGCGGCGCTTGTAATTGTTCCATGTGCTATCATGGCACCAGACAAGCCCTGACCTACATATACATATACACCGAAATACTATCTCTGTGTGTGTGTGTGTGTGTGTGTGGGTGTAGACAGTTTTAATTTAATTTTATATATATTTACTTATAATATGATATTACGACATATATATATATATATATATATATATGTTAACCCTCGTCTACAAATTTGAGTTCTCATAATTTAAGAGTGAAGTAATGAATCGTTTCTGCAATTAACAATGATATTAAATTTGAGGGTAGACGCAGGTTAATGTATTAATGTGTCGTAATTACGTGGTGTGCGTTTATTATTCGAATTAATTGTACGATTTAGGGTAGGTTAGGTAAATATATGATAATTTAAATGTACGAGTGTCAAAGTCATTTGGTTCCCCCTCTCCCCTTAACCCCGTATATCCGGGGCTTTGTGGGTACGAGGTCTACCCCTATAAATTGAATAATGGCTAGCTCGCCTCGGCTAAGTGGTTTCAATATTGCTTTACGTGCTCCCTGTGATGTCGGCTCCCGCTCGCATACGGCTGTGAGATAAAAAATGTTCTAATTTTTTTTATTGTACTCGATTCTTTGACTCGTAGTAGTCTCTTAATTCTTCTGGAATTAAATGTACGTAATATAATGTTGATTGTGTGTGTGTTTTTATAAGTGTGCGTGCGGACGTGTGTGTGTGTGTGCGTGTGTGCGTATCTGTGTGTACGTTTACTCTTTTCTTTCTGTAGTTATAATTCTCTTACTTCTAGAATTCAATGTACTTAATATTATTGATTGTGTTTTTTACACGTATGTGTGTGTATGTGTGTGTCTATGTGTGTGTGTGTGTGTATCTTTTTTTGTTCAACAATTCTCTTAATTCTTCTAAAATTGTATATTAATACATAATATTAATGATTGTGTGTGTGTAAGTGTTAGTCACTATTGACTGTGTGTTTTAATTTGCAGGCGCAGAGTGACGATGACGATGTCGGTCCGGACGACGTCAACGTGCCCGTGGAAGGAGGCTTCATGGACGAATTCTTCAGTGAGGTAAGAAAATCATTCTACATTTTATACTTAACTTAAAATAATACTTACATCTGTTTGAATTTTCAAAAGAAAACATACTGCAATAAAAAATTTAATTCATTACTGGTCTACATCTGTTTTCTTAGAAATCAATACCTCAAAGGAGGTTAAGGATCGTAAAATATCTACTTTAGAATTTACTACAATGATTATTAATATTATATATAAATATAGGGAGGTTTATATAATAGTGATATTTAATTAACACATAATTTAACACAAGCGACTCATTATTGTAGGTATAAATTAAAAAGCAGAGAACAGCAACCGTTAAAATGTTAGTGAGTAGTATTTTTATATGAAGGTCGTGTTTTATTCATGGTTCTATGAAATATAAAGAATCCACTTAGTTTCTTAATTGATAATAAGTATTCAAAATTTTTATTGAACGAATCGAACGAAGTGAGCGGAGCGTTCTACTGGAGACTTTTTCACATTCTTTGTCACAAATGGGCTCGAAAACTACTTGACGGAAAATTATGAAATTTTGCTATAATAAAAACACACATTAGATAATGGTTGAAAAAAATGAAAAATGTCAAAAAAATATATATATATTTTTAAATATCATGTTAAAAAAACTGATATCTGATATGATATTTAAATCAATGGAAAACGATGAGCCATTACACCGGGCTTGCTTCGCTCAATATGCAAACGGTTTATATATTTTTTTGTTAACTAAGTCTTTGGTGGTAGGAGTTTATCCTCAGTGTCAATGTTTGTTTGGAAGTATATTGGAAAATCTCTTTACTTTTTAATATACCGACGGTTAAGATGTATCTTGAAAATAGTAAAGAACTTGCTTAGTATTTTAGATAAAGAATATAAGAAGGGATGGATGGGGAAGGGAGGGAGGAAGAATATACACACTGTTGAGCTTTATGGCTGCAATATATTGAAGTTGGGAAGGAGTTAGGTGATACTTAAAACAAAGAATAAAACATCGGATCCTTTATAATCCTTTATAACTCCTTATTGTAAAATTATATATAATTTTGTTACTTATACTTTTAACGTACGTACGTAAAATACAATAATCTCATTCTATATTTTTTAATATCTTTGAAGAAGCCTTAAAAGCCTCTCTTTTTCTCATCTACCATTTTCCATTTGGAACAGTAGTAGGTACACAATGAAGCGCTTTAAGCGTCACGCTTTAGCCGTATAAATAGACCGACTCCTGACTCGAGGAGGTGAGTCGAATGTCTCTGAAGACTAATTTAATAGCTAAAGCTACTCCCCGTATAATATAAAATCTTTTCTAAATTACACGAAGACTCCAGATACCGGTAAAATTATTTAACTTTTATCGCTTTATTGCCATTTTTTATACTCTGTTACATTTCGTCCGCCGACCCCTTATCGTTCGTTTGTTATTGTAGAATTCTGAGTTTATGCGGATTTATGAAATGTTTTAACGATTGTGGTTACTCTGTGATTTTATGAATGTTATAAATAGTTAACACGAAGTTACACAGTCTAAATGTATACAAAGTCTAAATATAAAATAAAGGTATTTCTGCACGACATACGTACATGAGGCCTCACAATAATCGTTTTTTCTCTCTCTCTCTCTCTCTCTCTCTCTCACACACAAACTATCTTATTCTCTCTCTCTCTCTCTCTCTCACACACAAACTGTCTCATTCTCTCTCACTCTCTCTTTCTCCCTCTCTCTCTCTTGTCTGTTTTTTTGTTAACTAATGATGAGATTCGGTACGGTTACATATACCCTTAAAATTACAAGAAACACTCTATTTAGTGTTCGGTTAATTTTTACATTAACGAACATTAATTAAATGGATATTAAAATAATTGCAATTTTAATTTTATTTACAAACTAGACGATGTGGAACTCCGACATTCACGTACGTACCGGTTATCAGAACAATAACTATGCTAACTATTGTTGGTAACTCCGACATGTTACTTTAGAACTGCAATGTGTTTTACGTTCCACACTGAAGTCTATAAGTCTATAACTATGCTTTTTTTCCCTTTTTTATCCCAATTGATTTTCCTTTGTCCTTCCGTTTTTGTAATTTTAATAAATGTAATCATATTTTTCGCTCACAACTCAAGAGGCATAATAGAATGAATGATGTTCTTCTCCGAGATGTGCTATAAAAAAAAAAAAGAAAAGGTTTTCGCGCATAATATTTGTTTGAACAAAATATTCAGGCCCGAGGCAGCGACAATCTAAATAATGCCTCTGAAGTGATGCAATGAGAGCGAAACGGGAAGTACCAAGGCGGCTTGGTTTTATATAGAAAATGAAGTTATTTATTCATAATATAATTATTACACAATACTCTGGATTCCATATCATTGTATTTTTCTTTTATTATGTTAATAATTTTAATATATAATATGTTCTGTGGCGATAAGAGTTAATGATTGCGCACAACGCTATCGACCTCCCATGTATTGATGACGTCACTAATTTTAATCAGATAGACTCGCAGACTTTATAACAGACTAAATAGCGTGTTAGGGTTGCGTTGTAATAACCGTTATAGCTATATAACTTGCATATATATATAACGTATTGATTTTGTTTTTTGCCACCCCTCAGAGTCCGTTGGGTTACCTTAATAAATCTCGGATTCCGGTTCAGGGATAGGCTGGTTTGTAATTGGATAACGGACGGAACCATTGGGAATGTGAGATTCTTGTTTTGTTTGTGTGTGTATAAATAGTTTGATTTATGTGTTTAACACTAAACCTACTAAGTACTGGTCAAATTGACCGTTCTTAAACTTTTATAAAACTTACACATTTTTAAACGTTATAATATCGTTATCAAACTACATGACAATTCTTAGATTATGCATATAATATTTTCTACACTCTTTACTTTTAGTTATTTCCATTATAACCTGCGTTATATAATAAAATAACTTTTAATTACCGGTCAATTTGACGGCGTGCGGTAGGAACAGGTATACAAGAATTGTCGGTAGGTTTAGTGTTAAACAATAAAGTTTTACTTTTTAGTAATCTTTAATTTTATTTAAGGGCTTTCCACGTAACTTTTATGTACGTACGTAGATGTATATATAATACTTTTATACGGTCGGCTTAAAAACTTTTCTAACCGAAATTTTTATTAAATTTTCGTGTAGCCCTTGTTCGGAGAGTTGTTATACCAAATACCCTGTTTAAAAATGTATAATGGATGTATGATTAATAAATTATTATAATACATTCACAAAATGAAATTACAATATACATTTATTAATAAAACAATACAATATATATATGAACCATCTGTATCGGACTTGGTATTCATATAATTCGTGAAATTCATTTGCATGTTATATGTACGTGAGTGTTGTGCAAACGCCAACGCACTGCGACCGCATTAAGTAAAATACAACACGACACGACCACGACACGACAATGTGACGCCCACGGGCACTAGACGACGCCGGCCAGACGCCCACAACGCAACGAATCCGTGACGATATTGAACGTTGAAATGTTTGCTGTGCCCTCTGTATATTGTCTGGCTTTAATCTATTATTAGTTTGACTCCTATTAAGTTCGTTTCCATGTGTGGGTGTCTTAATAATATAGCCTGAAAAATAAAAATAGAAATAAATGTAAATATATAACTATATAATGGATACATAATTGCTTATAATTAATTCAATTATCTTCACATCTAGATACGCCATAATCATGTATAATTCAATTAATATCATTTTCAATTCCATTTTCAGTATTTTATCCTACGTAACTGAGGTATAATAGAGGGAAATATGAAATAATAGAACAAAGAAATGGCGAACGAGGCATTCGTTATCGCTTGACGCTTACAATGATAAGTTATCTCTGTAATCAGATTAATTTGTGACTCACCGTCTATTAGTTGAGGTCATCCGTGACCCTGTACACCCGATCCCACCCTTGAACCCCAATTAGGGAATATTTGAACATATTTAGATGATAGTTATGTAAAAATATAGATTAAATTCGTTTCAACCGAATCTTAAGTAACATTTAGGCTAAGGTTGCTTACTGGAAATTTCTTATATAGAAAGAAGGCTGTTTTCTCGTCTCTTTGAAAACACGATGAATAGAAAGTAGACTTTGAAAATATTATTAGGGTTTTCGGTGATTTTTTTTTAGTACATTAAATATTCAATATATTAGCGAAGTGGTTTGTTGATAAAATTACCATAAAATATATCCCTATCGATAAAAATCTCTGAGATTTCTTTAAAGTTTGCCAAAAAACAATGCTTCGTTCGTTCTATATTGGATGGTTGCCAAACCCCCCCTCCCCTTTCCCCGAATTAAAGTTGATAGTCCTGAATTTCTCTTATCGTCTGTCGACTCTAACCACAAGTCAACCGGTTTCCTTCCTCTCTCTAATCACATGCTACTTTGCGATAAATTTGTTTTACTTGTGTTATATTTCGTATGAAATGGTATTTAGGCTTTGATTAATGTTACCGAATGTTAATATTTCAGTAATGTCTGATATTAACGATTTATATTAAGTTACGTTTTTTGGATTGCATTGTTTTCGTATTGTTTTCCGTTCAGACGTAATAAATTATAAAATATATAAACTCTTACATTTTTTTTATCTTTATCTTTTGTTTTGTTTTATTAAAATTATATACTCCTATGTTTGAAAGGAAGTCGCTTGTTTGATAAAAATATCGTATACACGACTAAAGAATTTTCTTCATATATTCCTACAACAATAATATCATAGTAATTCGTCAAATCTAAATTGTAAAATATAATTTATGGATTGATTCATAATATGATATCATTTGTAACTTTATATGTGTATATATATAGCATGTACAATGCATAGAAAAAAGAGAGAGAGAGAGAGACATTTACATCCCGTCCTGAAACACCAAGTTAACAATAACGCCCTTGTAACAAACAACAAATGCATTTTTTCCTCGTTATTATTATGTTTATTAAAATGACCTCCTCTATTTTAAATACATATAATTGATATATTATGTAACATACACATATCATGTGTGGTCGCTAAATGGAATGCATTATATATGTTACACATATATACATGTATATATATAAAATTTTCTGTATCTTCTCAAAAAAAATATGTTTAAAAAAAAATGTGTTTGAGTTTTCTTTACCACGATTTTCTTAATTTTTTCGCCTTCAAGGAAAATAAATTAGATTTATTATTCGTTTGATTATTATCAAATTAAATTAATTCGTTCAATTAATTTATTATGATCATTCTGTTGTCCAGTTTAAATTAAAATATCTTAATTGTTATAATATTCATATAATAATTAAAAATATTATAAAGTAAGTGAAAATATCGCAAAGGTTCAAAACTAAAGGTCAACTCGGCACTACTTTATTAGTCTCCCAAGAACCAATTAATGTTATTGTAGAAATGTTTTCCTTTGAGGCTACATCTTTGTAAAAATACAAACAGACTTTTATATATAAATATATATATATATATATACCTAAACACAAATCTTACCCAAAAAGATTGTCGAGTTCACACGATTCATAGCATCATAACTCCAAAAAACTAAGTTATATATAACATTATCTTATACCTATATCAATATTAACACTAAACCTACCGACAATTCTTGTGTACCTGTTCCTACCGCACGCCGTCAAATTGACCGGTAATTAAAAGTTATTTTATTATATAACGCAGGTAATAATGGAAATAACTAAAAAATATCATATGCATATTCTAAGAATTGTCATGTAGTTTGATAACGATATTATAAACGTTTAAAAATGTGTAAGTTTTACAAAAGTTTAAGAACGGTCAATTTGACCGGTACTTGGTAATAATACATTTTCATACTTGTATAAGAAATATTATACTTGAAAGAAAAATATAAATATGTATTTGTGAAATTTGGTATAAGTTACCTTATTTAGTATTGTACATATTTGAAATGTAGTGATTAATGAATTATATTTATTTAAAGGTGGAAGAGATACGAGAAATGATAGACAAGATACAGGCCAACGTCGAGGAGGTGAAGAAGAAGCACAGCGCGATACTATCAGCTCCGCAATCAGATGAAAGTGAGTGATAACATTATCATAACATACGATATCTGTGATAACGTATTTTGATACTACTTCGAACAGGGGAACAGTCGAATTTTTATCACAATTTTTTTTTTTTTTTTTTTTTTTTTTTTTTTTTTTTTTTTTTTACTTTGTTTTCCCGTACATAAGGGTCGGGTTAAACTTAAAAATGGGATCTCATATTTTTTTGTTTTTTTTCGTAATTTTTTTTTATGTACAGTAATACCCCGCTTTACGCGACCCCGTTATACGCGGTTTCACTATAACGCGGATGCAGATTTCGCGCTCAAATGCCTCGAATTACGCGAAAGAGTGTGTATAAATATAATGTAGTCATCAACAATAGATGTATTTTTCCGTAAAAAATAAGAGTATGTATTGCATAAAGTGTTCCTAGAATTAAAGTGATTGATTAAAATCATTTGTATTTTTTTGTAATAATTTTTGACTATGTTTAATCATAAACCTCGTTATACGCGAATTTCAGTTAACGCGATTTTTTTTGGAACGTATCCCTCGCGTAAATCGGGGTATTACTGTATATGATTAAAGTATTGGACAATTTCACAGATTTAATTAATTTTTATTGCGTGTACCTTATATATATTTTTAAAATAGCCTCTTAAAGATCAAGAATTGTATTGAAAATGCCAAGACCAATGATAAGAGAGGAAGTTTTAACTTAATCTAAATATACGTAAAGGTTGATCCGTAGGCGGTTTGAGTGAAAAGAAATTGTATCTAAAAATAAATATTATTCCAATACTGTAGGTACAACACCTACGTCATAGGATTATATTGCAGCGTGGGAGGTGAGCTTAATTCAGCAAAGTGCCCCCTCATTAACTGGAGGGGGTGGACAAATAATTGTATTGAGTTTATTTTATATAAATATATATATATATATATTATCATATAGTTGCAGTAAAGTTATTAAGTTAATTGTTGTTAACTCGCCGACCGCTTGCATTTTTTATGCCCGTATCGATTTATTTTTGTATGCAATAAATTTTGTATAGAAAAATATATTACGCTAACGTCCTGATATCCGATCCGATCTTAAATTGATTGGGCTCGAGACGGAGTAGGATATGAGGTTATCCCCCCCCCATCCGGTCCACACCATTCCCCTCTATATCTCGCTCAACCAAAATAAAATTCATTACTCGTGTTTCATGATACCGAATGAAGTCGACATGTTGTGTTTTAATCTGATTTAACTTTGCAATAAAGATAGATATCTTTATCTTTTATCTTTATAGACTTATATTGCAACTAAGCGAAAGTTGCCTATTTGCTTCCATGAATATAAACAGATTATCTGATATTTAGAGATATATTTTTGTTTTTTTTACTATTTATAATATTAAATTGGAAGGAGTTGCTGTTTTAGCTTCATTACCTTTATTCGGTAATCGTGATCAAACACAGCACATTACTTATTAAGTAGAAAGTATGATAATAATTATATATTGCGATTTACTTCATGCAACATGGACATTATTACGTTGAAACTTAATTTATAGTCGACTATATAGCTGGTGTATTGATTCATTTGATGTTACGTAAACGTAAGAGAAGCAAGAAATTTATTTAACTCCGATGCAGTTAAAACAATGATTTGACTTGAAAACTTGGTTGGCGAATCCTAGGATCCGCCAACCGTGCGCGGCGGGTGTTGAGCTGAGCACCTCTCCTTTCTTCTTTTCTTGATAACTTTTGAATGGCTTAAACATTTTTTTAATCTGTTTTCGCCATAACATCCGCGTTCGGCTCGAACATACATGAGAAAACTTTTAGCTAATTATCTCGTCGCATTCTGGAGACAACTGAACACAAAAAGGTAAAATGTCTCCCAAGCGGTTAAGAGTAAGTCACGCCCATTTCTGGTAGTATGTTGGATTAAATTCCATCTTAAATTTGTCGTTGTAAAGTGTTTACTTTGTTTGTGTGTGTGTGTGTGTGTGTTTTTGTGTGTCTTTTGTTTGTTATTTCTGTCTTAATTGTGTCTTTTATAAACACGATAATTGTTGCTCTTTGAAGCGCGTCCTCAATAAAAACGATTTCGATTCGGGCGAATCGGGAATTTTTGGTACGTTATTTATTTTTCAAATTATCGTGAAATGCTACACAGCCGACAGTGAAGGTTCATTAAGCCTTTATCTCTGTCTGTTTGTACGTAATAATTTATTTGTTTGAGTTGGATTTTAAAGTTCTTTATATTATTATAGTGAATGAAACCCAAATTTTTAAAAATATCAACAAGTAAAAATGTTGTTATGTTTTTAAAAATATTTCCGCTATTTTTCGTCGGTTTCAGTCACGAATTGACCATTTATTTAATTGTGTTTTCAACTTACTCTTGGCTCCGACATTCTTATAGTTTTCTAAACTTGACACGTAACACTTTTGTATAAAGATATTATAACTGAATTAACTGGTATTAAATTCACTTGTGTATCAAGGGAGTGGCAGGAACCCTATTTTGATACGGTACGTATCTAAATAAGCCCTTCCGTAAAGACACTCACCAGCTTAAAATAAAGCTACGAGGGTCCCAAACGCTCCCTACTCTGAGAAGAAACACAACAAACTCAGCCGGTTTTCTATATTGTGATCAAAAACGTCAATACATTTAATGAAAAAAAACTAGAACAATCGCAATCAATTCGGTAATTAATATACTAGTGGTAATATATTAGTGGTAATATACCAGTGGTAATATATTACAATGTTAAAAAGAATATATTAATTATATTAATTTACCTATTAGGTACCAATATCGATTTCTTTAGTTTTTTTGTCTTTTAAGTAATACAATACTCGAAAGCGACCTTGGCAGCAACTTACCCATTTCCGCCGGCAACAACATGGCCGACTTACTTAACACAATTAAAAAGTTTCTATTATAATATATATTATAATTAAAAATAATAATAATATGTTATATTAAAAAGTAATTCCGGAGCCGTCGGTGGCGCGGTATAATTATGCGAAGAGGGTTTTTGATATAGTGACGTGTATGACCTAAATTGCAGGGAAGATGTGTGTTTATGTGTGTGTACATATGTTGTATCGTAACTCGGGAACTGTATGATATTGTACAAAAAAAAAAACATAATTAAATCGCTTCTCATAATTGTTTTTTTTTGTTTTGTATGTTACCGTCGTCGTTGAGTGATGGCTTGTTATGATTTTTTTAAAAACTTTTTTTATTAATTACGATATTGTAATTACTTGTTTTTTTTATAAACGTGGACTTTTACTATCAATCTCCAGTTGTAGAGAGAAAGAGAAAAAGAGAGAGAAAGAGAAAAAGAGAAGGAACACTTTAAAACAACATGTGAGACAGACATGAACAAAATAACGTATGAATAGAAATAAAGAAAAATGTTGAGGAAAAGCTATCTATCTATCTTGTTACTAGTTCTAACATTTCTCTCGTTCCGTTAACGTTTCCTTTCCTTACTAAGATGAAGATAAAATAAAAACATTACGAACGAAAAATACTTTTGTTAAGAGAAAGTTTCCTTCGGATTTTTCTTTTAAAAGCTTCCAAAATTATTTTGCAAAATGAGGGGTAGGTACTTAACGTAAATTGGAATCTGATATATTTTTTTACATTGAAAACGAATTGTATAATATAAACCCGTTCGCTTAGATAAAGTTATAGAGAACAAATAATTTTTCGTATGTAATCCAGTTGGCAGTGTTGTCTGAGTGATTGAGTAAAAAGTGGACAATTTCGCATCTGAACGACAAATAACTGTGTTTTTGTTATGATCTAAATTCTAGATTCATATATGGATTTTGACCGGACTTTAACACCGAGAAATAATCAAATATATGAAAATTAAAACGAACACGCACACACGCACACGTACACACACACACACATAGGAAAAATATTTCTGTATAAATTTATACAATTATTATAATATAAAATAATTTCAAGTTAAGTAATAGGAAAAAAAAACAATCGCATTAAAAGGTGAACGCAGTTGAATAAAAGACACTGATCCCATAAGCTTATTTACAACGATTAGCCGAGAAGTCTTTGAAGATATACAAAGAAAGACAAAATAAAAGAAAATACACACGATTCAATATATAATGTGAAAACATAAATATATATTTAGTAATGAACGGTCTCTGAGCGTTTAATTTATAAATTGCTATAAGCTCACACTGGCGTTAGAATTAACTGCTTAAAACGCATTGCGGTCGCTTTTATATTTGTATTTGAATACCGTTTTAATCTTATATACCATACAATTGTGAATGAATGAATGTATGAGAATGTGAGCGAATGAATGATAATTGTTAATGTTTACGACTAAATTGGTCGTATACAGAATGGTCATGTTTTGATGTAGCTTATATTTCAGATTTGATCAAATTGAGGTTTAAACGTCGGCTTTTTTGGTTAACATTTTTTTTATATTCTAGACCTTATCATACTAATATTATAAAGAGGAAACATTTGTGTTTTTGTATGTATGTTTGTAATGTTTTCACATAAAAACTTCTGGATTAATTTCAAAAATTTTTTAACCATTAGAAAACTGCATCTTCGCTGAGTGACATAAGCTATAATACATTTCTAAAAAAATAGGGATCCCTAATAAAAATGCAATAATTTGATCCAAGGTGTGCAAAAATTGTTTATAAAAAATCTGTCATGGCGTGCGCTGCGGAAAGTATTGATGATAGAACAAAAAAATGTTCTACAGTATTATAGAACGTATTAATCTCTACAAGAAAGTCCGCGATATCATATGTCCAATTACTATAATTATGCCACTATAACAATTTTTTTAGATGTTAAAGTTGATAAAAGTGCCGACTATAATCAAACCATACTATTCATATCTCTGCACAAATCCTTATCCGATTAAGTTATATTTTATTAAAGACCATTGTAACACTTATAAAATACTTTTTAAATTATTAAAATTGGACGTTCCACTTAAAAGCCCGCTACCACAAGATCGATATCTACGCGTGTGAAACCGCGGGGCATTGCCAGTATAACATAAAATGACCCAAAAAATACTTATATATAAGAGTATGTCTGTATTTAAAGATTTATATACACTTTGTCTTTGATTAATTTTCTTTTAATCTCAAACTAACACCAAGTCAAATGGAAGTAGACTAATGACTTTAGTTTTCCAATTGTTGTGGAGTGGATGGAATCAATCGATATTACGTACAAAACTTGTACAATTTCTAAAGTCTTAAAGTTGGGAAACTAACAAATGACTACACTGTGCTTTGAACTAATTATATCACTTACTGAACACTGCCACTTTCACTGCACAGTTGATATATTATTAAAGAAATATTAAACAATTTTAATACTTAAGCTTGTGAAAAGTCTATTTCTTATTAAAACTCATAAGTGAAAACTCTTAACTCCTGAGAAACTATTCCAACTTTTCTACACGTTAAAAACGAGTATAGGTGTTCGTTAACACTAAACCTACCGACAATTCTTGTATACCTATTCCTACCGCCCGCGGTCAAATTGACCGGTAATTAAAAGTTATTTTATTATATAACGCAGGTAATAATGGAAATAACTAAAAGCAAATAGTGAAGAAAATATTATGTGCATATTCTAATAATCGTCATGTAGTTGGATAACGATATTATAACGTTTAAAAATGTGTAAGTTTTAGAAATGTTTAAGAACGGTCAATTTGACCTGTACTTGGTAGGTTTAGTGTTAAGGACTTTTTTCTTTATGATTCTCGTAATTAGTATCAAATAAATCGTCATTGCTAATAAGCGTTATCTATCTAGCTAGAAAATATACATGTCTTTTGATATATATATATATATATATATACACATAATCCTCTCAACGTCACTAAGCCTCATGTAATTAATTAACGCCTTAGCTAACCTTAATAATAATATATTAGGGTGATGCAGTTTGTATTTGATACGTTAATATATCATAAAGTTGTCACCTACACGTCTGTCTGTCTGTACGGATAAATTTTCCATTCCCGTCAATGTAAAATTGGGTTAGTGAAACTTTAACACTAAATACTTGACCCTATCATTTCATTCCGTATAATTAGGTTAGTTTATGAATATGTTGAAGGTAAATTTTGTTTTTTAATTTAAATTTCTTTTATTTATAAGCTAAAATATAAGCTTTATACAAATAGGCTGTCAACTTTTTTAAACACCGCGTTATGTTGTTAACAGGTTACAATTTATGTTAAAATTTAATCTAATTTTAATCTATATTAAAATATATTCAGTGTTGAATAAAATATCTTCAGTGTTTAAATTTTTTTGAAGAAACAGAATGAAACTATTGATTTCTTGCTTTATTGTTTAATTATTACGAATAAAATATTAACAATTCAGAATAGGAAGATTGAAAATCACACATTGCAGCGTACGGGCGCTTAGTAAACAAAATGGCGTGGGTAGTGTGTGTTAGTGTGTGTGTGTATGTGTGTGTTTTATTATTCATAAGTATATAACGCACTGTTATGAAATATTAAAGGGGATGGATACGTATTTAGTATTTAGGACACGTTCAGACCAGTCCGTCGAATAAGCTCAATATTCCGGTCCAATACTATTTCGTATCCGTTGATATTTTTGATTTCATACAAGCTTACAAAATATTGCATTTCTGAATCGATGTTCTAAAAATGGTTTATTTATCGATTTCTAAGTAAAATGTATTATAATTTTAAATCGATTTTTTTTTATAATTTTGGTATTCTAAGAAATGACTGATATCTTTAACTGTAATATTTATTGAACTTAAAATAGTGATTCATTTATTTGATTACCAGAGAAATTTAACTAAAAATTACGTTTTTTTTAAATCTATTTTGGTCTACTCGTTGTATGACATTTAATTACCAAACTTGAAACAGATTTTAATTATGATTTTCAGGTATAAAAAGTTGAATGGACGGATGGATGGATGTTAATTTGGTTTCTGTCCCAAATTTTGTAAATTCTATTTGGTCCTATTTGGATTATACTTTGGTGGTAGAATGTATGTATTGTCAAATAACTATTCGTTGTGTCAAAGTATTTCATTCCCAAGATATTGTAGATTCAATTTTTATTTTTAGTCGAAAACGTTAAAGTTGGGAAAAGGTAAAATTTTCATAATTACGGTTTGAAAAGTTTCAACATCGACTCGGTCTCGGTAACTTTTTATTTTACGCAAGCCGTAACAACTCCCAAGATTTCAGAACTTTAACAAACAAAAAGAAAATCCCAACTCGAAATCCTAAGTTGCGAAAGAAATATATAATATTAGTCGAATAGAAATACAGTAAATGTTTTCATTTTTTCAGAAACCAAGCACGAACTAGAGGATCTCATGGCCGATATTAAGAAAACTGCAAACAAAGTCAGAGGAAAATTAAAACGTAAGTATTTAACAATTTCGATTTACCGTTTAATTATTAATCACATCCACATATAAGATCTTGATGATGAGGCGTGAGCTTGAGTCAGCACAAAGTCACCCTTACGAAGCGCTTCCACCCTAAAGTTGTGATAATGAACTTAAAAACATAATTATGTATCCTTTTAGTAGACGGGATACAAGGGAGGTATAATTAAAGTCACACCCTGTAAAGTAACTTGTGGCTTCGGGCTTCATTAACAAAAACCTCTAAAATGTTAACCTTTCAATTAAACCCCCGTGAGTTGGAAATACCGAGTCCGTAATGTTTGTAGGCTATTCGGATATCACGAGCTAAATCAAATTTGTCTCTCCGTAACAAAGACCAGGTATTCAGACCGGCATCCGCTAAATGGAATGTACGATCAATTAGAATACACGATGGCTTTGTTTTATTAAATTGCTTTTGATGCTTTTTTTTTAAATCAAATTTAGTAAAACGAACAATACTTTTATCCCTGGATCGCTCCAGTTCTATGATAACATTGTCCGGATCGTTTCGCAGACATAGAACAGAACATCGAACAAGAGGAGCACTCCAACAAATCTTCAGCCGATCTCAGGATAAGAAAGACCCAGCACTCGACCCTATCGCGCAAGTTCGTGGAGGTGATGACCGAGTACAACCGTACGCAGACGGATTACCGAGATCGGTGCAAAAATAGGATACTCCGACAGCTGGAGATCACCGGCCGCGCCACCACCGACGACGAACTGGAGGCTATGCTGGAGCAGGACAACCCCGCCGTCTTCACTCAGGGGGTAAGTTTGAGAGGGGGCAAAGAAAGAAAAGAAGTGAAGATGTTGATGATGAAGTGAGTGGAAGAGATGTTGAAATTAGTGAAAAGAGGGTAGATTTTTTTTTTAATGTACATCAAATAGAAAAATATTGCTGAAAAGTTAAAATTTTAAGATGACGTACTAATATAGGACATTTAGGCATTAAAATATGTATCTTTATAGAAAGCTTTTGTTAAATTTATCTTTAAAATCGTACCGACACAACCTAGTGAGAAGAGGGTAGAAGTATATAAAAAAAATAAAATTAATTGTATGTTCTATGAATTTTAAATTAATTTTGTTACTCCTTAATTTTTTTCCATCTATATCATTCGTAAAATGGTTTTAAATTTAAGTTTCAAAATCTTTTATTGAAACTTATATAATTTTACGTAAACAAAAAGACAGAACATTATTATCCTACATCCGTAACTGAGGATTTATTTTATGGTGGTGGTGGTTTTTTATATTCTTCACTTCAAATTTACTTTTAACTTTTAAATTTAGTGGAAATTTTTATTTCTTTTTGCATTTTTATTTTCTTGTTCTAATAAAGTTTTATTTCTAAAAGTTCCTTTTTATTATTTTTATTGAGCGAGTATTTTCCGCTTTATATGACTCATGGGGTTTTTCGTAATTATAGTATATCTCCAACACTTATATGATTAGTCATCAATGTATTTATTACTTATGATATAAATAGTTGTATATATGTATATATATATATATATATATATATATATATATATATGATATACCTACCACTTGAATAAAAAAAAAATATTTGTTCAAACATTTTATTCGCTTAATTAGAAGTTTTTATTTCCTCTTATGATATTTTATGAATAAAATTAATTACTAAATAATAAGGTTTTAGGACAAGAAGGAAAAACTTAAGAAATCATTGGACCGTATCGAAAGGAATCTTGTAACTTCAAAAGGAGTATATTTTCCTAATGGAGTCGAGTGTGTTCTCGACATACTTAAACGTACATATATAATGATTATAATTCATGTGAATTAAATATTTGCTTATATTATTTTGCTCTGGGGAATCAATTTAATATCTGATCAATAGAAACCATTATCTTCGGTTTACTTTAGCTGATCACGCTTTGAATAAAATGGCGTTTTTTAAAAAAAATTAATAAAGAAAATCTTATAGGATCAAGAAATATATATTATTAGGTACATTACATTCTTCAAAAATCGATTCCAGATCATAATGGAGACGCAACAGGCCAAGCAAACCCTGGCCGATATAGAGGCGAGGCACGCTGACATCATCAAGCTGGAGACCTCAATCCGCGAGCTGCACGACATGTTCATGGACATGGCGATGCTCGTCGAGAGTCAGGTCAAATATTTATATATTAAATTAAACCTTTCAGGTCGAAGGCAGCCGACACCTTTGATGTCTGTTGAACTATTTTATTTGAGGTCACGTTTATTAATTTAACTTTAAGCTTAGGATTATCCGGGCGAAGCCACGGGATAAGCTAGTTCAGTTTCATCTTCTTTAAAAGAAGATAATATTATCACCAAGATTAGTAGTGCAATCTAAATATGAGGTGCAATGCTTAAATTCAGTAAGGTGAGTAGCATCACGATGGCTCAGTTTGCGGAGCGCCCTTATACCAATACTTAAGGTCGCCGGTTCAAGTGTCAAAGACTAATTAAATGAAGGGCTTTTTTTTTCTTTTCCTCTATAAAGTTGATAAATAGTATGTCCTAAAAGAGTGTAAATAATACAGGGTGAGATGATCGACCGCATTGAGTATCATGTAGAGCACGCTGTGGACTATGTCCAAACTGCAACGCAGGATACAAAGAAGGCCCTTAAATATCAGAGCAAAGCTCGACGGGTGAGTTCGCTGTGATGTCGGTTCATTCGGTGCTAATGCGTTGTTTTTTTTTTTTGTTCTGTTCGTCCTCTCCCCGCTCCGTCCGCCTCCATTACCTATCTATCCCCCCCATCCTTGTAATGAACGGATCGACTTGTGTTTGCGTCGACCGGTGATTGGTTCACATTGTGTTTGTTTGTTTTTTTTTTTTACTATTTTTTTTTAATCTACCCACCCTAAACCTTGCATCACTTTCGCTTTATCTTTGTATACTAATTGTTCATGTAACACTAAACTAACAAATATAACGGGCTTCCTAATATTTCATTATTTCACTGTAACTAACTATTTCATTTATTTATCTGGTGTGTGCGTAAATTGCCTCTTGTGTACTGACTGGTGTTTTTTGTAATCTACACTTAATATATTTAATAATACTATTACTATTAAATAATTAATAATGTAATATAATATATAAAATTCTCTATTTATCTTATCTGTGACATCTATCTAACACGGTTCAAATAACAAGTGGTGTTATAAACGTGAACCAATCGTACCGCGATCGTGCGTCCCGTTCCCACCCAGTGGAGGTACCTTAGCGAGAGCAGGGCGAACTGATAGATCGCATCGAGCACCACGTGACCACGGCCACGGAGTACGTGGAGACCGGGGGGGGGCAACTGATACAGGCTCGCATATGGGCCTCGAAGGCCAGAAAGGTAATGCGCGGTTTGAAACACATCAGTGGCATTAATATGGCATTAGTATTGTCGACGGGAGTAACGGATTATTTATCAATTTATATATACATATATATATATATATATTTATCCTTACCAATATATTTTAAAGCAATTTCATTTAATTATTATATATTATAAATATATATTGTATATATGCTTCTTGATATTGTCATGGTGTATGTATAAGTTGGAGGTTTGAGGCATTTTTGAGCTTTGAATGTATGTATATATTTTTTGCTTCGATTACATATAATGAAATAAATGTAACATGTTAACTTTAATATAATATATATTTTTTTGTTTTTTTTTTTATGTTTTTGTATTATTACAGAAAAAAATCTTCCTCATAATATGCCTGTCGATATCGCTGGTAATATTAATAATAATACTAGCGGTCGTCCTTAAGTAAGGGCGGGCGCGTGTGACGTCATCAACGGAACAATAATGGTGCAAAAACTGATATTCTTATTAGCTGTAAGCTGTCAGTGTTTAGTGATGGTCGGTGCCAGCTTTATCGATATTTATATAAAAAAAATTGTGTAAATTGTAAAAAAAAAAAAATTTTTTTTTCGATAATCATTGCCAATGGTTAGTGCCAGCATTATCGATACTTATCGATACACAAATATATATATATAATTTTTTTTTTTTAATAAAAACCCTTTGTTTTTTTTTTTTGCTAATTATTGCCAGTGATTTTTTTTTCATTCGATTTAAATTTTTTCTTAAATTCATATAACGCTGCTGTAGTAGCGTTCTAAGACTAAATTGTATAAGTATATTTTGCTTGTCTGTTTGTGTGTACCAGATAATGGTTACTGTATGTATGTATGAGCTATAAGAAATCAATACAAATTTAACAAGACCCCCGATTTGTACTATTGCCAGTATCGGTTGGGGGTCAACTATATTAGTTTAAAAAAAACAGTATAAAATTAATATTTATAATAATATTTACTTAAATATAAAACAATGTACCTAAGTAATATAAATATTTTTTTTTGTTTATAGCTTAAATAATACTAATTTTAATAACTGTTAAAAAAAACGTTTATATCATTGTTTTTAACGTTTTTTTGTTATTTATTATTAATCGTTGATTTGGAATTTTACATTGTTTTTCGATAAATCAGTATTTGTATAGTAATATAAGTAAAGGACGAGTCACGCTACAGGCTATGCCATGATAATTCAATTCCATCAAGACAAGTTATAGCCCCCGACGTGGCTCGCCCCTAATTATTATAATCTCTTAGCATTTGTGAATAGAACAAACGGAATGAATTATTTAAATAATCTATAGTTTTTCCATTTTGATTTATAATAATGTTAAGCAACGTCAGTCGGGGATGTCGTCTGATGGGTGACCGAAATCAGTGACGTCACACTCTCCTATCTTTGATTATTTATGTCTTTCTTTTGTTTGTATCATAATAAAAAAAATCCTATAACTATAGATTTTTATATAGATATTTTGCTGATAACGAATTTAATTTAATTTAATTATATTTTAGTTATTTAATTGATTAATGTTTTTTGAAACATCGAAATGTTGCTGTCTGTACAATTTTTTCTTTTTAAGTATATGTACTTATTATACAGAAATATTAATTTAGTTCAGATATAGTCAGTGTAGACCGGCCCTTATATGATTGTTTAATTACAGTATTCTTCCATAAAATTCAGTGATTGCATTTATGTTGAGCATTTTTTTTTTTGTATATGTAACCGATGTTATATTTATTATATTAATATATTAATAGTCTGTGATCGCGTGTATGTGTGTGTGTCTTATAAAAATCACTCGATTTGATCACAATTATATGTTAAATTTATAGTTTTGTATTAATTACTACAGTTGTAAATATTCGTGTGAGATTTAATTATAAATATTTATTATTATTTCGATCGTATATTATATATTTTTTTTATTTTCCACCTCATCCCAAAAGGCAAATACGCACCCACCTCACAATCGAGGCCCGTTTAGTTGTAATGTCTAAGAAAGAGTCGAGGTCTAAAGCGTACTGTTGCATGATCACTCGGACCCAACAGAAGAAGATCATGATCCTAGTATGCCTGCTCATACTCGGTCTGGTGGTTGTCGGCTACGTGTCCAGCTACTTCATGTGAACAACCGTACAACCCAATGCTCAAAGGTAAACTGATGACCGCAGCGAGCGACGGTATCGACGTTCTAGAACGTTCCGGAACACGATTTCATAATTTGAATTTGGAATGCAATGAATGAGCCGTCTTTGATGTGGAATGCAGCTGATTTTTTTTTTTTAATGTAGAATGCGACGGAATTAGTTGCGTCCAAGATTCAAATATGGAATGTCCGTATTCTGGAACGGTACGCCCCTAGAAGGTTCGGTGACCGCGCTCGCAAACCAATTCTAGTCACTAATGTGTGTTGTGTTTGTCCATTGTGCAGAAGAAGATTATGATTATGCTGTGTCTCCTCGTGCTCGGGCTGATTGCGACCGGCTACGTGTATAACACATTCTTCTAAACCATTGAACGGGGCAGGTTTGACGCGCAATATCTCTGGGCTTATAGACAGCATCCTAGTTAGTTTTATATATCGTCCATCGTGTAGTTAAAATATTGAGGTTACGAAGACATTAGCTTCTTCAGTTGTTATATCGCCTTAGATTGACGATTCGGATCGAATAGTAGTAAATATTGAGTCTATAAATTTGCATGAACGCATACGAGAGTAACATCTCGGTTCGAGATTCATTCGTAGATAGACTATATCATATATTAACATTTTATTCAAATTTGGTTATAAAGAAATCTATTTATTAAATGTCAAAACTATCGGGTTTATAACTGTCAATTATATTTCAATGTTTCAGATTTTTCTGTCAATTACTTAAATTTATCCGTCATGGGTTCCAATGCGCGTCCAACCAAAATTAAGCCTTTAAAAGAATTGTTATAACACTTATTTTTACAGACATTAAGCACTTATTATATTATATTATTAAAAGCATTTTTTCTATTATACATGTAAAAAAAAACAAAATTATTCTTACATAGATCACGAAACATTCGCATAAAATCAAAGACAATAATCATAATTATAAAACCTATTGCACCTTTTTATTATATACTCCACTGAAGCTATTTTTATTTTATTTTATTTTTTTAATATTAAAACACTGCTCTTTTATAATTTCACCCCACTGTTGATTGAATTATTAAAAAACGAGCACTGCATGTGAAATTCTCAAATAATATATATTCTATAATATAATAGTTCTAGGTAATTTATTGTTATATCACATTATAGCGAATGTCAAAAGTGACACTTGTAAAAAAAAAATACCGCCATCTTATATTTACTTTGTAACATGAACATTAAAAAAGGTTGTCTATGATATTTAAACAAAATGTAGAAGTAAAATCATAGTCACATAGATAATATATGACATTTATTTATTTATAGATTTCAAAAACCCCTTTTTTATTATCTACCCATAAACCCTAGAGTGCACTGTACCCTTAAGATTATATACAACTTTAAACACACTGATACTTATACAAAATAAACACGTATTTTATATTATTATACATATATATATATATATATATATATATATTTAGCAATATGCGAGTTTTAACTGTGTTAATGTTCCCCAGGACCGTGAAGCAAGGATACATAATGCACATACATTGGTATTGGTGCCTGCGTCAACAAGAACTATCTGCCCGGATCATCGTACATTTATTATTAGTTTATATCACCGAGATACAATATTATATTATCAAAAGTATATAGTCCCGAGGGGCAGTGTTTATGTTTAGACGTTGTATTGTTGGAGCACGGTCGTTATCTTATCACTGACCGTTTGTATTCGATATGTGTAGTTTAAATAAAAATATATCTATTGGGTTAATTTTTTAGATATGTTAGCAGTAAATCCAAGCTATTTTACCACACGATTGATAATTTAATTCAAATAATATATATAAACTATCGTATCGGTCGAATAGTTTGAATTAACAGCGTTATTTATTTATTATATTATATAAATAACATACATTTATTCATGATTATAATGTAGCAATTACAGGATATATTAAAGTAGTCGTTGCATACTGATGTATAATCTATACTTGAATCAATTCGCTGCAGGCTAAATAGTATTTATTGCATTGGAAAATAATATAATTAATGCCCGTGGAATTAGACTTAATATTATTTAAGTATCGGCTACGCTGTTGGTCGTTGTAGCTTCGGTTAAAGTCGAGTTCAACTTGGTATGTCGGCCCATACCTGTGATACACTTAATCATTAATTAAATCTTATAATGTCACGTGAGTTACATGTCAGTATTTCGTGAATGCGTGGTGGAAGCTAGGACTCCATGACTTAGATGTCCGTTTGGTGATAATTTTGAAGTTTCGTTTAACGTTATACAAATTGTGAGGGTGGCGGTGGCTACTGACGACGGCGGAGATTTTAACACTTTTTCTTTTATTTAACCTTTAATTACAAAATTTATGACATTTTAAATCTTATTATGGAACTGTCATTCACTTGTCACTTTGACGTTTCTTCACTCAAATGTCATTATTTTTTTTTTCTCTAAAATCATTTCGGTTATGTATACGTTTGTTAGGTTATATATTATGTATATATACGTGTATTGGTGTGAGTGTGGCGGCCGCGTGTGCGTCGGTCGCCCCGCGCTACATATCGCCGGTGTCGCCTAGCAATAATGGTGTTGGAGTGTCGAGTACAATATGTAAAATTGTTTTTTTAAAACTTGGAATGTGTGATAGTAGATGCAGTTGTTGTTCGTTTAATTTTAACATTAAATTTAAATAAATATTAATAATAATAATATTTTTTAATTAATTGTTAATTGTGAGTGTAACGTTTATTATAGTTAACAGTATCGACGCCTGCGATCGAGTTAATAGCGGAATGGACGGTGTAGTTTTTTTTTTATTGACCTTTAAATTTTAAGGCCCCCTTCGTTGTACAGTTAAACATAATGTAGCGGTTTTAGCTAGGGTAAATTTTTTAATAAATTTAAAATTACCTACCGAGTCTTCAGCGTTGTAAGAATAGATCTAGCAGTTTTGATTGGTACATCACGTGGTAGAGTGACGAACGAATATTTAAGCACCAAATGATTAAAACTTATTAGCATTTTCCTGATATAAATAATAATTAATACGTACATGTGCAAGGATATCATATGATTAGTGAGAGTTCGGAGGCGTGTTTGAGCTAACGTTAATTCGGAGGGTTGGTGGGGGGGGAGTTTAACGGCACTAAGAGTTTGAAGGGTCCCGTTCCCTCTCCCCAGACTAGTATGCAATCGCATATGTAAGTAAAAGAAGCAATGTTAATTTTAACATTACTAGTATAATTAGATTTTTATCCTTAAGAGTAGGATTTCATCTAGTTGCCTTCGTATTAGTAGAGAAACTAGGTGTTACCTTTTTCTCATTAGCTTTATTATGACGTGGGGGGAGTCAGTCGCGTATTCTATTCGCCAGTCAATTGTCTCGCTTGTCCCTCGTCCTCTCGTGACGGACGTACGCTCGCTTCACCGCTTCCTCTATTGCGTACGTGTATTTTACATCGCATTTGACTCTTAGATGCATTGAATTCA
The DNA here is from genome assembly GCA_918358695.1 of Melinaea menophilus ssp. n. AW-2005. Taxonomy (NCBI): domain Eukaryota; kingdom Metazoa; phylum Arthropoda; class Insecta; order Lepidoptera; family Nymphalidae; genus Melinaea; species Melinaea menophilus. The sequence continues at coordinate 6,284,215 of OU911042.1, forward strand.
TCTAGTTTTAATATATTACGGCCTCGATACGGGGCTGGTACCTGACACCAATCTAACATTACTATGTAGTAGTCGTCTGTGCGTCTGCGATAGTGATAGACGCTCGCACAAGTTTATCTAACTTGATTCGTCTCGTTGGTACTTTCGGCTCTGTCTGTCTGTTCCGATGTTCATTTGTGTAATATTTTATAGTAGACATAAAACAGTTTCTAGTCGGCTTTCATGAATCTCTTATTCTGATAATCTTTATCGTAATTGCAGTTATATTCATCTGTTACTAGTGTTAACTGTAAGTGAGGTTCGTGTTCATACGGGCGCGCGGTCGCGCTCCCAAATCAATCTTAATAATGTAATGCATAGATATTTTCATAATCAATAGTATGCGTATTGTTATTGGATTGCTAATTTTGTATAACTAACTACACACGATTAGTATAGTTTATATACTTATGTGTCAATTCTCATAGCGTTTTATTACCTGATCGGGATATAGGTGGTAAGTGTTAAAATAATCCGAATCGGTGTCGTTTATCAAGCTTTCTTAATTGATTACGTTATCAAAATATATTTAATATTTATAATATCATGTAAAATTATTTTCACAACAACAATAATAATAATAATAACGTAATGTAAGATGATTATAAATAAGTACTCCTGTATTTATCTTATTCGAATCGGTAGCCCTGTTGATGACTTCAAGTTGTATATCTTCTATTGTTCTTGCTTTGTAAATTTACGGGACAACGAACATAATATAAGATAACCCGACCGGGTCTCGGAGATGGCGATTTAAAAAACTTTTTTCAACTTCACTAATAGACAATGTTTGGTCGAAAATTAAATTCTTTAACTTATCTTAGATTAAAATATAATGAATTTCCACAACCAATTAAGGCCTTCTTCGCCAAAAGTCTGAAACGATTTCCGATGCATTATATCTAACAATGTCTGAATTGTTATCTGATATCAGTAGAATTTGAAAAGTCCTCGTAACAGTAGAGTCGCTAGACATCAATTGGTAGTTAATATATATATATATATATTTACAGATAGCATTTGTGCTTTTGTTTTGATTTTTAAAAAAATATTGATGTTGCTTGGCGTTGAATATAAAAGATTTATTATGAAATGTTGTTTTATACATTGTATCTTTGTTTAGTCTAAATTGTTATAATAGTGTTACGCGGTTCTTAGTTCGTGTTTGTGTTATATTGTATAATATATACATTTATAATATCCCCTCTATGAAAAAATTTGTTGTAATCTTGTAAAGGAAAATTGTTTACGGTTATAAAGGTAATGTATTTCGATTTAATCAAAGGATTTCGAGGACACTGTAAAATTCAATTTAGATTGGTTTTATAGTCATTCAGTATGTAGGTTATCAATCTGAAATTTTCTCATAATTATAAAATAAACGGTGTTTTCTGCTGTGATTATGACTTTTTTGTAACCCTTTCCCTTATTATTTTCAAATACAATAAGTTATGAAAAGTTTAACAGTTATTTGTAATGAATAAGAATTAACGTATAGCTACTTGATCCCAAACTAAGCGACTTCTTTTTTTCATACTTACAATAAAAAGTGTAGCTCTTGATTTTTTTTTCTTTAAGTCAAGAAACGAACATCAAATTATAAAGAAAACGAAACACCTGACATTTAATTTTAATTAATAATAGGAGTTCGTAATGTAACGAATGTCTTCTTTAAAATATTCGTGAATGCGAGTATTCAGTTTTTGTTTCAAATTTGGTCCATGGTCTGTCTTGGAGGCCGTCTCGTTCAAACGAGGCGTGTGTTAAATGACACCGTGAAGACTGGTTATGTGATGACAGTTAAGATACTCTTTTATGTATTAAAAAGATAGAAACGGGTGGATTTTGGATTTTAACCGACATAAAAAAAGGAGGTTTTCAATTCTATTTATTTTTTGTTACCTCACAAATTTTGACTGGATGAACCGATGGTGTGCTCCCATATAAATGTCACTGTTGGACTCTTGACTTCAGAAAACTTTTAAAATGATGTCGTCAACATATACTGATTCGTTCGCGTTCTAATGGCATTACACGAGGTTTATTATTTAGTACAACATATATTTGCCATTTCGCAAACTTTTTGTGACCAAGGTCAATTACAGGTCTTTCGAGGATTGTACCATGTGGTTTGTGGACTGTAACCGCCCAGCTTAATATTTGAGACAGCAAACGCCGCTCCACATCCCCGTATCGATGGTTATTAGAAATTAACCAAGTTAACCCTCGTGTCAGTCTTGGCACATCAAAGACGATTTTTTTTTTAATTAAGGGTTTCGAAATTTTCCACTATCAAAATTAAACCACCTTGGTGTGATTTCAGTGGTAACAGTTAAGCAATTTTTTTAAGTAATTGCATTTTCGTGAAAGGGGTGGCCGCTAAAAATTAGTGTAGGACAAGATTTAGAAAATCTCGTTATTTCTAATTGACGCAACTTATCATTTGGAAAAAATATTGTGTGCAGCTTTTATCCCTTTGTTAGATCAAATCGGGAATCATCAGGATCAAACACGGAATCACTAAATCAAATAGAAAAAAGACAATTTAATGGAGAGAGTATTTCACAGAGGACAGCCAGAAACAACAACAAAGTCATGTCATAACAACACCGAAGAATATAGGGGAGTTCCCGATCGTCGAGTCGTGAAATGTGAACAAAACTCCGAATTTCCCCATTTTACTTTTTTTATAATATACTATTATTGTAAATAACTTTAAAAAAATATTTTGAACTTTTAAAAAAATGCTTTAATGTAATTATAAATATGTATCTCAAATAATGAATATGTAAATATAAACCTGGCACTTCAAGCTTAGGTTTTTTCGCTTCACTTTGCATTAATTTAAAATATAATAATATATAACATACAACTTTTATATGTTGAAATTTATTAATCATATAGCAATCGGTAATCAATTTTTGGGTGAGAGTTGAGTAGGTATCATTTCTCGTTTGGTAATCTAGTAGGGACTAGGGGGCCATAATCAATCGCGGGGCCCTGCGCAAGTGCCCAGTGTACCCAGTGAGAAAGAGATCAGGATATTCCTGAAAGCATTTGGCTTGTCATTTCAAGTGTACAAGTTTCAGGTGCACTTAAAATGACAAGCAAGGAGTTTCAAATGAAACGATCCGAGTTGGTGGCCATGTTGCCTCCCGTCTCATTTGATGTACGACCATGGTTCAAGCCGAGCCGAGCCATTCCTCCTTTGTCTGTTTGGGTAGATGATCGTGTACCACGCTGAATCGGTGGGGATTTACTCCTCCGACGATCGTTGATTAAGCCGGTGACTACGATTTTCGTCTCCATTTTTGTGTCTCTTGTACTGGTCCTGGAGGTAGATTTCTTCTGTTGAGAAACGTGCGTCTCCCTAACTTCGTCATATACAGACAAATTATTTAGTAATCCCAAGTACAATTCACTAAAAACCAAGAAATAAACCAAATTTTTAACAAAAAAAGCCATCTTCAAAAAACTATTTTAAAACAAACATGTATTAAAAAGTAAAAAATATGTATTTACTCCGAAATAAAATGAAATAAATAAAAAGGTCAGAAATGAATAAAAAGGTACATCAATAAATTAAATGGTAAAAATTAATAAAACAAAAGTACAAGTAATAATATACATCTATTCTTGTGTATATAGAAGTAACGAATGTTATATTTTGACAATTAGTTTTTAATTTTTTCACGGATATTGCCTGTTACTTGTTGGAAGTCTCGTTCAAACGAAGTATGTTAAATACATACATAGTATCACACCTATTTCCTGTAGGGTAGACAGAGACCAAAGACTTTCGCATGCTATGATATTGACATTCTTCTTTCGCCTCTTCTACTGACATAAGCCCCTTCATGCACGCTTCTCGGTTCCGGGCACTCTTGACCTGTCCCTTCTTCAAAACATCATCTACCTGATTTAGAAATGTTCATCTAGGTTCCTTTCCGACGTTCCTATCCACACATGCTTAACATATCTATCCGACTTGTCAATGTCGTTTCGTTCATCCTCATCTAAATCATATAAGCTTTCCAGTCTCAATCCTAGTCACAACATCTTTTATATCACATCGCTCTATTATTTCACTATTCCTTATCTTGTCACTTAATTTGATAGTAATCGTGCTCCTTAGAGCTGTCATTTCAACAGATTTTATCTTATTTTCATTCTTTTTCTGCTATAACCCAAGTCTCATTTCCATACATTATTGTTGGATGTACAGCCGCAGGAGCCTTTTTTGGTACCTTCTGACAATTCGTATAGGCGGCAAGTGCTCCATTTACCATATTTTGCATTTATTCTTCTTTTAATATCCTTCTCCAATCTTCTATCTCTTGTAAACACAGACCCCAGATATACAAATTCTTTCATTTGTTCAACTAATTCTCCATTAATCAAAAAATTGCATTCAATCAAATTTTCATCTCTTACAACGTTCATCACTTTCGTCCTACTTACATTTACTTTCATTTCTTTCTCCTTTAAAGCAGCATGCAAAATATTTACCGTCTCCTGTAACTGATGACGGTATCAGCCGAAGATGCAAGTATTACTTGGTCATCTGATCATCATTTTAATAAATAATGTATTTATTAATTTTATAGAAAAGAATTAGTGTTTTGACCTACGTTTCATATGTCATATATAATTAAACATTCTGACCGTTCCATAATGAAATACTGAAATTGAAAACATATAAATAATATATATATATATATATATTTAAACATATAAATAACATATACATATATATTTAATCGATTGATGATATTATTTAGAATTCAACTAGATTGTCTAATGTAGTCGTTTAACAAAACAAGATATATATTGAGTTAAACAACTGGATATCAAAAAATTCCGATTCAGTTGACAGACCAAAAAACTTAGTAATTACATATTTCCATGCCATCCATAAAGAAACTTCTTTATGGATAAAAGTGGCCCTTAAAAATTAGAAAACATTTATAAATCTATAATATCATGTGTTTTTTTTTATATAATACAATTAAAATTTTTGATGTCAATTCTCTTGTAGACTAGTCTGCGTGAAAGACTATAGCCTGCCTCTCAAGGAAATAAAACTTTTGACTTTGACATTGACTTTGACTACCGACAAACCATTGACATCGGCAGTCGGAATCAAAATTTAAATGCGTCAACAATCGCCGTGTATATAAATCAGTTGTATTTTTAATAAACATTACTTTAATAATTATAATTTCACTATGAATGCACCTCCGACATTCGAATCATTTTTGTTGTATGATGGTGAAAAAAAGTAAGTTTACTAGTAAGTTTGAATTGTTTAGTTCAATATTATTTTCAATAATACTACAACTCAATCGTTTTCAGGGTTCAAAAAGAAGAAGACACAAAGGTTACAAATGCAGCTATATTTACAGTAAATAAAGAGGATCATTCTCTAGGAAATATGATTAGACAGTAAGCTAGCAAGATGTTTTTAAGAAACCTAAAGCATTATATGTTGGTTAGATGAAAAATATCTTTATATGTTTAAAAACTTCAAAAACATTTTGTTTGCAGCCAACTCCTCAAGGATCCTAAAGTCTTATTTGCAGGATATAAGGTACCACATCCATTAGAACACAAGTTCGTACTGCGCATACAAACAACATCAGACTACACACCTCAAGAGGCTTTCATGAATGCCATAACAGATTTAACATCAGAGTTATCTCTGTTTGAGGAAAGATTTAAGGTTAGTTTTTAAAAGTAGATTGTATCTGGTAAATAGTTAATATGAAAGGATATTGGCTTATCGATTTGTATTATATAAATATTTTTCACAAATAGTAGATAGCAATTTTTGCTGTTCAATAATTTGTTTTCTAGTAAACAAATTTTAAACTATATTTTTTAAAAAAGGAAGTAATTTTGTGATTGCAATTGTTCTTACTTTATGCAATTTCATTCAGGAATTGTTTTTTAAAAATATAACAGAATTTGTGATTTAATTTTCTAATTTAATAAATAAAAATCTGTTGTTAAACCTTGTTATAAAAACAATCAACGTACTAGGTTAATTCAATCTTTGATGTTTGTTATACAACATTAAATTACAGTAAATTAAAAAAATATCCTTTCAAAAGTTGATTAGTAGGAAAAGTTGAGTAGTTGGATTGTTGAATTAATAATAATAACAATTATTATGTTTTTCAGGAAGCAATCAAAGAAAAGAAGGATGGCTTAGATTAAATCAAGATAAAATATATGTTAAGGATAAATAAATATTTTTTAAGATCTAAGAATAATTTTATTTAGTCAAATACACCTTTTGAAACATTCTCAATATGATGAAAAAAAAACAACATATAATATTTCAATCAATTTATTACCTTTATAAAATTGTAATTTGGTGTTCAGATTTCATATTAAAAATAAAAGTAGGTATGTGATTAAGACAATGTTAATACCATGATTGTGATGGAAATTGATTTGTGCCTATTTAGCCTATTTCTCTGTATGCGTTATAACCAGACAACGCATAAGAAAACATCAATACCATTCCCCGATTAACTTAAAACATGCTAAAACAATAACTTAACAAATGAAGGTCCTTATTTACAAATATTTCTTCTATCCTCATAACCTACCAAAAAGGGACATACCGAGTGCTCGGTACACAATAAATAATACCTACAAGAAACAAGTAACAGCAACAACGGTAACATTAGAACTAAAGTCAATAAATAATTATTAAAATGTCTCTTCCTCGTCACAGTTTTCCGTGTTGTGGCCGAACACTGAAACAGAAATATGCATGTAATGTCTGTAACGTTTCAAATTGAGTCTTTATTGCTAGTATTAATTAAAAATTTTTAAACTAAACTATTTTGTTTAAAAAAACACAGAATTAACATTAGCAATATATTGAGCTCGGTAGAGTACCAACAAACCAACAGAATGGCAATTATTAATATATAAATTCTGTCTAGCCTTTCTGATTAAAATAGGATGTGAAAATCACTTATATGAACACAAAACTGGTTTAAATTAATCAAAGATTAAAATTAACCACAGAAAGTATCCAAATGGTGAAACCTATCCACCCCTCACAACACGCCTATCGAAAGGGCTGGTCTACCGAAACTGCCCTTCTCAACTTGGTTGACAAAATCGAAAAGGCGCTTGAGGACCGTGAAATTGCCTTGGGAGCTTTCCTAGATGTGGAGGGAGCATTTGACAACACACCTGTCAAATCCCTGGTCAAGAGCCTTGTGTGCAAACAAACAGACCCGACCACGGTGAAATGGGTCGAATCAATGCTCTCAAACAGAAGGGCAACTATTACCCTCAATGATACCACTGTGGAGTTTACATCCACCAGAGGATGCCCACAGGGTGGCGTTTTATCGCCGCTTTTATGGACACTGGTGGTGGATGAGCTGCTGCACAGTATGGCTGAACTCCGATATGATGTGCAAGGGTACGCAGACGACCTTGTCATTGTCGTTCGTGGTTTCAGCCAAATGACCGTCTCTGACATCATGCAGAGGGCTTTGAGCCTGGTTGCAAGCTGGTGTGTGGAGAACGAGCTATCCATCAATGCGGATAAAACGGTGATTGTTCCATTTACAAATAAGAGGCGTCTGGACGGTCTACGGTGCCCAGTCCTCAATGGGAAGGTAATTCCTTTCTCTCGTGAGGTCAAGTACCTAGGCGTAACTTTAGACCAAAGACTGAAATGGAACACCCACATTGATAACACCATATCCAAGGCTAAGATGGCCTTGGGAGTGTGTGGTAGGATGGCGTGCGGCAGGTGGGGCCTTCAGCCCAAGATGATGCTGTGGCTCTATACCGCGATCGTAAGGCCGGTGGTGACTTACGCGTCCGTGGTATGGTGGAGCAAGTGTCAGCAGGTTGCGGTCAGGGACAGGCTGAACAGCCTCCAAGGGACTGCCTGTCGCATGGTGACTGGCGCCATGTCCAGTTGCCCAGGAGCGGCTCTGAATGCCCTACTGGATCTCCCACCTCTCGACTTACATGTCAAGAGGGTGGCTAGGGGCAGTATTCTCAGAGTATCGGCCCAGGGCAGTACAAACTGGATGTCGAACAGGCTGAGGACCTTTAAGGACTCGGTCATGAGCGACAACGTACTGGCGATGAATGGCGACAGCATGGTTCCACACTGCAACTTTGTGCAGAACTATTCTGTGGAAATACCGACAAGGGAGGAATGGTCGACCGGCCTCCCCTGGAGGAACGGGTGCCTTGTATGGTACACCGATGGATCCAAAATGGGACCTAATGTAGGATGCGGGGTATATGGAGAGCGCCCTGGCCACAGGGAAAGCGTAAGCCTGGGCAGATATGCCTCCATTTTTCAGGCAGAGGTGTACGCCATAACCGCTTGTGCGACCCTGAATCTGCAGCGCAACTACACGAACAGGACCATTTACATCAACTCGGATAGTCAGGCGGCACTAAAGGCCCTAAACTCAAATACCATCACGTCGAGACTGGTGCTTGACTGCCTGACGAAACTAAACACTCTGGGCTGCAAAAACAGAGTGGTCCTAAGATGGGTCCCGGGCCACGAGGGCCATGTCGGCAACGAGATTGCCGACGAGCTGGCCCGTGCAGGAGCTAGGAGCAAAACATATGGTCCAGAACCAATATGTGGTGTTCCAAGCAGCCTAGCTCGTATGACCCTAAATAACCTCACTAGGTGCGAGGCCATGAGGCGTTGGGAGGAGATCCCGGGCCACAAGCATTCCAAAGCCCTTATCAAACCCTTTAATGCGAAAGCAGCTAAGGAGCGCATTGGGCTGAGCAGGAATAATCTACGCATCATAACTAGAGCGCTTACAGGGCACTGTTGCCTGAATAAGCACCTTGCGACCCTCAAATTAGTGGATGGAAAAGTGTGCAGATATTGCCACGAGGCGGATGAAACCCCGCTCCATCTGCTATGCGAGTGTGGCCCACTGATGCGCAAACGCACCGACATCCTGGGGAGACACATCCTGGACCCAGTGGATGTCCGACACCTCACTGCAAAGGAAATTCTGCTATACCTCAGAGTGGCAGACCTATGCAGTGAACTGTAGGCAGTGGCGATCACAATAGATCTCTCAGGTCGCAGTGATACTGGGCTCTCACAGCCCTGCACAGCCGCGCTTTTTAATAATAATAATAACCACAGATTAAGAGAAGTTACCTTCACAGATATCGCAGTAGGGTCTCTGGGGTGGCGGGGGCTTCCTGCGGGTGTCTGAGGGCGGAGTCGCCGCCTGTTGCGGGCAGTCCTCGGTATCGTGTGCGTCGAACATGTCGCAGATGTCGCAGAACAGACGGGGCGCACGGGTCTTACGACCGTTACTGAGACACACACATATTTGTATTATATCAATGAGAATAGGTTTACAAACATATGTATGCATGAACGTGCGAATGTGTGAAGAATGCGTTTATGTATGAATGTGTGAATGTATGAATATATAAACGCTCACAACAGCGGCTCGGGCGCGACGGTGGCTCCCTCCAGCGCGTGCACGCGCGCCGTCAGCTGTTCGTTTTTCCGCTGCATGTCAACTATCACAGAGTTCAAGAAGCTCACCTGGCCGTCTATCATTTCTTTATCCTCAATCGACCTAAAATATATAACATTAAATTACAATATGTGTAACCAAGCAAATTACCATTTATGAAGTAATTTACTCACTTATGCGACGCATTATCGTTTTGACCCAAAACGCTCGTAGCGTTATCGTTCTTGTCTCGTACCTCTTTACCGTTTTGAGCCATTTCTTTTTGCAAGATAATTTTCTCTCGTTCCGCTATTTCCACTTTCGCTTTCTGTGTCTGTACAACATATCAGTATTATTTTTTGGGTGATTAATTAATATTAATTAAGAATTAGAAATCTAAAGCGTTACCTTTAAATCTTCTTGCAATTTCGTTATTTGGTTATCCTTAATTTTAATTTCTTTTATACTATTCTCGACGTCTATTTTTAATTTGGCCATTGTTTTTTCACTATTCGCTAAGGCTTCGGCGCCGGAACGCCTCGTGCTCTGTAATTCTAAAGTCAACTTTTCTAACCTCTCATCTTTACTTTCATTGTTGCTCTGCTGGACAGATATCAATTCTAACTTCTGAGACAATTCTAAACATTTTTTATCCGCTTCCGTAATTTTATTCTGGAGGTTGAGTTGATTTTGTACTTCTGAAGCTATTCTTTCCTTTGATTCTTGTAATTTCTTTTCGTATTCGTTGATTGTGTTCTTAAGGTCGTGTCGGATCTTTTTACTTTCTTTCTTGTAATCGTCGAATTGCTTCTGGAGCTGTTTATTGAGATCTTCGTAATTTAGTTTCTGGGCTTCATTTATATTTGTGAGTTGTTTTATGTCGTTATCAGATTTAGATAACATATTTTGTAAATCAATTACTTTATCTTTTACATTCTGTAATTCTTCAATTGTTTTTTCATGATCATCCAAACGACCTTGCAACGCTTTAACAGTGACGTTCAAAGATTCTATTTCACTTGTATATTTTGCTTTCATCTCAGTTTTTTCAGTTTCTAAATGTTTTATAGTTTCGTTGGTTTTGTTCGTTTCCATTAATAGCGCTTCATTTAAATTTGTCAATTCTTTTTGTTTTTCTTCCAGTAAATTATTTTTATTTGTAACTGCCTCTTGAAGTTTGGTTATATCTTCCGCCATTATCTGGCTTTTGTTAGTGTTGGTATTATTTTCATCATTTTGTGATTTAATAAGGTTTTCTTTTTCTGTCATTTCTTTTTTTAATTGTGCTATAATATCAAGATTGTCCTTTAAACTTTTGCCACTTTCTTGAAGTTCATTTCTTAGGTTTAAAATTTCAGTGGATGACTCCTTAAATTTCTCCTCTAATAAAGTTTTATCATTAACTAATGTCGCAAGTTGTGTTTTCACTGATTCTAACTGTCCTAGTTGTTCTTTTAACAATAATTCTTCAGCAGAAGAATTATTTAAAAGTGCTTCGTACTGCTGTTTAAACTTAGACGTGTCTAACAATGAATTATTTAACTGTTCTTCAAGTTTATTCTTTAGATCACTAGTTTTGTTTAGTTCCTCAGTAACTTGAGAATGTTGACGATCCTTTTCACTTATAATTTCACAATTGGATTTTATATCTACTTCAAGCATTTCCACTTTTAGAGACAAATCTTTAATGGCGTTTTGCTTTTCTTCGATAGTTTTAATCATTTGCAATTCATTTAGTTTTTGCGTATTTATTGTCTCATTTACAGATGCCAATTGTACGTGCAGCTGGTTAATTTCTTTTTCACTTTGACGCTTTTGATTATTAACTTGAGTGGTCATATCATCTAATAATGTTTGTAAGGAGTCCTCGTGCTTTCGAGCTTCTTCAAGTTTATTATTTAAATCATTTTGTGCTTCAGTCAATTGATCAACCTTTTCCATTAATTTTACTTCGGACGTTGCTCCTTCTGCTTTTAAAATAGATATTTCCTCCTTATGCTTCTCAAGCTCGACTTCCAGTCTTTTACGAATCGCATCATGCTCATTGTTTAGTTCTTGTTCCTTTATTTTAAGACTTTCTATTTCGGTTTTCAGTATAGCATTTTCATCAAGTAATTTATCGTGTTGATTTTCAATTTCTCTTAAACGGTTGCTCGTTTCATTTGCTAAAACTTCAAATTCTTTTATTTTACTTTCGGATATTTTCAGTTTTTCAATGTAATCGTCAGCCGAACTAATTAACTGTCCTCTTTCAACTGAGAAATCTTCCTGAATCTTAAATATTTTTTGTTTAAACTCTTGCTCAATTCTTCCACAGTTATTAGAAGCTTCTCGATATTTATCTTTCATTGCTTGTAGTTCGTTCTCAGTATTCTTGAGATGTTGTGAAAGTTTATTAAACTGTTCATTAGAGTCGGTCGTTTGACCGGTGAGGTTCATATATTCAGCTTCAACTGTATCTTTAGATTTCTGTATTTCCTCACACTTTTCAATAGCGCTGTCCAATTGTCGTTTATATTCCCCTATTTCGAGTTCCATCTTTGCAATTTTAGATTTAAGTTCCGAATTAGCTTCCGTCACCTCGCTAAGAGATTGTTTTAATTTCACATTTTCTTCTTTAAGTGCATTTAATTCGTCTGTATTTATAATAAATTGTGTATTTAAAGTATCAAGTTCTACTTTGCTTTGATTTAAAGCTTGTTTGTGATTTTCAATCTCTTTTGTTAGTTCTTCTATTTTAATGTTACGATTTTCTATTTCCTTCTTATGCTCCTCTGCAATTTTGGTGTGTTTGATGTTAAAATTGGCAGTCATATTTTCAAACTCATCTTTTAATTTTATTATTTCTTTATCTCTTTCATGAACGGTTTGTTTGAAATCATTAATTAATTTTTCGTTAACATTTGTTGACTGATCGCTTTCAACACGTAGTTTCTCGTACTCCTTTGTCTTCGTGTTGAGTTCTTGTTGTAATTTCATAATTTCAGATTTATTTTTCTCCTCCTGCTGTGATGCTTCGTTTAAGATACTTTCATATTCGTTCACTTTATTTGATAGTTCATCTTTGAGGCGGTTTGTCTCTTCTTCAAGAGACTTGCACATCGAGTCTTGTTTTTTCTTTATATCTTCAAGCTGTTCTAAATCTAGCACCTTAGCACTGAGTTCCATTTTCAATTTTGTTATTTCTTTATTTAAGTTTACCTCGTGTTCTTTGTTCGCACCAGTCACTTTAAAAAGATAATATTATTATTATTATTTTGATTTACAATTAAATGGTCAATCATTAAATTATTTATATAAGACAAATGTGTAAACTTACCTTTATTAAATTCCAATGTCTTGTCATCAACTATGGCTTGAAGTGCGATTAATTTATTATTCAAATCTACTACTATCTCACTACTGTCCTTATTCAATCTTTCTACATTTTGCTTTTCAGTGTCCAACTTAGATTCAGCTAATTGTAACTTAGCCGTGATGACCGAGAGCTGTGTGTCAAACTCGGTTTGAGCTATTGCTAGTTTAGTTCTAGCTTCGTTTAATGACCTCTCGGATTCCATTCTTAATTTAGACAACTCTTCAGACAAACTTTTACCTAGAGAATCCTTTTCGTTTTCTTTTTCTTTTAGCAGTGCGTATGCTTCATCCAGCAGCTTCTGCAGTTCTGATGATAAAGCTAAAACATTATAATTCATTGCAAAAGGGAAATTAACACTAAAAACATTGATAACTTTATATTTACTTTGCGCCGCTACCAGTTCTTCTTTGTGCTGTTCGGATAGAGCATTCATTTCAACAGTTCTCTGATCTTCCAACACTCGTAGGGTAGCAGCGGTGGTCTCTGCTCTTGCTATTTGTAGAGCTACCTCTGCCTCCAGATCGCGTATCTGCTTTTCTCGTTCTAGTTTTTCAATCTGAAAATTTTTGTTATATATAAACTTGTTTAACCACTCATACCTTACCTTTGATTTATTTCAATGTACCTCCATCGCCTCTTTGTATTTCTGAAACATAAAAAACATGTTAGTTTTCTTATTCATAGAGATTTATAGATTATTATGAAAATAATATTACATTATAATCCTCCTTGTTAATATTTTCTTCCTCGTTCCTGAACATGAGATCTTCAACTTTCTGTCTTTCGTCTTCCAGCATTTTGTTAAGTTTATCCAACTCATTTTTAAGTTTCGCGTTTTCGTTATTTATCTGTTTATTATAAATATTTAAATATACATTTCAATACATCACTTTATATTGAATTATAGTTGAATTACTATACCTGTACTGCTTCTTTTTTAACCTGTGCTAGTGCTGTCTCCGATCTATCGACTTGTATCGATACTTTAGCGACCTCAGCTCTCTCCAGCTCTCTCTCTCTCATCAACCGCTCCAAGTGCATCTGCTTCTCTCTTAATAGCTCCTGTTATTATCAATAAAATAATATGAAGTCCATATGATACAACAATATATTCACTATATACATTTCATCCTAATCATGTTCCGATATTATAATTTTAGTATAAAAAAATAATCATACAAATATATCGATTAAATATGTACAAAATATGTGCCCGTAGCTTTGACTAATTACAATATATATTTTTATACTAAAAGTAATAAAAGAAGCGTATTAAAATATAAAAAAAGAAATAAATATATATTTAACTTTTGGGTTATACTAAACATATTATTATATATATATAATAATTATAGTTGTAAACAAACATAATATAATTTGCTATTTGTATATGTAGTCGAATGTCCAACGTCAAATTTGAAAATAGAATAAATAAAAATATTTTATAAACTAACATGTTTTCCTACTCGTAACTATGACGCCATTTTGAAATGAAATTACGTTTCATCTGACTTCATTTCACTAAACTATTCTGCAATAGTTGATTGCAACTCAATAAAAAATTAAAAAAGCTGAATCAAACGTTCATTTACTGAGAAATTAATTTTATTTACGTATTCAATATTATTTAATTATAATCAACCTACATTGACCTACATATCGTATTAGTCGTAATTAATAACCTCAGATTGTAGATGAAGTTTAAACATTTGTATTACAGTTTATAGCTTTAAATAATAAATAACTCGATATAATAAAGTATTATTTGAGCGAAACGAGCGGAGCGCTCTACTCTTTTTCACATTCTTTATCACAAATATTTAATTTATGAACGAAAATTATGAAATTTTGCAATTAAAAAGACACATTAGGTGACGGTTTAATTTTTTTTTTTTAAATGTCTTGTCTTTGAGGAATTATCGTCAAAAAACTGATATCGAATTGAAGTCAATGGGAAACGACGAGTCATTACACCGGGCTCGCTTCGCTCAATATGCAAACGGCACCCATATCGCGAGCGCAATTGAGGGCCTGTTGACGCCCCTAGTATTAAATTTATGTTTTTAACTCGAAAACGCCTCAGAATAAGCATTCTATCTTTTAAAATAAATATTGTAGGACATTATCTTAATAAAATGTAGTCCACTTGAAATAATATACATTTGTGTATATGAAATGTTTATAATAATTACATCCCACTGAATACTTTATTTGTTATAAAACAAGGAGTCATCGTCAAATTGTAAACATGGTTATTTACGTATAATCTCGTAGGTAGCATTTATTATTCATCTCAATTGAGATGTGACTGAGTTTGGTGTAATGTCTTATTATAGCTCCTATGGTACCACATTAACACCTACCCACGCTACTACAAGCTAATAGAAACACGCTAATATACTATGTAAAGTATCTAGTAGCTTGGTTATATTATACATACAACCTCCTTTGTTACGTTAAAATAACACTGGCCGTATTGCGTATAGGATTAAATCGTTCAAAAAAAAACATAATTAAAAAGAAAAATATATTTGAGGGTGCAGTCACGTACAAAATTGCTCGAGAGGAAAAACGCTCGAAGCAAAGATGTTAAAACGAGAAGGAAGGCTGCGATCTCTAGAGACAGACCGACCTTCCGGCTATGCGGTACATACGCAGGAGAATCAAAATGATTACGTCATTTCATATATATATATTATTTATTTAGTATATATGAACATAACTTGTGGCTGATAATAAATTAATTGGCAAATTTTAGCTTCTATATTGAAATTACGTTGTTTCTATAGGTATACAAGATGTAATCGCGGGTAGGAGATCGATTATTAATCCTAAGATGAAGCGATTTTTGTTATTCATTTCTAATATCAATTCAACAGAAGTTACTTTAATAATTAAGTCAAAAATAAAATAATTTCAACACTATAAATTTGTAAATAAACTCATTTATAAACTATTTAGTTTCAATTTAATAAAAATTAACGTTTTAGATAATTTAAAGTGAAACTTAATTTAAAATAAACTAAATTTCAGAGTCAATTTCGAAGTAATTTCAATTCCGACGAGCTTCCCGTCGGCGTGGAACTGAATTTATTTTTTGGAACTCCGCCAAAGTGAGGGTTATATGTAGAGAATATAAGGCTTTGAAGCATTTTAAAGTACTTTATGGCGTATATATTGAGCATTGAATGACTTATATCTGCGCATTGGCTCAATTTCCAAGTTATCGTCAAAAAGTATTTATATAGGAATCGAAATCTTCATATAAATAAAATTGAAATGTATATTTTTAAATTAACAGCTTTTCACAAAATACGGTACTTACATTAAAAAAAACTATTTTTACTGCCTGTCTGTTTATCTGCTTGGTCCCGCTCATCTTTTAAACGGATGAACCGATTTTAACAGGAATTTCACTGACAGGTAATGTTATAAGGAATAACTTGGACTACTTTTATTTAAAAAATCCGTACAAAGTCGTGGGCACAGCTTGTTTTATACATAACCTTATCAAAGCCATTCACACCGTCACTCCATGCAAAGCAAGATACAGCGTTTAGTGTAATAAAACACAATTATGTTCAGTATATTTTATTTACATTTAATATATGTTAAGAGAAACGAGGAAAGTAACAGGACGCTACTTGTCCATTATAATTTATTATTAAATAACCCAAGTTAAAAACTATATTATGAATATGTTATTCTATATTAGGTATATTAGAAAAAAAAAACTTATAACAAAGAAAGGAATGCTTACTTAATATTAATTAGTAAATTCTTAAAACTATGAATATTCTTCAGAGCTTCCAGGCACTGGTGTTTGATATAAATATTTTAAATAATAATAAAAAAATAATATATATATATAATATTATATTAATAACAATATCACAGTATATTATTATATGATAGCATTTCATCGGAACATGATTAAGACTTGTACTGTAAAAGATTTAATTAAGTCATCTGTAAAAAAAATATTATAATAATACTATTAAAAAATAATACAATTGTACGTATTAACATCACAATAAATAATAATGCATCGAAAACATCGAAACAGCTGCAGTTATTTAATAATGGCGGCGCCTCCATCACAGCGCGGTAAATAACCGAACGTGTATTACTTCAAAACATCGTAAAACGGCACAACTAATACTATAACAAATCAACAATTCTCAATTCAATTGTATTTGTTCCTTTGATATTCCCTTATTTCACAAGAAGGGTATAAAAGGAATAAAAAACTTAAATCCCTCCAAAAATAATGAAGTTTTATGTTGTTGTTTCTTAATTCCACCGAAGGGGAAAGGCAAAGACCTTTAGGTCATACAGCCTAATATTTCATTTTTTTTTTATGGTATTGTTTCTTTTTTATTCCGGACAAGTGTTGTTTGTCATAGTGTAGTGGTGCCTAGCCTTGAGGTGTGTCACGATAGCGGTGTTACCGCGCCGCGATGGTGGGGTACCGTACCTGCAGCGCGTTCTTCGCCGACACCGGGGTGGAGGACGCGCGTGGACCCGCCCTCTGTCGCGTGTGACATGTCGTGACGTGTCGTGTCGTGTCGTGTCGTGTCGTGACGTGACGTTAGTGATAGCGCGCATGCGGCAAACAAAACGGCTTCGGTTAGCGCACACGTTCACCACTCAGTGTACTGAACTATGTTGAATTAATATATATATATTTTATCAATTCGACATAGTTCACTTGTTAGCGTTACTTCTACTGCTATTAGTACACTGTGTGGTGATAAATGCAAACAAAAAAAAATAGTATGGGGAATCCAGATAGTAAGGAGACGTTAAAAAATATAGTGACACTTTTTTTTTAAATATAGAATAAAAAAACAATATATATTTTTTGGACTGGAACAAAAAAAATAAGTTGTTACATTTCTCGAAAAAGAATAAAGTCAAAGTAATGTCATTCGGTTTCTTTCCAATTTTTTAGCATCTAGCGATGAAAAAAAATTTTTCTTGATTCTACATTGTTTGGGACCAATTGTAATGATTTGAGGTTATATTGGAATTGTCATTTGGCAAAACCACTGAAGCAAAAAAAAAACAACAAAGTATGTTAATAACAAAAAACTATACTATAAGGGTGGCCTCTTAAACATAATATCACAGTTAAATAATAATTGTTACTGCAGTCTCGTAGTTTTTTTTACTAAATGCATAAGAAGCACCTTTAAAGCGTCTCTTATAAAATGGGTAACTAATGAGTTTTTATTAAAAATATAATATGTGCGATCAACTGAAAATTATGTCATTGTAAATATCATGTGAAAAAAATAAAATAATAAATAAATAAATTAACACAAGGGCCATACCGGGGTGCTCCAGCTACAGACCGAAAATAAAACCTTAACATGCACAAAGAAGCGTCTCTACAACCACCATTACTCTTGAAAGTCGATAATATCAAAGGGACGGAAACCGTTCTCGAAACGAAGGAACACGAGTAGGATATGGAGACTTTATAATGTATATAGTACATTCGTATTACAGTCGTAGGGGATTATATACAATAAAAAGGACAGGTTCAGATATATACGACGTAGGGATACGTAAACTGAAACGGCGACACGCAAGAGAAATGGTAGCTTTTGCCGAAGCCGGAAAAGTGTGGTCGCGACGGCGGCAACTCCACGAACAGGTCGTTAGCCGGGCCCCGGCTGGCCCTCGACACGGCGGCCGGCCGACCCCCCGCTCCTCCCGAGACCCCCAATCTCACCACGCAACCCCCGCGCGCCGCACCGGACCCCCAATCGACGCTCATCTCGCTCTCAGAGCACCGCCACGACTTCGATAAAGATTCGCTGAACCTAGGTGATACTACGTCGTTTTTTGAATTTCGAAACACGATATCATAGTACACCCTCGGTCGGGGGAGTGCTATGAGTGCGCAACGGTCGGGCTCCACGCATCTGACCAGGAGGGTCTTGTCGATTAGGCTGGGGGCGCTCCGGTGGGGGCGCGCGGGCCGAGGCAGGGGGGAGGGGGGCTCGGCCGAGCGCGCGCGGGGCTAGCACACCTGAGCACCCAGCGACGTCGTTCCCAGCCTCACCCCCGCGCGGGAAGACGCTATCGAGGTCCCCAGCGACGTTAGGGACTCCCGGGAGTTGGAGCGGCGGAGGGGAGTCGCGCGCCCGTTGCTGTGGATGGCGCACGCGCCCGGCTTGCGGTTCGACGGAGACCGGGAGACTTTGGAGACGGGCGCGAAGAGACCGAAGCGGGGCGCGCACTCGAAATATCTGAAACGGGCTCTCGGCATCAAAATAAATAAGAAGGTTGTCGTATCAAGTTTTCGCTTCCCGATTGTTGAGGTCTGTTTTACCTCTTTCCATCGACCGAGCCGTCGTTTTTTCCGAGGGGATCGTCTAGCTCTACACCTCCCCAGACCCCTGAAGCAAAGTCGGTCACTCCTACGTAGCGTAGTGTACCGGCCTTGCTTCCACGACTACTAGACACTATAACACGATCGCCTAGACGGAGGTCTCCGTTGGTCGTGGTCGAAATCGAAGCATCTAAAATATGGAAAATAATTATAATAATACATTAGTAAAAGACATTCCATCTCTAATAACTTGTATACATACTCATCTTACTGCTGACCATGCTTCGTACGCTGCCATTTGGTGATAGTGTACGTCTTGGTCTAGCAGAACCGGACGGAGGTCTATCAAAGACGCTTCCGGCATCGGATATGGGAGAGGCATCGTGGGGTGCGTGAGATACAAGAGCTTCCCGAGTCAATCTTGTGAGACGAGAGAAAACACCACGCTTTTCTGGACATTGGAAGTAACGCACACCGGCGACTGATCCGTCATTTTTACCTGAAATTAAAAACATTATGGTAATTTGTCCTAAATTTCATATCGAAATTTCGATGCCGAAAATCTCACCTATGGGATCGTCAAGTACAATTCCAGCCCAATCGCCGGGAGCGAACTGGGTCTCACCGATATACGCGATCTGACCCGGTTTAGTACCACCCACCCACACACGCTCACCGATTATAAAACTGTCGGTATCCTCAGTCAACACCACACTGTGATCTGAAATATTACACACAAAACATTAGACGTATGCCATCCTTTCATAATAAAACCCCGAACATATTGCCGAGAGAAAACATTTTAAGAAAGTCACTTTCTTTACAAGGATTGAAATTTATAGTCAGTTGAATATGGATATCCCCTCGACACATACGACACTTGAATTGAATACGGCTGATGTAAGTGCAACGGTCATTACGGAACTATTTGCATTCCGGTCTCAGTATGGCGAAGCGTCACTTCGGTTGTGCACCTACGAACTTTCGCCTCACGCGATGCTCGGAACAAACTGCATTTGACATTTCAAGTGTATGAAACAACAGAGTTGCGATCACCAAGCCTATGAATAGCTACACATACAAAGCCCGTGTGGAGGCTATATAGAGGGTGCATAACTTTAAAACCATTATGAAATGAATACATATAATGATTAAACAAATTGTTCCATCACAAATATATTTTTATGTTCGAATATCACTTCATATAAGACGACAAAAATAATATAAATAATTACTGGTAGGTAAGATAAATAAATATGCATGTAATATATAAAGTATAAAGATAAAGAGTATTTGTTAAATATTTTGATAATATAGAAAGAATTTAATAAAAAAAGGGGTCGAAGAATTTAAGAGAATAAATAAAATATACTAAAATATAATTGCGATGGAACTTTATCTTACCTGATGACCGTCTCAGGCCGGCCTCGCTGAGACGACGAGGATATTTCTCCCAGAGCGTATCCATTGAAGCGACACTCGACCTGCTGCTAGCTGTGACGCACACAAGTGACACACACGTGCATTACTAACAAACAAGCATGCTTCTTTTTTTTTTTTTTTTTTAATTGTAATCTACACAAAGGTACGCTATATTATGCTATATCGTCTGTGGGATTGAGTTGTAAAGAGTTCTTATATTTGTTTTCAAAACAATAGAGTTAATACGTATCAATAGTTTATCGGAGGCGAATGTAGGCGGATCACTATTATAGCTTATAAATATCAATTATTATTCTATTATCGAGGTTAAATATTATTGTTTATTTTTTTCATTCAATAGTTCGTTAAAATATTTCATTTTAGTACAACCGGATCCTAGTATTCTTATTGCTTATTAAATCATGCCTCATGCTTGTAACAGTTTCATTTTTTATTTACATTATTTCGTATTTAAAATTCATTTACCATCACGTGCGTGTCTATAATAGTAGTGATAACAATAAACAAAAAAAAAGCCATCACCGCCTTTATAATTGACAAATGAGATATGCTCCTTCACCACGATATTAATTTTAGAAACCAACGCATAATACATTAGTAGAAGAAACTCACTAGACGCTTTGCGATATGAACGTCGTCTTTCTGGTAGGGTGCTGCTAACCTCGTCCTCTTCGGCTTCTATTAAATCTGCTCCGGAATCGACGTGATGAATGATAATGAAAATGTATTTTTTAAACACTATATACATGTATACATGCGTGGATAATGTAGAGGAAAGACATCTAAAGCATACTCATGCGAGGTTCGCTTTCATGCTATGATTTAAGTGTCTTAATAGTATCGAATTTATAAAACTCACCAGATAAATGTTTTCTAGATGAATCCTCGCTCAACTTTCTCAATGTGTCCGTTGAGCTGCCGTCTACGACAACAGAACATACACGTAAAGCGAAATAAAAATACATGCAAACAATATAGTATATATATAAACGTACACTGCATATGACATTACAAAGCACAATATAATAATATTTATGACTATAACATTGAAGGTTGGTTGTATGGAAATCAAAATAGAGTGGAGCTTAAAAATTTTACCTATAGTTAGTAATATTTAAATTAGTTACAACTAAGAAGCCCGTAGTCGTTTCTGAGTATTGGGAAACCATAAAAAAGAAATACGTCCGTTAACATGTTAACTAATTAGCAAAATGTTTCCATTACAAATTACATGATTTGTTTACGTGCGACAATGATATCTTTCTATATTAATATAGGACTATTTTTTATATTGTTAAGTTTATTACGAACGACTTACTTTGCTATTATTTATAAAAGAAGCCGAGTAGTTTGTTAGCGGCGTGTGTCCGGCACTGATCGAAGTCAACTGCGCAACAGTCGTCCTGTCCTTGTCAAGGCGCGTGGGATAACTAATCATAATTCTGACGTAAAAGCTCATCGCAGTCCCTTCGCCTACATTATAACTTATGCGGAAGGAAAGCATCCTTATTTCTATACTTAGGTATATTTAAGATGTTTATACCTTCGAAAACACAGTATCTATGATACTGGAGGATGGTCACGTAAAAAGCATGAGGACCCCCCTGAGGGCATGTATGAAGAGGTTGATGTGTGGCCGAGGCGAAAGAGGTATGCAGGGATCGTAGCGTTTGGCGCTCCGTCGTCTCTAGCTACCCCGCAATAGATATGGCGTGAAGATAAACATATAAATATAATGTTTAGTTAATTCTTTTAATGCGTCGTTGATAATAATCGTATGTTCCTTTGAGATATTATTCTCATTGTTCTGAGTCAAGGAGACCATAAGTTATAATATAACATAAATAACATAGAGAACATTAGAATCGATTTCCATCAACTTAAATATCGTTTAAATGAAATATATGCAATAATAATAATTAAAATGGAATTTATTGATTGAGTTTATATAACATATGTCATATGATTTAGTATTATTATTAATATATATATATATATATATATATATTGATACAACAGCTGATATTTTGAATTATATAAAATTTTAGCGGGCGACAGTGACAAAACGATTTCCAGGGGTCACAGGTTTTGTTATTGTTTATACATTTATAATTAAATATACCTTTAACAAGGCTAACTAAACATGTTAAGAAATAATTTGAAACATACAACTATACAGATCTTAAATACAACAAGTTCAGACGAAACTGCGGAACAATGTATAGTCAACAAAATTATATCGCATTCAATGAACTTGGACTTGTCAAATTTTAACCAAACATTCGCGTAACGATAGATCCGGTTCGAAAGTGAAATATTAAAATAATAGAAATATCTAGTAATGGCGTCGAATTCCTTGACGGGTTATTATTATAATGACACACTTTACATCATTATTATTGACACTTGTCACATGTTAGTTATATGAATAGTTTTTGTATTGTTATGCAAAATATATTGGATGTTAAAGAAAAATATTTTCGAATAAATTATTATAATATGAAACATATTCTTAAAACGAACTCTGTCCCAATACGAGTACGGTTACGAGTACGAGTTTTAATAAGTTTTTACGAGTTTTAACAAGTTAATTAATATTACATAATATTGTGGTCAATCTCTCACAAGTGGTGATGTAATCGTGTATTTTTTGTTTATTCGTCTGATTGACGACTACTTGACGACTCACTATTATTTACTTATATACGACAATGATGTGGTCAAGTTCATGATGACAAAAAATGTTATATAAGACTACCTATATTTACATGGTTCTAACAATTATATATAAAATAATAAATATTAATTTATATAGGAAAAGTGAGCGGTAAAAGAGATAGGAGGAGGCCTCGAGTGACCTTCGAAAACACAGTATCTACGATACTGAAGGAAGGTCACGTAAAAAGCTTGAGGACTTCCCGGAGGGCATGTATTGGGAGGTTGATATCTGTGGTCGAGGTGAAAGAGGTATGCAGGGACCGTAGCGTTTGGCACTCCGTCGTCTCTGGCTACCCCGCTAGGGATATGGCGTGAAGATAAATAAATATATAAATATAACAACAAATCGAGCTATATTCCACCACCATCAGTTTGATATACCAATAATAATTGCTAAATAACATGAAAAGTTATTTCTCGTAAATAAAAACTGCATATAATACAGTGTTTGTTTTCATTTGTCTCGTTTCACCTAAACTCAGTGGCGAGTAATTTGTCAATTGAGGACAATTAATTAGTCGGTTCGTTATCTATTTATTCTGTAGGTTACATCAATTGATGCAATGTTGCATGCAGGTTAATGCAATTTCAATGGTAATTATAATTTAGTGAACAAAAAACACAGGCGTTTCTTAGTAATAATTAAAATACTTTATGGACGTGGACGGTTATACGAACAAACGTAATAATAATAATAATAATCTGCAATTAAGATGAAGAAGGAAGTTGTTATGTTTAAGATTTAATTAGTTTAGTTCTAGACCTACAAACTGAATTAAAATACATTGCGACCCAGTTGGCAAAAGCAAAAGCAAAATGGCCGCCGCGAACCTTTGACAGGGTGACTTCGATTAAAAATAAATAAATTTACAATCGAGATGAATGGAGAAAAACATATTTAGACTTAATAATTTAACAGCAGGTGTACCACTTGTGTAAACGGCTGTGAATAATACCAATGTGTATGTATGTAAGTCACATGAATCACGTTCTGCAATTCTACCATATATATGTATGTAAACAAAATAAGCAATAATTCATTGAAAATTACACTTACTTTGAAACCTTATATGCAATACGAGCATGTTAAAGGCTGCACGTAAATCATAAATGGAAAATTCCAGCTAAGTACAGACAGTGTAAAATGAATTGACATACGATTCTACTAAAAAATCATTCTACTAAATTAATGATGAGACGCAATAATCAAAGGCAAGTGAAGTCACTTGAGATAACTGTACATATATTACATTTGAATAATTCATTTGATAATCCATATAACCCTTATGGATTGGTAATTAAAAGTCACCTCACGCACCGCCCCCCCACGGTAATGGGTGGTAATGAGCACTAACACCGCAGCCTGCATGCTAATTGTCATACACCCATCGAATTAGACCAATTAATACAGTATCGCGATGGATAAAAGAGAGTAATTTTCTCACATTAATATTTGAATGTACTGTAATCTTTTTAACTTTACCGTTATTTTTTATTATATATATATTTTTTAATTACTTTCGATACATAACACTTATACACATTGTTTGTGTGTGTGTAGTTTGTTTGTTTGTGTGTGTATATATTAAGCCGATTCCATTTCCCATGCCATAGATCTCTCCTTGGCTTAATCAATATTATTTATATCATTCTATTTATATTTGTTGTTATCAACGAGTTAAGTAATACGAAGTAACAGAGAAACAGAGACGAACGAACTGTAGGAAGACGGAACTGGAATAAAAGGAAATATCGAAATGAAATTCTCGCCTCAATGGCTAAGAAGATCAGATGACGCCATGTACCTATTGGATATTGATTAAAATATGAGTTATAAGAACTCTGTATCCTTGTTAGTAGTTAAATAAAATTTCATTCTAAGATAAAATATATTTATATAACGTATATGTTATGGAATGTATAACTCTACGGCACGTCTTACAATCACGAATTGTAGATAAGCGTTAGGTCGTCTTTGTTTCATACTCACGACGGTGAAATTGAACTCAAATTATAATTCATACAATAATAAATATTATAATTCGAGTTTGTAGTCAAATAATAGTGATAGTGCAGATTGATTTGACGGTTAAAAGAAAATTTTTAAGAGTTACATGTTTTTGTATAGTTAACACTAAACCTACCGACAATTCTTGTATACCTGTTCCTACCGCACGCCGTCAAATTGAACGGTAATTAAAAGTTATTTTATTATATAACGCAATATTCTATTACTAATTCCATATTCTAAGAATTGTCATGTAGTTTGATAACGATATTATAACGTTTAAAAATGTGAAGTTTTACAAATGTTTAAGAACGGTCTATTTGACCGGTATTTTGTAGGTTTAGTGTTAAAGTAAACAATGACTCACTCATTGCTTGCTTCATTCTCGACGGGATATAGTTATAGGAGGTGCGGGCCTCGTGACGTAGTAAGTACAATGTACATATAAGTGACGACATAATATGACATTACAAAGTCTACTAACACATCAATAACATTGTAAATTTTAAAAAAACTTATTTGAAATATAAAGTTTAGAAACGCAGACTTTAGAGAGAGACGTTTAGAGGAAGAGACAGTGAGAGAGAGAGACGAACGTACATAATATGACATTACATAGTCTACTAACACGTCAATAACATTGTAAATTTTGAAATAGATAAAAAATATAAAAAACTTATATGAAAACGTTTACAAGAGATGTTACACGAACATTTTCTACCTACTTGATATTTTTACTTCAATGTCAAACATCAAGTGAAGATTCACTCGAGTCACCTTGAACTTGTATCTACGTAAGTTAATACGCAATTGCTTAAACATTAATCAATATTAACAACAACAATAGATTCACAAAACCTAACAATATTCTAGAATAGTTTTCTTATATATATTCATGACAATATTTTATTAGAGATTAATTATTTTCTATTTATAATACATGATGTGTTCGATGACTTTACTTTGTGGTTTTTTTGCAGATTATTATATATAAAAAAAAACACATACCAGTGACAACCGATGACTTGACTTGTTATCGAGTTACTATTACTGTCATTGAAGGCTGTGTATGTGTGTGTGTGTGTATAAAAAGATAATATTAAGATAAAATCATAGAGAATAGGAAGGATATCTTTAACTGAGTTTAACTTTTCGCTATTTCAAAACATAGGTTTGATAAACTTGTATATCTGTTCACACGTTTTGTTGAATTCAATATTGACTTTGCTACTTTGGTATAAATATGTAATTTTTGGAGGGCAATGACCTCCAGAATTGGCAATAATATAAATTTTAATAAATATGGAAGACTAGTGCGAAGACTATAAACGTCTTTTAAAACGTAGTAAAGACTGTTTTAAATTTATATATTACTATAAGTTTCAGATTTAAGGAATACAAACCTCTAGAGAAACTTATATTATAAAAAACAGAAACCATTACGAAATATTTTTATCAAATATTATTTTAAAAACAGAACACCGTTAAGAATTTATAGTTTGTAATAACTTGATATACCCTAGAACTATATAAATAAGGGCTCGGAGAGATCTATGAATCATATTACCGTTCTCTATAATCTCTATCTATCTCTATTTCTATCTATCTATCTCTATTTCTCTATAATAATGGAACGATACTATGCACACAACATTATAAAGTAAAATCGATTTTTCATTCGAATATAAATTACATGTAATCATAGTTAATTGATAATAATTACATAAGTACCTAGTACGTGCATGTCATTATATATGCGGAAACGGTATGCAAAGGATGGGCGGGTCCGGGAATATTCAATAAGTCTAGTCTAGACGTTACGGCGACACTATCCACACATATATATATATATATAATATAACGTTTGAGAGGCTCTTAAATATATATAGAGTAATAAATTTGGCTGCACTCCATTACATAGAACCAACTAAGTCACAGTTTATGCCAAAAGTTCAACGCCACGTTCATAAATTTTTAATATGCTTGGGGGAAGGGGGGGGGGGATTTAATTTGATACAGTAATAAATGATAAGGGACCACATTGTCTTGAACAATGCCGCTATGAACAATATCATCCCGAGGGACCTGAGGGACAACTGTTATGGTATCAAACAATATACAAGCCATTAAAGTAAGTCAATGACGAAAAATTAGAAAAAAAAATCATTACTTAAAGAAAAAAAATCTTTAACTTCGCCATTTTAAGATAACAGCTTCAAATCAAGACAAACTGGTTAACAACATCATGGCGCCAGGCACAAAAAACTTAATTATTCGAGCTGTTTATAGCTGTAATAGTAATCATGTAACCATTACTAAAACGACTAATAGAGAACACTACGATATCTTATCTAATTAGTACGATACAATATCGAGTGATATATTTCAATTGTCATCAAATAATATTAACAATAACACAGCATTCATTCAACGCTTCGTGGAATCCGATTGTATACATTACCAGAGGTGTTGAGAAATATTTGTTTTGATGTAATATGATATTCATATTTCAGATTGGTCCGATACGCTTGACAGATTTATAATATAATCCACAATCCAAGGTATATGCGAATTAATACTGGGGTGACGATATCTAATAAAGCATAAATTTCGTTTAATTCTTGTTATATGATACCCATCATTGTTACGTAATGAGGCATTGATTACAACTTGGATAAGTTAAGTCACGTACGTGATTCTGTAATTTTGCCACGGGTGACCGACAACAATGCATAGTGCTGTAATTTTGTAATTTCGAAGCAAACAGCGCATCTCCGATAAGGATAAGTCACGGGAAGTTTATACTTAACACTAAGATATTAACGGTTTTCCTTTAAAGGTAAAGTTAAAGACAAGGTCGAATTTCGTTTCAAGGTTCTTCTAACTTAATCTATACGCCTCGCCTCGACCGAAGCGTAGTTTATCATACACATCTTAATTTATAATGCAGCTTATATAAACATATATACAGCTTATATACTAGGGACGCCAACAGACCGTCAATTTCGACTCGCTGCGCTCGCGAAATCTCGGTTGCCGTTTGCATATTGAGCGAAGCGAGCCCAGTGTAATGACCCATCGTTTCTCATTGACTTTAATGAAATATTTTTTTAAAACCTTCACCTAATGTTTATCTTTTTGATTGCAAAATTTCATAATTTTCCGTCAAGTGGTTTTCGAGCCTATTCACGACAAAGAATGTGAATAAGTCTCCATTAAAACGCTCCGCTCGCTACATTCGCTTCGCTCAACTATATATATATATATATATATATATATATATATATATATATAGCAAAAAAAAAGGTTAGCGTGTCATCAAATTTGCTTTTAAAATTATCATGCAATTCTGAAAACTTAACTATAATAGCTATCAAACACGATATCACTGATAATATTTTATCAAGGTATAATCGACTTTATAACAAAGGACTCATTTATTAGTAGGTTTTGGTATAATCGAATTGGGAACTTATTTTTAAACTATATAATTTTTTTCGGATATGTTTATAATCGATTCTAACAAGGTTAAGGTTACGATGGTGGATAAAAAAAAATACCAATTAAGTATTGTAAATGCACAAGGGTCAAGGCTAACATCTCACAGTAAGGGAATACTAACCATTGACAATCGCCATCATTAACACTTATATAATAATTGTAGTGATGACTGTTTGTTTATATCATTTCAATTGATTGCTTCGTTTTATTCTCAATTGTAAGCAAACACTCCTTCCTACATACAGTCTTTAATATATTTAGGACCAAATTATAAGGGATAAATAATTTGGCAGTATATAGTGAGACAGGGTTTGGGAGGTTTAGGGAGTTGAGGAAGACTCCCTCACACTTTATACAAGTAAGAGCCTTAATTATTATAAGAACTTAAATTAATATTGCATCATCAAAATATAAGTATAAATAAAAATCTAACTAAGCTTTAATTATAATTAATATTGCACCATCAAAATACGATTGAAAAAAAAACTAACTAGTTATTTCGTCACTCACGAGTTTTGACATCAAATTGTATAGAATAAGGAAAAATATAATATAATATAATATATATATATATATATATATATATTCATGTGTCACGAAGTGAAGAAGCAAATACTTTGTCTCATACTACGTTTAAGACATATTGTAATACATTATACAAATAGTATTAACATATATAATGTTTACATACATACATTTTACTGTATCGAGAACGATGTTATGAGATATGTAACCAAGTAAATAAATCTATATTATGCTATAAATAATATGATTCATGTTAGTGTTACAAAATCTAAAGTATATAACTCTACCTTATTAGCACTAAGTCTTTAATATCACTAACTTGTGAAGGTATAGACTGGAATATTAATATATATATATATATATGTTGTCATATCTATATATATTTAAGACAAATACAATATTAATTATATTTCTACATAGACGCGTTTAAAAAGAAATAAAAAAAATTACTTACCAGAAAAGCTTATTCTCGTTTCGACCGGCATTTTTTTATATCCGTATTTAATATGTATGTTTGTGTGTTTTTTTTTGTTATAATACCCCCCAAAAGCGGGAACGTTCAACGCGAGTGTGTCGCTCGGTGTCCAAACGTATACTGACTACTGGCCGGCCGTCAGAGTAGCTCAAAGTGCGCGCGTCTTTCTTTACCTTTGAGACAGCCTTCTATTTTCAGAAATACGCAAATGAAGGGATTATTGTTTTTTTTTATTAAATTAATTTTACTCTATACCGGAAACTTTTAAGGTCCTTGTATTAAACAACGTATTAAAAGTATATTTGTTAATAATAACACTATTTTTAAATTCACTAAAAAACGATATTATTATAAATAATGTACTATTTTTATTTGTATAATATTATATATTTTTTTTCTAAATAATCGATAGCGCCATGTTTAAGTTCTACTCCTGTTACAAACGTATCATCGGAACTATAATATAAATATATATATATATATATATATATATATATATATGTAGTAAAGGTATGTCCTTTAGTTTACAAAAGGCTTATTATAATTTAAAACTAAGTTATTTAGTATAACTGAAAAGATAAGGATGTGTAGAGTGAATAGAGATAACATTCCGCATATCATAAAATACAGCGAATTAATTCAAACAAACTAAGCGTACAATTCAGTGGTATATATTACCCCCCCCCCCCCCCCTATAACACGGTAGATTCGTTATAGGAAAACGCGTTGTACGAATATTCTTGTATAACGCTCTCATATGACCGTATAACGCGTTATGTACAAATAAATCACGTTTAACTTTTCTCGTTAAAGGCGGAAATTATGCGTTATACGGGGGAAAACACGTGTTGTACGAGGGACTGTAATCGCGTTATATGAAAACGTGTTATAAGAGTACCGTGTTATATATAAAAGGCATATTATTGTAACATATATTCATTAAAATAAATACCAAAAACACTTAAAACTAATGCAACTTTACTGTATCTAATAACACAAAGAAAGCGAAATAACTCCGTAACCAAATCACGATTCACATCCGTCGCGAAACTTAACAATTCACAGCTTTTATAATTACACTTTCACTGTTAAAGAACGATCGATACAAAACAACAAACATTGTAATTTATTCCGCAAAAGATAAAGATATTAATATAAAAGATAAAGATATAAAAAAATATATTACACAATCTCATTAATCAAAGAAACGTTCACTTATAGTCGCTTAATGAAAACGTTAAATTAATGATGTACCTACTGTTTTTTTTTTTGAATAATTTAATCTCACTTTCGACGTTAATATATATTGCGCAATGAAATTTATTCGGTAATGATATAAATTTTATTAAAAGGGCTCTTCGAGTGTCTTAACACTAAACCTACCAAGTACCGGTCAAATTGACCGTTCTTAAACTTTTGTAAAACTTACACATTTTTAAACGTTATAATATCGTTATCAAACTACATGACAATTCTTAGAATATACATATAATATTTTCTATACCATTTACTTTTAGTTATTTCCATTATTACCTGCGTTATATAATAAAATAACTTTTAATTACCGGTCAATTTGACCGCGTGCGGTAGGAACAGGTATACAAGAATTGTCGGTAGGTTTAGTGTTAACACATCCGAGATCTTCTAATTTTGTTTCTCTTATTCTGAGTACCGGCTAA
Source organism: Melinaea menophilus ssp. n. AW-2005 (assembly GCA_918358695.1). Lineage (NCBI taxonomy): Eukaryota > Metazoa > Arthropoda > Insecta > Lepidoptera > Nymphalidae > Melinaea > Melinaea menophilus. The sequence goes on from OU911042.1 coordinate 6,315,801, forward strand.
TATAATGAAATTCTGAAGCCGGTTGCCCCAAACTTGTATCGTCAAGGGGAGGATAAAAAGTATAAAATTTGTTTGCGACAGACAACCAGGTATAGATTTTGAAGTGATTTGAATTCACGTCAACGACAACCGGGAATAGAATTTGAAGTGACGTGAATTCACGTCAACGACAGCAAGGAATAGAATGTGAAATGACGTGAATTCACGTCAGCCGTCGCGAACGTTCAGTGAAGTGCTATAGTCGCTTTTGTTTCAAGCACTCTTGGTTCTATAAAAATGCTTACTTAGATAATTTGATAAGCGTTTTCTCAATTTTGACCTAATTATTATGATTTTGTGGAGTTTGTTTTTTTAAGAATTATTTAAACTGACTTACTCTATTTGAGTAAACAGTATGAAATGTAAATTATATTGATATATTTATCAGTCAAGATTTCGTTTTGTTACCTGATAATAATTAATTTGTTAAGTCCCCTTGAGAACATGTATTAAGAACAATATAATATTTTGTATAGGAGTTTAAAACGCTGTACACCTAACCCCCCCCCCCCCCCTTCTGTCATCCTTCATTTCATACATCTTTGATAATTATCCCCTCTTATTGTAACCAAGGTATGCAAAATCTTATCAATTTCTAGTCCATGAAGACCTGTGACGAGGACGGTGTGATTATTTACCTATATTTATATATAAAAAGGAACATGTGGCATATGATTCCACAATAATATTAAGTCATCGCTAAACTATTAGATAATTATGTCATATCAATAATATTGATAAACTCAGGTCAGTGACCTGTTTTGATCGGCACGCAAAGTATTCACATCCCAACATCGGAAGACACGTACGTCCCAGTTACTACTACGAGGATTATATTAAATTTAAGTCTCAAAGGAAATACCATTGCCATTTAATTTAAATTATATTATGTAATTGCGATAAGTTTCTTTTGAATTTTAATTAATTTATGGAATTATATTTATCGTAAGTTACTTGATAATTTAATAAATTTCTTACTTGGTAAGTTTTAACGAATGAAATTTATAAATAATCAGTAAATATGCATACTATAAATACTTGGGGGGCCAACAGACTCTCAATTTCGACTCGCTGCGCTCGCGAAATCTCGGGTGCCGTTTGCATACTGAGCGAAGCGAGCCCAGTGTAATGACTCATCGTTCCCCATTGAATTCAATGGGATATCAGTTTTTTGACGATTATTCCTAAACGACATGAAATTTTATTAAATTTCTTTTTTTAAACCATCATCTAATGTGTCTTTTTATTGCAAAATTTCATATTTTCCGTCAAGCAGTTTTCGATCCTATTCATGACAAAACATGTGAAAAAGTATCCAGTAGAGCGCTCCGCTCGCTTCGCTCAAATTTTTTTTTTTATATAACACCGATGGAGTAAAATTGGATTGATGATAACGATCAGAGTGATCTCATCATTAAGGATACGGCTAAAGGAAAGTGAATAAATAAAAAATAAAAAAAATAATAATAAAAAAAAAACAACATTATACAATAGAAAGTCCGCTTAAAATTCCACTTCACTTCGCTATTCTTGTATCATTTCCGAATACGGTTTTATTTTATTGGAAGCGACAAAATACATTTCAAGTTTCAAGATTTCACCAATAAATTAATGTGACCCGTATACATTGGCTGTAATGTGCATATTGTCTCTTGGCGTGTCTGTTGTGTTGCTGTTGTGTTGCGAAACACTCTTGGCGTGTCTGTTGTGTTGCGAAACAATCAAATATATGACACTACACCAAATTGGGGGTATCACATGACAGACGTTTGTTTTGACTGAGGAGCGCTGAGGTATGACTGTGGTGAGAATTTGAGATTATAATAAATATGGTTAAAATTATCTATGTTAAGAGACAATGGTTAGGATTTTCTAAAGTCTTATAAATGTCGCCATCATCACGACACATCAAGACGGGTAGCTCAATTACCAGAGTAACAAGCCGGTCTCCCAGAGGACGCAGGTTCGTGTTCGTTTGTCTATTTCATATTAAGTTGAATTAAACCTACAAATAAAGTATTGTAAAACATGGCTTAAAAAAACTTTATGTTAAGTCTCTCTCTTCTAAGAGAAGAAGAGAAGAGAGAGAGACTTAAAAAAAAAAACTTATATAATAATTAATTACTTCTATACACTCCACGGTTCCTTTAACGTAGGTTCAATATACCAACATAATAAGGAATTTAAATACTCTAATGTTACAGGAATATTGTCTCATGTTGCGAAACCAGTAAATCCAGTATTCGGTTTAAAAACAGGTTGTTTATCAAAACCTTACCATACAATGCTCGTCTTCAATGTAAATTAAATAATAATAATATCAATCACGTTTGATTTATTGATGGATTGACGGTTGATGGCTTGATTGATTGATCGTTTTAATTGATAATTGAGTTATTATAATCACAGCGTGATATAATATCTGTATCTGTTCTGATTTTGATGCTATTTTAAGTAATATACAGATAGATTTATAATTATAACTTTGGAATAAAGTGGAAAAAAAACTCACAAAATATTTAAATTTATTTACCGGTATGCTATTAGCATTTAAATTGATAAATTAAATGTTCTTTTTTAGAATATATATATATATATATATATATATATATATATATATTATTTATAGAAGTGATATCACTCAGGTGACATTATTTATACTGAAGACCTTGAAGTATGCGGGACACTAACGTTTTCTTTGTGGTTTAAGTTATGACTACGAAATCTGTTTTATATAAATGGATTTTTATTATAAACTTTATATGCTTAAATAAAATATATATATATATAAATGTATAATATAATGCCAAACTTTACTCGTCAAGGTCTGAACAGAGAAAGAAAAATATCAAACAGGAGATTTAGCTTCTCTTTAGAAAGTTATTTTTGTACCGACATAATATAGACTTTATATTATTATAAAGTTATATGTTATATATATATTTGTTATCCTTGTTGTCTGTTCGTTTATTATATATATATATATATATATATATATATATATATATATATCACGAGAATCGTGTTAATGTTAAAATCAAGTAAGCAAAGGAGACAATGTACAAATGAAATGAAATATCAACACACGTCTTGAATACAGACATGACTTATATTAACTAGCTGTACACACGACTCCGTTCGCGTTTGATGCCTTTTTATAGCCTAAGTTACTCTTTATAAAATCAGCTATCCGCTGATGAAAGTTGTATTAAAATCGATCCAGCTGTTTCGGAGATTACTCGAACCAAACATACAAAAGGAAAGAATTTTTTTTATTGTATTTATATACTTTTATATACTGTTCTTATTATCTTCATATAATAAAATAGTAAGTAAGTACATAAATATATAAATATATATATATATATATATGAAGTCATTAAACTATTTGGTTGTTCGCGTATAACACAAACTAGTGAACTTTGTGGGAATGTGAAGTGAGAGTTTATTGTGTGTGGTAATTTTAATGGAAAAAAAATTAATAGTTTCCGTACAAAAACATCAAAACCGCTTTGGATTAAAAAAAAATCTAATCTAAGACTTTGTACGAAATATTATCCGTGTATACATATTATTGCTGAGCGTAAGCGAAGCTCTTAACCGTTTTGGAGACATTTTACCTTTTTTGTGTTTAGTTGTCTCCAGAATGCGGCGAGATAATTAGCTAAAAACTTTCTCATGTATGTTTGAGCCAAACGCGGATGTTATAGCAAAACAGATTGAAAAATGTTTAGCCGTTCAAAAGTTATCAAGAGAAGAAGAAAGGAGAGGGGCTCAGCTCAATACCCGCCGCGCACGGTTGGCGGAACCTAGTATACTTGGGATAGAGAAACAGATGTATAGTACATCTGTTTCTCATAATCACAATTTAACATATTAATACTAAATTTATGAATAAAACTTAATTTATACTAGGGGCGCCAACCGACCCTCAATTTCGATTCGATGCGCTCGCGAAATCTCGGGTGCCGTTTGCATATTGAGCGAAGCGAGCCCGCGCGAATAAAACTCGAACAGGGGGACAGTAGGTACAATTCAATTAAAAAATATTCTTCACGCGCTTTTCATTGTCAAGCAAATTTTTCGCCCGATTTTTTCCCATTGACTTCAATGGGATATCAGTTTTTTGACAATTACTCCTCAACGACATGACATTTTTCAAAACTTATTTTTTTAAAACCATCATCATCATCATCATCATATAATGTGTCTTTTTGATAGCAAAATTTCATAATTTTCCTTCAAGTAGTTATTGAGCCTATTCGTGACAAAGAATGTGAAAAAATCTCCAGTAGAACGCTGCGCTCGCTCCCCTCACTTCGCTTAATAAAATACACTATACAAATACACATCGATTTATAATCAAAAATTTAATGGAAAATTAAAAAAATAACATACATTAATACATAATTTTGTATGGAATGAGAATCAATGCTTATATAATTGTTAAATTCATACACATTATAGAAGTTTAAACAAGACGAGTACCATGAAGGTATGGGTATAGGTATTGTAACCGCGGTATCCGATCACGATACGGACTGGAACCGTTTCAATTAATTTGTCGTTCGTTTGACCTTAAGTTTGTTTGTCTGCCTTGACTAGCGGTTGCGCGTGACTCCGTTCGTGGGTACGTGTTACGCGTTAGTGCAGAACTAACTAATGAATCCAGACAATTAAATATTAGTCATTTTTCAGACACTTTCTAATACTAATATTTGTAAGGGACGTGGGATTGTATTTTTTATAAAGGAAATTTGCTTTATAGCCTCTTAAACTTCAAAGAAATTTATAATCAAATACAAACATTTTAAATTCTACTGTCAGTTCCACTTCTACTTTCTTCCACTTAGAAGGAAATGCAAAAAAAAATCTTATAACTACTTTTAAACCATAGTTTTAGGTTATTACTTTACGATAAAAATTGTCTAGTTCAAAATCTCTCAAAATCAAAATCGTTAATAATTTCTGTGTTAGCTCCAGGTATAATAAAACTGTACATCTTTGTAGTATTATTCTTATATATACATATATACATATTGATATACATACGAGGTGCCCTTTAACGATCTGTATAGGTGGATTGCAGGACCTTTTCAATCTGACCTTTGCTACATTTTATTAAATGTTAAAAATGCTATAGTTGATCCTTCAAAATAGCATAGCATTATTATATTAATTTCATATTAATATTTCGTATTACTATACAATATAATATAATTAATTTCAGCTAAACTGTGACTTAACAACGATATAGTGAAAATAATCTAACAAGTTTATAATTTATAATGTATTATTTATTTATCTTCACGCCATATCTTTTGCCTAGCCAGAGACGACGGAGCTCCAAACGCTACGGTCCCTGCATACCTCATTCGCCTCGGCCACAGACATCAACCTCTTCATACATTGCCCTAGGGGGGGTCCTCATGCTTTTTACGTGACCTTCCTCCAGTATCATAGATACTGTGTTTTCGAAGGTCACTCGAGACCGCTATTACCGCTCACTTTTCCTATATAAATCTTTTTTACCATTCTTTCATCACTCATTTTTTCGACGTGCCCAAACAAACTGAGCACGTTCTTCTTCATGCTCACCGTGACATCTTCGCCAGTACCTACCATTCTGTGGATCTCTTCATTGCGGATTCGATCAGCTGGATTGACTCCGCATATCCGGCAAAGAGATCGCATAATGTATAGTAATATATGTATATTGATAATAACTCTATTAATTAAAGATTCAACCTTCAATTCAATTAAAGTTGAATATCATTTAATTATAAACACTATAAAGATTTTATATTATAAATAAATACATATTCATTAATTTGGACAATATAATATAGTAGCGTAGCGTTTGGCGCACCGTCGTCTTTGGCTACCCCGCAAGGGATATGACGTGAAGGTAAGTAAGTAAGTAAAATATTTTAATAAGAAAAATATAACATTACCTGAAACATTGTATTGGAACATTGAAAAGCCACGTGTTAGTTAGGAATTTCGTAGTTAGAAGATTCATCATTTATATAGAACGCCTTACTAACCTGTTAACGGGGTATGACGAAATATTTCATACATAAAAGCCTACTGCAATGGTAATGACGACATTATTCTTCAAGTAAATTTATCGTAATATATTGAACGCATTACGTTCTATTAAAAGCGATATTCTTTTGATAAAAAAAAAAATCCCCATGGTGACAAGAGTTAAAAAAACTAATCCCCCATTAACAGGTTAACAAGAGCCTTATTCCGATAAGCCGTTTCTAAAAATAATTAAATATATATTAGAAAAAATATTTTAACCTTGTTCAGTTATTATATTCAACTCCTCACTTTTATCAATAGAATAACTCTACTGAATGAAAATCCGTATTTGCGTTTACATGAATATTTAATTATAAAAAAAAACAACACTTAACAACTGCATGTAGGTCAATTTATAAATACTGAATTGCTTTACACATTTCTTTTATTGTTATTGAAGTCGGATACTTTCTTATATTTGATATTCAACGTCCCAAAAATGCATTGAAACGATGACAATGGTTAAAACGATGGCGACTACAAAGGAACAGGTTTAGAAAGCGCCGGAACCATCAAAACTTTTTCACGTCAATTTATACGGAATTATAATTTTTTGCAAAAATATGGAAAAATATGCCATATATATTGCAAAAATATGCCATATATATATAAATAAAATAAAGTTTAAATTAAAGTTCCAAAGTTTAGCCTTAAGAGCCTTTTTCGAGGAATAAAATATTAATGGACATAGACAATTATTAAATTAAAACTTTTTTATGTAATTTGAAATTTGATGTAACGAAAAATGCGTCACGATAGAGAAACGAATATATAAAAGTATAGGAGAGAATGAGATAGAAGACATATTGCCCACTGCTGCTAAGGCGCCATCTATTGTTCCATCTTTAAACTGAAGTGTTATTAAAGGCATATATTAAAGTTTTTTTTAATTTACCATAGATGGTGTTGATATTTTTGTAAAACAGTTTAATATAAAAATACAAATATTTTACATTAAAAGTATTGAATAAATTTTAAGCATTGCAAAAAAACTTTAATTTTATCCCAATACTTGTAATATTTTTCCTGCATATGTTCAAAATAGATCCAGATATAATATCCATACTAAGATTCAGTACATTATCCATCCCTATAGTTAACGGTCTGTGAGCATAACTGTTAAATACATATATACATACATATTATATTATAATATATGTATATTTGTCTCAACTGACATTGAACTCACGACCGTTGCCCTGCCGTTGTTATTTATATTGTGTCAATACATATTAGGGTTACGTAATTAAACTATTACAATATACGGAACACTAAAAAAAAATCTCGCTTTAATAAATAATAAACATAACAAATAAATAATAATTGAACTGTTTCTAGTCAAATTAAAAATGATTTAATACACTATTTGCCCTCGTTGAAAAAATCAAATCCCAATGTTATGTATAATGAGTTTTTCAATACTTTCATTAAATTATTTAACTTTGTATTTACCACAAAAACAGTGGTTGTTAATGATAAATTAGTATTTAGTGAGTGGGTATCTGCTGAGTTACACAAAAATAGAGAAAAATTATACAATATGTATAGTGAATTGATGTATAATACTAGTAATGAGTTTAGGGATGAGGTAAAATTATTTTCCAAATCTTTTTAAAAACAATGTAAAATAGCTAAATCTCAACATATCAATAAAAAAATAGGAAATAGCAATAATAAAATAAAAACAACTTGGAAAATAATTAATGAGGAAACTGGAAGAGCTAAATCCCAGAGGATCGACTTTAAATTAAATATAGATAATAAATATGTTACGTCTGACCTCGAAGTTGCTACTGCTTTTGAAACCTTTTTTACTAATATTCCAGTGACTACAACGTTATCTTTAAATTCTTCTCCCGCTGCAGCTATAGGATTACTTAGACATAATGTAGATCGATGTGTTAGCATTTTTAATTTAAAAAAAGTGAATGCTCAAGAAGTAATCAAAGTATTTAAATTAATTAGCCTTAAAAAGACTAGTGATCTTTGGAGAATATCTGTTGACGTACTCAAGTCCATAATTAACATTGTAGCGCCAGACTTAGCATTGATATTTAATAATTGTTTAGAATGTGGTATATTTCCTGATCTAATGAAACAAAGTAAAATAACTCCATTATTTAAATCTGGCAGTTCATTAGATCCTAGTAATTATAGACCAATTTCAGTCTTACCCACATTTAGCATAATTTTTGAAAAAATAATTCTTAATCAACTTGTTGATTTTTTCAGTAAAAACAATCTCTTGCACAAAAACCAGTTTGGTTTCACTGCCGGTCGCTCTACAACAGATGCTGGGGTTGAGCTATTACTCAATATATTTGAAGCCTGGGAAGGGTCCCAGGATGCACTTGGCATTTTCTGTGATCTATCTAAGGCATTTGACTGCGTTCAACACGAAATCCTTATAAAAAAATTAGAACATTATGGAGTTAAGAATAAATCCCTAGATTTGATCAGTTCATATCTTAATGATAGAATTCAAAAAGTAGACGTAAATGGAATACGTTCCCCCGGTTCTTTGGTAAAAATAGGTGTGCCACAGGGCTCTATCTTAGGGCCTTTCTTGTTCCTCATTTACATAAATGACTTACCTCACCTAGTGAGGGAAAAACATGGGATAGTGTTGTTTGCTGATGATACTTCTCTTACTTTTAAAGTTAGCAGAAGGCAATCTGTTATTGACGATGTAAATAATGCTCTCTCAGATGTTGTACAATGGTTTAACGCCAATAATTTGTTGCTCAATAAAAAAAAGACGAAATGTGTTAAATTTACTTTACGAAATGTTAAAATGTTAAAACCAATGTACAATTAAACAATGAGGAATTGGACTTAGTCAAATCTACTACTTTCTTGGGCATTACCTTAGATGAAAAATTACAATGGGGTCCTCATATATATGATTTATCAAGTAGACTTAGTTCTGTTATATACGCGGTTAAAAAAATACGTCGATTGACAAATATGGAAACTGCTCGATTAGTTTACTTTAGTTACTTTCATAGTATAATGTCTTACGGTATACTCTTATGGGGTAATGCAGCCGACATCGATACCATATTCACACTGCAGAAGAGGGCTGTTCGAGCAATATATAATATGAGACCTAGAGAATCCTTAAGAAACAAATTTAAAGAATTTAAAATAATGACTGTTTATAATCAATATATTTATGAAAATTTAATTTACGTTCATAAAAATATTTCTAAGTTCAAAAAAAATTGTGATTTTCATAAAATTTATACGAGAAATAAAAATAAACTCGCTACGCCCAACACTAGGCTCCATAAAATAGGTAAATCCTTTAAGGTTAATTGTATACGTTTTTATAATAAGCTCCCAAATGAAGCCTTAAGTTTATCATTAAATAAATTTAAATTATATATAAAAATAAATTTGATAAAAAAATCTTACTATAGTGTACAGGATTACATCAACGACGGTATGGCCTGGGAATGAATTGTATTATATTGCGAATAACTAGTAATCTCCGCAATTTGTTTTTTGTTGTGGATTAATTTCGTTTTATCGACCTGTTGCATCACACCGATTCCTTAGAAGTCATTACTTGCGGTAGCGTCGGGAGTCGGGTTGCACTCGTCCCTCAAATATGTGCGAAAGGGGTGATGGCTGGCTCTTGCGCTATGCTCGTGAACGGGTGCTGCTTGCGGTGACTGGTTGTGTAGCAAGCCCATTTTTATTTTTTATTATTATTATATATATTTTTTTTTGCTATTTTTATTATTATTTTTTTTCATTGCGACGGTTCTAGTTGTTCCAAAATAGCTTTTAAGATTGACATTTGTGAAACAGTGATCACAATATAAAAAAATATATATCCGGCTGAGTTTGTTGTGTGGTTCTTCTCAGACTAGGACGCGTTTGGAACCCTCATAGCTTTAACATTAAGTTGGACAGTGTTTTTACACAAGGGCTTATTACGATAAATCTGGTATCGAAATAGGCCCTCCTGACACTTCCATTTTGACGTACACAAGTGATCACTGATAATGATTCAAAGTGGAAAAGATATAAATAAATAAAATAAATAAATATGGATAAATTAAAACTATATGTATATATGTTAAAACTATATCATATCTACATTTCTGTAGCTGTATGTCTGAGAAAATAATAGAAACACAGAGTAAATTAAAGGCAATTTCATAAGCTATAAATAAACAATTTCGTGACAAACTGACATGCAAAACGTGCGTCGTGGTATGCGAAATACGTATTCAACGAAAACGCCTGTATTTCTAACTCCCGCTATTTGGACCTTGAAAGTTTAACAATACGAGAATGTCAATTCAACATTCAGTAATGTACTTTTAGTGTTTAACAACTATCGCCGAGTGCCAAATGTTGTTACGTATTATAATTGCTTTTTTACGTGAAAGCATGCTTAAAGTAACTATTTATGAGAACTAACTTTATATTTATTTTTCTGTTAAAACTAGGGGCTCGAACCAAACTCTACCGGGTTTGACTACCTGCGCTCGCAAAATCTCGGTAAAGTTCGACTTATTGAACGAAGCGAGTAACCCTTTTTTTTTTTTTTTGTGTGTTCTGCTGTTAGCCCTACTGGCCATGACAGCATCACCGGTGAAACGAGCGAGTAACCCATCTTCAATTCAAGCGTTCAAACCTGAAACCGACAGGCAAAAACTATAAAATAATCAAATATCACATAGCGAAATTTTTAAAACTTGAAGTCTATGGCACTGCCATTTTTTGGTAATTATTCTTCAACAACATGAGTTTTTTTTAACTTTTTTTATAAACCATCGCAATAACTATCGCTATAAATATGCAAAATTTCATGAAGATCGGTAAAGCCGTTTTCATGTCAACCCAGGACATGGGATGCAAAAAGTCTCACAGAGCCCTCCAAAGTCACACATAGAGCGCTCATCTCGCTTCGCTCAAAAACCTAGGTCAGTAATTATGATTGATTGTTTTCTAGAATTGATATCGCGTCATTGTTTGTTTATAAAGGACGCAGTTTCATAACAATTAATAAATGCATTTCAATGTCATGAAATGACTGTGTGATGATTGATGACTGACATCCCGATTCACTTAACGTAATCTAAATTTTTGATTAGAGTTCCGGACCGATAACTGAACAATGTGGCACAATACATACATATACATGCATGTATGTATGTATGTAGGTATGTATGTATGCACAATTGCACAGTCAATTTGTATGGAAAATCCAGTTAGCTAGTACAGTAATGTTATAAACCGTTACAATATTCTCAAGAAAGCCGTAATATATATACATAAATTAAGTTTTTTAACCACATCATAATAACATGCAATCAATATAATTATATTAATATAGAATAAACAACAAATTAGTATCATAGAGCTATATTATTAATTATATACTAAGTTTACGATCACTTTGGATGTAGTAACGGCACTATTATGTAAATAAATAATCGAAGGTCAATATAAACCGGTAGTGTCTTATAGCGTAGTCCATTACGTAGGTATGGTACGATGTGATTTTTTTTTGAGGCCAGTGCTGTTGATCTCTTACAAAAAACAATAAACAAGTGCTTACTTTCATTTCAAACTGGATCTCGAGCGAATGAAATAACGTAACTAAATAAACGTCTTAAATTTTTATTTTTTTAATATCTTGATTAAAAGCAATAGTTTTAAATATTCAGTACAGATTTATTGTATATAAATATTGGGTCTTAAATAATACTTCTTCTGTCAATTCTTCAATGGTAATCTCTTTCCAAAAAATTCTAAATTCATGTCGTACGAGTAAATATACATTCGCTTCGATAAGGAACGCGACGTTTGTGGATTATTTACTTTAAAATTGCCATTTTATTGAGGTCAAAAAACTCATAAACTTTGACTTTGGCGAAACCCAACATATACATCCAATTGCATTGAAATATTTTTACGCACGCACATCGAGAGAAAACGTCGATTAGATACGAATTCGTTGACGATCGATGCGTACTATTATCAACCAAAGCGAATCGATTACAATTTCAGGTGAAACTCGATTGTAAGTTTAAGTATCGTTAAAAAAAAATGTCATAATAAAACTTTCTCCTAACACCGCTGTCAAATATTTATATATATAAACTATGTACGGATAAGGTCATTGGAAAGGTCGTTGGAATCTATCATTTTTGACAATTCGGTACTTCCAAGATGGTGGTAATTCAAAACTAGTTGCTAAATGTCAAGTAGCCTGAATACTTTGTAATATCAACTTCAACGGACATCTATGATCTGAGATGATGTCATATTTGCAGCATTGTTATTAATAAACTAAGATGATGGTGACTTAAACATTTTAAAATGCAATACTATATACATATTTTATTAATATTTAGGTGTTAAAATTTTAATATTAAATTATTGCTTTGGAATGGTGTCAAAATTTTCTATTAAAAAACATAAATTTAAGATTTTAAACTTGATTGAGAGATATAATTAGCTACTTAGTTTAAAATTAACAGTTTTATTTGATTATTATTATAAAAAATTATAATACTGGTACATATTTATTGTTTGTTCCCTTTATTAATTATTTTTTTGTTTTGTTCTGCCTAAATGTAATATCTTTATTAAGCTCCACTCTAATGATTGATTTCAAGTTTGATTGAGTGTAATGAGATCAACGGCTGTAATGGATAAAGTCAAATCTATCAATACTGGCTTCTAATTAATTTAAACCGACTTAAATTGCTATTGAGTAGAACCTTTAGAGTCATGACAAGATGGAGAGATGCATTGAAGAGAAGAATACTTGTTAACTGTCAATTGCAGTTTGTATTAATATTAATATAAAAAAGATTATAAAGATAATATTTAAAATACTCACCACTTCTCGGGGAGATTGGTACAGCCGGCTTAGGAGCTGCGTTGGAACACAATCTTCCAATCTTAGAAGGAGGTTTGAGTCCTGATGGTTTGCTAAAGGTTGTAGGTCTGACAGCTTCTGATCTTGGTATTGTGGAAGCTGTTGTGCTAACTGTTGATGCACCATCTGATGATGTTGAAGATGGTGCTGGTGGGTGAACCGGCTCTTCAGAAGACGCTTCTGACTTGTCATTCATCTTGATGCACTTTTCACTTTTTTATTTTACAAAAAATTTTTTGCCCGCTACTTAAGTACCCGTACTGTATTGTATCATTGTAGTACGACTTGTTTAGATATTCTGATAAATATATAAGATATATTAAAAAACATGACGCGTCCCAAACAATCCCGACACTAAACTAAAAATACCGCAAGTCGCAACTTCCCGCGCAATAAGAGGACACGCAATCTGGATCACGGCCATAAGCCATCATAAATGTAAATAAATCGTATTTAGGGTTTTCACAATTGTATTAGAAAGTACGTAGGTAATAAAAAAAATATTACAAACGTACTTTTTTCTAATATGCTTTCGAAAACTAAAATAATATTAACTTTTTGCATCTATACATCTTTAAAAAAATATAATAGCATACCTTGAGTGAGGAAATAGAGCACAATAAGTGCTATCCGCGACTTAGAAAAAACACGCGAAATTTTACCGCTCGTCAGGCCAGCTGAGCTTGACAACGATAGCACTATCACAAAACCGACACTAACTCTTATATCGTGATCTTTTATTTAAATTTTCATACACCTTATGATCGCTGATATTATAGATTTAGGTCTAAATTGTAAATAAAATTGATTTTACGATAAATTAAAAGAAAACAGTTAACAGATAGGAATGATGATACCATCCACACAACACAAAATTACAGCACTACAACTTTTATATACATTGCGGTGCTTGACTCTTGAAAATATAAGAAAGTTGCGATGTAGTAGATTCACATTTTGCATTACATTGCTTCACTTAATACTCTATGCCCACGTCTTCTTGGTTTGGTGAAATCGGATACACAATCATTTAAACAGTACTTAATACACAATTAACAATTGGATTATTACTATATTTTTATTTAGTTTTAGTTGAAATATTAAAAGTTTTAAGCATGAAAGTAATAGTAATTGTTGTAGAAGTAGTAAAATCAATAATGTAATTTTTAAATATTCTATGGATCTTACTTAACGGGTCGACGTTTTCTCTTCGATGGAAATAATTGATCATTTTTTTAATAATAGTAAAAAAATCAAATAGTTTATTTTTTTAAATCATCATTTTGAAGTAATTCATAATATTGTTTGAATATTGTTTAATCTGTTTTCGAAATCTGACAACTTCTGACGTTTTTTGGTTCTTTCATGATTATTGACATTTGTCATAGCCGTTCCTATTTCAATGTTGGAAAATTTATACCACTTTATAAAAATGCCACTGTTGATTGAATATAAACAAAAATGCTTACAACATTAGTTTAAATATTAACTTACAATTATAAACAATGAAACTCGTTTTCAAAAATATAGAAAAAGATGGCAGCGGGTGAGTATGATCTACTTGTTATTTTTCGTAAACTTAACATATGTTTTAAATAAAAATGTTTGTAGGAGTATCGGTCTCGTCCCAGAAGAGTCTGAAGATATGTGGCACGCTTATAACCTCATTGCTGAGGGTGATTCGGTGACGGCTTCGACAGTACGGAAAGTACAAAATGAATCCTCAACGGGTTCCTCCACCAGTAGCAGAGTGCGAACAACCCTTACAATAAACGTTGAAACTATAGATTTTGATACACAGGCTTGTGTATTGCGACTTAAAGGTCGTAATATAGTCGAAAATCAATATGTAAAGGTAGGACTTCATTAACTTAATACCCAATTATCCAGACATTCTTTGGTGTGTATTAAATGTTTAATATGTTCAGAGAGTATTGAATAATGAACCATGTTTATCTGCAATAGAGGGCATCAGTTTTTGAAAGATTTCTTTTTGTTATCTGAAACTTACTTACTTTACTTTATATAATATAGAAAATTATTGTTAATGTTTATAATTTTCTATATTAATGTTTATTTCAGATGGGAGCATATCATACTCTAGATTTAGAGTTAAATAGAAAGTTTACATTACTGAAAATATTATGGGACTCAGTAGCATTGGAGCGAGTGGAAATGGCTTGTGACCCAGCAGCCAGTGCAGATGTAGCGGCTGTGGTGATGCAAGAAGGTTTAGCACATGTGTGCTTGATAACTCCGTCTATGACACTTGTCAGATCCAAAATAGATGTCACTATTCCAAGAAAGAGAAAAGGATTTGTACAGCAGCATGAAAAAGTTTGTACTTTATAGTTAAAAAAATAACTTTCATATACTAGGGATGCCAACAGACCCTCAATTTAGACTTAATGTGCTTGTGAAATCTCGGGTGACATTTGCATATTGAGCAATGCAAGTCCAGTGTAATGACTCATTGTTGTGGACAATTGTTTTCCCATTGATTTCAATGGGATATCAGTTTTTTGATGATTATTCCTCAATGACACAACATATAAAAAAAAACAAAAATTTAAACCTTTACCTAATGTGTCATGACTATCACCACCACCATCACCTAACCTTTTTGATTGCAAAATTTCATAATTTTTCATCAAGTAGTTTTCGAGCCCATTCATGACAAAGAATGTGAAAAAGTATCCGCTACAGCGTTCTGCTTGCTTCTCTCAATAATAATTTGTAAATTTACAATGCATTGGATATTAGTTTTAAAAAGGATATATATAATTCATGTATAATTTTCAGGGTCTTAACAAATTCTATGATGCAGTAATGCAAGGTATCTTACGACACATTGATTTTAGTATTGTCAAATGTGTTATTCTTGCTTCTCCTGGATTTGTCAAGGATCAGTGCTTCGATTACATGATTCAGCAGGCTATAAAAACAGATAATAAACTGCTTATAGATAACAAATCAAAGTTTCTGCTAGTAAAGGCTTCATCTGGATTTAAGCACTCTTTAAAAGGTAAAATTGTATTGTATTGACATATATATAATTTAAAGATAATAAAGTTAGTACAAATATCAATTTGAAAACCAGTATATTGGTGATAATATATTTGGTATTATTTGTATTGCAGAGGTTTTACAGGAACCATCAGTTATGAACAAGATATCTGATACGAAAGCAGCAAGTGAGGTAAAATTATTAGAAAGTTTTTACACCATGTTGCAGTTGGAGCCGGCAAAAGCTTTCTATGGGAAAAAACATATTGAGAGGGCTAATGAGGCAATGGCTATAGAGACACTTATGATATCCGATAAACTATTTAGGTAACCTAATTTGCATTATACTTCAATACAGAAAAAATATCTCAAGACAGGATTTGAACTTGCGACCTCTGAGAGTCAATCCTTATCGCTAATTGTTTTATTCATATCTTCAACCGATTGAGCTGAAATTTTGTATACATGTTTGGATGACAAAGCACGATAAGGTTAACTTGTGTAAATAAACTACTATTAATTGAGTTATGTAAAATCTGTTAAATTTAAAATTTCAATTTAATTGAATATTGATAGGTACTTAATTTGCGCACAAGCTTTTATGATCATATAAATTGTGTAAAATGAGGTTATAAGTTGATAGTTAAAATTGTAGAGGAAAATTTTATTTTCTTTTTTTGTGATTAAAAAGCTGTTTTAAAAAAGTTTTTTTTGCTTTCTAATATACAAATTTTATAATTTTAGTGAAGCAAAAACATTAATAAATTTCTCATAATAACATTCAAATAGAAATATAATATGTTGAAATTTATTTATAGGTGTCAAGATATACTACAAAGGAAGGAATATGTATCTCTTGTGGATTCAGCAAGAGAGAATGGTAGTGACATAAGGATATTTTCAAGCATGCATGTGTCGGGAGAACGTGAGTATAAATTTAAATAGTTTTAGTAATTGCATTGTTAGCAGAATTCATTGCATTGATGTAGTGTTGTTTGTCCAGTTCACGTTTATTGTATACTTTGTGTTCTATTTCTATTATTTATATGTTTCCATATCTGACTGAGTGATTTCTAAATGTGAAGTTGGTTTCCTATTATTGTTTTTTTTTTCTACTTGTAATCAAACCAATTTAAAATTATTACATTTTCAGAATTGGACCAACTCACAGGCGTAGCAGCAATATTGCGGTTTCCGATGCCGGAACTGGAAGAAAGTGATGCAGAAGATGATAGTAACTCTGACTCTGATTAGATGACATGTTTAAGATAGTTGTTGCTTTCAAATATACATACATACATACTCTTAAAAAACAATATTTCTGATATATATCATTGTTATTTCTTGTGTTGACTTATTTATAAATTAGAATTATTACAAATGTTACTTAGGTATGAATCAACTTATTCCGACGCTTTGGTGAGCTCATTGTAATTTATATAATTTATTTATAGAATTAAATAATGAACCAAATTAAAAACAACAGTTCGTTAAACGCTAAATAAAAGAGCATTTACAGTAATGTTTATTTATTTTTGTATTAGGCTGAAGGTGCTTCTAGAGCTTGCATTTTCTGCTTGCGTTTTACTGCCTTCTTTTCTTCCGCAACCTTTTCATCGTGAAGACGCCTCTTCTTCCTCAAAAGCCATATTTCCTTCTTTCTACTTTCCTGTCCCGCTTTCATGCTCTTGTACAAGTTTCTGTGCTTCTTTGGCACAAGTTTTTCTCTTAAACGGAATGCCTGCTTGTCTTCAATTTCGTTCTTATATGGATGTTCTTTATGAGTCACACCACTTGTCACTGCCATAGCTTTTTTCTGAAAAACCCAAAATTATTTTAATTCTCTCTTTAAAAGTTAGTTAAATCCAGTTACTCATCTTGTACCACTAAGTAAATGAGTATGTGTGGAAAAGCTATTTTGTAATATTCTTCTAAACAATATAATGTAGTTTTAAAAAAATATGTATTTAAAATCAAGATTTAGTTAATAAATTTTTGATACCTTAAAGATATGCTATACATACCTTCTCCTTGGCGATCTTCTTCTTCTCAGGGTCTATATCATCATCCTCATCTTCAGACGGAGAGTCTTGATCTACTTCCTGTTGGTATTGGCGAGTGAGGGCCTCTTCTGCATCCTCTGGTTCACTCTGTACCTCTTTTTCTTCATCACTTGCTTCCTCAATGTCTTCGTCTGATGGCTCGTCTTCACCTGTACATTTGTATATATATAGTTATAAAATAAAATATGATGATGATGAGATGATATGAATTTTGATAAACTTGATGTGACTAAAGATAACTTACCGAGAGGTTTAAAGTTTGGATCATTAAGAGCTCTTTGTTCAGGTGGCATGTAAACTTGATCTCTAGTTTTATCTATAAATGGTGATAAATGTGGTGGCAAAACGGCACCCATCAAGTACTTATTAATTGGTAGTAGAGTTCTGGCGTTGATGCTATCAAATACCCATTGGGGTTGGATATAATATCGAGATAGATATTGTTTATCCATAGCAGGTCTGTCAACAATTTGATATGCAATTGACTCATCTGTTTCGTCAAAAGTAGCGCCAACAAAGTGGTCTCTGTCCCATGATACTTCACCACCAAAACAACGAATAATAAATACCAAAGGCTCTCTGGGTACTTCCCTATTTATAAAGAATTTGAGTCCTTTAAACATGGTTTTAAGTTTTTTAACCTTTTCTGCTTCTTGTTTAGCTTCCTCTATCTTCTGTGGATCCATGTCTTCTGTATTAAAAACATCAATTTCTGGTAGTTCCTCTGCCTCATTGGCACCAGCTACTCGAGCTAAAGACAAGTTCATCGCTGCTATTCTCTCTCCAACATAGGCTTTTTCATCCACTAAATCTTTTTCTACATCTAAATCTAACCCAGCAGTTAATTTTGGTGGATACACCAGGTTTAATGAGTGGAATAGTTTGAAGTTGACAAAGCCTAACATCATTATATAAAATTCCACAAATGTTGACATTATTTTGAAGTCCACTTCATCCTTATTTTGTGGCTAAAATAAATAGTGATAATTAACATATTTTGTTGACAATAAGTACTGTATATAAGAAATAGTAAAAATAAAACTTCTACTCACTTTAAATGCAAAGTGATGTGGCACAATCCAAGTGATAGTTTGTCCTTCAAGTTCTGCTTGATAATAGTATCCCTTTACTGAAACAAATACTTTACGCAGAGCTTTTGCTGCTATAATGGCGTGCATAAATTCTATTGTTAACCTTCTGCACAACAGAGATTGATCTCGGGGAACTTTCTTTAAAGAGGGGAAAGTGCTGAATAAGAAGCAGAGTGTCAAACAGTCATCCAAGTCCCTTAGTGCATCTACAAATGTTGGGTATCTTTCTTTGACAATGTGATCTATATTAATTTCTGGATAATCACGGAAATACTTTCTCATTTTTCGATATTCTCTCATAGCACGAGCTTTTCGAATTTTTTGTTGAAAAACCTGAAAGTATTTTATTACTAATAATTTATTGCATGATATTAAATGTACTTTATTATTTAACTAAGTTTACCTTTAGTTCTCTTAATTTCCATAATGTAGGTTCATGTAATAAGAATTTTATATCCTTTGTGTGATATAAAGTTTTGATGCCCCCAGCACCTTTTTGTGCTCTTTTTCGATTCCGAGGCTCTCGGGGGTAAATACCTTTGAGGATACATATCCGTCTGAAATCTTTTAAAGACAATTGCAGCTTTTTTAACGCTGCTTTTCTTGTCATAAACTGAGCCCCTTCTCCTGTTGAATACTGAAAATATAAATATTTATGGTTACTTCAATAATTATAACCACGTGTTTCGTAAATGTTTGGTTACATATTGTACACGCACCTTCTTTTTCTTTTTAGATACCATTTTGTTGTATTTAATAAAACTTTAAAACGCTTTTATTTTAACTAAGAAACTATTTGAGAATTAAGGTTTCTTCTATGAAAGTTGTATAAATTTCTTTTACAAGGCAACCATCATATTGATGCGCAAAAACTAAATTCAAAACTAAAAGATCGACTTTTGACAATGACAGCAACTCTGACATTATAATCATAGATATACATATTTTATTTTTCCATTTGGAGTCGCTCCTGTTCAAGCAAGATTTATCTCACTTGAAACTCGCATGAAGTGCGAAACATTAAGTACTTTTATAACGTGGAATCCACAGTTAGTATCTGCAAAATACAAACCATTTTTTAAGTTCATAATACAAAGACAGAATTTGTGGCTGATATAAAAATGACAACAACATGTACAAAAAATGTCGTTAAAATAAAGTGATGACAAGTGAATAAGAAGATTTCATACATATTAAAGGATATGTATTAAAAAATCTAACATAAAAAAGTTTTTTTGATCGGACTTTTTGAATGCTTTCAGTAATTAACATTTTTTTTAAAAAGTTACTTTGTATATATATTTATTTACATCTTATTATTTATTTATTATATTTTATTTTAACATATCCTTTCTTTTATCTGCACTCTATACTAATGCATAAATAAAGTTATGTTCTATATAACAGTATATAAAATTTAGTAGCATCTATTATATAAAAATGAATCGCAAAATGTGTTTGTAAGCGCATAACTCAACAACGCATGGACCAATCTTAACAATTCTTTTTTTTAAATGTTCCTTAAAGCCCAAGGATGGTTCTGACAGCGAGAAAAATTCGAATAATTTCCAGGAAAACCCTAAAAGAGCCCTTTTCTTTTTCCTATACAAATATTTTCTAACTAAATGTAGAGTCAATTTAAACTGTATTGCTATTCAATAAAGTTCATATTAAATTACAAGCATTCATTATTGTCTAAACAATGTAGGTGTGTTGCTAACGTCGAAGAGTCAATTCGCGCTTTATTGTCGCTGCACAAAGTTCAAATTCAATCAAATGTGCGTTCACGCAAAAGTGATAAAATCATGACCCGACCAAATTGAAAAGTCAAAAAATGTAAGAGCTATGGATTTGATTGGCCTTGGAATATTCTTTCTTTTGTTTTAGTTTTGGAATGCGACATAAATTGTCATCAATTTTCACGTCATTGCATCTGTCAAACAAATCGCGTTAAAAAGCCTATATAATATTTAATAATTAATTTTAATTGTTTTATATCGTGTTTTGTGCAAAGTGTTTTAATACCTGTGATTAATAATTATTGCATGTGACATTATTTAGGTAAGTATATTCGATATGCCTTCTATAAGACGAAGTAATTTAGGTAGAAGAAGCCGAAATGCTACAAACCAAACTAATTACCGATCTTATCATACTGCACAAGAACGTGACGGCGGAAATAAATGTGAAAGAATTTGTATATCGAGAATGCGGGCAGCGAGGGCTAGAGATTCAACTAATAATCGCGAAAGTTTGAATCGAGCTGCTTTCAATTACGATTTGTCAATTGACTACAGTAACCACCAATGTATTACTATTGGATCTATGAACTTGGTTTGCTCTCATTGTAAGGCATTTAAATACAAAAATGATGCCAATGGATTGTGTTTCGCAAATGGGAAAGTGAAATTGATACCATTGGATCCACCACCGGAGTCATTGTACTCATTGGTTTCAGGAATAGAACCAGATTCCATACACTTTTTGTCAAATATCCAACAATATAATAATTGCTTTCAAATGACGTCATTTGGGGCAACAAACGTAGTTCGGGAAAATTTCATGCCAACTTTTAAGGTATGTATTATAGCAGTTATCATTATTATTTTAATGAACAAAATTTCCTGTTAACTAAGTAAATATGTGTCATTAACCTTTAGTTCCCTAGACCCCAACACATATATTACTTAGTCATAATATTATTTGGTGATTCAGTATTAGCAACACTTTTATTATTTTGAAACATAATATAAATATTTGATGATGAATATTAGTTACAAATAATTATTACATATTGACATACCTAAGCATATCAATTATTATTTGGCGATTCAAATTAGGAGACAGATATATTTTTTAGGAACAAATATTATTTATATTTGGCAAAAATTATTTTTTTTATTTACAGATACAAGGAAAAATATATCATAGAGCAGGTTCACTCTTACCAGTGTCAGATAGCAAATAGAAATTCCTGCAAATTTATTTCATGGGCAATTCACCACAAAAAATTGATATGCGTTGTTTACATAACAATTCACTAAAGAGGTTTATTGTAGAACAATTATAAACTTTATTTCATGAGTACAATCAATTGATTATGTTGTTTAAAACTGCACTGGATCTGATGCCATCTGATAATGACAAAATTACGGAATGATCAATTACAACGTATAAAGGAAACACCCCGCTCATATGACGCACTGCAATATCTCATTATATTTTGGCAAGGTGAAGATGGCTATGATTTCTCAAACAAGATGATAAATCCCATTACAGGTAATAAAAAATATTAGTTTAGCTATGGAGATATATTATCACTTACTATATTACCTATTATTTTTTTTATTTTCAATGTTATGAAAACAAAAATCTATTTTCAGGTTCTGAAACCAACAAAAAAAGTCAGTTCAATGAACTATTATTCATACCGCCTAATGATTCGTGAAAATGAAGACATACTCAAATGTCGGCGATTATATCACAAGTATGTTATAGACATGTATGTTAAAATTGAAACGGAGAGATTAACAGTCATCAGGTTGAATCAGACCAAACTCAGATCTGAAGAGTATATTCACCTTCGAGATGCGATTAACTACTACTACTGACTATTCTTCTAGCACCATACATCGGAAGCCCTCTACATATGGATGAATATGTTCAAGATGTCATGTCATATGTTCGTCATTATGGTACAGCAGATTTGTTCATCACATTTACATGCAATCTACACTAGATAGAAATCAAGCAGGAGTTATTCCCTGGGCAATCATCGTTATGATATTACAGCCAGAGTCTTTAGACAAAGTTGAAATCTTTAATAGATTTCATTGTGAAACATTATATGTTTGGAGAGACACACTACTGGATGCATTCTGTGAAGTGGCACAAACGGGGATTGCCACGTGCACACATTTTGATTTGGTTAGTTGAAAAGATAAGGCCAAATGAAGTTGATGCAGTAATATCAGCTGAAATCCCTAATGTAGAAGTAGATCCTGGATATGTAGTTATCAAAAACATGATTCATGGTCCCTGTGGAACTCTTAATCAAAATTCACCGTGTATGGTGGATGGTAAATTTTTAAAGCGATATCCACGGACATTAATATCTGAAACAATTAGTGGTAATGACGGTTATCCTTTGTATCGTCGCCGATCGACAGCAGACAATGGAAGATCAACAATTGTCAAATTAAATCAACAAGATATTGAAATAGGTAATTGCTGGATTGTTCCATATTCACCCATTTTATCAAAGACCTTCAAAGCGCACATCAACGTTGAATCTTGCAATTCATTAAAATCTATTAAATACATTTGCAAATACGTAACCAAAAGGAGTGATATGACTGTGATTGGTATTAATGCAGAGAATTCCAATGATGAAGTTATCCAATACCAAATGGGTATGTTATTAGTAATGAAGCAGTTTGGCGAATATTTTCTTTTCCAATTCATGAGAGACACCCTAATGACGTTCATTTAGCTGTGCATTTAGAAAATGGACAAAGAGTGTATTTTACAGCACAGAACGCAGTAGAAAGAGCTGTACAGCCACCATCTACTACATTAAACAGTTTTTTTTAGACATGCCAAAACGATGCTTTTGCTCAAACATTGTTATATTCTGAAATACCAAAATATTATACTTGGAATCAATCCTCAAGGAGATTTATACGAAGGAAACAAGGAAAACCAGTTCCAGGATACCCAGATGTATATTCTACCGATGCGATTGGTCGAATTTATACAGTACATCCAAGCAACGATGAATGTTTTTATTTACGACTGCTATTAGTCAATGTACGTGGCCCAACATCATTCCAACATGTACGAACTGTTGGTGGTGATTTGTGTGGATCATACAGAGAAGCTTGCCAACGTTTGCGATTGCTAGAAAATGATGCTCATTGGGATCAAACTCTCAATGATGCTGTAATATCATCACAAGCTCATCAAATACGAACATTGTTTTCTATAATCATATCTACATGCTTCCCATCAAACCCAAAGGATTTGTGGATCAAGTACAAAGATAATATGTGTGATGATATTTTGGATCAAATACGGATTAGAAGGGGAAATTCAAATATACAAATAAGCGAAGAAATTTACAATGAAGTATTGATTTCAATTGAGGACATGTGCTTGATGATGTCAAACAAACTATTATTTAAATTAGGCCTGGTCGCGCCCAATCCTCCAATGCATGATGCTTTTAGCCAAGAGTTGCACCGAGAAAAACTGTATGATCTCAACACTGAAAGAATTAATTCAAACAAATCTTCCACTATTGAATGAACAACAGAAGCATGTATTTGATACACTTATGAAAGTAATAAATGTTAAAAGAGGAGGGATTTACTTCTTAGATGCACCTGGTGGTACAGGAAAAACTTTTTTGATTTCATTGATATTAGCAACAATTCGCTCACAAAACAAAAATGCACTTGCACTCGCTTCGTCGGGAATCGCAGCAACTTTGCTTGAAGGTGGTAGAACAGCTCATTCAGCACTAAAATTGCCATTAAACATGCAAAGCAACGAAACTCCAACCTACAACATTTCGAAGAACTCTGCAATGGCAAAGGTTTTGCAGCAATGTGAATTGATTGTTTGGGATGAACGCACGATGGCACATAAAAAATCTATGGAGGCTTTAGGTTCTATACCTTTCAAGATCTACGGAGCAATCATAACCCATTTGGTGGTGCAATGATTTTATTAGCAGGAGATTTTCGTCAAACATTGCCAGTGATTCCACGACCAACGCCAGCTGATGAACTTACTGCATGTTTAAAGTCCTCCAATTTGTGGAAGCATGTGTAGGTATTATACACTTATGCAAGAATATGCGTGTCAAGTTGCAAAATGACCAATCTGGAGACATATTCTCTAAACAACTCATTGACATTGGTAATGGCTAATTTTTTATAGACACTGACTGGTTGCATTAAGTTTCCTCAAAGTTTTTGTCAGTTAACTTGATCAAAAGATCTTCTTATTCAAAAGGTGTTTCCAGATGTTGCTCAAAATTACAGAAACCATGAATGGTTAAGCGAACGGGCTATATTGGCTGCAAAAAACAGATGTAAATGAATTAAATTTCAAAATTCAAGAACAAATTACAGGTGAATTGAGGATATATAAATCAGTTGATTCGGCTACTAACCAAGATGATGTCGTCAACTATCCGCCTGAATTTTTAAACTCGCTGGATTTACCAGGATTGCCACCTCACAATCTTCAATTAAAGTTTGGATCGGTAGTTATAATGTTGAGAAATATCAACCAACCGCGTCTTTGCAACGGCACACGGTTAGCGATAAAAATTTTTGAACAACGTGATAGAAGCAACTATACTGAAAGGAAAGTATAAAGGAGAAGACGTTTTGATACCACGCATCCCAATGATTCCGACTGATGTACCATTTGAATTTAAACGACTACAGTTTTCAGTGCGGCTTGCTTTTGCTATGAGTCATAATAAGTCCCAGGTGCAATCATTAGGTGTTTGTGGTATTAATCTAGAAAACCCATGCTTCTCACATGTTTAACTGTATTTTGCCTGTTCCCGTGTTGGATAACCATCAGATTTGTTTGTATATTCACCAGGTAATCAAACAAAAAACATGTGTATCATAAAGCACTACAATAAAAATCAAACAGATATTTGTTAATAATTGTGATTCACTTGATTTACAACAAAGTGATTACTGAAAATAATTATATACGTTTTATTTCATTATTCTTTATTTCATCCCTATGTTAATAATAATAGTAATAAATAATTAATTATCTCCATTTTTTGTCATTGAAGCACCCACTTTATAAATATTTGTCACCTTTAGGTTCCCACTATTTTCAATCAGGTTTGAACCTTAAGTTTCCCTCTTAGTTTGAAGCCTTCTGGCAGACATCCCAGTCGGGGTTTTTAGTGGGTCTCAAAAGGGTGGCCAAAGTTCGTTTAAGTAAGTGGAAGATATTCTTAGGTCACCCGAGCTGACCTTTTTCTTTAATTCTCCTGAACAGAACCGTCACCATGATGATAGGGCGATATGTGAGAGTCAGCAGAGTAGAAACGTCTTAAGGTCGAAATATAAACTGCCACTTTCCAATTCTATTTCACAGAACGAAGTCTGCCGAGTTGTATAAAAATTGTTGTATTTATTATAAAAATCTATTTTTTTCATTTTTCATGATTTATCTTTTAAAATTAATGTTTTGATTTTAACTTTTATTATATACATTAGTAAAACCACCAAATATTTTTAATTATGAACTACTGTAACTATATACAACTATATACAACTATATACAACTATATGCAACTATATACAACTATATACTACTAAACTACTTAACTGATTTTAATAAATTTACACACCACGTACGTTTTCAACTCAATTCATAGTCGCAATATTATTTTATTGCAAATTATTTGTTTATTATTTTGCAGTTAGCTCCTAATAATTCTAAAAGATGGTGGTATCTATTGACTGGATTGAGTAATTACGAATGAGGTATCTGCCCTACCTACCTCATTCGTAAGTTTAGTGTTCCAAGCTATTTACTAAAAACTTTGTAATATACAAATAGTGTTATAAACTTGGATAAAATTAAAAAAATAATTATAATTATTTTGTTTTGATTTTTGCTTAATATCGACTGTAAGAAAACATTATGGTTTTCATGACAGATGTACTCTGAACGTTACCCCTTAAATAGTTTACTATAATGTTATATATCAAAAATAATACGAGTAGTCACAGCAACGCGTGACCGGGTCTGCTAGTTTAATATAAAAAACTTCGTTATAAGGGATATAACGAAAAATGACATTAATCACAATAATATAACTGTGATAGAAAATAATCGTTCCACTTTAAACTGAATAATACGACAAAGCCTAAGCTATTTAATATTATCCACCAAAATTTACAAGGCTTAGGTGGCAAGGAGTCGGAAGTGGAACTTTTTGTTAAAAAATTCAATATTAGTTTATTGTGCATTACAGAGCACTGGTTGTCAAAGAGCAACAATATTATAAATATCGAAAATTATAAATTGTCAAGTTCGTTCTGTAGAGAGAAAGCTATTTGCGGTGGCTCACTTATCTTAGCTCGTAGTGATGTAGTTTTTAAGTCTCGTTCAGACATAGTGGCGCTCTCTGTCGAGCGAATTATTGAGCTATCCTGCATTGAGCTCAATGAATATATTATCTTATGCGTGTACCGACCCCCCTCTGGAGACTTTGATGAATTTGAAAATAAAATGGAGGATATTTTAACAACACTTTGTAATAAAAACAAATCGGTGATAGTGTGCGGCGACTTCAATGACTTCAAAGATATATTACAAGTAACTTCGTGTAGTGTTCGTTTATTAAATTTGTTTAAATCCTATAACCTGTTAAACGTCTTTTCGGAACCTACTCGAATAACTAGTGTTTCCGCGACTTGTATAGATAATGTGTTCTGTCACTGTAACGTATATGAAGAGAGGATAATATCGAATTTAAGTTCAGACCACTGTGATCAACAATTTTCTCTCTTAATTAATCATGAAATTGCAAGACCCCAAAAATTTACTTGTAGACCAATAACGAAAAATAGAATGCTCACTTTTAAAAAAAATGTTGCAAAAATAGTGGTTAAAGAAAATGTAACCAATGATAATCCGAACAATTTATATAATAAAGTTTTCGATTTATTGTTAAATGAATTTAATAATATTTTTAAGCCAAAAACGTTTACGAAATTCTTTAAAATTAAATTTAATGATTGGGCTACCGTAGGAATATATAGAAGCAGAGAAAGATTATATGATTTATATGGTGAGAGGCAATGGAATCATGATCCGGTGTTCTTAAATAGAGTCAGAAATTTCTCTAAAATATTTAAGAACGTTTGCGTACAAGCCAAGTCCATTTATATAAAAAATAAAATTTTAAATTCAGAAGATAAAATAAAGGCAACTTGGGATGTTTTATCTAGTTTTACTGGAAAATCTAGGGCTCCCAATGGAACTATAAAGTTAAAAATTGATAATATTGAAATAAATAAAGAATCAAAGGTGGCGGCTGTTTTTGAGACCGTTTTTACTGAAATCCCAATAACAGTCACACGTAATTTAAATTCCTCATCATCTGTTGCAATCGCGGAATTAAACAAAAATGTTAAAGTCAATAATAAATATTTTGCTTTTAAACCTGTTTCATCAGATGAAATAGTTAACACATTTAGAACCTTAAATTCGAAGAAAACCGGCGATCTCTGGGGTATGTCAGTTAAATTGCTTAGCACTATTATAAATGATATTGCCCCTCAATTATCCCTTATTTTTAACAAATGTATCGAAACCGGTATATTACCAGATTTGATGAAAAACAGTAAAATAGTTCCTTTGTTTAAAAGTGGCGATAGATTGGATCCCGAAAACTATAGGCCTATCTCGGTTTTACCGACCTTGAGTAAGGTCTTCGAGAAAATAATTTTAAATCAGATTTCAGAGTTTATGTATAGCAGTGGGATCATGCATAGTGAACAATATGGTTTCACCAAAGGCAAATCAACGACTGATGCGGGTGCTGCGCTTCTTAAGCACATTTACGACGCGTGGGAGAAGTCGCAGAATGCAATTGGGGTGTTTTGCGATTTGTCCAAAGCCTTTGATTGTGTGGACCATCGAACGTTACTATGCAAACTAAACCACTACGGTGTACGTAGCGCTGCGCTTGATCTTATTGCCTCTTACCTG
The DNA here is from genome assembly GCA_918358695.1 of Melinaea menophilus ssp. n. AW-2005. Taxonomy (NCBI): domain Eukaryota; kingdom Metazoa; phylum Arthropoda; class Insecta; order Lepidoptera; family Nymphalidae; genus Melinaea; species Melinaea menophilus. Next base: position 6,344,762 of record OU911042.1, read on the forward strand.
AATCAAAGAATCCAGACAGTTTACGTAAATAATTCTAAATCGTCTGGTTCTCACCTAAAGATGGGTGTTCCACAAGGATCTATTCTGGGCCCCTTTTTGTTTTTACTTTATATTAATGACTTGCCCTTTTTTGTTAAGGGTCTGTGTGACATTGTACTCTTTGCTGATGACACCTCGCTTATTTTTAAAGTTGAGCGTGATAGGATTAATTATGACGAAGTAAACAGTACTTTGTCACGAGTCCTGCATTGGTTCGAAATTAATAATTTAGTGTTAAATGCTAAGAAAACTAAATGCGTAGAGTTTACACTTCCTAATGTAAAAAGTAAAAATTGTAACTTGCTCCTTAACAATGAAGTGTTAGAATTAATTGACTCAACAAAATTCTTAGGTTTAACATTAGATAGAAAGCTCCAGTGGAACCCCCATCTCTCAACACTCGCAGCCAAACTCAGCTCCGCCGTCTTTGCAATTAGAAAAGTTAGACAATTAACGGACATAAATACGGCTCGACTTGTTTATTTTAGTTATTTTCACAGTATTTTATCTTACGGTATTTTATTATGGGGCAGTGCTGTCGAAATTAATTCTATATTTATTTTACAAAAAAGAGCTGTGCGGGCTATTTATAACTTAAAAGCTAGAGATTCTCTGAGAGATGTTTTTAAAGAAATAGATATTCTTACAGTCGCTTCCCAATACATATTTAATAACATTTTATATATACGGCAAAATTTAAATAGTTATATAAAAAACAGTGACAGACACGCGATAAATACGAGAAATAAAAACAAACTCGTAACGCCAAAGTTTCGGCTTCAAAAAGTTAATAAATCCTTCGTGGGTCTTTGTATACGCATATATAATAAAGTTCCACAAGATATCTTAGACCTTCCATTTCTTAGTTTTAAATCTAAAATCAAAAGTTTATTGTTAAATAAAGCTTATTATAACGTACAAGAGTTTTTAGTGGATCGAAATATGTGGAACTTAAGTTGTTGAATCATTTGCAGGATTTATATTATAATGTACATCACTTATTGTTATATTTCTTTTGAAAAGAGCAACTGTTGAGTTTCTGGCCGGCTCTTCTCAACAGAGCAGCATTCCGAGCCGGTGGTAGCTTGCTTACGGACGGACTACACTGACCTTTTTTGTATTGTAATAATTGACGATTCAAAAGTGCGTGTAAATGCCTACTTGAATAAAGATATTTTGAATTTGAATTTGAATTTGAACAAAACAGAAGTAGTTCTTGAAGTTTCGGATAAACAAAGGTAAATTATGGTCTTCATGAAATATAAATATCTTGTGCTAATTTAAATCCAACTTTTTTTCTTTGAAAATAAAGTATTGTATTGGTTGTATGTATTTTCCAATACCCGTATCGAATCGCGGGAAACAGTTAGTACCAAATATAATAAAGCTTTAGGACTTTTCATGAACGAGGAGGGCATATGAGCGTGCGAGTCACTGATGGCATGTGATCACTGCCGCCCACGTACTCTTGCACCATGGGAGAAAACGCAAGACCCAGTCTTGTAGTTGGGAATATACGTCTTTTTGAAGGTATTCGAGTTGTTTAAGTATTTTATTTAAAGTGACTTACAGTTTATTTTAAATTAAATTTACAAATATTTTTAATAGGCATAACTATTAAATATAACTATTTATTTAGAGATTTATATCTTCAAAGAAACTATGAGTACGTCTTACAAATAATTATTTCTGAGATAATAAACTACACTGTTTCGCTCGATGCTGTTGTTTGGGATGGTGGAGATACTTTAACCCGGGGCAGTGCCCAAGCACTAGGGTCTACCATAACGTACTGATAAGGATATGAGTATGCTTGAGGCCAAAACGGTGTGATTTGTGGTGTCACAGCGGAAGACTCTTCGCTATCTTCATTTTCTTTCATTGATTTCATTGCGTTTGCAAGTACAGACATCATATATGGATAAAAGTAGTTGTAGGGGGAGTAAGGATGTGCAGGAAAACTATTGGAGCATGGTACAGCTGGAGCGATATCCTCAGATGATTTGGTTGTGACTGGGTATGAGTATGGAGCCGTTGTTTCTGGACTAGGTACGGGCACAGCGTACGCATACTTCATCGGACCTTTTATAATGGCACGTTTTTTGGAAGTAATTGTTTTTTCATTAGGAGAACTTGATTTCGTCAAACTCGTAGTAAAAGATGCGGGAACTGATTTTGATTTTATCTGTGACGCTGCTTGTAAAAAGTTAACGGGCTGATCAGTAATCCATTGAGATTTTATACCGTTATCTTCAGATGCTGCTACGTAGAGATCTCCAGTAGTTCCATCGCCTGATGGCTTAACATATAAACCATGGACTGGGTTTAAATGTTTAGCTGAATCCCACGTAACAAAACATCGCGCGATACTAATCAATATTGGGAAAACTATAATAACTTGAGCTGAATACATTATTATCTATAATTGAGAGAAACCTGAGACTGGTAAGCAAGAAAATGACAGTGATTTATATATCTCTTTACCAAAATTTCTTTATACGTAGTATCCAATTTATCGTAATAATAGATAAGGCATCTCGAATATAAGACACGTATCGTGAATGTACATCGATTAGATCACGTCAGTCGAGAGATAAGTTTTGCGTTATAAAATGTATCGTTTAAATTCAGATTATTATAAGAAATGGTCTACATCCTCTGCCGATATACAACAAAAACTAGGGGCGCCAACCGACTCTCAATTTCTACTCATTCATTCATTCAGTCATTTTGATTGCAAAATTTCATAATTTTCCGTCAAGTAGTTTTCGAGCCTATTCGTGACAAAAATGTGAAAAAGACTCCAGCAGAACGCTCCGCTCGCTGCGCTCTTTTCGCTCAATCATTGGATTATTTTATATTTATAATATATCCACTGAAGTATTACTAAAACTTTTTCAAAAACATAATAAATTTTTTAAATGAATCATTTTAATTAAAAATAAAATGATTTGCAATAAAAATAAGATTATATAAGCGCTACTTACTTTTCACATGTTATCAGACAGAAACTTAAAATTGACATAACAATATATATTATTAGCTCATTGCCGTTGAAATAAGTTAAGTTAAAAAAAATTAATAAATATTGTATTCTGATTTAGTTAATAATAAATATGTAATAAACATTTATATTTATAAGCGACTCACTGACTCATCACGAAATCTCCGTATTATTAACCGTATCAGTGAATAACTATCAAATAACATAGCTAACTGTAGTATTTTTTTGAAAAAATAATGTTAAACTATTGTTTTGTGTAAAATTTCTGATGAAATATTATTGATATGGAACTTTGAATAGATCTGGTGTGTAAAAAAAATATGAAAGCAACTGTGACCAACCAGTTTAAAATATTCCTGGTTTAATGGCGTTTCTAAAAAGATGTAATATGTCGTTATTGTAATGAAAAAATATTGAACTATTATTATTAATGTGTGAAATGGGATAATTATTAAATACTAGCAAAATTAAAAACATACATGAAAACCAAAAAAATATGATTTTTTATTGATATTTATTGCATATACTTTACATTAATTTAGAGCAACTGTTCAAATTGTCTGCCCCCCCATCCTGGATACCCTGTATATAGTATATATTTATTCACTATGCAAGAGTAAAATAAAATGTACATGGAAAGAGATTTTAATATTTTAGTTATTATACATTTTGGTATAACACAATATTATTTATACGTCTACCACTGTTTTATGTTTATTTTAGTTAAATATTTACGCACGATAAATACAAGAAATAAAAATAAACTCGTAACGCCTAAATTTCGTCTTCAAAAAGTTAACAGATCCTACATTTGCTGAAGGGTACGTATATATAATAGATGAAGTTCCACAAGATGCCTTCCTTTTTTTAGTTTTAAATCTAAAATTAAAAGTATATTATGAAATTAATTTTATTATAGCAATCAAGAGTTTTTTGTTGATCATGTGCATGGTATTATAATGTGTACATTAAATATTGTTAAATTTCTTATAAAAAGAGCAACTATTAACTTTCTGTCCGGCTCTTCTCAGAAGAGCAGCATTCCGAGCTGGTGGTAGCTTATTCACTAATTGATTACACTGGCCTTTTTAATGCAATAATTAACGATTCAAAAGCGCGTGTTCAAAATTCAGTGCTTACTTGAATATTTTGATTTTTAGAAGATATTTTGAATTTATATATATATATATATATATATATATATATATATATATATATATATATATATATATATATATATATATATATATATATATATATATATATATATATATATATATATATATATATATATCTCTTAAAATTAATCCTATCTTTGTACAATATTGAATTGACCCCAAGATATGTAATTCGTATTACTGAGGTATATTGCTTAACAATACGTCGTATACGAAGCTATTGGTTCATGTATAAATTTAAAATTGAATTTAAAAAAGTTATTGCATATTGTGCTGATAAAATATAAGTACGTACAAATATATTTAGAATGAATTTTCGCTCTATACTCTTTGTTACAACACTGATAAGCAGTGCCATTACTTATAGAACTTCGATATGTGAGTTTAAAAACGAAGAGTTCTCATTATGTGGATGGAGATGCCCCCCCACTTGTGTTAATATCAGATACCTTGTTGTGTATAACACCGTGTGTCCTTCCAAATGGGAGTGCAAAATGGGATGCCGATGTTCCGCAGGTTATGTTAGGGATGAATACAGCAAGCAATGTGTCATGGTACGCGATTGTCCTAGTAAGTAAATTAAATTGTTATTTTATTAGTGTCCTGGTAAGAAAATAACAAAATTTATATCCTAGTAAGTAACAATTCGAAATACTTTCAGAGAATTTTACTTACTTAAATTTTGAGCTGATAGTTATATACGTACATATAAAAGAAGCTAAAATCTGATACAATTAAAGTTAAATTGCAAAATGCACTATAAAAAAATCTATATTTTATTAATATTCTTAAACCAATTTTAAGATATTAAATAAAATTCAGAGACGAAGCGTTTTCTGTTGAATCTAAATAAAATGTATGTCGTGACCTTTAACGAAGTTTACTTACACAGCAATTTCTAAATATTTACCATAATATTTTAATACAATTGTTTCATGATGATGAAATATTTATATATTTTAAAATACATCAATGTTTTGAATTTGAATGTTACGTTGGTATACTATTATATTATTTTATCGAGTTTTCCCGTTTTATAATTATTGATTCAGTCTCTGATTTTACTAATAATTATACGATTAGCCCTAAGATAAGAACTCACACCAACTCAATATAATTACTTATAAGTTAATAATTATATATTAATATTATAATCAATATAATATTGTTTAATACAAAACTGAGGCGAGATAAAGTATTAGTATTTTCGTTATATATAAACTATTTTTTTTTTGGTTCATTTTCTTTCTTTCTTTCTACTTGTCTAACAAATAATCTAGTTAGTTCCATCTTATTATTTGTCCAAATATAAATAGATAGTCTTTTGACGTAATAATATATAAATCTATTTAAAAGTATATTTTAAATGCATTCTTGTTCAGATATCTTATGATTTTTTTTAATTACAAACTCATTGAATCGTAATTTTGTCTAGCAAATGTTTGTGTTTTATAAATTTCAAATAAGCCGTATTTCACGACAAACATATTATAAATATTAAAAGTAATCAGGTAATAATAATATAGTTGTATATAAAAGAGTAGTACAGTGCAACAATAACTGTTTATTAATTCTAATTATTCGAGTAATCAAAACAACGTGATCGGTGTCGCAAACATAAGGTTTAATTTTGAATTACAATATTTTGCACTTTTTTTGCACAATACATTTGTTTCTTCGACAAAACATATTGTATATTGCACAAACATGTATAAATATGACTCGAATTACGAATGTGGTGGCCATTAGCAGATTTGAAATAATGAAGGTTGTGGTGTGGATGTGTACTTGTGCTACGGTCGTGACGCTTTCATTCACGGCCCCCCTCGAAGATGCTGAACCAAAATCCGGCTACTACTACGATAACGACCAAATTGACTATTTACGTAATAAGCGGTTAAATAGCAATTCTCATTATATGACACCATGCCAGGCCACAGCCGCCGCTACAGCGTCCGCCTCCTCGGATTCATATCAAAACTTCGCTCCAGTGCAAGCAAGATTTGCTCCTAACTCTTATGGCTCTTATCCAGAATACGTCAGTTCATATAGATCAGAAGATCCGTATAGAGATGGGCGGGAAATAATGAGTTACTCTGATAGTAACTTTATGGAGAATACCCCTACAGCAAGATTCGCGAAAAAATTACTGCCAGCTGTCGTCCCAGGTCCTGTGATAGCTCCGGTGCAAGCTATGTCGCCTTATGTACCTTTGAATGCTGCTAGCCTGGCTGGCCTGACCGGTCAAGTTGGACCTGCGTATGGCGTTTTTCCCAATGCAAATGTCGGTTGTAATGTTCCTCTTTTCTTCAGTTGTACTCCATCAATAAGTTCTGGTCGGTTCGGTCAGGCCTATCCCTCTCCTATAATCGGCGCTTCTCCGCTTGATTTTAGAGGGGTTGAAGAAAATCAAGGAATTCACGCAAACCGAGACGAACAACTTCACGAACATTTAATAAACACTCCAGTTAAAAGTACCACCACCCAAATAAAGGAAAAACATTAATAATTATATTATAATAAGAAACTTAGATATTGATAGTTGTAAATGAATATGCTTTAAGAATTAAATTGTATTATTTTATAATAAAAACGTGTTATCAAATTGAAGCTTCTTTATTATTTACTTCATTTATTTTAAGAAATAATCCTTTAAAAAAGACATTGCTAAGTTGCTTGATATTTGAGAATTGATTGTTGATGGCAGTTCTTATTATTACAAAAACATCCTGTTTTTTTAATAAATAATGTCAATGATTATTATAAAAATATTACATAAAAAAATTATTAAGAAATATATAATTAATATGATATAAAAATATAAAATAAAACAGTTGCATACGTTTTATTACTATATAAACAAATAATGTCGTATTCACGCGATGTTATTTCAGTTTGCTGCATGTAATTTCTTTAATCATTATTTTCTTACTTACTAACTTAGCTTCACGCCATATCCCTTGCGGGGTAGTCAGAGACATTATTTACAATTTAAATAATAACATATAAGATAATACAGAGCAACATCAATTATTGTTTTTACTTCATTTAATTATAAAATATTTTAGGTAGATACCAACATATTTTTTTCAGTCGTAGTTATAACGGTTCAAAAAAATATTATTAGAATATTTTGTTGTAAGAATATCGTAAAAGCGTCTTGAGTAATACATAGGTCAGTTTTGTAGGTAATGGCCCTTTCAAAAAATATTTTAGCAACTGCTAAATATTTACAATTAAATGAAATCTCTTTAAAAGAAACATCTCTATCCTAAATAGCTAAATTTCTATAACGTATATTCCAATAATATATTCCTTATCCGACAGTAATGTTATAATTAATTTAATATAGATAATGGACGTGATATAATTTATTTGTAATTAAAATATCTTAAACAAATAATTCGCTGATTCCGCTGCGCGAGTTGCGACCTAAGGCCAGCGGAATTTTGCTTCGTCCGGATTACGTGTGTCCTCCTTTGTAAAGCCTTGAAGTATTTAACTATTGAAATAATAAAATAAGCATTGTATTATTGACTGTTATTATTTTAAATATCTATTTTATTTGTATTTTTTTTTAATTAATTATGAATCAACAGGTCACATTTATTTTGTATTAAATTAATATACACAACAATAAGAACTATATTATATGATTATATAAGGAATAAGGAGAAAATGTGTTTGAAAATTATTAATTTTGTCAAACTGTCTGAGTTTGACAAGAACAAACAGCCAATCAAATGAGTATAATAATATTTTAACAGAGTATATATAGACTATCGATAAGACAGAATAGATTAATATAAATATTTTTTTATGTTAAATTTGTAACTTAAATGCGTACTGTGATATAAATCATTTTCTTTGCTGTTATAATACTATAAATACTGCAATCTTATCTCATTATCATTATTATTAACTGATTAGTAATATATATATATCAGTATATATCAACCAAATATAATGATAAAAATATAATTATATAATTATATTGAAATTATCTATAAGCATGTTTTATGAAAACAAAAATAATGATTGCGATAAACTCAAATTAAACAGACCAAATCCACTGTTAAACTTTTTGTATTGACTTGTATGGACTTGTTTTAACATTTTAGTTTAGTTAACATTGTTAATATGTTTGTTCTGTTTTATGAAACAAGAAGGCAATCATTTAGAGTATTTTCCATGATGTCAATTGAACATAACTAAAAGAAAAACATTTCGAGTTACAACTTGTTTTAATATTAGTTATATATATGTAATTATATATATATATATATATAATTACATATATATAATTGTCTCTAAATAGAAAAATCAGACACATAAATTTGAATACTAAATTGAATAATCATTATTTTATGCCACTTTGAATTGTTTTGATATAATTTTAAAATATTACATATGAGACAGAATTTATACAAGAAAATAAATTTTAAATATTTTTTGTAAAGTCAGACGTATATTTTTAGTTACAGATCAATTAATATTTAATTGATCTGTTACTTTTTAATTTAGGAAATAGGCAATCATTTTGATTCTTTTTAATTAATATTTGTATTCATATATATATTATTTGTGATAATATCTTTAATCAAAACTAATCCTTGTTCAAATTGTTTAGTTAATATTATTTTTTTGTAAAATATTATATTAGGGTGAAATGCTTTCAGTACGTTGTCGATACAATAATGCGGAAAAGTCGTCTCAGCAGTATTTGCAAGTTTATAATTATGGTTGTCATTAGGCACGTTCTGTTTGATTTCAAATTATGTTATGGTTTATGACATTTTTTTGTATAAATGCCACTGGCAGATGAATTTGACCATCACATACAGGAGAGCACAACACGATGAAGATTGTTATAGTGCTCTGTTCTTTAGCAACATTTGCTATTGCAGTGCCTGTATACCAAGAAAATTATATCGAATCTTCTTTCAGTAATCAGCCTTTAAGGACAAAACGTGTGAGAAAATCAACGCTTCCTGATTTTATACCTGGATCATCGCCTGAGCATGGAATTGAAAGAATCCCCAACAATAAAAAATTTAACAAAGAAACATCAGTCGAAGTAAAGAGCTTTAGAAAGCCAATAATAATAAAGAGAAGACTTGGGTATCATGTTTACCGTGATTCGGATGAGGAATTGGCACATGCAGAACCAGGTGAGAAATGTAGAGAGCAGGTTAAATTCAAACTATGTGATCACGAACCTGTCTTAAGTTCAAAAAATGGTATTAAAAGTCCAACATTTAAGTGTATGAATAATTATAAAACGAGCGATAACGATAACGAAATGGAAAGTAGTATTAAAATGGCCAAGGATGCTGTTCAACAGTTGCAGAGGGATTTAAAACGTATGGAAATTTTTTCACCTAAAATGCGTAACCCACACGTAGAAGATATTGAATCAAATACTGGGCTACAACATGACATTGAAATAGCCAGAGAAGCATTAGAGCATATTGAACAGAACTTTGAATCTGTAAATTTGGAAGTAAAGAAAGTCAATGATTTGCAGAAGTCAAAGCCGCAAGATGAAGAAAGACTTACACGATGGAGAGAAGCTATCGAAAATTTACATAAAAATTTTGAAATTGTTAGAAATATTGAAGATGCCTTTAAATCTGATAATCAATATTCTTTAGTTCTATCAAACAGTAGAAAAGCGAGTGAATCAGAGATATCTGAGTATCCAGAAGGTCACATTAATGTTGACCGTAAATTTACTAATGACAATTTAGAAAGTGATGACGAGGTTTATAACAAAGACATAAAGTTGAAATCAGCCTCTAAAGAAGATGAAATAGCGGAGTTGACACCTCAAACTGAATACGTATTAAGTATTGGAAGAGAGGCGGGAAATGACATGTTTATTTCGCCTACCACAAACAGAGAAGAAAACATGCAACTACACAGCGATAGCTTAAAAAGTGACATTCATTCCAAAGATACCTCATTAAGAAGCGATGTCAGTGAAGATATATCAACAAAATATGAAACTATTCCAAAAGAATCAATTGATACGTCCCGAGAAAATCCAAATTATTTGTCAGAAGTACCCAGATATTCTGAACATGAAAGAACTATAAACGATGACATAGGTGATGATCATAAATTATTGGCAAAAGTTTCAAGCAGTTCATATGAAAATGTAAAAACTGAAGAACAAAAGGGGATTGCTAAATTTCAACTGACGATGAAAACAGCTTTCCCAGACAGAGAAGATAGACATCCAATAATAAAAATGAAATCCGTGGAGGAAATCCTGAAGAAGAAGAAAGATCAAACAAAGGCTGCAACAAGTAATGAAGAAAATATAAATAAGTATGAGGAAATGTTTTCGAAATCTGAAAAGGAACATAATCCTCTCCAAAAACTAAGTTCGATACCCAAGTCAACTATCACAGAAGCTTTTGAGAATCTTGGAGATGGCGATGAAAAAGAAAATGATCTTAATAAATTCAACAATAAGAACGTTGAAGATAAGGAAAGACAATTTATAACTTTCAATTCAAACGAGCGAATAAGCAATTATCAATTACAGCAAGAAATTAACGATGGGGCACAAGATTTCAAAAATGTGCACGATTCGAAATATGAATACAAAAACATTAAGTCTAGTGAAGTTCAAGGAGGACAGCCTGATTCGAGAAACATTGAAATTGACCATCAAAATTCTCATCCAGGAGAAGCGGTTGTGAGATCATCAGAGAGTGACGATGCAAAAATCCCTTTTGTTGAGTATCAAGAAGGGCATGAATCTTTGCCGGTGAATTTAAATGTTGAACATCATCATGCGGAAGACCGCACATGGCAATTTTCTAAATCAGTTCCTGAACAGCATTCTGATGCAATGGTATTAAGGCCAACAGAAAGACTCGATACTACTGACGATCAACTAGAACAAGCAAAATTGAGATCGTCTGACAAACAAAACGAGAATTTGCAATTAAATGAATATCAAGAAGGCCCTATGCAATCTTCTTTGAATTTAGATGAGGAAAATAATTCTGAAGATACGAAATCACAATTTTTAAAATCGGTGCCTGAACTCACTTCTGATCCAATGGTATCAATGCCAACAGGCAGAACAGATAGTGCTTACGATCAACATCCTCTTAAAGAAGAAGCAAGTTCGAGATCTTCAGAGAGCCAAAATGAGCCACTGCAATTGATTGAAAACCAAGAAAAATCTGACCATTCGTCGGTGACATCGGAGGTGAAAAATATTTATGAAGAACCAAAATTTGAGTTTTCTAAATCTGTGTCCGAACTATCTTCCGATCCAATAGCATCATTACCTACGGACGTAATTGAAATTAATAATGATCACTATTCAGTTAAAGAAGTAGCTAGTGTGAGATCTTCCGAGAACCACGATGAAAAAATACAATCAGGTGAATATCAAGAACGGCATGATGCAGTACCGACGACATTAAATCTTGAACGTAGTCCAGAAGATCTCACACGGCAAATTTCCAAATCTGTTCTCGAACTGCCTTCTGATCCAATGGTATCAGTAGCAACTGACAGAGTCGATATGACTGACGATCAACATTCTCATAAAGAAGAAGCGAGTATGAAATCGTCAGAGAATCAAAACGAAAAGCTCCAATTTAATGAATATAAAAAAGGGCCTGAACATTGGTTAATGAGATTAGATAAAGAAATTAATTTCGAAGATCCAAAATCCCAATTTTCTAAATCTGTTCCTGAACTGCCTTCCGATGTAATACTTTCCATACCAAAGGACAAAGTTGATATCATTGAAGATCAGCACTCAAATAAACAAGAAGCGACTATGAGATCGTCAGGGACTCAAAATGAGAAATTTCAATTAAAAGAATATCAAGAAGGGCTTGAATATCCGTCAATGAGATTAGATGAGGAAAACAACACTAAGGACTCTAAGTCTGATTTTTCTAAATCTGTTTTGGAACTGCCTTCTGATCCAATGGTATCAATGCCAACGGACAGAATCGATATTACTGACTATCAACATTCTCATAAAGAAGAAGGTAGTATGAGATCTTCAGAGAACCAAAATGATAAAATGCTTTTTGGTGAATATCAAGAACCGCAGGAATCTTTGCCGACGACATTAAATGTTGAACGTCGTCCAGAAGATCGCACGGGGCAATTTTCCAAATCTGTTCCTGAGCTGCTTTCTGGTCCAATGGTATCAATACCAACGGACAAAGTCGATATTACTGCCGATCAATATTCTCTTAAAGAAGAAGCGAGTATGAGATCGTCAGAGAATCAAAACGAGAAGCTACAAATTAATGAATATCAAGACGGATTTGAGCATTCGCCGATGAGATTAGATGAGGAAAATAATTCTGAAGATTCAAAATCCGAATTTTCTAAATCTGTTCCGGAACTGCCTTCTGATCCAATGGTATCAATGCCAACGGACAGAATCGATATTACTGACGATCAACATTCTCATAAAGAAGAAGGTAGTATGAGATCTTCAGAGAACCAAAATGATAAAATGCTTTTTGGTGAATATCAAGAACCGCAGGAATCTTTGCCGACGACATTAAATGTTGAACGTCGTCCAGAAGATCGCACGGGGCAATTTTCCAAATCTGTTCCTGAGCTGCTTTCTGGTCCAATGGTATCAATACCAACGGACAAAGTCGATATTACTGCCGATCAATATTCTCTTAAAGAAGAAGCGAGTATGAGATCGTCAGAGAATCAAAACGAGAAGCTACAAATTAATGAATATCAAGACGGATTTGAGCATTCGCCGATGAGATTAGATGAGGAAAATAATTCTGAAGATTCAAAATCCGAATTTTCTAAATCTGTTCCGGAACTGCCTTCTGATCCAATGGTATCAATGCCAACGGACAGAATCGATATTACTGACGATCAACATTCTCATAAAGAAGAAGGTAGTATGAGATCTTCAGAGAACCAAAATGATAAAATGCTTTTTGGTGAATATCAAGAACCGCAGGAATCTTTGCCGACGACATTAAATGTTGAACGTCGTCCAAAGGATCGCATGGGGCAATTTTCCAAATCTGTTCCTGAGCTGCTTTCTGGTCCAATGGTATCAATACCAACGGACAAAGTCGATATTACTGCCGATCAATATTCTCTTAAAGGAGAAGCGAGTATGAGATCGTCAGAGAATCAAAACGAGAAGCTACAAATTAATGAATATCAAGACGGATTTGAGCATTCGCCGATGAGATTAGATGAGGAAAATAATTCTGAAGATTCAAAATCCGAATTTTCTAAATCTGTTCCGGAACTGCCTTCTGATCCAATGGTATCAATGCCAACGGACAGAATCGATATTACTGACGATCAATATTCTCATAAAGAAGAAGGTAGTATGAGATCTTCAGAGAACCAAAATGATAAAATGCTTTTTGGTGAATATCAAGAACCGCAGGAATCTTTGCCGACGACATTAAATGTTGAACGTCGTCCAGAAGATCGCACGGGGCAATTTTCCAAATCTGTTCCTGAGCTGCTTTCTGGTCCAATGGTATCAATACCAACGGACAAAGTCGATATTACTGCCGATCAATATTCTCTTAAAGAAGAAGCGAGTATGAGATCGTCAAAGAATCAAAACGAGAAGCTACAAATTAATGAATATCAAGACGGATTTGAGCATTCGCCGATGAGATTAGATGAGGAAAATAATTCTGAAGATTCAAAATCCGAATTTTCTAAATCTGTTCCGGAACTGCCTTCTGATCCAATGGTATCAATGCCAACGGACAGAATCGATATTACTGACGATCAACATTCTCATAAAGAAGAAGGTAGTATGAGATCTTCAGAGAACCAAAATGATAAAATGCTTTTTGGTGAATATCAAGAACCGCAGGAATCTTTGCCGACGACATTAAATGTTGAACGTCGTCCAGAAGATCGCACGTGGCAATTTTCCAAATCTGTTCCTGAGCTGCTTTCTGGTCCAATGGTATCAATACCAACGGACAAAGTCGATATTACTGCCGATCAATATTCTCTTAAAGAAGAAGCGAGTATGAGATCGTCAGAGAATCAAAACGAGAAGCTACAAATTAATGAATATCAAGACGGATTTGAGCATTCGCCGATGAGATTAGATGAGGAAAATAATTCTGAAGATTCAAAATCCGAATTTTCTAAATCTGTTCCGGAACTGTCTTCTGATCCAATGGTATCAATGCCAACGGACAGAATCGATGTTACTGACGATCAACATTCTCATAAAGAAGAAGGTAGTATGAGATCTTCAGAGAGCCAAATTGATAAAATGCTTTTTGGTGAATATCAAGAACCGCAGGAATCTTCGCCGACGACATTAAATGTTGAACGTCGTCCAGAAGATCGTACATGGCAATTTTCCAAATTTGTTTCTGAACTGCCTTCTGATCCAATGGTATCAATGCCAACGGACAGTATAGATGTTAATGACGATCAACATTCTTATAAAGAAGAAGGTAGTATGAGATCTTCAGAGAGCCAAAATGATAAAATGCTTTTTGGTGAATATCAAGAACCGCAAGAATCTTTGCCGACGACATTAAATGTTGAACGTAGTCCAGAAGATCGCTCGTGGCAATTTTCCAAATCAGTTCCTGAACTGCTTTCTGGTCCAATGGTATCAATACCAACGGACAAAGTCGATATTACAGCCGATCAATATTCTCTTAAAGAAGAAGCGAGTATGAGATCGTCAGAGAATCAAAACGAGAAGCTACAAATTAATGAATATCAAGAAGGACTTGAGCATTCGCCGATGAGATTAGATGAGGAAAATAATTCTGAAGATTCAAAATCCGAATTTTCTAAATCTGTTCCGGAACTGCCTTCTGATCCAATGGTATCAATGCCAACGGACAGAATCGATGTTACCGACGATCAACATTCTCATAAAAAAGAAGATAGTATGAGATCTTCAGAGAGCCAAATTGATAAAATGCTTTTTGGTGAATATCAAGAACCGCAGGAATCTTTGCCGACGACATTAAAAGTTGAACGTCGTCCAGAAGATCGTACATGGCAATTTTCCAAATCTGTTCCTGAACTGCCATCTGATTCAATGGTATTAATGCCAACGGACAGACTCGATATTACTGACGATCAACATTCTCATAAAGAAGAATCGAATATGAGATCGTCTGAAAATAATAACGAGAAGCTGCAATTAAATGAATATCAAGAACGGCCCGAGCATTTGTTGATGAGATTAGACGAGGAAAATAATTCTGAAGATTCAAAATCCGTATTTTCTAAATCTGTTCCGGAACTGCCTTCTGATCCAATGGTATCAATGCCAACGGACAGAATCGATGTTACTGACGATCAACATTCTCATAAAGAAGAAGATAGTATGAGATCTTCAGAGAGCCAAATTGATAAAATGCTTTTTGGTGAATATCAAAAACCGCAGGAATCTTTGCCGACGACATTAAATGTTGAACGTCGTCCAGAAGATCGTACATGGCAATTTTCCAAATCTGTTCCTGAACTGCCATCTGATTCAATGGTATTAATGCCAACGGACAGAGTCGATATCACTGACGATCAACATTCTCATAAAGAAGAATCGTATATGAGATCGTCTGAAAATAATAACGAGAAGCTGCAATTAAATGAATATAAAGAACGGCCGGAGCATTTATTGATGAGATTAGACGAGGAAAATAACTCTGAAAATCTAAAATCTCCATTTTTTAAATCTGTTCCGGAACTGCCTTCTGATCCAATGGTATTAATGCCAACGGACAGAATCGATGTTACTGACGATCAACATTCTCATAAAGAACAAGGTAGTATGAGATCTTCAGAGAGCCAAAATGAAGAAAAGCAATTAGATGAAAGTCAACAACTACCGGAATTTTTGACGAAATTAGTTTCTAAGCAACGTCCAGAAGATCGCATAGGGTCATTTTCTAAGTCTGTTTCAGAAATGCCTTCTGAAGTAATGGCAACAGTATTAATGGACAACGTTGATATTACTAATAATCAACAATCCTATAAAGAAGAAGAAAGTACGAGAGTGTCACAAACTCAAAACCAAAAACTGCAATTAAATGTATATCAACAAGGGCGTGAACCTTTGATGACGAAAATAGATATTGAAAACCGTCAAGAAGAGCGTACACCGCAATTTGATCAAAACAAAAAATCACGCTTCAACGAATATGGATTGCATGAACCTATGCGGACAAAACTTGTTATCGAAGATCATCCAGCACTTGGCGCATCCCAATTTCTTAACTCTGCGCCGGAACTTTACAAGACACCCTCAGATAGAAATTATATTGACAATGATAAAATTTTCAAAGAAGCAAAACTTTCACAGTATCAAAACGAGAGACAACAGGTAAATTTTAATCATCATTTCTATGATCCTCTTTCGTCGAGATTAGATGTAGAAAAAAATTTTGGAGATGATTCATCTCAAGTATTTAAGTCAGTCCAAGGACTTGATTGGGATCGGGTATTACCATTGGTTGCTAATAAAGGAAGATTTAGTTATGAACAGAATCCTATAAAAGAACAAACAAACATGAGGCTCTTACAAAACGAAAATGAAAATAAGGAAATACAATATCCTAGAATGAGTTTAGATTCAAGTAACGGACATATGAATAGGGGCAGTACTGCAGATCATGTGAAAGATTTTATGCATCTCAGTGTAGAACAGAAGCAACGGTTACAAGAAATTCGTGATCCTATGCTACGATCAAATGAGCGGCAATATTTAAGCCACAAATTTAATTCATTACAAGACTATCAAATGTTACCTAAAACATCACAATTGCAATTTAATAATGGACAAAATACACCTAATGAACATACAAATATGCGAACCAATCTACAACAGAGCCGAGTTCCAGAATCAATTGAAAATCATAACTTATACAATCCTTTTTCTACGCGATGGAATACTGAAAACCAAAACCACGAACCATCCCCAAAAAATCTAAAAACTATTTCGGACATTGATCGTACTCTTCTTAAGAGCAAGGAATTTGACAATGACCAATTTATATCACACGATTTATCCAAAGCGGGAAATCCTCATGAATATCGTACTAGACCACAATTATTTAATGATCATGTTATGGATGACACTCAATCTAATCACTGGTTACAAACAAACCAGCAAAATGATCACTTCGCAAACTATTATAAAACAATCCCAGAGGTGCACGAAGAGTACTTGAATCCACATTTACATAGAGTTACCCTAAACCATAGGTTTAATGATGCAGATACCTTTAGCCATAATTTCCCATCTAATAGAGCAAGACTCCACGATCACATGCAAAAATATCATCAAGAAAAGTCATCTAGTATTGATAGCTCTATGGAGCCAAGCATGCATTTGAACATGAGAGAACCCTTTGCAAAATCTGGCACAGAAATCAATAATATGCATTTTAGCCATCCTCATGGCTCAGCAAGATTTGGCGCTGCTTTGCCAATAGCTGCTGCAAATCCGGGCGCTGTAGGAGTGTTCCCAACAGCGAACGCTGGGGGTTGTGGCATCCCGTTGCTATTAAGTTGTTCTCCTTCCGTGGTCTCTGGTAGCTTAGCAAGGCCACAAATCGGCGGTCCAATATTTAAATCGGTAGATGATAATTATAAGTATTATATAAAAAGAAATGCAGAGAACATTGTAGATGAACCTGTTATCAAGGTACAAAAAACATCATTGCATCATAATCACGACACAGGGGCAATAAGTGAAAGTTAATATAATAGAAAGATCGGATGCAAAAATTTATAATTGTTTACCTAACGGACTTCGTATAATGTACTTAATACATCACAAAAGAGTAATTAAAGCAAATTGTATGTTTATGTTTTGTTTTTTATTTATAATCGACTTACTAGTAAATATATTTTACTATAAGCAGTTGGCACGAGTCTTGAGGAACCTTATTGAATCTTATAGTTAGGAATAAAGTTTTCAGTGTTTCACTATATATGGTAAAATGTTTGAAAAAAAAACTATGGAAAAACGCTTGGTTACTACAGATTAATTTCATATTTGTTCTACAGATATTCCAATACTTTTTGTTGGAAATTGTCTAAAGGCTATAAATTAAAATTACATGGTTTTCAATATAACGCAGCCTGACTATTTAAAACTACATAATGCTTAAATCATTGTCAAATGTTCATGTTAAAATAGATTTTTTATATTTAAGATATTTCTTTAGGAATAACGAAGATAAAATATTTATGTTAGCGAGAGACACAAAGAAGGTTTCCATTTCCTGTCGACATACGAATTTGTTACTGTTAAAATTAAATTACTGTTTCACTAAACTTCTGAAAATTGTAATTTGTACAAAATAGTAAATTTATACATACAGGTATTGTTATTTTTTTTAATTATCTTAATTTGAAGTACTATAGGTGGGCATCGATGTAATAAACTTGAAAGGGCCAACATAAAAAACGTCATTTGAAAATATAAAATACAATTAAACATTTGAAAATTTAAAAAATAGAAAAGATAAAGAAGATAACATCTTAATAAAGATGATATGCTATTAGTGTAAGATAAAGTGACTAAAGGTGTGTTGGAAATATCTTTCTAAGGATCAACAAATAAAAAAGATAACATTCGACTACAGATTTGCTAATTACAATATTTAGGAATCCCTATAATGTGTGGAAATATTTGTATATTCCAGGAATAAAATTTTTGTGTTCAATTACTTTAATCATTTAAGAAAATATAATAAAAGTTACTTGATAGGGTAAGGATGCCGAATTTGAGATACTATTTTGTTTTTTCGCCATAAAAAATTTAAAATTTTACTAATAACTATGAAAATTATATTATTCGAATTGATACTTAGTGTAGTTTGACTATGAAATACTATTTAGCACTTAGTATTACGCATTTTAATGTTACACCTGAAAATCTCAGAAAACTCAGAAATGACGCCTCAAGCAAATGGTCTCGTAATATGAGACACTAGAGGTTCCTTATATGAGATAGTATCTCATATTAGGTACCTATGGGTTTCAAAGAAAAACAGAAACTTTCAATTTAAATATACTTTTTATTGAGAATACTTTTAATTAAGAGTATCGTTCTTCTATGTAACGTCTAGTAACGACTTTATATAAGTACAATTTAAAGATAGTCATCATAACTATAATAATTTAAAACAGTGTCAAAATTTTTAACAAAAATCAAAACTAATTATTATTCTATGCCTTAGATGTACCTAAGCTATGTCAGACTCATCATAATCATAGTGATTTTAAATTGCAATTAAACAATAACAAATCAACAATAAAATCACAATATTGTTTTAAAACTAAGACAGTAAATCTAGATCAGACTCATTATAATATCTAGATATTTAAATGGCAAATCAAAAATATTCTGGTTGAGTATTCATTGGAATAGAGTTGTCTTAGATATCTAGACACAATGAACACAAAAACCGATCTGCCGTTACTTCTCCACAATCTTCGTGTGTCCACTTGAAACAGCCTTGACATTTAGCCCATTTTTCTCCTCTCTGGTTCTGAAAACTTTCCGCTGCAATATGGACATTCTGCGTCATATGATTCATCATCAATGCTGCTATCTTGCAGATCAGGTAGCTCTTCATCATCAGAGCTAGAACTAACTAGTTCTTTGGATCTCTTTTTCTTAATATTTTTTTTAATACTTTTTTTTATTTGTTTTTTATTAATCTTTTTAAAATCTTTCTTTCGAGCCTCTCTATTTTCTTTTCCTTTCTTTTTGTTTAGGGAATCTATTAACGAGTTTTTGTATGGAGAACCCGTAATGATAGAAGCTGCTCCTTTTCTAGTTCTCCTTGATGAATTGTTTCTAGGCAGTCTTGGTACTGGCCGAAGTGTAAAAGGTGAAACATAAGACAACGTACTAGGCTCTGGATTTTCATATAGGGAAACTTCAGTCACGTTAGACGAATTTTCAATTGGAGTTACGTGGCCCATTTCCTCGGAATTTTGATTTGAAACTCCACAATCTAAAAGTCTTTCTTCGACATTTTCATCTGAAACTCCGGGATTTATAAATCCTCCTTGGTCTTCATAATTTTTTTCGGTAAAAATATTGCGATTACAAGGGACCAATCCTGTTCTACGAAAGCCATTAACAGAGTTACTCATGGTTGCAGCTTTCTCATAGGCAATGCCAAATAATCTTGCAACATATTTGTTGGTCAACGTTCGCCCTGGATTATTTCGCAGCCACGTTTCAATTTCTTACGAAAAAAAAGCTTTTAGCGGTTTCATGAAAGCTACATCCATTGGCTGCATTGCATGAGTGCAATGTGGCGGTAAGCAGACTATTATTACATTATTTTCTCGACCTCAATTTATTACATCAATATTTCTTGTATGTGTGTAGTGACCATCTAGAATCAAAATTATGGGATCGTCTTTACTTGGTTTAGTGAAATTTATAAAATGCTGAAACCACTTTGTAAATAAATGGGTTTGAATCCAGCCAGAAGGATGACAATCGCCTATCGAACCAGCAGGAGTACCATCCATGAGGTCTTGAGCCATATTCTTCCGGGGAAAAATTATTAGTGGAGGAACATAGCTACCAGAAGCATTCATGCATATCACTACAGTTATTAGTTTTCCTCTTTCCAATGTTGTCAATGCTCCAACTTGCTTCTTTCCTTTGACGCTAATTATTTTGGAATGTTTATGTTGTACAACTGTTATCCCTGTCTTGTCGACGTTGTATACTCGGTGTGCAGGGGATCTTATTTTCTCTAGTTCTGGCACATATAAATCAAAGAATTGGTTGACCGCAACTGGATTGAACCCTTTAACTCTTGCAGCAGAAACTGCTTCAGGTGTTCTAACTGACAATTCAGGATGTCTACTCATAAACCCACGTAGCCATTTTTTGCCAGCAGATGCTTTAATCAAGCTAAAAGGGTGTTTGAGATCATTCTTGATTGCCAATTGAAATGCCATTTGCTTGATGTCCTTTAAACGTAACCCATAAAACCTTTGATCGAACTCTTTGCAATATTTTTCTAGTTCTGCTTCTAAATAGTCAGGCAAAGCTGGAGGTCTTCCCAAATGAACTTCGACTAGTATTTCTGCACTGGCATCTTTTTTGACGTAACGTTCTAGAGTACCTTTAGGGACACCGAAAGACTTTGACGCTTTTAAGTAACCCATTTGCTTATTGCGTACTGCATTCACAGCCCGTATCATCGCATCATGGTCCCAGGTTTTCCGCTTGGTTGATGGTATCTTAAATAAAGATTTTTCTTAATTATTTTATTTTTATATATCCTAATATGAGATATCTCATTTTAGGGGCCCTCACATGTCTCATATTAGGAAAATATCTATGTTAAGTAAAATGGCTCCCTATTATTTTTCGGCATAGAATAAACAAAAATATTGAGAAGGAATTGTAAAATTAACAATATAATTGACATGATGACAATAAATTTAAATAAATAATTGTAGTAATAAAGATTTAACATACCTCGTAAACACTAGACGACAAAAAATTAATTTTGTTGTTTCGTAGAAAGCCGCATGTACACAACCAAACTTCACCGCGGGCGGGCACGCACTAACATACGTTTCAACCTGTTGCCACATTGCATCTAGCGACACTAACGCCAAATGACTGTCGTGATTAGTTTCGCCAAAACTTAAGTATCTCATATTAGGCAACTATCTCATAATAGGCATCCTTACCCTATAGTAAACATTTTGAGTAGTTGTTATGCAGCCATTTCTTTAGCTCGTGATTGTGATTGGTGATCACATTAAACTGCCATGTATGGGCAGAAAAATGGATTTAATTTAATTTAATTTAAATACGGAAATATTTTATAGATATTCTTATTCTTTTCGATCTCAAGATATATCCACACAAAATATGAAAAGAAAGTTTCAATGCAAATTAGTAATGTTTGAGAATAAAACTTGTTTTAAACTTGAAACTTTATTTTTCATTGTTTTGTGTTTGTTTATAAATTTTGTTCTCAGACAATGACTATTATAAAACTCTAATTGTTGTATGTATTGTTATATGTTGCATTATAATTGTTTTACAATTCCAAATTTCACTGACTGCCCTCCGGGTGACACATTGGGAACGAATCTGCAGTGTATTTCCCACCGAAGTAATAATATTACAAATACAACTCAATGGCAATACTACGAAGAGTATGTTTAAGAAATAAAATATTTTTAAATTAGCTAAAGTTTTATTTTATGCAAACCTTTTTAATATTTAAGAAAGTTAAACTGTTTTAATCCGAAATTTTAAATACAATTGTTAATGATAATTGAATGATAAGAAAGTAGTTATTCTTCAAAACATTGAGAGTACTTACAAAACTAAATATATTATGTATGTAACACTCCTTGATATTAATTATTATTGATAGTTTTAAGATAAGTGGATACTTATCTTAATTCTATCAATAATCACAAACACTTTATATTATTTAATAGGCGTGTGTCATTATTCCGGTATACTATATAATTCAAAACAAAACAATCAGTTCATAATTATCTATCAAATGTAATAATTTTCCATGATATATTACTTTTAAAGATTATATATTGATTACAAAGTAGTAAGTAAAGATAATCATATATTGATTAAAAACATTCAGAGAAATATATAAATATACTTAGTGATTTCATTAGAAAATAAGATGACGCTACGCCGTAAAATCCATTACCTACATTTCTTTGCAGATACAAACCTACCAAAAGACTTAGGTTATTAGTTATAGATAAACAAATCGGTACATAAAAGGTTAGAGTTGTATGTGTATTATATGTCAGATTTTCCAGATCTGCGATTAAAATGCGTCATCTTAATACCGTGAACCACACATCGTGTGTTCGTAAGTAGTGGGTAAGTTTGTTTACATATTGCGGCGGAGGATGACGATACATTAGTATGAATGGCCCAGCCCCTTTGTCAGGTGTTGGGGTGTGGAGAGCGTCATACGTGACGCGATGAACATAGCCGGCGATAACATATAAGAGCCGGCATATCGCTGTCACGAGTAAACAAACTTAATTCGTTGACAAGGAACATCGTAAAAATGACAACAAAAATACTCGTGGCATTTGTTTTACTTTGTGGGATCATTTCTCAAGCGAGGCACATTCACCCCGGGAGTTCTGAGGAAAATGTGATTAAATTAGAAGCGAATACAGAGGAACCGATTGTAAGAATTTTTTTTTGTTCTTTTAATTTTTATTGATTGATTTCGATGTGTTTATTTTTACTTAAAACCATTTTTTTTATATGCAATAATCAAAATATGTACGAAATGACAAAAGTTTATAACCGATCTTAAAATACGTTATTTTTTATTTACCGAACAATATTCTTAATCAAGTATTAATTCGAGGAAAACAATGTTCCTTTAATATTAAATCGTCGTACCCTTTTTTAAGGAAGATAATTAAAGGATGTTAAAAAAAGAATGGTTCTTCATCTTTGTTATACATTTTAAAAAAAGTATATTTTTAAATATCAGCTATCAGCGTCAAGTCATTGACCGGGAGTAATCGATTCATTTAATGTATATATATTTTTTAATTCAAAGTTTAGAACCACATTACATTTTAATATATACGTTCATACTTTCGACATGTACATCGTTATTTATATTATTTACTTAATATAATGAAATGCGATATCTATAAATATGTAAAAAGGTTATGAAGTTTTAGAAAATAAAACTATATTTAATGTCAGATTTTTTAAAAATGTTTCGACCTTGTGTAGTTTTATTCTTTATCAATGTATATATATATATATATAATTACATTGATAAAAAAGCAGTTATCTATATCGGTGAGATAACTGATGTAAAGGTATATTATTTATATGAGCATGTTGTTTCCAGAGCGTCCTACACAACTATAAGCTTACAAGATTCGTTCCGTTGAACAAATCATCGTTTTTCAAATTCCTCGACGCTTGTGGAAAAGGTTTCGTGCGAGACGCAAACGGAATATGTAGAGAGGTTTGGTGATTAATTTGTTGAATGTATATAAAATGAATTAACATGTAATAGTCTTGTGATATTAGTATTAAGAAATTTGTACAGTTGTAGTAAGTTAAATAAAAATAATCTTTTTAATTTGTTTCTGTTTCATTCGTTAATAACTTCAACTGTTGTTGTAAATATTTGATAAATAAAATATTGAATAAAATCACGGCATGTAAGATAAATAATTATTTATTTACAATTTAGACAACATCTATAATTTATGTTATAACAATAAAATGTATAAAATTCTTTTCATATTAATTACTTTATTCAAGAGACTTAATTAAATTCTGGGCCACAATGTTGTTTCTCACAAAATGATACATAAAATACTTTACAAGAAGTTGTAGTCATCATTAATATACGAAAAAACGAAACAGGTGACATTATTATACAGCAGGCGAAGAACGATAACGAATTTTAAAGTGGTCAAATGTTATTTAGACGTTAGTATGAATAAGAAGATATAACTTTGATACTCTTAGTATAACATTATTAATTACACCAGAAATTTTTACCAAATAAAGTTTTGAAAAATTATCACGATAATCTAATTTCGACAAACCGATAGAGATGGAAATTTTGAGAGATAGAGATAGAGAATGGTTACAGAAGTGACTCAGGAGGGAGAGTGACAGCTCCGTGACGAGACAGAGGTAACGGAAGGGTCGCAACACCCCGGATCCAGGCCCCGCGCTCACAGCAGTACGACTCAACATTGCTTAGTGGTCGCATGTAAATTGTTGTTACACCTCCTGTGAATGTTTCTTATTGTTACGAACAAACAATGATAAAACATCGACGAAAGTAATGTTCATTGGTATAAAAGTTTTAAAATAAATTGAATGTAAATAACATTAAGTTTTTTTTTGTTATATATAAGAGGAGGGCAGAACGAGATTGCGGGTCACAAATGATACGTGGTCACTGCCGCCCATGAACTCTTGCAACATCGACAACAACGAGGATGCACAAGTGCGCTGCCGGCCTTGGAGGCCTACCTCCAAGGCCGATAGCGCTCTAGATGATAGTGGACGACGTTTAAGTTAGAATGAAGTCCCCGGATTTTGCAAAAGTCCAAATTTTGAGTGGGCCAGGGTGCCGCTGCTTTGACTCGTTGTTGGGCCTCAAGAAACATAAAACGCTATACTTTGCCTGCCTCAGATACGACGGGAAGTCCGAGAATCATTCCTCTCATTTCCAATCCAATCCAATCGTTGGATTTTAGTGAATAGCTTTAAATATTGCGTTTTTTATACCATTTGATAGTCCCACAAAGAGAGTGTATCCATAAAGTATATTTTCAAACTCACCTATAATAATAAGCTGGGTTCCCAAGTATGTAAGAGCATTTCCATGACGCAATATTGACATCTCCGTCTCGAGCTTCCAAGCGCGCTCCTTCCAATCCCACACGTCTATTGCTCTTACGCTGCTCGGAGTTTTGTCCTGGATTTTGTTGTAATTAATTTAAATACACAATCAATTTATAATAACTTATAATTTTAGATGTAAACTGTATGTACAAAAAAATCAACTATAAATATTACGTACGATATACGTGACACGAAAGTCACTTTACCGTGAAAGGTCGATAGGATCTCGATTTATATAAAATGAACCTATATAATCAAATAAAATTGATGTCAAATGTAAAAGTAATGTATTTATCTTTATTTATACAACATAAAAATTTTGTTTTAAAACACGGTCAGTACTCTGCTGATGCGTTTTCCTATCATGATTTGTTTTATATCTCTTATAATAGACGTCCTCCAAAATACAAACCCACTACACTTCTGCAACGTAATTTTGGAGGAATTGACAATAGTCGACTGTGTGTGGATGCTCGTCAGTTAGACTGGAATCTTGTATTTAATTCCGAATCTATTGATAATAAGGTAGAAATATTCAATAATTTGTTGACCCAATTTTACGACAGGCATGCCCCTGTACGACCAATTAAAATGAAACATCTTCCTGCACCGTGGTATTTAATGAACTGAGGACTTAAATGGCAAAAAAAATCAAGCAAAATATAAATATAAATTAAAAGACTCCGATACCAACCGCTCTAAATATCATAGAGCTCGAAATCGCTATAATACTTCGTGTAGAGATGCTAAACGCCGCCATATTCATAACTCAATCGCAGATGACAACACATCTAAAACATGGAAAAAAACCAACTCTAACCTTTTATGTACCGATTTATTTATCTATAACTAATAACCTAAGTCATTGGATAGGTTTGTATCTGCAAAGAAATGTAGGTAAAGGATTTTACGGCGTATCATCATCTTATTTTCTAATGAAATCACGAAGTATATGTATATATTTCTCTGAATGTTTTTAATCAATATACGATTATTTTTACTTTGTAATCAATTTATAATCATTAAAAGTAGTATATCATGGAAAATATTTAACTTTGTTAGATAATTACGAACTAATTGTTTTGTTTTGAATTATATAGTATACCGAAATAATAACACATGCCTATTAAATAATATAAATTGTTTGTGATTATTGATAAATAGTAAGATAAGTGGATAAGAATGCAGGAGAGATCTGAAAGGCTGTTGTGGGAGGTCTAAGGAGGTTTTAGATCTGGAAGAGGGTGTATAGATCAGATTCCCTCCGCATGATCACAGAAAAGTTTTTGGCCCTAAACTTTTTTTTTCTCTGCTTTTGTGGATTTGGAATTTGAAAAGGCGTTTGACAGGGTTGTGAGAAAAAAATATGGGAGATACTGCCCCGATACAATGTGAGCGGACCCTTGCTACAGGCTATAAAGTCTCTTTACAGAAATCACCTAGCCTGTGTGCGAGTTGGAGGTGGCATGTCGCCCTGGTTTGATATCCAATCGGGTTTTAAGCTAGGTTGCGCTATGTCAGCTTGGGTGTTCAATTTGTATTTGGATAGTTGTCTCCAAGGCGTAAAAGACAGTGTCATGGGAGTGAAAGTATGTAACCTTAAGGTCAATTGCTTGCTTTATGCAGATGATGCAGTGATCATTGCATCATTAGAATTTGATTTGCAGGCAATGGTCACCACTCTGAAAGATGGGTGTGAAAATAATGGTCTAAACTTGAATGCAGATAAGACGAAGGTTCTGATATTTGAAAGAAATGAAGAAAGAACAGAATGTAAGATCAATGTGAATGGTAAGAAAAATGAATGCTGTGGAGATTCGATCTCTTCGCAGAATATGCGGAGTCAGTCTAGCTGACCGAATCCGCAATGAAGAGATCCACAGACTGGCAGGTACTAGCGAAGATGTCACGGTGAGCATGAAGAAGAACGTGTTCCGGTGGTTTGGGCACGTCGAACGAATGAGTGATGAAAGAATTATATATTTAGTTTTATAAGTACTCTCAATGTTTTGAAGAATAACTTCTTTCTGAGCATTCAATAACCATTAACGATTGTATTTATGCTTTCGGATTAACATACAGTCTAACTTTAACTAATTAAAAAATATTTAATTTTTTAAACATACTCTTCGTAGTATTGCCGTTGAATTATATTAGTAATATTAGTACTTCGGTGGTAAATACACTGCAGATTGGTTCCATTATGTCACCCGGAGGGCAGACAATGAAGTCTGGATTTGTAAAACAATTATAATGCAACATATAACAATACATATAATAATTAGTGTTTTATAATAGTCATAATTTTATAATAGTCTGAGAAGCAAGTTTATGAACAAACACAAAATAATGAAAAATAAAGTTACAAGTTTAAAACAAGTTTTATTTGCAGACATTACTTCATTGGATTGAAAGTTTGTTTTTATTATTTTGTGTATGTGTGTGTATATGGACTATGGTATGTATATGGAGATCAAGGAGCAAGTAATCTAATAATAAAATGACTATGTTCTAAATCTTTAAACGTACAATTTCCTTTTTTTATCTCGTGTTCTTAATTTATATTTTAAATTATTAAATAAATATTATTTATCGGATAACGATTATTCAATCTGAAGATCATTTTTCATTACAAATAAGTAATAAGACGTATCTATTGATATATACATTTGATCGATTTTAGGAAGATAAAATAAAGAATAATGTAATTACAGATAACTGTGAATTTTGGACAGATTACGTAATTATAATTATATATCTATGTGTATAACCGTATGCGCTATATAATATTTCCGTATAATGTATTATAAAACCCAAATAAAATATTTTTTGGATTTTCAAATCTTTAAAATATTCAAAGATTTTCAAAGGTTCCCTAATGATTCCCAAATTCAAGTTAACCAATCAAAAGAGTCGTTGGCGAGGATCAATATGTAATTTTATTACTTTATAATATTTTTTTCCTAAAACTATATTAGAATTGGTAGCAGGATAAAAAATATTTACTTAACTGATACAACATCCTTATTCCGTGTTTTTCTACTTCCTATTAAACAGAAAACGTTAACATCTCAAGCTTTTTATCAAACGAATGTTTTTCCTTTTAGATTCTATTGGGCAATATTCAAAATAATATAAACAATTAATGAGATTAATATACTCGTACATGGTATATATTGAATAATGTCTTTAAACTTAAGTGTTTATTAAGGTTTGATTATTTTATGCTTTTTTATAATAATTTTTACATCTAGGTATAAACTATTGATATCAATCAATCAGTTCTTGGTCCATCGAACAAGAACTATATCGCTAATGGTTCTCTCTTTAACTGGGAGAGAGAAAACGTTTTGGTGTTTGGTGACGTCGACCCTCACACCTCTTATGGGATTGCAGGGAACACTGGCAAAGATATTTATAGGTATTGACGAAATACTATGTTAGATATCACTTGCATTTTAGATTGATCAGTGCAATCCGTTAATCTTGTGTCATTGCTATATTTTGCTTGTATAAATAACATTTTGATGATTGTATGACTTTTATTTCATAAATTATTATGATTGTTGTTAAATGTTTTCATTTAATATTTAAGATTCGATCCAGTGACAAACTCTTGGGATTTGGTAGGTGAATTACTAGAACTGAAACATCATCATTCAGTCGCCTTTGTAAAAGGAGTTTAACATTTTTCTTTAAGTGTAAAGGAAATAAAATATGAAAGTCCAAAAATATAAGCAAGATATTCAAGTGCGTTTTCGACTCTGAGAAACGAACAGGGATGTAGGGAGCTAGGAAAGAAAGGAGAAGGGTGATTGAACTTCCAATTCTCACATTTACTAACAAAAACGTAACAATAGCTATTTGATGCTGTTCTTCTGAGAGAATCTAAAAATAATTGAGTCAGCCCATACGTCCTTAAACAAATAACTTCAACCAGGTTTTACCAAGCTCAAATCATTGTGTCAAGTAGAGTCTTAATGATTGTTTATAATTTTAGTCAGCACTTTTTTTATTTTAAGGTGGACACAAATACATAACTAGCGTTTTCCAAGATGTTTTACTACGTTATTCTCTATGAATTATAAACTGTACGTCATCGGCGGAGCTGGCAAGATAGCTGAGAAAGTTTATAAGTTATATGTTAAATTACTAACATTATTAATTAATATTAGAATTGTCAAAGTTTGTTGGTTCTTTTTACCTTGTACAACCCAGTAAACACATTACCATCAATTTCAGTGGTTGTTAAAGTTCATTTTCTATAAAAGCGAGGTCCTAATCCTATTCCTAATCCTTTCACGCTAACAATGACTTTCGTGTCACGTATATCGTATATAATTTCTATAGTTCCAGTTTGTTTTTTACATACACTTCACATCTTAAATTATAAGTTATTATAAATTATAAGTGTGTTTAAATGAATTATAAGAAAATCCAGGAAAAACTCCGAGCAGTGTAGGAGCAATAGACGTGTGGGATTGGAAGGAGCGCGCTTGGAAGCTGGAGACGGAGATGTCAATACCGCGTCATGAACATGCTCTTGCATACTTACACAATTGCCGTCATCATCTTATTAGAATTATTTGATACTTTTATTATATCGGTACGTGTTGACAACTGTGTATTACTTAAAGTAAATTATTTTTAACATACTGCAGCGGAAGGCAAATCGCAAATAACTGAATCATAGTACAAATATGTAATAATGTTTTTTTGTTTACGTTAAAAAATCGGTGAACGTGATTTGATGCAGGTTGCTAATTTTAACAAGGTGGCGTTCTGATTAAATTTGTAAAGAAAATAATCTTAAGATCCTACAAATTGTTAATAACTTTTATTGAACTAACGGATAATTAGAACCTTATGCATAGATTTTAAGGTTCAGATATTAAATGATTTAATTTGTTTGAAAACAAATAAATTGAAATATGAGCTAGCTACCTAGCTGTAGTCATTTGAATGCAGCTCGTATTGGGCTGGCTCGACCGGGGAAGGACCGCCCTCTTACGGAAGATCGACGTGTAGTAACCAAATTCATTTGGCTATTTTCCGTCGGTGAGTGAAAGAATCCGAAAGGCCAATCTCCCCCCCCCACCCTTCAACGAAAGCGATGCCTCTAAAAATATACAACATGAGGGAATCGGCTTTGACGAAGCATGAGGAGAACCCTACTCCGAGCAAAATGAGGGGAATGATTCTTGGACTTTGCACGGACTTTGTATCGTCTTTTATGTTCTTTGAGGTCCAACGACGAGTCAACGTAGCGGCC
Source organism: Melinaea menophilus ssp. n. AW-2005 (assembly GCA_918358695.1). NCBI lineage: Eukaryota > Metazoa > Arthropoda > Insecta > Lepidoptera > Nymphalidae > Melinaea > Melinaea menophilus. The sequence goes on from OU911042.1 coordinate 6,375,679, forward strand.
CCACTCTAAATGTGGACTTTTGCCAAATTCAGGGTCTTCATTCCAACTTAAACGCCGTCCACTATCATCTAGAACACTATCGGCCTTGGAAGCTTACCTCCAAGGCCGGCAACACTCTTGTGCATCGTCGGATGTTGTAAGAGTTCATTGGCTGCAGTGACCATATATCATCTGTGACTCGCAAGCTCGTTTGCCCTGCTCTTATATATACAAAAACAGACTAAATGTAATTTATTTTAATAACTGTTTTTACCAATGAGCATTATTTTCGTCGATGTTTTATCATTGTTTTTTCGTAACATTCACAGGAGGTGTAACAACAATTTACATGCGAGCACTAAGCAATGTTGAGTCATACTGCTGTGAGCGTGGGGCCTGGATCCGGGGTGTTGCGACCCTTCCGTTACCTACGTTTGGTCACGGAGCTGTCACTCTCCCTCTTGCATCACTTATGTAACCATTCTCTATCTGTGTCTTTTATAATGCTCATCTCTATCCGTTTATCGAAATTAGATTATCGTGATAATTTTTCAAAACAGTATTTGGTACAAATTTCTGGTGTAATTAATAATGTTGTACTAAAAGTATCAAAGTGATATTTTCTTATTCATACTAACGTCTTAATAACATTTGACCACTTTAAAATTCGTTATCGTTATTCGCCTGCTGTATAATAATGTCACCTGTTTCGGTTTTTTTTTGTAAATTAATTATTACAATTTCAAAATAATGATGACTACAACTTCTTGTAAAGTATTTTATGTATCATTTTGTGGGAAACAACATTATGGTGAAACAAAAACAAATTAAAAAGATTGTGTTTATTTAACTTACTACAGCTGTACAAATATCTTAATACTAATGTCACAAGACTATTTATTACATGTTTATTAATTTTATATATATTCACATTCACAAGTTAATCACCAAACCTCTCTACATATTCCGTCACCGTCTCGCACGAAACCTTCTCCACAAGCGTAGAGGAATTTGAAAAACGATGATTTGTTCAACGGAACGAATCTTGTGAGTTTATAGTTGTGGAGGACGCTCTGGAAACAACATGCTTACATAAATAATATACCTTTTACATCAGTATTATAAATTACATTGATTAGGAATAAAATTAGAAACGGTCAAAACATTGATTAAAAAAAAAATCTGTCATTTTTTTTTTGTAACGATGTTCATGCCTAAAGTATGACCGTAAATATAAAGATGTAATGTGGTTCTAAACTTTGAATTAAACTAAATATATATTAAATGAATCGATTACTCCCGGTCTTGTAATGACTTATCGGTAGCTGAGATTTAAAAGTATACTTTTCTTAAAATGTATATATAACATATAAGAAGAACCATTCTTTTTTACATGTTTTAATTATCTTCCTTAAAAAAGGGAAACATTGTTTTCCTTGAATTACTACTTGATTAAGAATATTGTACGGTAAATAAAAAATGACGTAAAGATCGGGTATAAACTTTTGACATTTCGTACAAATTTTGACTGTTGCATATTTAAAAATATGGTTTTAAGTTAAAATAATTACATCGAAATTAATTAATAAAAATTAAAAAAACAAAAAAAAATACTTACAATCGGTTCCTCAGTATTCGCTTCTAATTTAATCACATTTTCCCCGGAACTCCAGGGAGGAATGTGCCTCGCTTGAGAAATGATCGCACAAAGTAAAACAAATGCCACGAGTATTTTTGTTGCCATTTTTACGATGTTCCTTGTCAACGAATTAAGTTTGTTTACTCCTGACAGCGATTTGCTGGCTCTTATATGAAATATAATGGCTGGCTATGTTCATCACGTCACGTATGACGCTTTCCACACCCCAACACCTGACAAAGGGGCTGGGCCATTCATAAAAGTAATTTATCATGGAAAATATTTAACTTTGATAGATAATTATGAACTAATTGTTTTGTTTTGAATTATATACTATATTACTTTTAATGATTATAAATTGATTACAAAGTAAAGATAATCCTATATTGATTAAAAACATTCAGAAAAATATATACATATACTTCGTGATTTCATTAGAAAATAAGATGATGCTACGCCGTAAAATCCTTTACCTACATTTCTTTGCAGATACAAACCTACCAAAAGACTTAGGTTATTAGTTATAGATAAATAAATCGGTACATAAAAGGTTAGAATTGTATGTGTTTTATATGTCTGATTTACCAGATCTGCGATTAAAATGCGTCATCTTAATACCGTGAACATCGTTGGTTCGTATGTAATGAGTAAGTTTGTTTACATATTGCGGCGGAGGATGACGATACACTAGTATGATTGGCCCAGCCCCTTTGTCAGGTTTTGGGGTGTGGAAAGCGTCATACGTGACGCGATAAACATAGCCGGTGATAACATTTCATATAAGAGCCGGCATATCGCTGTTACGAGTAAACAAACTTAATTCATTGACAAGGAACATCGTAAAAATGGCAACAAAAATACTCGTGGCATTTGTTTTACTGTGTGGGTTCATTTCTCAAGCGAGGCACATTCCTCCCGGGAGTTCCGGGGAAACTGTGATTAAATTAGAAGCGAAAACTGAGGAACCGATTGTAAGTATTTTTTTTGTTTTTTTAATTTTTATTGATTAATTTCGATGTAATTATATTAACCTAAAACCATATTTTTAAATATGCAACAATCAAAATATGTACGAAATGTCAAAAGTTTATATCCGATCTTTACGTTATTTTTTATTTACCGTAAATATTCTTAATGAAGTAGTAATTCAAGGAAAACAATGTTTCCCTTTTTTAAGGAAGATAATAAAAAGATGTAAAAAATAATGGTTCTTCTTATATGTTATATGTACATTTTAAGAAAAGTATACTTTTAAATCTCAGCTACCGACAAGTCATTACAAGACCGGGAGTAATCGATTCATTTAATATATATTTAGTTTAATTCAAAGTTTAGAACCACATTACATCTTTATATTTACGTTCATACTTTAGGCATGAATATCGTTATTTATATTATTTACTTAATATAATAAAATGCGATATCTATAAATATCTAAAAAGGTTATGAAGTTTTGGAAAAAAAAAAAATGGCTGATTTTTTTTTAACAATGTTTTGACCGTTTCTAATTTTATTCCTAAACAATGTAATTGATAAAAAAGCAGTTATCCATATCGGTTGAGTAACTGATGTAAAAGGTATATTATTTATGTAAGCATGTTGTTTCCAGAGCGTCCTCCACAACTATAAACTCACAAGATTCGTTCCGTTGAACAAATCATCGTTTTTCAAATTCCTCTACGCTTGTGGAGAAGGTTTCGTGCGAGACGCTGACGGAATATGTAGAGTGGTTTGGTGATTAACTTGTTGAATGTATATAAAATGAATTAACATGTAATAGTCTTGTGATATTAGTATTAAGATATTTGTACAGTTGTAGTAAGTTAAATAAACACAATCTTTTTAATTTGTTTTTGTTTCACCCATTAATAACCTTAGTTGTTGTAAATTTTTAATAAATAGAATATTTAATAAGACCACGAAATGTAAGATAAATAATAATTTATTCACAATTTAGACAACATCTATAACTTATATTATAACAATAAAAGGTATTAAATTATTTTCATATTAGTTACTTTGTTCAAGAGACTTAATTAAATTCTAGGCCATAATGTTGTTTCTCACAAAATGATACATAAAATACTTTACAAGAAGTCATCATTATTTTAAAATTGTGATAATTAATTTACAAAAGAAAAACCGAAACCGATGACATTAATATACAGCAGGCGAAGAACGATAACGAATTTTAAAGTGGTCAAATGTTATTTAGACGTTAGTATGAATAAGAAGATATTACTTTGATACTCTTAGTACAACATTATTAATTACACCAGAAATTTTTACCAAATACAGTTTTGAAAAATTATCAGGATAATCTAATTTCGACAAACCGATAGAGATGGACATTATGAGAGACAGAGATAGAGAATGGTTACATAAGTGACGCAGGAGGGAGAGTGACAGCTACGTGACCAGACAGGGGTAATGGAAGGGTCGCAAACCCCGGATTCAGGCCCCGCGCTCACAGCAGTACGACTCAACATTGCTTAGTGGTCGCATGTAAATTGTTGTTACACCTGTGAATTCTTGTTACGAAAAAACAATGATAAAACATCGAAGAAAATAATGCTCATTGGTAAAAACTTAGCTTGCGAGTCACAGATGATACGTTGTCACTGCCGCCAATGAACTCTTGCAACATCCGACGATCCACAAGAGTGTTGCCGGCCTTGAAGGTAAGCCTCCAGTGTTCAGGCCGATAGTGCTCTAGATAATAGTGGACGGCGTTTAAGTTGGAATGAAGTCCCTGAATTTGGCAAAAGTCCACATTTAGAGTTGGGCAGGGTGCCGCTACGTTGACTCGTCGTTGAACCTCAAAGAACATAAAAGGCGATACAAAGTCCATGCAAAGTCCGAGAATCATTCCCCTCATTTTGCTCGGGGTGGGGTTCTCAGGCTTCGTCAAAGCCGGTATCCTTATGCTGTATATTTTTAGAGGTATCGCTTTCGGGGAAGGGTGGGGGGGGGAGATTAGACTTTCGGATCCTTTCACTCACCGACGAAACATAACCAAATGAATTTGTTTACTATGTCGATCTTCCGTACGAGGTCGGTCTTTCCCCGGTCGAGCCAGCCCAATACGAGCTGCATTCAAATAACTACAGCTAGGTAGCTAGCTCATATTTCAATTCATTTATTTTCAAAGAAATTAAATCATTTAATATCAGAACCTTAAAATCTATGCATAAGGTTCTATTTTTCCGTTAGGTCAATAGAAGTTATTAACTATTTGTGGGGGTCTTAAATTATTTTTTTTACAAATTTAATCATAACTCGACCTTGTTTACAATAAGCAACCTGCACCAAATCACGTTCACCGACTCTTTGACATAAACAAAAAACATTATAACATATTTGTATTATGATTCAATTATTTGCGATTTGCGTTCAGGTGCAGTATGTTAAAAATAATTTACTTTAAATGATACACAGTTGTCAACACGTACAGATATTATAAAAGTATCAATTAATTCTAATAAGATGATGACGGTAATCGTTGGATTTTAGTAAATAGCTTTAAAGGTAGCGTTTTTTATACTATTCGATATTCCCACACACAGGGTGTATCCATAAAATATATTTTTCCAACTCACCAATAATAATAAGCTGGGTTCCCAAGTATGCAAGAGCATGTCCATGACGCGGTATTGACATCTCCGTCTCCAGCTTCCAAGCGCGCTCCTTCCAATCCCACACGTCTATTGCTCCTACACTGCTAGGAGTTTTATCCTGGTTTTAGACATAAGTGATTTAAGTACATAATCAATTTATTATAACTTATAATTTTAGATGTAAAGTGTATGTAAAAAAAAATTTGAACTACGAAAATTAAGTACGATATACGTGAAAGTAAGCGTTACAGTGAAAAGTCGTTAGGATCTCGCTTTTATATAAAATGAACCTATACAATCAATTAAATTGATCTTAAATTAAGGAAATGTGTTTATTGGGTTATAAAAGATAAAAAGATAAAAAAAGCAACACACTTTGACACTTCTAATATTAATAAAGTTCTTCCTAAGCAACTGTAAGTATCCCGTGCTATAACAACATATAATAAACCTTCTCAGATATCTTGCCACCTCCGCCGATAATGTACAGTTTATCATTCATAGAGAATAACTTAGCAAAACATCTTGGAAAACGCAAGTTATGAATCTGTGTCCACCTTGAAATAAAAAAACCGTCCTGACAAAAATTATAAACAATGATTATGGTTACATTTAATTAAGGATGTATTCATTACATCCCTATTCATTTCTCAAAGATGACAACGCATTTGAATCTCTTACCTATATTTTTGGACTGTCAACCGTAAAATGACAAAAAGGAGGCAGTAAAGATGCACAAAAACAAAAAAAAGACAAAACTATCTTTAAGTAACGTACTGATTAGTATTGGAATTATAGCACTTCACAACGTTACAGACCGGTCGTCGCTTCTCTCCGGTCATGCCCCCGGCCACCCAGATGTAGTCGCGGTGCTTGGCAGCGGCCGCTGCCATCCGCGCCGCCGACATGCTACGGACCTCGCTCCATTCACCCGTGCGGGGATCAAAGCGCTCCACCGACCGGAGCACCCTGGGGTTAAATTGCCAAGTGACACTGAACAACCAACGTTGCAAGCAAATTCAAAATCAAAATTGGGTTCCCAAAGCTATTTTTTGTTTCACATCAAAACAATGGTTGAAAAACAATTTAGTGTTTTATTGTCTTTCATAAAGCTTTACTTATAATTTGTAAGAAATGTTTTAACATTACGAGTCTTTCTTGTCAAGTTATATTTCATCACGTCTTAATAAACAGTGTGGTCATTATGGTACGAAGGAAAAATATAATTTCCTATTAGCAAGCGATAGGTTATCGGGTTTTGAGTTGCTTTGTGTTACTGAAATAAAGATGAATAATGTTATAATATAATAAGTTCATTTGATCGCTCTAATATCCTGATAAATAAATAATCTTATAATAAAGTTTTTCACCTTCCCTTTTTATCCTGGCCGCCGATTGCATACAACGCCATTCGATGCACCATGAGACCTAAGTTCTTCCTGGGTATCGCCAGTCCAGATTCGCTGTACCACGAACGTGTTACCGGCTCAAAACTCCACACCATCGACACTACAACTGACTTCCCGCGCAAGTCATCTTCACGGGGATTATATAATAATCAAACCATAATAAGCAAAACCAAACCTTTAAAGATATTATTCAATATATATGATGTATGAGTATATTAAGTCACATTGTCATAACATATATCATCTAAGAGGAGAAACATTCGTTTGTTAAAAAGCTTGAGACGTTAACGTTGTCTGTTTAATAGGAAGTAGGAAAACACGAGATAAGGGTGTTGTAGCAGTTTATATATATTTTTTATCCTGCTATCAATTCTAATATACGTCACGTAATACACACACACACCTACACATCCAAACAAGTGTCTGCGAATAAAACTTGTTTTAAATTTGAAACTTTATTTTTCATTATTTTGTGTATGTTCATAAACTTGCTTAATAAACATTATTATGACTATTACAAAACATTAATTATTATATGTATATTACATATTGCATTACAATATAGTATTACAATTCCAGACTTCAATATCTGTTCTCCGGGTGACATAATGGAAACGAATCTGCAATGCATTTCCCACCGAAGTACTAATATAACTCAATGGCATTACTACGAAAAGTTTTAAAAAAAAATATATATTTTTAAGTTACTTAAAGTTTTATTTAACTTCCTGTGAGTTTTGGATATTTAAGAAAGTCAAACTGTATGTTAACCCAAAAGCTTAAATACAGTTATTACTGATAATTGTGTGCTTAGAAAGTATTTATTCTTCAAAACATTGAGAGTACTTATAAAACTAAATATATAATGTATTATAACACTCCTTGATATTTATTTTATTTATTATATATTATTATTTATATATACTAATTTTATGGTATACTATATAATAGAAAACAAAAAATAATTGTCAAAGTTAAACAAAAAATATCTTTTAAAGTTAAACATTTTCCATGATATATTACTTTTAATGATTATAAACCGATTACAAAGTAACGATCGTATATTTATTAAATACGTTCAGAGAAATAAATCAATATACTTCGTGATTTCATTAGAAATAAGATGATGCTGCGCCGTAAAATCCTTTACCTACATTTCAAATACAAACTTACCAAACGGCTTAGGTTTGTGTATAAGAAAATTTTCCAATCAATTATTTCTGAAGTCTATAGTAAAGTGATACAATGTATGTGATTTTGTTTACTATCATAATTAATTGTTGTTAGTTATAGATAAACAAATTGGTACTTAAAAGGTTAGAGTTCTATATGTATCGGCTTTTCCAGATCTACGATTAAAATGCGTTATCTTAATATCGTGAACCACACATCGTGTGTTCGTATGTAATGGGTAAGTTTGTTTACAAAATGCGGCGGAGGATGATAACAGACTACTATGAATGGCCCAGCCACTTTGTCTGTCTGTGGAAAGCGTCTTACGTAATGCGATGAGCATAGCCGGTGATAACATTTCATATAAGAGCCTGCATATCGCTGTCATGAGTAAACAAAGTTAATTCGTTGACAAGGAACATCGTAAAAATGGCAACAAAAATACTCGTGGCATTTGTTTTACTTTGTGGGTTCATTTCTCAAGCGAGGCACATTCATTCCTGGAGTTCCGGGGAAACTGTGAATAAATTAGAAGCGAATACTGAGGAACCGATTGTAAGTATTCTTTTTTGTTGTTTTAATTTTTATTGAAAAATGTTTCTTAAATATTAAATCTAATTTTATTCCTAATCAATGTAATTATATATATAAAAAGCAGTTATCTATATCGGTTAAGTAACTGGTGTAAAGGTATATTATTTATATAAGCATGTTGATTCCAGAGCGTCCTCCACAACTATAAACTCACAAGATTCGTTCCGTTGAACAAATCATCGTTTTTCAAATTCCTCAACGCTTGTGGAGAAGGTTTCGTGCGAGACGCTGACGGAATATGTAGAGAGATTTGGTGATTAACTTGTTGAATGTATATAAAATTAATAAACATGTAATAGTCTTGTGATATTAGTATTAAGATATTTGTACAGTTGTAATAATTTAAATAAACACAATCTTTTTAATTTGTTTTTGTTTCACCCGTTAATAACCTTAGCTGTTTTAAATTTTTAATAAATAGAATAATAAATAAAACCACGAAATGTAAGATAAATAATTATTTATTCGCAATTTAAACAACATCTATAATATATGTTATAACAATAAAATGTATAAAATTATTTTCATATTAATTGCTTTATTTAAGAGACAATTAAATTCTGGTCCACAATGTTGTTTCTCACAAAATGGTACATAAAATACTTTATAAGAAGTTGTAGTCATCATTACTTTAAAATTGTGATAATTAATTAAAAAAAAAACCGAAACAGGTGACATTATTATACAGCACGAGAAGAATGATATCGAATTTTAAAGTGATCAACTGTTATTTAGACCTTAGTATGAATAAGAAGATATCACTTTGATACTTTTAGTACAGCATCATTAACCCCTTAATGCACATTTTTAATCAATTCCGAGAATAGCAATAATCTTCCATCCAACGTGACAGATACGGACTTAAAATATTAAAAAATTATTATTCGATATTAAAAAAATATATTTCGATATTAACCGTGACCCATACTGAGCTGTAATATTTTGAGACATAAAATTACAGTTACAGTGACTTTCACGGAGCTGCACAATTCTGCCATTGAACGTTGCCCGTATATGTCACGGAGGTGTGCATTAAGTGGTTTATTACACCAGAATTTTTTACAATATAGGTACATTTTTGAAAAACTATAACGATAATCTAATTTCGACCAACGGATAGAGATAGATATTATAAGAGATATAGATAGAGAATGGTTACATAAGTGACGCAGGAGGGAGAGTGACAGCTTCGTGACCAGACAGGGGTAACGAAAGGTTAGCATCACCCCGGATCCAGGCCCCGCGCTCACAGCAGTACGACTCAAGATTACTTAGTGCTCGCATGTGAATTGTTGTTACACCTACTGTGAATATTACTTCTTGTTACGAAAAAACAATGATAAAATATCGAAGAAAATAATGCGCATTGGTAAAAACAGTTATTAAAATAAATTGAATGTATCTATTATTTAGTCTGTTTTTGTGTATATTAAGAGCAGGGCAAACGAGCTTGCGAGTCACAGATGATACGTTGTCACTGCCGCCAATGAACTCTTGCAACATCCGACGATCCACAAGAGTGTTGCCGGCCTTGGAGGTAAGCCTCCAGTGTTCAGGCCGATAGTGTTCTAGATAATAGTGGACGGCGTTTAAGTTGGAATGAAGTCCCTGAATTTGGCAAAAGTCCACATTTAGAATTGGGCAGGGTGCCGCTACGTTGACTCGTCGTTGAACCTCAAAGAACATAAAAGGCGATACAAAGTCCATGCAAAGTCCGAGAATCATTACCCTCATTTTGCTAGGGGTGGGGTTCTCAGGCTTCGTCAAAGCCGATATCCTTATGCTGTATATTTTTAGAAGTATTGCTTTCGGGGAAGGATGGGGGGGGGGGAGGTTAGACTTTCGTATTCTTTCACTCACCGAAGAAACATAACCAAATGAATTTGTTTACTACGTCGATCTTCCGTACGAGGTCGGTCCTACCCCGGTCGAGCCAGCCCAATTCGAGCTGCATTCAAATAATTACAGCTAGGTAGCTAGCTGATATTTCAATTCATTTATTTTCAAAGAAATTAAATAATTTAATATCAGAACCTTAAAATCTATGCATAAGGTTCTAATTTTCCGTTAGGTCAATAGAAGTTATTAACTATTTGTGGGGTCTTAAATTATTTTTTTTTACAAATTTAATCAGAACTCGACATTGTTTAAAATTAGCAACCTGCACCAAATCACGTTTACCGATTCTTTAACAAACAAAAAACATTATAACACATTTGTATTATGATTCAATTATTTGCGATTTGCGTTCAGCTGCAGTATGTTAAAAATAATTTACTTTAAATAATACACAGTTGTCAACACGTACAGATATAATAAGAGTATCAATTAATTCTAATAAGATGATGACGGTAATCGTTGGATTTTAGTAAATAGCTCTAAAGGTAGCGTTTTTTATACTATTCGATATTCCCACACAGAGGGTGTATCCATAAAATATATTTTCCCAACTCACCTATAATAATAAGCTGAGTTCCCAAGTATGCAAGAGCATGTCCATGACGCGGTATTGACATCTCCGTCTCCAGCTTCCAAGCGCGCTCCTTTCAATCCCAGACGCCTATTGCTCCTACACTGCTCGGAGTTTTATCCTGGATTTAGACATAACTGATTTAAGCACATAATCAATTTATAATAACTTATAATTTAAGATGTAAAGTGTGTGTATGTTCATAAACTTGCTTAATAAACATTATTACGACTATTACAAAACATTAATTATTATATGTATATTACATATTGCATTACAATATAGTATTACAATTCCAGACTTCATTGTCTGTTCTCCGGGTGACATAAAGGAAACGAATCTGCAATGCATTTCCCACCGAAGTATTAATATTACTAATATAACTCAATGGCATTACTACGAAAAGTATTTAAAAAATATATATATTTTTAAGTTACTTAAAGTTTTATTTAACTTCCTGTGAGTTTTGGATATTTAAGAAAGTCAAACTGTATGTTAACCCAAAAGCTTAAATACAGTTATTACTGATAATTGTGTGCTTAGAAAGTATTTATTCTTCAAAACATTGAGAGTACTTATAAAACTAAATATATAATGTATTATAACACTCCTTGATGTTTATTTTATTTATTATATATTATTATTTATATATACTAATTTTATGGTATACTATATAATAGAAAACAAAAAATAATTGTCAAAGTTAAACAAAAAATATCTATTAAAGTTTAACATTTTCCATGATATATTACTTTTAATGATTATAAACCGATTACAAAGTAACGATCGTATATTTATTAAATACGTTCAGAGAAATAAATCAATATACTTAGTGATCTCATTAGAAATAAGATGATGCTGCGCCGTAAAATCCTTTACCTACATTTCTGATACAAACTTACCAAACGACTTAGGTTTGTGTATAAGAAAATTTTCCAATCAATTATTTCTGAAGTCTATAGTAAAGTGATACAATGTATGTGATTTTGTTTACTATCATAATTAATTGTTGTTAGTTATAGATAAACAAATTGGTACTTAAAAGGTTAGAGTTCTATATGTATCGGCTTTTCCAGATCTACGATTAAAATGCGTTATCTTAATATCTTGAACCACACATCGTGTGTTCGTATGTAATGGGTAAGTTTGTTTACAAAATGCGGCGGAGGATGATAATACACTAGTATGAATGGCCCAGCCACTTTGTCTGTCTGTGGAAAGCGTCTTACGTAATGCGATGAGCATAGCCTGTGACAACATTTCATATAAGAGCCAGTATATCGCTGTCATGAGTAAACAAAGTTAATTCGTTGACAAGGAACATCGTAAAAATGGCAACAAAAATACTCGTGGCATTTGTTTTACTTTGTGGGTTCATTTCTCAAGCGAGGCACATTCATTCCGGGAGTTCCGGGGAAACTGTGATTAAATTAGAAGCGAATGCTGAGGAACCGATTGTAAGTATTCTTTTTTGTTTAAATATGCAACAATCAAAATATGTACGAAATGTCAAAAGTTTATACCCGACCTTTACGTTATTTTTTATTTACCGTACAATATTCTTAATCAAGTAGTAATTCAAGGAAAACAATGTTTCTTAAATATTAAATCTAATTTTATTCCTAATCAATGTAATTATATATATAAAAAAGCAGTTATCTATATAGGTTAAGTAACTGGTGTAAAGGTATATTATTTATATGAGCATGTTGATTCCAGAGCGTCCTCCACAACTATAAACTCTCAAGATTCGTTCCGTTGAACAAATTATCGTTTTTCAAATTCCTCGACGCTTGTGGAGAAGGTTTCCTGCGAGACGCTGACGGAATATGTAGAGAAATTTGGTGATTAACTTGTGAATGTGAATGTATATAAAATGAATTAACATGTAATAGTCTTGTGATATTAGTATTAAGATATTTGTACAGTTGTAGTAAGTTAAATAAACACAATCTTTTTAATTTGTTTTTGTTTCACCCATTAATAACCTTAGTTGTTGTAAATTTGTAAAAAATAGAATATTTAATAAGACCACGAAATGTAAGATAAATAATTATTTATTCACAATTTAAACGACATCTATAATATATGTTATAACAATAAAATGTATAAAATTATTTTCATATTAGGTATTTTATTCAAGAGACTTAATTAAATTCTGGTCCACAATGTTGTTTCTCACAAAATGGTACATAAAATACTTTATAAGAAGTTGTAGTCATCATTACTTTAAAATTGTGATAATTAATTAAAAAAAAACCGAAACAGGTGACATTATTATACGGCAGGAGAAGAACGATAACGAATTTTAAAGTGGTCAAATGTTATTTAGACCTTAGTATGAATAAGAAGATATCACTTTGATACTTTTAGTACAGCATCATTAACCCCTTAATGCACATTTTTTAATCAATTCCGAGAATGGCAATAATCTTCCATCCAAAGTGACAGATACGGACTTAAAATATTAAAAATTATTATTCTATATTAAAGAAATATATTTCTATATTACCCGTGACCCATACGGAGCTGTAATATTTTGAGACATATAAAATTACAGTTACCGTGACTTTCACGGAGCTGCACAATTCTGCCATTAAACGTTTCCCGTATATGTCACGGAGGTGTGACAGGGACAGGGAGTGTGACTGCTCCGTGACCAGACAGGGGTAACGGAAGGGTCGCAACACCCCGGATCCACGCCCCGCGCTCACAGTAGTACGACTCAACATTGCTTAGTGCTCGCATGTAAATTGTTGTTACACCTCCTCTGAAAGTTACCTCTTGTTACGAAAAAACAATGATAAAATATTTTTCCTTCATAAAATAATGCTCATTGGTAAAAACAGCTATTAAAATAAATTGAATGTATCTAACATTTCGCTCGGTCCTTCCCCGGTCGAACCAGCCCAATACGAGCTGCAGTCAAATGACTACAGCTAGGTAGCTAGCTCATATTTCAATTCATTTCTTTACAAATTTAATCAGATATCGACATTGTTTAAAATTAGCAACCTGCACCAAATCACGTTCACCGATTCTTTAACGTAAACAAAAAACATTATAACACATTTGTAATATGATTCAATTATTTGCGATTTGCGTTCAGTTGCAGTATGTTAAAAATAACTTACTTTAAATAATACACAGTTGTCAACACGTACAGATATTATAAAAGTATCAATTAATTCTAATAAGATGATGACGGTAATCGTCGGATTTTAGTAAATAGCTCTAAAGGTAGCGTTTTTTATACTATTTGATATCCCACACAGAGGGTGTATCCATAAAATATATTTTTCCAACTTAAGTGATTTAAGTAAATAATCAATTTATAATAACTTATAATTTTAGATGTAAAGTGTATGTAAAAAAAAATTTAAACTATGAAAATTAAGTACGATATACGTGAAAGTCATCGTTACCGTGAAAGGTCATTAGGATCTCGCTTTTATATAAAATGAACCTATACAATCAATTAAATTGATGTCAAATTAAGGAAATGTGTTTACTGGGCTGTGGTTATATAAGATAAAAAAAGCAACATACTTTAAACCTTTAATCTTAATAAAGGTCTTCTTAAGCAACTATAAGTATCCCGTGCTATAACAACAGATAATAAACCTTCTCAGATATCTTGCCAGCTCCACCGATAATGTACAGTTTACCATTCATAGAGAATAACGTAGCAAAAGAGCTTGGAAAACGTAAGTTATGAATCTGTGTCCACCATAAAATAAAAAAAATTCGTTGACTAAAATAATAAAAATCGCGGTGCTTGGCCGCAGACGTCGCCATTCGCGCCGCCGACATGCTGCGCACCTCGCTCCATGCACCCGCTTGGGGATCGAAGCGCTCCACCGACCGGAGCATCATGGGGTTAAATTGCTAAGTTACAGTGAACCACCAATGTAGCAAGCAAATTCACAATCAAAATTGGCTCCCTAAGGCTATTTTTGGTTTCACATCAAAACAATGGTCGAAAAACAGTTCAGTGTTTCATTGTCTTTTATAAAGCTTTACTTATAAGAAATGTTTTAACATTACAAGATTTTCTTGTCAAGTTATATTTCATCACGTCTTAATAAACAGTGTGATCATTATGGTATGAAGGAAAAATATAATTTCCTATTAGCAAGCGATAGGTTATCGGGTTTTGAGTTGCTTTGTGTTACTGAAATAAAAGTTAAGTAATGTTATAATATAATAAGTTCATTTGATCGGTTTAATATCCTGATAAATAAATAATCAGTTTTTCACCTTCCCTTTTTATCCTGGCCGCCGATTACATACAACGCCATTCAATGCAACACGAGGCCGAAGTTCTTCCTGGGTGTCACCAGTCCAGATTCAGTGTACCAAGAACGTGTTACTGGCTCAAAACTTCATACCGTCGACACTACAACTGACTTCCCGCGCAAGTCATCTTCACGGGGATCTGCACTTCCTTCCGAATTTTATCTCAAAATTGATCACTATTGTAGGTTATATTATGGTTACCTTTATTTTTTTTACATTTTAAGAATAATTTTAAACATTCCTGTGCTTTAATATAAAATTTTAAACATAGTTACTACGTAAACTGTGATTTACCGACGAGAAAGACTATTCCTCCCAAAAAGGCAACTGACTGATGTCTTGGTTCTGGTAATTCACCGACCAAATCCCACGAGTTTGTCACTGGATTGAATCTTAAATATAAATGAGAACAATTTACAACAATGACAATAAATTATGTAATTAAAATCATACAATCATAAAAATGTTATTTATACAAGCAAGATATAGCAATGACACAAGATTAACAGGTTGCACTGATTATTCTAAAATGCAAGTGATATTTAACATAGTATTAACATTAACATATACCTATAAATGTCTTTGCCAGTATTCCCTGCAACCCCATAAGAGGTGTGAGGGTCGATGCCACCACACACCAAAACGTTTTCTCTATCCCAGTTGAAGAGAGTACCATCAGCGATATAGTTCTTGTTCGATGGACCAAGAACTGATTGATTGATTGATTGATATCCATAGTTTATACCTAGATGTAAAAAAAATAATAATCAAATCTTAACAAACACTTAAGTTTAAAGACATTATTCAATATTTATGATGTACGAGTTTATTAAGCTCATTAATTATTCTTATTATTATTTTGAATACTGCCCACTAGAATTTACAATGTATATCAAGGTGCCATTAAGAGGACAAACATTCGTTTGATAAAAAGCTTGAGACGTTAACGTTGTCTGTTTAATAAGAAGTAGAAAAACACGAGAAAAGGATGTTGTATCAGTTAAGTAAATATTTTTGATCGTGCTAATAATTCTAATATACGTCATATGTAGTAAAAACTGAATGTAAAGTAATAAAATTACATATTGATCCTCGCCAATTTTTTGGTTGGTTAACTTGACTTTGGGAATCGTTAGGGAACATTTGACAATGCAAAAATTAGTTTATTTCCTTTTTATAATAAATTACACTCAAATATTATATTGCACACACGGTTGGTTATACATATAGATATACAATTATAATTACATCACATTTATCTGTAATTACATTATTCTTTATTTTATCTTCATTAACTTGATCCAATATATATATATCAATAGATACGTCTCATAACTTAATTTGTAATGAAAAATTATAAATATCTATATAATAATTATATTTATAATATTCTAATACTTTGCGTTTAAATTTTATAAGGAGCACGTGAGAGCAAATTGTACGTATACAGATTTAGAACGTAATTATTTCTTATAGGATTACTTTCTTCTCGATCTCCAGATATACGAGTATATATCCACACACTAACACACACACAAAAAATAATTAAAACAAAGTTTTATTCTAAACAAGTAAGTTCTTAGAATAAAACTGGTTTTAAACTTGAAACTTTATTTGTATTATAATCATCGTCACTATTATTATGACTATTATAAAACACTAATTATTATATACATATATATTACATGTTGCATTACATTATACTATTGAAATTTCAGACTTCATTATCTGCCCTCCGGGTGACATAATGGAAACGAATCTGCAGCACATTTCCCACCGAAATACTAATATTACTAATATAACTCAATGGCAATATTACGAAGAGTATGTTGAAAAAATATAATATATTTAAGTTAGTTAAAGTTTTATTTTATTCCCTGTGAGTTTTGGACATTTATGAAAGTTAAACTGTGTTAATCTGAAAGCTTAAATACAAACCGGTGATCTCTGGGGTATGTCAGTTAAATTACTTAACACTGTTATAAATGATATTGCCCCTCAATTATCCCTTACTTTCAACAAATGTATCGAAACCGGTATATTCCTAGATTTTATGAAAACAATAAAGTAGTTCGTTTGTTTAAAAATGGCGATAGACTGGAGTCCAAAAATTATTGGCCCATCTCGGTTTACCGACCTTAAGTAAGGTCTTCGAGAAAATTATTTTAAATCAGATGTCAGAGTTTGTGTATAGCAGTGGGATCATGCATACTGAACAATATGGTTTCACCAAAGGCAAATCAACGACTAATGCGGGTGCCGCGCTTCTTAAGCACATTTACGACGCATGGGAGAAGTCGCAGAATGCAATTGGGGTGTTTTGCGATTTGTCGAAAGCCTTTGATTGCGTGGACCATCGGACGTTGCTGTGCAAACTTAACCACTACGGTGTACGTAGCTCTGTGCTTAATCTTATTGCCTCTTACCTTAATCAAAGGGTCCAGACAGGTTACGTAAATAATTCTAAATCTTCTGGTTCTCACCTGAAGATGGGTTTTCCACAAGGATCTATTCTGGGCCCCTTTTTGTTTTTACTTTATAGTGATGACTTGCCCTTTTCTGTTGAGGGTCTGTATGACACTGTACTTTTTGCTGATGACACCTCGCTTATTTATAAAGTTGAGCGTGATAGGATTATGACGAACTAAACAGTACTTTGTCACGAGTCCTTCATTGATTCGAAATTAATAATTTAGTCTTAAATGCTAAGAAAACTAAATGCATAGAGTTTACACTTCCTAATGTAAAAAGTAAAAATTTTAACTTGCTCCTTAACAATGAAGTGTTAGAATTGATTGACTCAACAAATTTCTTAGGTATAACTTTAGATGAAAAGCTCCAGTGGAACCTCCATCTCTAAACACTCGCAGCCAAACTCAGCGCCGCCGTCTTTTTGCAATTAGAAAAGTTAATCAATTAACGGACGTTAATACGGCTCGACTTGTTTATTTTAGTTATTTTCATAGTATTTTATCTTACGGTATTTTATTATGGGATAGTGCTGTAGTGTTTGAGTATACGCATATATCGGGTGGGCCAAGAATTCGTTAACATTTAAATGTAACTTACCACGCAAACTATTGCCGCGCGGGGCGCGGGCGCGGGCGGGGGCAATAGCTCGCTTCTTGGAAATTTAGTCGCAATGGATCGCTTCACGGGGCCACAACGCGCTTACTGTGTGAAACAGTTTTATTTAAACAACTTTTCACTCATTACTGTGACACGAACTCTAATAAAGAAATGGGTGAAAGACTCTAATAAAGAAATGGGTGAAGAAGTTCGAAGACACGGGATCTACACTAAATGTGAAACAAACCGGCGGCCCGCGGACTTCTCGAAGCGAAGAGAACGTGCAGCAAGTTTCCGCTTCTGTTCGACGTGATCCAGATTTATCGACGCGCAAACGTTCGGCTGAATTAGGATTATCCCGCACATCATTACGCCGTATTTTGAAATTAGATTTGAAATAACATCCATATAAGATCCAGATAGTGCAAGAACTAAACCCTAATGATTTAAATTTGCGTAAATCATATGCCGAAACAATGTTAACTCGATTCAGTAATTTTGACAACATCTTATTCTCTGACGAAGCCCATTTCCACCTAAATGGACATGTAAACAAACAGAATTGCAGGTATTGGAGCAGCGAAAATCTCAAAGCTAAACATGAAAGGCCACTTCACTCTCCTAAGGTAACTGTATGGGCTGCAATTTCAGCAAAAGGAATCATCGGACCTTAATTTTTTGAAGATTCTCGAGGCCGTTCAGTTACTGTTAATTCTGAAGAGTATGTGAAAATGTTACGGGAGTTTTTAGCACCGATGCTACTGGAATTTGCTGACTATAATCGTAACACATGATTTCAACAAGATGGAGCCCCGTGTCACACATCGAACGAGTCCTTGCCGGTGGTCAAAGAAATGTTTCCGGAAAAGCTGATTTCCAGACGAGGTGACATCCCATGGCCGCCCAGAAGTCCAGATCTATCCCCAGCAGACTTCTTTTTATGGGGTTATTTAAAGAGTCGTGTCTACATTGATAAACCGAATACACTCCGTCAACTTAAAGAAAAAATCATCGAAGAGATGTCGGCGACCTCGCGGTCTCTTTGCAGAAGAGTATTCGAAAACTTCAGGACTCGCTTAGATGAGTGCAAAAACCGAAACGGTGGTCATTTAGACGAAATAATTAAAAAAAAAAATTACAACTAATTAGCTTTCTCGTAAATAAACTATTTCTAAAATATGTTAAATGTTTTTTTTATACGATTTTTTCAAATGTTAACTAATTCATGGCCCACCCTGTATAATAAAGTTCCACAAGATATCTTAGACCTTCCTTTTCTTGGTTTTAAATCTAAAATCAAAATTTTATTATTAAATAAACCTTATTATAACGTTCAAGAGTTTTTAGTGGATCGACATATTAAACTTAAGTTGTTGAATCATTTGCAGGATTTAAATTATAATGGACATCACTAAAGATTGTTATATTTTTTTTAAAACGAACAACTGTTCAGTTTCTGGCCGGCTCTTCTCAACAGAGCAGCATTCCGAGCCGGTGGTAGCTTACGTACGGACTGACTACACCGACCTTTTTTTGTATTGTAATAATTGACGATTCAAAAGTGCGTGTAACTGCCTACTTGAATAAAGGTATTTTGAATTTGAATTTGATACGTTAATGATAATTGAATGCTCAGAAAGAAGTTATTCTTCAAAACATTGAGAGTACTTATAAAACTAAATATATAATGTATTATAAACACTTCTTGTTATTAATCGGTATCCACTGTATCCACTTATCTCACTATTTATCAATAACCACAAACACTTTTTATTATTTAAAAGGCATGTGTTACTATTCCAGTATAATATATAATTCAAAACAAAACAATTAGTACATAATTATTTATCAAAGTTAATCATTTTCCATGCTATGTTACTTTTAATGATTATAAATTTTATATTGATTAAAAACATTCAGAGAAATATATAAATATACTTAATGATTTCATTAGAAAATAAGATGATGCTATGCCGTAAAATCCTTTATATACATTTCTTTGCAGATACAAACTTACCAAACGATTTGAGTTTTTGTATTAAAAGAATTTCCAATAAACTATTTCTAAAGTCTATAGTAAAGTGATACAATGTATGAGATTTTGTTTACTTTCATGAATAATTATTGTTAGTTATAGATAAGCAAATCGGTTTTTAAAAGGTTAGAGTTGTATGTGTATTATATGTCGGATTTTCCAAATCTGCGATTAAATTGCGTGATCTCAATACCGCGAACCACACATCGTGTGTTCGTATGTAATGGGTAATTTTTTAAGTTTGTTTACATATTGCGGCGGAGGATGACGATACACTAGTATGAATGGCCCAGCCCCTTTGTCAGTTTTTGGGGTGTGGAAAGCGTCAAACGTGACGCGATGAACAAAGCAGGTGATAACATTCCATATAAGTGCCAGCATATCGCTGTCAAGAGTAAGCAAAGTTTATTCGTTAACAAGGAACATCGTAAAAATGGCAACAAAAATACTTGTGGCATTTGTTTTACTTTGTGGGATCATTTCTCAAGCGAGGCACATTCCTCCCTGGAGTTCCGGGGAAAATGTGATTAAATTAGAAGCGAATACTGAGGAACCGATTGTAAGTATTTTTTTTTGTGTTTTTAATTTTTATTAATTAATTTAGATGTAATTATTTTAACCTAAAACCATATTTTTAAATATGCAACAATCAAAATTTGTACGAAATGTCAAAAGTTTATACCCGATCTTTGCGTTATTTTTTATTTACCGTACAATATTCTTAATAAAGTAGTAATTCAAGGAAAACAATGTTTCCCTTTTTTAAGGAAGATAATTAAAAGATGTAAAAAATAATGGTTCTTCTTATATGTTATATATACATTTTAAGAAAAGTATACTTTTAAATCTCAGCTACCGACAAGTCATTACAAGACCGGGAGTAATCGATTCATTTAATATATATTTAGTTTAATTCAACGTTTAGAACCACATTACATCTCTATATTTACGGTCATACTTTAGGCATGAACATCGTTACAAAAAAAAAATGCCTGATTTTTTTTTAATCAATGTTTTGACCGTTTCTAATTTTATTCCTAATCAATGTAATTTATAAAACTGATGTAAAAGGTATATTATTTATGTGAGCATGTTGTTTCCAGAGCGTCCTCCACAACTATAAACTCACAAGATTCGTTCCGTTGAACAAATCATCGTTTTTCAAATTCCTCGACGCTTGTGGAGAAGGTTTCGTGCGAGACGGTGACGGAATATGTAGAGTGGTTTGGTGATTAACTTGTTGAATGTATATAAAATGAATTAACATGTAATAGTCTTGTGATATTAGTATTAAGATATTTGTACAGTTGTAATAAGTTAAATAAACACAATCTTTTTAATTTGTTTTTGTTTCACCAGTTAATAATCTCAGCTGTTGTTGTAATTTTCTAACTAGGGATGCCAAACAGACCCTCAATTTCGATTCGCTACGCTCGCGAAATCTCGGGTGCCGTTTGCATATTAAACAAAGCGAGCCCAGTGTAACGACTCATCGTTTCCGATTGACTAATGGCATATCAGTTTTTGCGAATTTTTCGTCAACATGACATTTTTCAAAAAATTGTTCTTTTAAAAGCATCAAGTGTGTCTTTTTGATTGCAAAATTTCATATATTTCAGTCAAGTAGTTTTCGAGCCTATTCGTGAAAAAAAGTAAAAAAAGACTGCTATAGAACGCTCCAATCGCTACGCTCGCTTCGCTCAATAAATAGAATATTAAATAAAACAACGAAATGTAAATGTAAAATGTATAAAATTCTTTTCATATTAATTACTTTATTCAAGAGACTTAATTAAATTATCACAAAATAATACATAAAATACTTTACAAGAAGTTGTAGTCATCATTATTTTAAAATTGTGATAATTAATTTACAAAAAAAAGCGAAACAGGTGACATTATTATACAGCAGGCGAAGAACGATAACGAATTTTAAAGTGGTCAAAGGTTATTTAGACGTTAGTATGAATAAGAAGATATCACTTTGATACTCTTAGTACAACATTATTAATTACACCAGAAATTTTTGCCAAATACAGTTTTGAAAAATTATCACGATAATCTGATTGCGACAAAAGGTTAGAGATGAAAATAATAAGCTGGGTTCCCAAGTATGTAAGAGCATTTCCAATACGCGGTATTGACATCTCCGTGTCTAGCTTCCAAGAGCGCTCCTTTCAATCCCACACGTCTATTGTTCCTACGCTGCTCGTTTTTTCCTGGATTTTCGTATAATTCATTTAAATACACTTATAATTTATAATAATTTGTAATAATTTATAATTTAAGATGTGAAGTTTATGTAAAAAACAAACTTGAAGTATAGAAATTATGTACGATATACGTGAGACTAAAGTCATTATTTATTTATTTAACACTTTATTACACTGTATAACATAAAAAAATAACAAGAATAGACAAAACAAAAACAAAAATATAAACCACGCAAGCCGGTCTTATCGCTTAAAGCGATTTCTTACAGACAACCTTTGAAGGTAAGTAACAATAAGAGATCAGACGGGATAGTGCCAATGATAATACATATTAATATCCTTACTATATAATAATGAGCTAATTGACTCTGTATGCACGCGCATCACTTATCACCCACAAATCACACAATAATGTGTAATACATCAAAAAAAAGCTATTGAATCAGGCTACAAAATAGGGTAGGTGCCAACCTCATATGTGCCCTTTGACCCTTCCTGGCCCGAAGGGCCGGGAAGTTCCCTTGTTCATAGATGATAAACATACTGATACTAGAAACAATATATACTTATATACCTACATATTTTATTATATTTGTATACATATATATTTTTTTACATATAATTTATACTTTACATATATAGATAACGTTGCTTTAAACGATTTTTGAAAATTGATAAGTAGGAGATTTTCTAATAACTAAGGGCATTCCAGAGTCTTACAGATTTTACAGAAAAAGAGTTAGTATAAGTGTGTGTGTCATATGTCGGTAATTTCAATTTCAATTTATTAAGAGAACGGGACTGAGAGCCCAAGTATGTAAAACGCTCTTTAAGATAGGAAGGAGTTAAAGGATGAAAGAGACGTATATAAAACGGATAGAAGATGCATGTTTCGTCGTTCCCTTATGGGTAGCCATCCCAGTTGAGCACGGTGTTGCGATATATGGTAGATTTTTTTTAAGTTGAAGATGAAAGGAATGCAGATGTTTTGTAATCGTTCGAGTTTGTTGAACAATATCTCTGTAAGGTCTGGGTAAGCTGTATCTGCGTAGTCGATGATCGGAAGCAGAAGGGTATTAGCTAGGGCAATTTTAGTTTTTATAGGTAACTGATGTTTCCAACGTAGTAGGGAACCAATAGTAGCATAGATTTTTCGGCTAATATTTTCAATCTGTGGTACCCATGAAAGGTTACTGTCAACTAATAAAAACTGTCAAGATTATTTATAGTGCTAGAAAAAGTTAAGATGGTTTTATCCCAGGTAACTGGGGTTAAAAGGTTACAATTAATTTTAGTAATTCAATTTCGATATCCTATGACCTGCGATTTATTGGTGTTAATGGTGAGCCCAAAAGCGTTGCTCCATTCAAAGACTTTATTAAGCTCTTGATCTAAGGAATTTATTGCATTATTAATATTATCCGTATCGACTGTGACATATATTTGTTAGTTATCGGCGTAAATATGGTAAGAAGAAGAAATAAGAACTGATACGGTATTTATAAATATAGAAAAGAGAAGAGGAGAGAGCACAACACCTTGAGGGACGCCGGTAGTAAGTGGCAAGTATTGGGAAAACTTTTCATTCAACTTAAGGCATTGCTGCCGATCACACAAATGTGACGGTAGCCATTATACAACATTGAGATCGATATTATTATGCATTAAAATGTTAAATAGCACAGCATGGTTAATGTTATTAAATACATTGTTAAAATCAAGTACGGATATGACAGTGACATTTTTATTATCAGCAGCAATACGGATGTCATTGCAGACCTTTATAAGTGCTGAGGTAGTGCTATGCCCAGTTCGCAAACCTGATTGAAAAGGGCTACGTATACTGTTTAGGCTAAGAAAAATAGACAATTGACTAAGTACAATGCGCTCGAGAACCTTAGAAAGAAAAGGAAGAATTGAAATGGGTCGATAGTGAGAAAACAATGTGGAATGAGAGACTTTCGGAATGGGAATAACATATGCTTTTTGCCAGATACTAGGGAAACTAAGAGAGCTAAGAGAGGAATTAAAAATAACACATAAAAAGTGTACTACGACATCAAGTATGAGTAGGATCATGCGTCTATTAATTCCATCGCTGCCAGTAGCATCAGACTTAATGGCTTTGATGTTTTGCTTAACCTCGTTAGGAGAAACGATAGTAAATTGAAGTGCTGAGTAGGTAGGCTTGGGAAGATGACGAATAATGTCGAAGGAGGAACTGTTGTACTGTGTATTACCAGGCGCAGTCATGAAAAAGGCGTTCAGATTTTGAATATCAATATCTACGACATCCTTAAAACGTTGACGTCCAATTCCCAGTGATGACAAAAATTTCCAAACATAGGCAGTATTGTTACCTTCAACACATTCATGAATGTATTTACGTTGTGCATCCCTGCAAACCCTAGTACAACGATTGTGGAGATTTTTATATTTAGTGTAATTAATATCTATTGGTTTCAATTTATATTTCCTTTTGGTAGCGTCTCGTTGTGCTATAAGTCCCTTGATAGTATCTGTGAGCCAAGGTGCTGGGAGGTGTTTTAATTTCACTGGTCGTAAAGGAGCATATGTATCAAATAAGTTAAGTACAATAGAATTAAAAATACTAACCTTATAGTCGACAGTGGCTGCACTAAATATCAAATCCCAGTCAGTACTGTTTAGATCTTTGATAAAGATCTAAACAGTACTTAAAGGATTAGGAATAGGATTAGGACCTCGCTTTTATAGAAAATGAACTTTAACAATCAATGAAATTGATGATAATGTGTTTACTGGGTTGTACAAGATAAAAAGAACCAACAAACTTTGACAATTCTAATATTAATTAATAATGTTAGTAATTTAACATATAACATATAAACCTTCTCAGCTATCTTGGCAGCTCCCCCGATGACGTACAGTTTATAATTCATAGAGAATAACGTAGTAAAACATCTTGGAAAACACTAGTTATGAATTTGTGTCCACCTTAAAATAAAAAAAAGTGCTGACTAAAATCATAAACAATCATTAAGACTACTTGATACAATGATTTCAACTTGGTTGAAGTCATTTGTTTAAGGACGTATGGGCTGACTCAATTATTTTTAGATTCTCTCAGAAGAACAGCATCAAATAGCTATTGTTACGTTTTTGTTAATAAATGTGAGAATTGGAAGTTCAATCACCCTTCTCCTTTCTTTTGTAGCTCCCTACATCCCTGTTCATTTCTCAGAGTCGATAACACACTTGAATATCTTGCCTATATTTTTGGACTTGTTAAACTCCTTTTAAAAAGTCGACTGAATGTTGATGGTTCAGTTCTAGTAATTCACCGACCAAATCCCACGAGTTTGTCACTGGATCGAATCTTAAATATTAAATAAAAACAATTAACAATAATCATAATGTTTTATAAAATAAAAGTCATACAATCATCAAAATGTTATTTATACAAGCAAAATATAGCAATGACACAAGATTAACGGATTGCACTGATCAATCTAAAATGCAAGTGATATCTAACATAGTATTTCGTCAATACCTATAAATATCTTTGCCAGTATTCCCTTCAATCCCATAAGAGGTGTGAGGGTCGACGCCACCAAACACCAAAACGTTTTCTCTCTCCCAGTTGAAGAGAGAACCATTAGCGATATAGTTCTTGCTCGATGGACCAAGAACTGATTGATTGATATCAATAGTTTATACCTAGATGTAAAAATTATTATAAAAAAGCATAAAATAATCAAACCTTAATAAACACTTAAGTTTAAAGATATTATTCAATATATATGATCTACGAGCTTATTAAGCTCATTAATTGTTTATATTATTTTGACATAGAATTTAAAATGTATATCAAGGTGCCATCTAAGAAGACAAACATTCGTTTGATAAAAAGCTTGAGACGTTATTATTGTTAATTGTTTTTATTTAATATTTAAGACTCGATCCAGTGACAAACTCGTGGGATTTGGTCGGTGAACTACTAGAACTGAACCATCAACATTCAGTCGACTTTTTAAAAGGAGTTTAACAAGTCCAAAAATATAGGCAAGATATTCAAGTGTGTTATCGACTCTGAGAAATGAACAGGGATGTTGGGAGCTAGAAAAGAAAGGAGAAGGGTGATTGAACTTTCAATTCTCACATTTATTAACAAAAACGTAACAATAGCTATTTGATGCTGTTCTTTTGAGAGAATCTAAAAATAATTGAGTCAGCCCATACGTCCTTAAACAAATGTTAAGTTAACAACCAAGTTCAAATCATTGTATCAAATAGAGTCTTAATTATTGTTTATGATTTTAGTCAGCATTTTTTTTAATTTTAAAGTGGACACAAAACGTCATCAAACTACATGACAATTCTTAGAATATGCACATAATATTTTCTTTACTCTTTACTTTTTGTTATTTCCATTATTACCTGCGTTATATAATAAAATAACTTTTAATTACCGGTCAATTTAACCGCGTGCGGTACAGGAACAGGTATACAAGAATTGTCGGTAGGTTAAGTGTTTTAATTAATGTTAGACTTGTCAAATTTTTTTTTTTTTTTTTTTTACCTTGTACAAACAAGTAAACACATTACCATCAATTTCATTGATTGTTTAAGTTCATTTTCTATAAAAGCGAGGTCCTAATCCTATTCCTAATCCTTTCACGCTAATAATGACTTTCGAGTCACGTATATCGTACATAATTTCTATAGTCCAAGTTTGTTTTTTACATATACTTCACATCTTAAATTATAAGTTATTATAAATTTTGAGTGTGTTTAAATTAATTATAAGTAAATCCAGGACAAAACTCCGAGCAGCATAGGAGCAATAGACGTATGGGATTGGAAGGAGCGCGCTTGAAGCTGGAGACGGAGATGTCAATATCGCTTCATGGAAATGCTCTTGCATACTTGGAAACCCAGCTTATTATTATTGGTGAGTTTGAAAATATACTTTATGGATACGCTCTGTGTGGGAATATCAAATGGTTTAAAAATCACTACCTTTAAAGCTATTGACTAAAATCCAAGGATTACCGTCATCATCTTATTAGAATTATTTGATATTTTTATAATATCGGTACGTGTTGTTGACAACTGTGTATTACTTAAAGTAAATTATTTTTAACATACTGCAGTTGAACGTAAATCGCATCGCAATTGAATCATAGTACAAAATTTGTAATAATGTTTTTTGTTTATGTTAAAGAATCGGTGAACGTGATTTGATGCAGGTTGCTAATTTTAAACAAGGTCGAGTTCTGATTAAATTTGTAAAGAAAATAATTTTAAGACCCTGCAAATTGTTAATAACTTTTATTGAACTAACGGAAACTTAAAACCTTATGCATAGATTTTAAGGTTCTGATATGAAATGATTTAATTTCTTTGAAAACAAATTAATTGGAATATGAGCTAGCTACCTAGCTGTAGTCATTTGACTGCAGCTCGTATTGGGCTGGCTTGACCGAGGAAGGATCAGCCTCCTACGGAAGATCGACGTCTTATAACCAAATTCATTTGGTTATGTTCCGTCGGTGAATGAAAGAATCCGAAAGTCCAATCCCCCCCCCTTCCCCGAAAGCGATGCCCCTTAAAAAAATATACAGCATAAGGGTACCGACTTTGACGAAGCCTGAGAGCCCCACCCCGAGCAAAATGAGGGTTATGATTCTCGGACTTTGCTCGGGCTGCCTGTCGTATCTAAGGCGGGTGAAGATTCTCCTTTTATGTAGTTTGAGGTCTAAAAACGAGTCAACGCAGCGGCACCCTGCCCCATTCTAAATGTGGACTTTTGCCGAATCCAGGGACTTCATTCCAACTTAAACGCCGTTCATCTAACATGGAGAGCGCTATCGGCCTTGGAGGTCTACCTCCAGTCCGGCCCCACTCTTGTGCATGCTCGGATGTCGGAAGACTTCATGGGCGGCAATGACCACGTATCATTTGTGATCCGCAAGCTCGTTTGCCCTCCTCTTATATATACAAAAAAATACTAAATGTTAGATACATTCAATTTAATTTTACAACGTTTTATACCAATGAGCGTTATTTTCGTCGATGTTTTATCATATATCAATAAGTAATATTTACAGGGGGTGTAACAACAATTTACATGCGAGCACTAAGTAATGTTGAGTCGTACTGCTGTGTGTGCGGGGCCTCGATCCGGGGTGTTGCGACCCTTCCGTTACCCCAGTCTGATCACGGAGCTGTCACTCTCCCTGCTGCGTCACTTATGTAACCATTCTCTATCTCTATCTCTCATAATGTCCATCTCTATTCGTTTGTCGAAATTAGATTATCGTGATAATTTATCAAAAATGTATATGCTAAAAAATTCTGGTGTAATTAATAATGTTGTACAAAAAGTATCAAAGTGATATCTTCTTATTCATACAAAATTCTAAATAACATTTGACCACTTTAAAATTTATTACGTTATTCGCCTGCTGTATAATAATGTCACCTGGTTGGTTTTTTGCGTAAATTAATTATCACAATTTTAAAATAATGATGACTACAACTTCTTGTAAAGTATGTATCATTTTGTGAGTAACAACATTGTGGACCAGAATTTAATTAATAAAGTATTGAATACTTGAATAAAGTAATTAATATGAAAAGAATTTTATACATTTTATTGTTAAAACATAAATTATAGATGTTGTCTAAATTGTGAATAAATATTATCTTACATTTCGTAGTTTTATTTAATATTTTTTATTCTGAGGTTATTGACGGATGAAACAAAAACAAATTAAAAAGATTATATTTATTTAACTTAATACAACTGTACAAATTTCTTAATACTATTATCACAAGACTATTGATAGACTATGGTAACACATGTTTATTGATTTTATATACAATCATCAAGTTAATCACCAAGTCTCTCTACAAATTCTGTCAGCGTCTCGCACGAAACCTTCTCCACAAGCGTCGAGGAATTTGAAGAACGATGATTTGTTTAACGGAACGAATCTTGTAAATTTATAGTCGTGGAGGACGCTCTGGAAACAACATGTTCATATAAATAATATACCTTTTACATCATTTATGTATATCTAATTGTAATTTATTTGTTATACTTTCACGCCTTAACTACTTAAGCGATGATTACGAAATTTTGTAAAACAACAAACACGTGCCCGACATAACAAAACTATTTATTAAAAGAACCCTGCATTAAAATAACATAATTATAGGCCTTTGGTTACAATGTATATGACAAAGCTAGATTTTCTAATTTTACTCGTGTACAACAATCCCCACAAGGTGAAAACAGTGATAAAAAAAATTACTCTTATCTTATCTCTTTTTTTAAAACTTAACCTTTTTAGACATTTATAGAAACTGCATTTCATTATATTAAGTAATTAATTAATTAATTAATACTTACAATCGGTTCCTCAGTATTGGCTTCTAATTTAATCACATTTTCCCCAGAACTTTCGGGATGAATGTGCCTCGCTTGAGAAATGATCCCACAAAGTAAAACAAATGCCACGGGTATTTTTGTTGCCATTTGGTAGGTTTGTATCTGCAAAGAAATGTAGGTAAAGGATTTTACGGCGTAGCATCATCTTATTTTCTAATGAAATCACGACGTATATATATATATTTCTCTGAATGTTTTTAATCAATATACGATTATCTTTACTTTGTAATCAATTTATAATCATTAAAAGTAATATATCATTGAAAATATTTAACTTTGATAGATAATTATGAACTGATTGTTTTGTTTTGAATTATATAGTATACCGGAATAATAAAACATGCCTATTAAATAATATAAAGTGTTTGTGATAATTGATAAATAGTAAGATAAGTGGATAAGAATACAGGACAGATCTGAAAGGCTGTTGTGGGAGGCCCAAGGAGGTTTTAGACCTGGAAGAGGGTGTATAGATCAGATTCCCTCCGCATGATCACAGAAAGGTTTTTAGCCCTAAACCAAAAGGTTTTCTGTGCTTTTGTGTTTTGTTACGGTTATACATATAGATATATAATTATAATTACGTAATCTGTACAAAAGTCACAATTATCTGTAATTTCATTATTCTTTATTTTATCTGTATAAAATCGATTGAATATATCAATAGATACGTCTTATTACTTCATTTGTAATGAAAAATGACTTCAGATTAAATAATAGTTATCCGATAAATAATATTTATTTAATAATTTAAAATATAAATAAAGAACATTTAAAAAAAAAGGTAATTGTGCGTTTAAAGATTTAAAACATAGTCATTTCTTATTAGATTACTTGCTTCTTGATCTCCATATACATATCCATACTCCATATACACACACATACACAAAATAATAAAAACAAAGTTTCAATTCAAAGAAGTAATATCTGCAAATAAAACTTGTCTTAAACTTGTAATTTTATTTTTCATTATTTTGTGTATGTTCATAAACTTGCTTCGCAGACATTATGACTATTATAAAACACTAATTATGTATTGGTATATGTTGCATTATAATTGTTTTACAATTCCAGACTTCATTATCTGCCCTCCGGGTGACATAATGGAACGAATCTGCAGTGTATTTACCACCGAAGCACTAATATTACTAATATAATATAACTCAACGGCAATACTACGAAGAGTATGTTTAAAAATTTTATATTTTTTAATTAGTTAAAGTTTTATTTAATTCCCTCTGAGTTTTGGATATTTTAGAAAGTTAGACTGTACGTAAATCCGAAAGCTTAAATACAATCCTTAATTATTATTGAATGCTCAGAAAGAAGTTATTCTTCAAAACATTGAAAGTACTTATAAAACTAAATATAGAATGTATTATAACACTCCTTGATATTAATTGTTATTGTATCTATTTATTTATGTAGCTTCACGCCATACCCCTTACGGGTTAGACAAAGACGACGGAGCGCCAAACGCTACGGTCCCTGCATACCTCTTTCGCCTTGGTCACAGACATCAACCTCTTCATACATGCCCTTCGGGGGGTCCTCATGCTTTTTATGTGACTTTCCTCCAGTATCGTAGATACAGTGTTTTCGAAGGTCACTCGAGGCCTCCCTCTTTCTCTCTTACCGCTCACTTTTCCTGTATAAATCTTTTTTACCATTGTTTCATCAGTCATTCGTTCGAAGTGCCCAAACCACCTGAGCACTTTCTTCTTCATGCTCACCGTGACATCTTCGCTAGTACCTGCCAATCTGTGGATCTCTTCATTGCGGATTCGGTCAGCTAGATTGCCTCTGCAGATTCTGCGAAGAGATCGAATCTCCACAGCATTATCTTACCATTCACGTTGATCTTACATTCTGTTCTTTCAAATATCAGAACCTTCGTCTTATCTGGATTCATCATTCATTCACTGGTTTAGACCATTATTTTCACACCCATCTTTCAGAGTGCTGACCAATGCCTGCAAATCAAAATCTGATGATGCAATGAGCACTGCATCATCTGTATAAAGCAAGCAATTGACCTTAAGGTTACATACTTTCACTCCCATGTAAATGTCTTTCACGTCTTGCAGACAACTATCCAAATACAAATTGAACAACCAAGCTGACATAGCGCAACATTGTTTAACACCCGATTGGATGTCAAACCAGGGCTACATGCCAGCTCCTACTCGCACACAGGCTGGGTGGTCTCTGTACAGAGACTTTACAGCCTGTAGCAAGGGTCGGCGCACATTGTATCGGAGCAGTATCTCCCATAATTTCTCTCTCACAATCCTGTCAGACGCCTTTTCAAATTCCAAATCCACAAAAGCACAGAAAACCTTTTGGTTTAGGGCCAAAAACATTTCTGTGATCATGCGGAGGGAATTATACACCCTCTTACACAACAGCCTTTCAGATCTCTCCTGTATTCTTATCCACTTATCTTACTATTTATCAATAATCACAAACACTTTATATTATTTAATAGGCGGTATATACTATGTAATTCTAAACAAAACAATTAGTTCATAATTATCTATCAAAGTTAAATATTTTAATGATTATAAATTGATTAAGAAGTAAAGATAATCGTATGTTGATTAAAAACATTCAGAGAAATATATACATATACTTCGTGATTTCATTAGAAAATAAGATGATGCTACGCCGTAAAATCCTTTACCTACATTTCTTTGCAGATACAAACCTACCAAATGACTTAGGTTATTAGTTATAGATAAACAAATCGGTACATAAAAGGTTAGAGTTGTATGTGTATTATATGTCGGATTTTCCAGATCTGCGATTAAAATGCGTCATCTTAATACCGTGAACCACACATCGTGTGTTCGTAAGTAGTGGGTAAGTTTGTTTACATATTGCGGCGGAAGACGATACACTAGTATGAATGGCCCAGCCCCTTTGTCAGGTGTTGGGGTGTGGAAAGCGTCATACGTGACGCGATGAACATAGCCGGAGATACCATTTCATATAAGAGTCGGCATATCGCTGTCACGAGTAAACAAAGTTAATTCGTTGACAAGGAACATCGTAAAAATGGCAACAAAAATACCCGTGGCATTTATTTTACTTTGTGGGATCATTTCTCAAGCAAGGCATATTCATCCCGGAAGTTCTGGGGAAAATGTGATTAAATTACAAGCGAATACTGAGGAACCGATTGTAAGTATTAATTAATTAATTAATTACTTAATTTAATGAAATGCGGTTTCTATAAATGTCTAAAAAGGTTAAGCTTTGGAAAAAAAGTTATATTTAAACGTAGTATTTTTTTTTATCACTGTTTTCACCTTGTGGGGACTGTTTTTACCTTGTGGGGATAGTTGAACACGGGTTAAAGTGGAAAATCTAGCTTTGTCATATACTTTGTTACCAAAGGCCTATAATTATGTTATTTTAATGCAGGGCTCTTTTAATAAATAGTTTTGTTATGTCGGGCACGCGTTTGTTGTTTTACAAAATTTCGCAATCATCGCTTAAGGCGTGAAAGTATAACAAATAAATTACAATTAGATATACATAAATGATGTAAAAGGTATATTATTTATATGAACATGTTGTTTCCAGAGCGTCCTCCACAACTATAAGCTTACAAGATTCGTTCCGTTGAACAAATCATCGTTTTTCAAATTCCTCGACGCTTGTGGAGAAGGATTCATACGAGACGCAAACGGAATATGTAGAGAGGTTTGGTGATTAACTTGATGATTGTATATAAAATCAATAAACATGTGTTACCATAGTCTATCAATAGTCTTGTGATAATAGTATTAAGAAATTTGTACAGTTGTATTAAGTTAAATAAATGCAATCTCTTTAATTAGTTTTTGTTTAACCCGTCAATAACCTCAGCTGTTGTTGTAATTTTGTAATAAACATAAATTTGTAAAAAATATTAAATAAAACTACGAAATGTAAGATAAATAATTATTTATTCACAATTTAGACAACATCTATAATTTATGTTTTAACAGTAAAATGTATAAAATTCTTTTCATATAAATTACTTTATTCAAGAGACTTAATTAAATTCTGGTCCACAATGTTGTTTCTCACAAAATGATACATAAAATACTTTACAAGAAGTTGTAGTAATCATTATTTTAAAATAGTGATAATTAATTTACGCACAAAACCAACCAGGTGACATTATTATACAGCAGGCGAAGAACGATAAGAAATTTTAAAGTGGTCAAATGTTATTTAGAATTTTGTATGAATAAGAAGATATCACTTTGATACTTTTAGTACAGCATCATTAATTACACCAGAATTTTTTTGCATATACATTTTTGAAAAATTATCACGATAATCTAATTTCGACAAACGGATAGAGATGAACATTATGAGAGATAGAGAATGTTTACATAAGTGACGCAGGAGGGAGAGTGACAGCTCCGTGACCAGACAGGGGTAACGGAAGGGTCGCAACACCTCGGATCCACGCTCCGCGCTCACAGCAGTACGACTCAACATTGCTTAGTGCTCGCATGTAAATTGTTGTTACACCTCCTGTGAATGTTACTTTTAGTTACGAAAAATCAATGATAAATAAATGAATTCAATGGTATTTAGTCAGTCAATAAACTCGTATTTCAATTT
Source organism: Melinaea menophilus ssp. n. AW-2005 (assembly GCA_918358695.1). Taxonomy (NCBI): domain Eukaryota; kingdom Metazoa; phylum Arthropoda; class Insecta; order Lepidoptera; family Nymphalidae; genus Melinaea; species Melinaea menophilus. The sequence continues at coordinate 6,410,237 of OU911042.1, forward strand.
ATTTATTTTCAAAGAAATTAAATCATTTAATAGCAAAACCTCAAAATCTATGTCTGAATTTCTAATTTTTTTTTATTAGTTTATAAGTTATTTATAATTTGTAGATTCTTAAAATTATTTTCCTTACAAATTTATTTTGAACTCGACATTGTTTAAAATTAGCAACCTGCTACACTTTCACGAATATTTAACATAAACAAAAAACATTATAACACATTTGTATTATGATTCAATTATTTGCGATTTACGGTCAGCTGCAATATTTATAAATATATTTATTTTAAATAATTATGTACCATACAGTTTTCAACACGTACCCATGTTATAAAAGTATCAAATAATTCTTAATAAGACGATAATAGTAATCGTTGTTTTTTAGTGGGTTTCTAGTGGAGTAGAAAGATTACTTCCAAAGTAGATTTCCCAACTCACCAATAATAATAAGCTGGGTTCCCAAGTATGCAAGAGCATGTCCATGACGCGGTATTGACATCTCCGTCTCCAGCTTCCAAGCGCGCTCCTTCCAATCCCACACGTCTATTGCTCCTACACTGCTAGGAGTTTTATCCTGGTTTTAGACATAAGTGATTTAAGTACATAATCAATTTATTATAACTTATAATTTTAGATGTAAAGTGTATGTAAAAAAAACAGCTATAAAAATTACGTACGTTATACGTGACAAGAAAGTCACTTTACCGTGAAAGGTCGATAGGATCTCGCTTTATATAAAATTAACCTATATAATCAAATAAATTGATGTAAAAGTAATGTATTTACTGGGTTATGTTTATACAACATACTTTGACACTTCTAAAATTAATAAAGGTCTTCCTAAGCAACTATAAGTATCCCGTGCTATAACAACATATAATAAACCTTCTCAGATATCTTGCCAGCTCCGCCGATAATGTACAGTTTATCATTCATAGAGAATAACGTAGCAAAACATCTTGGAAAACGCAAGTTATGAATCTGTGTCCACCTTGAAATAAAAAAACTGAGCTGACAAAAATTATAAACAATGATTACGGTCACATTTTATTAAGGACGTATGGGCTGAATCAAGTAGTTCCATATTCTGACAGAAGAATGGCATCAAACAGCTATTATTAAGTTTTCTTTAGTGATCTTCCGATTCGAATTCAATTCGATCGGAAGGAAATTCTTTCCCAGCATTGTGCATCTCTATTCATTTCTCAAAGATGATAACACATTTGAATCTCTTGCCTATATTTTAAGACTGTCAACCGTGGAATGCCAAAAAGGAGGCAGTATAGAACAAAAATATCTTTACGTAACATACTGGTTAGTATTGGAGTTATAGCACTCCACAACATTGCAGACCGGCCGTCGTTTCTCCCCGGTCATGCCCCCGGCAACCCAGATGTAGTCGCGGTGCTTGGCAGCGGCCGCTGCCATCCGCGCCGCCGACATGCTGCGCACCTCGCTCCATGAACCCGTGCGGGGATCGAAGCGCTCCACCGACCGGAGCACCCTGGGGTTAAAATGATAAGTGACTCTGAACAACCAATGTAGCAAGCAAATCCAAAATCAAAATTGGGTCTCCAAGTTTATTTTTCGTTTCACATCAAAACAATGGTCGAAAAATAGTTCAATGTTTTATTGTCTTTTATAAAGCTTTACTTATAACTTATAAGAAATGTTTTAACATGACAAGTCTTTCTTGTCAAGTTTTATTTCGTCATATTATATAATAGTTTTAATAAATTATATTTTTCCTTTATACCACATAATGGAAAAATTTAATTTAACTTAATTTAATAGCAAGAGTTTGTTTATGGCGTTTTCAGGTGCTTTGGGTTACTGAATTAAAGAATGAATAATGTTGTAATATAATAAGTTCGTTTGATCGGTCTAATATCCTGATAAATAAATAATCAGTTTTTCACCTTCCCTTTTTATCCTGGCCGCCGATTGCATACAACGCCATTCGATGTACCACCAGACCGAAGTTCTTCCTGGGTATCGCCAGTCCAGATTCGCTGTACCACGAACGTGTTACCGGCTCAAAACTCCACACCGTCGACACTACAACTGACTTCCCACGCAAGTCATCTTCTCGGGGATCTGCACCTCCTACCGAATTTTATATCAAAATTGTCAATTTTTCTAGGTTATATTATGGTTACCTTTATTTTCTGTTCATTTTAAGAATAATGTTAAGCATAGGAATGCTATTTATATTTAAGCACAGGAGTGCTTAAATATAAAATTTAAAACATAGTTATTACGTAAACTGTGATTTACCAACAAGAAAGACTCTTCCTCTCAAAAAGGCAACTGAATGGTGATGTCTTGGTTCTGGTAATTCACCGACCAAATCCCACGAGTTGGTCACTGGATCGAATCTTAAATATTAAATGAAAACAATTAACAACAATCAAAATAATTTATGAAATAAAATTAATACAAGCAAAATATAGCAATGACACAGGATTAACGGATTGCACTGATCATTCTAAAATACAAGTGATATCTAACATTGTATTAACATTAACATATACCTACCTATAAATATCTTTGCCAGTATTCCCTGCAACCCCATAAGAGGTGTGAGGGTCGATGCCACCAAACACCAAAACGTTTTCTCTATCCCAGTTGAAGAGAGAACCATCAGCGATATAGTTCTTGTTCGATGGACCAAGTATAGATGTCGATAGTTTATTCCTAGATGTAAAAGTGATTAAAAAATAAAACAGAAAATAATCAAACCATAATAAGCACTTAAGATTAAAGATATTATTCAATATATATGATGTACGGGTATATTAAGTCACATTGTCATAACATATATCATCTAAGAGGAGAAACATTCGTTTGATAAAAAGCTTGAGACGTTAACGTAGACAACGTTAATTTAATAGGAAGTAGGAAAGCACGAGATAAGGGTGTTGTAGCAGTTTAATAAATATTTTTTATCCTGCTATCAATTCAAATATATGTAATTTTTTGGAAAGAAATGATATAAAGTAATAAAATTACATATTGATCCTCGCCAACGATTCTTTTGATTGGTTAAACATGGAAAATTGTGGGCTGCTTAATTTATTGGGAGATTTAGATGCTTGATTATCTTCTGGTTTAATTGCGCTGGTTGGTTGACCACGAGGTCCTGGACTTAGGGAATCTCTGTCATAAAGAAAATTTACTTTCTTTTGTACAGATTAGATGTAGTTTAATAATTAATAATTCGATTTATGTTATGTGTTTCTTTATTAATGAGCTGTTATAAGCTATTTGAAATAATTATAATATAACTAGAATAATAAACCGAAATCAGAACCTTCTAGATGCAGCCAGAGCGGCAGTTGCTGTAGCTAGATAGCTAGCTGCCACGCTGTGTCGCTTCTCACTGTGCCTACTTGTGTACTTCTAATAAAAAAATAATTATTAGTATAATTATTGAGAAATAACAATGAGCCATTAATAAGTGATAAGGCATTATTGCTATAAATTTATTTTTTATTTATATTAAGACAATTCTATTATTTCCACTATAGTATCATACTTATAATCATTTGGTATGCTGTATAGTAGTTTATGTAAGCGTATCTATTCTTATCTTATTCTAATGTAAATACACGTGCAGTTTTGGTGATGCATATATTATGATTCAAAATATCTGGTTAATATCAGGCGAGTAAACATTTCGTTTGGATTGGATTGGATTGGAATGTATATAATATATTAACATAAAAGCTTTTGCATGTACTATTTTGTTTGTATATTGATACCTCTTCATACAATATATCTATTTATAAACTATCTTCGTTATAATCTCAGTCCTCATCACGTGAAGTAACAAATTGCCTAAACTATACTTTATGTCTTAAATTCAAAACTTATTTTTTCATAATTTGAAACGAATCCTATTAGGTACAAATAAGTAAAATCACGGGCGTAAGCTTGTGCTTTTACAGTAATATTAAAAGTATAATGGAAGTCCACACGTTTTTATGTATATTATTTTATCTCACATTGTCAGTGGTACTGGTCCCAACCATTTCGCTGCTGGTCTCACTCGT